>JABWDB010000026.1:2642500-4075000 GCA_019614645.1 Stratiolaelaps scimitus
TCTTGCTCCGCGACGAGTTCTGAAGAAGAGCTCAGCTGTATAGCGCTCGGCTGGGGCCTCAGCATTCAGCCGGGCTAGGTGAGATGCGCGACTCATGTACCACCACAGTGAGTGGATCGGCCAGCGTCAATAGTATTGTATAGATGGCGTAGAGTCGACGTGTCGTACACAGAGACACAGCTCGCGCGCGGAAGAGCCAGCGCACCCAAGTCGGTACGACGACAACGGTGAAGCCGGGGGTGAAGCCGATGACGGTGCAGAACCGGTGCTCCTGAATGCCACCGAAAGCGAGGCAAGGAAAGAAAGAAAGAAAGAAAGAAAGAAAAAAAAAGAAAACACCCGGAGCATCGAAGGCGGCCCGCTGCGCAGCGCACCTGAATCCTTATGCTGAGAGATGCCGAAGCGACTACAACAGTGGCAGTTACAGTACCCGTGACGGATGAACATTGAGGGGCTAACCAAGCCGATCTCTCCTTGTTACGGCGAAGGACGATGAGCAGCAGCAGCAACTGTGTTCATGCCACAGTGACGTCCGCGCTCGCCCTCGACTCACCGAAGTGCCAACCAGTGCTAAACGCACCCTGCAGCTCTCTACGGCAGCAGCGAAATCAACGCGAGAGCCGCAACAGCAGCAGCAGAATTTCTCTTCTTCTGATCGATAGGGAACTCGAAATTCAGCGTTCACGTTTTTAGCGCGAAGGAACAAATCGAACAAGGGAGCCGCTCAAATCTCGGGAACGTCCCCATCGAAGCTCAACTGAACAGCGCAGATTGGACCTTGGTGACGCCAAAGTCATCATCATGGTCGGTGTCGTTCCTGTCATTCAATTATTACACTAGCGCTTGCTATGTATTAGACGAGCTAATCATGGCTACGAACAATTGCATCGTTTGTCGATCGGGAGTGCGGCGATTGGCATCATGAGTCTGTTAGTTGCACCGTATGTAAATGGAGTCGCAAAAGTTTGCAGAAGACAAATCAGCATGCGAATGTTAGCTGGCGTGGTCTTGTCCATTGTTCATAGGTAGATCCTGGTCCGCATGGGTCCTCTTCCAGTCGCTTTGTGTTAAGGCTTCATTGTATTCATGGTGATGGTATTGATTTATTTATCCGAGTCGAATTTGCACCTCATTTACTTCGTAACAACGCGTCGCGTAAGTGACCGTAGAAGATTTAAGATCTGTGGGACAGGAATATCACGAAATGTGTATATATATATATATATATATATATATTTGTTGTACGTCGGGCATATGGCACTGTCTCCTATTCAGTTAGACAGGACACAGTCTGTGCGCCGCATCCGTATGCTGTTAACCACGAATACATTTGACTCAAGCTAAATGCAAGATGGAGACGTGGGTGTCAATGCATAAATTACTAGACATTGTAGTGTCGATCCACGTCAATCCTGTTCTGTACACGTGAAAGTAGATGTGTCATCTGTTTATACCCTTTGGATCATGCAACTCATATGCGTATACTATGCGTTTACCATGATCATCCACAAAACATTATGATTATTGTCATATAGATACGGAGAACATTCGATGCGCGCATCTCGCCCCATTGCTTCATTGAGTCTAAGTATAGAGACACATACAGACACACGCACATATATATATATATATATAGATTTGGGGATGTGCATGATCGTCCTTGCAGTTGGACGGATGGATTTCTATTGTATGTATATGTATATATCATTATATATTATTAAGGTGTTAATTTGTTCAGTTCTGTTCAAGTACACCTCTAATCAAAGAGACCTAATATCATACTTTCGCATCCGTGGGATTGGAAGACAATGATACGGCGTCATTGCTTAATAGACCTGTCCTTTATCATATTATTATTATTATTCTTATTAGTATTACTTGGATAATCCAAACGAAAAATCACAAACAGGTAACTATCTCGAGGGGTAGGGTCGAGTAACTGTTTACGATCGTTAGAAATACGAAATAACATCACATTCACTGTCCGCAATGCCTGGTAGTGACTTATTGCGGTGACCCATTTCAATAGCTTAAACCAAAGTGCAAAATTCGATTTCATTTCAACGTGCGTCGTCGTATTCGGCGCCAATTTGTAATCACCATGTGTCCGTTCGATGTTTCGTTTAATTGAGTAGCTCGAATTCGACCAGCTGGAAGCTCCAGCAATTAGAGTGAAATATATATAGATAAAAATTAACAACGACACGACCACGTTCGGATGTGTGCACGTTAATTTAACTAGTGTCCGACTCTTCACGAGAATTGTATTAATTACTTCGTTATTCCTTCTCGCGCTCTCATTCTACCGATCGGACCGAAATACGTCCAGAGCGCAATTGCGGCAAATTCGCATAATTAGTTCGTTAATTTTGAAGATGCCCTGCGCCAAGTATTTCGATTTCGAAATGGTTACCCACAGAAACCAAAATGCGCCGCTAGATCAACGTACTCACCATATGGGTGCTGTAATAAAAATTGAAAAAACAAAACGAGGCATCAGTTAAGGTCAATATTGAAGCTCTTCTCATATCTAATATTAGATACGCGAGTAAACAATTCGATCGTATCAATATATTTGATTATAATTATTTGGTCTTTAGTAGGAAAAGTAAGTCAAAGCAGAGCGAGGCGCGCCTCTCGGACTGGCAGCACTTCTATTGTACTTTAGTTTAGTCATTAGAAGGATATCGTTATATGTGCACAGGAATCGTCTTCGCCATAAACGTGGGTGTCAACAGGTTGACACGGGCCGGAATCCGGAGCAACCGGTTCGTTTCGACGTGTCGACAGTGAACGAAGTAGCCACTTCACTTAATATCAGATAGCGCAAATGAGGTGAGTGAGTTTAAATAATCATTTTAATGATGATTAGTGTATGCGTACAACGATTTGATCACAACGCAATTTCGAGGGTTCAGTAATTGAACCCTTTGAGAATTTATTTTTCTCAACTGTCCCAGGATTTTAGAGAGACCGTTGCCGAGAGCCTGAGTCGGGTCCTGCGATGAATTACATGCATTACATATACATCTGTGTACGATTTATGTGAAATGTGAACTTAAATGATTATTCACACCATATGAGTGTATATGCAACGGGCGGTTCCTTCTGTTGAAAAGCTACTAATCAGTTCTCCAGAATTCAATGAATTGAACAGAGAAAAACTCCATGAATTCTACTTGGCTTACAGTCGAAATATCAAATGCAACATTCGAAAGCCAGCGGTAATTGTTACACTTGCCCCAAGGTTAAGGGTAGACCACCATGATCGAAAATCGAGATCTACTCGCAAAGGCACCAGTATCCACGAAGTAACCCCCTCACACACGTGGCTTCAGCTCTTTAAAATAGTTATCGTTATGTGTTCGTTAGTTCCCCACGAATTTCAAGTCATGTTCTCCCACCTATGGTCATAACATAGGTCGTCATTCGTGTTGACTCAATGGCCGCAGCTATTCTCGTATCATCAACAGCAAAGAAAGAAGATGAAATACTGTCGCACCGACGATGACCTTATCCATCCATCCGTTATTTTCAATACACGAACGTTTTTCATTGAATTCGATTGAACTGCACGTCTAACTAATCTCTGTGAAAGTGATAGATCGAACCAGTGGCGAGACACCACTCGAAAAGCTCAGCGATAACCGCTGGGACCCTTATGCAATGCTGCAATTGAACCGCAGTTCGTCTCATGCAACTTTGGGGCTAAATGCACAAGGGAAGAAAAATCGTGAAGACCCTCAACGTCGATTGCCGCCCATTGACTGCGATTGTGTTTCCCATTGAGCCTCTCTCTCTCTGATCGATCTTTCACTCTTGTCTCGTCTTGATCGTCTCGCTCTCCTGAGGATCACTGGCACGATTTCGCTATCGGGGACTAGGCCACCGCAGCAAATGATTACGATCGGGTTCAATCCTCGTGATACCTTTCAATCTAGTTAACCAAGCCATTTCTGACATCAACAGCTACCGGGGATGATCGCCAGGTGTGAGAACATGTTGTCACACATTTAGACACCACCACCATCATCCCCCAACCGTCTGTGATTTATGTGGAGCAGCAGCACCACAATGTGACTGGCGTTTTGGACGTATTTTACATTGCGATTTCATATGACGAGTTGGTGACGGTTGCGTTGTCATTGCCGTCGATGCTGCCGCCGCCGCCGCCATCGTGACCTGTAGTTAGAACTAGCGTTGACAACGACTCGGCGACGGACAGCGGCAGAACGCAGGAGACACCGCAGAATGTTTATGGTGATGACGACAACAACGATGATGACAATAATGCTAACCAATATGAGGTGTAATGTGAGTTGACAGCACAAAAGTCGCGATTCACCCGAACCCTAGCGAAGGTTCACAGCAGCCAGCCTGCCTTGATTGTGACGATTCGTCAATTCCCCATTGGTCCCCGACCTCCATATTGGCCACAAAACCGCCGAAGTAAGTCCACACACGAAGCAGTGGGCCCTGCCAGCGGCGTTGTTAACGAGCCGCCGACATCGGCTCCATTTTCGTTGTCGGCGGTAGCTTCATCGCCGCTCGTTTGCTCGCTGCTCGCTCGGACGCTGCCGGAGGAGAAAGTCCAGATGCTAACTGCGTAACTCACAAATACATGTTCTTCAAGATGTCTGTCTCCCTACCCGCCGTCCTGTCCTCTTGCGACAGCCTGCTATCTTCGCGCATGTGTGTGGCTGTGGCGACGAACGCGCTCGCGTCCACCCGTGCTATCCTATAACAGCGCCGCTGTGTGCTCCTATTCCCGTCGGCTCGATCGAGACATGCCACACCACCAGATAGTATTGTATTATAACGCGTCGTTGCGTTGGCGACCGTGACCCTCGTCGACTTTTTTTGCTCCTGCTGCCGTCGCCGCCGCCGTCGCCGCCGCCTCAGCTGGCGTTGTTGCTCTGGGCGCTAGACACAGCCACCAAGCGAGAGACGAAATGTCTGAACGAGCAATCGTCGCGAACGACCTTATCATGAGCAGCGCACAACAGACCCCCATGTTCTGTGTGGCCGATGTGTGGACGATGATGCACCGAATGTTCGTCCGTCACACCACGAGACGCGATGTTTGCTATGCTTGATCTCACTATTGTATATACGAGTGGCAGTGTACGGCGTGCTAATCTGGCCCGTAGCAGCAGCAGCAGCAGCAGCACCAGCAGAAGCCGGTCAAGTCGGTGACGATCTTGACGCCGTTATCGTCCTACCTGCCCGGTCGTTGTACCGACACTGTTTATCCTGTTTGGTCTGTGGCCCGCTTTTCGTTCTCTTCTTCGGGTCAAAACGCAGCAAGGCCGATGTCCGAAGTGTCATCATCATCTGATGGCGGCGTGTTGCCAGCCCACGATCACGACGTCTACGGCGGGCCACCACTTCGGTCATTACAACAGTCAGCGAGGAGGCGATCGGGATAAAACAATGGGCGGAGAATCGGACAAGATTCAGCCGCCGCCGCCGCAGCCTCCGGTTGCTAGCTGGCTGAGTGGTTAGCTCGCGCAGCTAATTTGTGCAGAAACTAACCCCCTAGACGGGCATCGTGCTCCTCGTTCTGAAGTCGGACGCGGGTGGCGATTTCGACGATCCAAACGCGTTCGTCGCTTACGGACGACGAACGCGACGACGAAATTTGGAAACGTGCCCGGGATGTGCACACACGCCCCCGTTGTAGCTTTTTTTGTGACTGTTTTTGTTGACTGTTTTGCGCGTTTCCAGCAACGACGGCAAACGACCTAGACGGGCAATTAACGAGAAGATAACGACCCCGGTACGAAATGCTGACGCTGGTGACAAACACTAGTGCAATCTGCGTGCTTTTGTCATCTATTGTTGTTGGTACAGGTACAATTACGCGGTATGGGCATATTTTGGCAAGGTCTTCCGCCGAATAGGGAAGACGTAACAAGGGCTTGCCTAATATCTCCGTACAGCGGCTTTGAGGAACCGCCATTAATGAGCAGCGTACAAAACGCTAGTAGCGATCAGACAAATAGGACCATTTTCTAGGTGAGCGTCGTCCGTGCCCGCTTGAGCTCGTTAGCAGCTCATATGGCTCTATGGCTTTGTCGATCGTTGTGTTGACCCCACCCTCACATTGTGCGTCACTAGACCAGACGCGAGCAGTGTCGCGCCTCAGGTCGCTGAGGTATCGGAGTCGCTGGAGGTGGTGGTGGTCACAAAATAGGTGAGTGAGCTGCCCACGAGAGCGAGGTGCTCGTCGTCTGCGCCTCGTCCGTTATTTACCTCTCGCTGTTGCTACACAGCTTCAGCGAAGGGCCTGCGAAGCAGTCGTGTTCTCGCGAGCATCCTCATTCAATAAGGATCGCGTCAACCTCTACATGAGCACATCGCTAACTAATACAGTCAAATAGTTCGCTCTCTTATCAATCACCTAATGTCACTTTGCTCGTTTCGATATCTCGGCTATTGTCCGTACGAAATATTTTGGCTTTGTTTGCCCACAGTTTCTCGTTGGCCAGTACTGCTCGGCCAAATCATTCGCTGAAGCAGGCGGAATATAATTGGGACACCAGTTGCCGGAGTTGTTCGAACCTTTTCCAGTTATCATACGATACGTGAGTGCTTTCTCGGGCCATTCGACTCAAGGGGACGCGTATGTCCATTTGAACCTTGTAGAATACAAAATTCAAATATAAGGTGAAAGCCCACTTCGCGATAGCATCTCTTTCGTACGCTGCGTATGCATTATGCTGACATGCAATACTGTTAGAGTTGTTAAGCAAATCGACGAGCCGGGTCTTTCGATCCTGATTAGAAATTCGGGACAGATGCGTCTTCGATGCGCAATCTTCCGCGAGAGGATTTCACCGCTACTTAGACAGTTGACGTATTTCCCCGAGGTGGGCCGTATCCGTGGCGTCCATTGCCGGTACCTATTCACGGCGAAATCCAATGTGTTATATGAGATGTTCTCGACAATCGTATGCGCATCTTCTCATTGGCGAGCCAATCATTCGTGACTTAGCGCCATAGAACAACATAGGAACGCCCGATAGCGGATAGTGTCTTCGTTGAGGTCGATCGTTCGGCGGAGGCGGCGAACAAGTGGCGCTTGCCGAGCGTGAAGAGAAGAGGGGGTCACCGTTGAATACAACGCTAACAAGGGGAAGTCGACAAATAATAAGTTGTAACGGTAAAAACATATATTCGTTCGTAAGTACCCAGCCAGCCAGCGAGTTGGTGCACACAACAATTGAACAACACACTGACTGAGGAACTGACGTCGGCAGAAAGCAAGGAAGATCACGAAGAAGCAAAAATAGCATCATATACATGCGCATATATATATATATATATATATACATATCATACTTGCAGCCCTGATTCAGCTGGTCGATCACTGGCACAGGGTAAGATCGCCATTGTCTCGTGTTCGTGGTAATATTGGCAAGACGACGGTTAAGGACGTCGTTGTCTAATTGAGCAGTTCTTAGCGAGAGATACAATGCATGAATTAACAAAGTTTACATTAACCGCACTTGTTAATTGCATACCGCCGGAGGATGGAGAGAGAAGCGATTTCCTCTAGTACTTCGTTTAGCAGCCGAAGTCTGAGCGACCCCGTAGGCACATTGGATCATCTGTGTCGATTCGAACAGTTGTCACAGGTCGATTCAAAATTTTCAGCGAAATCTACCGAAGACAACATTGGGCCATCATTATCAACAACAGGAATGTATTTTGAATAAAATACACATTGTTTTGAATACATTTTTGTTTTGTTATATACCGATATATACGCATATGATTACGAAATGATCAATGCGCGCTGAAAGTACGGACAGGCACCTGCGGAAGAGAATGAATGCCATTGTTCTGAAGAGAACCTCATTCTTCTTCTTCTTCTTCTTCTAGCAACAACTTGTTCCGCAAAATCAATAAGAATCATCGGAAGCGTAGGTCCCCGCTCACAGTTATCTTGCAAATTAGCTTTGTTGCGCTACTAATTATATATATATATATATATATATATATATATCCATATAGCAAGAACATCCAAAGTTGAGGTCCACATGCGAAATTGTGCAGCTTTTGTGTCTATTTGTTCAAATTGTATATTATATTATTCATAAAAAATATATCAATGTATATCGCCCGCACATGCGTAAAACAGTGGAGATCGATATTTATATATACATATATATATAATATGTTTTTTCATGGCTCGACTTTTAGAAGTAATTTTTTTCCTCTCAAGGGCGGCGCTGCTGCTGATAATAATAGTGGCAATAAGCGTCAATAGTGCTGGTAGTACCGACGTGATAATCACGGCAACAATGATAACAAACATATATATATATATATATATACATGTAGATATGGCAACTACAAAAAAAGCCAACAAAATTATTATTATGATGATGATGATGAGACGCAAGAAATAAAACGACATTTTTTCCCAATTTCTTTCATTGAAATGCTGCCGTTTCTTTTTGACGTTGTGTGCCTGTGTGGTTAACAGGCCACGCGGCAACGACCATCAGACGCAGCCGGCAGAGTGTTGTCGTTGTTGTTGTCGTCGTAGAAAAGCGTTTCCTTTTCAACTGCCGACGATTCTTTCACTATTCGCCATCCATCCATTCATCAATGTATCCATTCATTCGTTCGTAGTTTATCTATTATATTATTCGACTGCATTCAAAATATGCACCAACACAACACAACGCGCCGTTTAGCGGTAAATATGCGCCACAGTATGGTCATTGCTGTATTCACTTATACATTTGCCTCGCTCATTGTTAACCTCACTCAAATGCTCAACAGTCGATTCCGATTATTCGCGGCGACTACTGAGGTAGGCGGCTTCGTGCTTGGCGCGCAACGCGTCTGTGTAGCTCCTGTGAAAGGCTGACTGGCCTGAACAGGCAGGGGGGAGGCTGACGCACGTCAAAACCGAGGAAAGCTCTCCACCCCTGGGGGTAGACAGGCCCCCGTGAGAGTTTAAACGGACACGGCCATGATGGTGTCTTCAGGCTGAGTGGTGCATACGCCAGGATTGATATGGATGTATGCACACTATATATATATATAGATATATGTGACAATGTCGTTTGGGCTACCGGCGACAATGGTGACTATCCGGAAGATATCTAATCACGGCGGATAGTCATTAAGAAGATGGTGGCGCGGACAATTATATAATATATAATGGTTACAATCACATCGTTAGTTTGATGCTGAGCAGCGAACGAACAATAGCACAACCAATGTGAATTCTTCTGGCTTCGTATTGTTGCTATGTTGCATCTACTATAATTGATATCCAAATCAAAACGAGCGCGGCGCGCCTCATCGAGAAACCTCCTACCGATGTATATCGCACTCGAACTGTGCCCGAACTGTAAACGGTAATGAGCATGCTGTTCTTGCTAGAACGCTTAGCTAAACGTTCTGCCTATAGTCAACGTAAATATGAAAAATAGGATACTGTTTCGAGAAGGGCGAAGCGTAGGGCATTCGTATTTAGTCATCGTTTATACATTTTAAAACTTGGCAAACGGTGGGCAACGATGAAAACTCGAAGAGATCAAGGCGAATCTCAGGACCGATCGTGATGTCAGGTCGAGCATCCTCCTCCCGCACGATTTACGTTATTAACGTACCAAACTCGATTAGAAGGAGTTAATTATTACGGAAACTTTCGCGTGCGTATTGTTTCGCCTGGCAACGAGAGAGCTTTCAATGTATGCTAACTGTGCATTAAATACCGTCGCATTGTATATAAAATAATAGTGCAGCGTGAGGACTGGCAGATCAAGTCAGTTATCTACACAACAGCCTATTTTTTTATTATTTTTTATTATTGTATTTACAT
This sequence comes from Stratiolaelaps scimitus, assembly GCA_019614645.1. Taxonomy (NCBI): domain Eukaryota; kingdom Metazoa; phylum Arthropoda; class Arachnida; order Mesostigmata; family Laelapidae; genus Stratiolaelaps; species Stratiolaelaps scimitus. The sequence goes on from JABWDB010000026.1 coordinate 2,652,348, forward strand.
CCATTACATATATATATATATATATATATATATATATATATATATTATATATATATATATGTGTGTGTGTGTATAATAACAAAGTTTTTATTGTTGTACACAGGTAAATACGCTTACCATCGCAGTACATCGGTAGGCTTGTAGCCCCTGTGATTTCCGACCGACAGTTATGTCTTCTTCATTTTCGTCGGTAATATGCTAATTACGGTAACTATGATGACAATCAAGTTTTCGTATAATTTCGGCGACAATGGCAATAATAATAATAATAATTATTATTATTATTATGTGTTATTATGTGTTGCTCGTACTCGCCGTTTTCGTCGGCTGACTGTTCTGTTTATTTTGGTTCCCACGAGGTATATCTTCTATTCCCGAGAAGAGACAACGCTTGAAGACTCGCTTCCGCTTGCCGCTCTAGCTGCTTGAATCTATCTGTCTGGTATCTGTTGAGATGACACGGCGCTGCATAACGAAATGTTCATTTGTCCGTCCGTCAAAAAAGCACGAGGTGCGGGAGCCTACTAACAACGACGCCAACACACCACCGCCACCAGCAGCAGCAGCACAAGCTCCTACACCAGTCCACCCGACAGCGTTTGACGTTGAAAGATGCTTCCCGACCGACGTTGCGATCACCGTCCGTTTGTCGCCATCCAGTGACAACGAGGACGATATCTGCTGGCCAGCCTATCTTATGCGGTTGCCCTGCCGGTGGGCGCCACCGGCCTGGCTCGCATCCTCGCAGCACGGAAATGAGACGGATCAGTCAGTCAGTCAGTTCGCTTCTATCTTTATCGTAGTTTGTAGGCAAACTCCGCATAAGCACAAGCAGTATCTGACTGACTTCCAAGAATATAGTCAGCCGTTGCCCACAGCACATACGGGCGTCAAGATGTTTGCCTTTTAAATGGCTGCTGTATACAAGTGTTTGCCGTCGGTGTAGCTGAGGTTTAATTCAACCATGGCGTTGAAGCACACATCATATACAGCGCGGTCGTGTCAATGTTTTGCATTCTCTCAGAAACTAGCAAGTTCCTCATTGTATCCTCTGTGTCTGGCAAATTCTTCATACTCGTTCTACGTCGAGCTTTCCAGTTGGCGTCCATTAATGAGTGCTCATCACAAGCATAAACGAGAACAAGTTGTTCAGGATATGACAGCTTGGCATCGCTGACTATGGTCGTAGTCTCCGTCATCATTGTTCTTATTATATTCGGTCAGAATGCCGTGTGGCGTTTGTATTATACCACACGTTATGACTTTTTCTCTTGTTGCCATTGCGTACTAACCTACGATCATATGATATTACGATACTAGACAAAGTGGCGTTTATTGACGGAACTATAACTGTTACATCGCTTAGGTTCTCGTAGAAAGGTCATTTGGCACAAATATGATCAAGTATAGTACAACCAAACGCTACACACAATAGTAGAACAGAATCGGGTGCTACCAGCCATCGATCTCGGTGAATAAGCATCGCCGAGGCATCAAAGGTTGATGATTCATTTGGAAGGATCTATGATCTATTAGCTGCACCCGTTCACTGCAGTTATGTATTCACGGCAGCTGCGATATCGACCTTTCGTTTTTTAGATAAACACACGAACATATTCTATTGCGCTGCATTGACACTGTTTGACAGCATAAACGGGCAGATGTTCGCGCGAAAAATTGTCGCAGAGAGCGATCTGCATCTTACTGTGGGACTGATTCCTCCCCTCACACATTGATCATAGTCACCAATGGACGTTACAAGCTCTCCACGCATTTTCGCCATAGGGTGCTCGAGACAGCGACAAAGAGCGGCATCAAATGAGACAAACAGCAACAACAACTGAAGGAGTCTAGTATTATGAAGATTCTTCTTCTAATCAGCAATTTAATTAATATGCTAAATGGTTAATTTCCTAAACTAACAAGACCCGAAGCTATGGAGCTCTTAGATCGACGCAACTGCAGCCGTGCTGAGAAACGACATGCGTGTGTGGGTAGGTGCGAAGGTCTATCTATTTCGCCTGCAGGTAGATAGATTATGTGGTTATATCTGGCCAACGAGTAGCTCAATCAACGGATGATCTTTGATGATCGGCTCTGACCGATTTCGGTAACGCTGCATGTGCATGTATTGCAAAGGCCACGGCGATCGGATGGATTGCATTGCAGCCAGGGTCATCTCTTTCATTTTTCACCATCGTGCAGCTTAAGCAACTAATGAGCATCGGTTTCATTCCAGATTGACGGTTGACGTCGGGGAACAACAAAGCCGGATAATCGTGCAAAAATGTATATAGATATACATAATAATGGTGGTGGTGGTAAAGTTATGATGATTATAAAAATAATAATAATAATAACACGTACAGTGCTACACGCAATTTGCATATTGGTACAAAAAACAACAGTGAGGGGGTAAGCATAGCTTATTGTTCGTGTACGTCCGCATCTTCAGTTATGTATAGAGTGAATGCGAGCGATTGTGGTCGAACATCGACATAATGGTGGCTATTGCATACTGTCGCGTGACACGACGGACCAGAGATGCTGCTGGTGATGATGCGCTCGCCGAACGAAAGCTTCTGTCGATTAAGCGCGGACGTCTGGTGGCAGCCTATCTATAGTGTAGTGAAGCACCTTGCATTGAGCTCATTCTGTTGTTGTTGTCGCTGCTGCTGCTGCTGCTGCTCCTGCTGTTGTCGCTGCTACCAAGGACACGAGGTACAGGTGGGTCGTCGCTGAGGTGGCGTGGCATAAATACCGTTTCAATGCTATTGCTGGCCCCAGATAGAAGCGGACGAGGCACGGCTACATAGCTACCTAGCTAACTACGACCACTGTCAGTAGAGGGATGGCTGTACTGGTGCCGACTGCAGCGGACGCTGCTGTTGTTGCTGGAAGGACAATAGCCGTCACGCGGACCTCAACGTATAGATAGACAGTAACAACATCAGCAAGAACAGACGCTTCAGGCAGATGCTTCATCCCTGACATTTCTAGTGAAATGTCAACAATTGAGCACACGGAATCAGCTAGCTGGCGTCGAAATGACGCTGCGGAGAGTCGCCGGCAGCGAGGAGACACAGTGCCGCGGGAATATAGTGCAGCAGATCGTATCGTTAGATAGAAGTCGGATAGAAGTGTCTGTGTGCGCGAATGTGAACGAGAACGCTTTTTTGCAATTTAGGAATACTTGCTACCGCCTGATTACAAAGGTCCCCGGACCGCGGCGCGCGTCCTTGTAACTTCAACACAGAGAATTGTCTGTCGTACCGTAGAGCATAAAAAGCAATGCAAACACATTTAAGTGTCGGCTCGCCAAGGTATTATAACACAGTAAAAATCTCCATGAAATGGTTGAAAGTTAAATCAATCAGTCAATTGCCAGACTCTAGTGTCTAGCTTCCTCTTCATATCACCTCATCATATTCATGTGTCGGCATAATTTCTGCTAGAACCCCTTACTCCGACAATTGATTCTCCTTGATTTAGGAGACAAAACACATTCGTTATCGTCAGCGGCTATGGTTAACTGTCATCTGTCCGATTCATGCCGCCACTCAAACGGCTGAGGGGCAACCTGGTTGACATTGGCGTCCTGGACATGTAGCACGCTGGTACCCAAACCTTTCGGCGGAGACAGCCACAACACGTGTTATAAAAAAAATTCAGAATTATTTCTGCCGCTGACAAACAGATGTTTTCTTGCATAAGCTTCGGCCTTTGATGCACCTGGTTACATGATACGCGTCGCTTACACATATATGATACCTACCCTCAAATATATGCACCTCTTAGATAGTCATCTCCCTAAGTTTCGGTAAGGTCTAATGACGCACATAACTTTTACGGGGGATACTACAGACGTCCCCCGCTCGCTCTCTCTCTCTCTCTTCTGGCCGCTTTTTCCACCATCTAATAAATGAGCATTAATGGCGTCTAATACCTGAAACTCATTACGCATACAAGTTTCTCCTTGTCGTTGCTGCTGTTATTATCATCGTCGTCGTCACCATTGTTGTCGTTGTTCATACCGCTGCTCACGTCGAACTATCCATCTAAATGACCCCCACGTATCCTTCTACAATGGGAATAGGCGTCCCATCGCGTTGTGGCCACAACGCTATGTCTGGACGCTTGGCTCGCGTTCGCAAGGATCCTCGACGCCAAGCGTCGACGCGGGAGCTGTGATTGTGGTTGCAATTTAACGGTGACTTGGGTTGCGCAGATGCGGTGACGCGCATGTTTGTGTTGTGGTGGTGTCGCTACTGGGAGTCAAACGGTTGGACAGTTCTTGTCTCCCTGCGGTTGTTGTTGTTGTTGTTGCTGGACCACTACAACGTTGGCGTTCGCAACACTACCGCTACCGCCGCTAGCAAAGAAGACGATTCGTCAACGCACTAACCTCTCTTCTTCTCCACCTCGGCTGCGGCGTCAACACTGGATCAGCGGTGTCTGACTCGTTCAGACTGTTGTTCTTATGCATCCTGCTTGGCTTCCGGCTACGGCCGCGCTAGTAGTCGCCGTAGTCATCGGGGCCCTTTGAGGTGGCCCTTACCAACGCTGCCGCTCAAGCACCCAGCCAACGGTGTTGGACACCGAGTACCGTAGCAACCAGGGAGAGCAGAAGCGGAGCGCCGACGAGATGCACGATACCCCCTGCCATTGAGCACCGGGGCTGCCGGAGCTGACTCACTGACTCTGAGTGCTCAATGGCTGACGGGATTTCCACAACAATAATAATAATAATATCATAATAATAACAGTACAACAGAGAGAATATTCACGGCATGCACCTCTGCATGTACCCGTGTGTGACCCTGCACAAAACAAACAATAGATACATGCATCGACACCCTATGGGTTACGTTAAACGGCATAATATAGACGTGCACACACACGCATAGCATACACAAAGGTAGACAGATAAATAGATACAAGGAGGAAAAGTGTATGTTTCTGCAATTGAAACATTTTTTCTCTCTTCCTGGGATGCGCCAGCACAGGGCCCAAGCCGCTGACGGCAACGACAGCGATTCCTCCCAGACAATGGAAACGCCGCGGCGCTTACTGGTCAGTGAGTTTTCACTCATTCGGGCGTTGGGGTCGGGCAATGTGAGCCTCGTGCCGTCTCGCTAATCCGCCGAAGTAATCGGCTGCGCAAATGGCGTCACCCCGACGTGCGTTTGACCGGAAGTCGTCGTTCTTTGGCCAATTGCAAGCGTCGAGTAATTCTATCTATTTCGTGTGCAGCTAGACTCGCCTTTTACATTTACTGCTCAGCTGTTTAAGTCGATTAGCCGAAGGGAAGACGATGATATAATAGATTGCTTCGTTTCTCGCTGAGTTGCCTACGACGGCTGCTGCTATTAGGCGAAACTGATCCTTTGGTAAACACGAAGGAGCGAACGAATGTATACCGCTCTTCCGACTCTTAGGTAATGGGAATAGCATTAGTAGTAATGCCAATGCTAATATTTATAGGCATTCGCGCTAAACACAGATCATTGCGTGTTGACGTGCAAGAAGAACGCGAATTCGCTGGCTGTTTAAAAGTTGAAGAAAAGTTCTATGTATATAATTGATAGCAAATGAGTCTAAGCATCGTTCGTGGTCATATGGTTGGCAAAATTGCGATATATTTGTCCATGACCGCTGGCATTACTACTGAACTGAGCTGAACAATGGTTTTAAGTCGCAATGAAATATCATTCCGAACTGTTTTTTGACATTTGACGTGAACACTCCCCCCCCCCCCTCCATCCCATTGGTATAAAATGTTGGCGGCTGCCCAAACCACAATTAAATACTCCTTTCAATTGGCTGCCAGCAGCGCCTTCCTCATTATCGCTTGATGCCTGATTTTATATGGAGTATCCGAGCTGATATCGCTCCTTCAGCTCTTTGCAACTGTTTGTTAGAATGCCTCTCCGGCCTGAGGGACAACTAAGCGTCCGTTGTTTGAGAAAATTTCATTTGAACGTCAACCATAGAGATTGAGCTGCCACAGAGAGAGAGAGAGAGAGAGAGAGAGAGAGAGAGAGAGAGAGAGAGATAATCAATGTGGCGCAATACATCGCTCGCCTCGCTGAGAATTCGCCAGCAGAGCATCACAGTAACAAAGCTCGTAGCGGAGAGTCAACGGGCTACATGGAGATTCAACTTGGCGCAATATGAAGGGCAAATCGCGGCCAGTTCTCGATGTCGCAGCGCTGCTGGATGGGCGGCGCTTTACCACGACAAAAGCCAACACGCTCATCCTGTCGTCGGCTCCAAGGCAGGCCAGACGGAAAGATGTGAAGTATACAGCAGCTCTCAAGAGGTTTGTATCGAGCTTAATTAATGAGGATTGAACTCAGGAGCTTATTGTTTATTTTTATTATTATTATTATTGCTGTTATTATGACAATTACTGTCATTATTATGTATTTTCACGACATATGCCTCACCCCAATTTAATCAATGGCACGGTTGGTTTAGCGGTGCTTGTCCTGAATGTCTCGGGATGCCTCGAAGGGTTTGAATCCTTGAAAGTGTCAGTGTTTCAAAGAGAAAGATAAGAGAAATAGGCCGAGTTGGCATATAGCCTGAACGTGTTTCTATAAAATCATATATACTATCCACTTTCATAGATCTTACTCGAGTATGCTGTCGCTGGTGTTGATATCGAAGCGATCTTTCATCGGGACTATCGACCTGCGCTGATAGCCCTATAATCGTCAGCGTTATTCATCATGGTTCGTAGTTTCCACAAGGAATTTCTCGACAAGCAGAATTCCCGCGTAAGCACTTCGTCGTATCGTCATTAGCCAACCACTCGATGTGAACTCTCCGAGTCGCTGACGCACAGAAGAAATCATATTGAAATGGGCAGACCAGTCAGATGGCGACGGTGGGTGGCTGATGATACTATGAGTGGTGCGATAGCCAGCCAGCCACTTGATCGAATATTGTTGTTGTCGCTGTCGTCGATGCATTCAATGAGAACAAAGATGATAGAGAAAAGAAGACATTTTTGCCTTTCTGCATATTCGGGCTGCAGAAAAATGTATTATTATTATTATTACCCCTGATTTAGCCCCACCCCCCCACCCCCCAACCCCCTTTGTCAATTTTACAATGGAATAGATTTTGTACTGCAGAGCAGCGAACACCTGCAGCCTCACTGCCGCCCGCCAGCCAGCGCAGCCCGCTCCGTAAAACGATAAATAGCAAACGTCATAATCAGCATCGGCTGCAGGGTGACGATATTTGGCACAACGGTGGCCCAGTGGTGAGACATGGACAAGTGGCCTGTCCCGGCCGTTGTGGAGTCATTGATATTGAGTTGCAGGTTGGTTATTCGGTTGATTTTTTTCATCTCGATATTCTGCAACAAGACGATTCGAGGGGGTCGTTCAATTCTGATGGTTGACGGTGTCGACTTGACGATGAGGGGTACAGCAGCGCGTTCGGGGTCGCCATTCAGCTGACATTCGCGAATATCAAGGCAGGCGTCTTCGGGCGAAACAGGAGCTGGCCGCGAGGCGGCAGTCGCGTATGGATCAGAAATTTCATTCACATCTTTCGAAGGGATTTGAAGAAGGGAAATTATATTGCACTTTAGGGCACCGTGGGCGTCTCGGACAAATTGAGATGCTACACTACACGACGGAGGCGGCGGCGGCGGTGGTGGCTACAGTCAACGGCTGGCGATTCGGCTCCTCATGGCCAGTAGACGGAGCGGAACAAGGGGTTTAAGCGGTGGCGCAGGTTAGCACTACACTATAGCAGTGCTAGTTTTTTTCTCGGCTGCCTTTTTACCTCGGGGTCGCATCGAGCTAATATATATATATATATAGGCGTTTGCACCTGCCAACGATCGGGTGCTTAGCCGCGTCGGTCGGCCTTATGCGAAGGTTAGCCGTGAACGTGACATGAGTCGCGTTCATGCGGCTTGAATTAAGGCTTTGACTAAGCCTGCCCGGATGAAGGCGGACTGGGACTTCTACAACTGTGAGGAAGTGAGGATTTCGACTTCGATTGAGATCTGTGGGTGTTTTGTATGTGAGGATACTTAAATCTAGCAATTAATCACGCCGACGCGGTGGCGCTTAGCCCTTCGAACAGTAGGTATACCGCAATTCCACCGGGGTGCTTACGAGGAAGCTGATCATAGTTGTTTTTGTTGGCGACGATGTTGTTGTTGTTGTTGCTGTCGCCAGTGCAGGCAAGAAATTGGTATATTTCCGTGTCACGCCTCTCACAATATGCGATGGTAGCTTCTTAGATACGTCATTATATACGACATTTATGTTAGCCGGTATTTAGGGCAGGACTTTATCAGTAAAATGGTGACACGCCTTCGGCAACGAGGTCACTCTCGAACTTTAGAAAATCTTGTATGAACCCGCGTACAGCCTGACCACAACCTAGACATTAATCCGTCGAGCGCTACGTTAAATAAATCATAAATAATGAATATATTCAAAGGAGGTTATCTGAACTTGTCTATCCTTCCTGAACACCCGATATCTAAACGTGCGATTGCCGTTCACCGCTTTCGTATGTTCTGTGTGCTACTGCTGCTGCTGTCAGCTTTCGTAAGGATCCCACTAGATTGTAGGCCGCGAATACATCTTCTCACCGACAGAGAGCGAAATTGCCAATTCTCAATAGTTTGCCCCCTCCGTGTTATATCTATTCGCAATTGTGTTATGATGAAGTGTTGACTATGTTGGACTTTTGGGAAGGCTTTAGTAGATCGGTCAGCTGTTCATGATCACAGGTGAACAACTTTGAATTCGCAGCAGTACGTTCGTCATCACAATGTGTGTGTGTGTCTGTCTATATTGTAGCGTATGTGTAGAGTCAATTTTTTTACAACAGAACTGTCCACGTTATACTCCCATAGTCTACCCAACGTTCGACAGAGATTGCACTCTTCAGCATTGGTACTAAATTTAACATTGGAGGTTTAAAGGGAGCGGTTCAACGTGACATCATGCTCATTAACCTGTTGTCTCCAGTGTAATTAGCAAAGGGGTGGTATTAGCCCCTGCAAAGACATCCTAGACAGTCGCTGTCTGGCTAGTTTCTGTGGCCGTAAACCCCACTGTACCGCGGTAGCGGGTACCTTGAAGCCAGGTGAAATGTGTGCAAAGCAATCTACAGTTAGTTACCTTAAAAACGTTTAAAAACAAAACGCAAAACCAACTCCATTGTTGATATTCTCATGACACACGTACACACACACACACACAAAAAAAATAGCGCCTTCATTACGCTTCACCAAATATTGTCGCCGAACATTTTCGACCTAACCTAATGCGATAGCGGCACCTACCTCTATCTGGTCTCCAGCCTGCTGACAGAAGGGGCAACGCTGGACATTTCCTGAGGGGATTTTCCCCCCGGGGACGCCCCGGGACAGCGCGGGTGGTAAGGTTGGCGCCGCGGTACCGTTCGAGAAACTCTTTCCGACACTAGGGAACTTTTTGGCGGGTCGTGCCGGAGGTGTGTCAAGGCTCAGAGCCGCCAACGCCGGCGCAGGTGGTGGCGACGTTGACTCGTGTGACCCGCGTGACCCGAGTGGCGGTGACGGCGTTGAGCTCGACGAAGATAACGACATTTGCTGATGCGAATGATGATGACGCTGAGGATGATGGTACTCGTTGCCAGGCATCGCGCCACCTCTGTCCGTCCGAACCACTACGGTGTTGTAGGGAGCAGTATCGCTTATCAATCGTCACTTCGGCTAACTATGTATCTGTCATTTCTCTGTGAGCCACAGTAGAGATACACTGTAGACGAGCTTTTCGTCACTTACGGACGAGAATAGCCGTGCAGCCCTGCAGCGGAGTGTACAGGGAATCGCTTGGCTCCTCTCGAAAACCTTCGTCTGAGTCTCGAGCCGAGTCCTGCCTGCGACTAACCTAAGCACAGTGCCGACAAGTCGGTCGTGGGTGATGATGACACGCTTGATTTCTACCCGGTTATTCGCAACAGCAAGTTCTGTCGAATTGCGGTTCTGCAGCAACGAGCGAGCGAGGTGTCACAGCGATGACTAACACGCTCCTTCCATGAGTAAATGCCGTTGGTTATCCAGCCTGCACAACACGGTGATGAGACACGACTCTTGTTCTCGCACTCCACAACGTTAGCCGTCGGTCACAGCTCGGCAGCACAATACCACGGTCAGTCTCCCACAATACAGCGTCGTCCCAAATGGCCGAGTCAAGATGTTGAAAACGAGAAGGATTGTTATATATATATATATAGTACAGAAAAGCGCGGCACTAGCGGTGGCGGTAACTCGGCTCGTCGCTTCGTCAGCTTCGTCTCGTCTCTGATTCTATTTCTCGGTGTGGTGGTGTCGCACAACGACGGGCGGGACGATCTGATCCCCAGATCAGATGGACCCCAGAAGATGTTCACGGCATCGCTCGACGGTCATAAACGGTGCATATGCTGCGGGAATAATGGACCGCGCCGCATGTACGTCGAGATGCACAGACAAGATTGTCACTTTTCGCTGAGCACTTGCAATACCTTTCAGATATTTGAATATTTGTGTTCCATCTGCGTTCGACATCAGCCGAACGTCGTTTCTTGCAAAGTATCACTTGTGCGTGTGTCGCGTTGCACTTGAAGAGGCGTAATATGAGGTGTGTTCCGAGAACCGGAGCTAGTTACAGTGTGCCGATGTCAAGGCGCACTTCATCCCAGATTTAGCCTCTGTTTCGCTGGCTGCACTTCGTCAAACAAGATCCTCTCGGCTACGGGCCACTGAACGAGTTCGCGGTCTGCCAAAAATTCATCTTCTAGTCGAATTTCAAGGAGTGTCCCATGAGCAGCCGGTTGCAGCTCTGCATAACGACACCCCGACGGCAAGCTTCACCGCTGGCTAGACTGTTGTTAGCTGTTGCTGGAGCACTTCTCTACCTCGGCACTTCAGACCGTACTTCACTTCAGCGCTGCGGTGTCGCGTCTGCCGGTTGGTTCGCCTTCAGTTCGCTAGGCGGCAGGGGCCATCATCTGCCCCGTACTGCCAGTGAAGAGCGGCTGCGGCCCCGCTGGGAGAGGGTAGTTGTCGCGGCAGTGGCACCAGCCGGCACCGGTCCGGAGCATATGTCGTCAAACGGTCTTTGCGTACGAGAAACTTTGGGAAGGGAGCTCGCGAGGGTCGTGGCGCAAGCACCAGGGCGAACAAGAGAGACAGAGAGAGAGAGAGAGACCGAGAGATAGACATACACAGAAAGGGTCGAAGAACCGGGAACGCTAACTGGCTATTGCGGTAGCATAGGGAGCAGCCACAGCATCAAGTATTACAGAACGAGCGTCATAGGCCATGGGTGGTATCAGCCAGCAGTGATGAGACCGGGACAGAAGCCCCCGTGGAAGCAGGCAAGGTAGGTAGTTGACGAAACGAGCGGTGAGGTGAGGGACTAGGTGAGGTGGCCAAAGAGGGGTCGAGGGGCTGATGTCGTCGACCTCTTCGCTGGGAAATGACCCAAACGGTGGCGAAGCTCGGCCCGTGCACCCACGAGTACTTTGGTTGTGTTCTTTATTATCCCATGATAAACTGTTCTTCTATTTCATCTGTGTACTGGATAGAGTTGTGAGTTTGTATCAATGTATGCTGTTCGTTATGCTGACTCGTTTGTATCGAGTTCCTCGCTCTTGGTTAGATTTTACGGAATAGCACACGAACAGTTCGCATACTCTACCCAAGTGAAATTCAGGGTTTGCAGTTGGTATCAAAACCTGTGAATAACAGCGTCTCTTAAGGTTCCCCCCATAGCTCCCAGCTCTCGTTTTAGCAGTATTGCGGGAAGGTAGGAGCAGTGTATGGCTACCGGTCACCCGTCTGGTTCCCTACCTCATCAGACAAGCCGTTCCCATCAGCCTGCGAACCCGCCACATATGGTGTTCGTCCGCGCGTAACGCATTTATTGCCTCTCAAAAGAAAAAGCAGGCCAGTGAAATCATAGTTGACCACTGTGCGTCCTTTATGCGAAGGACGCCAGGCAGCTGACCGAGACCCTGTCCATCTTTCTTGAGGTGGCTGTTCTCCGGGTACCCGATGAACGTTCTTGTGAACGGCGGTAACTAACTTAAAATTTCACTCGTTCGTTTATTAGGCATACGAGAGAAGTTACGGGTCGTCAGCAAACACTGAACACAAAGGCAATAGATCGAGGCTGGAGAACTTGCTTAGCCTCCCATTGCATTGTATTACCTGATAGAGCAGAAAGACAACGTTTTTCTGATTGAATTGTCGATACTGAAATTGGCACAACATTGTCGTTTGTTCATTGTTTGCAGAGTGAAAGAAGTAGCTCTTAATCCAAGCTTGGCTTTCGATTCTCATGAACCGCATTCATTAGTTGCCGGTAGCCATATAAATTTTTCGGGCTGAACCACATTCAACATATACGAATGTAACATAACGAATATAGGACATTGACTGTGTGGTCACGTGTGTATAGAATTTACTATACTATTTATTAACGAAGGGTGTTAATAAATATTATAGATACGGCTAATCAGCTGCTAATTGAATAGGGCCAATGAAGCTAGTGATGGGTAAGCATCATATTGACAAATGGAGATATAAGGTTTGATTCGGATTCCCAACAAAGGCGGCCATCGCGGCAGGAGTAACGCCTCGAATCGTCTACATCGAGCACCTACAGCATCGGCGTAGGATAGAACGCCGATCGTTACAGGCTACGGCGCTCGGGTCAATCCGCGGCCCTGCGAGCGCCAATGATCGTTCGGCGATATCGACCTTCAAAGGCGACTGGTTGAGTTGAGTGTGTAGCACCTTTATTCAACAAGCATGTGACACTATATATTTGACATCGTCTAAGAGAGCCTACGTCCATCTACCTCAGCGAGGTGACTCACTTACTACTCATTGCCTGTTCAAGGCGTGCGCGAGCACTAACCGACGCCGACAACAGACAGCGGCTTTCTACTAGGCTTATCATTGAATCAATTCAAACCACCACCGATATAACGACGGCGAGGTACCTGTTTAAGGCAGGGTGACGGTCGTTTGACTCGGTTACCCCCCCCCCCAGTCGATCTATGCTCCTATCCTATTCGGCCCATTCGTATATGTGAAGTCTCAGACGTGGGGTGACTGAAATACCATAGGGAACCGTTGACCGAAGTCCTCACGCTACGAAAACGACTAAAAAATTTAAGCCTAACTATTAGGGTGTCTCGTTAGACAAACCTGTGTTCGACTAGACGAAGCACTAGACAAGCGCGCGATAAAGAGAGAGAGAGAGGATGAATGCTGGTTTGCTGCAGGCTACGAGGGCGAGAGCGGCAAAACAATGCTTAGCTATGCGCATTGTCTACGCACTCGAACGACGTTGAGTGGAGTCCGCGCTTCATCGCGTGCCGCGGTTGCGACTACCGCTGGGACGGGGGCCGCCTCCGAGGAATTTGATGTAATGCTAAGGCCATCACCAGTACCACAACGACTTGAGATCGCTGATGACTATGACGGTCACCACTGCTGCTGCTCGTAATCTTAAATCCAATGACAGGTAAGGGCGCAGAGGCATTAAAAAAAGCTTGGAGAATGAAATTCAGCGGCCTCAGAGCAAGATATGATTGTGCTGATCGTATGCAGACGGGTGCAGCTATATATGACGAGCACGATGCTACTTCTGCGGTATATAGGAGTGCATCGACAGAGAGTTATTAGATAGATGGATAGATAAGCTGATTGATTGATTGATAAATGAGTGTTCAGAGATCCATGCTTTGATCATGAATCTGTCATTGTCAAGAGGACATTCTTTCAACGCTGCGAAGCTCAACAGCGCTAATATTAGTAGCATCACTTTAATAGACAAAGATCAGGGGATAGCTGCCAAATGAGCATAATAGAACGTCAAGCTATCGCGAGGAGCGAGAGATGAAGGTACACACAAAGGTTCCATAGATGATACTCAGTTAGTTCAGTACCAAAATCATCGAAGGTCATCGAAGCAGTATCAAAATCATACAACGCTATATTGTAGTACGATTTGATTGGAAGATAACTGCACTTCTTTAGATTCAAATATAGCCTCCCCTGGAGATTCATCATGAAGTATTCGGGGTGGTGTCCGGACGTGTAATGTTCACCATAATGTTTCTCTCATACAAATACACTGAACAGGGTGCAACTATTCGTCATATCATTCGTGTAGCTACCCATTGCCTGTCTCCGTGAACGCTATCAACCAGAAGGCGAAAAGATGACTATTTACGAGGGGCATATGCCTGCGAATGTCTGAATGTGTGATGAGAGCGATTCTCCTTCATGAGTGGACTATGCGCGGAATTCATGCGCGGAGTGGCACCGCCATATGTTTCTGGTTCGGCCAACTTTTGTCTTCGCGTTGCTGCTTAACGCTGCTGGAGCTGCTGCTGCTGTCTAGCTATTTCCAAAAATGCCTACAAACACATTCTACCCGCACTGTGCTCTCGGTGCAACGGCCGCTGCTGTTTCGAAAGCCAAGCTAGATGAGCGGGAGAGACATCGAGCCATGGCGGAGTTTGCTGCTTGAAGGGGACAAGTGGTGGCTGCTGTCAACAGCAGATTGCGTTGCGACCTGCGGACCTGCGTGTGGGTTTCTACAGCCGAGGCAATATATTGTAGCTATCGAGCCGGGGGCCCCCGCTGCTCTCCACGGCGCTATGGACACGAACAGACAAAGCGACAGACTATCTGCCGAAAACGCGTAAACAAAAAACGATACACTTGCTCCACTTTATATATGTACGCTTTTGGATTTCAATGAAATTGCACCATTGCCGTGAACTGTGGCTCGATCGGGAATGCGTTCGAGGGTATTTTGGGCGCGATGTATATTTTCCATGGTAACTTCTCCATGGTATCTAGATCCTCTCATCGTCGAATACCAACGTCGAAATATAGCTTTTCTCACTCACTTGGCTATATAGACTATTAGATTGATGTCATTTGATCATTAGGCCTGAGTTACTTGCGCGAGTTCGTGCCATGAGCTTGCGGCCACTGAGCCATCCCTCACTGACGGGATATTAGTACAGAGCGCAATCGTCTCTTTCGGTTACAACGATCGCTGGTAGTTCGAAATACGCAAGCTTGCAGCCTTCGTTGGTGACGATAGCCAACCGTGCAGCCGATCCTGCTTCGCGCTGTATTGCGTTAGCTGACCATATAGCGCCTCATTTTGCCTGAGCCTTTTAACTGCTAGACTCGCGCAGGTAGAATTTCTCGCAAAGTCGCCGGTTCAACCATCCTCTCTTCGACCATCCTCGTTCGAGCCATCTGTTGCGCGTACCTGAGAACGGGGTGGACGACGATCGCGCTTCGTTCGTTTGACGCTCGTCACTGTCGTCATCGTCGTTGGGGTCCGAGCCTGGTTTCTTCGACGCATCTCTCTCTCTCTCTATCTCTCTCAAACTCTCTCCCAAACTCCCGGCAGCCGGTTTCCTGCTTGGCCAGAGTGAAGCACCAGACCCCGCCATCCTCGCATACCTGTTCTGTTTACATCCGTCGTTCGCTAAGCGCCTATCTGAATGCCAGAACCAGAATCCCTCCCTGCCCGGAGCAATGCAGACTGCGAGACAGGAGGCAGCAGGTGAATTGCTTTGTGCTGAAGTGATCGAGCGATCGGCCAAAGAAAAGGATAGATAAGAATGGGAACTGAGAGAGAAAGCTGCATGCATCGAATAGATTCACACACGAACACACACACACACACACACTCACGGGCATGAATACGAGGAGCCAGAACATAATCGCGAAGCAAGTCAAAAAGTACATCATAAAAATTGTACGCAACGCAACGTAATTTATTAAGAGTAGGGGAGATAATAGAATTCGTCATCGTACTTTAATCTGTGAAAAATAGATGAAACCGATCTTCGTCCGCTTCCCAGCAAGGCAGCTTGAATGGCGTTGGTTTGGTGACGAGGAGTTCACTACCGTCGACGCTACGTGCATAAACTATTATTGCCGACGGCTGAGAGCCGGGGCGCAGCGACAGGCGAAGCAAACGCGAGGCGGAACATCGAGTCGTTTGGCTGCTGATGTTGCTGTTGTTATGAGAGAGAGAGAGCCCCTCCCTTGATCATCTGTCGACATAGTTTATGCCAAACTAGCGGGACGGAAGTGGCTTCAGAGGAGATACAGACATACCTGTCCACATATGACGGGCAGATGTGCGCTGGAATACAATGGTTTGAACTATGCGAGGTATTCAACAATCATTATTGGACCTGCAACCAACTGTCCGCAGCAGCGAGTGTTTCGAAGTGGCAAGTGATTGCTATAATATGTTCCCAGTTGTCAGTGGCCAATGCCCGGATAACGGGCTAAGGGTAGCAGTGTTCGACATAGTTGCTTTGTTGTTTTTTGTTTAGACAGAACGAGCATCATGGTGGCTCGGACACCATCTCGGAATGTGGGTTCACAGTGTGAGTCGAATCTGATGGGCATAATACAAGCTACAAGGGCACTTCATAATGCCTAGTTATTCTAGATCTCTATTATGTATAACCTGCTAAAGGGTGTGTAAATAAAAAAAAAATATCGCGCCAGCGGGATATCTTCGAACCCGCCTCTGGACTGTTCTATTCATGGGTTTCTCTTTGTGATGCTCATTCCGGACGCTCCGTTTTCTAGCGATGTAATTTGTTGGAGCAAATTACATCAGCAGCAGCTTTAACAGCAGCTTTGCTGTCCGCTTTTGTAGAAAGCCGCATGCGTCAGAGGTCACGGTATGCATCGGAAAGACGCTTCAGTTTGGGTGCTCGATTGCGCGAACTCGGATGCGTTCATGATCCTAAGAAGGAAGGCCGTCGGGCTGATAAGAGCAATGTCTGTAAACATTCGTGCCCGCAGAGCGCCCATGTTTTATTTGATCATATTGACCTTCATTAAATCGTCCGTTTTCGAGAAGTCCCGTAGTCCATTAATTTGCCTAACAATTTTTCCGCTAATGGGTTCTTATCTTCGACATCCTGCCCCGTTCTGTATACGGTTTGCCGTCTTCTCCATAGCCTCCAGTCTTATGCCGTAGCGCCTTCTCACGGCATCGCTCAGGCGGGGACCAGTACTGTGAACGTGGACACCGTCCTATAAGCGCGACAGATTCACATGTCTTTGGACACTGCGCGAAATCGCGAAGTGCCCACTTGAGCGGCGAAGGGCAACGATTTTATCCGCTACTTTTTCCAAGCTCTTGGTCCCGCAAACTTGCCATTGTCTATCAAATGCTTGTTTGTCTTCGAGAAGGTCTCGCGTTCTCTGCGAGTAACTTTTCTAAACCTGTGCCTTGTTCGGCAAGAAGCCGAGTGTGAAAATAGGCGATTTCTGGGGCAACTAACACATCGAATTTTGTGTTAGTTGCCCCAGAAATCGCCTATTTTCACACCCGGCTGGTCGCCTTATGGGCAGCCTTAAGGGCTACGGCATAGTATGTTGTGGCAATTATCTCGAAATAGGCCTGACGATTAGTTCGAAGAGGTGCAGTCGATATAGAGGCGACTGCGTTGGCTGCGCACCGATGAAACTGTCTCTAATTATATATATATATATATATATATATGAGACAGTTGTGGTATATATTTTATACGAACGTAACTCCCCCATATCTTCTAACTGTAAAGCTATCTTATCATCGGTGCGCAGTCAAACGCAGTCACCTCTGTGTCGATTGTACCTCTTACCTGCATTTGCTTCAAGACCTATTCCCAATTTATGAGGGTGTGTCAATTTTATTTGATGGGGCGGGGTGATACAGTGTATCCAAATAGTCACGTTAGTCCTTGAATGGTATAGCGCTACGCGTCTTGGATTGCCAAACAGAAGGGGAATATATGAGTAGAGTTCAAATCCTGACCGACAAGGCGAAGCTTTCGATCTATCCATCATCCTTCGTCACCTGTGGATTCTTGCCAGGTATAACAAGGTTGAAAATAAAGCAGCGCGTGACTCCGACCTATCCTCCAAGTACGACCTAAGGTTCAGAGGTCTGTCCCAATTGCGGAACAACTGTGGGTTAGCTTAACAAGTGTATGATCACGTCAGGCCAACCAATTCATTTAGGATTACCTATCGCAGATTCGTTCAGACGATTTATTCTGGATGAATTTCATCTTGACTTCACAGAAGGCGTTTATATTGTATCTGTTGTACTACGAGTTCGTGCATTTATTCAGTGCAGTAATGCATTTAAAGCAAAACAACTTCAAAACACATTAGGCTCGCATCTCATAGGGTTGCCATTTTGAGTACCCTGTTTCGCCTTCACAATACGTACACAAAGCTTCCCAGAATGCAGAACGGCCAAGACTACAAAATAGAATACACACGCACATACGCACTCTGCAAAGTGCAATTTTCATTTTATTTCTGTTAAGAGGTGAACGTTATTTCATATTGTCCGAGACGCACAATTCTCATTGGTCATTGTCGTCGACGCTCCTGCAAGTGTAGCAATCGTAACAACATTCGATTTTGCTTTGTACAAAAGCAAACACTTATCCCAAATGTAATTGCGTATCACGACGCCACGCACGTCCACCTACGTGAACTCACCTTCTAGCTTGTTCTTTGTACGTTGTTTTTATGTCCATTGTTTTAAAATATGATAAAAATAATAACGCGTAACTCTACTGTGATTACGACCTGCTTCTCCAATTGTTCAGGTATGGAATACATTCGAGCATCGTATCTCATTGTAGTCTAGGTTTTTTTGGTGTTTAGAACAATGTACTGCAAAAATTGTCCATTACGTTAAAAATTGTTTGTTTTGGGTCACAAGTACTCATTTATTGTCACTATTATCTACGCATATAGATATCGCATAGGTGTGGGTAGGTTCCGATGGGGTTGCTTATTTTTTGTTTTTTTTTCATGGCTGAAATTAGGAAATATCGATCGTAAATCAAAGGATTCTTATCGTGTGCACGTTTTGGTCACAATATACGCTCATTTGTATTGTATTCGCTGTATTTTCGTGCGCTGATAAGTGAGGGCGAACTACATATTGGTACAATTCGTTTGATTTTCGATGGTTACGCTTCAAAGGACACTTCCGGTGCCTAACAGGCAAGACAGACTCGGGACTCGATCCCCAAGTCGTCGTCAATTAGTTGCGCGTCTCCGGTGTGTCTGTATGTAGAACTGTTGCTAAATGCAATACGCCCACATATTGAGCATTTTTCTGAGTCTTTCATAGACTTTGCTGTTCACCAGTTGTCAAAGACTCTTGAATAATGGTAATAGTGGTAGCCGGTGATACACCACGGCGAGTATGCCAATGTGCTGTATAAACAACTGCCAATGAACAGGGATGGATCGCCTGTTCGGCAATGGCCGTCAATACAACACTTCATAATTGTTGTTAGTATATATATATATATATGTATATATATATGTATGTATGGTACAATGCACAAGAGGACTGTCAATATGAAAACGAAATAAAATTTGTTTATTAAAAACTTTTCGACCCAACCATATCTCATTAGTTCGTTAGCGTTTGAGTGTTATAAATATATACTTGTCTTTTAGTCTGGAGTGTAATTGCAAGCAAAACATTCCTTACAGCAGACAAATCCATCCGCTGTCATATTCATGTCATGCTTTGCCGACACTGTCAACTTGTTTAGGCGGTTATATATATATATATATATATATATATATATATGTCATTAGTTGCAGTCAGAGTACATTTAAAAATCTCGATCACAATAAACAACGAATCATCCAATATATCAACCATCTTATTGCAGCTATTAGATAGAGCAGATTTTCGAAATTAAAAAACGACCAAGCATGGCCGGAGCAAGAAGGTTATCTTACTAGCAGTCCCCGTACCTGAACCGTTGCAATAACATCTATGTATCAGAAAGGCGATAATAGCAAGTATCCTTCACTCATGTATATGTGCGAAGACCCTGCAAGACTCTACATAAGAACGTTGTTTTATTATGTTTCGTGATTACCTATAACCATCATTCTCACCATCCTGTATCGCCCTTGTCATGTCTCGAGCTGAAATGATGCCCGCTGGCAAGCACACACGTTACACAGACATTGACGTTATCTATTCAATGTCTCATCGGTACACGAAGTTCGTGAAGAGTTCAGAGGACGGTACACCTGCTGCCTCAGAATGACAGTCCAGCAATTGTCTCATTTTTCATGTCTCTCATATGCACAGTTATTGTTTCGGTTCGCGTTTGATCTTGCGACATCTCAAGAGAGAGAGGGAGATGTATTGGGACAATATACATAGTAGTCTGTGTGTTTATGTGCGCGCTCGTGTGTGTATGTGGAAACGATGTACTTAATATACGCGAGACGTTCCGTAGCGATTAGTTCGAGAGCAATCTTCGGGCCTCGAAATTTTAGAGCATTGATTGAAAGTTGAGCTGGCTTTCGCCTTTGAAAGATATCGGAGCAGGAACTCCTCGGGGCGGCTCAATATTGCAGTGAGCGCAGGCAAATGGTCCTTGTACGTCCATGCGATTGAGATTAGAGCAGCGAGCCCGCATCTCTTCAAGGGTGAAGGGAAATTCGGGACCAGGACCATTTCCGTAAAAGTCAGGCTCGGTCGGGTACAGGTCATCTCCTGCGATGCACACAAAAAAAGGATTTCAAATCTGCTATCCGTAGGAGGGTTGTGAAGATCGGCCACTGAGAAAAGCTACGTTTGCAATATAGACTGCTGTTGTGTTTCCCTCTCAATTCGGTTTGAATAATTAGCTTCCTTGCTAAATCACCAACCCATCTGGCTAGGGTTCCGAAAACGAGTTCCCCAAATGAGCAGTATCAAAACTAGCAGATTTGAATTTTTTAGATTTGAACCAAATGCATTTTTCACACGTACCTGGCAGGAGCGACACGACCCCATCGCTAGCAGCGCCGATAACTGGCAACCATCGGTCGACACCCAGCGGTTCCCTGTCCCGTGCAAAGCGGGCGAGTTGAGCGTACGAGGGAATATTGACAAGTCGCGACATCTCGTAGACCTGAGGCGGGGCCAGGAACACCGCACCGCCGCTGTACTCCTCAAGAATAGCAATGGGTGTAGTCCATCGGAGTGTTACGACCTCACTCTGATCAAGCACGACGCGTGGTGTGTGATCGAGACACGCGATATAAAATAGCGTGTCGTATCTGATGACGAACGGCAGCGTCACATAAGATATCGAGAAAGTTAGTAAACTGCAGCAGAAAGAGGAGGGACGATGCGGAGTGGACAGTTTCTATTGTATATTCAAGACCCATGTGTATACATAAACCCACATATGCTATGAATTAGCTGAATAATCTATTATCTATTTAGCTACGACGTATAGCTGGTTGTGTTTTTACCTAGCGTCCACCACGGACGGCTAAGTCTCTGGTTATCGGAAGCCAGAGACCGCAGGTTCGAGCCCTGCTGCGTGACATATAAGAGAGCTTAAGCATGGTAACAATTGCAGCTTCTTTAATAAACCAATAAAACCTTTACCTTTACGTTGATGATTACATGCTACCCAATTATGATGATATATGGATGAAAGAACTAGCAAAGCCCAAATGATTCGTGTACAATTCACTTTGCAATGCACATCAGCTAACATAGAGAATTTTCTAGCAATCTTGTGCAGGACAATGGGCGAGTTCTACGCATGTCGTTCTCTGTATGTTTGATCTAGGCGATTGAGCGGCGCCGACACGATCTATGGTCGTGAGTCGGCTGGTTTGCTGGTATCTACGCGGTGCGATCACCGTCATCAGATCACCTCCGAGTATTACCTGCGATGTCCAACGCTGATGGGCGTTAACCAGTCAGACCACTCTTTAAGTGCCCAGAGATTCGGGCAGAGTCCATTCTCAAGGCACATATCGAGGAGGGCACGCGGTTCCGAGCGAAGCTTCTGCCTCCAGCTGCTCTGATCAATGTCCTCCTCAAACGCAATCATCGACGGGGTGTTGCTGTTGTTGTTGTTGTTGACGTCCAACGAAGGACGTGAACGGGTTAGCAGAAGAACCCCGGTCTCCTCGAACGCTTCACGAATTGCGCAAATTCGAAATGCCACTGACGCCGATATGTAATCGTCGAGTTTCACCTGACCCGCGTATTGCATAGAGAGATAAACACAAACACGCACAAAGAGAGAGAGAACGGGAGAGGGCGGGAGAGAAAAGCCGAATGTTAGACCTATTACGCGTAATGATTGCCGTGATTGGGGTAAAGTATGAATGATGAACAACAGAAGCTGAAAATGCACGAACCTCGTTTTCGTTGTGCGTGATTGTCACAGGTCGAGCGATCATTGGCGGGCGAGGCTCTTTCACTGCATTGACAAAATCTTCTTGGAGTTGAGCAGCGGTCACGCCGCACTTTGCGAACACCTGAAGCCAATCAGCTGAAAAGTCGGACTTTTCAGCTAGACCGCCCGGGTACACATACGCGTTAGCCATAAACGATGACAGCTGGCTACGTTTAACCATGAGCACCTGCAGAAGAAAGTGAAAGGCGGGACCGTTGTCCCGCGTGACAATTGGCAACGATACGACGTTAGCTCATTGGTTGCAAATGACGACTAGCTTGACTAAGGTACATATATATATATATATATATAATATATATATATATATATGTACATAATATATGGGTAATAGATTTGTGTAACATTATATATATATATATAGATCTACTGATAGACAGCAGCTCCATATTGGAGCCATTGCTGTCCCGGCGTCAAAATCAGGATTAAGATCGATCGATTAGACGATGTTGTGGCTGAACGCACCTTGTAGTCGCATCTGGAAATACTGCTGCTGCTGCTGGACGTTGTGCTAGACTCGGTCACTGCGGGGTTTGGATTTGCCCATTTGGTGGCGATCATATTTGTGGCAAGATCCTTACCAACGACCTCGGCCATCGGCGCTCTGCAAGCCACGATAAGGCTCGCGGCCTCTCGCCATGCCGGTGCATTCATCGCTGCATTAGCAAGAAACAAGCACAGAAGAAGAACGGCTTTCAATTATTTCAACAATAGATTAATACACTTGTCTATATAGTGAGGGTGTGTGCCGGCAATGGTCATCCGCTTCGAAGGTATAGCTGTCCACAGCCGCAATCCACCTAGAGCTTTATGTAGGATTCGTGCTATCAATCAAATAATTAAACAACAGTTATCTACCCTCAGGAAGATATGATCCTCTCGTTCGAGACCAATGAGCACGCGTCCGTTAGTCAAGTCCACAGTGTGATATTACAATCTATGCGTTCCCTGTTGGATCTCATTCATGAAATCAGATTTCCAGATTTCCACGCTGTCGACTACCATTGGCGCATTTCGAATTTCACACGTGGGAAGTCTCTCTCCACTTAACCAACGTCAAAATGCCTCGGCTAATCGGCACACACTGTCGGAGAGAGACTAGTGAAGTCAAAAAGGTCTTAATTAAAAGAAAACAGATAACAGGATGGGTAGGGCTCATTATGGCCCTTTCCTAGTACTTATGAAGGGCGCAGCGTGTTTGCAGCGTCGAATTGTCTAAAATTCACTCCCTGAACTCCTCATCTGTCAGACGCCACAACGGGCCATATTCTTTTTGCAAACACAGGTGACGATTGACACCACCATCTTGCTAAGGCGGCAAGATGCTGTCCAGAATCAATCAAAGCATACAGCTACGTTGTATAAACATCGCCGAGAATTAAATCGCATCGTGCTGAACGACACAAATCTGCTGATGACTGATTGATGTGTGTGTGTGTGTGTTTGTGAGAATAACCACAGTCCAAATCAACCAGATGTACTGTTTGCACAGTGGGTGAGAGAACATCCGTATGTATTTTAAGCACAGACCGATTTCACGAAATGCTATCAATGAAGCTATTCACCTTATGTATTTCATACGACAATTTTAGTTCGCGGTGTGGCGGTGTTCTAGGAGCATTTGAGTTTTTTTGCTGAGCCATACATACCTATTTAACAATTGTAATTTTTTTTGTCGAGCTGAAACTCAGCTGTTCCCCTACCTGACAGGCCTCAGATCTTAACCTTTAGGTATTACTATAAGAAGTGGATATCTAGGTAATTGCCATCTGGCAGGTGGACCGCAGATGACAAATAGTTAAGTATGGCTGAAGCTTTCAAGTGCGGCGCCTTGATATGATTGCATCGAACCCGATTACGTACTGCCCTTTGATAACACGGTCTCTCGATTTTGTCGTTGGGTGAGTGTTCGTAAATCGATGTCCTTCTTCTGTATCTATTTGCTTGGTACGTTTAATCGTCTAAGTACGATCGGCAGACAGCCAGGTTAAGGTGGCATAGAAATGATCAAGCTTTTTATCCGGACGAAGAGAGAACAATCAAAGTGAATTATCCCCAAGCAACGTAACGATCCACGTCTAACACGACTCAGGATCACTCAAATCAATGGCAAAACGGGCGTCGCGGGGCGAAGTCACGGGTCACGTGATACTAATAATAATAACAACAACACCTGCGTCACGTTTACACAATGTAGTGCATTCTACTGCTCTCAAACGGTTCTAAGTGCAAATCCGTATGATAATTTTCTATTATTGCTCGGTACCCCACCTCTCCCTGTGAGATCTCCACCGACGTCTACTGAGTTTTGACATTTCCCGTTCGCACATTTGTGCTTGGTCCCCATCAAACATCACAAACCCCTCGTTGACACACGATATGTCAAGTTTTGTATGCGTTCCAGTTCAAATACACTCGTGCTGAACTGCTTGGCAGCTTTGCAGTAAACATGATCCGGCGGTGCACGACGACCGTTTCTTTCCCAGCGGAATCGAAATTTTTAACGAGTGAATACGAACCCTTTTTGGCGAGAGTGGTCATTGCGGCTCTTGCAAAGTACCCCATGAAATTCGAACTGCACGAACGTCGTTGTGGAATCAGCTGGCTGACGCCGTGCAACAGGTGTGAGCGTACAGTCGAATGTTTACCAAACGCTGCGCACACCTGCTGGTGGGTAATTCGCACAGATCGGTACAGACGTCAATAAATAAACAACACCTGTCGCGAGATGAGTGGTTGGACTGGCAGTGCTGTCAATAGCCGGCGACCTTTCTTTCGGAGGGTTTCTCCACGAACCCCGGAGTGCCCCCGTAGCTGTCAACGACGCCTGGCTTCACTCGAGCAATAAGAACACCACACATACACTTCCGTTGTTTGTTTTGGAGATGCGATTACGAGGGAGCACAACGCATGGATACCGGCTGTTTAGGAAAACGAGCCAGAGAGGCAGCGTGGGAAAGAGTACTGTCGTCTTCTGGTAGAGATGCGTAGGTAAGGTAACATTGTCTGGCCCCTTGAACGACGGCCGGTCCCGGATACTCAGCTGATGGACGTCGTCTGATAAAAACATTGTCTGTTTTGATTATTTCGATTGATTGTCCATACTAACTTGGATGTATTCTACTGTGTCCCAGAATGGGTATCAATTTGATGACACGATCAGTAACTTGAGCGTTTTGCGTCGCCTCGAGACGTCGGACCGTAATTTGAGCGCCCCGTTTATTGACAGGCGGAGCAATCAGCGGGTGAGGGCCAGCGCGGCAAATTCAAAATAGGCGAGTCTTTCTATTCACGATGAAGCGGTTTGCTTCGGCAGGGCAAATGAGCGCGCGAATTGGTAAGAACAGTTGGACATGTTGGAAATTTCGACTTCGTATTTAGGTTTATCTGTTCGAGATTTGTTCCCAGGAATGCTACAGCTAACCATAAATAACGATTCCAGACTCTCGCATTGGGCCTAAAGGCTTTTGGCGCGCATAACCGAAAAATGATGGCTCTTGATTAAGAGAGCGTTCACTTCTAAAAAAAGTTTGCCGATATGACATAACTAGTGTAAAAAAAGCCAGTAAGCATATATGGTATCTTGAAGTGGCAATGTCTTGGACGGCAATAAAGCTCTTCAAGCAACAATGATGTCAATAGGCGGAGGAATGAACCGGTCCAAACTCTTAGAGATTTTTCACGGTACTTGTTCCATAAAACCAATTATAATTAACAAACAGCACGCATCTCGCACCCCATCAGTGTTCGTTCAGATGTTATTTGCAATTAAGTTATTGTTATTTTTCTTATCCAATGTTAAAGACAAAACTGCTGGCGGCGATGTAGTGCTCAAAGTAAAGAGTTATATATCGAATATCCTGTAGAATGTATTCACCTTACTTATGACTAGACTAGATTACTTACTTAGATTCTAATCAGTACAAACGACATCCGAAGAAAGTAAATTGCAAGGCTTTGAATGACGAAGATGCGGGTGGTCTTACAAGAGACGATTGATGATAAGACACAAACGAACAAATGATAAACGTTCCAGTCTAGGGGCCGTTACCACAACGACATGCGTTCAACAACGCAAGTTCACGCTGTCGAACGAATCCTGATTAGGTACAAACTTGTATGTGGCTCAATCACTGACCTAGGGACGTTGTTACCTCGGGTCGAACAAGAGCGGTGGCCGTCACTTGCGCCTTGATGGTCACCGATGGCAAATGGCACGAGGGCACGTTTAACATTAACGAGCGCATCCAATAATGGGTGAGGAGGGTACCGGGCTGAGAGGTACCCTTGCCTCGAATTTCCTTAAAGCGTTGCGGACAACATTTGAAGGGACCCGGAAAAAAACGTCACGTCGAACTCAACCGCTCAGCGCCGGGCTGTTGACAGCTAACCGAACAAACTGGCTCTACCTTTGTTTATGCTGGCGTATGGGTTGCTCTCCATTAATGCACGCGTGTCGCGCGCATTTTTTTAGTTTGGCTGAGCGAGCGGAATTTTTGCATGAAGGGTGAAGTTTTTTCTTCGCGAACTACTCGTCCGATCCTAACGGTCAACGAGTTCTAAGCTACGGGAACTGTGAAATATCTCCACAGACTGTATGTGGTCGACTGTGACGAGCGAACGTTATGTTGTCATCAGTTCCAATTGATTAGAGAACATGATTGAGATGATTCTACCCTTGCGTTCAAACTTCATCATGAATCCGATCGAACGCTGAACACAAATCAAATTCTTAAACTAAATGGCTAACAGTTGCAGAGTGACGTCTTCGTCATATGGCCACTGTGGCTGGCAACCGCCAGTTAGTGAATTGCGTAGCACAATTCGACCTTAGCAAGACCTCTGCCCATGACGATGTAAAGTTTAATTGATCCTCAGTTCGCCAGGAGGCTGAACTGGGCGATGATGAGGCAAAGAGGGACACAATCGTCTGCGGGAACTCTGCTTCGGTTTGGCCGATTGATTCTTTGGTTAAACTATGCGTGGTTCAGCAGGAACAAAATCGTTTGTGGCCGTCGAGTGTCGTCTTCCGTTGGGGGCAACGTCCGTAGAAATTGAGAACATATTTAATATGCTCTAGGGCGTCAAGCTGGACCTGTCAATGAAAAACTGTAGGCCTCGGAATGAATTGAAGCGCCACCTTGAGGACATTCCGGGACAAACTAGTTAATTCGCACAACGAACTGGCGAAAGAAGGGCCGTTCTCGTCCGATGTTGAACAATTCATCAGTCCATCACGTATCCATCATTGGACGACGTACAGCAATTGCAATATGCCAAAAAGAAAATATACTGATGCATATGCTCTGACGTTGCGCCCCTCGCTAGTCAAGCGCTATCGGCCAAACTGCGGAGAGCCGGAACCGATCAAACGTGAACAAGATCCGGTTCGATGTCTTGATTTGTTTACGTTCCAAAATGCAACCGCCTGAGCGGACCGTCAGACGATTATTCTTGAGTGTTTCTCCTGATTCAGAGGCACGCAGCATCTTGAGCGCCTGAGCTGAAGGGTGGAGGCAGGTAGCCAGCAAATAACTACGTCAGAATTTCACAGTCATATCCAAGAGGTCGCTGGTTCGAGTCCTGCCTTGGACTTACAGCGGGTGGATGGATATTCCTTCCCAAACTGTTGCCCGACGGATGCGAACAGGGAAATGTCTGGTGGGTGGCCAGCCACAAGCAAAAGCCTCTATCCAAGAAATAATAGACCAGCATCAATCGACAATGAAACGGAACACGGAATGTCTAGATCCGTTTCGGTCTGTGCGTATGTATGCTGACACCTGTCCGCTCATGATGGGAACAAGGATTTCACGAAATTCGAATGATTTCTCATGCGAACGAGCGATACCATGTGACCAGTTGGTAAACGTTGGCAGTACAACCGCCAGCACTGGCTAGAATCTAAGTAGGCGGCATGTATATATATATATATATATATATATATATATATATATATACAGTGGTGGGCATAAACTTAAGACACTCCTCTATTTCAATAAATCGTTACAAAGAATACACATTTGAGGCATATATTCTGAATCAGGTTAATGTACGTGTCAAATAATATACATACCATACATAGAACAGCGTATATGACGGCGCAAACGGCCTGCTAAAATGAAATGTGCCACTTTTCGAGTGGGCAAAATAATAAGTTGCCCTCAGTTATCGAGTATTTTTGCTGGGTTGATTCATGCTATCTTGTGCTAATTAGTACCGTGTGGCACGCCCTCGCTAATTATAACGTTAAAGATTCGGTTTGGCATACAATCAACGATATCTAGCAGAATCTGGGCGCTGGCCCCTTCACAAGCCTCCAACAACGCCTCTTTTAGTGCTTCCAAAATGTATGCTGCTGATTCGACGCATATACTCGTCGGACAAGAATCCCCAAGAGGTTTTCCATCGGGTTGAGATCCAGAGAACACGCTGGTCACTCTAGGATTTTAAGTTTGCGCCGTCCAAACCACTCATGTGTACTCGCGCTGACATGAATTTTTGGAAAATAATTGGCAGTCGATGAAATCTGGCATAAACGGTTGTAGATTGTCGATCAACATCGGCTATTCATTCGAGATGAGATGAAAGCGAGTGCGAGTTTGCCAAGCTCTCCAAACCATAAAGCACACTCCGCCGAAATTGCGCTTCGAGAAGTACCGCGACTCTTTACGGACATCATGCCAATAACCGTTAAATCCATCTAGCCCATCCAAACTTAACTTCTTCTCGTCACTGACGACGATCTGAGACAACATAGTACCTTTTAGATAGATGTACACCCTCAGAATACTATTTAAAAACGTTACCCCAATATTCACCAATGTCCAGTCTCGGTCCATGTTGTTGCGAGCGAAGTTTAGTTGGGCAGTCATGTGGTGTGGTTGAAGACGAGGTCTTGTTTTCATTTGCGCCCGTATGATATGCGGATAACGCTTAATTGTCCTTAATATTGCATATCTATGAACCTGAAGGGAACCCTTGCCTAACTCGCTTCACACGTTATGGTCGAATTCGAGGCCAGTTGGCGACAAATGTGCATGGCAGTTCGCTGGCTGCCCTTTCCTGGACATCCTTTGGACTCATTAGCATCATACGTCGACGGAATCCGCAAATAATTTCACACTACGCAACGACTTGTGCCAATTTCGCTGGCAATTGCCGCCAGTGCCTTTCCTGCTCGGTGTAAAGCAGTAATAACTGCTTTCTCCGTATCAGTGAAGCTCGAAACATGTCCCGTGACTACAGTACAGCGTGAATGCTCAAAACAAACTGGATAAACTCAGCGAAAGCACTCGATAACTGAGGGTGACTTATCATTTTGCACACCAGAAAAATGACACATTTCGTTGTAGCAGGCTGTTTGCGGCGTCATATGCGCTGTTCTTTGTCGTATGCATGTTATTTGACACGTACATTAATCTGATACAGAATAAATGCCTCAAATATGTATTCTTTGTAACGACGTGTTGAAATATAGGGGTGTGTTCAAATTTATGCACGCCACTGTATACTATATATATATATATATGTATGTGTGTGTGTTGGAAATCTTTCATTCAGAACGCGATAATAACTCACCGGTCAGGGACGGAGCTCCATACAGTAAATAACACATACACAAAAATTGATTTCGTCATTCTCCTAACAAATGACAATATAGGCCCACACCGAATAAGGGCGTCAAGTCCGACCAGCGGACAGGAAGGCCACTGTAGATGCTGTTGTAATTAATGTCTTGAGGATGTATGTGTTAAGATGGTCCGGTTTGATATGCCGAAGCTGCCAACGAGATCATGAACGAGGCAGGCACGCGTGCGGCGAATCTTTCCGCGTCATTGCAGTCACTATCCACTCGTTATTCAACCTCCCAGGAATCCATCCGCAGACAGCAAGAAACTCAACAGCAGCTCGAAATCAGCGGGATCTCTGCTACGACTTAGCTAACAGAGGCGCGCCTTCTAATAAGATGAAACAATTACTAGAATAGTTATATATAACATGTGAATTGTGTGACACTCAGAGCTCGCTTGGTGCGCAGTTGGTGTTGCCACGAAGAAGAAATCATACACAGGCAGTGTTTATATATATATGCGTGCGTGTGTGTGTGCGTGTGCTGGTGCGGGTGCGGGGAGCTTGCAACTGCGTCAAACAAAGCCGCGTTGTTTGCTTGGAAATGACGGTTTAGCAACCCCGTCCCCCTCCCGCACAGCTGAAAAGCAAGCACTTTTCAGCGGGATACAGCGAGCAACGAGTCAAGTATTCAATAGTTAGCGCGGCTCATTCGCGACAACCCCCACCGGTTGAGCAATACATCTGCCATCACTTGTGCGACGCGACAACCGGGATCTTTCGTTCAACCATCAGCCGCAAAAGTGAGCGCACTTCGGTGTTCGGCCACTTCGGTGCCTCTGTGAGGCAACAGCGCGTCAGTTGGACGACCCATCCCCTAATTTCCGCGAAAATGCTCATTTGCATATTACAGTACTGCGATTGATGAGGGCACACTACGCCTGTCAATACGGTGGTTGTCTAGGTCGCGGCCAGCGATAAGTCGCTGATTAAATACGCTTGTTTCTTGACATACTGAAGCTCCCGTACGTTTGTATGTGCATACATAGCTACCAAATATACGCGACGCGGAGGGAATTTGATTTTTTTGGCTGACTCCACAGCCGTTGACAACTGTACCGCATCGAGTATTTGCACGGAGCAGCTTATCCAGGATAAGCACCACTTGGTTGGTCTTTCTTTTATTTGGCTTTTGACATTTCGTTAGCGCGCTGCCTATTGGCGTTATATGCTACTGCATATATTTGAGTGGTGGTGGTGACTGTTCGTAGTAAACGCAATGAAGGATGCTTGGGTCTCGTCAAGGGCATCGGCCTACCTCATCTCTGAGCAAACTTCAGGAATTCAAGGCTGATATCTCGCTTTCGTGAGATAAACAATACATTTCCAAAGAACTATAGCAGCGTGTAATACTAGCACAGTACTTCTACGGCAGATGCTAATATATATATGTATATATATATATAATGTATATATATATATATATATATATATATATATATATAAATTATATATATGTATATTCAATAGTAAGCCATATTACACCGTAAATGCAATGTCAAGAGTCTACATTTATCTCTCCTATGATCCACTACAAGAATTTGAAGTCTCAATTCAGGCGACGTTGACACACGTACGCTAAATTGCCACACTCTCGGCCACATTTTGCGCTCATAGTAAAAACCACTAGAGCGAGGCTGCATTAATTTTCTGTTATGCTATCATTCTGTATTCCAACGGTGTACCAACATGCTCGCGTGCATATGATACGTCACACAGACGTAGTCGGAAACCGTCGACTTCTCCTTGCCCATTTGTTTCGTCATAATTAAGAGAATCTACACGTACGTAATAGGCATGTATGAGTACTGGCACACATCGTTCTGGAAGTCTCGCCATAACTCCCAACTACATATGTATAACCCACATTTGGAAATCTATGCACGTTACGCACCTCTATGTGTTCGTGTCTGCGTGTGTGTGCGTGGCGTGTGTATACGTCTAACAATTGCACGTCATTTTATGGACGGGAGAGGTCCACTCACAGGAGGATCTGTCCCGCACAGACACTGTGATCGCGGCACGGCACACGGTAAACAAAGGGCGACTATCAGCTAAAATGATATAGATAAGCATTATAAGATTACTATAATAAAGAGGAGGAAAAAAATAGAGCTAAATAAAATGGATACAGAGACTAGCATAGAGAGACTACCAAACGACGAGAAGTCGATGCTGGTCCTCGCATTCGGCTGCCATCCAGAGCATGTCAGCTGGCGGGCACCAGCTAGGAAAGTTGGATGGCTACATGTCCGATCTTTGCTCTGTTTCCTGCACAGTCTCCGCCGTGAACCACTTAGGGTAAGTACCATCTAAATGTTCCCCTTTGGACATTGTCTTTCTGTTGTGCGCAGAAGTGATAGACAATCCTCCCTGCTCAGCGAGATGAAGCCCGTACAGAAACACACACGTACACACACAGAAAAAGATGCTCCCGGGGTGAGCGAGTATGTACATCATTCTCTATCTCTGTCGTTGTGTTCATGGCCTCCTTGGGTCCCACAGCTCGGAGGTGGCAAGGCGATTAGGCAATCGGGGGCCGAGCCGGACCTTCCTTGAAGGCGAGCGACATGTGCGAAAGAAGCGGCCAAACCAATCGCACCTTGGCCGTCAACTGTGACTCAATGTCACCAAGGGTTAGTGGCGGGATGGTGAATGACGTTGAGCCAAATGGACAGGCGACGGCATCTCAACACAGCTTTGCACTTAATTGCACTTTAGCGGCTGGAACGGTCGGTAGGGAGAGCGTCAGCGGCCAAGACGATCGCGTTAGGTCTCGAGAAATTCAGAAAGAAAGAAGGCAGCATTGGAGTGGCCGAGACGCGGATTCAGATGGGTGGGTGCAGCGTAGGTGCAGAAGGGTGGTGGGCGCTACCTACGTCCCCGGGGGTAGCAAGGGGCCTACTGGAAAACAATGATACGTCAAAGATTCGGAGGGGAGCATCTCAGATTAGAGACATGGGGGAGTGGGTCTCAAAGGGTTGACCTTTCTGTGCCATACGGTGGTGAAACATTAGTGTGAAAAACGAGTGACTATCTGCCGCTGCGGGGAGCCGAGTGCCACAGTTCATTACGGCGGATGCTGAGGACGGAGCTGGAAATTGTGATAATTTTAATTAAAACAATAAAAACACTATATCTTTAGCAGCGTTAGGGTACACGCCGATGTAACTAGTCGACGTATTGGTAGCGTGACTCGAGATTGAAGAGGTCGGCTGGTTTTACGAGCAACCAACTCTTTTTTACACGAGCCGTTTCGATTAAGCATAATCAATAATAAGAATCCTTATATATCTAGCTTAAATTGGAGCGTTTTGCGTTCGCTTCGTGAAATTGTATTGGATGTCCAGTGGGCTATTGTGAACCTCTGCGGTGTTTATAAGACGAGAGAACATTCTGTTTTATTTTAATTTTGTTGTTTTGATTTCTAGCCACAACTTCGAAAATAATATGCTAATGACGTGAAACTTAATGAAATTCGGTTGCCAATATCTGGTTTCTAAATACAACAATAAATCAAACGTGAATTACAGCGCCTCTTTGCTGCTGACTATATATATATATATATATATAGTTTCAATTTGTATGTGCCCAATGGACATGTTGGGTTAAATGTCGGCTGGGAGCCAGCCCGAAATCCCTTCGATATATAGATATATATATATGAATAAATTCATAAAGGCGAGATGACCCATGTTACCTGTATAATCGATGGTAGGCAAATATGGAACGGACCGATTTGTCTAATTGTGCAACTAATATTAATTGAATTCACGTGCCCACACGATCGTTGTCAGCGTCAAACAACAGCTACATAGTGCAATCGGCCCCATTGTGAATTTTATCTGCAGCATAAATTTATGCTCTTGCATCAGGCCGAGGTGGAGGCACGAGTGCTAGCGAAACAAAATTGGTGACGATGGCGTAAAACCTGATATGTGGGCGGCGTTAACGTCAACACGGGCACAGCCGTCACGCAGACACGCTACCTGCTTAGGATAATACGGGCCAATGCAGTACAAACAATGACTGATGAATATCCTTGCTGACGTAGCGCCATTTGGTCATAGAAGTGAGAAACTAATAAGAAGAAGTCTACCCAGAATAACTATGTTTCATCGTTTCGCCGGTGAAATCGACAACTCTAGTCTCTATTTGATTTTCCGTTCCCATCTGTGCCAAGATAATGAATGAAAATCCATACGCGATATCTCGAAGAGACAATCAACGCACGTAGACGGGCCACCACCATCGTCGAAGACAGGTGGCATCGACGTGTAACACACTTGTGCATAGGTTTCCGATTGACAAAGCAGTAATTCGTATAATATGCTGCCTTCCTTCGCGGCGATGGGAGAAAGTCGAGTTCTCGGCTGGGCAGATACATTGAGAATGGTATATATATATATATATATATATATATATGATATGTTGCCTGAAGGACGAATGGAGGAATACTTTACCATTCATATATGGCTCTTTTACCATCTTATTATTTTAGTCCACGATGTGATGGACAAGTTTCCTGCTATGTCGGATACCGCAAATTAGAGCTACTTGTTTTGTAGTTTACAGCTTAATTCATATGGCGTTCCCACCGGCCCCAGATAACATAACATAACATTTGCGGTTTATTTCCGGAACTGCAATTTTACAATGCTTAAGTTCTCGATTAAAAAGTGCACATATACCAAGGTGGAATTAATAAGGGTCGACTACTGTTCGAACAAACGCCTCAAATAATGTTTAATTATATCTAAGTATCAAACTAAAAGCACAAAACTCATGACTCAGGTAGAATTCACAGCCGAAACGCTGCACTCCAAGCAATTATGAGTTTATGCATTTCGCAGGTGGTCCTCTTTAACTATGCGCCACTTATTCCCGATGATTTACATGCTGACACCGCAGTGCCATTTGGCAATATTCATTTCCAATTCGCTGTGGATAAATTTTCTACAAATACTTGACCGTTTATACTGGTGTATCGATATTCTTAAAACTATTACGACACCTGTTAGAGTTGCATATTTATTCAAATATACGATTGCGACACCTTGATATCAGTAGTAGATTAGGCTACCATATACTTATCACGATTTGTATGAAGGGCCCCACGCACCGCGCAATGAATGGCGTCCACTCGACCGAGTCCCTGTCACTGGTTATTATTAATCAAAATACATTCACACGCATCTCTCCCTCTCTCTCTCTCTCTCAATATATATATATATGTATATATATATATATATTGATATATATAACATGAATGTTATATATATGAATGTTGATCTCTCCACCTGTCTATGTAACCTATGTGTACGTCCGTTGATTCGTCTCCATTTACCTGTGTCCTTCACCGTATTGCGTTTCTGCGTGTATGCGTATATAGACAATGTCCATCCTAAGCTCCACGTACACCACCATCTGACAGCTGCTTCGATTGCCGCTAACACCTTTGTTGTTAGTTCATCTTAAATACGATACCCCCGAGTGATGTTTCCTCTAATATCCTTGCTATAGTCGTATTAACACTACAAGCAACACTGTGACTATAATATTAAGGCAATGTGCAGATCCACCTTCGTCCATCGGCTAGCTGTTGTCGTCATAGATTGTCTCCGAAGATTTCTATTTCCTCCTCATCTTCGCACATTGCTCGCTATGTGCTATGTGCGAAGTTGGCGCCAACACGATCGTAACAATGACAGACATCTGATATTGTCTGGGGTGACGTGATGAGCGCTGAGCGGTCTCGGTCCGTTCACGTGGCCGCCATCCGCCACCGACTTCCAGCATCGGCGCGACACAGCAAACGTACCAGCAGCAGTACCAGCAGCAGCAGCAGCAGCATCAGGGCGCTCACAGCTGCCGGGGCTCTGTCCCTCCCTCTCCCGGCATTGAACCGACGAACGATTGAAGAGCGATCGCTGCCGATTCATGCGGACGGTTCCCGTCGACGCTACAACGATCTGTGGAAACCAGACGACGAGGTGGTGGTGGTGGTCGTCGTTTGAAGGGGGCGGGGGCTTCATGCAGCTGCCGTGTCACGCACCGCTCGTGTGGGGATACTACTGCTCGCTGTTGCTGTAATTTTGCAGTTGTTGCGACGTGCAGCGGTCGGCACACGGCGCAGTGGCGGCCACGGACTCCCCAGCAAAGCAATGTTATTGTAAACATTTCGCCACCGCTGATGCGGCTGCTGCTGCTGACGTTGACGCTGCCAGGGTCGAGCTGCTGTGAGTGCCAGGACTATGATGGCTGGTAGCTGATAGGCAGGTGAACGTCAATACGAGATATCCGTCATTATGTAGGAAGTCGCTTGGCCGAACGCCCGGTGAAACCCTATCGCACAATGCCCTGATCAGTTGTTCCTTTTTACGGGACTAGGTAGATTGTTACTGCTCCTTGTTCTGCTGGTGGTGGTGGCGGTGGTAGCGGTGGTGGCGGCGGTGATGGCCACAACCACTCGCAGCGATCGCGGCGAGGCTCGATAGCCAGATCCTGTGGCCACTTACGATTGCAGCATACGAGCGAGCATATAGCTGCGGCAATCATAGCAGTGGCGTAGTGGTGTAAGTGAATCGATGGCCGTGCTGCCGTTACAATCGTTGTTTTGCTGCTACAGACACAATCTGCGCGGTCTGAAAATGCACCGCGAGAGTGAAACGAAATGACTGTAGACGCAGACATGTACACGCTTCGTCAAGGAAGGTCCCCGCCGCCAACGGAAACGCTATACATCCGGCCAGACCAGGCCAACCTGCTCTGTCGCACCTCTCAATCCCGCAATCACTATACATTCACACCCCAGCTGGTACTGCACGCGAACTGGTAACGGGACTAGTGAAACGGTAAAGCTTGGTACTTTGCCGAAAACAGGAGTTTGTCGAACACGGGCTGCCTGCGCCAGACGTGTGTGCAGCAACAGAATATCTAGGGAAGGAGTGATGGTGATAACGCGAGCAATTAAAGAGAGGATATCGGATTAGCCTTGAGCACACGAGCGAGGCAATGGTGATTCAATACAGGCAGATTGTTTTTTTTGCCTGCAGGCGAATAACAACTAAGAATAATTGTGGGATAACAGGTCGTAAGTTGAGAAGGTCAACATCTGACTCACGTAATGATATCGTAACCTGTTTTCGATTCTGTATAATATTGTGGTCATTTATTGAGTTCTTTGTTAGCAACTGTGCAAAGTTCACTAGTAAATACAAGAGACAACGTACAATTGAACATCGGTTCTGCAACTTGCTCGTCGTCAACTATTCGTTAACATGAAGTTGAAGCGAATCAAGGCTTGGTTAGATCTCGTGAGTCGAATTGAGTTGCTCTACCAAGGGAACAACGCCCGCGTTTGCTTGCGCTTCGATCCACCCTGTTACCAATGGTATCGTTGGTTAACGATTTTACGGGCACATCTCGCTGAAATTAGTGTCAAACGACGTTTTCATGACCTCGCATGCAGAGGCTAGAGTTAGCAGCCGCTTCCGTGTTGACCTACGTGAACAGGGAGAACAACAACCGACTTTGTCACCTTTACTTGGGGCCGTGCTAACTGGCCTCGTCACTCTCGGCTAATGACCGAACAGCTCGCAGTGTTTGTGTACGTGATCCTTGATCCTTCGTGCGTGACCTTCTCCTTTTGTATCACTGCACGTCCGTCATCGTGCCACTCCTTGAAGATGCGGTTTTGATTCGTACAATTCGACGAGTGACTCCTTGCCGTATACATGTCATCCATTTAGCGATCTGTTATACTTGTTCAGCGCTACTGGAGCCGTGTAGAGAGTTTCCGCAATCGTCAATGCAGAACAACTTTGTTTCCGTGTGCTCGTTGGCATTTGTTACACGTTCGAGGGATGATTTTCTCGATTGTAGATAATTATCAAACCTGATGGCTGCTTGAGGGGTACACGGCTACATTTCAGAAGGAGGTTTCTGCATCAGTCGCAGCAGCAGCAGCCGTAGCTATAGAGAAAGGCCGTCACTACATCATTGGTTACAGAAAATTGATCATCGGACGATTCGGCGAGACTGATGAATGCCGTGGCCCGAAGAAGACCTTCACCGTTAATCGCCTTGAACGCGGTTAAGGTCTGACTCTGTTGGCGCGAAGCCCGTCGCCGATTATCCAGCCAACCGCGACCCCCCCCCCCCCAGCACTACTGCCTCTACTAGTGCCTCCGATCTGCCGACCAACAAAGTACAGAAATACCCGAAGAAAGGCAGCTTCCCGATCAGCTCATCGGGCTCGTTGTGAATTGTATGCTATTGTCGAACAGCTGAACAGGCCATGACTCGTTTTGCTCGCGTTGTTTATTCTAGGAAACAATCGACACAGTCAGCTCTCTATTTAGCCATCTGTCAGGTCTGGTCACAAAAATTACTATGCTAAGAATCGCTACTCATATTGATTAGGGCATCCTTGCTCACAAAGTTCATTTAATAGGTGTTACCTCAGAAGACTGGGCGGAGAGTGTCGCATTGGGCAGGCTCTTGCTGGCTGTCCAAATCGAGACTTCTCGAATTCATACTCTCGAGATAAAGCGCGGCGCGCCTACTGACAATAAATGAACTATGTAAACTATTATAGTTTTTATATTGGAAGGTGTCAGATTCAATCGGAAAATGTGCGAATTGTCACATAGTGCTAAAATGTGTTTTCAGCAGGTGAGAGCATATTGTATTTTTTACACAAGTAGTCGATTTTCTGGAAGCAGTGAGTCACTTGAAATACTGAAGCAATTTTGTGTAGCTATTTAGAAGATTTCGATATCAAATGATCATGTACCAACTTATCATGGGAGAAAGTGTGGCAAAATTACGAACCATTAATTGTTATCATGCAAGCATTTATACTGCCGAGTTGAAAACGTATACCCGTTAATCCATGACATTAACATTCACACCGATATGCAGTCTCTATTTTGCGAAGTGCCGTGGTGACGAGGCTGTATACAAATCGAGAAATACTTCGTAATCATCAGCGCAATTGACCGCTCTCACTGTCATCAGACACACCACCTCCATTCCAGGTCGTTGTCAGCGATTTGTCCGAGTTTAATAACTAGTGCTTACAATACCTACTCCGCAGGAGCGATTTGCCGACCGCTTATTAATATACGCTATGTTGCGTTGTAGGGACCACTTGGCCCCACCAGTGATATATATATATATATATATATATATGGCTGATGGCGCCTATTTTGCGTGATCCACGCTCATCGTGCGAATCACCCCAACAACGAGCTATATAACACATCATATCAACATGCGGATGTGCTCGCGGAGCGAGCAGCAATCACCTTGATGCAGCGAATGCGAGTTGAGGACGGCTGAAGATTTTTTCCACCCATTTCTTTGTAGGGCCGATAGCAATTCGCAAGTTGAAATCTTGTCGAAAGTTACAATGGAAACAATGGACATTTCTCTGGCTCATCAAAAAAAAGACACAACTTCTAGATGCTACCATTCGATGAAGACTAGAAAAACTGACTTTTTCCATTCCAACCTTCGTTCTTCTGTGGCAGTCACTACTATAAAATTTCTATATCTTTACATTTGCTGTTTCTGTGCTGGAAGGACCTGCTCAAAATGCCGCATCGCGGGCTACTCATAATTGAATCATAACGGTAGTACAGTCTATCGTATGATATTATTAGTTTCTCGATTGGGTCCACCTGTTCGTTCCTCGTGTGCGATTAATCTTTTTGATGTCCTCTGTACGATCTTTCTCCTCTTTTCGATCCGCAGTGATATCGTGTGACGTGAGATCTATGAGAGCTGCCCCATTGCCCTCGTCGAGAGACCTGTCCTCCGGCCGCTGCCTGCTCCGGCCGATACCTCGCACCGGACTAATGACACTTGCACGGCATGCGTCGACCGCAGCACAACGGGCGTCGATACTGAATCAAGCAAGAAGCGTGTTGAGCGTTCACCGTTAGCCAAATGGTCGTTACAATCAGGACGCTGAGCGCGCACCAGACAAGCAAGCAGCGGACCGGCCGACCAACGAACGAACAAGCCGAGCGTTATTCAGCGAATGCCGCAAACAGCAGCAGCAGCAGCAGCGGTAACGGCAACATCATGACGGATGCAGCAACGGGCCAGCCGTGCGCTCAGCAGAGGCAGCCACAACAGCACACTTCGCCACATTTCGTTCAAGTCGACAACGGCCAAAAGCGAAGACATGCAACGGTGTTCGAAGGGGCGCCTCAAGCAAGACTCAACGAGGTCACTGACTCCCAGTGCGTCTATTCCCTCGCCGGTACCCCCCACCACCCAGCGACACGTCTATCGCGATACAACTGCTGCTGATTCCAGTGGAGGAGAGAGATGGGGCGAGCGAGCGAGAGAGAGCGAGAGAGAGAGATTCCTAGCAAGCCAAAGCGGATTCAGATTCGCCCTCTAGCTTGTCGCTCTGCTCGTTAAATACCAGCAGAGCAAGATACCAAATTTGTAGAACTGCCACTGCTAGAGAAGGTGTTCATGAAGCTGTTTAGGGAAACAAATTCAGAAATGCCATTGGATTATGGCGGGTGGGGTTCGCCCGATGTATCGGATGCATGGGGACTGTGTGTCACTGGTGCTGATCGCCGCGCTTGGGATAACACCGTTGAAATGTAGACTATTTGCTCCAGACAACGGGGCGAGGCCGGAGGAGAGGGGCTATTGATGCTTGAGGTCGTGAGAGCTCACACGAGCTACGATGGTATACTGAGACATGGCTTATGTCTATACTAATTACGCTCATATGCCGGTCACGGCTACCAAAAGAATCATGTTTTCATATACGTCGACGTACGTGCGTCGCCAAGGACATCGATAGATGAAACTAACGAGCCATTAACGAAATTCATGAGTCAGATTAATGAGCCATTTGCAGGCCGCGAATAGAAAAACTGGACCAGATACATGGCTTGGGCCAATCCTTGAGCTATATAGCGTATTAACGACCGTTATCTAACCGTGCTGTGGCCTGTAAAATAATCGATTCAGTGATAAGCCGGCACCAGATCCAATCGTACCCTTACGGTCTGCAATCCGTTCATTCCAACAGAGCAGATCCATTGTCTGCTGACCCACTGCTCAGCTGAATATCTTTGTAAATATCTTGCGATCTTAATCTGTCACCTCACTCTCTCTCGCTCTCTCTCTCTTTCATTGCTTGCTCGACTGAATGTCGATCAGTTTCACCTTGGCTGATGTGGCTGACTTATATCTACCTACAAGTGTATTGAATTTTGTGTGTGTGTGTGTGTCTCGATATCAATGTATCTTTGATATGATGCACCGCTCTCTGTCTCCCGCTGTTGCAAGACGCCGTCCAATATGAACTATTGTAGAGCGGCAGTGGCCGACAATCACTGTAAATCAATTCGATATCTCCTTGTGTCGTTCACCATTTATATTTTTCTCGTCTGCAACTATCTGCCTTCACAACGCGTCGATTAATAACAGCGGCGATAGTGACAGCAGCTGCAGCCGCCGCAGCAGCCACGACTCGGAAAGCAGGCCATGCCCTCCTCGTATTTGGCGAGGCCAATTCGTGTTCAGGCCTTCATTCCGAGAGGCCTGGGTGACCTCACGTGCCACGAGGGCCGTCATTCGCCTCCGTGCGATTATTTCATTGAGCACAGCATTCGGCTTCCCACCGCCTCGGAGCACTATAACGTTGCAATCCAACGGCGGCGGCGGCGGCGGCGAGCGGCAATTCTCCTTTCGTACGAGAACGAGGCCTCGCCAGAACAGACGACTGATGCGAAATGAACAAAATGGAAAAATCTGTGTTAGCCCACTCGGCTAACACGGATCGCTTTCAGTATTGATGTACCCTGCTCGCGACGCTTAGCCCGTCGCGGATTCGCGTAACGGCTGCCGCCGCCGCCGCCGCCACGTTGGTCCGAGCCAGCGGACACTGATTTCCATCGATTCTTGGTGGTTCACCCACTTCGAAAGTACGTGCTCACATGAAACTGTTCTGCGCGCTTGCTTTCATTGATACCGCCGATGAATGCCGTTAGCATTTGTACCGTAACGACCAACTACAACCACCATCATCACTGCTGGACGCGAGTGAATAAAGTGCCGTGCATTTTTCCGCAGTTTGAATTCGCTATGTTTGCCTTCGCGGCATCGTCATCTAACGCCGACATGGCTCCTCAGATTGTTTTCGTAACGAATGAAGATACATGAGGATCGTCGCACTCTCGCTAGTTCGGACCACGGAGAGATTGCCAGCGCTCTGCATTTTCGATCAATGAAATGGAGCCGACAGGGTAATACATCATTGGATGCGCATTTGTTATTATTATTATTTTTATTATTATTATGGGCACTGTTTTGTTCGTTTGTGCTTTCTTCATTATCGCAGATGAAATATTTTTGGTTCAAGTGAGGTTGTCGCTTCGTTACTGACAAGCGCGTTTACCGGGCAGCTAACGAAAATCAACCATTACTTGCTCTGATAAATACTGAGGTTTTCAAAAGCAATTGTTCGCTCGAGAACGCACGCTCTAAGTTAAGGCAGACACGAGTGCTTCGAGCGTCATCTTGATAGATCTTTGTTCCCGACCATAGTATATCGGCTGTATCGAGCACACCTATAGAGCATGATGACCTATTTATGATATGAACCCATTAGCAACTGGGTGACGCAATTTCGTGGACATATAACGCAATTACGGTAAAGCATATCCGGCCCACAAATTGTTCGCCCAAACAGCGAAGGCCTCCACCGTCTCACAATGACGTCAACAGCACAGTGGCTTCAGCACGCTAGCCGGACTGATGAAATGCTGTGCTG
Organism: Stratiolaelaps scimitus; assembly: GCA_019614645.1. Lineage (NCBI taxonomy): Eukaryota > Metazoa > Arthropoda > Arachnida > Mesostigmata > Laelapidae > Stratiolaelaps > Stratiolaelaps scimitus. The sequence continues at coordinate 2,695,117 of JABWDB010000026.1, forward strand.
TGTAGACATCTAGCGTTCGCCTCTTCCGCAGTGACAGTAATAGCCAACGAGCGTCGGGACGACAGTGGTACCTACACAGAATATATATATATATGTATATACATATATATACATACATATATGTTTTCTGTATATGGACCAGCTGAGAGAAATCGAGAAGAAAGTTGTACAGTGCTTCGGTTTGCGAGCAGAAGCTCGGCATTATCTTGCGCCCGAGGAATTACCATCTTCGTGACCCAATAACAGATCGCGTTCGGTCTCTTCTCGTTGCGGATTTCACCCCTTCGGGATATTTAGTACTTCGAATCTGGCAAGCGGCATGGCACAGGCTCTCATTCTCTCAACAGCGGAAAATCCAGATCAGTGTTGTTGCCGGACGGAGCAACGCGTAAATGTTTGTTATTGATAAGCGTCTGTGATAAGCGAACATGAAGCGCTCATCAAGATGGTGTCAACTGTGACGAGTTGATGGCTCACTAGTCAATGACGAGGTGATGCTCTTCCGATTGGTCTGCGATTGGAACAGACTCGTAGGTCTACGGGTTCGATCTTGGCCGTTGCACATTTGCTTTTACACGGGTCCGTCGTATGAAGCAATGCCGGAGGAGTTGTACTGTGGACTGAGTTCAATGTTGGACTTATCTAACTTGCATAGCAGATACGGTACCCCCCATCTTGCTGTGTGGTAGCATTGTTTCAAGGACTTTCTATCTCGGTCATGTTGGATTCACCTGGGATTACGTGTGATTCAGAAGTGCAAAAATTAGGCAGAGTACACTAGAATCACTGTGATATTCCTTCTCACGGTACATCTATTATGTGTAATGAGAACAGCTTCGGGACGCTTTGGGAATTCATTTTCGTCAATTAGAGACGCGCCTACGAATGATTCGTTAGCTGTGACAATATTATGTTGTAGTTTCTACAATAACGCACGTTCAGTAATTGAATTCTAAAGAATTATGGGTCAATTAAAAAAAATTTACGCCACACGATTTGGTATCTGCTGGATTAACCCAATTAATGTTCTCAGGTTTGGCAGGCCAAGTAGTTCTCTTATGCGCTGTTGTTTTAATGGACGACCACTCAGCATCGTTAGCTAAGACGGACATTTCCCTTTCCAGTTTTGAATTTCGCCAAAAAAAAGCTCGTGATGCCAGCCTCAGTTGGCTACCGAATTCTAGGTAAATTGATATGTGAATTTTATCTCGAAACTTGTGCCAAAGGGCCATGCAATATAGCCACTTTTAATATTATCTATAGTATTTATTAGTGCTGAAGCAAGCTATACTCATATCACAATTACAGCTATGTCGCGCACCATTGACCGTGAAGAGAAGGTGACCGCACTCGACGAAAGATTGCTATGAACAAATAAAAGCCTAATAGACTCAATAAACTATTCAGCATCAGCGTGTGTGAATAAGCTCAGTCTGGCATGATAAATCACCGTTGTAATCTAAACACTACTACAAATAATGGAGTTCCCCTATGGGTGTAACATGTCAGCCTATATAATATAGATTATGAATTGCGTTGCAGTCTGCAAGACAAACAGACAATGTCTATAGTATACAATTATACGGCTCCTGCGCCGACGATTCTGTTAATAACTTTTGTCTTATTTCACATCTTTTATTACGAGAACTTTCGGCATTGCAAAATTGCAGCTCCTGGAAATGGCCTCAGATCGTATTGAAAAAGAAATAATTAATTGATTTCAGCGGATTTTCTTTCATATTTTAGAGCGTAGCGCACGCCGCCCTGTTCACTTGTTGTGTTATGGGTCTTGGCATACTCAGTATTTATTGGTGTGACCCTCGGGGTGCCTGGAAATCTACAGTTTGGTCTACACCACGTGGACCTAGGACAAATGTCTTGATCAGCATCAGCGACTACTGCACATTATTTTTACCCGTATATATATATATGTATATATATATATATATCAGCGATGTGAATATCACGAAACTACAACTATCTGTGTTATGTCTATACGAGACATCGTGGTACTACACTTTGGACATTTTCCCACTAATTTCTATGAAATACTAACTGTACTTCTTCATGCGTAACTATAACAGTCGCTGTTGCGTGCCATTTTGACATCATGTCAGCTCAGCTAGCAAGGACTGATTTTCGTCAGATGATTCGAACAGGAACGAATCCGGTTGATTGATTGTTTTCTCGGCCAGGTAGGTTAGGCCAGCTGATTTAGTAGAAGTAACAGAGACACAGTCTGAGTAACAATGCATAGTATATCGTGCATTAAAATTACAACATTTGAGTGTGTCCACGAATTTGTTATGTGTTGTATTGTATCGAACTTACGGTGTCTGATCTTGGGGTTGTTGGAAGTCATTTTGGCTAAGTATTCCTTCCAACCGCGGTCGTCAACTGTCGAGATACGATGAGTGGCCTGTCGGTGTCCAGAACGAAATTCTCACTTCCTTGTGTTCCGATATCTAGTACTCCGGTTGGACACTCACAGAATGAGACGCAGCACTGCACAGACTAGTCAACTAGAAATCAACGCGGTCGTGAGTAATCCCCACGCACACATGCACACGCAGGCGGCGACACCTGCTTAACACCACAGGTGTCTGGCAACTGTCGACAGCTTAAGAACAACTCTTTCGACACCACTTTGGCGGATGGTTCGATACAGACGCCCACAAAACACAGCACAGCGGATTGAACGACAACGAATATTACAGTGGCAATATGCCACCTGTGGGCTGGTAGCAGGACAGCTCACGTATTTGTCAACGCCGTGACACTACCGAGACAGTCCCGAGTTGAAATCAAGGGCGATCTTCTTGCTTTCACTCGTTGACTTGATTGTGTTGGTAAACGTTTTACAGTTGTATCTGAGTTACTGCCTCGTCGTATCCGGCTCTCCGATCTAAGGCAGGAGTGAGCTTGGAGGGTGTTCGAGAGGTCAGCGTGAGAGGTTTGAAAGCGGCGTCGCCTGAGAATGCGAGCGACAAAGCCGACCGAAACAAGCTTTTCTTCGTTAGCTTGTTCCTTCGGTGTGCGGGCAGGTCGTCGAGCGGTCTCCCAACGCCGATTCGAGCTGGATACGAAGGATGGTATGGCGTATACTTCGTTTCAGCCGTGGGTTGTCTACTGAGCAGCCGATCCGCTAAGTAACTGACGAGCGAGTTCAGTCGAACTCGACCTCGCCGGACCACGAGTCGTCTCCCGTGATGGTGCTGCCGCTTGCGTCGCTGCTTTGACTGAGCTGGTTCGCTCTGCTCCACAATGCTGGTGCAATGCTCGCCAACTGCAGCTAAACAGCCCCGCTTAGAAAGCTTCAAGATCTCCGTCTTCGGCTGCTGTTGCGATTGCTGCTGCTGCCGCTGCAATAATCGGCCATCAGGATCGGGGGTTCTGCCGATCTGATCCGACGCTGCTGCTCTATGCTACCGCTCCGTAACGCCACTATAGCTGCTGCTGCTGCTGTCGTTCGGCTTCTGCCTCAGCTGTTGCTGTAGCAGCAGTTGTTCTACCACTCGGGTGCTCCCGTGCCACGGCTGCCTGCTTCTTGCCGGCTGACGGTGGTGCGCTCCGCCAGGACTCGACGGTTGAGACGGCGAACGGACGATGGACGACCCGCTTTGGAAGAACGCGCCGGAGACGATGCCGCTGCCAGCTCTAGCGTTGTAGTGCTGATCGTAGCCGGGTGGCCGCCGAGCAGGCGCCTTCGCGCTTACCAGCAGAACAGCAAAGCGGGAAGGCAATGCAAGTCAAGCCAACGACGTAACGTAAGGCAAGACAACGTGAACGAAGCGGCGACCGAAGCCGAACGACGAAGCCGCCCGAGCCACTGGATGGTAAGGGGTCCCCACGGCAAAAGCGGTCGGCAACTTTGCTGCGTGCATGGCTAGCCACGGCGCCGAGGGGCGACGAGAATGAGGAGGTTGCGACGGCGGCCGTGACAGCGCCGCAGGAGGCTATCGCCGCCGCTGGCGGATAGGGCCGCTGCGTCGACAACATGGGCTACTACCTATAACACATGGTACATCTATAGGAAAATTCTCAGTGGTTAGCCAAGCGGATGATGCTTAGCTACGCACGCATTGTGATGTACCGCCGATAAGAACGTAGGACGAAGACGCTGTCGACGTGATAACGAAACACCACCTCGTACACCGTATAGGGCAGTGAATCTACGGGAATGACGGAGTGGGACGCGTCATATGGCAGGGGTGTCGTGAAAAACGCAGATCGGGGGAGACGTGTCGATAGTCGAGAGGCAGAAGCAAGTTGGGTGAAAGTTAAAGGTAAAGGTTGATGGGTTTATTAAAGGAACTGCGAGCTTACAATGCTTAAGTTCTCTTGTATGTCACTCGGCATGGTCTCCGGCGCGTTCTTCCGAAACGGGTCGTCCGTGATTTAATTTAGGTAATTAACTATATTGGGCTATATATAAGCTGCTAAGCAATTCCTTCGTGACACAGCACGCTCGTACAGTGCGCCGTCTCCTTGAGGGTGGTCTTGGTCTCATCGGGACGAAGCAATGGGAGGCATCGATCAAAGCTTCAAAGCTTCATGTACGCGTCATTGCGCACTTCGTTTTTAGCGGACAGAATGGGACTCAAGCTACCTGGTGGCAAAATGGCAGTGGCGGACCCGACGGTCGACCTGAAACTGCAGCGGTTCAACTGCTGGTGAGGTCTGATTGCTTAGTGGCGGCGAAGTGCTTATAGCATCATTGCTGCAGTTCAAACTTTCTGACCAAAACGTTCGCCAGCTAACAGAGCGGCCTCGGTGAACGTAAACAGAAGGGAACTTTGTTGAACGTTGCGAAATCTCACCATTTCTTTCTTGAAACAATCATTGGGTTGCCGTTCGCGATATGTGTCATTATCTTCTGTTGCTAACTATTGTTTTTGTGTAGGTCGTTCGAATTGGAACGACTTGGCGAACATATCGACGAGCCTTGAACCTTTGTTCGGTAAGAAACACCCGAATTGGTTAACCCTACCCATTGTGCAATTATTGAAGTCAATTAATCTTCATTGTTGAGCCGGTTCTTCAGAGTTCATCGAATCGATTAGTGAGACAAATTTTCCTTGATATTTTTGCATGAAAAACCAAATATAAAATTCGTCTAGATGCGATGCAGTCCGTGATAATTCTTGTAATCGAATCCGTGTTATGAAGCCGTCTACTCGATGGGTACATGAAAACCTTTATTCAATCACCATTTTTAATCTAGATAACGACCAGCGATATTGACCGATGTTTATAGAATCGTGTATTTCACAGAGAAGCGCCCTGGGCGTATTTTCATTCGCGCAAGTGTCAACACTTCGCTTGGTGTACTTTTAACTTCAAGATATACACTTCAGGGATGATTTTCAAGCAGTGTTTCACTTTTCCTCATACGTGTTACCTTCAACGCGTCGACTCTGGCGTTTTCCAGAACGACCCGAGCAGCACACAAAGTATGCCTGCTATCGCATCCGGGAGAGAACTTCATTGTCGTCTTTAATCGGGTTCATTGTTCGAGGTTGTGGCATGGCGTCACGAGGTGGCTGCAAACGGCCGTCCGTTCTCACTAAACGTAAAAATGTGTAAAAAAGTTCAAAAGTGTACCATGCCTCTGTCGAACACGGGGGCACGAATTGCGGACTGAAGTGCTACAGGCGACGTCCATAGAGGCTGTTTTCGCCACACTTAAAATTTGTTCCTCCCGACATTTAATAGTAGCGATTTTATTGTTACCCAGGGAAAGTATCCCTTGCAAGTATCCGTTGCTGGTGAGCGATTCTGTGAGCATTTCGCACTCAACGATCTATTTTAATTGCTCTTAGTTGTTGGCAGCACGTGTGTATTTGTCTTTCAATCGACGAAACAACTGACAGATAAGCGCGTCATGGTTACGTCATGAAGGAAAAATGGCTGAAAGCTGTTGCTTTAGTAGTTTAGCCATTATACTTCAGAAGGATGTTTGGGCTCAAAGCAATGCCACCGTAAATGCTATTGCGTAGGGTGTCTGCACGAACCTTCCAGTGCGTGTGTGAATATGACTAGCCCATTAGGCGAACAGGTCTGCTGTCGTTAAATTACGTTGCATTTTGGCAGCTGCAATGTCATTGATATTTCCCAGTATATATATAAATATATATATGTATATATATATATGTTTTTCCGCGATTGGGCTTGTTCGCTTGGAACCATCTCGATAACTGCAGTGGAATAGGGTTTACTGCGTTTGTGAGGCCCACACATGCGTGCTGAAGGGTAGCTCAACACATATGTGCTTTATGCGTTCCCGTCAAACCCTCACAGAAGAAAACGAGAAGAAAATACGTTTGATCTCAAAATCAGCTGGTGGTGCAAGCATCCGCGTGCAACAGGGTCATGGAGCAATTCATGGGGGACATTCTGAACATTACGTCACATCCTTTTTGCTTGCAGTATGAACGTTTCTGTAGAAATAATGTATATGCACATTGTTTTACAATGTGTGTCCGGTAAAAACCACATTGCTCAAAGGTATTATTCGTGTGCGATGACACGAACGAATTAACCACGAACCTGTCTACCCAAGGGCTCCTGTTTATCTATAGGTAAACCCTATATATATATATATTTATGATAATAGGCATAATGAGAGATATAACATTCACATGGCAGTGCCAACGTGAATAACCTATATATATATATATATATATCGGCAGTAGGTTTGTACTTGAGTGGCAAAATGTGATCACTTCTGTATCGGCCAAAATGGATTGTTACAAAAATGCATAACAACCAATCGATGTAGCAAGTATTCGCTGCGCTAGACAGATTTCCTAAGCATTTCTATCGTAGATGATGACATGATATATGAGGATGCTGATTTTTCGATTACTTGCAAATTTCACAAGTGAAGACAGTGTGATGGATACTCATTACGATATACTAATACTTCAGGTGTTCGATCTATCAACAAGCGGAGGTCCAGGTCGAAGGTGGTGTCAACATTTCGTGTCGGGATAGATTCTGTGCCACTCACGTTATGTGACGGTGGTCCGGCTTATTTAGACATCAAAGGGGTAAATAAAGTTGCGGTTCCCGAAGACACTTTATTTGACGAAGCAGAGAGACAAATTGTTTGAATAAATACCAACTAAGTAGAGCTTTATATCCATTAGCTAATCTATAATATTATATATATGTATATATATATATATATATATATTTGGCCAAAAAAACTGACTTTATAATTGTTTCGGGACAGTCCAGGTTCATTTCAGTTAACGCAGGATAACGTTGCAGGATGACGCATGAACGACTGTTCTGTCCGAGGGGTACCCACAATGTACAATACAATACCCTGTCCTGTGTCTACTTTTCGTCTTTTTTTGGCACTAGATCAATTAAGCGAATCGTAAATAGAAATTAAATTACCTCAAAAACCGAATCAAGTGGAAGCGGAACCGATTCAGCCAAATACTGTTATTAATTATCTCCAGAAACTCTACCAGCTCTTCGCTGGGTTGCTACCGGTGTTTTGATATTAAATATTATTATTATTATTAACATTAGACTCACGAATTTAAGAGGGTCAAGAACAACAAATTTGAATAATATTAATAATAATAATAATAATAATATAATTTTTTGACTTTCGACAACCCACTCTTCTGTTGTATGCGTTTCATTCATAAACGGGTTGATAGCTTCATTTCCAGATAGTAGCAATTGATGTCATCTGCATTTCCAATTGAAAATAACCCACTTCGTCTTATAGAGACGCATAAAATGCGTAGATTTAGACGACGGCACATGGTTTGAATGTTCCCCTTTGTCGATAAAACGTGCATTACGAGTTTCTCAATCGAAGTGACCACGAAGCTATCCATTACGAAATGGTCATTGATATGATTTGTTACTCAGAATTCACATCGGGGATGACATGGGGTCATGCGAATCGAACGTCGTTTTTAACCTGTCGCCGTTCATCAGCGAACTCCGTTACAGGATGTTTGTTTCAGATCGTGGGCATTGAGCCCATTGGCTCTAAATCTGTCCAGAAGCCGATTTCTATATGTGTCTCGCTTACACCATATACCAGCGAGCAAGTGTTGTTGTTCGGGAAGTCGTTCCGTGTCCTTTTCTCCTGATGCTGGCTAGCCACCAGCAAGTACAGTGAGGTCATGTTTCGTTCGGTTTCGCGCCTCTCTCGCGCTGATGGAGATTGCAAAATGGAGCTGGCTACGGAAAAAAATGTTCACTCAAAAGTCAGATAGTCGTAGCAAAATGCCAAGATCATGTACGTAATACGGACCCGCGAAAAAAAAAAAAAAAAAAAAAAAAAAACTACTCAGACATAATAGAGAACGCGTTAATAGCGTGAGGTACACACGGCAACGAGGCTTCCTCGAAAGATAATAATCGAGTATGCAAGCACCGTTCCAATAATCACTGCGGTTAGTGGAACCTAGCCAACAACTGCGCAGGTCGAACACTGTTGAGTTGGCAACGCGAGCATCGGCTTGCTGTGCTCGCTTCGATGTGGACACGTTGAACAGCACTCACAACTATTTTTCATCAGAATTTAGAAACGTTTGTACGATCATTACTAATATGAACTGTAGCGCATCTCGAATTTCGTCATGCCGCTGTCGGGTAGACGAGTGGGAACAGCCGCATAATTCGGGCCAGATGAAGTATGTATGCACAATCCACGCAAACTGAAGTAGGTGACTTGGGTGATTCTATTATCTAGGGCCATGTTAATTGGCGTTGATAGTTGCCAATCGATAGCTTGCTCGTTAATATGTTTTACAGGGTAGTGTGATGACATGATCGTCGTCATTGATTGCAAATACCCTTCACCGTATAGCACACATTGGCTTGCAAAGGTTACCTAATGCAGAACAATGCAGGTTTTTACAGTAACGACAAAAATAGGTATGACTCGTTGTTAGCTCCGCCTCAAGCGCAAGCCCATTGTTTTCCATAGGCCTTAGTGGCTTCAACCCGCCGAGATGGTGCATTGGTAACGCCAACAGCGTCTACTCAAACTAGTATCATTTCATTACAGTAATGCACCTGCTGTACAGGTTTTCATGTCGTTCTGTGGCCGTTCTCTCCAGCAAAGAGTTTCACAGCTCGCTCCAGTTAGTGTCGCGTCGACGCTAAACAGTACCTTGTATAGCTGGCAAGCGCGATCTTCACTCGGAAGACGACATCTGTATGCATACGACGAGTCACCGAGTTCGTCATCCGCTGCAGCAGCAGCAACCGCCTCGTCAGATCGCGTTTTCGTCAGATTTGTGACTTACATATATTTCGACTGTACAAGCCGCATGTATCACGCAGCGAACATCGTGATGTTTTGAATTTTACTAAATGTTGTTTTCGCGCCGTGTGCACGAAGCGTGTAGAGCTTTCGGCTGATTCGAGATTTCTCCGCCATTATGTCATGATGTCAGTCGACGAGGAGAACGCAACCCGACAGGTGAGGATCACTACTGGTCGTCAACACAAGCCCAGCAATCTTCATCCAATTGACAACTATATGGTACAATGCAATACCTAGCAATGGGTTGAATGTTGCACTTGTGTCGAGAGAACGACCCGCGTGGGATAAATGATCGTCTTTTAGAGAAACACATGCATTTCTATGCAAATAACAAAAAAACATAACACCTCTTTTTGATTGAATCCGAATGAATTTTCTTTAGCTTTCGCGAGCTTTGCACGTACCCGCCGCAAATCGCAGCAGCTCGAACGAGCCGACGATCGCCGGCGCTGAAGGGTGAATACGGCGTGTTTGGCAGATACTTGACCACGATCTATGATAGTTAGCTGAGAAAAGCGGAAGTCTACCCGAAGCAAAGCTAAGTAGGTTAAGCAAACACGTTATTGGCTTTTGCACCGAACTGTAATTATTACAACGTATGTAAGGTCTGTATATGTCACGAAGTGGCGGTTGAATTATCTATTTAAATATATATATTATATATCATACAGCGGCCGTGTATTCACTGTCGTATATTGTATCGAATGTATTCAACGGACGATTACTTCGAAAGCGATGTGAAACCGAACGGCCCAATGTCAAATTTGGCAAATCAATGCAATGCCAGCGTATACCAACCGCGGCAGCAGTCGTTGTGGTGTTTATCAGTAAAATTTGTTATCTAATTAGCCTTACATTGCATTTACCCACTTGCGATATCTCCGACCTGTGAACGTATGCTTGGGGCTCTTGGCGAATTAAGTTAAGCAGATTAGAATAACGAATCAACGGAATGGGACCTCTGTAGACAACCCTGTGTGGTGTGGACGGGATGTACATGAAAGTATAGTCATAATTTATCTCATAGTTCAACATGTTATCGAGTAGCACAAATGTAGGGACGTCACACTTAGCCTGTCATGTAAAAATCACTACAACATGCTGGCATCATGTGAGTAATTGTGGGAGGGGAGCACAACGCCGGAATAATTCAGATAAAAATGATTACTTATTATACAATCTCAGCTATGTACGTTTAAAGTAAACACGTCCAGAACCCAAAACCCACTGACTTGTGTATTCTAAAAGCTGTTGGGAGTTGTTCTCGAAACAACTGAGATTTTCCACCGAACTACGCGAAACTACAATATGAATTATGAAGCTTCACCCCGGTCTTGTATTCACAAAGCGGTTCGATATTTTGGAATCGTTCTTATTTTCAACGAGAAACGATTTCGTCAATGGAGCAGGCGTTGGTTGTTTAGGTTATGACCTAATGCCTGACGCAGTTTCGTGTACGTAAAATATTAGGTATGGGAAATTTGCTTAGGTTATGACCAAATGAGTTTTATGGATTACTTTCGTATATATAGGTATCATACATCACCCCGACATCATTTGAATCGAACATGGCACATTTGATCCCCCCGGATGAAAATGATTTTCTCTCTTTGTCTGTATGGATACTTTTTGATCATTCTCACCATGCCTTGTTACAGTTGTACGTAATAATCCAGCGTATTATTGTTATTCATCGTTAGTTAGAATCATCATCAATTACTTATGACATCGTTCAGCAGACATCATTCCATTTAGTTACAAGCAACAGACATCTCGCACACAAGGAACTGGCCGAAGCGGACGGGCGGTTATCTCTTTTACTGCTTTGGTGGCATCATTGTGCTGTGATTTACATTCACCCGTATGATCAGTGCTAATCACTCTCTCTGTCATATATATATTTCATTGATTCGTCCATCTGGTGGTCAAATTGTTAGCTGCTAGATTGCGATCCAGCACTCTCCTTGTTTTTCGACCAATATTAGCTTGATTCAAGCAAATCCAGCGGGCTATGACCAAATGAGTTTTATGGATTACTTTCGTGTATATAGGTATCATACATCACATAAAATGACTTTTTTAAGTCATTAACTTATATTGATGAACGCTTTTTGTCTGTATTACAAGTATGATCCCTGAGAATTGATTATACGTTACCATCTAGTCCTACCATAGCTCTTGCACACCCTTCATATGATAAGATACCATCTCTCTAAGCACTTGCTCGAACTATTTCAAATTTTGGTGGTTTGTAGCCCTCGGTCTACCCTTCCACTGGCCAACCCGAGTCTACCGGGCCTATATGCGGTCGACTCTACACTATGGTGGAGCTGTTCCACACCTGAGGGTGAATTTGAATCAGTCTCATTAATCGTGAGAGTACGTTCAAGACTCGCTTTTCGTCACAATAGCGTAAGTTCTGCTTACAACAAAAAAAAAGCCAGAAATCTCTATGTTCCGGCCGCAATTCATGTGTCACCCATTTGGCTAGATACTCCCTCATGCAAAGATCATCTTTGACGATGCGCTGAACCATGGAGTTCTTCGTAGCTCGGAGCGACTGCAGAGACTTCGAACACTTGGAAACACTCGCCAGTTTATCTACGGCTTCGTGCCGTTTCTGAGCATCGCTCTGCCGGCTCCAGTTTCACTTTGGCAGCTCGTCCCCCTCCTGCCTCGAACTTCTCACTTTGAATTTCCTTCTCAAAATCCATTGGTCGGAACTCGCATTAGAATTGTCCACAATTCTCATCAGCTGTAGGAGCCTACACTGATGTTTGTCTTGAAAATGGCACAGCCATCACTGTGCATGCGGCTTTGCTCGAATTAACCTGGCACGCAACTCGTTCGCACGCCTCTCACTTGGTAAAACCGTTCGTTGGCTGTCACTGATTCGACATTCTGTCAAGGACGGACAACGGACAAAAGGATTCTCAGCCGTGACGCGGTACTTTCCGCATAAGAATTGCTCATTTATGTCAATGTCCGATTTTCTTATGACACCTTCACGCAATCCCCTACGTCCACAGCCGTACTCACATATAATATATTCGTTGGTGGATTTTTGCTCGCGAATATCTATTGAAACGTTGAAGTTCGAACGCGTCAAAACGAAATGCGCCAGGGGTCGTCATCATTTGCTTGCCTGAATTAACCGTCACAAAAGATTAATTCCGATTTATACCAGAAAAACACCAGCAGGCCGGGTGGTCCTTGGGTAAACCAGAAGATTCGTTGAAACAGAACGGCTGCTACCATCACATTCTGCTCAGGATAGGTTGTTGGATGAACGGATCGTTTTAGGTGTCAGCGGCACGGGTTCGATCCCCGCCATTGTACATTGCATTCAAGGAGTCCGTCTTGCGAAACAATGCAAGAGCCGTACCGTGCACGTTAAATGTTTAAGGCCGAGAGTTTGCCCGGAGAGTTTCGTTGAGGTGTCATCGGGTGGCACTTGAACGTCAACAAGAGGAATCGCCGAACGAATGACTTTGGAACGTTCGATATAAGACGAAGCGGCAATTAGCTCTAAACAACGAACTCGCAGATCTATAGAGCCATTTATTCTCTGCTCTTCTATCGTTACTATGTAATAAGTATATATTAACACAAACACCACATGCACACACTACGCACAGGCCGACGCAAATGATCACAAATGAAACTGTCGAGCATGACTATCGAAGTATTTATACATCGTATGTATCCGGCCCAACGAAAATGCAGGCCTTGCATCCTAGCAACTAGGTTACTCTCGAGAATACTCCCCAGCTGAGGGAGAAGCCACGTCGAAGATGGATATACAGAATGAACCTACAGAATCTAAACAAGAAGGTTGAATAAACAAGGTTTATAGCCATGAAGCTATAACAAAAATAATAAATAACAGCAACAAATACCCGCCAAAAAGACACCCACCCGCATTCAGTGGCTATGACAAAGCAAGGCCTACACAGCAAAACATTTTTGCATCATTCGCATATGAAATTCACCAAAAACTACAAAAAGAGATTTCACACCGAACAACGAATAGGCTACTCGCGACAATAACATTACATAGCTTTTGAGTTAATATTTATAAAACCATGGTTAAACAAATAGACAAGCGGCCGCTCGATCAAAATATCGATAGAATTATATTTCTTTAAATCTACCAACCTTAAATCTGCAAACAAACCCTTTAATCGCAGATCGCGTCTCTACAACCAAGAATAATTAGCTGTCAGGCGATAGCGCATAATATTTTATTATATGCAACTTTTACATATTAATAACAATGTGACATTTATGGCTTGTAATTAATTGATACGATATTTCTAGTCTACATTTTCCCCTAATCTCGTATGTATCACAATGGTGATAGTAGCAATACACGAAATTATATGATATTCTTATTATTGATATGTATTATGCATAATATACTACACTCTGGAACAGAAACGGTAGTTCTTTATAATTCGGCTTATGTATAAATCATTGATTCTGCTTATTTGTCTCCATTTTCAAAATTATCATAATAATAATAATCAATAATACCGGCAGTAGCGATTACAGGTGTTTTACAGCTTATGATGTGGTGAGACATTTCATATATATATATATATATATATATATATAATATTTATTACAGCAGAATGTATTTTCGTTCACAGTTGATGTGTCGTTCAGACTGTTCTTCATTCAGTTGTTCATTTACATTTTCACCTTAAAAACGGAGAACAAGGTATCGATTTGAACCAAACAAAAATCCGTGGAAATGAATATATGACCATAATTCGAGGATTAGGACTCGGAAACGATTGCGGTACTATATATTGCATGCTAGATGATTAGGCTGTCAGGCCGCGGTATACATATCAATGAGGCCGGTTCAAGTCGACACCGTGGTTCGTCTTCCTCTCGAGACTCACTTACTTATCATTACTAGTAATTATCCTCATGATATGATCGTGTGATAATTTCAAATGTTCCAGCCAAAAAACGCTTGATCCTGAAACCGGATTGTTAGTCGCAATCTGATTGAGTCTCTCGGTTGAGAACAGTTGATTCATTATCGATTTCTCGAGCCCCGCTACAGATTAACCCATTGGTACTTTAAATCATAACATCGCTTTCTCGCTCTCTCGCTCTCTGTGGCACTGTGCTCTTCACCATAATGGCGTACGAAGGTACATCCGTGACGATGATCATGTCTGCCTGAGTTTACGCAACAGTTTACGCTACACAGAACTCACACAGACCAGCCGCTCACGTGTTGATCCAATGTAACAACAATAACAACAGCAACCATGTATAAATACTGAATAGCGTATAGAAATATAAAATAATAATATTAATCATAGCATGACTTATATATAAGTTCTATTCATTATTTTCTAGATAGTTCACGTTAGATCACTTTGATCTGTCTATGTATTTACAATAAAATAACGAATTACACTAAGCTGATTACATCACCTATCACCACACGTTCCGACATCTGTCCGAAGAGCGGCGTGTTAACACGCTCATTAACACCCGAGTCTGTGGGGGGTTTTAGTGGGAGGTAAGAGGCTGCTTCCATTCGCGGTCATCCCCGCATAGTTTGGCCCGCATACGAAGGATTGTCTCTCATACATCCTGGCGGTGTCCACTCATGCGAAGAGCATTGCCCGCTCATCGCTTTATAAATTAAAAACAAACAAAAATGTTTCACCACACGTCATTACAATCTCTAGGACACGCAATCTAGCACAACGGTTTGTTCACATGAACAGCTTCAACTATTTCGCATGCCTCGACCGTCGATTTCAGGGACTTGTGGACGTTGACAAAGGTGAGAAGAGTCATTGACGGTCAGTGACCGAAGTTTGAACCGGAAATGGTCATTGATTGCGTTTACGTCGGGGGGTAACGACGTCTGTTTTCGGTAGAAAACGCACAGAAGACAGGTGAAATATATCTGGCCGACTTCATTCCAACCCGTATGAGCGTGCCAGTCATTTTTGACAGCACACGAATTTTGAACGCAAATCAACAACCAGAATTCGTTTGAGACCCGATCAGTTATTATAATTATTATCATACGATGGCAGTTCTGATAAAAGAAATATAGAATACCGTGAACCAAGTTGCCGTAGACGACAGTCCGTATAGATTAATGGAGTCCCCAGCTACGACCGGAATAAATGGAAGAAAACGAGGCAAATTGATTTCAATGAAGAAAAAATTCGTTGACCGCGCCAAAGGTCGATTGCTACGCGAAACACTCACTGGTATAGGTCACAACTGCGATTTCACCATTGTCAATAACCGTCGTTAGTCGACGCCATGTAGCATGTATTATAATTGTACATTTCGTATAGGTCGCTGGGTTCTGTTTATTTATTGTGTCGTATCTGAACACCGTGTGATCTCCTACATTTCACCGGACATAACGAATCGATATACTCACTTTCTCAGCGCTGCTTTTCTCCCGTTCTCCATGTTGCAAATATTAGATATATATAATTCAGGTAAGTGGCATCATGTGACACCACCTCGATTTCCTTACAGTTGTAGGCATATATGGTACGATTGATATATGTATATATATATATTTTTTTATATATATATCTATGATACGATGGGTAACGATGCTGGTGACGACTGGACTTCATCAATCTTGATTTGATTGGGGCTCGCGTCGGCTGCAGCATCTTATGATTTAACTAGCTCTCGTGATTTTTTTGTGTCTTTGGTTTTGCAGATACACCATACCTGTATACAATGTATATTTCACTATTGATGGCTGTACACGTACCCTAGCCGTCGCGATCGAGCAAGCTAGCGTCAGCTCTGAGCCGACAGCTGCAGGACTCAGGCAGATGAGCTTGTTTTTGACTGTTCTGTCATAGGCCAGATTGAGTACAGGCTTTGTCATCCGAATGTCTTAAAAACTTGTATTACTTAAATTTTTTTTAATCGCTTTTTTTAATCACTTCACTAGCTCGACTTCAGTGATAGAGGTGCAATATTTCACGGAGACTTGAGGGGATGTTTTCCCCTCGCATGTTCATAGGTACTTCGTGGTGACCCAGATTCAGCATGTTTCACTGCATTTATAGAAAGAACGACGAAGTTCAGATGTACTTAAAAAATGATGTACAGTTCTCATGTATGTTAAAAACCAAGGGCATGTTACCAGAGATCTTCTAAACTACAGATAGGTCCCATATTATTTATCATAGCAGAGGTATCTTGATGAATTTGGTTTGGGTTAGAGCATGCGACTACTTTCATAAAAATCGTTAGCACATAGAGTTTTACACTATGTGTATGTCGTTTCTGTTTTTCACGTCCCAATATATATATATATATATAATGTATGTGTGTGTGTGTGTGTACTACGTATGATGCTATGACAAGTCCTTCGTTCCAAACGAACAAACACAAACAAATGATATGACATCAAATGGAAGTCCTAAGAGACACGTCAATTTAAGTGGTGAACAATCCATCCGGCAATTCACCATCAGATGACAGCCCAGACATGTAAATAGATAGATGTACGCTTCGTTGTGAAGGAATCTGATTCGGTGGGATCTTTGACAAGGCGTATTTATAATGTATAAACAGATCCATCATCTCCTGTCGCCACCCCCGGTGAAAGCCCATATAGCCTCCTCCCTGCGTACGCCGGTAGCACGAATGCACTACAAGTCGACACGTTCGTATTCACAATCGCACACGTGTACAACTGTTCCAAATTGACAACGGCTGCTCTCTGTTCTCACGTTGAAACTCGCGAGCGCACCCGCCACCGATCGTGGGGCGGCGGCCGTGTTCAATGAACCCCCGACGTATAATAATGATAATAATATTACAATGGAGTTTTTTTCTCATAGCTTTACAAGTGAACACACCAAAGTCAATAGCAACCAACCATCATTAATACTAATAACATGAACAATATGATGAAATTCGTCGAAAAGATCACAACGTCGACAACGTCACGTACACAACTCTACGTTGTTTGTCTCTCTTCCGTGTCACCATTCGGTCGTTTGAAACTGCACTGCATGGAATTGTATTCTGTATCACCATCTATGTATCACCAACAGATAAATGGTAGACTAATAAGAATAATAACAATAGGCTTTTACCAACGTAGATTGTCATCCCTCATACGAAATACGATATGTATTATTAATGCGTAGGTATCTTGTTTGTTTCTATACACAGTGATTCTTCTTATTATTATTATTATTATTATTATAATCGTATCACGCCTTTTCGTCGTTGATATGACTATTGATAGTAGGGCCGATAATTTAGTAACGGTCATTATTACAGAATCATTTTGGGTAGGTCAAAGGGTAGGTCACACATGTAAGGCGAAGACAACAGTACCGTAATCGTCAGACCAATCAGTCAGACGATTGACTAATTACTGTTATATTTTTGCTACGCGTGCTATATATGTATTAAAAAAGGTCGAAGCCACCCTCAATGTAGTCACCCATTAGAACCTAGTGATACGTTGCCTAACGACCGCAAAGTCATGCATTCATACCTGGAAGAACCTCGGAGGAAACTCCGTAGGGACAAACTGATGCCAATTTCCTGGTCAAGTTCCTCACGTGTCACGTGTCAATGATATATATATATAGGTATTTTTTTGTATCATCGGCCTCTTCACCTCCGTCACCTTTCATTAGTGAATAACAGGCGCTTTGTTCTACCTAAAGAATAGATATGATGGATGATATCGTTCTCTCTGTGTCCTTCTTCTCTGCCAAGGATGAGTGCACTTCAACATCTGTAGTGTTTTCTGCCTCCTTCGTCGCTTGAGTAAAAGTCATTCATTATCGCCACAGATCGCCTTACACGTACAGGATCCTCCTACGTATGCTCTACGAGCGGCTACGAAAGTTGTTGAATTGCGCTCTCAAATGTTCAAACCGCTCACTTCACTATATATATATATATACTAGTATATTGTACATTATTTTCTATTTCTTTTTGTGTCTGTTTAAGGAACCGAAAATTGTCGCTATTGTTTTTCGCGAACATCATGGGACGGCCTAATCCGAATCGACTAATTCATCTGACTGGCGCAGATTCGTTCGGTGGGTCAAAGCTGGTCTCGTTTATGTATGCAGCACCCCGAGAAGTCGCCTCCTCGTCTTCGTCCATTGCATCGTCGTTTCCGACGATCTGAAATTCAAAAAATACGACATTGAATGAGAGGTAAAGTATACTATGACCGTTTGACCACAATAATCAGAGGACAGTTCCGCTGATAGTCGATTTCTTTAGATAGATAAAAAGCGCGCGTCCCGCATGTAAGGGCAAGCCGCGTCCAGTCGTAAGGGCCTTTGGTTACAGGACACGAGGGACATACGGCTTGGGTTCGAATTCTGCCAGATGCGGGGAACCTTTTGCAACCGTTATCATCTTTCTCTACCTATGGATTATTGCCAGATACCAGGCATGGTTAAAAAATAAAGCAAAGGTGATCCCGACATCTCCTCGTGGTGACAGCTAAAGGTTTACCTTCGAGGCCTGTTACATACGAGAACAGCTGAGGGTCGACTCAAATAATGTGCCTAGATAGCAAACGTCATATGCATTCAAGAGATGGGTGGTCTCTTATGTTTGGAATTCGCACAGACGATGTCGTCGTCATCCACGCTGTTTATGGCAGATGAAAAAGAGATTGGTGGCCGCAGGACAGACCTCAAGACTCACCCGTTAAGCATTTCAAAACCGTCTATAATTCTGCCCATCGCAATTACGCCGAATTCCTTCGAGAACGTACAGGCATCGGAGGAATTGTACGCGGTGTTGACGCGCGGACTTGACTGCTGTGTAGACTACGACGAGGTGTAGCCTCACGAAATGAACTGAATTTAAGGTTTCCAAATTGTGATTTCCCTTACATCTTAACTCTCTCAGCTCGACTATCGCGTTGTACCTAAGTTCATTGCTACTGAAGTGGCTTAAAGTAGCGAGAAGCGAAAAAAATAAAGCCATTTATGTGCTCGATGTGCGTACGCTCGAATTAACTGTCCTGCTGCCGCCTGACGATATATTCGAAAGTGAACTGCGTTCTGAATCGTGCAGCATATTTCAATCCAGTATAACCGAGTCAGTGTAACAGTATTTCTCGTATCACACCCTTAATTTGAAACTTCTTCCCGTTCCACCCGGCATTGCCTTTTACCTACGTTATTAAAGGTGCTTTCAAACCAAAGCACAGCTGAAAGGCTTCGTTTTTTTGACGCCATTATTTCTATAATATTATCGTTCCTGCAGTCGGTTTTACATGATATACCCACAAATTCTATCGCAATCCACGCGACGCCGAAGCACGATTCGACGTGACACACGATTCCCGAGAATAAATGCACGAATGTTTGCAAAAACTCGGACGTCATGGTTGCGTGAAAGCAGCACAAGCGCGCCTGTAAATACGTCTACGGAACTAGATGAGATAGAAATACGTCTACGGAACTAGATTCATCTCGCTCCTGACATAAACGTCGACAAGTGAAATACACACGTTCACGTGTAGTGCCTATGGCTGGTATCTAGCTGGTTGGATAGCTTTGAGATACGTTGTAGAAATAAAGAAAAAAAAAGTTTGAAAAGGAAAGTTACCGGGGAGACGTGCAAAGTTCCTGAAATAGAGTGAAACGATATTACAGAAGCTTAACTGAAAATGCCACGTTTTACACGGAAATCACAGAGATGAAATGGATGGGACACCAAGCCAAAAAAAGGCACATTCAATTTTGCGTATTAACATTTTTCCCTCTTAATCGAAGTCGGAAAATCTATTTTTAAGACACCGCAGTGCCGGCACGGTGCGGATTGCCGCAATAACGCGTGGGTAGAGCGTGGCGATTCTTATGAAAATAGGCTAAAAATATGCGACCCCGGAACTCCCACGACGACCGCCAACCCGAATCCCTGAAGCGACGCTTAAGCTGGGAGAAAGAATATCCTAAATAATATATGTTTGCGCTATTAGTAACACTCCCCAGTGTTCCATACCATTGACACCATTGTCCTACCCACTAGTGCACGTAAAGCAAATTGCCCATTTTCAACGAGATCCTTCTCAAACCTTCTCATTACTCGGCGCAGTCTACCGATGTTCTAAGAATCACTAAATACAAACCGAATCAGTATCTACCTTAAGGATGTGTTCCGAGTCGGTGAGGGCTTGTTTGGCAAGGTAGCGCTCCCGCTTGACCTTGATAGTAACGTCGTGAGGCACATCTGGCACCAATACGTCGATCATGCGACAAATCGCGAAGACCACATGCTGAGGGGATATGCGGAAAAGTTCAATGAGCGATCAACATTCATATGCGCACAGAGAAATCACCGGAGTCCCGGACGGGATTCTCCATTATTTCCATCTCATAAACCAACTAGCAAAAACTTGCTTGCGACCATAGTGTGTACAGTAGAATTCGTAATCCGCTGACTAATAATAGCGATTAGGCGAGCATAAGGCTCGATAGCATTCACGAGTACGAGTCACCAGCAGCGCTGGCGATTGAACTGAAATTGAACTTGGCGCATTGTTCAAACGATGACACCGCTGACCACCGCACTGAGCAAACATGATGTTTTTTTATTGCAAACTAAACAGAGTATAACTGGTGATCATTCGTTATATTACCTGCGAAAGCTAATTAGAAATCTCATTATGGCATGTGTTTTTATGTGTTGATGAAAATGATTTCTCTACCAACGATTGATCAAGTCGATTAAGAAAAGATCATGCACAAGAAAGGTGAGCCCTTATATGCTGCAATGAGATTAGAAAAGATGACCAGCCTCGTCATCCCTTAATATCGGCCTTATTTAGTCCTTACTTCGAAGATCAGGACGAAGGCAAATCGTGCCGCCAGCAGTTTCCAATAGAACGTGGTGCGGATCCCATCAGAGTCGCGAAAGTCCCTGCGAACCACAATACATTTGTGTACGCAGACTGAACAAGCTATGATTTGGTCAATGGGAGACATTCGTTAGATCAATGCCTTCATCAAACAGTTAATCTATCCAAAACAACAAATTCACTGATTCCAAAACCCTCTAGATACACCTAACAGCCCGAATGGTCCTCTCTTACCTGTATCTGCAACTCTGTGAAAGTGCTCCCTTTGGTGCTACGCTTAGAGTGAAATTAAGATAACCCTCTAACGACCGATGCTCTTCATAATATAGGTACAACATCCGAGGGAGGAAATCCGATGTAAACGCGATCAGAAACGCCTGCAACGCCAAAATGATAAACGGACAACACACGAGCGAGATCTCAGATCAAGCCTCTTTATCGCTTCCGCCTGTAGAATCTGACGGTGGGGGACGGACACTACCGATAACAGTAGCGGACACTACACCGATGATATCCATAATCGGAATATCATGGGATATATAGTAGATAATGTATGAGATAATGTGTACTGTAATCGGCGGCGTAAAGCCAACGGGACAAACGAGAAAAAAAAGCACCCAGTGTATATTTGTCATCTTCGTGAGGACATTTCGGCGTATTGGTGACTTACGTTGCTGATAACGGCAACGCGAGAGAGTAGTTCGAGTATCGAGAACCAAATCCCGATATTTTGCGCACGCTCGGGAACGCTCCGCCGTGTTTCGCAAACAAACTTATGGGCGTCTAACCTGCAGGCGGAAGACAACAAATGTAGAGACCGCGTTCTCTCGGGGTTATTAGCTAGAACAACTGACGCATGACACGCGAGCGGATGTCGAAGCGTTTAATTAAGGTTTATCGCGTTTCGTAAGCGATAGCAAAACTTTAATTTATATATAATGATGTGATTTATGTACGCGCTCTGGCATAGGAATCGCTGAATTTCGTTCGTCGGTTAAATGGAAAGCGGTGGTCAATCGAACTTACCTGATTTCTATCCAGTTATTGAGCAACGCGAAGAGTGGAGCCAGTGGAAATGCGGCCACGAATATCGTGATAAAGCCGAATTGCAACACTGAAGGTCAGATACACAATTACACCGACGACACACGAATGACATTCATTACATGCTTATTCGGCCACTGTGGCAAATGCGCGCAAGATACGCTTACGAACACTGGCTTCGCTGACAGAGCCCATTGGCCGGGCTACGCGTTACATAACGTGATTGCGCGGAAAACTGTCCCAAACACACACATAATTTTTTCATTCAAATCAAATTATGGCCCAAATCAAATCGTCTCTGATAAGATTCCTCGTCTTTTTGGACAAGGTGCAACTCTAGCAAAGTGCAACCGCAAAAGTATCAAGTTCTGTTCATCAAGTTACTTCTTCTAATGCAAAAGTCATTAGAAGAAGTAACTTGATGAAGAGGCAGAGCCACTGGTTGGAGGAGCAGTTGTTGCGAACGAGACCTACCCATTTCTAGGTACTCCTGAAAGAGACCTTCATTTGGCGACAGCGTGTAATCCTCTTCCCATTGCGTCAATTTGCCGTTCTCGTGGAACTGCGTCCTTTTGCGATTCCACCAGTTTTGCAATTTGCTGCAAATGATAACATTTCAAGAAGGACGCCTTAGAAAATTAGCCACACGTAAAAATAAACAGACCCCCCAGAAAAAAGAAAAAGGCGAATATGCGAATATCCGCATACATAAACGAGTATACACTGCAAAGTATCACCTAACAGGCGAAAACGGACGAAGGCCACACGGGTCCACATCCGACAACACGATCGTTGGACAGCTCTTCATTGAGCAGGTCCACAGATTGTGGTCCATTACTTCTGTTTGTTTAGTTTACATTGATTAAGCAATAGTGAACCGGATCGACAAAAAATCAAAGGTGTTCCCCGGCATCTATTCCAAACTACTACAGCATCATTTCTCGTCGCCGCTGTAATCGAAGCGAGCACTACTATGTCTACTCTTGTTATTAATGCCTCTATGGAATAGCATACGAAAAGCATTGATTGATCTGCTAAACTTGTCCGTGACCCACAAGTGTTTGCCGAGAAGGACGACCCTACTGAAGAGGTCTGCTGAATGAAAATTCATCTTAGCCTCGGGACGGCCACTTACGGAATGAGTATTTCCTGTGCATTGTTGATCGTCTGCTTGCCGATCATGATTATAGCTAGCTGCTGTGCAAGCTCGGAGAGACAATCGCTGCCCGAGCACTCTTCGTTGCGTAAGCCTAGCATTTTTGTGTAGTGACCTGGATAACCGACGAAGCGTCCCTTAAAAAAGGCGATGTAGAATATTGACGAGTAGTAATTGACGAACTGAAACATGAACACCTGAAATTTAATGAACACGGGTGGGACAACCAAAATTAAATTCAGTTACAATTATTATTATGGTGCTTGTTAACATTGACAGGCCAGCTTTCCTTCCGTGAGATCTTTGGCAAAATTGAGTACTATATTTAACATTATATATGTATATATATATATATATATATATATATCTAGCGCCGGAGCTTCTAGCTTATATGTACCTTGAACGTGAGATTATTATCAAACTCAGTTTGCGTGCGATGCATCTCTGAAACCAAGAAGAAAAGACGTTCCGTAAGTTAGCTGTATGAGATTGTAGTAGAAATACCAATTTGTACTACAATCTCCGATATAATTTGTTTGACAATTGTTTGAGTTGTATGTCTGATATCATTGCAAACATCACATTCTACAGTCAGCTCTCATTCAGTCCTAATACAAACGTGTACAAACGTGTGAAGAGATCAACAACAAAACGCACTAATCTGGTATCGGCAAAACAAGGTCATCCGACTTTCCGCGAGCATTTGTTCTACGAACTCCAGTACACCATACACCACCACCACCACTATTTCTAATTGAATCGTAAATAGGCCCTTCCAGCAGATATTCTCGGTACTTATGGTGGCATCAGCGCAGGGCTGTGTCACGAGACAAATCCACACCTCTTTCAGGCCTGAGGAAGCATTTGATTGCGCGACCTCGTGCATAGTCCACAGCGAGTGAATCAACCCATATCAGTGGATGGCATTATATATCTCCATTGCCCCCGTACAGTTTGCGTATTGTAGGGTGGGGATATTGCACACCCGAATGAAATCAATGCAAACGTATAGTGAAGATGTAGATAACAAATGCCGACTATGTGGTGTGAACAAGCAAATAAATGAACATATTGTTGCACAATGTAATAATATGTTTTGGGGACCAATATCACCAGGCGAAGCAGAAACACTGGGCCAAAAAAATCGGGAGGAAATAAATGAAATGAAAAGAAGGCTAGCAAGATGGCCTGTCAATAGAATCACGGAGAGTCTGTGTTAGACAAACAAAGAAAATAAAGGGAACAGAAGGCTAAAGGAGAGGTTATAGTTTGTATATTGCTTACATTTAAAGCCTAAAGAGGGTTATGACTATTGTAATATGTATAATAATGTTCGCAGCAATTAAAGTCGGCTAAGGCAGTGCAATAATACTGTAATTGGATTATAAATATATATATATATAATATTTATATATATATATACATGTAAATGTTCACAACGTTCGGGCATCTTATACTTGAAGCACGCCGCTGGCGAAGGAGAGGGATGGTAATATCAGTATTGTAATAATAATAATTATTATTATGTTAATATCAGTATATATATATATATATATATATGTGTGTGTGTATTAGTAGCGAAAGATGAATTTTGAGCGAGAAGCTGGCCGCTTCTTTGGCAGTTTATGTTGACTTTGAAGTTCAGGAGGCACATATTGTCTGTGGCGTGTGCTGTGAAAAATGACGAAACGCATGTATTAATGATGCTCACAGTGGTGATGACACGCTTTGATAAACGATATACATAATAATACTTTATTCAAGCTTGGTGATAATGTTTCATGGATATGTTGACATTGGCACTGACCCCATTGCGTGAGTTTGTAGGCGAGTTTCCGATAGATCCTCTCGAGGATCATAATGAAAATGAGATTAACAAAGGCCCCCGTTGAAGACGCGATCACCGAGGCGAAGCCCTTCAGCTGTTTCGACCGAAACAGTGGAATCGAGACGAGCACCCGGTACACAATCACCGACACCATGAACACCAACACTAGAGATATCTACCGGCCGAACGCAGACACGGCATACGACACGAGAATCGGCAGTTGCAGCAACCGGAACAGCGACAACCATGACATCGATATTGCGGGCAACAGTGGTGACGGCAACAACAAGACAATCAGTCGATAACAACAGCAACAATCGTACAACATTAGCGGAACGGTGGGGACGACCGCCAAGGGGCCGGGTACGTCGGGCCACATACATATAGGAATGATAACAGTAACGAACATATACACAACAACAGCAAATAGGGACAACAGAAAAGAAAACACAGAGAACAATCAGCAAACGTTGTGATTTCTTCAATGTCGCCGATGATTTCATAGCGAACTCAGCCGAATCTCAATCACAATATAACGATGATAGTTGAGGCGGTTCAAGGCTCATAGAAAAGCTCTCGCGAAAATTACGAATGTACCAATATGCGGTGTGGCTAGGGTTGAACAGTAATCGCTAAGATGGTTACGATGAAATGAGATTCGTTTTCAATCTACGCAGGTCAGTTTCCACAGAGAGAGAGAGAGAGAGAGAGAGAGAGGACAAGGATGAACGTATCGCACGAACCATGAGAAAGAGAATGGCGATGCCAGCGACGATGCGTTGTATTCGGATCCAGTGTGGGAACGAGGGCTCCCGCTGGCCCGTAACGGGATTGCGCGCCTCGGTGTAAGCCTTAGCGGCAAACTCGGGTCGAGGCGGCTCCTCTTCCTCTTCGTAATCCATGCAGTCCCAGTGGTGCGCTAGCCGCGAGCATTGACGCTTCCAGTACTCAAGGAAAGTCACAGCTGCCGAGGGCACATAGTACCAACAACAATAACAACAGCAACAATATCGTCGACAGCAGCAGCAGCAGCAGCAACAACAGCAGCAACAACAACAACAACAAAGTTAACAACAACAACTCATTGTCGTAGCGTATTGTCGCCATCGAATCGATAGTATAACATCGATGCTACAGTGGTATGGCATACAATATGATATACTCATACCATAACAGCAACGGCAATACAACAAAGCATATATTATGCGAGGTCTCTACGGTTGTTGCTCTACGGCCTACCCCAAAACGAGAGGAAACATGCGTAGAACACGGTTCCTGGATGGTCGAAGAGATACGTGAGCTTCGTGAAGATACAAATTTCCGAAAGATGCCAGAAGTCGCAGCCATGACGCTCCTCGCAGCGAGGACACATTCGGTAGGTGTCACCACTGGCGCAAAGCTCCGCACTGAAACGGGCGAGAATATACATATATATATACGGGTCACAATATTAAGGTGGCAGAACAATAGCAGCAGCGCCGATATCAATGGCGTCCGCAGCAGAAATCCTAGTGTGACAGGAAATGACGGTGCTGCGAGAGCACACTGTTGAATCTTGGGACAGGCGTTAGGTGAACATCTGTATCAGGCCAATAGGTATTAGTCTAAGATGTGTATTATGCCTGGTCTCAGCAGCTCGTTCCGCCGTTACGGCGGAACTACAGTTAATAATAAGACTGTATATATATATATATATATATATATATATATATATATATATATATATATATATATATATATATATATTGTGCAATATTAGTACAGGCAACCAGGGATGCCATTCACACTTACGTCGGCCTGTCCGTGGCAACGTTAACGATTCCGTACATGAACACGAGGATACCGACAGCAGCGGCGGGCAATAGCCAGGCAGTGTATAGGCCCAACCAGGCGAAGTAGATGGCGATCTTCTCACCAAAGTATTCGCGTATGTGGTTGAGTGGCTGAAATTTGTACCACCGACTCCACCGGACCCAGAACTCGAACAGGATCTGACGGCGCGAGTACTCGCGCGGAAGTAAGTCCTCGGGTGGATCGTGATGGCCCTGCATTATTAATTATTAGATAATAATAAACAATAATAATAATCATAATATTGGGAATTGAAAATCAGCCCAAAACTCGAGGCTAATTACGATGTTGTAATTTTTGTAGTGTCAGTATGGGAGAAGATCCATGTGTAGGCCCTTGAAGTAATTCCCAAAGATTATTCCGAGGTCTGTCACAAGGGGGAACAGCTGAGGGTGAGCTCAAAAAGAAGCCTAAAGAACTATTAGGAGAGAAGATCGAAAATGAGCCATAGCATTATTATTTCCGCAGTACAGGCACAAACAAAGGCAAACAGAAGCAACATCTAAGAACGGATATTTAATTTAGCTAGTTCTTGTAGTCCGTGGAAAGGGGTCTCCGAAGCCCACCTGAGTCCACAAAGTACGGTGCAATAGAGAAAATCAACTACTATCAACAGGAAAATTTAGTCGTCAATGAGTAATCTGTCCCCTAGAACGGTTCATATGGATGCGCCGTTTTTACGCTGAACTTCAAATATCCATGTTGTACAATAGCTTCTCTGAGAGCAGCACGTACCAAAAATCGACGTAAGCCTATCTGAACACTAAACACCTTCAGATCAATGACATACGCTAACGATATGCGTCGTCTCTAATATTCTATTGGCGAGCAACCCAAATTGCAAAATAATGCCACAGATGAAGCAAGATGTCCCGCACGTTGCCTACTGCACGTACTGACCCTTGCGCTATTTTGTGTGATCCCTATGCAGGCCGTACAACACGGAGGGAGGTTACTGATGTGAGATAACCGATTTGACGGATAATCGAACCCGCGAATCATCGAGTAGGCATTGGGCAACGCTCAATTGCAAAACATTACCTCGTGCAGCGGGTAAGCAGCTGTGAAGACCGACTCCTCGAGCAGTCGGTCGAGGCCGATGTGCGCCTTCCGTCGACGGCCAAACTCTGTCTTTTGTAAAATTTCATGGACGATTCGAATACGCTGTGTCGTCGTGAAGTACTCGTCGCGCTGATTACTCCCTAAAAATCTGCATAAATCAGCAAATATACGTGAGCCCATTGCGAGGTATGTTCGAGTCGATGAATATAATCTCTTGGCCATATGGCTGCGTGTGGTTATTCGCGTCACGAATTATTGATAAAATATTTACCTTGCTAGTTTGGCCTTTTTAAATGGACATGTGTAGTAGTCAACAGGCTCATTTGGCACATCCTGATCGAAAATGTTGAGCGCCTGTAGATAGTCGCCTAGAAGACGATCGGGCCACCCAGGCTTCTGAGTACCAGAACGAAACACAGAAACAATATATGAGATACTTATATCGACAGTCTACAGCCAATCTTTCTCTGTTAATCTTTGTTAGTGCCTGTAGCTTCGTGAAGTGCTTGAGACTTCTATATCGTCCGCTGCTGTGACTGACAAAAGCATTATCTAGGTAGTTCGCTGCTGCCCGCTCGTCTCATGAGACACTGTATCCGGGACGTGTAAGCTGCGAACACTTAGTATTATTATTATTATCATGATTATCATTAATTAACACCGTGCCTTCGGTAATTTTTGCGTGGCGCAGACTTCCATGCAATTAGCATTTGTCTATGTTTTGTGAAGAAGACTATTATAACTCGGAAGTCCGAATCGAGGCGCACACGAGACGTTGTTCATTATGTTCATGCATTCAATTCCAAATGCTCAACAGCTGAGTATATATATATATATATATATGTATATGTATAGATCAACGGGACAAATCACACATAATCCACATACCTTTGTTGTCTGACAGTGTATTTGCAAGGGTGCCCTAAAGCACAGTGCCTCAGCGTAATCTACAAGCACATCCCAAGGTGCTGACAACTTGACGAAGTGTAACTTTTTCCGCTCTCCGACAACTTCCACAACTTCCTGAGTATCGAGACAACGTGACAGAGATAACTTAGCGGGATACGCAACAAATTCACACTCTCACACATCATCGGTCTTGCTTGTCGAAATTTTTTTCTCTTAATGTAAAATCAATTTTCGCATAGTGTATTAACCGTAACGACGCTCAAGGCTGTCATAGAAACGAACTGCAATTTCGTCCACATATGATCATCTACTAGGTATACTATGCCTCATTCAACATTGCTACCTCTTCCGTGTGTAGGCCAGCAAGGCCCAGATTTTGCAGGAACGAATCGCGCCAGCCTTCTGTCCTGCGAGATTTTCGTGTCTGTTTACTGGAGTCGTCAGTACTTGGTACTGTCGTCTTTGTAGTGTCCTGTTGCTGCTGCTGCTCTTGCGACTCGTTCTTTTCGACCTGTCGATTGTTGACAGCTGTTGAGGACGCGTTCTGATCAACGACTTCCTCGTATACCAACACGTAGTCTGGAGACAAAACGCAACGAGAATTCAGCAGAGACTTTTATTATTATTTCTTCAACTGATTTCTTCGCTTGTGGGTGGCAGCCGGCGTTCCCAGACGAAGTTGAACTAATGATATATATATGTATATATATATATTTTTTTTAGACGAAAGGTAGGATTCTTGTGTCGAACCTTAACTAAGCTGGCCATGCCTTCCAGAGCGACCATGAAGTTCAGTTCGGCAACGCTATGATCGATAAAGATACCCAGCCAGGGCGTTATTACAGACAAAACCTGGCTGAAAGCTATCCTGTGAACCTTTGGGACACAGTCAATGACTACAAGGCTGAATTAGTATTAAGAACACGACCAGTCTATGCTATTAGTCTTTGAATGTCGAACCAATTTTTGTGGTCCCATCTCGAAAGACGTTCTTATGCCTCGCATTTCGTAAAACTCCATCGCTTGGTGAGGAGCAATCGCCGTCATCCTGCAAACATCAAGTCAAAATCGACATTTTTATGCAAAATATAAGTATTCGAAATTATACAATAATAATAATAATAATAATAACTATCATAATAGTGCTAACATTAAAATAGCTGGTAGCAGATAACACTTATGCTTTGATATTGGATATGTTAAATTAAATTCTGAGCTGTATCGTTTCCGGAAGATCTCTGATCCGATGAGGCCAGCGATACTCCTCAAAGTGAAACTCATATCCCCCCTTGTCTGCTGTATTCGCTCAACTGTAGTAGTTCGATATAACAAGATAATCGCTTTAATAAATCTATATTTCTCGCCTATTCAAGTAGTTATTTAGATGAGGGGATTTATTCCTCAAAAAATTTAGTATGATTCACCCTTACCTCATGTTTTCATATTGAATTTTCTACGATCATATTTCCACTGCAAAAACACACGCACATTTTCCGCATTCTAGGACAATTATGAAAATTCCGATTTCCGGAACCTATGTTTTTCTTCCAAGGAACATTCGGATAAATTTGGATTTTTTCTTGACACATTTCGAAAGGATACTGAAAATTTGGACGCTTAAGCAATAACATGGATAACAGAGATTTTAGCATAACAATCATTTGCTTATGTTTTCACATCGATATGTTCAAGTCATATCACACCAAGAGCATATCCTATCCAAACACCGTTCCCCAGCTCGAACCTAAAATGTATTGTCAGAGACGCATTGATCTTGATCAGCTCAAAGCCTTCGAACCTGGCAACGACAGTTCACACTATTCTGCTATCCAGTGAGCCTAGCAATTTTCTTGCCCAAACTATAATATCCTGTTATGTCACGGCTGTCTCTCGCCGCTTCTCGTCAATTCATTCTAATGTGTGCAACAACACAGCTACCCTTTAGCTTCTACCCTCACATTCGCGTTTGTACTTCGAGATTTGGAAGCACGATACGACGCTACATGAAAATACCATGTACATATGTGTGTATACACAAAACGTGAATGTGTGTATTCACAAAACGTGATGCTGACACCTCGGAACAGCCATCAATTCACATACTCTCTTCGATCCGTTTACAGGTATCATTCAGTTAGCTTGTTAGCCGAGAACGGTCGACACTTCCTCATGACTTCCTCCAGGCTCCACAGAATCACTGATTCACCAAGGTCCACGTACGCTATTCATAGGTGCTCATAAGCGCACCAGCGGAGTACAAGCGTAACTGACTTCTTATGACGAGGTTACGATTGACGTGGCCAGCTTCCGCAGGCTCAATCAGCAAAAAAAAAAATAAGACAACGCCGCGTGATAGGTGCCGTAGCAATTAAGCGCGATCCATCTGGATGTCGCTATCTGTTCGCGTTTCAGGCGCGGGAGCCGTCTTGTGCATGTCGCTTCGATGGTTTACCCGCTCCATTTGTTGTTTAGCTCCAACAGGAGTAGCTCACTGGATTCAATAGCATTAGTGCACTAGCAATAATAGTGGACCAGGCCGAGAGCCGCCTGTGGATGGGACGCCCAACCAAGGAGTTCGCACGAGCCAACGAATCGTGACCAGAGCATGCAGAGGATGGGTGTTTTTGCCCGACAGAGATCGGAACATCAATCGACCATGGTTACGAATCATGGTTTGCCTCGTGTGACGCTAACGACGGAAGCGGCTCAGCACCGAGCTGACCCGCTATCCTGAGCGGAATAAATCTCGATTGCTTTGTAATTCTTTGTACGGCGAACGCAGCGTGATTCGGAAGGAGGCTAATAATAAGTTCATGTAGTACCTGTTTTGGCAGTGACACCAAACAACAACGTCCAATTCGAGTGACGCTGGACGCGAGGACAGCATTGGCGTTTAACATAATAACATATAATATAGTAGAAGCTCTGTGTCGAAAGCCCATGTTGCAGGTCCCTGCCACGGTGAACCATTGCACCCAATCACTGATGGAATTTTACACATAGATAATAAACACTGACTCAGCCGACGATCTCCTCTGTCAAAGGTCTTGTAGATCCTCATGCAAGGGGCACATTTCGCAATAGATGATCAGCGATTGCATATGATCAAGTGCTATACAACTATAACTATCTGGTCTACACAGATAGGCATCGTATAAGTATCAGATCGAGTAAATTAAATAACTAATACAAATTGTGTCTTGAAGTTGCACGTAACCGATATATTATTTAATTCCGCCAGTGATCTAACCAGACGGGCCTGCTCCCTCTAAATATACATATTAATCAATGGCAGCTTCTTAAATACAGACAAGCAGAGTAAATTAACTACGATCTCCCCCTCGTTCGCCTAATTATTTCTATTCCTAGCTTGATCAACACGGTTGTCATTAACATGCCCTGCCGACGACAACCCGAGGGTAACTCTCATCCAGGCCACCCTTCGGCGTTCGGCACAACGTCTGTCGGGGATGATCTCTATGATGACACGGGGTTAGCTCGTTAGATCAAACCATCAAAATTACAATACTGGGTAATTAGCACGTGCAGCATAACTGGACCCGAATAAGTTCAACGGCTAACGGTAGACGCGCTCCGTGGAAGCTTTCCGTGGCGGGCCAAATCGCTGGAATCAAATGGCTGGCGTCACGACAATACGAAAAGACGACGGGCGAGCCGCCGAGATGCATTTAGAATCGTGTTAGCTCGGACAATGTTTTGCGTAGAAACACCACTTGGGTCAACGGTGACATGTTGATTAGCACAAAAAGGCGCCACTACAAAACGTCCAAACAATACATTCTACAGTACTCTTTCTAGTAATGCGGTAGAAAGCTAGGTCAGACAGGATATGATATTTCGCAATAGGGGAGTGTGTACAATGTAATTTACCTACTTGGTCAGTGGCGAGCATTTCTATGATTTCAGTGACCAGAAGCCATGCCCATGCGAGGATCAATAGCTCTAATACAATAAATGAATAGCTACACTTTTTATCGTAAGTGCAAAGCAACGGGTTCAGCGGGTCCAGGTGGCAACCAGCCACGCCAAAGAGACATTGTTCGTTGTGCGTAACGCCGAACTCTATGCGCGGTAGAAACTATCGGAAAAGGGGTCCAGCGTGGTCACACCCTTCGCATCATGCATCTTGCATTGACGATATGATTGTCGTCAATGCAAGATGCACCCTCTGCTTTTTGCCAACCTCAAACGCAAGTCATCACCCTGTGCATGACAAGATTTTCTTCAATTCATTGACATGTTGCCTATTAATAGAGGCCACCAACGAAATTCACCAACGGGACACGCTGAGTGCGGATCATCGAGGGGTTCCCTGTTCAGGGGAACGCCCTTTGCAACTACAGAAGACTACCTTTTCAAAAGGCAGCCCCAATTTGCCCTCGACCCAAATTACGATCAAGACGTCCTCTTGGCACACCAACATGATGTCTTCTTCTGCTCAGGATTTCTCCGGCTATTCGGTACGGTCGTCCGCAGAAACGTTCACAAAGGATAACGACCCCATCCGGACTAGAGGTCGCAAGGAGTACGAGGTGTGCGTCAGGTTCTTGATACTTCCTACGAATTAAACATCCACTAGGATTGGGAGGAAATCTATTCGGGTATTCGCCACAAGGGTTTTCCAACACGATTCCAAACAACACCCTGTTGCAAGATCGGAACATTCGACCTTCGTTATATAGCGAACATTTAATATTTATTAATCATTTCTTTTCAAAACGTTTATTGATCAATATCTGTCTGTGCCCCACAGCCGAAGAACCTCAAGTCATTCCAACAGCGTCGAGCACTGGACCCAACGCTGATGGAATCCTCATCAGATCAAGCAAGTCATAAGGACAAAGCAAATGCTCCTCGTACACGAATCGCTGTTTATAAGAATCGCTGCATGCATCAATATGCAGGCAGGCCAATCACATTGTGCCTCCTGCAAATGAGTCTCATCTCTCGATTGTATGGGAAATATGCGCAACGATCTCTTAGTTGGAGGGGGATGATTCGAAGGATCCTCTGCTGCAATTGCCAGCAAGCGAAAAACGCTTGCTGAAGTTAAAAGTTTTCCCACGAGTCGCAAACCAGAGTGGAAATCACAGCAACAACAACCACAAGTAGAATGCAACCAACTATACTTAGGGTAAGTTCCACTGCACACACATATATATATATATATATATATATATATACATTTGATGAATCGATATATATATATATACATGTCCTCAGCGGTGGTGGTACAGCCGCTGACGTCGCTCGCTCTCAACACCAGATTCAAAATCGCCTCAGGTCCAAGAAGCAATTAATTACTTGGAAAAATAACTCACCCGATGCCAGAAAATGCTGCTCTTGCGTAGCCTATATAATTTTGAGTGTGTGAAACAAAATTGCCACGCCTTGCGCGCTGTCCGCAGCTGTTATTATCGAATACTGTAACCGATTCAATGATGGCCTCTCGAACCCGGTATATTGTCATTTCAAATTGCTTTGTTTTACAATACCTGCTCGTGGTTACTCGACTCGCTCAACTCAATCTGCTCACAACTGTAACAATTTCACACAACAAATCACTACAGAGAAGCTGGCACAAGATAGCCTAAGATCGGCTAATGTGAACCATTTGATAATAGATACGCGATTCTTTAACGGTTGTCAATTGCAAAACGAACATAGAAACGCGCTATAACCCGATCACTGTTCCGGATTAAAAAACAAATAGCTCATTATTTTCCGAGTTTTTTTACCAAGCTTGCCACTCGTAGAGATCTGTGTAGCCGAGGATTCACTGTCACTCAATGAGCGTCCGTCCGGCATCAAGCGCGCTGCCACAATCAGAACTAACTGAACTGACGTGCTGTAGTCACGAGTGCAGTGCGGGGCTCTCTGTGATTATTGTCTAAACACTTGTCAGACTTCAATGTTGAACTAGTATAATAATAGTAGCATGAGCTCGAGATCTTTACCCGAACACCGACAATACCGAGTTGCATATATATATAGATAGTCATGGGCACACTGGGAGGCATACGAGATGGTTGGCAAGGACACCAGAGAATCACTCAGAACAGGGCTCGTCTGAGAGTCGAGTTCATCTGAGATCACCAGACGATAGCGATCGCATTGAAGCAGGCAGCGTGCAGCATCAAGCGGTTTACTCTGAATTCGACCGGCAGCTGGCCTAGTCTAAGTCATCCATCCTCTAACCCGCTAACTCACTGTACGACGCGAACGAGACAGATACATGCACGCCTGCGTGCATACGTTACCACCTAGTATGAACCCCATGAAGATGTCGGGTGGCTGTCGGCCAGCTAGACTGACCAAAGCAGATACAGCATTATCCTACTAAGAGATAAAGGTCGCTCTCACCACTCGGGTGCATGCCTCGTAGCTGGCTACTCCTCTCCATGGTATCGTCTGGTAAAGCTGTAGTGAGCTATACGATCGCGCAGCTCGGTTCATCATGTGGCCACATAGCGGGGCAGTTCCACTGGACAGCTAACATTTGACGACTGCTGCAGGACCAACTAC
The DNA here is from genome assembly GCA_019614645.1 of Stratiolaelaps scimitus. Classification (NCBI taxonomy): domain Eukaryota; kingdom Metazoa; phylum Arthropoda; class Arachnida; order Mesostigmata; family Laelapidae; genus Stratiolaelaps; species Stratiolaelaps scimitus. The sequence continues at coordinate 2,730,695 of JABWDB010000026.1, forward strand.
TTTGTGGGCCTGCCAGATTGAATCAGAACCAACGGAATAACCGGGGTGGCGGCGGCGGTGGCGGCAGCTTCCGTTGGCGTTCGTGGCGCGACAGGCCGTCTAAGCTTGGCCCGGCTCGGCTCGGCTCGGCTGACCAGTCTAAGATATCGGCACAGCCGGGACTAGCGGTAGTACCAGCAACAGCAGCAGTGGCCGTAGTAAAGAGAGTCGCTCAAGCACTGTAGAGGATTGTCGTTGCGGAGCAAGGAGTTCCCGGAAAGGTCAAGGCAATGGCAATGCCTTGGAGGGTTCAGTTAGCGGCAGCAATCGCCACCCGCGCAGTGGCTGCGCCGGCAAAACAAGAAGCGAAGGCTGGCTAGACTCAACGACACACATGATTTGCGCTAAATCATTTATTAATTAATATCGAAAATCTAACTCGGATCGATTGCAGCGTCTCCTTGCTCAAAGACGGCAGTCGACAAGCTGTGCTGGAGAGCACGCGACCACCTTCTGCCTGAATGGATTTGTTGCACTGACAATCGAGAGTTTCGATTATGCCGTACCGGGTGTGCTTCTATGCTTTAACTCGATAAACATTTCCCTGCCACGGGACAATGTCGGTCTCAGCCCCGGTCCCAGCTACCCCCCACCGCCCATAATCCCTCGAAATAATTGCTAATTACTGCATGTTTGAATAAATATATTGCTTTATTCAAACATACAGTAGTTAGGAATTTCTAGGGAATAAATAATACATCTGATATATTTATTCAAACATACCATAATTAGGAATTATTTCGAGGGATTATTAGGGAGTGGGGGATTCTTCTATGCTTTGTTCTTCCCGTGCGATAATCGAGCTCGCGTGGGGAATTTCACCCCGCACGAGACGACTGATGCACACAGTCCATAAATGGCCGATGGCTAAACGGACACTAAAGCATGACATAAGTGACCAATTGTGGGTACGTCATGTTGACCAGTGTAGAGAGCATCTACTCATCGATGAATGCGAGATGATTCACGTAGAACAGCGCAGCCCTGTCTCGGGATGCGATACACAAGAGCTGTAGATAAAGAAAAAATTACGGCAGAAGCAAAACTATGGCAGGATTTCAAGATGTTATCTACAATGCCAATGGAAGCATAGCACGACATGTGTATATACCCGTATATCAGCGGATGCTGCTGGATGCTCACGTTGGCGAACTGGGTACGGGAATCGCTCCGTAGACAGCCCCTACTGTATTCAACGTACCAACGATGATTTGAAACACAGATTGTTCAGTAAGATCTCACCTTTTTCGAATAGCTGCGTAACATCCGTAAGCAAACGATGGGTAGCGAGTTCACCTTACTGAGATCGATGTACGTTCACATCTGGCATTGATACAACGCATTGGACAGCGGGTGTAGCTGGCGGTCGACTGGAGTTCAAACCATTATCATCGTTGTGGAACGTCGACATTGAGCTCTCCACGAGTAGTCATGCACAAACGTACGCACTCGATATTAAAGCAGCACTCAAAGGCTAAATGGCTTCGTTCAGTGTCAACACAAAGCGCACTTGATACTAATTGTAGATATCACAGCGACCCGTACATTTCGTCACCCCAGCGATGAGCCGGCATCCGGAAAGATATCCGTAATCGTACACAAATTCAAGTAGCTACCTCTCTTGTTTGTATCGGCAGCATTAACGTATCCAGCAGCAGTTCGGCCCAGCGACAGCTCAGTTCAGTCCGGTCGCCGCGCGTTGGCGAGGGTCGAACGTGAATCTGACAGCAAGGAAGGCGCTCTTCGCGTCCCATTCCCGACTGGATCTTGCGCTTCTTCGTTGCCGACGTCCACACAGACAGAGGCAACTACAGGGTAATACCCAATAGTCAACGGCAGGAGGCATCGGTTATTCGCCATGTACCCACCGAGTGAGGAGAGTCACTGACTGCCTGATGAATTGGCCAAAAAAAAAGAGGAAAACAAAACACGAAAGATCGGCCGAAAGATGGCGGTGGCGCCTATTCGGAAAAGCCTCTTTTTGATAAGGGCCGTATCGGTTTATTATCATCGTGATATCATCGTTGGGTCCTCCAACGTTGCCCTTACTGGCACGGAATTCTGTGTGTTCATTTATATACATATATATATATATATATATATATATATATGTATATATTTTCGTGTGCAATATATATATATATATATATATTGCACACGAAAATTGGGCGTCCGTTAATTGCAACCGCCAAATATGAAGCGGGAATACAGTACGCGGCCGTACTGTGAAACGTGCAAATGAAATATCGTTGACGCAAACAAGCTGTTTTAAAATGAGGCGCATTCTGTATTAAAAAGGAGCAGAGATATTGCATCAAAGAAGGTTACGATTACTATTCTTATTATTACTATCATATAACTTGTAGAAGAGTAGCCGTATCTGGTACCTATCGACTATGAATGCATTGTCCTTGCCGGCTGCTGGGACAATCGCCAAGTCAGCAACACCACTGAACCGACGCAGGTTGTGTGCGACATATACTAATATAAAATTCCATAACGATCGAGGGATGTGAACTGCTTTCTCCAGTCATTCGTCTGGCTCCATTCATACGTAGATTAGAGTCTTCGGCTACCGGTGATTTACCGGGGACGGACAATTAATTATCGCACACTAGAGACGTTAAGTATCATTGGCATCTCGCGCCGACCGACATAAGCGTTCGGACCATGCACGTAATTGTATAGTTGTTCACTGGCTAGCCTTGGACAGTACTCATGGCTACTGGAGTTTGTGAGTCCCATAGACTCATTACAATGATTTTAGAAATATAACAACCATTTACATGTACCACGTATTGTAATTTCTCAGGACTGTTCATGAGAGTGGCTTATCATTAAGCAACTAGCAAAAACACATTTGCTCGGACTTGTTGAATCCAATTTCCCGTCTACTAGATCGTTGAGACATTGCAAAAGCGGATAATCTTCCCACAAAAAACCTACAAGTGACTGTTTAGTAATATATATATATATATATATATATAGATCTATCGTCCCTAGCGTATGGTAATTAATATATACACACATTAGATATGTATATATATATATATATATATATATATATCAGAGGCACTCTCCTTTGTTACTTATGCGAATCCAGTTCGTTCTAGCAGCCGCACGGTAAGGTTTTATGTGCTTTCGATTCTCATGCAATTTTTCCACGAGTCTTCTCGAGATATCGGGTTGTAATGATGTTTTCGTTTTTACGCAGTACCTCAAGACAGCAAAAGCCGTCGACGTCTATAACACGTATAATTATCGGGATCATCCGGCACTACCGCAAGTAATGGCCTTTCGACTGTCCAAAGCCACGTTCTAGATCTATCTCTGACAGGCGGCCGGTACAAACTCAACCAGGACGCGTTGATCGCAATAGCATTTCGTTAGTCGAATCAGTTGTTGTTTATAAACTTGTAGGTTGCTCTTAGAATATGCATCCGTGCGTGGATCAATTCGTCGTGACTCATAGTGAATTTATCTTGGTCTTTTTCAATGTTTTTGTTAGAACTTCGAAACATATGGAGCGCCGAACGTCAGAATAGACCGGCAAAGAGGTTGTAGTCCAAGCTCGGGTTTGCTCAAAGGCTGCGACAATTGCTGTTCGCTCGCGAGATCTCCTGAAGTGAGGTGTCACCTCCTCGGTAGCCTCCCGGCAGTCCCAACAGTCGCCCCCTCCCTGAGTCGATTGCACCGGTACTAAACGTTGCGCGGGGTGAATGCCTCGCTGTCTAGCATATTCACCAATATTCGATAGACTTCATTCGGGCTTATTCGTTTAAGAAACGACACGTTTGATAACGATTTTCAACACGTAAACGATGTTCTAGCTTCCAGATTCATTTCTGTTGCAAAAACACGAACCAGCGCTGAGTTACCTTTAAGCAGAAGACATTTTACCAAGTATCAACAGGCCAAATTTCGACTGGTTATAACGCTTAGGTCAAAGGTTATGAAAATGCCATTTTTTTTTGTTGCACAAAATATAGCTCCAAACGACCTAATATAATACCACCCCAAAATTATATGTTGTGGAAGTACAAGTATTTCCACACCTCTGTCGATAATATCGATTCGGATGCACCTCAAATCTCGTCCGCTATTCTTAGAAGATACATGTGGTGAAAATGTGACGCTTCGGGCTGCATGGTTATCTATTTCTACTGATGGCTCGCAATTATCAGCGCCACCATCTGAGATCGAGGTGAAGAAGGCTCTGACGACATTATCCGAAAGTACATCATATAACAATCCCGAACGACTGTATTTATGATATATCCGAAGCGAGCCGAATGTCGCAATCGAAACTTCAGCTCAGAGCGAAATAACGCGAGCGGTGGCAGCTACCAGAAAGGACTCGGAAGACATCGCTTTATTTCTGTGGATGATCGTTATCCATTGGCATTTGTCAATTAGTTGTTATTATTGTCAGGAATATCACCATAGTGAATCTGTTCGTAATGATGCGCATTCGCTCCAAACCGGCTTATTCACTTGCTGCCCACGTGAGCTGTTGAACTCCCCAATGAACCCCTATCTGTTTCACCCACATTCGGCAACGACATTAACTCGCCATCCTGCTAGTCTAAGCGTTATGACACCCATCCACCCTCAGTGCGAGATCCCAAACCTTTGAAGAAATCGTTTAGCTCTCGAGTGGCACAATGATTTCGAGAAAGATCGCAAACTTACGCTGGTAGCGGACTAGATTGAAACGCTTGTCGGTGTTGACAGCCCTTATCATTATCCCCTTGTTCTGGATAAAGAGTTGGCCCGAACGATCGAGGGCACCCCGTCGCTGCTACCATATGCAATGGTCACAACCTATGCAACGGCCGCCCAAGTAAGGTCAGGCGGTATGGGCTTGGATGGCACTGGTTGACGTGACATCATTCGAGTCACGCTAAGGAAGAAGCCGGGACAGTTCGCTTCTGCCGTCTGCGTGCTGTTGTGGTGACATTGAACGTTCATTGTGAGGAGATTCAGGAACTCGCCGACCTCAACTAACAACTATGTTCGTTGTGGAACTACGCCTTCTCAATAGAGAGCTCACTTTGTGGGGCTCTATTTATCTCTCTATTTGTTATTTTTGTCGGAAAATCAGTAGCACCGGTCACTAATAGCGGATCTCTTGAAACTTCGTTACTTCATCGTAACCATTGACCAGACTCGCTGTCCAGCATCAGTGAATGTATCGCAAAGAAGAGACACTAACCTGGCCACGCTTATCTAACACATTCTGATTCTTTTTGGCCATAACCGGAATCAATTAACCACAAGGTACTATAGGACGCCCTTGCCGAATCTTCGCCGTTCGGCTACCAGTATCCATCTAATGATTAGAAATTTTGACTTCACCAATCAGCCATTGGCAATTCCGAAGGTTCCCCTGTTTTCGGAAGGTTTTCACAATAGCTGCCAGGGTACAGTAATGACAGATCTTTAGCGATGCAGAACAAAGCAAGGTTAGCCACTGCAGCTCGAACGCCCATGGAAATTTAAGAGTGTGGCGGCAATGTGACAACGTTCGGCCAGATGAGTAACACACGTCGGTATTGATTAGCATCCGTTAGGGTGAACTGGACCTATCGGAGGAGTCGGGTTCGATCCCCATCGTTGTGCATTTGCTTTTCAAAGGGGTCCGCCATGTGAAGAGATTCCGAAAGCAGTTCCGTGGACGTTGAATGTTTAGGACTGCGAGTTAGCCGAGAATATCGAGGGTGGAGCAGGCAAACTGATTTGATGACACCTGGTCCCCTCACGCCGGAGAGTAACGTCATGGAGGAATGCGCAACCGAGATGTCATGAATCATGCACAATAATAGCAACAACAACAACAGACAAAGCTACTGCACTACGCATCGCTTGATTAAGGTGCGAGGAAGACAGAGAAGGTCGACATAGAGTGAGGATGCCTGCGATGTGGTGTTCCAATCGGTGACGCATCGAAGGTAAAAAAAAAGGTATATATTGTGTACCAGCTATAGCAAACGCTAATTCAGTTCTATATAGTAACTGCGGATACGGTCGCTAAGACAGGAAATAGAATAGATTGTGTTCAACGGAGTATATATGTGCAGGTACCCATTCGCCGTACCATTTGTTGAAGAGGGCATTTGATATATCTAATTTCTGGGTGGGAGAGGTGTACAAGCAAAGATATCGTGTGACCAGACGCGACTGAACTGACAACATCGATCGCACGCGATAGAGCGACTGGCCATCCAAGATTGTCCTCGGAAGTCAATCAATGTGCTAGAGGAATCCGACACAGATGGACCCGAAGGCAGCTTGAGCGCCTTGCATACACACATCTTCTAGTATAGGAATGTTTGCATACAAGGGGTATGATGATGAGGCAAGTGTTTCGAGTGATTCCAAAAAAGTGTGAGAGAAATTTTAGACGATACGGCGAAGGGAACATCCATGAATGAACCAAGAAGCCAAACACCTTTGGAGATTTATCGGTTGCAATATAACGGATATATGGCTGGAAGATTTGACGATACGCCTAGCTCTAAGACATTGGGACCACTTGCGGATGGGGGGAAAATTTGAGTTCTGGGGGAAAAAGTTCGAAGACAGCTAGCTCAAAAAGGTGAATCTTTATGAGGCAATAGAATGCGATAAGATTGACAAACGCACCAATTGAATTGAAGCAATTGTCATTGTGAAATGAGAAAAATAGAACTAGAAATAATAAATAATAGGTAAGAAATGAAGGTGGAACCCGCACACAAATACGGCGCGAATCAATGAACGAGCGAGTAGAGAGTATTGTGACAATGATAATATTATTATTATTATTATTATAAATAATAATAACAATGTAATTACTCCTGTTGAGTAGGTAGGTGTCATGGATGGGTTTAAACCTGCGGCGTCCAGTTATTTACAGCTGGACAGACTTAGTCAACTCACCAAAGTAATAATAATAATAATGATAATAGTGAGTCTCTTCTAGAAATCGGCGATTGACAGAGTCTTTGGCTCCATGAAAAGGATCCATATAGACGTTTCCAAATAAACAGGTGAAGTTTTAAGCAGAATGGGATCACTGCTCTACCCGCGTCCGTTAGAAGATCATGAGGACACTCGACACTTACAGGTGCAGAGTTTTAACAGAACGCATTGCCTCTCGACTCGGATTCTCCTCAAGAGAGAACGCAGGGTGTAGTTAGCCGCACGAGACTCCTTCTGCAGAGACTGGCTCAGGCTTACCTCAGCACTTTCGCCACAACTCTGTGCTTTCCATTCCAGATTCCAACCTGTTTGGCGTGGCTGCCTCGCTGAAGCTGGGGTCAGCATAGTGTCAGCCCTTCAAAGATGCTATTATATATATATATATGATATATATACACTAGTTAACGAAGATTAGTTACGTTCCGCCATCTGGTATGGGATGTAACGCTTTTATATATAGTAACTTGCTCTTATCTTTAGCAGTGTGCAAAGGGGATCTTGCTTCGGTTATTTGATATCGTTGGATAGTGGTTGCGAAGGCTATACATCTGAGATACAGCACGACGCGTGATTTTTGAACGGAACAGTAGCCTTTTCATAGAGAGATTTTTAGAGGTAGAAACCCTGTTATTACAATGCACGCTTACTGGGTATAATCGATGCGTAGCTGTTATTAAATAATAGAATAATAGAGTCCCACCAATACTAATACCTGCCGTGCATACATGCGAATTCTCTCAATTATTATTCATCATAAATTGATGGTGGACATCCTCATACTCGATTCTTATATCTAGTAGGCGCACAAGCTCAATATACATGCAACTTTTAATATATTCATTCTCACAATCGGCAAATTAGTCCACTAACAAAGTTTTATTAGCCAATAGGTTCGATGGCAGAGACCGGCATCTATAAGACATGTTCCACCCGCTTCGAAGAGATTGAACACTTCTGCTAAGTCGGATATGGCATTGTTCTATGTTCCCATTCAGATAGAATTGTCACATCATTGCCATCTGTGCCGAATGAAAAATTCAGAAGAACCACCGGCAGCAGCAGCAGCAGCACCAGCATTAAAGTGGTTGTAGACGGGGAGGGGATTTTCTGTTCATTCCTGTAACAGGTAACTGCAAGACACAATCACAATTGACGAGCCAACAGCCAATCAGCATCAGTATAGTCCGATATGCGAGCCAGCTACCGGACAATATTCGAGACAGCAGAGACGAGACGTCAAAAGGGCAACGCATCCACTGTCTGTAATGCGCCAAGATGAATGACGGATTCTCCTGTGTGCGTAAGATGATCGTTTTGTCTGGACGAAAAGTCGCTTCCATCGATCGGCCAAGCAATAGGAGAACTGGGAGAACCAGCTTATTGAGAGTCATTTTGTCATCTATGGACGTAGCTTCGCATATATATATATATATGAAAAATCTGAGCTGAGTTCGAGCCAGACAATCAAATCGAACAAATATTTTACCACAAGAGAGGCTGGCAATAAAAGGAAGAAGTATCGACGGCCTTATCATTGTTGACAAGTGGACACTATTCGTATCCGTCCGCTGACGAGTGGACAGCATTCGTAAAGTCCGGCCACTCCCGAGACGTTTGCATTAGTTACATGCACAGCTGTAATCATACGAAGAGAAGCTGTAGTGTCTGCGGCGTACCTACACTGAAGCATGCTAGAGATATCGATATTTATCAGTACGATGATTTGACGACTAAAACCTAGAACACACTACACAGGTCGACATTATCGCTTGTCAATGAACAACAAAGAATACCATTTCTTAGTACTCGACACCCGCATGGAAATTCGCCAGGTTAACTGACTGCCCAAATAAATATTCCGGGCTGACACCCAGCCATAGCGTCCACGGTACAACTGCTTTCGGCATAAGGCTTTATAAGACGGACAACGCCTTTTAAATGCAAATGTGGGCAACGGTGGGGATCGAACCCGTGCACCTACGTGTCTCTCCTCCGATTGCAAGGCTCATACAAGCGTACGAAGCCACCGAGCTCGACGTTAACTACCTATTTAACAGTTGCTTCGTGTTCATTAGTAAACATAGAATAATACATGCCTAACACATAACATGTGATATGCTTATGGCTTAAGTTTATCGATACGAATCCAGAAGCAGTATCCGTAGCGGGTGAATCTCACCGCGAAACTTCGACTTTCTTACTAATACCGCTATCTAGTATCTCGTACATTTGGATATATTCGTGTAGCGACATGGCTAAAATTTGGTAACTTTGCTGAACTGTTACGCAAAAGCAAATTCCAAATTCCAAAACGCAAAACCAAAAAGAGTGAAAGCCATCCAATGTGAGTCATACGTAATGGAAGGAGCTATTCGATGTTAACTCATTGCTTGTCAATAGAGTTCTTACTCATAGCGATTCACGATAACACCATGTCGATTACCAAGCGGATACCGCCGACTCGCAATGTATCTCTTGGAGTTTGCCCTTACACCTTATCTTATATTGGTCTAAACAGCTGTAAATGATATCGGTTTCTGATTATGATGTTATATATATATATATATATATATATATATATACCTTGTGCCGCGAACACACGAGTGTTAAGTTATGCGTCATATATATATATATAGTCGCTTGCCTAGAAAGCAACATAGGTGTAGCAATTAATTTGATGCTGCTAATTGTATCAAGCGTTGCTTTTTGCAACTCATTCCACTAAACGCTACACAGTGTATATGGTGCGGTCAAACGTTTCCATTATTACATTTAGGTGATAGCTGAACGTCAAATGATTGATTATTTCACTGTTTGGCTGTTCAGTGTCCCACTGCTCCCGAATAGACTCCTGGTCACGTGTTGAATTGTTATCGACGCTCAAATGCCGCTCAGTGAACTCTGTAGCGCTGTTTCTCACTTATTCCATTGAATATACTTATTAGGCAGAGTACATTTGACGGATGCAGGAATTACTTTGGGCCGCTCGTCTGCAAAACGCGAGAGCCGACATCATATGCCGAATATCGGGGCCAATTGAGCTGACAACCCCGTCGAATGCGATTTTGAGTTGAGAAAGTACTCGCACGGTGCAAATTTCAAGCAGGTCGCATGCTACATCTCTATCGGAGCAGCTGCTGTGCAGATAGCACCGCATCCAGCTGAGGAGTGCGGTCGTGCTGGCCAGCCCCGGGGCAACTACGACCTCTTTGCGCTGTTGTAGTGTATCATTGCGGAGGATAGAGATACCGTGATGATAACAAATCAGACCGTAACGAACATTAAATTAGGCTTGAAATGCATAAGCCGAAGGCGGTCGTATCCAAGGTCAATCTCCAAGTTATCCGGCTCAAAGCTCCGTGCGGGGTTATCGAAAGGCGGGTCAATATGATGCTGCAAATATATCGCGTTCTCTCAATGGTGATTTTCATCTCACAAAAAGCAGCATGGGCAGGGCTGCATAGGGTCGTGCCCGTAAGATTGGCCGCTCACCGAGATGCGGGGGCAGCGTGAATCTGACTGGAGCTCTCGACTCGAATGGCCAGAGTGATGATCTACATGGCAGACCCTTCGAGAACGGCAGTTTCCCAATGCCAAATGCTCAACGGTAGGGAAGGGTTTAACAGGGCGAACTCAATTGTTTGATGATGGAAATTCGATTGTTTTCTCCGCTACACGCGGAGAATCGCTCCGCAATTGCTGCACTTATCGAAATGTCATTACGAACTATTGCAATGAATAGAAAATGAACAACAACAACATATAATAGAGACCACGAAATAAATAGATACAATGATTTTGAAGTGTTGCACACAGCTCACGACGATTTGTCGAATTGGTGAACACAGAACAATGGAAATGGGAGAAGCCCGAGGTGAAATCTTTTCCGAGCAAAGATGACATCCATGACAAACATCTCTCCGGCCAGAAGCTCACAATGTTCAATCCATCGCTGGAGCAGAGAATCATATATTGAATATATAATGAGGGACGATAACGGCAGCCATTATTATCGGCTAAAGATACAACACAGATATAATAGCGTGGCCATGTTTCGACTTCAAAACGACCTAGAGTCCACAAATGAGGGCTCTAACGTCAATGATCAGTAAGTAGGGCTTGTCAAAATCGTCATCTGAAGGCACTCGCCACAGCCCTCGTCGCATAAAAAAAAGATGCAAATAATCTCAAGGGTTCGTTCGTCTGCCCTCATAATACATCAGAATTAGTGCGCGCTTTGGGCAAGCTGATGTTTGACATCGACAGCCTGAGCGGAAATAGTATCCATTGTATAAGGCCATCGTGGGCTTTTTACGATTGTATAAGGCCATCGTGGGCAAGTTTACGAAAGCCCGGCGAGAGCAAACCACAACGGGGTAGCCTCAATGAATTTTCCAGAGTGAGATCGTGAAACTCTGTCGAGATCGACGTTGAGACGAGGATACTTTCAAACGTGCTGTTTTTTGAGCGATTTGCTATAAGCTGAGGCTGTCCACCTGGTAGGGTTTGGTCTTGTCCCTTCGATGCTGCATTCACCTAAGCACAGAGTTGTGCAATTGATTGCAATCGGGACCGTTGAAATAAAAGGAACGTTGGACACATCCTATAGAATACGTGAGGACCCAAGAAAATCTGTAGGCCCCGAAATGAATCCAAGCACTTCGAAGGGCTAGATTGAATAAACGGCGCAACGATTATACTTTGCTTTAATGTACGCCACCGAATACTATAATAGCTACCTAGTGCATTTACTACATTCGATTTTTAATAATAGTGCTCTGTGTTGTTAATAACGTTACACTTCAACCATGTGAACTGAACATTACGACTGCCGTCCAGGTAACTTTAATAATCATTTTCTTATATATATATATATATATATATATATATATATATATATATATATATATATATATATATATATATATATATATAATCATAACATGACCGACAAGTAATAGTTAAAGGAAGTCAAATAGCGTGAGTTAAATAGGCCACATAAACGCATGTTATGCAGAAAACCTATAAGCAAAATGTCTGTCTTATATATACATATTTTCTCAATAGTATTAGCCATTATCATCTTATCACGTTCCTGAACTCATCACGACGATGTGGCCTGTCTAATTCTCCATCGTATACCATTAGTATATACAATCATGTAAGACTCACGAATAATCACCCCTAGTGATCCATGATTATCATTCGTCATGATCAACCAATTAATAGATACTGTATTCATTGGATTAGAATTCAATATACCATAATCAACCGACGCTTATTCCAGTGTTCTCTAAGCAACCCGAAATACAACTGCCTCTTACACTGAATGAAGACTCTTGATTGTTCTGCCGATTAAAGCGCGCTGTTTTCAAATCGCCCGGGTCCGACGAGTCGCCACATTCCGACTTCGCCGCCACCTGGTGACCACTGGCCGAATTGCATTCTGAGGGTTCCGTTGAATGGCGCAGTAGGGCGCAACGATCGTCATCTTCATCTCCGCCGGCTGTAGTCGGCTGTTCTGCAAGCGCAGATGCAGACCAGATTCTAGTCAATGTCAACGTGCTAATTGTTTTTTTAAACAATAACTTCAAATCTATATCATATTTAGTATTCGTTCGGCCAGTTACTTGTTCAACCTTTGTAAAAACAATATAGGTCACTATCGATTTTGGTTAGCGGTTGGTTCTTCCGCCGATATCAACGAAATATTGTCAAATGTCAAGGGGGGTTTAAGCGTCAGGTTTACTAAATTCTTCTGATTGACAAATCGATTTGGTGTAGCACAAATTACATTGCACGAAACGTCGCTGACCACGGTGATTATTGGCTAGGTAGCTAATGCGTTGCTTATGACATGCGTGAGCTATAGAATTCTTGTTATGGCTGGGTAACAACGGTCGGGACATGCTCACATATGTGTTATGTGTGAAACCCTTCAGTTGAAGACAAACCCTATCTCATGAACGTTTACTGAACATGCAAGCAGGGACGAATTTCTACCTACCCTTGACTGCTGGCGTGATCTGATCCTCGGAACGTCTTTCTAGAGAGCCATAGTAAACCGTTGGAGTGGCCGAGATGTTGGGCCCTCGTAGCTCAAGGCGCTCCTCAGCCATGGGGGGCTTTGCAAAGCCTCGCTAAAATTTATAAATGACACCGAAGCATAAGGCCCTTAATCATCTTGTCGATCTACTTCGCGTACCGCCGATTCCCTCGAGAATTAGTGAGGAATCACTAACGCCCTGAAGCGGTCCTCCACGATGGCTCCATTCTAAAAAAAAAACAGGGAAGAAGAGAATCGAAGAACGAAATATGACAATTATCTGACAGGGTTACGTGTTCTTCATAACAAAACTTCATCAAATAGCTTCAATAAGGAGTGAACATTGTGAAGCTGAACACGCGTTATGATAGAGCTGTTCACCTCTGGTTAATTAAATAACACTGATAACACCAACAGTCATTTGAATGTGGGCGTGATTATCTGACAGAAATACTGTTAGCTAGAATCCGTGATGGGCATTAAGTCTCTTTGCGTGTACAGGATCACATAGGTGCTCTGGTTTGTTTGGTGACACTTGTATAATATATATATATATATATATATATATATATATATATATATATATATATATATATATATATATATGTATATATATATATATATATATATATAGTAAAGAAGGAGGAAATTCGAACTTATTTCGGTCCATTACATATATATATATATATATCTAGACCCTCCTATTATTACCTGATATACCCCTACTAATTTTTTAGCGCTTACCTCTTTTAGTGTATTGTACTGTTTCTATATAATCTTTTATAGTCACAATGCCGGAGTTCTACGAATAACAACCTTTATTAGGATCTTGTAACTGCCATTTTCGTTTATTGTTGGGAGGTTAGTCGTTCACTTCTTAAGAAACACATCGAATCGACTGGACGCGCATCAAATAACCTGTGGATACAGATAGACCGTATCAGCTGTAGAGATTGCTAAAACAGAATTAAAATAACAACGTTTTGTCGTTCACAACGGCCCCGGTGATGAACTGCTAAGTATAATATAATTACACAATGAAAATGTGAAGAAACTGGCCGCCGTGGTAGCCAAGCCTAATTATAGTTATTAAGTATGTCATTGTAACAATGACAAACGTAGATATTTACGTGAAATTTTTTTGGCGTCATATCATCCCGGATACTGTGTACTGTGCTGAAAGTGAATTTTGTTTCCTTGAATAAAGGCGCCTATCACGCCATATCACTAGAGATACGAATGACACGGCGAGTGTCAACGGAGGCCAACTGTAGAAATGTTTATATATACAATGCTGTCAGTACGAAATTATCATCGAAGATTCTATAACGATTGATAACTCTAGAATCGAAACAGTCTGCGATCACTAACCGCAATACACATAGGTTTTTCGCTGACAGAACGATATATGGGTGTATACAAAGAGAGCCCCCCCCTCTCTCTCTCTCTCGATCCGGTGCAACAACCGCTAACACGACCAGCGGGCACACAGCGTCATTGTGGTTGCGCTCAACATTTTTTTTTGGCAGCGACACAACAGAAGTTTCTGCACCTGCTCAATCTGTCATGCCAATTACGATAAATTAGCTTCGTCGTGTTCCCAATCGTTTCATTCAAAGCACGCATTGCTTACAGCGAATAGGAGGTTCTCGTTCGGTATCAATCAGCCAACGATGTCTCTCCATATCTCCCTCACTGTTATAACTTGAGCAGCTTGAGGCTAAATTCTCCGAGACCAATATATCGAATCTTCTTGTTCGCGGTCGAGATTAACAAGCTCCGCCCCCGCACCCCGCAAACTCCCGCAAAATAACCATACCCCGGCCCTTTCCAATCCTGCACACAACCGCACACCCCCCGTATCTCATCGTCGTCATTTACGTGTGGCCTGTTGCCATAAATACACATGGCAATATGTCACCGGGCTCACTGGTTCAGCCCTGGCTCTCGCTTATACATCGTCCAGTTAGGCGTCCGATCTATTTGAATTTGCGCGCCGCCCGTTCGCCTCTCACCCTCGCCCAAGGCGCTCCAATCGCCCTTTAGTCCTATTTAAAGGCACTGTTCGCGGCGCCATCTTAAAAATCATCGAGAGCGTGAGGTGTTCTTTTCCGACGTCCGTTCGGGTTGTGCGTGTTGCAAGTTTCGACAGTTTTGGTGAAAATGTGAGTGTTCTAGTGAAGTTTCACGTCGATTTGTGCGGCGAATACAGCCAACAGCTTCGCTTGGTCGCCATCCGCCTGTTTTCAGCTTGAATCTTGTCCCATTCTCACCGTAGATGTGTGTAATTGTGGTGTGAGCCACGTGAGCGTTGCCGGCCGCCGGCCCGCAGCAGCAGGGCAGATCGGCCGAGTATAGAAAGATGAGCCCGCCCGGCAATGCCAAAGCAAGCAAGCAGTTAACCAGTCAGTGGTCGAGTCCGGCAGGCCAACCCCGAAGTTTGCGGTTCGACCACCAGCAATGTGCTCGCCTCCACCTGGGACGCCTTGTCTTCCCGGGTATTTTCCCCAATCTCGCTACGAGATTATGACTCGCCCCGACTGGCGGCGTCCGACACACCGGTGTGTCGGTGCCTCCGATAGACACGTTCGAGGCTGGCGGTAATGGCGCCTTCCACGAGTAGCGACTTGCACCGGTATCTTGTTGACGGCGTGTGGCGGGTCAAGCGTTCGGATTCGAGAGTATTCCTTGAGCCCTGCTGAGGGGCAAAGTTTGTGAGTGACTCTCGGGAACGATTCTCGATTCCCAGTTCTCCGTATAGTCCCCGCCGTTCGGTCGGTCGATCGCCCCTGCTCTGCCGCCGCCGCGGCCGCCGCAAGCGGCAATGTTGCTCCTCGTTTGTCTAGGCCTACCGAAACCGCCCCCGACTTGTAACGATCGGTGACGATGCCGGCTAGTGCTGGTGGCCGCAGCACATCGGGGATGTCCCATGCCGCCGAAGGCCTAAAGAAGGCAGTTAATGTAGCCAAAAGGAATTCACTTGAAATTGTTGAATTTTTTCCTTACTCGTCGAAGGCTTCCTGTGGCTTTTTTCGCCCACTTGTCCGTATCACGATTGTCGACTGATGTTCTCGTGTGCTTAACAAGCTGTGGAAGGCAGAACAATTTCGACGACATGATTATCAAAAATACGATCCCTGCTTGACACATTGCTCGATGCTATCCGTGTGGCTCTGTGCCGATGCCCGAATCTGGTCCGTTCGGCCCCGCCGGGAGGAAGCCGTTGTCGATTTGGCTCCGTTCAGTGTAATTTAGAACGTGGCCGATGGAGCTGGCCACGCTGCGAGTGTTCGTTCGTTCGTTCGCATTGCATTATTTCCTAAAGCTCCCAGATTCCAGAAGGAGTTATTCTCCTCGCTTCTCGTTTCCGCTCGACCGAGAAGATGATATCGGGACAGCTACATTGTGAAGTGCCGGTAGCCGGCCACGGTGCCGTTGCTGTTGCTTCTGCCATTTTTGATGTGGGGGATGATGGGCTTTTTTCCGAGAATATATGAAATAGAAAGAAATGACTGGCCACCCGCAGCTTGGCAACGTTCAGCTCTCTAGTTTTCGTTCATTTATCGGTAAATAACTAACAAAAAAAAATATATCCGGCAGTGTTAGGGGAGGGGGCAGAGGTAAAGAGATAGATAATGGTCGTCTTCGGGGTATGCCACGGTGCGGACTTTTTCGCTTTTGCATCTTCGGCGCAATCGTGCGGCCACACGCAGAATAAAAGTTCTCTTCGGACGGATCGCTCGCTCGCTTGCCTATCCAAAGCCCTGTATCCCCGATCCCTGCTGATTTTGCATGTTTGACTGCGCTGGCCATAATTGTCATAGTAGTAGTAGTGACCGCCGCCGCCACCGCCGCCGCTTCGCGACGTTGTTCTAGCGGCCGGTGGTATTATGAGTATGTGTGTGTAACGCTTGCGTATCTGCGACAGAGTTCTGCTTGTCGCCATGACGTCAGTCAGTGTGAGAGCTGCAGCCGCTGCGGCCGAGACAGCACCGAGCGATGATGGTGTTTTTGCGGCAGTTGCCGCCTCGACCGGATGGTCTGGCTGTCAGCCATCCTGCCCCATCCACCGGTGGCGCTAGCAATAAGCGAGCGGCCACAGTTCGTGTGACGACGGCCAACGTTGAGTCATGCTTTGTAGATGAGATAGAGAGAGAGAGATGTCGACTTCATCGTGGTCGCGGCTGCTGCTGTTGTTGTTGTTGTTGTCGTCGTCGTTGTCGTCGTCATGATGATCCAGGCAACGAGTCACTCGCACCATGAGCGTGGAGTGGCCGTGTGTTATCGTGATATTATGAGGCGATTATTTTCTTGTTGCTTAGGCAGTACTATTGTTTCTGCTGGCTGCTGATTGCTCGAATGGCGACATTCAACATTTGCTCATTGATTCGAACATCTTTCTGTTATAATTTCGTACGATGTCGTTACGATTTTCTTGGCCACATTAGCCATTGTTGGATGCTGTTGTTATGGGTCTTGAGCCATCATCTAAGGCCACTTGTTTGCACCCTGCACCATCGTAGGTACATCACAAATATAGTCTAGCTCATACGTCAATTTATGCTAGGATTTATACCTGCCATTCGGGGCCTAGCAGTATCGTCATCCTCTTCCGGAAATCCGCCTTGCTTTACGAGTAGGTGGCGCGCTTATTTCGATATTCCATATGTGAGCAGCTTCTTTTTCTATACCGGCCGCTAGTTCAGCGTGAAGTTGTGTGGAGCGACGCGCCGACTGTCAAGATATATATATCTTGACACATATATATATATATATATATTTCTTGGCACATATATATATATGTGTGTGTGGGAGGTTGAACTGAAGTCGTAACGTTATTTACGTTGGGTAGAGGGGAACGCTGAATTAGTCGCTTCAGCCCCTGGCCCGGCTGCGCCTGCGTGACGGATGACGTAGGCCGCTGGCCGTCCCATCATGGAGACGTCCGCTGCGCCGTATTCCTCGTTTAATCAGAGGAGCCGCATCATATGATGACGTCACTTGTTGCTGCTGCTGCTGCTTCTGCCGCGTCTCTGTCTAGCAGCAGCATGCTCGAGTGAACCGGTGAGGAGCTCCACATGGCCTAAAGCGAACGCGGTCATCAACGGCACTGTGGGGTGTGCTGCTGCTGCTACTACGCGTGCTGGCATTTTGAATGGGATCTTCCACCATGGGGAAGAGTGAAAAGGCAAAGGGATTGTAGCTTGACGTCGTGTAAATGGTTGTATTCAGAGACTGCTGATTGGGATACAGATAGTCTAATAAAGAATTAGACAATAATTCTTAATATAGTGTATATATATATATATATATATATATATATATAAGAAATAAGCAAGCTTTACAAGGTTAATCAAGGCTACACGGTTAATTAACGCTATAATATTATTGTATTACAGGGCAGCCCAAGATTGGGAGGGAAGTTATGGAGGCGCCTCTGGTGGTGACGGCGGCGTCGCCGGAATGGAGCCCGAGGGCGTCATAGAGGTATTTATAGTATAGGAATATATTGTATCCTCATCACTCGTTGTCCGTCACAATGAACAATCGTGACAAACACTTATCTTTTTTTTATCTAAGATATTTCGCAGTATACACTGTTTGAGTATCTAAGTATTGCTCATGTATAACAAGTGAGCACAACGTTCCAAGCTTCCGAAATTCAAGTCCTAATTGGTCAAGCAATTACTGTATATTATATCGTAGACGAAACAGCCAGTCAGTCGACCCTTGATTTCTGTAATGATTATACCGGCTAGATCTCAACTGGCATATTTATTTACTGTACATCGTTTTTAACGTGTGTCTTCTATGTGTTCTTGTGTCCCGCGTTTGTCTTTGCGTAGTCGAACTACGATAAGGTGGTCGACAGCTTCGACGATATGAAACTTCGTGAGGAGCTATTGCGTGGTATCTACGCATACGGTTTCGAGCGTCCCTCGGCTATTCAGCAGCGTGCAATTCTTCCCTGCATCGAGGGCAATGATGTCATTGCGCAGGCTCAGTCGGGTAAGCGGCCTAACGACGTACAACAGGCTTACAGAGGGTTTTACAGACCTTTTTTCCGTTGCTGCGCCGCTTGAACACTAATCCGAATCCAATTGTATACTACTTGAAAATCATAAGGAGTGCTTTGGGCTGGTTCAACAGTGGTTTAAACTGTACTATGCGCTGGCTGGGGAAGTTACCGCAGGCATTTTCTGACGAGTACGATTGTCAGCACGTATGATGTAACGCACATGTGTAACGCTGTTTTTGCCGTTCGTTCTCGCCGTGCAGGTACTGGCAAGACCGCCACATTCTCGATCTCGATTCTCCAACAGATCGATATTGATAACCCACACTGCCAAGCGCTGATCCTTGCCCCCACGCGCGAGTTGGCGCAGCAGATTCAGAAGGTCGTAATCGCCCTTGGCGATTACATGAGCGCCAAGTGCCACGCGTGCATTGGTGGCACAAACGTCAAGGATGATATCCGCAACCTCGAGAAAGGTATGCACGTTGTCGTCGGCACCCCTGGCCGTGTCTACGATATGATCCAGAGGAGGGCTCTGCAGACGGACTCGATCCGTATGTTCGTCCTGGATGAGGCTGACGAAATGTTGTCGCGTGGCTTCAAGGAGCAGATCCATGACGTGTTCAAGACCCTCAGCGACACGACTCAGGTAAATATTTTACACGAGAGCTTCCCTTCTAAACTAAGATAATTATGTTCGTGTACCGCGTCGTTTGATTGCTCCAGTTGTATTTTCGTTTCCGACCAGTTGGGGGTTGGTAGAACTAAGTCCTACGTTCGACGTCGTTTTCTGCTTCTCGTATTTATCTTAGTTTTTTTTTTACTTGTTGATAGTTTTTTTTTTACTTGTTGATATATTATTATGAGCTAAATTAACCATATCTACGGTACATTTTGTCGCTCCAATAGGTCATCCTGCTTTCGGCTACGATGCCGGCTGATGTGCTGGACGTCACCAAGTGCTTCATGCGTGAACCCATTCGTATTCTGGTAAAGAAGGAGGAACTCACCCTCGAGGGTATCAAGCAGTTCTACGTAAACGTCAACAAAGAGGAGTGGAAGTTCGACACGTTGTGCGACCTGTACGAGACGTTGACGATCACGCAGGCCGTGATCTTCTGCAACACCCGCAGGAAGGTCGATTGGCTCACGGACCAAATGACCAAAAAAGATTTCACCGTATCCGCTCTTCACGGCGACATGTCGCAACATGAGCGAGAGGTGAGCCTCATTTGAGCTACGGCACAGCCGAGCGGTTGACTATTTATGTATATATCATGTTGTTCTCTAGTGTAGCCACATACACTAGCTGTTTCCGTCGTGGAGCCGAACGCGCGCGTCTACCAAATACATCACGTTCAAGTCCATCTCTGACTGAATCATGCAATTTTCTCCCTGATAGACATCGTGCTGCCGTTGCTTCCTATAGGCGACAATACAAGTCTCATAGATCGTCTCTCTCTCTCTCTCTCTTTCTCTCTGATCGACTTCGCACAATTCGATCGCCTCTTACCAATCCCTGTGTTGTGCATCTCTGTCGGTTTCTCGTTCCAGATGATTATGCGAGCCTTCCGATCAGGCTCTTCGCGTGTGCTCATAACCACCGACCTGCTGGCTCGTGGCATTGACGTTCAGCAGGTGTCACTGGTCATCAACTTCGATTTGCCCACAAACCGCGAGAACTACATTCATCGAATCGGTCGTGGTGGCCGTTTCGGCAGGAAGGGAGTTGCCATCAATTTCATGACAGACGACGACAAGCGAACACTTAAGGACATCGAGTCATTCTACAATACTGAGATCGAGGAGATGCCGGTCAACGTTGCTGATCTTATCTAGGCTGTGCAAGCGCTACCGCCGACACCCGCGGTGGAGTCGCAGACAGATTACTACTCTAAAAGCAAGATCAACGTTTCCCGCTGCGAGTGTGTGCTGACTGGGGCGCCGGTGGAGGCAGCAGTTGACCAGAATGAGAATTACATAAAGTATGTGAACATCATCAACAACGTAACCCGTCAGTACACACAATCGCAGCAGGCGACGTTGATCGTGCTCTTAAAGTAACCTACCTTGGATTCCAACAACAACAACAACATCATAAACAACAACAGCAACAACAGAACAACAACAATAACAACAACAAAGCAACAACAACAACTAATAAAATATCGAGATGAGAATCTAGGTCTGCTGCGCCCTTAGTGGCGTGCTTTTTGTTCGTCTATTGAACTTGGCCGAACATTAGACACATAAGCATGAGAGGTACGACTCGGACGTTCTCGCACCGGGTGATGACGATGACGTGGTTTGACGTGAAAGAAAAATTTGATTGTATTGGTCAACAATACAATTTAGGAAATTCGATCAAGTAATAAAAAATATAAATTTCATATTTATTGTACTTATTTGCTAATAAAATTTCCTGATGGCTCTCGCGTCATCACTGATTTCAGCGTCCGCTATCTCATTTCATCTAACAAACTGCCAGCAGCAGTGCTCTTAAAGTAACCTACCTTAGATTCCAACAACAACAGTTCGTTAGATGAAATGAGACAGCGGAGGCTGAAATCAGTTCAGTGATGACGCGACAGCCATCAGGAAATTTTATGAGCAAAAAAGTACAATAAATGATAAATTGATATTTTTTATTACTTGATCGAATTTCCTAAATTGTATTGTTGACCAATAGAATCCAATTTTTCTTTCACGTCAAACCAGATCATCGTGATCACCCGGTGCGAGAAGTCGTGCCTCTTCACCTCTCATGCTTATGTGTCTAATGTTCGGCCAAGATTAATAGAGGAAAAAAAACCACGCCACTAAGGGAGATGATAGCTGAACTTTATACAGAAGTATGAAATGTGAGGTGGCAGGACCTGGACGTTCTCGCACCAGGCGATGACGATGACATGATGGTACATTTACAAAGAGGATAATAACATTAATAAAAAATAATAATAATAATGATGCTAATATTAAAATAAAACTCCAAGAGTTGGAAGGGAAGACCACAACAATGAGTTGGTTTCTTTTTAATTTTTCCCTCTCTTTCGTGTTCACCGAGTAGTAGTTCCTGTATAGTAAGTATTCTCGGCCCACCGAGTTCTCATCTTTCGTGAGACGCGGGGTGGGGGAAAATCATCGATATGATATATAAGCCTAGCGTGGAGCGGAGCAGCATGATTTCGAGAAGCGAGTTATCTACTGTTGCTGATCGACCGTCGATATCGTTTCCATGCGCAGTCACTAAGCAAAAAAAAACAGCGTGCGTAGGCTTTCTATTCCATGAGATGTCGAATCATCACGGGACTGACGTCGCGACACGCGAACGATGATTGGCTGGCGAGGTGTAGAGATGTATACGAGCGTATGTGGCCGGCAACGTGTAGTGGGACGCTAGCGAAATGGAACGGGAATCCAAGTATCCTCATCATTACTAAATATTTATTATTATTACTTATGTACTGACTGAGGGAACTGAAGGCACCACATCCGGTGAAGGATGAGGGAGCGGCAGAGAGCAAAAACAAGAGAGAGAGAGAGAGAGAGATGAGGAACGCGTTGGGTGGCACTTGGAAAATGATGAACAAGACGACGACGGGGAAATCATAATTATAAAATAAATGACACGAGCATATTATGCATAACGGCGTGTGACACACATATTTAGACTGATATGGAAGACAACTATGGATCAATAAGAGCAGCACCAGCAACAACCACAGCAGCAACAATATATATATATATATATATATATATAGTAATATAACACATGGCCGCATACTGTCAAAACCGCTGGGATGAGAACGATCCAGCTGGCCTCAGACACTCCGTCGTCATTTGGAACAACTCCCGCCGGACCGATGACAACGACGGAGGCGGCGGTGGTGGTAATATGTCCGACAACACCAAAATGACGAGGGAGACAGGTTATAAAGAAAGGGGGAAAAATATTATATATATATATATATAAATTGAAGAGATAGTAAGCTGCTCGTAGGAATACTACAGTATATCTTGTCGTCGAATCAATATTCTTAATGCTATTACATAAGTATCATATATTCTTACAACTAATTATATTAAGTATAAGAAGAACGAACTGAGCTAGCAGCCCGATTCACTAAGGTCGCGAGGCGGCTGTATGTAAGGGGAAGAAGAACCGTTCTGGAAAAATATTAATTGTGGAAATTAACAAAGAGGAATACAATAAAATCAATTGTTCTAATAATAAATGGAGCTAGCGTGATTTTTAATCTTGGTAAGGGGGAATTATGTTAATGTCGACAAATTGACATCGTCACATTGTCAGCTACCGCTCCGAGGTCACAGGAGTGTCAAGCGTGCGCAGTCTTGAGGAGATTTCGATGCGGCATGTATGGTTCTCTAGCACACATCGTTATATCCAGCACAATTCTCATAGCAAGTCAATCAGATAATTACTTCGGCATTTTGAGTTCAATTGTAATCTTAATGTGAAGCATTATGGTTGACTTTTTATTAACACAAATCTAATCTTTGCACGGATAGTTGCCAGGTTGGTCAGGTGATTGAGGTTTCGCTAACCTGCGTATGTAGTCCACTTGTGAACAACTCTAGTGATTATGCAGCACGGAGGCGACCAAGTGAGCTTGGATATACGGCTATTCGCCATCTAGACAGGTGGTTCTTATTGTGTTGGTGCCGACTTACTACGAGTTGCTCGCTTTACAAGTCACTTGACGAATGCTTAAAGGCCTCCATGACTTTCAAGTGATATTGATCTGGAAGATTTCGAGAGACATTTGCCTCTTTTTAGGAGTAAACTCCAAAGCATATAACACTAAATGATCACTCAACTTTACCCACGGACAAGATTTTTATTGATTCCACTTTAACGGAATAACCTTGATCAGGAGTCAGTCTCACACTGTAGCGTAATTGGCTCATTCAAAGTAGATGCTATTCGCTGGTTATTAATTCTGGCGGAACAGCTGGGATTCCTCGGACGCTGCACAGCAAAGCGTCGACGAATTCAGTACTGTGTAGAGGCATGATCTAAGGATAATTTCAAACGCAAACAATATTACGGTCCATACGTTTTGATAATGTACAGCTTCAAACGTAGCGTTCAACTAGTTAATCACTTAATTAATCCTGCTGTATCCTGATGTATGCAGTTGCTACGGATGAATGCTGGTGAAATTCACAGTGCCATGGGCAGTAGGTGCTTAGCGAAGGTCTTGGCGCTGAAACGTACGAAATCAAATGGATTACCAGCGCAATGGTTGTTGCGACGGTATTGCCTAAACTTTTCATAGGATGCCGACTAAACCTCAAGCAACAACCCAAAAGATATCCTTATCGTGGAAGATCGGGACGCGATGTTGATTTGGATGTGTGTGTGTGTGTTGTTCAAGTGTTCTGGGAGTTGCATGAACGACTCAGAAACTCTAGCAGCCGAAGGGGTGTTAGAAGGGCCGCGTAGAACCACGTCTGCCTGTCCACGTGATCGCGCGTAATGGCCGAAACAGAGCGAGTCAGTCAGTGAGCGAGGCAAAGCTATGGAATTGGCTTTTCGAGCAAGAAGCACAAAAAAAGAATTCGAAACGACTAACAGCACCGTCCCAGATGAGAACGCGAATACGGAGTCATTCCCGAACAAGCGTAGAGTTGTTAGGACACGTATTCAGGATTCGTATTATTATTATTATTATGGCAAACGTGTTGACATTGGGCATAACACATTTGGAACTCTCGTCCTTTGAGAACACGACCAGCTCAGCCCAATCTGCAAGAACCTAAAGCTATCTAGGTAATATAGGTACAACATTTCTGGTGCGTGAATGTACGGCCTCCATTCGGTTCTACCTGAACGAGTAATATAGACCGCTAGAGATTGAAGGAAATAGGAGGAAGACAATTTTACATGATTCTTTGTCGCTACCGAACAGAATGGGCGCCTGAGCAGGGACACAGTAGCTAGACAGCAGTCTATACTTGTCGTAGATACCAACACAAATATAGGCTAAACTCTTATGGTTTTGTACTTGAAACAATAGTAAAATGTTTTTTGCCTAGATTCAAATTGCTGATCTTTCCGATTCAACCGTGTGTATTGACAATTAAGCATACGATTAAGCACTATCTGCGTCGTGTGGAAAGTTCTTGTGGCTTGCAATGACGAAACCCCCGAAACTCGGTGAAGTAACGTAGCAAGGTATCCATATTGGCGATCGACTGTTTCTCGACTGTTTTCGAATACATCTACTTCAATAGCGACGTATACGTGGACCACGTGCTTGCGGTTTTTAGATGACATTTTGATTTTTCTAGATTATCAAAACATATTCAATTCATTGAAAAATATTTGCCCACTTTGGCCCGAGATTCTGCGGCTAGTAGGCACAGATTACTGCATGCACCCGCATTGTAAAGGACTTCATTGTGGCTCTTTTCAATCGGTACATCACTCCCTTGGTACGGGATCTTGTCCTCGCGTTTCGAGCGCTACACAAGACAGATCGGTGTAGTTGCCGGCGACATAGACGTTGATGTTATCGCTATAAAGAAAACAAGATGTCATCTAAACTGTGTGATTTCTAGACTATGATGGTGTCTCTCCGAGAGCTCCAGATATCAGAACAAATATCAACTTCGAAGTCTCCCGTCTACACTCCAAAAGTAAGGGTGCGTCGTTTCGTCGTTATTTTATAATTATACAAAAAATATTGGACACTTGAGCGACATCAATAAGATAACAAAGTGCAAACACCGCGAATCGGAACAATGATATCGTTCATTCTTCCAAAGTAAGATTAACTCCACTGAAGCTGCCGGCGTCATATTCGACGGCATTGTCAATATTAAACTAATATACTGTAACAATAGATATGATTTATTAATATCATGTATTACTGTATAATAGATACATAGGTCATAAAGTGTACCGTGTTGTTGGCTCTAGGTCAGCCTGGATTTTTTTTTAGAGTGTATCATAATCAGATCAGCGAACTTAAGTAAAGCCAAGATTGAGTTTGGTTCTTTCATTGTCTAAGATGTAATGGACAGTCTAATTCATTGGCTACAACGCCCGCTTCATAGGCCAGGTCTCATATTTACTTATTTAAATTCGAAATTTCAAATCGTACCATCATCATTATTATTATAAATTACAATTCTACGATACGTAGACCACATTCTGAGCTGCGTTATGTTGCATTTCAAAATTAGTCCGTTATGAAGCAATTGCCGAGAACAGCTAAGTGTTGGCTGTGGGTCCGCCCGGAAAATCTGCGTAATTTACTGGGCTATGTCATAGGATTAGAATTACCAAAAAAATATTCAACGTTCGTCGAAAATTGGCAAAAAATCCAATTTTGCTCTGTTTAATTGCGCTCTCCCCTGTGCTTTTGACTTAAAGGGTCCCTATTATTCAGCGTTAAAGAGACACTGCTCCGAAACTATTAGAACCACAGTCTCAGTTCGCGTATCTAGATGTCGAATATCATAAAGTATCATATCAAGTATCATACATGGGTCGCTTCATTGATATAATAGGATATCAATTCTGTGCATGTTTCTCCAAGGGGAGCCGTGCGAGTAATACTAAATAGCAAAGAACAACTCGCAGTTGGCACTATCTGACTCCGAATGTATCCGTTGAAAATGATCATACATCGGAGACCACAAACCACCTTGTTCTTGCGCCCGTCGAAAGACTAAAATGCGCTTTGAGATCTCTCGAGGGATCTGCGAAGCCACAGTATTCGAAGGAGAAAACGAATGAATGCGAATGTGGTCGACACAAATGCAAGTGTCTATTGCATCCATTTAGAATTCAGCGATCGATATAGAATCAGTTGATTAGACATAGGGCTGATCAGTTGCTCGTTTCGAGGAGATCGGTTTTTATGGGGAAATAACGAACTGTTGTCCAAATCTCCTCGGATCTGAGAAGCTCGAGAACTATTTCGATGATATCACTGTTTGAATCGACGATATGACTAATGAAATCGATGTTCGCCTGGTGCACCTCTTCACTGAATTCAGGGGATCACATCGCAACATAGATCACGTCGTAGACACGCCGGCATGAATATTCCCATCAAACAACATGTTCTGAGAGCAGTCGCCGTGTGACGTATCATATATTGCAAGATTGTTTCTCGTCGGGTGGGTGGGAGATCTCTGGTAATAAAAAAATCTATTTGCATCAGCTAGCTCTTATAGCTAGGTAGCTAGCAGGTATCGGCGTGCGTGCGTGCTGTGTGCGTGCTGAAGGCAATGCCAGTATGTAGAAACCCATCTGTCTGCCTACCGGGGTGTCCCCTTCCATTCGAGAGCGTCTGCGCTTATATTTGTACGTGAGATGCGTGTCCCAGATGCAGGCCACGGCATCGAAGCCAACATGCGTGTGGTAGCTGTGAGAGAGTTTGTGATCGACTGATAGTCTGTGGCTAGGTTCACCGCCAACGAATGACCACATAGCGGGTAGGACGAGGGCGATAAACTCGCCGATGCGTGGACACTTCATTGCACACAGGTCCCCCGATCGGTCGGCCAGCCAGTCCGCGTGGCGCGGAGCCGGAGGGCGACCACTTGAGCTGAAGGAGATCCCGACGGCACGATCGCCGGCTAAGCTGCATCATCGGCCCGTTGAACACCCTCGAATCGATTGAGCGAACTCGACACCCGGCCCAGACCGTTGGCGGATTTTCAAACTCGCTCACGCCTCCTTTACCTCCAGCTGAGTTCTACTGCTGGCTATTTCAGGCTATTTCTGAGGCTAAACACGAGAGATTCGCTCTGTCATGTTGTTTTCTGTGGCGACGCTTCCGACCCGGCGAGCATCCCCCCTCCACCGAAGGCCCGCGAACTGCTCTGTGGCGGTCACCTAAAAAAGGCTGAGCATTTCTCCCAGCTCGCTGTTTCATCGTCGTCGTTGTCAGTCTCGCGTGATGTCTCGGTATTACCGGGGGGGGTTGTGGTCGAGCGTGTCTGGTCTCGGGGATAACGCGGGGACGCCGAAGCATGTTCGGGGCGACCTACGCAACGTGGATTGGGGCTTACGGCCGAAAAGACCCTTGAAAGTATGGAAGCGTGGCTGGCACGCCAACGCAGAGTCTGCCTAACATCGTGGTTCGCGTGAGTGTCCACCACGAAGCGGCGACCCCACCTTACTTCCCAGTAATAAAACCAGTTGCAAAAAATGAAATGAGCTATAGATTTGATTCAATAACAACAACGTTACCAGAACAAGTGCTCACTCACTGATTCGCGACTTTACTGTCCGCTAGTATTTGCCTATTATGCTGCGATCCCATGACGATCTTACTCCCAACAAGGGACTCTGTATCATATCCAATATCAGGAGGTAATCAGGAGGTGTCATGCGCAATGTCACACGGGTGGTGTTCCGAAAATGCTTAAAATGTCTAAAAATAATACCACAGGACCAGCAGCAATCAGATGTGGTTGCGGTTTTTTTTTTATTGACGCTGCTGGTCTACGGCGCTATTCATTTACATATATGAATGCGGGGTTTCGCGGGCGTGGTCGAAATTAATATGTGATTGTAGAGTGAGTAGCATACTTTTGTGTTTCGTGCTGAATTTGGACGATTGCCAGGCCAGCGACTACGGGCCGAGACCGGTTTTGAAATGTCATCTGCTTGCTGTGAGTGTACTGGAGCTGCGCCTCATTGAACCCGTAATGTTTGCGCGACCGCTGGGATCGAGGTAACCAAGGGTCAGTGACGCGGTCTGTTCCGTGTCAACCCGGCTACGGGGTCTCTGCTCACAGATTGTGTTCGACTGGAAGTGAACCTCTAGGTAATGAACTAAGCTGATTTAAGGTCATTCTAGGTCGCCTTGGGCGCGCAGGTCGCGTTTCGCTTCTCGGTTTTACGTGGATGGTGTTAGGCGGGTGGCTAGCTGGTCGAGCCATCATAGGCCGAACGAAATCAAATATATATTTTTAATAAAACGACAAAAAGCTACGATGGTGACGCCAGCTAGGAACGCGCCCTCGTGGCGAGCCCGTCGAGCGCATTAAGTTACATTTTGTCTTGTTATCAGTTATTTCAATTGACGCAAGACGTGTAACTACCAATATTTCGATACCACGCAGCTCGATACCGCAAACAGAATCAGGCCATAACAGGTATGGCTCACTTTTGTTGTCGCTTTGTTCCTGCCAGCAAGTATCAATTTATCCAATGTCGTGACCGAGTTCTTCTTCCCTTAAGTCGCAGTTGTGTATCCATCGGCCGAGCGTTGCTTTCAACGTTCGAACTCTGTCCCTCCTCCCGTGTTGCGGTTGCTATCTAACCACCAACAGGTACCCTTGACTTTCACTTCGACGAACATAGCGAGCGCAGACAGTTGCCCTGCTGACCAAACAGCAGAAAGTAACAACGGAGTGTTCGACCATAAAGACATTTTCCGGAAGCGAATCGCACTCGGAAGCGGCCGCACGATCTTGCCCTATCTACGGAGGCAGCTTTCCTCTAGTTCGCCACGGTTCTGAACACTGGTGAGGAGGTGTCTGTACCTCCGGACATCGACAAACATCGGAGACCATCAGAGCGTCGACCAACAGCGCCGTCTCCTCTTTGAGGTCATAGCCATCAGCATTTACAGTATCATCACCATTGTATGAAGGACGCCCACTTGACAAAACCTGACTCAGCCGTGCAGTAACGTGGGCACTTATAGACATCGTATCAGACTTCAGTATCTGATACAGAAGCGGGGGTATCTCGTAGCAAAGAGCTTCGAGCAACGGAAAGAACTGCATCAGGAAAAACCCTGCGGCAGTGGTCAGATGGTAAGGGTTTAATGCGCACACCTGGCAACTCCAACAAAAACTGGTTGAACGCCAGCTCCTTGCAGGAAAAGGCTTTTCGCTTTATTGTTGGTGGAACTCGGCAGACACCGCACGAACCGACAACAAGCATTCATGAAATTGGCTTCGATCCATTCGGTAACAGCCAGACTTACAATTACCGCTAAGATTATCCATATTACCAAAAGAAGCCGCCGCACACTAGGACTATCAGTTTCTATAAATTAAGCAGTTCCACGGTTATTCCAAGTCTGTTGCCAGCCATCGAAAATAGGTCCAACCATTGTGCATGGCCTACCTGAAGCGAGCCTATTTCAACAAATGTCGAAAAGTCTACCACGAGACCAAAGGTGCGTTTTGTTCAAAAGTGATTCATGCAGCTGTGTTGGGAAACAAAGACGGAGAGTTGCCAGGTATCCTTAGAGACACTGTATGGTCTAGAAATGTTTGGGATACACTTCTACGAGAAGCCCCATAACCGACCCGCGTGTTTTTTACTGCCTTCTTCCGGATATCGTTATAACGTATCTCAATGGATGCTGTGAAAAGGACATAACACCCAAGCATGAGTAGGACGAACATGTCCTTAGTAGGAAAAGACATTGAATCTCCGAACGGAGAAGCTGATAACAGGAGAATTCGGTACTACTACTACTAACTATTATAGTGTAGAAAATGTGCTTGCTCTAGGGATGGTGAGGGTGTTCCATTCTCGTCGTCAGCCAGCTCGGAACTCACCTAATTCGCTTGACTTCCCCACAACAAAGGTGGGGAAATCCGAGATAGGATATCTCTATAAGGCAGCAAAAACAAAACCACGTTATATCGAAACACAAGGTATTGCTCCGTTACACGACTATTAGTGCAATAGCATTAGAAACGGATGAAGTATCCTTCCCAAAAATATGCACAGAAATCGTAAAGCAGAAGTCATATACTCGGAGCTTAGTTATCTGTAGATCTCTGGAAATTTCTTCATAACAGAGAGCATACGAGGTTCGTTGAAACAGCTCAGTTGCTAGCGCTGACCGACATCCACAAAAAGGAAGGCAACTACTATATATACACAGAGAACAGTTCTGCAGAAGACACTCATACGCAGCGTACCCCCACCATTGGTGCGGAAGTGTCTCGCCAGATCCCGAAAACTCGACGTCTTCGCTACAGGCCAAAAACCGAGACGTGTACTTCAGTGTACGAAATGCTTGAGCAATCGTACGCCTGCTGTTAGAGAAATTGTTAGCCAACGTTGACCTTGCAGTGATTTTGTAGCACAAATGGAACCTTGTTTCTTCCACGAGGAAAGAAAGGCCACGTTAGACCTGCGCCCAGTGCAGATGGTTGGCCAAAACGCTGCCACAAATCAAAATGTATTGTTTAACGGGTTAGAGACTGGTCGTTTACGAGCGACAAAGTCAATGTTGCATGGGGTAAAGGCGGCGTTCAGATGAACGAGAGAGAGAGGACAGCCACACGCCTTTGAGTGTTTTCCAATGGGGCAAGATAGAGAAGACTGTATCTAACAGTTTTGAGCGGATTGAATTTTCTTGACGAAAGCTCTCCGCTGCGCAAGTTTCGATGTGTTATGATGATCGTCATAGAGAAGCTAATAGACAAAATGGAGGGGGATTTTTTTCCTGTGAAGTTAATGCGTAACCCCTAGCTTAATCGTCGGTGGTAACGAGACACGGATGCATGAATCATTGCAAGGAGTCATTACGGATGATAAGAAGTCGCAGGGTTAGTCATAGTCATTACTGGTGATACGGAGCATGAGGAGGTCATTACTGATGATACCGAGATTTGGTGGGATTTGGGTGTAAAGTGAAGGATACAGAGGCTCTTTCCTTGTATTGGTCCTAGAACGGAAGCTCGGTCCTATTCGAGGTACAGCCCCCTTCCGCTTATCAGTTTGCAGGAGATGACGATAGGCCAAAGCTGTCGTGTGGCACTCTACTCGCACCGAGTATTCCCGGCTTCACGGCCTCAAGCTGGTC
This sequence comes from Stratiolaelaps scimitus, assembly GCA_019614645.1. Lineage (NCBI taxonomy): Eukaryota > Metazoa > Arthropoda > Arachnida > Mesostigmata > Laelapidae > Stratiolaelaps > Stratiolaelaps scimitus. The sequence goes on from JABWDB010000026.1 coordinate 2,762,583, forward strand.
ACTACAAATCTCCGTTCAGTAAGTTTACTCAAATAATCGATATGCAAAAGAGTGCACACTTTTGCATTGGAAATACCAATGTACGACTATATATTATTCTCGAACCAAATACATGATTGCTCTATCGCATCGACTTCTGCAAACTGAGCAGGACAACGTTTGAGAGATCTTCTAGGTGTGCTGTAATCATAATGACGAAGAATCGTGTGAAAAGACAACATGTGAAAGGCGTGTTGTGTTAGTATGGCTTACGAACGGGCAGTAAATAATGGGACAATTTTCGTACAATGTCCCATTGAAGGACTCCACCTAATGACCACAAAGACAAGCACAGTCTTAACATCAGCTGGTGTCATTTGATGGCCGGGCGTTAGTTGTTTTTATTAGGGTGTTCCTAGCGAAGTTAGCTCATGCCGCGGAGTTCGTGACCTTGCAAACGTCCTGCTCGTCGTTGTGGCCTGCGCTCCGATAGGGCCGGCCACCAGATGGGGAGATAGGCTTCTCGGAGCTGCGAGCAAAACCTGTGCTATCTGATAATTAGATTTTCCTGACCCACATAGGTCAGTATCTCGCTCGTGTTCGACCGCCCTCTTAGAGCTTAGAGCTGAAAATCACTGATTCAGCCCGTTTGAAATGTCGCAACCCGTCGATTAAGTACGATGCAACTTTGTCGTTTGCGCTAATAATACAAATCGGATGACATATTCATTCGATTTGTAGTATTCTATTATTTTATCATTTGTTTGTATTCTTCTATTTATTTCAAAACCTAGAAGAACGAAACTTGAAATTGTCAGAGATTGCACTCCGGAAGAATGACTCTCGAATTATCGTATCGCAACGAAGATAACGCCAGCCTATCATCATGCTTAGAGGATACTCCCGTCAATATCGTCAGATTTTCCCGATTTCCCTCACTCTCGAACATCACCGATGATTTACGACAGCCGGGGCGTGTGCACTTCTCCAGCAAATACATACCCACCAGCCATCGTCCGCTCGCACGATGCCATTCAATGTTCAGCACAAGAGGAGACCAAAAAAAAAGTCATACGACGCTAATTGACGAGACAATCAAATCAGCCCCCCCCCCGGTGCATGATCCTGACACCGATGTTTTACCATGTATTCTCATGTATCAGGAAAAAGTGCGTGGAACTCGCGCGGCGTATTGGGGAGGGCCTTGGAACGACGTGAGATGAAAGTGGTTCTCTCCACACTCAGCGTGACACCAGACGGGGCTCGCACAGCCACGAACGGGGACCCCACGAAGCGGTCCTTGAGTTCGTCATACGTGGATGGCGTTACGGGGGATTCGGCCGCAGGCGATGTGCGTACCAAGTCGGGGACCGTACTGTCAATACCCGTCGTGTGAGAGTGCGGAGATCAATGCTTGTGGGTAGGACTCTTATTCAAGAGCCACTATGCAACCGGTAGTTTGGGGCGGGGATGAAAGAGTGGCGCTTGTTGTGGTCTACTTCAGATGGATCACACCTACGCATATTGGATAGATCTATACCTCTATAATAATAATAATAAATAACAAACGATGGATCACAGTGGCTGGGGCATGAGAGCCTATTTAATTTAGCTCTCTGTCTAGCGAACGTATATGTGATATTTTCAGAGATGTTTTGCAAAAGGTGATCACCCACATAATTATCATAAAAGCCTAAGCAACATAACCAGCGGAAACAGGAATAGTGTAGTGTTTGTTTGCGACTATCCGCGGGCTAAACCAGTGGACGGTGGAGCGCTCGGAGGCTTCATACCTGAATAATAAGTCTCTTCAAGGTAGGCCTGTTTGCTTCTCCCAAGCCCTCGCGCTCGAGCCTATCTAACTATCGCGTTCACATTACTAGAAATCTCTATGAATTGGTTAAAACGTTGCCAATTGCAGCCATAAGCTCTGTAAGGCTTAGTAAGCATCGAAACCGAGAACTCGTATCATACGGTAGTTGATATTGTATTTGGCTATACGAACGGTCGACCAGGGTTCCGACCGCTCCGAAGCCTTCAAAGGCGTCTAAAGTCACTGGGACTTTCTAGGTGCCCGTAACTCTCTGGGCTCTACGAGGGCGTTATCGATTCCGCTCTGTTGTACAATTGCGAAGTCAGGTTTCGATCTGTCATAGCAAATTGACGTTGGCACTGCAATATTTGTTAAGCAGCGATTTCGCCTCTAGAAACAGCAAGTGCTACGGATGTATGTTATAGAGATAGAATGTTAGTCTATAAATGTATGCTAGCTATTTCATTAGACGGTGGACACATTCAGAAGGATACGTAGTCACGTCCGAATTGCTACATAAGTGAAACAGATACGGATTTGCGGTCCTTTGCAAGTCGTCCACCTCAAGGTATTCTTCTATTTCTTGTTTAGATGTATGCCACGGATATTGTGATCGTGCGCTTTAGCTGTTATTGAAGCTAGTGTTTGCATGCCTGTAAGGATTAGAACAACCTGTACGATTAATTCAATTATCCTGTACTGGGTGCCATTTAACGTTATAGGTAGAACGTGTGTGAAGGTTGAGGTGTAAGAGGAGATGATGATGATTTTCGTGTATGACCTGCTGACCATCGCAGTGAGACATACACTACCTTGGGAGTCATAAATCATTCTGTCCCAGCCGTGTGCGTAAATGCATTTCCGCATCGCTTTGTAAAAAAAATATAGTCTGCGTGGAGCGGATCTCCAAATCGGGATTGGCTTCCCTTTTATTGCCGGTAATAACAGTCTATATTGTCCATTGCGTGGGGCGAGCTTCCTTGCCTGTTTGGTGGCGTTCAAAGAGAAAGCTGAGATAGAATCAACAATTTGTTTCCAACTGCCCCTGCTCAAAAAGAAAGTTACCATATGTATCAGAAGATTGAGACGATCGGCCCGGCAATGGTGACTTCCTTTTTTCCGGCGGTACTATTGTATGACAAAGCGAACCCCAGAACAAGTAGCTGAATTTCGTGCCAGACCCCGACAGTTGTGTCGAATCAGCTACCGGTGGTTGCATTTCATGCAGCTATAATAACTTCCTAGAAATCGAACATGGAAAATATATTTTAAACATTAGCAGCAGTAAAAATTGCTTGATGAGTCACATAGCATAATGTTTTGTGTATATGCCATGAGGGATATCGCAGGGACAAATCCTGCCGTGTCCATCTCAAGAAGATGTGGACTTCTCCTCTTCACGTTTCTCGTAGTAATGCCATAGCATGAATCAGAACATACGTATCTGCTGAAAGAGAAGCGCTGGAGGTCATCATGGGCCTTCACCCATCATGCTGCCTTCAACGTGGCCTGGTGTCCTTGAGCTATTGCCACTGTCACAAACTGACGAAACAGAGGAAGATTGCATGCGTGTGACAATTTCGCACAGTCGATCGTGCGGCGACGATCTGCTGAACGAATGTTGTTAATGACATTAAAGCCTTTAAAGTGAATAGATGCTAAATTACATCGTTCGATGGTATTTGTACAGAGATGTTTCTGTCATTAGAAATAGATGATGTACAATAATAACCAGTTATATATATATATATATTGAGAGAGAGAGAGAGAGAGAGTTCTGTCACGGAGACGCCTATTAGCGAACGATAGGTTCCGAAAGTGCTGCTTGCACCCCGGTTATTATTGTTGTTATCACTTGTCGCTCAAGACGGTCAGGCCAGACGCGGCTTTTCATATCCGGACGTCTGCTAAGAGCAGCACAAACTGCGTATCCGATTCATAGCTTAAGAACGCAATAATAAAAACACTCTGTCTCTAAGCTACAATGTCGGGCTCTTCCTCTCTCTTTTTCTCAAACCCGCCATCTACTTGGAATTTGGGCTGCCCCACATTATGCTCTGAAGTTTGGAAACGAAATATATCTTGTGTTCTTTTATTGCCGGTGGTTATGCTACCCGCTGTGTAACGAGCCGAGTGGGCAACGACCCCGTCCGCCTTGGGGTCTTCACGTGGCAAAGTCCAGACGAGAATACGATGGGGCCAATTTCCAAAGCGCGAATTCCGTCCAATTATATCATTTTGTGCTCGCGGGTGATGGGCCACGTAAAAACGAGCTGTACGTTGCGTTTTACGTTGGCGCTAGCCGAATGAGTAATTTATATATTGTGCTGTAAGTGGGAACGATGAAGGTCTACAAACGAGACAAAACAACACAAGGCGCACGTCCATTTGTGCTGTCCTGAGATGCGCACTCAACGATCACCTATGCAACTCGGCATAGATGCAATACCATAAAAGTGGATAGGTGAGATGTTATGTATACACGGTTGTTTAACTCGGTAGAGTGTGAATTTCCTGATTTCGTGTTAGCATCTGCTCGACCCCATAGGCGGAATCGGCGACCTGTATTTCGTGTTGTCTCGAGACAGTTTTACGTCGCAACCTCCCCCCATTCGCGTCTATATATTGTTCGACCGACACCTACAATTCAAGGCGTTTGTTCGAAATAACAGCTATTCGGAATATGCCTCTCCGCTGTGCAATCAACGGGTTGACGCAGTGTGTACAATGTAATTTAGATTGGATCGGTTCCCGTCTTAAAGACCACAGCGATAAGGACACCCACTTGCCTCATTCCCGTTCATAGGTCGGAGAGGCCCCCTCGAGTATCTGGCGGGTCACGCGATGCGCGTTTGCTATTCGCAATCACGACGACGGACGCTGCCCATCCTGCAATCTAGCGTTCTGTTGATACAAAGTGAAAGAGTAGCAGATCTTGCGGAGTGTGCTTTTGTTGATACTTAGGTTTCAGGCGAATCTCTGGTGGTGTGCATGTGTTTGAAGAAAATTTCCTCCTCTCAAAAATAAAAGGATTTTCGGCAAAATGTACAGTCCAGGAGCGAGTAGTCATATTTGGGCTTCACAGAATATTGAGCTGAACTCGAAAAGCGTTTGACTGACTGACCATCTTGATATGATCAATGCGAACGCTGTCCACCATAGTAGACTACAGCGGAGTCTCGATGCTGAAGATTAGCGTAAACGTGTTGCCTGTCTGAAGTCTTCTATCCCGTATTGGTCACGACGTGCTCTGATCTTGCTGCGAAGGTCGCCCCCTCAATTGTCTGCAGCTTAGATTGTTGTGCATATACGTATTTCGTGTTAGTATTACCCATTAATGAGCGCGCTTTAATTGAGGGAGACATTTGCTGTTTCGCATGATGATCATGAATAGTGATCTCATTACCGTGGGCAATTTGTCTCTCGTACTATTCCTCTAGGCGAGATTGGAGGTCTTTGCCATGGCTATATTTGTCGTGGTAGTCCTGTTGGCTATAACTGTCTGGGACATGGAAAAGGCGTATTGGTTAATTAAAGGAACTGCAATTTTTATAGGATTCATGACATGTCGCATGTTCACCTTGATAGTCTAGTCCTTGATAGTTGGCGAAGTCGATCAAAGGGACTGGGAACGCCACATACAAGGAGGCCTATACGTCGTGTTTGACAGTGAGCAGCGGTGGTAGTAGTAACGCGTAATGGGCAAGGTGGATAAGGACACGGCGGTATATTGAACCTCGCTCAGAGGAGAGATCTGTAGAGGGTTTCTGCTGCTCAAGCCACTCCCGGAAGATATCACGTCTCGAGGTGTCAGCCACGATCCACATGAATTCATGCTCGATATCAAGAAACGAAGCGGTATAGACCTGCAATACGAATCCGGCCATTGGTGGACCATAAACAATTAACTTCACGATATTGCGTCGTTTATGTCGTTCTTTTATACATCGAAAATACATCCGACGAATTGACTCCGGCGCAGATGGAAACACGTGCGGCTTACCCGAATCGCGCAAAAAACGAACACATCAATGCAATCCGATATTTCGTAGACAAATGGGACGAGAACGGAAACTCTCGCAGAGCGTGGCGTCGTCGATGACAACGCCACGCGTGGCTCGAGGCTGGGAATACTCATCGACGGATTAATAACCTTCATATTCTCCAGATGTAAGCCCCTGTGATTCTGCTTGTTTCCACGGTTGAACGGGGGCCAAATGCTCGAGTACATTATGCAAACATTGATTGCATTGGGAAGGTGGCGACAACGGAATTAGGCATGGTAACGTCAATGGAAAATGTGTATACTGCCGTACTCGAAGATGGTCCCTTCGAGGCTGGCAACGCTGCGCAAATAATAAGGGAGGATACCGCCTGATATATTATATAAAGAAAAATCATAGTCCTAGCTATTTTTGTTCAAAAGTATCAACATTTTGTTCGCTGTAGAAATTTGCTCCGAACGACCTAATAATATATGCGAGTTACTTGATGTCATTGAGTGGAGCTTACGATACGGTGGACGATGAAGCATTTATCGGAACTTGGACGAGGCGAAATGACGCGGGGAGTAATCCTGTCCATGAGAGCACTCGAAGGTCGAAGGTCGACATGGTGCCGTAGATGATCTCGGCGGCTATGATTGCCATATAAACTTTACGATGAAGTGCCTTTCAAAACATCCCTCGGGAGATGCTCCCGCTAAACAGCAATCCAATGGGATAACACATTTGTGATAATATTCAATGCAAATGAAAGATTGCCCAAAAATAGAAATTGCTTTGTCAATCGTAAGTGAATGATGGATAAATGAGCATTGCACACAATTTGCCTTCTGCGATTTCGTAGGGCAGTGCGCGAATGACGAGTTATAACAAAAAAACGCGAATTATTAGGGGTTCTTTGAACTCACAATGGTTCATGTTTTGCTAGACTAAGCTATGGTGGAAGATCCCATGAACATTTCACGGTGATCGTTTCGGCTGACGGCCTTGAGGACGATTGATGCGAACAGCAAGACCGTTGTTGCCCGGAGTGTCCCATTGTAGTCTCGCTGATCCACTGTCAAATGGAGCATAGAGCCAGCTGTCCAACTCACGCCCATTTGTCCTGGAATCGTCTCTCGCTATAAGCAGCAGAAGCAATACTGGCGCACGCTACCCCTTCATATTATGTCCAGCATGATATATGAATAGCAGTGATCTCCATTAATCTTCCTCGAAGTTTCGAAGATTTCCAACGAGTGCTGATTGTACGAACAGTGTTTCTACGTGTCGTGTGCCTACATAAATGAGTCTATGCTTGAGTCGCTTGACAGGCGTGTAACTCGCCTGTCTTGTGAGGGGCGCACTGTAGCCAAGCGTTTATGATCGAAGGTGGAGGTACCCAATTTTCCTAAAAATACCGTAGCCATTAGACCGTGTGGTTTGTCGAGTGCTTTGGACGGTGAAAATGCCACGCTTGCATAAGCTTTCTAGGAAATGAAGCCTGTTCCCGCTGTATTTGCCGTTGGCTGAACCAAACGAAGGTCCTGTCGGTTGTCAAGAACAGCCTACTGAGACGTTCCGCAGAGACGGGTGTTATTTTTAGTCAAACAAAGATCATTGTTCGCCAATCTGTATTTCACTTAACGCACTCAAATTTCTAAGTCAAATGATGCCATGCTGCAAATACAGTCGTTAATGAATATTTACTCCCTGTCATTGGGAGCGAGTTGGGGCCTCCGCGATACAAGATATTTGACGTTGCAAATTATGCATTACTTGACATGAACCACGTTGATAATTCTAACGTCCCACCACAGATCTCCTATAGGTGCGCATAATCTAAAAATAGTATCGAGTTGTTATTGTTATCGTTGATCTCAACACCCAACAAGATATCAGCGTACGTATCTTGTCTTGCCTGGTGTTTTGCAATGCGCACAGAGAACCTTCGTCTAGGAAAAGAGATTCCGAAAGCTTTCGTTGGGTCCAACGAAATATATTAGCACGTGAGAGACGTTTTCTGTTTTCTATTTCTTCTTTCTTTTTTTAAGAGGGGAGAAATGCCATTCGCACAAACGGACTCCACCTACGTATGTGGGCCGGATAGTGTCGGACTCGCCATAAATTAACGGCAAGCTAGACTTCCGGCGTTAACTGGCAACCCAACCGTATATATACATATATATATGGGGGATCTAAAATGCTGCTCCTATTTAACCCGACTAAGATATGATAATGAAGATTATGAGGGTATATCAATAATAGTGTGATAATAATTATTGTGATGTTCCTTCCTTCTTGAGTTCTCTGGCCGTTTTGTTAAACTATTCTATAACCTTTCGCGAAAACACTTTGCCAAGAACACATCAAACAGCACCGAATTTGATTCGTACGCCTGGAGGCTGTTTCACTACCAGCGATGTTGGCGGTGACCCAGCGGTTGTACTTTGGTATATATATATATATATATATATATATATATATATATATATTCATATAATGAACGATAGCTTCTCTCGCAGAAGAATAGACCTCTCATCTGGGTGGATCCAATTTGGCTAGACTGTGCCGTGACGTAACGGCTATCGCACCACGATATGCAGTTTACGCATTCATTAACATGCCGGCATATATTATTCGTGTGATGCGTCCGGGATTGATTTCTATTGCGCACGGTGCGGGAATCTGTTCATTGAATGTGTTTTTTCCCACCGCCAATAAATAGTAATTCAGTATCAACTATGTTTTAACGATTTCAAGCGCGGCGCGGTACGAGAAGCAGTGATTCGTAGAGAAGTATTCCTTTTCGTAATGAAATCGGTCAAGCGATAACAATTGACAGCGCTTGGGGCACCGCTTGTCAAACGGTTGCTTAGGTCAACATAAACTTCGCGGAACATAACCTTGGTCCAAGCTATTCTTGACCCTATTCTAGACAGACAGCAACGTCGATTTTTTTGTGCCCAGAGATCCGTAATCCCTACGGCTGACGCTGTTCGCTAGGTTCATCTTCGTACAAGGACGGGCAGAGCAGGGTCGCGACCTTCAACTCGCCCTTGTTCGTTTGGGGATATTTTTGGCATGGAATTGGCTATGCGAGAACGACAGAGGTTTCAATCATTGACTGGTTCCAGGTTAATTTATTCGATATGTTTGTGTGAGTATACTAGGTTGTGTGTGGGCTTGAAGCATGCAGCAAGGAATATTAAGCATATATTATATACCTCCAACTGCTATCAGTCTGTTAACAAGGCCGACTAATGTGGCCAATGTCCCGAAGAAGACAGCTAACCTCATTTTTCTACAGCGTACGAGAGGGATCTGTCGAACCTAAACACGGGGCTGGTAAATGTCAGTGCAGCCGAAGATTGAGCCACACTCTCTCTCTCTCTCTCTCTCTTCTCTAGCCTTGACGTCGTTCGTCAAATCAAGTTGGTGGAACGAATTATTTCATGTTGGAAGCAACGTTCGCTGGCGGACGCCGACAATATCTCCCCTGCCGGATCGTATTGCAGTACCTGATAAGGGCCCATCTCAAAGAGGCACTCTATAGCTTTAGCGTGTTCTTTTTGGAATTACTTTAAATAGGTTAAATAAATATAGATAGGATTTGCCTTCGATTTGAGTTCACTAGTTTCGTTAGGTGAGAGCCAGCATACAGGGTAGACCTAGTCCACGGTACGTCCACGGTACAACTGATCTCGGCATAAGGCTTCATAAGAAGGACAACGCATTTAAATGCAACTATGCAACGGTGGGGATTGAATCCGCGCGTGCATCGACGTGTCTCCTCCGACTGCAGGTCAGGCGCACGCGAATGCACCACCAGGCCACCTGTGTGGCGACCTTCGCTTAAGTAGATTAGTATCCACAGTGGGAGTCTAACAGGTCCAAGTATTTTCTCTTACTTCTGTTGCATGTCACAGCTGGATATTAGTATGATAGTTATGTTTGTGACATCGTCGAACGATCTTGCTAAGATCACTGTACAATCTAATACCACCACGAGGAGCAGGTGAGTTCATCGTTATTACCCTCCTATGGGATCTTGGTGAATGAACCACTTTTGAGCCGCACCCATCCCTTGAGTGGCAGACCGCAACGACAGATCATCTTCGTCGTTCAATATAACTATCGCCATTGGATATTCACTATTTAATCATTTGCTCTGTTGGCCACGTTACATAGTTCCAATACATGAACGTGTCGGACGTGCTTACACTTTAAGCGAAACAAGTTTGCCATGATCGCCTGCCAAGGGTATAATGGAAGCAAGGATCCAGCCGGCGTTGCGCGTAAAGGCAGCACATACGCCGCTCTGAATGGCTCCGAATTTGCCGAATAGAGAAACTCTGCCTAGAGACTTGGCCGAATATTCAAATTGTGTGCAGATGCAGTCGCTGCTTGTCCTGCTGTAGCGGCAGCAGCTCCGCGTGGCAGTTGGCTAGCCTGGCAGATAACAAGACAATTGCAAAAATTGCACATTCTAACGCCGGGCCAGCCGCTTCCCAGTCCTAGTACGCTAGCAGGGACCTGACAATATTCCGCGTTCGTCTGTGTATATTCATGTACAACACAGGCGTGCGGTGTTTTCGGTAGAAACCACAAAGCAGAGACCAGCAGACTGAGGTTGGCGGACCACTTGGCAAATGCAACAGAATGGGCTGACGTTTTTTTCTCCCAATAGCGCTATAATGTTTAATCATTATAATACTTGTTGTGTGAATTTCGCGGAAGGGAGAACACGAGAGAGACAGAGATATAGTTGTTTATATCAGATCAGGCAGGGTCCATCTTATGAAGCAAGGTCGAAAACAGTTATACCGTGGACGTTAACTGCTTAAGGCGCCGTGAGTCAGCTTGGAATATTGACTTCTTAGCCTATCAGACGATTTCCCGTACTGCTAATAAATAGACCAGCTGGCAAATCAGCGTTCAACCGCATTGAACGGTCAAGCATTACTATTTTGAAGGAGTTACTTATTAAATAGCATTGCGTTCTGGGTGTACAGTATGAATTCGATTAGTGTCTTGTGTTCATGTGTCTTGTTGGACTTTGTTCATTCACCTCTGAATCGACTCCTCGAATTCGAATTCAGCCATCGTTATCGAATCAGCATTGACTCCAGGTTGGCTCGGTACGGCACTTACATCAACGCCCAAACCGTACAGATATAGCAGTTTGCCCTTGCCGCCTCGTCACGAATCGTTACACAGATCGATGCCAATATAGCTAACTAGCTCTCCGACGGGCTAGATATCTTCCCTTGTGTTCCTTCCAGTCGAGACACAATAGCGACGACAACGAAATGATGATGTTGACGCCGAAACGTCTGCGAAACGTCCGACACACAATTCGAACAACGGCGCGAACAACAAACTTGGGCAATGCACAGTCGCAGGGTGTCACCTGCTTCTATCTGTGTGCCTGCCTGCTTGCCTGCCTGCTTGCCTGCCTGCCTATGGGAAATATCAGCATCCCCTGTAGATCTGGATGCATGCATGTGTCTGTTGTGAATATGTGCGTCGTCTTGTGCGACTCGAGCGTACGACTGTTTCGTCGGGAGCGTCGCGTGATGGGCGTGATGAGCGTGAGTCAGATAGTGAAAACGATGGGTGTTTCGTCACGTTGCTGATGTATGATGAGGGCGAAGGAAAGAATGGCCTCCAGTGTCAACTAATTGCTGGTAGTGGTGGTAAGGCATCGTGGTAAGGACAGCTTTGTCAACAGGCGCCGAAGGACAATCGGTCGGTTTGATAGTGGCCTACAGCGGCAATCCTTCCTTAAATCTCTGGTTGAAATCTATACGCTGTCTTTGTATTGAATGTATAATTTCGGTTGGATGTGCAAAGCGGAAAATCGAGCACAGAGGTGTGACGAGACGATGCTCAGGAATACTGTGATGCTGTGTGTTCAAATTTAATAAAAGTCATAATTATTTATATATTATATATATATAGAGCGGAACTGATGGATGGACTATCGGATGTTATTCCATCAGATATATATATATATATATATGGCCACGTGAAGTTCCACTTTTAAAGGTGGATTCTGTTTGTGTCTCTGAGTGATCGTCTCAAAGCTGTCTATAAATTTAACACACAGCCTGAAATACAAGGTTGTTCTTTATTAGATAGTACACCGTCCGGATTAGTCATAAAACTTAATACGTGTAGTATAGGTTCGACATTTGTGTCGGTATCGGCCAGTTACTATTCAGTGCGCAAAAGAACTCCGTGCACTGAGTCCCAACGCGGCTGGTCTCTTTCTCTCGGTACTCTGACACAACATGAACAATTGAATAGATGAAATTAATTTAGCCTTTGGAGCTGAGCGCACAAGTCCAATTTGGATAAGTACACAATATTAAATAAACATATTTTATTTCAAACGCAGCCGCTTCTAGAGGCGCCTAGGCCAACTCGATAACCTAGGAACTGCTTAGGCTGCCTAGCCTGTTCTTTATCATCTGACCTAATACTCTCGCCACAAGCGAAACATAGAGTGGGCATTCGCCAGGGTGAATGAATACATTAAATTTGCCTTCAAGCTTAAAAACACTCGACGAACTGAAGCGGCCATCGGCGTTGATATGTATGTAATTAACAGCGGTCATTTGCAATATACGAATCCCGTCAACGGTCGAAAGGCATAAGGCTTGCCAGTACATCGAGTGAGCTGGACAACGAATTAGGGCGAAGTTCCAATCGAGATGTGCTCAAAAATTATCCTTGATACAAACCTTCACATCGAGAACATGAGCGACATACGACAAACATCAGATTAGGATAATGACACCTTTGCTCAAACACTAATTAGACCTTATGGGAGTCTCGCGACTGTAAATGACACACTTCCCAGTGCGCCAATTATATTTATGGCTTCCAGTTCCCCGAATTCAGACGTGTGTATGTGTATGAGTTAATAAACGGTGATTTACGAATATATGGCAAAGTAGATAGTTTGGGGTTTCGGGGCAGCTAGAATATACAAATATGCATATATATATATATATATATATATATATATATGTGTGTGTGTGTGTGCAAAATAAGATTGAAAATATGTAACAATAGAGATAAAACGGGTACTTAAAGCAGAATATCGATTATTGATAGTGTCAACTAAGGACGGGACGCACGGTGACTTGGACCGCTGAGTCTCTGGCTGAGAAAGGCCAGATACGCGCAGGTTACAACCTAATCATGACACATACCTACTTGACATGACTGTGATTGCAGTGTAACAGTGACGCTGCCGAGGTGACTATTGGGTTGCACTCATTTGTTATCGACACAAAAGCGAGTCTAGTTTTCTAATTCCTTGCGTCGGTGGCTGATTGATTAATTGATCAATAGAATCTAATATGGCTCCAGCACTAATGACCACCGATATATAGCGATCACGCTTTCAGAACAGACGCCTGACATGAAACAGATGGCAACGACCGTAACCAGCAGCTCGTTCAGCTTTTAGTTTCCTTCAGAGAAACTCTTTTTCTTTCTTTCCTTTCCACTGCTATAAGCTCTTTACCTGATTTGAGTACGTTTTTTTCGGGGACTCTACGGTACGCCGCCAATGTGAAGCGCCATACGCTTCAACGCGTACATCGCAATGGTACCCCCCCGCCCACCGGCCTTCTCTGGGCTCCGCGTTGCTCTGCTTTCATTGACACATGTTGCCACTTGCTTATTATTATACACATCTCGTATATATCTCGAACAGCAGCGTCTCGTGCCGGGCAGCTAAAGTTGTCCACCTCTCATCGTCGACTCATGGCCTGATCTCGCGCGGGCCCATGAGCTCGCCATAGGGTTCATGATCTCGACGCTGCGTGCTGGGACCCATTAGATCTCTCTTAGTGTCTGCCTGCGCCCACATTGGTCAACAAAACTGCTCCACTTATGGTAATGTGGTGGCACGCCTGTTACGACACGTCTGCTGTCTGAGCCAACGTTAATTTTAGCCTGCTATTCGCCGCATTGGGTTTCCTGGACAAGTGGACAAACTTGTTTAGTTTGATCCTAAACATGCGATTATACATAGGCGCGATGAGATCGGCTGAAGTGGACCGACGATGTGATAGTCCTCGAATTTCATACGGCCTCTTCAAGCGCATAATGACTTGATGTGCAGATTAACATTCGTGGTAGAAGATGAGCTTTTATTTATCCTGAAAGGCTGCTCATCCTGAAGGCTAGCCGCTGTCAGGGCACGATGGCAGGGTCTCGTAATTATTTGACATGTAACGAGAAATTGAGAGGTGCTGACGTTTGCGCAGCCGAATTGGCGGCGTAGGATGTGATTTTAGGAAATCCGCCATTAATGTGCATCCATTAACATCGCTTTCTTTCTCGCTTAATTAGAAAATGATGCTAATGGGACGAAGGTTTCGAGTGGAATAAAACCTGTATCCTCCGCTAGCTGTCGCGCTGATAGCACGCACTCGGGGTGCATAGTAAAATACATCGAGGAGTTTACGGGACAAAAGAGGTCGATCACCGAACGATCAGCAGATGCTGGTGATCAGTGTCTGCCAATCGGTGGTTCATATTACGGCGATTTTCATTGTATCGAAAACCATTATGATGGTAACGAAGGCGCTCATTTACATAGCTGCGTATCAGGAAATTAATGCTGTACGATAAATATACCAGAGACATATGACTCCGGCACTACTAACATTAATAATAATAATAATAATAATAATAACATGTTGCTCAGGAGATTTACCACAATGATTATGTGACGATTTTAATTTTGCTCGCCGCTGCGGCCACCACCGCCGCCACCGCAATTTTGCTGGAAAACCATTCTCCAATCAGTAAGCGACTCCGGCTAATTTTTCGATTTTGGGGAACATGATTATCGTGGAGTGCAGTCATGTGGGCGGTCTCTCGAATTTGAGTTGCTTCAGGCGTGTGAGCAATTTGCAGTGTCGTTCTCAGCCGATGCCCTTTCGAACGTGGGATTGCACAAGCTCTCGCGCGCGGGGTGGTTAAAACAAAAATCCACTTGGAGTCGAAATTGCGGTTGCACATATATATATATATATATATACATATATATATAGTTGTACATGGTGATTTGCGGTTCGGGCGTCAGAAACACGGTGGCCTGGTCCTCGCGCTCGGCCACCTGCATCCCGCCGACGAAGCGGATGGCCTGCGCAAAAAAAACCAACAATTGATTGCTGGGTCTTTGGCGTCGGACTTCGTTTGCGGTTTATTCTCGCGAGGGGATGCCGGGAGACGGGCCAACGTTCAGTCCGAAAAGTTGCACAAACTGATGATCTCAAACTCCGCCAGCAGAGTTCACCTACCGGAGAACGCGACCGCCCACTAACGCGGCCAGAAGCCGCGCGCACTGCTTGTTATGACTGGCTAGCGAGGCTGGGGGACGCCTATGCATTATCACTTTTCCTGCGAAGCGTTGCCGTATACGGGGACATGATGTTGGGGCGCACGCACTCACGCCTCGTTGTTGCTGCTGCTACCGTCGTTGCTAGACGATACGTAGGCGTATCGGTGCGAGGCTTCCACGCGAAGTTGCATAAGGCGTGGCACGGTCGTGCAACACTGCGACAACCACATTGATGTCTGATCTCGAAGAGACGCATCTTCACGCAACAACGACCGAGCACCGTGTGACATAAAAAAGAGAGCTTAAGCATTGTAAAATTGCAGCTCCTTTAATAAACCAATACACTTTTACCTTTACTGTGCCAATGTACGTGCCAACGCGACTGAAGAGAGAGATTCGTTCTCGGGAGGAACCGTTCGAGTGCTATTGTTGTAATGCGAAGTGACACCCGAAATAGTATCTACGGCAATGGGGTCAATAGTGGTGATTTTTTTTGTCTTACTTTTATAATTTTTTGTCTTATTAGCAGGGCGTATTCTTGTGAGACTTGGCCATCAGTCCTTGCTAGTTTGGAATATTATGAACGTTGTATTTAATTTCAGAAAAATCAATCCGTGTCGATAACGTTTACGATACGCGTGAAATGTGAGCTTTAGGTGAAGGATGTTGAGAGATGCTTTCTTGGGGGTCTGTTCTGAAATTGGGTGTCTCAATCGTCCTTAACTCTGCTCTCGGTCTCGGCTCTTCGCAGTGTGGCCCTCTCTGCGGGATGGCCGTTAGAAGCAACAGTGAAAGTTCAAACAACCACTGAAACCGAACACCATAATTATGTATCCCAGTCCGGTTTAGGGGTTTGCACGAAATTTCTACGAAGTTTAGTTCAGTCGAGATCCACTTTAATAAATAGCATCATTCGGACAGGTTCCATCATGCGTTGGGCTCTCATTGCATCTGCTTCATCGATACGATGGATGCCATCGCTCTCGATACTCCACTGTCTATTGCTATGAATGACCTCACCAGTGATTCGTACTAGCCCCAGTTGGCTCTGGCCCGTCACGACTTGACCTTGAAATCGGCCCCCTCCGACGTCCGATAAAATGATGCCGCAACTTCGATGCAATGCTCCGATCATATGCATATTGTTGCTGTTACTAATAATAGTACTGCCAGTGAACGCTCAGGTTGGCCTAGGCCCGCGGTAGGAGACATCGACGAGTCAGGCAAGCTTATTGATACACCTTCACCGTTGAATCCTTCTCGGCAGGGGCAACTTTCATAGTTCGACTGGGCGCCCTGCGATGGCCACAGATAAGTATCTCCTTCAACGTTAGCTCCCCCTCTGGGGCAGTACATACACTCACACGCGCACGCATCGCCGCCCCAGATATTCACACCATTTTGCTGGTACCACTATCCTGCGTAGAACCCCGATATCACCGGAGCTCTGCTCATTTCTCAGCTGCTTGCAGTCATAACAATAATAATTAAAATAATAATAATAATGTAAGTTCGATATGTTCATGACGCTCAAGTGCTATACCTAACTTTACATCGTTTGCAAAAAACGGGAGAAACTGACATGTTTTTACACTTACACACGCAAATACACACATATCTATCTATATATATATATATATATATATATCTGTATTGCATTTTTTCCTGTGTTCAAAGAGCCACGATGGAACGGCTTTCTAAGGCTGACATGTCACTTGTTTCGCTGAGCTGTAACCAAAGATCATTAAAGGCGTTCACTTAAGAATAATAATGTTAACCCTAGTACTCGATCAATATTGGATCTTGAAAGTAATGCTCGAGAAATAACCAAATGGGCATAACCCTTTATCTGGCACGTATATATATATATATATGACCAAAAAGGTGATTTGAAATTATTTCTCTCCATCATATGTTTGAAACAATTGGTTTGACACTTGCTAGTGGTATCAGTCTGCGCATCTGCTACCAATTTTGATCTACAGCGACCTTGACAAATAGCCCGTCCTCCATCCTCACCTAGGTGCACTGTCGTAATTGGCAATTATTGCGGGTCAGTTCTCACGTGTACTGCAGTACACTGCCCGTTCGACATTCACGATCGAACGATTGCGGTCAGATCATCGAGTTTATGTTCTCCTCTGGTAGGCTACTGTCTTGCCGACTCAGATTCGGCACCAGCGGAACATGGACCGGAGTGAAAACTTCCGCGTGTCTCGAAAAAGCGGCCCAAGTTATTCCGATCGACTTTAACCTCTCCTCAATGCGTTATCCCGCATCTAATTGGTCAACTCGTTCAACAGAGGCATGCAATGGCACCAGAAAGAGAAATTTCTTTTCTAGTACACGTTTCGGAACTCGTACTCATAGAATTTCTAAAAGAAGAACGTGTTATTTAGCCATTTAATGTATTTCGTTCATCGAATTGCCTTCTCCGAGATGTATTGCTGCGACTATTCATACTGTATTCTCTAGTTAACAACTCGTCATGAACGAATCAATTATTTTAATCAGTGTTCTTATTAATATTTGACGTTAACGATTACGTACCGAGTGCTCGGCTGATTGGGAAGTGTTTCTCTCGATTAAAGACCTGTCTTTTTTTGTGTGGCTTTTTACTCCTCAGTTTATCCAGCGGTGGTCGAATATCGACGGCGAAGCAATTTCTCACTTCGATTAACTGCTGCTCACAGATCTATCGTTGGCGAATCGGAGGGTCGTTAATAACTAATACTTATCGCGTCGTTCCTATATCGCGAGCCTAATCGTTACGAGAGCACCGCTGGCAGCAGGAATAATCACAGCAACAGGAAGACAGTCCAGCGCATTTTCTTCTGCCGTAGGCCATTCCGGTTGCACATTATGAAATTTTCCGTAAAAGTCCCATTCTAACGGTCACCACACCGCTTCAGCGGCGACTAGCTTCGAGCTGTCGACAGCTGCCCTCACGGGTTATCCATGCGTCGTACATCGACTCTGGCGTCGACGGGGCTGGGAGGGTGTTCACATGGAGGAGATGATGACGAGGTCGGTACACACACAGCGCTCGTAATTAATGCAACGCGTACAGCAGCAATGAGCAACAACCAACTAACAACTGGTATCAACTATTGTCTCACGGCACCACTAATACGACAATCCGCGCTACACTATTCTACTTGACAACTTTCCGATGACGAAATACCCCTGCGGCCTCGGCTGGTGGTGATGATATTCTAGCTGGCGAACACCTGACACATCGCTGCTAGGCTGGTACAGCGTGTACCCATCTCCGTTACGGCACCATTGTCAGC
This sequence comes from Stratiolaelaps scimitus, assembly GCA_019614645.1. Taxonomy (NCBI): domain Eukaryota; kingdom Metazoa; phylum Arthropoda; class Arachnida; order Mesostigmata; family Laelapidae; genus Stratiolaelaps; species Stratiolaelaps scimitus. Next base: position 2,781,021 of record JABWDB010000026.1, read on the forward strand.
GTTCGTCGCCGCAGCGGCATGGCCAATAGGCTGGCTGCAACCACTCTCAGCAGTATCAGCACGATCGCCATTGGCGTCATCATCGTCGTCGTTGTCGTTGTCATGATCACCGTGTACTTGGTTGTTCCTCGTTAGCTTGTTGTCGCATGGTTGTCGCTAGCAGCCAACTTGCCTAGCCAGCTCGGTCGGTCGGTCGGACACCAGGCGGGAACGACACGCGCCTGATCAGGCGCCGTGTACACGGCGCTCGGATGGCGGTCGCATGAAAATCTCTCACTGCCTACTTCGTCGGGCAGGTCGCGACGAAGTCGACGGATAGAAAGTGTGAACTGCTCCGCGCGTCGTCACTGCATCACGGCGGTGGCGGCGCCAATGGCAATCTCGACACTGAACGACACGACAATCTCGGTAGCGAGCGCGTGAACGGCAGTAACAGTGAATGATCGCGAACTATTGCACAGTGCGACGGGATGACAATACGGCCCCAAGGCAACAATGCCTTGCATTCTCTATTGGTGGTGGTTTTGCTTAGCACGCTGTGCACTTCTTGGCTGAATCGCTTCTTGCACGCGGCCACTGGCTGTGTGCAGTGTCGGGTGTTGTTGTCCACCGAGCCGTGTCCATCGTTGTTGTGTTCTTGTGCTTCGGTTGTGCTTCTAGCTCTGCGCTCCTGAATACTGTTGCCGTTGCTGCTGCCGCCGCCGCCGCCGCCGCCACTGAAGTCGGTGCGGAGCGGATGTACCGCGCGGAGATCCCGCAGATTCCCTGCTCCTGTGGGAACCTGCTCGTGCTGGTGCTTTGTGTGTGTCCTGGCTGTATCTCGAGGTTCGGCCTTGCAAACTATTTGGTCCACTCCTGTCGTCGTGGACTGACTACTTGGAGCGCGGTTTGCGCTGCTCGTTTGTGGTTCCGTTCGTTCGTTCAGTCATCGTCGGCGTGCTCGTCGAGCGTCGCACGCACGGAGTTCAGCTGGTTCCTGTCAATGGGGCCGAGCGACCCCTGCTCGCCGCAGTCCCCCCTCGGTAGCAATCCCACCTCTCTACCCCCCAAATCGTCTCCCCTGGCTCTGTCGGCGGGGGGGACCCCCGCTTCATACAGATCTTCCACATCAGAACCCAAACCCCGTTGAGAGGCACGTTTTCCCTCTCTCATTCGTCCGAGCCCGCACCGAGGCCGCCGACGCTGCAACTCCACCATTGCTGCCGATGGTTGCGGCGACGGCCACCACCGCCGTCGTGCAGCAGCAGAGGGACGTAAAGTGGAGAGAGTCAAAGGGCCCACACCGGTTGAGGGCAAGAGTGAACACCAAGTGCTGCTGGCACTGCCCCTATCCTAGACTTACGCTGGTGTGGTGTGCTCTGCTGTGCATGCTGCGGAGTTGAGTCCGTTGCAGCAGCAGCAGCAGCCGCCGCTACTACGGCTGCTGCGGTGACGGCGGCCGCGGCGGCAGCAGCCCGTTCGTAACGCATTGCGGATTTACTGACTGCTGGCTCCGGCCCTGACCTGCTGGGCCACCAGGACCCAACACACACAAGTTATAGGATCGAGCCTACAACGGCGAACATGCACCGGACGTCGTCACCCTACGAGATGCATACACCATCGGGTATCAGGCATCGTTTTCACCCACGATCGTCCGAGGTCGCCTAGTTGCCACTCACACGAAAGCGTGATGGGTTCTGCCTCTGCATCAGCGTGTGATGTGTACCTAACCTAGTCCGGTCTGTACGACGGGCCGGCAGCGACCCGAGAGCCGTGACATGCCGATGTAGTCACGTAATAATGCACACTGTGTCTATCAACGCTCCGAACAGACGTTGGCATCAGACTATACGTAGCTATACGTGGCGATGTCCTTGTTCAGAGGATAAAAGTTTGTTGTCCATCAGTGGGGGAAGGGGATCGAGGGAAAATACTGAGGTGGAGATGTAGAGCTCCTCAAATGACAGCAATATATAAGAAGGGTATGGACACGCCAACAAGACCGTGTCTCTGTGTATTTGCCCGCTTGCATCGGTGATTAGGCGGGTAGCGGCGCTGTTTTGAGTTTGCCATGATCGCGATAGCAAGGAAGACGGAATTAGGCACTCGAAGTTTACTCGGCTTGATGTTTAAACGAACAACCTGCTAAGTCACTGTGGTAGAAGGGTTCGGTGTCGGACAAATGTCAAGGTCCATTGATAAACATTAGCGTTATTTAGTGTTCACGTTGCCCAAGGTCAAAAACGACGGGGCACACTATTTAACAAAGTATTGTTGTTGGCACAGTTTTCGTTTCTAGTGGTAACATGGCAGGTGATGCTGGAAGGGTGTGATTTTTCATTAACGTTTTCGGCGAGATCGTACGACAGAGCTAGAGACTTTTCTAGAAAGAAATCAAGGCAATGGCAATGGAAAAATCGTATCCTTGGGATAAAAAAAAGCTACTTGGGAGCTTCTTGAACAGAGATTTCGACTTGATCTCGCAACTGATTAAAGAATTCTTTTACTCGTCCAAGGGCCCGGACTTAGCATACACTAGCTAGTCAGAGAGCACACAATGCCGCTTATTTGACACAGCATACAAAGGCTAAACGCAGCAATGTACTATAGGGGAAACACGAATACTGCCTATATTATGCGAAATCGAGCGACGTTGCCCCGCTGCAGAATTCCTGGACCTTCTATTTTGAGAGGAAGAAATTTTCTTCAAACGCACGGTCGCCACCAGAGACATTCCGATCTCCATTAAAGTGAGCCGATCCAGTATAGGGGGCTTGATGTGGATGACATGACGCCTCTACCTGCTAAAACCATCCTGTGCTAAGAGTCTATCTCTTTCCTAGGGTCAGCTCTACCCTTGGCATTACTTCGATATCTAGGGAGGAATTCCTGCCCTTTACCTCTTCAAAGGTACCAATAGTTATTATTATATACATATACATGTATATATTTTTTTGCACTTCTCAATTACATTATCCCAGTGATTCCATCACCTAGATGGGTTAACTAAATTTACTCTGATTAGATTCGTTCATTGCCTTGTTGCAGCACTTAATTCCCTGCTACACTGTTGAAGTTACCCTGTGTTCGTATCGACGATTTTTTTCATCGTCATATAAAATTGATTTTTTTCTCAGATCAAACTATATGTCTTTTGAGTCAGAGCTCCCCAAACAACGATTTGCACCCTAAAATTTGTGCAAATTGTTAGAGCCTTTTAGCCTTTTTAAGGGATCTTCGGTACATACATGCACATATGTATGCTAAAATGCAATGCACGCTCCACTGTCAACAGGCAACGACAATTGCCAGAAACAGATAGTATTGCTGGCCATGGTATCGAATGGAAAAGAACATGGGAGAGAAAATAGTGTATATAAATATATATATATATATATATATATATATATATATATATATGGGAAAGCCCTAGATATCGTATATCATACCGTATTTCTCTTCGACCTGAACAAGTAACATTGATTTTAGTGATCATGAAAAATCGTCTGGATCCTTATCTTCCTTCCGCCTGGATCCTTATCTTCTCTACTACGAGAACTGTCCTATTCTGGTGTTTTCGAGACACCCGCGCGACGTCGTTGCCAGCTGAGGATCTGTTATTTTTGACATTAATTCGCAACCTATACGCGTTGTTCTGTCTCGCTTGACGATCACTGCGATATCAACATTCAGCACGAACGTGGCAAGCAAGAACAAGCAAGCTGGTGGGCTTATCTCGAGAAGTATCCACTTGATGTATCCTTCCTGTGAACAGCCGTGTTGTTTTGAGCCAGAATCACGACCCCCCTATCGATTTATCTAACAAGAACACTGCCTGGCGTAAACAGCTCTCGTTGTGTTCAGTTTTCTCCATTTCGAACGCTAAGCGAATGCATGTCGAACGGGCCGAGACATCTGGGCAGATGGAACGAGTCGATTCGTCGTGAGCTTTCACAAAAAGAACGGACTAATATGTGATAAAAATAGAACAAATAACGAAATGCCTGCTTAATGTTGTATACGATAGCGTAAATGGTGTAAACATGCACCACAATCTGCATCTTGTCATTAGTTTGTTCGCTATTACAAGTGTCCACTTCATAGAGGTAAACAGATTTAGCGTATCGTCATTTTCCGATGATTTCCTTATAACGAAAAAGGTCGCCGGTCACATCGTTATCGTTTACCCCATATATATATATATATATATATATATATATATATATATACATATTTCTTTGATATTTTTTTGCTTTACTCTCAGATCGTACCCCGCAGGTTCATTTGTTCGAGCCAAAAGGAGCAGCAGTCACAATCATCATCTCGAAAGGCAGACAACATGGTATAATCATGTTAAAAACATGAAAATAATGATCGTAATACAAAATCCCACCCGGTGGGACTTGTAGCACTATTGTAATAGTGGTAAGATCTAACGCCATTCGACTCAACGAAGCAATGGTTCTACCGATATTGAGCGCTACTGCCAACACATTCTGACGCACCCGGTGCATCGACGAACTCAAACTGGATGGCGAAACTGGTGGAAATAAAAACTGGCAAAAACTCAAACTGGTGGAAATATAGATCACGAAAAGCTCCGCGTCTATTCAGGCAGCAGATATCGGCTATCGGCGAAAGACCCAAATGAACGCGTCCCCATGTTGGCACCACCTTGATATTTACGTGGTGGCATCCACCTGATCAATAATCGGAGGGCCTCAAGGCAGATCGATGAGCGAGCTTAGAAATCGTAAACGGCTCATGTCCTTTCACTCTCTATGCCGATACCTGCTTAGGATTAGAGTAATGCCTACTTAGCGCTACAGAAAAGCTACATGCCTTAATTTGAAATAAAGTCCCCAGGTAAAGTTCCCCACGAAGGTCTGTCATCAAATAATATCTCGCCTATAACAGAATGATAGAAATGATATCGTAGATTGATTCATATTCTCATATTCGCAGCGGTGGATGGTACAGGGTGACTAATTAGCTTTATATACTCGCAAACACAATAAACAACGGAGGTGCATCGGTTGGATTCATAGAGAGCGGAGCATCGACACGCACAATTATGTCAAACACAAACTCATACAATCGATCCAAGCGTGAAAACGTCTTCACTCCGCCAACGTACAATTTGTCAAACAAGCGTTTTCAAGTGCAGCGGAAACGGATGATGATTTTTAAAATCAATACAGTAGTAGTAGTAGTGATGCATAATATATCACCAAAGTCGTACGCAATGTATAGCAGCTAGCTGAGTAGCTGCTCGACGAGGGGGAGTTCTATGAGACTAAATGCACTCGATGTTTTCGACCGCCACCATGTTGCACCCAGATCCTTTGTTCCATCCTGAGCAGTAGTTTAGCGTGAACTTTCAACGACAATGGAAGACCTGTGCTTTGTCGCGCAGCCCCAACACCAAAAGTCTAGCTCAGTGTAGTCCGCTCATCTTATCGGCGATTGCGGGCACTCCCCGCGAAACTAGTTGGAATATCGGAGTTTACTTTTAGAGGCTGGACTTGATCGCGCCTCGAGTGGCCGGGTAGCCGTATTTCTTATACATATGCCCCGCTGACATCTATGAAAACAGGCAGGTGCGCAGGCATTCGGGAAAGGTCGCCGCATACTAGATTAAAACCTAGGAAGGTTAAACATTATATTGATTGTGTAGTATGTAGAGTATAATGACTCAGTGGCTGGTCATGTACCCACTTTAGAAGGAAATGATAATGGTATAACATTCGCAGACAAATCGTTATAAAATGGCGTTCCATGTTTTCAATTATTAATTATAAACAATTGTTAGCTTATTAGTTTTGTCCTGGCGTCTAAGTCACTTAAGTGTGCCTTTGCAAGCTGTGCCTCTGTTGTGTGTATATTCAGCCATGGATTTCGAGCAACCCGAGTAAGGTCATGGAGGTTTTGGCACCCAGTCGCTATTAATTCGTTTTAACCGATAGGTAGAAATTCTAATTAAGTTATTATTACGAAAAATAAAGATCACCTTTTTCTCAATCTGGTGAACCACTCATTCGTCAAACTGCGGCGAGAATTATCAAGCTTTTCTAACGGTGACATCGTACAGGCGAGAGAGGCATTTCAATGGAAGTTACCTCTCCTGGATGATTTTATTTTGTCACCGAAGCTTAATCACTAAGTGCGTTGACACTCAACTCACGAATCCTGTCCCATAATTCTAGGAAGTCTATGCAAACTTCATTATATAGATGGGTATCCAAATCTCAATTTTCGTTAACTACCTCAAAAGCAGTAGAACGTCATTATATAATTTAATTTAGCGAAACGATAAAAGTTGATATGGCAAACCCTGCCTTAAACACCAGTTGATGTATGCTTTGGCTGGTACGCGTGCACTCGAATAACACAATAAGCGACCGGAACGAAGGAACGATTTATGCTGTGCAAGGAGCCACGTTCAAGGTCGAAAGCAAATTTCGGCCGTACGACGATAACGATATCGGTCTAATATAATTACATAGAAAATCGACTTCGGAAACACAACGAACAGTGTTTCAAAGGAACTGGGCTTAGATCTTTCACATGCTAATACCGCATCGCAGCTTAAGTCTTTTGCTTCGCAGAAACATAGTTATCTGCATAGGGTGGAGTTGTGTAAGTGATTAACAATGAATTCATTCTACATAGAATTGAAGTACTCATATTTCGTTATCGTTAAAAAATGGATGCAAGCTATTTGAGCCTGTCCAGTTTGGTCATCTGCTGTTAATGGCTAACGATAGATGTAACGTTCACCCATGGAATCCCCTGAATTTTTCACAGGGTTTCTTTATGCGATACGAGATTATTACCTCATATTTAGATAACATTAGGCCAGTAGAAGTATTTTTTTCGCCAATGAAAGCTCGTTCAAAGGACGAATCTAGCACAGGCTGACCAGCTCCGAAATCATCAAGTCACCAGATTCGAAAATGTATGAGGAGCAGGCATGTAAAACAGGCACCTCATAATTTGCGAACCAACCGTAGAGCCAACCAATGAGCGAACAGCCGATTCGTATTGTAAATTACGCATATTGTGATACCTACACTGTCACAGTGTACAGGTATTACAGGTCGGCAAATCGACTGCTTAGGCTCAAGGTGGACCCGAGGTCGGAGATTTGCAAAAATTAATAGCAACACTAATAAAAAACGGGACGATATAGACAATTCAAGGTTTGTCGCTCGCTGCTCAACTGTCCAAGGCGTGCCGACGAATGACAGAGCCACAAAGCCTGGATTTCTATTTCAGCGGGTTAGGGTGTGTCTAAGTGGGCTACGATAGCTTGGCGTTACTATTAGACGTGCGTTGGCATTGAAAGCACCAAATCCAGTTGGACAAAGAAATGCTCCAACTCAAGTAACTGGGGGTTTGCGAGTGGAAGCGATTCTATCCGAAGAAAAAATCTCGACACGGGACCATCTCGGAGGAGCAGCCATATCAGCCATTGCCATAGTTGTCCTAACCTGCCTGTGCAAATACTATTTGGAAGGAGGGCATTCACGATCTGCGGCTGGGTTGCTCAGGACCTATGCTTTATATATATCTAATATATATATATAGCTAAAGGCATTTACCTGTTTTTTAGCAAATTATTGGTCCTATAAATAAACGTACAAACCTTTGATAAAACGCACACAGTCCCTTAGCAACGTAGATATGACGTTGTTATTGAGAACTATATCATTACGCATCTATGATTCAGTGGCATTCTCAGTTTAATTGGCGTAAACTTCGACTCTGTTGCAAGAAGATCGCTCGAGGTTCGACACCGAAAATAGTGCCTCTTCAAAAGAACATCGCTCTAGTTAACTACGTCACCCGTTAGTATTCTCTGCGACACGTAAACTATACTGTTTTTCCCGGAATTTCTAATAAATACACGAGATCAAACTATCGATTCATCCGTAAGGTCACGTAAGCGGAAGAGTTCAAAATGTATTCGTGTCTCACGATATCAGAGCACTAAAAGGCAGAATATTCGAGCGGAGGGAAAAAAGTTACCCTCGAGTTGTTCGCGCCCGAGGCACCTAGGCTGTGAAGGTCCGCCAAAACTGGTGGCAGGGTTTCCCGGAAACGTGTCAGCATTATCGTTCCATATGCACACGAAGCGAAACAAGGTAATTATTCGTGGTAGGGTCGGTTCCGCTCTTAAAAGACTCACCCGAACTATATATATATATATGTGGGTTTGTTTAGCGAACAGCTGCCCGGTTTCGTTGTGATCCAGGCTGTGTATTGAAATATTCAGAAGCATCATGTTAACTATTCATGATTTGCATCTTCACTTTCATTGACTTGTGTACCTGATGATGATGAGGAGTTTATTCGTTTACCTAAACGTAAGCACATGTAAATTTTGCTGCATATTTTGGCTGTTGAGGTTTTCAGCCGGTTCAATTCAATTCATATAGAGTTTTTTCAACGCAACTGCAATTGTAGAAACGCTTAAGTTCTCGGTACTATTACGTGATTATTCGAATCTCTGACGATAGACACAAGTCATTACACACATCGCTATTAATTATCCGGCTTCAACGGATGGTTAACCCACATGGTAACAAGTGTATACATAATTCCAGGACATGCACATTTACATATTTATAAAACACGAGGATAAAATTAGCAGAAATTCGCTATTCGTTCGTAGTTAATACGTATCATTCATACGTACTTACAGGGGGCAGCAGCCTCCGCTGCTGACGCCCGATAGAAAAGAAAGCCGCGACTGTGAAGACGGATGATTGTTTTTAACTAGTTTCGGTGCACAATTTGAAACCCCTGGAGGGAGACCTGATCCTCTGCCACATTTTTCACTGAGAGCACTCCGCCCACTTAGAGTGATTGCATTATCAGGATGCATAAGTCTGCCTCACAATTTTGCCTTATTCTGCTCCATGACCCCCCCGCCCCATTCATAGTTCGGTATGGTAGCACACGTCATGTGTGTTCGAACAACAGTTCGTGGTTCCTTAACCATCCATAATATAATAGCTGTCGTGTATTCCGGGATAATACATGAATAAGCATAAATTGCATCGGACTTACATGGGATTATCTTCTTCGTCCTGTGTCAATGTTTTGTCTAGGCGGCAGATGCAGTCATCGCAAGACCTAGAAGCGAGTACGGTTCACTCCACCGGTACTTGCAGGCTCGCCACCGAGAATCCCACATGGGTGTTCTCGTCCGCTAACCTGAGCGCGAACCGTTCAGGTTTTGCAAGCAAAACATTACTTGCTTTATCATACCGAATCGAATTCACAGATAGGAACGAATGATTGAGAAACAGATCTAAATTTAACAAGTGGTCATAGGGGTTAGTAAAGACGTCCTCGTAGAAAAGACTTACTGTCCGATAAGAGGTGCGCGGTGATAACTTAAACTGATTTTATCGATCGGCAGCGAAACGGAACATTGAATTAGCCATCATTGGCCATTCCAACGTGTGCCCATATCGAAATCTCCATCCGTGTACAGATATAGAGGAGGCATCTGTAATATATATCTAGAGTAGGCATCTGTTACTAGATGAGGGTTCCCCTCAGCCGGCATTTGTGGTGGGAGTTGTTTTTAGGGTACCCCTTACTTACTTTCACATCAAGTAACTGCAAGGGTGTGATCCTGCAGACTGGGAATATGTGTGGGAGGAAGCTTGCGATACTTGTGGCAATTTCTGTCAGTTGGAAGTGTAATTATACCCAATTTTTTTTTATATCTAGCGATTTTGAATGGGCAACTTGATATGACGTGTTGGTGCATACATACATCCGCTATACGCTGTGCCGTCAACGGCGAAGCTGGGGTTGAGCTATCGAGCTAATCGACACAAGAGAGTTAATCGCTGACGAGATAGGAACCTCAACTTCTAACTTAACTCGACTTACACGACAACTTGTACTCGGATATGAGTTTCTCACCTCGTCATTTTTTTTCTTAGGTGACCCCCAGCTGACTTTCCGTGGCGGACCTCGTCACGTGCGTCGACGCTGTCTCCATCTCTGAACTAGAGGCCACCCTGAGCCTTAACCTAGTACGCTAATTGCTTTTCACACATACACACTAATACTGTCTTATTCTCACCATGATATATCTATCTGAAATGGTGCAGTGTACTGGAATCACGCTCATACATCTAGCCATCTGAGATGAGGGCCTCATCTAGCTAATTACAAGTATTAGTCTTCAGGGTGGATAGAGCTAAATACATACTTGTGGCACCGATCACAACATAGAGTGGATAAATTATGGGTTCCTTCTCTGTCAGTTCTCTAGTTGGTCAATTATGCATCATCATCATCATATATATATACATATATATTAGCCTGATGAAATTGGAGACGCCACGCCACCATGACCAGGCCAATCACCGTTCGCTCGGGTCCGCCCAATAGGGAAGTTACTTAGCTCGTAACAGTTAATTGATGATATGCAAAGAATAAATAAGTCGGCGAGGGCATGTAACCCTGGGAAAGAGTGGCTCACAACATTAGTGCATCGCCTGCCGACGACGAGACAAAATGTCGGTACGTTTTCTTTATATATATATATATATATTGAAAGGAAAAGACTGAGGGCATGTAAGCATAATATAGTCTTCCGGAAGCACGATGTCCCCAAATAAATGTTATCGTGTGGCTGGCACTGTTTTGCAGTAGAGAGAAGATGTTCATCTTCGGTTAACCTGTTTGGAAATACTTTCAGCAATAACTTAAACCAAGCGAGTTGCATCACCGAGTAGCCCTATTGGATGTTAGCAAAAAAAGGTTACAAGTGAAAAGGTGAACCTTAGCAGCTACAAACAATCACCTTCGTACGGAATGATATCACCTAATTAGGCTAACATATCGTCGTAACGACATTGGTCCGGTTTCGCACTAAATCAACTTAGTACATCTCCGCACAACCTGTCAAAGTCTCCGATCGAAAGCCTTACTTAGGAAATAGCGTTTCCTAACCAGTAAAGTTTGCCCGGTTGAGAAACAGGTATTGTGTGCAAACCCGTATCGATACCGTACGATGCATCATTAAGTCATCCATGTGCAAAACGCCAATAGAGTAGCGTTATTCATGAACTAGCAAAAATAAATGTACTGAGGTCGACTTTCATCAAGCGAACCTCACCTCTAGAACTCAGCGCTAGTTAAAAAAAATAACTGTGCATCCGCATAACAAACAAAGAGCTGTACTGTTCACCCCGTTTACTGATCCAATGAATCACCCTAGCAAAAGCCACAAAAGTGAACTTAATTATACTTTATAACAACTTGTAAGTACTTTATAATTATACTCTATAATAATAGTAATAACTTTATAATTATACTATATAATAATAGTAATAACTTTCTAATAACTTAATTATAGATTTAACTCAATTATAGCGAAGTTTATTTTTTGTTGAAATGCCCTAGCCGTTATTTCTGGCCGACGCTCAACACAAACAACAGTCAGCTTTGGGCATCATGAGGCCGCCGGGTGGCTTTACAAGGCTCAACTGTTCTCGCATTCATACCACGTTGTCGAATTCTGCTAGACAAAATCTCGCCCAACGCGGTGGCAAGCGCAAAACGACAATATCAACAAACAGAGGCTGGGACCGAGAGAAGGCTCTAAAGGCTTACGCGTTTAGAAATATACTGCCCAGACTTATATGGTAGGCTCCCCTCGAAAACGAAGCTACAATACAATACAAAGTATTTGGTATATTTACGAAACTGAAGGGTTTTTTCTTCTCTTTACAACGCTATTATCTACACTTTTCTTTACGACAGGAATATGTCACAATACTACAACAACTTTTAGCGGCTTATTCTCTCTTTCTCTCTCTCTCTCTCTCTCCCCCTGTCTCTCGTTAGCTGTGTATCGTCCAAACTCGGAAGAATTGTTTCGATTGGAATGTTCATGGACAACTTGCCCCTCCGCTAGTGTCTGGTAGGGACGTTTCCTGTTGTCATAATTAACGTTATTATCGTTGATTGTCGTGAACGACCAAAGCCGGAGCCAATTTCAATTTCTATCTCTAACTTGCCCTGGATATTTCGGAGGAGGCGAAGCCGGTCAGGAGGTGGAGATCTCAGGGAGGCAGGAAGGAAGGCTCTCAATTGCACTTCGGAAGAGCTGATACCCTGCCCCAGTTTGGGAAATGTTCAGCTATTGACTGCGACGGTAGGTGGCAAACGGTTGCGTTTGTCGCATTTCGACCTCACACCTCTCTCGCCCTCTTACAAGGACACTGATATCTTCAGGACGCCTGATAATATGTTGTCGTATGCGGCAGTCGTGCGATTCAGCTGTGGTTCAGCAATAATGTGCTATTGGATAGGGACTCGTTGGCGATCACCCGAACGTGTATACGGTCTGAGACCGCGACTGAAGACAATGGTCAGTCTTATCATCAGCGTTGATCATTTTATACAATTTATCTCTTTGAACGTCCCAACTGTGCGGGAAAGTTATGCGACACGAATAGTGGTCCTATTGAAGTTATTGTTATTTAATTCTAGCATTACGATGCTTACTATGCAGAGTTACATTGATTAGGAGCACATATGCAAAATCTGTTTGGTTTTCAATTTAAGTGTTTGCGCTGAAATGTTCACGCTGTTGATAAAGAATGCACGACAGTTTGACAGGCCACAGCCAACTGTTCAATGTATAAGTCATTATATAACTGACCGGGATCGAACCGACTCTCCGAGTCGAAGGGCTAATATCCTTTGGTGTGTGCCGTAAAATAAGCATGTAAATAAATCGCTATTTTAGAAATCGTTTGCTGCTGCGGATCCAGTATGCGGATATTTTGCTTCAAGAGACAATGTATCACTGGCGCCAAGTGACACTCAATAGAAAACCTGTTCAGAATAGTTTCAGCTCGAGGAAACTTATGTCGATGACAGGGGACAGATTTCGTCTCCATGGCCACGAAGAAACACGGTGAGACGTCGGAGATTTTAGATCTGATCGTCGTACCACTCACCTTCCCCGTAGAGCAGTGGTTGTCCGCATCGCATTCATTATTAGGGTGTTGGCTTAGCATATGTATTCATGATTAAATCACTGGGAAATTGGGAAAAATTGTCATTTTTTTCCTCTTTTTCTCGTAGGACCAGGAAGATTCGCGGAGTTTTTGATTCGCATCGAAATAACGGCGGAAATTCGAAAGTCGAAATTGATTTGTTCACCGAGATAACTAAAGCTACCTTAATTTATTAAATAGACTTAAAAGTACCAAAAGATCTTTAGTAAATTGACAATTAATCTCTAGAAAACCTCCTCCAGCAAGGAACCCACAAATTTTTGAAACACTTACAAGTTACATCACTTCGCAAAGAAGCTGAATTACTAATTATTCGAATAAATCTGAATTATAATTTGCCCGAACAAAAATATAAAAAAACGTTAATAAATACTCTAATAATTTATTCATACATTTGTGAATTATTTATTATTATGGTAATTTCTAATTAATAATTACGAATTAGTAATATGCATTTTATCATATCTGCCATTCTCCAAATTTCTTCCTTGCAAAATCAGCCTGCGTAAGCAGTGAAGGGGTAGAGAATTCGTCTCTATTTTTTCGACGACCGGACCCATATCGCGTTGAAGCCTACCGTTCCTTGGCGGACCACCAAAACATATATTGGGTGCTTATTGTGGTAACTTTCTCGTCATGTCTTTTCTTAGTGTGGTCGTAGCCAGTTTGAACTCCATCTCAATGCCCAAGTTAGGCTAGCGATTTAAAATCTATCGAACTTGGATAACTTTAGAGAAGATTTAAAAAATGAGTGTTTATTTTTCGGTGAATATCGCAAATGTTTGCGTGATTTGAGATTTCTTTTTATATCTTCAAAAAATTAAGCGCGAAAAGTGTTTATTGCAGGTATTTCTCTCGAAGAACTAGTCTACACATGTTTGTCTTCATATTGATGAGAAGTTCAAAAGACGTCATGTTTACACTCGCGTCAGTTTCTACATCTAGTCTACGGGCCAGGCTCGAGCAACGAATCAAAAGGATCTTTCCATCAATTTATGACTCCTCGAAGCTCAACTCAGGAGTCATAGAAAACAGACATAATAAACTGATCATAACAATTGAATCGAATACTAGACTACTAATACTCGCCTACCTAGTATTAGTTTGCAAATGTAGCAGAGATCGTTAATTTTATCTTTCAATATATATGTATATATATATATATATATATATATAGATTTTTTTGTATAGTATTATCTCTTTCAATTAGCTAACAAATAGCAATCGATTAGCATTTACTAGTGAAATGCACACATCGCCTTTTCCCAACTCGCAACCAACGAATCCTTATCATCCATTCCTAATTGTCCTGATTCCACCCATTTGCAGCCATTTTTTCGACACCCTGTACATTCAACGACACATATGTAGTGAAAACCATGTGAAACCCGAGGGTGGAGAGAGGTCCTCTCCACCGGCGACGACTCGCGCCGCCCCTTGATCCCTGAACCAGCTGCGAATTCATTCATTCATTCAACCATCGAACTAACTACCTGAGCTTAGTTAGCTCAACGGCCACCCCAACCTCATCCTGACCGTCATCTACCAGGGAGCGAGCGTGCCATTGAGCTGTGCGTTGTTGTGGGCGATCATCAGGACATCTGATCAAACAGGGCAGAGTGTTACAGCGAGTGTCGATTCTCGATCGGAATTCTGCGTGTTTCTATGGTGCTACACAGGTTGGTGGATGCGTGTGTGTCTATGGGTCCATAACGCTGAGCTGCTTGCTTGCTTGCTTAGTTGACAGTTGTCTCGTCGTTGGTGTGTCGAGCGACGTCTACCGTCTCTCTCTCTCTCTCTCTCTCTCTCTTGAGCTACCATTCCACTCGGGCAGTGTGATGTACAGCTCCTCCCGCTGGGGCCGCAATCGCTGTAGTGGAGAATTATTAGTCAGCATGCGGTGGTGAGCTGGTGGCTGTCGGTCTGGCGCTTTGTCTGTCGACGCCGCAATGAATGCTGCTGGCGTTTGCCGACGACGAGAGGGAGAAATGGCAAGATAGAATCAGCGGTGTCGCCGCCGCCGCCGCCGCCAGCAAACAGCAGAATGTCGGCTGTGATGACGAACGGGTGGTAACGGCAGCCAGAAAAGAAAGAACAGCGCTCTTGAGGACTGTGCTTCGCTCTGTCGTGCGTGTGAGTGTAGTGAGTGCCTGTACTTGTAGAGAGAATCGTGCTGTTGTGTACATGTGATAGTGTGGTACAGCAGTGGTAGACGTGGGTAGGGCGGACCGCGGTGGCAGACTCTGAGTGAGCGAGCGAGCACACGCGAGCGGCTGGTGGAAAACATCAACAGCGAACAGGGGAGCCGCCACCAGCCGACGAGGCAAAGCCTTCGTGGGCCTGCAGTGTTCCAACAAGCACTTTTTCGTCGTCAGCAACAACACAGCAAGAACAGCAGCGACACAACAACAACAACACAACAATAGGAACAGGAACAATCTCAGCAAGCACAACAACAACAACAACAACAAGCGGAACAACAACGACGTCGTCTCGCAGCACCAGTAAGACACAATCGCGTCGAACTCGTCAACAACTCATAACGTTTGGATCCGAGTCGTCGCTCTCGCTCACGGGGTGAGTTTTTGACTGTCAGATTTTCGATCGAGAAAGAGAGCGCAAAATTCGATACGATTTCGAATTGGGGGAGGGTCTAGTGTGGGGTGAGTTCTGTGCGTGGCTTGACGTTTCGTGCCCAGTTCCCGCGTGGATCTGTACGGCGATATCAGCGAATCGGAGTCTAGTCTGGCCTCATCCTGGACCCCTTTTTATGGTTGAGTGTACTATTGTTGTATGTTATTTGTTAGTGTTAATTTTGTCCGTGACGACTAGCTCGCTGTTTGACGCTCTCCCGTTGACGGAGTGGGCGGACGTAGCTGGCGGGGCAGTTCGTTTTCGGGGGCTCGTAATTGCTCGCGGAAGCTGCCATGTCGATATCTAGACGATTGGGGCTCGTCACCGAAAATCGTGAACAATTGCCTCGCTACCCGTCACGAATGGAGTCTACTGAGACCGTTAGCATTTGCGTCAGCACTTGTTCTAAGTCGGTGATTGTGGGTGTACCGTCCGCGTCGACGGCGCTTCCGGCTAAACGTCTTCGAAAAGGCTCACAGGAGTATTAATCGCTAAAGTCGATGTTCGACAGCTCAACACAGCTGTAATGGAATAATGAACACGTTGCAATTTGTATGCACTAATCGTCGCTTCCTGCGTGAGATCATGTATCCCTGCGTGAATCCTGATAATATAATTCTAATCTATATAGATGAATTATGTCAGTCAGAGCCACACATTATACATTACCTATAATGTGATTGATGAAAAAGTGTACAGTCAGTACTTATGGAGCTATCTTTGCAACTCGGCTCAATATCCACAACAATTACCAGTCTCGATTGTCAGTGGTAAAAGGGTCGGCCGTGTAAACTGGCCGCATCAGTGTAGCATTATATGCGAACTTGTCCACGCGTGATGACGCAGTGTTGACAGCCACCAGCGAGATATCAAATAGGTGAAACAAGTGACAGCAGCGAAGACGAAACCGCATCTGTGAGATTTAGCAGAGAAGGAAGCGTGCGTTTGTTGTTGTTGGGACCTTTCACAATGGTGTGGCCATATCGGTGTTTACTGTGGTTCCCTTTGTGGGGACAGAATTTTCATAGACGAAGCAATTAGTCGTCTTTGCCTTTAACGAGCGCTAATAGTTCGTAGCTGCTATCAACATGACGGAGCTCTGTTTCGTGATGGATCCCAGAAATATACAATACTATTGCCGTAGCTATTGCGACTGAAGCTATTACAATTGCTGCCCTCCCTGACCCCCCTCTCAAGCGCAATATGAAAACGCCTCGGAAGTGCGAGAACTGTTTTCAGAGCCTCCCCGATTTCTGTTGTAGACGCATAAATCGCTGACATTCATCGCTCTGCTGCGAAATCCTGTGCTCGGAAGTGTATATATATATATATATATATATATATACAATTCGAAATAAAAAAAATCCGCCAGCTAGCACATACTCTACTTCAGCTCCAGGGATTGAATCTGCCCCAACGAGCCCCCGGCCGTCTGCTGTGAGATAACAGTTTCTTTGATAGATTCGTCTCCCTCTAACTTTTTGCTATACTCTATTATTGGGCAGAATTGACCACTCCCTTTGTCTGCCACCAGAATCGCAAAAGTCTGTCCGTCACTGTCGGTGGTCGGCGCATCATTCTACACAAAACAAAAAGAAAGCTATGATACATAATGAGGGACGTTCCCATTAGTCGCCAAGTGAATCCAGCCAGCCAACTACCCGCGCCGAGATAACAAAGCACAACGACAAGTTAACGATACACGGATCTTTTTCCTGTCAATGTTCACCGCCGAAAATGATCTATCAAGAGTGTGGAATCGCCCCCCTACACATTGGGCGATATCGTTCGTTTTCGATACCGGCCGGCCGCCCAACGATCATTGTTCGGTCAGCGGACATTCAATTCGAGGGGAGATCTATAAACATAGTTGGATTGAACTCGTTTCTTGTTGGCCGCGGGATTGGCTCATTGGGAAAAATGACTAAAAACACAAATACGATCACGGCTGAATAGTACGTGAAAAAATTAAATGATGACACTGCGCATTCATTCGCTCCATTCGATGACAGTGGACAACAAACAGTAACAGATGAATCCATGTGTTTCGATATCTGACTCATGTTGACCGAGTGTGAAGCTGCTGTCCATCGTATGTTTTCGTAAGCAGCTCCGGGTACGGCCTAATAAATTTGCCGATACCTACAAACTCGTTCAGTTTTGTCCACAATCAGTGAACGAAGCCATCGTCGCTGCCGTCCTCCCTACTAATTCAATGGTACCAGATAGGCATTGTTGTCTCCCATTCGCTACGCCACGGCTGGCGCTTACATGCGGTCGGCATTTAGGTAGAACGGACTATCATCGCTGTTTAGGTTTCGCTGTTTAGATAAGTGTTGCCCCTATCTGTCTGTCTGTGTCTGGCTGCCTTTACCATGCGCTCGTTACCAATAACATCACTCGTACCGCAATTACGACCACAACTGCTGCTGCTGCGGCCACAGCAACAACTGCTACAGCCTGTTGCTGCTGTTGCTTTAACGATTTCAATAGAAGGCCAAGTCGTTGTGACGGCAATGCTGCAACGTTATTTACGTTAGTAGACGAGAGGGACATCTTACGGATGCCGTGTCGCATCGAATAGCGCTGCGTAGTCGTGCTGGATTGAGAGTTGGTGATTAGCTACCTCGTATAGTGGCTGTAATGACAGACAATTTCGGTTGGTTTTTATTTATTTATTTATTTCGATTAATCGGACAGGAAATAAACTCAATAATAGTAGCAATAATTTATTATAACAACAATAATAATAATAACTTCAATGCATGTTTAGACGACAGATGAATTTCAACAGTTTTGTATTGTAAACACACCATAGTATTTCTGAATATAACGCGAATTGAATCTGTCGTACACACGTCACGTATTTTGTTTGTGGACGATGAAATTTATATAGCGTATCGATGGTATAATTCTCCAGTTCTAGTCTCATCCTGGAAAGTAGTACAGCGCGGGTGATCTGTAACGCTCCAGAAAACAATAATCTCGTATCTCAGTAGGTGAATATGTTTGATTCATTTCCTGCGCATATGTGCACCTATGTATGCTTTCTCGTTGGTGTTAAACTCCGAGCAGTATCCCAAGTAACCCAGTCTATTTTGTCTATTTCAGATACGACAGCATTGGACATCTGCAATTCGTAGCCAGCTCTCAGCCGAAGTAGTGGGGCTGTTAAGTGCATGAGCACTAGATCTACGGTAGACTCGATCTTTTCGCGCAGTCTATGAAAGTATCTGCCGGCGTGTGCCGTGGCGAAAAACAGCCCAACAGTATAGTGCCGATTAGCCGGTAGCTCGGTCAGTTATGGCCGCTTCAATCAAGCCGCTCTCAGGCGCTCAGTTCATGTCGCCGGATAAGCCACAACTGCTGTGCCGACTCGACGGTCATTCCGACGTCGTCAATGAGGTATACTAATCGAGATAATTGACTTAATTAAAGCGAGCAATCCTCTTGTGTCAATACTAAGCGACTGTATGAATTTATATATGTATAAATTCATGCTGTCGCTTGTATTGGCACAGGATTGCTCGCTTTAATTAGTCAATTACAAGAAGGTATCCAGTCACATATATATGTTCATTAAAAGTTATGACTTGTTTGTTTTGATGACTTAATACCTTCGTGCATACAACCCATGAAATCTCTCCATTAAATCCTAAATCATATCCTCGGAAACACAAAGCCTGACGTGGACCGCAATTCGATGCAATAGACCCATTCACACCGAGATTTAGGGTGCTTGGCATTGTTGAAGGGGCAAGTATCTATTCGAATGTCATCCGTGCCACATTTTGCAGCGTTCGATGGCTCAACTTGCTGTTCATATATGACGTTATTACGCTATGGGTGACGTTGCGGATTGCATATGCAATGATTCAAACGGGCATTCAGTAGTATCGTCAATTTAACATTGTGTTGTCTTGTCACTACAATGGGCGGGAACTGCTGTCGAAAACTGTGTCGTCTCGTTGGAAGGTCAGTTACGAGCCACTGGCGTTTCTCTTGCTGATAAACCCTACTGAGATGAGCTTATCTATCTTTTGGCTTAGGAGAAGGCTGAGGCGATGCAAACACTCGGTTTTGGCTGATTTCTTCCTTTGGATGGCTGACGTCCCCAGTAGTGTCCGGGAGATGATATTCGTGCCGAACATACTTCTTCTAGGAATATGCATATAGAATTCGGCAAAAACTTCATTTTCTCGAAATGCACTGAACACGGTGTGCGTCCATTGCAAACACATACTGATCACCACTGGGACTTCTCTGATCATTATTTATTTTATCAAATAGTTCTGTGTTTGGTATTCACAGCTGGCGTTGCTGATGCTGCATGTAAAATATGATACCTAGCAGTAGTGGGTGAACGCACCTCATATACAAGCCCTTGTAGAAATCGTACAGGATAGATGCTTTCGAATGTGTACTTTCTATGGCAGTGTAAAATTGTGTTTTACTAACATACTGTCGAAATATCGCTATAGGCATATAGGAGTACGAAGGTTAGGTTGGCGGTTTTAAACCCCCAGGTCTGATCAAGATCAAGTATCGCAGAATGCACTGTGCGGCATAATCTGATCTGTAGCTTCGATTGGTACATATTCGATTCTGCTCTGAATATTCAACAGCAACATTTCAAATCACCAACGCCGAAATTCTTTTCCTGTACCAAAATAGCCTTCTATCTCACTTCGAATGAATAGTCAGCAAGATCTGTTCCGACAAATTTCTTAAAAATCAACATTAATCTACGTGGTGCATAACAAGCATAGTAAAAATTATAAACGACGTGATATTCAATATGTGTTTTGCCCGTATCGACGCTACGTGTTCCCATTTGCACCCGCTGACCACTTCGCCGTCCAGGTTCACACTATCGATAGGCCAGTATACAGACTCTTTTTGAATATTAGGGACGGCTAAATAGTGACGACAATATTGACTCTAGGCTGAAAGTCATGAGGGTTCATCATGTATGTTTATAAAATCCACAGTTTTCGATTTGTTCGAGCTTTGCCATTGGTACTACTGGAGAAATTGCTACACATAAAATAGTCTATTATAGAATGTGCTGTGTCGATGCCTTTCATTTAATAGTCGCTTCTGAGACTAACAGCTCGAACAGACCTGGGCTCGAGCAAAGTATACTACGGCATCTCTAATTCTGGATGGAATAGCTGTTGATGGTTGGTGGCTGGTAACTTATCAATGACACATGATGACCTCTGGCCTCAGCCGTAACTGACGACCGATCTATAGATCATTCAAGTGTTGCTTTGGTAGCGGCTGATCAAGTCGTTCCGTCTTGTTACCGGATATGATCAACTTTGTGCGCGCACAATATTTATGACATAATTATTATTGTTATCATATTCACTAGCGTCGGTCAGTTAGAAATCACGTCCCGAGCTAGACCAACTCTGATTGAACTGTGATTCCCAACGTTCGTCATTCATCTTATATTCTCGAATATTTCCAGGGGTTTTGTGTCGTTGTTGAACGTGCCGCGGATGGTTTTATTGAATGAGAAACAATATTATCGTTATGTGAAGTGAGCTTAGAGGTTTCTCCCGGTACAACTTACCCATGCGTGTCATGGTTTGTTTCGAGTGTGACCTTCATAATCAGCAGTTGTCAATGACACACAGACCCGCCCTACTGCGCTGTTTAATCGCTATTGTCCATTTCATCCGTCATTGGCTTCTTGTTATTGTATAGCACCAGCTACTGCTGCTGCTGCTGAACAATGCAACCGTGCTTTCTCTAGGCGTCATGGGGCTTAGGGTTACGGATAAATTGGTTCGTGCATATGACGAATATAACCAAATTGGCATCTATGGTCCGCTACCTTAGTTTAGTCGTTGTTTGTATTAGACACCGTCATTACTACGATATGGTGTACCCGCTGTTTAGATAGTGATCGCTCTATTCAAATACGCCGCCTCCCGAACACAATTCGTCCGCTTATAAGTAGATGACGATCGTGTGACTGGATCGGGGAAACGTGTGAAAACTTGGAGGAAGCATTCGCAGAACAACCAGGGGATGTTTTCATTTGTCTTTTGCCTGGGCTGTTATCCCTCCAGGTATCTCTTGACCGTTGAACTCTGTACTTCGAATCTTGTCATCATTGAGATACTCGGCCCCACAATGATTATTAGGCAGAGTCGTATGTATCTCTATGAAGAAGAGTAGAGCTATCGTTTATAACTTCATCTGAATGACGCCCGTGGCTAAATCTGCTAAAGGGGTTTCCCACTCCAGTTTTCATTTCTTTCTGCCGACTGGTTTAGCGCTATACCAAAATATGGATTAGTCTGTATCTCTGTATGTAGTAGGTAAACGGGTGATAAGAGCAAGGGGCAACATCATTCAGATCTCGTGCACTTGCCAGATTCAGTACACAGCTGTATTGCAATGTATCAATCCTCTATCGTGTAGATGCCGGGTATTGGTTGGAGCCGTCTATGCTCCGTTCTCAGGCAAACTCATTGGAGTCAACTTTGACAACCAGGTAGATAGGTCGTATCTCAACGCGTCTGTCATATCAAGGGTCATAATTATATAGCTATTGTCGATAGATCTCTGAGAGCAACGAGTACAGAGAGAAGAATCTACTAATAATAATTGCACTGGTGGACCCAAGGAAAACACTCGGTTCTCGGATTATTTGCCACATCTATAGTATTTATTCAGCTTCTGAATACTTTGCGTTTATAAAACGCGTCGTTATTATGAGAATATACATATATATATATATATATATATATATATATATATATATATATATATATATATATATATATGTATAGGGCGCCACGAGTCACTATGACTAAGTAAAAGGCTATTTCTTCAATTCACTGCGAGTCAATGTTTACCCATATATCTGAGGCGTGGTGCGCGTTAAACTTGTTGATTCACCATCGTTCATGCCACCGAATTCGATACTGCAGCACGCTCATGAGACGACGATACCACTCAGCTTGTCAACTCAAAGACATGGCACAGAGCAGGACGAGACGTCCACGAGGTTCAGCGTGAGCATGCCGCACGAGGGTAATCTACGACTGTGTAATGCAAATAACCTGCGTATATCCTCTTTTCCATTGCTGCCATCGGCTTACTGCGGATGGTGAATTGCTCCCTATACATCTCCATCAAGGTGTCACCTCGTTTTGACTAACGCGAAGATTATTCTGTGTGTGTGTGTGTGTTGTTTTGTTTTCGAATCAGGTCGTCCTGATAGGAGAGGAAGACGATCCGGCAATTATTTCGGTTTCAGACGACCGCACAATTCGGGTATGGGCAAGACGAGACACAGGACAGTACTGGCCATCGGTTTGCCACACGATGCCGGCGGCGGCGTCGGCCCTCGACTTCGATCCCCAGTCGCGAAGGCTCTTCGTCTCAATGGACAATGGAAGCATAACGGAGTTCGAGCTGGCGGACGATCTCAACAAGATCACATTCAGAAGGTTGTCCATGTTGAACGGATCTTATTGAGACGTTGTAGATTTGTGTGCGAATTTTTTTCGCAGCAGCGACGCCAGCCTCTCGATGACGCTCGCTTGCTCTACCGGATAAACGAAACAATATCGTCGAACGGTATTACTTGCGCTGTGGTAGCCACTTTGGTTCTTACTTGTTTATATGTTACAGTATATTATATAGTGCTAATGATTATAAATTTCGGCTTTCATCGACTATGCACGTAGTGTGTGTGCAGTGCTATTCGGCATAATATTGTCATTCGTTCCTTCGAGAAACATAATGCCAATGTTTGATTAACCAGTTCTCGATGAACGCGCGAGTATATCTGTGTCAGATTATCAAATGGAGTATCCTAGAATTCAATGACCAGCTGTAAGTGAATTCTGTGACCAATGTAAGTGAATTTCTTTTAACAAATTGCTTTTTTTTTTGTCACCAAATCGTGATTGAATCCTAGGAGCTATATTGCACACCAGCAGCGTGTAACGTCGATAAAGTTCTCGCCTGTAAGCGAGTGGCTCCTCTCAACCGGCAAAGATAAATACTTTCAGGTAATTTACTAAATGCTATTATCACATTGTGTCGTAGCTTTTTTTTGTCTCTATCTGAAACGTACAGTGCTTCTTTACTTTTTTTTTTACCGAGAACTTAAGCATATGTATGTATATTGCAGTTCCGAGAATAAACATTTGATTATGAACTATGAACTTCTTAAGGTCGGCTTGCATCAAAGTCAGCCTGACAAATGCACGCGTCAGGTAACACAGGTGCGATCGTACTCCAACTCGCTCGATAGTACCCAGCTTGTGCGTTTCTTAGTCCAACCGGATTCCTCTGCTAATACCGTCATTTTGTTATCGGTCTATGTGATATTCCGCCCCCTCAGTGGCATTGTACAGAAACCGGACGCCGATTGGGCGCCTTTCAGGGATCAGCGTGGTGCACAACCGTTGAATTGGACCAAGCGTCGCGGCACGCGTTTATCGGCGACTACTCGGGGCAAATTACGATGCTCAAGCTTACCGAGACAAGCTACCAACCAGTCACTACACTCAAGGGACATTCAGGCTCGGTTCAAGCGCTGTTGTGGGACGAACGGCGAAAATTACTCATCTCAGGCGGTTTCGACCAGGTTAGCTTTCTCGTAGATAGACTTTAGCAGAAGGGTATAAGGCATGATGACTCTTCACCTGCATGAATGATGGACAAAAGGAAACGATGACATGAGGTATTCGAAATGCTTGCGCAGCTCGTGGCGACCCGTGCATAACCGTCGAATTCAACCGCCACAATACGACCACATACCGCCGATCACCCGGTCTATTGGGCTACAGCTGTCAGTTGGCGCCAAGCACAATTCACATGGCAAACTCGCCATGGTCCCAATAGTTGGCGTTGCTATTCGAAACCCGGATTGATCATTTCTCCCTGTAATGACTCTGTTCGTCCTTCGACCTTTCTCGTTGTCGACGGGGTTGCCCCAGCAGATCATCATCGTGTGGGACATCGGTGGTGGTAAGGGGACCGCTTACGAGCTCAGTGGTCACCGCGCCCGCATCACCGGGCTGGCGCTGTTCAGTGCGTCCTCGTTGCTGTCAGTGTCCGAAGACTCGACGTTGGTCGTTTGGGACGTCGAAGCCCAGCGTCAAGAGACCCCGGAGTGGACCGAGCGGGATTGCTGTGAGCGGTGTGCCAGGCCCTTCTTCTGGAACGTGCGTGCAATGCTCGACCAAAAGCAGGTAGGTCGTCAAATGATCGATCTCTCTGCCTTTCCCTCCGACGTTGCTCTGCCACCTCGCTATATTTCATCGACGTGTGAGAAGACGGCTAATGTTGTAGCCCGGTACTATAGCACGGTAGAGATATCAAAACAGTGTCGAACTCCGTCAGTCACAGCCAGATGCGTTAGAAAACGAGGTGGTGCCAACTTTGGAGGATTAGTGAAACTTTGTCTACTTGGCACTTGATGTGAAATTAATTCTAGCTCAATTAATTAATCAGTTTACTTTTAGTCGTTTCGAGAAATATAAACACTATCCAGGTAGTAACATCAATGTTTAACCCCTACTGGTTGTCACTTTGAATATAGCTAAGTACTAATAATGATAATAATGATACAATATATGCTAACTGCTATATTGCCAATATTGGCTCCAATTGCTTCTCTAATTATTGTGTATTCTAAGACAAATATAATCATATGAAATAAGGGCATGCCTCTACGTAATTCTTCGAACAGATCACCATCATTTGTCTTTAATAATAATAATAATAATAATAAATCTATGTGTTTATATAGGTGGGACTGCGTCAGCATCACTGTCGGCGATGCGGACGAGCGTTGTGTGACCGCTGCTCGGCCAACCGTTCGACACTTCCCAGACTCGGCTTTGAGTTCCCCGTACGCATCTGTGACGAGTGTCATCTGCACATCTCGGACGGTGACCGACAACCTTTAGCGTCATTCCACGACCTCAAGGCTCCTGTTACGGCGATGTCGTTTGCTGGCGCATCGAGAACGATGGTCACCGTTGGAACGGATCGAAGTATCAAGATCTGGGACCTGTCCAAGGTGCTTTAGGATGCGGTGGGCTAACTCGAATTAGCTAAAAATTGCTCGCTGGTTGAAATAGTCAAGATATTATTACTATTATTATTCATAAAAAAAATAGCTACTAAACGTAGCAAAAAGAATAAGATAATAAT
The DNA here is from genome assembly GCA_019614645.1 of Stratiolaelaps scimitus. Taxonomy (NCBI): domain Eukaryota; kingdom Metazoa; phylum Arthropoda; class Arachnida; order Mesostigmata; family Laelapidae; genus Stratiolaelaps; species Stratiolaelaps scimitus. The sequence goes on from JABWDB010000026.1 coordinate 2,806,892, forward strand.
ATTGGTCAATGCAGATACAGTTATATTCAAGAACAGCAGCAGTAGTTGCAGCAGCAGAGAACTGGACAGCTTACGGATGACAGAGAGGTCAAACGAAACCGGACATGCAAACAATAAGAGTATATATATATATATATATATATATATATATATATATATATATACACACACACATATACATGGGTTATCTACCACTATTACTATTACTACTACAACATGTGTTTGCGAAAAGAACACCGACCTTTGATGCCGTGAATGAGAAGGATCGATATTCACGTGGGAGTGATCCACCCTGTGCTTAACTAACTAGATCTGTTTTGTAACAGACGACTGATCGTGCTGAGGCAATGAAATACAACAGTTAGGGTACGTGATTGATTGAATAACGAATTCATTCATACGGCCGTCAAACGAATCACTGAGCCAAATTGGCCGACGAGAGATGCACGAATCAGTCTGCAACATTTTCCTAAGGCTGAGGGATTCCCTTATTTTTGGCTTTCTTCATCGATCTAGATATATCTTATTATTGTAATGATAATAAGCCCTGTGCCGTGTGATCGTTGTTATTACCGCCGTCGTCGTCGTCGCCGTTGCGCCGCCGCAAGTATTCCGTTGACGGGGGAGTCTGTCTGTTTTATTGAGAAATCAACCAGGATTCCCCATATGATTAATCGCAACAATTTCCGACTTTACGACGTATGCTGTATACGTGTGTGTGTGTTTGCGCGCGTATGTGTGTGTGTGTATCTATCGGGGATACGTGTGAATAAGCGAATGCAGGCATTAGATGTGGTATTGATATAGGAGCTGTTCCTTATGGACGCACGGAGAGAGTTGGGTGATGCTCTGCGAACACCGCATAGACCTGTATACGTGTTGGTTGTATGCCAATGTGTTTAACTCGTTTAAAGGGGCAATTAGCCCCGGGCGGGGAAGAAATCAAAAGAAACAGTCGACATCTAATTCATTGATTCATTGAACAACATAGTCACGTCGATGGACAAGCAGGGAGGGCGAGAATCGATTATCGCATCAGGATGATTTTTGCCTTGGACACAACTAGGCCACACAATGTGACACACCAACATGGTCGGCAACTCTTGTATCGTGCCAGTTCGAGTTTAATTGTTATTTTGCTAATTATATTATATTAAAACGTGATGATTACGTGATGGTGGTAATAATAATGTTCTACAATTATACAAGCATACATTTTTGGTATTTTCATTCTGGAGCTGTATCTGTTCGTTCCGTATTTTGGTATTCTTCGTTCAAACTAACTAGAACTCACAATTAATACTATTGTGTGTATGTGTGTGTGTGTGGTGTGTGTTATGTTTCAGTTATATTTCTATCAGTTCACAAGACAATTTGGTTTGAAATATCAATTTTTCGATATGCGTACTTGTGACTCTCGGAGCCGTCCCAGTCGGATATAGTTCTCGGTTACTCGTTGATTTTCTTCGAAGGGAAAGCGTACTCTGTATCGCCGTTTTACCGTAGGAAATGCCTGTACGATACCGCGTGCCTGTTCACGATACGTATTGTCACTTTTCGTGTACGCCACTGGCTTCTTGGCTAGAAGAGGGTACCCTAAGTTCGGTGTTATTGCACTATGCTATTCGTTTCGCTGTGTGACCCGGACAGTTGCCGTTCATTATTGTGGCTTCGATGATAAAGAGCCTCACGATTGACTGGTGCTTACACTGCTATCACTCGAGAACAACCCAGTCATTCGGTATTTCCCATTTGAACAGCAAGTGTACCGCGAGTCTTTGCGCATATTGACCGATTGCCAACTCCACAAGTTCGACCTGACTTCGCGATCAGTTCTTGCTTAATTGTCTAAAAGTAGATTCCTCCTTGATGAACATTATTTCGTGCACTGTAGACGCAAGCAGGTGGTAGGCACGACACAGACCAGCAAGGTCAGGATATTATCAAGATATCATCTTAGCAGCTAGATACGATGCCGAAGTAAATTGAAATCCTTATTCCGCAAGTGTGTTACTCCGAAAACGGCGCAATGTATTTATTCGTCTTTGTGATTCGACCATACACTCGGCAACGGGAATGAATTCGACCATGCAGAGTGTGGTTATGCATCCTGTCGAATCAACCGAGTCAAAAACAAGCGAAATGTTCAAGGAGAGTTTCATAGAGTGTTTCGTCGACTGAGCGGATCGTACGGACTTGACTACAGAGAGAGAGAGAGAGAGAGAGGTTCCACTGGTCGCCGATGCAGACGTGGTGGGTGTGCAAACAAAGAAACACTGGGCCGGATTTTCGAACCAGTGACTGGCTGTAGTTCGAACCCCGATCGAACAACCACAACTATAGCTAGATAACAACTCAACCCTGGAACCCATATATATATATATATATATATATATATGGAATGATAAAATATAGTGGTCGTACTAGAGAGGTAAGGAGGCTTACCTGCAGTGGTGACGCTGCTAATGATCTATGAATCCCACAACAAGCGCACTCCTACCGCCATGTATGTAGTAACGAATTGTGCGTTGAAATGGTGCAATAAGAGCGGATAAAGAAAGGGAGAGAGACATATATATATATATATATATTAGAAGGGCGGTTTGTTGTTGTTGTTGTTGCTACAGTAAAAATGATGCTAACAAACTAACTAAGCAATTGATTGATTCATTGCGACGAGTGAAAGTCAATGCGCGAGTAATTTACGTATATACAAAACGTGTATAAAAAAGCACACGAAACTCCCTTTCATTTGAATTGATCCGCTGTGTGTGTGGGTGCGGTTTGGGGAGATGGTGGTCTTTAGTAAAAGTCCCTTTTGCATGCGAACCCTATGAGTGTTCAGTCTGGCTGGCTGACTCAGTGTGTGTATGTGCCGTATATAACACAATTGTATTGTGAAGCACATCCGTGTACGCTGGATCCCGACCGATGTAACATCGTTTATTGTGTGACACTACTGCTTAGTTAGTTATGGTTTGTTGCTACCTACGTTGAATTTGGACTAATGGATATTCTGTATTTTGGGGTTGGCGGATACACTGGTTCCAGCCAAACCATTCTGATGGGAAGAGGGCCATAAGGGGGTCATAAACAATGTGGGTTCTGTTGGCATCATTTTGCCTTCTCTCAAATTCGGACAGCCAAATAATGTGTCTGAGCTTAGCATATGTGTTGCGCATCCACCCACTCGCGTGATCCTAAATTCACGCAAAATTGCTCGGATAATTTCAATAGAAATTTATATAGCAATTGTTGTGACGATTACGATAGACGATATCATCTCCACGAGTCTACTGAGCGAGCCTATTGTGAAGTAGCAGCAAAAGTGTGTATGTGTGTGTCAACGAAAAGAGTTGAAAAGCACAATGAATAGAACATGTGTGAATTTTGAACGAAATAGAGCCAATATTGTTTGACAATTTGTTTGCATACCATTTCTGCCCGTACGAAATTATCTAGCGAATGACATGTCAATGTAATATATTACGGAAGCAAAATAATCATAATGGTGTCGAGAAACAAACGGAACTAGAGAATGAGTGAGAAATTGCTATCACAAATAATTAGAAAGACTGAACGATAGTACCAGCAATGAAACAAGGCTTGCTCGTTCACTTCATCGCAGTGTACGATTTGCCTCTATGAACTGCAAATGATTCCCCCACACCCCTTGTACTGTTCCTTTATCATCATATTCGAATTCTCTCCAAGCTTTTACAACACACATGCCCAACGTGCAAACACGCACAGTTGTGATCGACTTGAAACGTCTGTTGTGTTTGTGATCATTTCGTTGGGCTGATGGACAAATCTGTGTGTCTGTATCTATTGTAGCTATTGACATACGATATATACAACAACGTAGTAATTATTGTAGCTATTGACATACGATATATACAACAACGTAGTAAACTATAATCATTATTATTATTATTATTCATATATCCTGTGTATTTATAATAAGAGAATTCTATCTTCTACTCAACCTAGACAACAAATGATTGTATGTCAACGGAAGTGGCTACAGAAGTAATAATATAATATATAAAATATATCATTCATGGCGAGACACTGTTAAATGGAACCGTTATATAGAACATAACAAACAACAAAAAAAAATACATTTTGCGTGAACATCACTATGATATTATTACACACATAGCGCCCATTGCAGAGAGGCGCCTAGATACACCTAGAAGCAAGATCGAAAGTTCTTACATATATACACACAGAGATATTAACAAAATATAGTAGATAATTTAATATCCACTATATAAGTAATAATGATAATACTAATGGATATATATATATAAGAATACTTAACGCATGTAGTGTACTAATGAATATTATGGTGATGATAAGAAAATAATACACTTTGACGATGACGATGTTCGGGCGAACATTGCCAGCCCGGCGTTGCGTGATATTCAGCCATATCGAAGCGAAGAGATAGAGTGAGTGAGTAAGGGAACTAGAGTAAAGTACGATGCTATTATATAATAGATAACGTAAAAACAGAAACCTAGAGCCTGTCGTATCGATTATAGCGGCAATGATCTGATGATCATCGCCGTTATTATCTAACATTATACTGATCATGTTCAGATCTGGGGCATATATAGAAACAGTTCATCAACAACTAACGCAAATCAACAGAATGCAAACGATTAGTATTAGCAAGAGGTAGAATGGAGCTAGAAACGTTTATATGTGTTTCAAATTGACGAGGATAAGCAAAAAGTCAGACGCAGTATTCACTGTTCTTATATATATATATATATATATATAGACCCAACAACAAGACAGCACAAAGCGCCTGCACACAGACACAGTAATGAGACTACGTACAGCCACCTAACGACTGGTCGCCCGCTCTTTCCATTGTAATAATTATCCACAATAATAATTGCTGTCATCCTCATATAGCCGAATTGTTATCGCTATATGATTATATAGCATTGGCGGCCAATTTCAACCAGCTACCCCCCGCAGACTCCCATATGCAACTTAGCAACAGCAAAGATAAGAGAACGATTAAAAACGGAACAAGACAATGCGTCCCTCTTGTGAAAGTAGGCGTCTTGTGGGTGTCTGTGTGTAGTTCGGGGGGACAGTCGGAGTGTTAATCGCGACCCGATTCAAAACAGTAATAACAAGTTTAACTGTAAAAGCCAATGGACGGGGTTCAATCGAAACACGCAGACAGTATACCGTGTATGCAGAGGCTAATTAAGAGAGACCGGGGGGGGGGGGGATAGATAGTAATGGGGTTTGCTATTATACAGCAGAGATATGAGAACGCGCGGAGCGGGTGGGCATTGAAACAAGCAAGGCGAACTAATTCGAGCGAGAATAGTTCGGCCACTTTGGTGTTGAGACTAGACATTTTCAGCAGAAGATGCAGGTGTCGCATTGTCCGCACGCTGGGTGGCGTACGCCAGAAGGATGTCGAATCGATCGAACGATCTAATCGACAGTATCATCAAGGCAAAGCGTCGTCGTACGGCGATGATGATCATGATGGAGTGGCGGCCGCAATATACAAGATGATATTACAACGGCGATGGAAGATAAAGACAATTAGTTTACCCTGTTTAATAAAAACAATAAAAAAACAAAGACAAATGAGTCTGATGATGAACCGACTGATTATATAAGAAGCCTCTCGACTCTTCATTTCGGAGATGGTAGATACTTTGGTATAGAGAGAGAGAGATGAAACGCTAGATTTCAGGAAGGATGGTGTAGATCTCTGAAATCTCTCCGTGGCTGAAATGACAGCGATCTGTCTCTCTGAATGGTGATGGCTCAGCCGCTATCCATGCATGCTAAGATGTATCAGAGATGTGCTCTGACTACGCCGATCTCGGCACACATCTGACTATATATATATATATATATATATATATATAATGCAGAGGCATGCAGAGAATATACGTTACTTAATTTGATGGGTTCAGTGAATGGAAGGGTATGTGATTAGCATAGAATCGGCTATGTAAATTCTGAATGCAGAAAACTTAATGACGAATGCATCAGCACCCCTATAGGTCACTTAGTCCAGTTGACGTCATACGAGGCTCGACGAACCTTAACTACAAGCACAGAGATCAAATACCATACAGCAGGATCTTCAACAGTAGTTTAGGGTAAAAAATATACGAGTTGTCCTCTTTAAACCCTCTAAAAATGATTACTTTGAAATTCCCCGTTTTCGCGCATACTTCACTGGACATTGCATTGTTGTAGGGTGAAAACTTACCGAGACAACTAGCACACAAACAAATATCCGTTCTTAGTTTATAACAAATATCTATGTTTATTTATTTCTGCTGTTTCGCTAGATCGACCCACAAACGCCAACGTTGTACGGTGAAAACTTACCGAGACAACTAGCACACAAACAAATATCCGTTCTTAGTTTATAACAAATATCTATGTTTATTTATTTCTGCTGTTTCGCTAGATCGACCCACAAACGCCAACGTTGTATGCCTATCCACATCTGTTTCTAAGATTCGTTAATGGATCAGCCCGCTACGAGAACGCTTGAGCTGCGTTCGTTCAATCTGCTCGATCTGTACATGCATCAATCAATCATTCTATCAATCAATTCCAAGCTTATAATTTGCGAAAAATACTGTATCCACTCCCTATGATCGCATACTAGATATACAACCCGTAATATTGTTCTTTGCCAGTCGCTTTTTTTCTGCACATGCTACACCTGATTTCGGGACCAATTTATCCCCGTGACAAAAGAAAAGCACGGCTATTATGAACGCGAGTAAAAATTGCCCGTACGCGACATTCGCCCGCGACTCGTAGTAGTTGTAGCTAGGAACACATACTCGTTGCGCGTTTGCGCGTATAAATACGCCAACGGGGACATGTTACGTTTTTGTTTTGAGGTTCAATTTCTTGTAGAGGAACCAAATTCGATATTTCAGGTCATGAAACCTCTTGGGTCTGGTAATCCTCCACTCGGAGAACTGGTGCCGTTTTATCAAAATCATTTGATATTCGTTGCCCTGGAATAAAATGACAAGCAACAACGAACGAATGTTACTTGAACGAATATATTAAAAAAATTACATCTCATTTAGCTAGGGAAAGAGAGAGAAAGAGAGAGACGAGTGGGAAGATGAGGAGTAACTTCAATTCCAGAGAAAATCCGGCGGAGCCTCGGAGACGCTAGACTGCAGCAAAAGGGGTAGCGTTACCGCAAAGTTATCGTTGTTTCAGGGATCGCACTTGTCAGGCCTAACTTTCATTGATAGGACAAAATATTGAATGGCAGCATTTCGTCTTCATACCTGAAATCCACGAAGCCAAGGAGGAACGCCCGGCATGTAATCTGTGGGCCGCGCCTTGCCCGGTTCACCGAGGATATCTGTAACGAAGTCGTGATTCAGCCGAGAATTCATTTCAGACAAGTGACTTTCGCCTCATCCGACGGCGGTTCATCGATTTAAGAACACACTCAATAATGGGCATTGATGATTTGAGAGGGATAATTACTTTAGAGGGAAGGCAAACAGGCTGAGTTCGACTAGTTAGTAATTGACCACTAATTGCTATTTAATACTACAGTACAACACCCCTACAGAGAAAGCGAGAGTGTGTGAGCTAGCGGTAACGAATATACTTTATAGTTGACTAATAAATGTGTTTATAATAACTAACAATATATATATATATATACACCCATACAACATTGTAGTATGGGTATACATATATCTAGTTATGTTTATTATTTATTAGTTTCGGTATAGATGCTATAGTTATAGCCTCGCTTGTCTCGTTTGTACTGAGTTTCTCTACGTTGCTGTCAGCGGAAACTCGCATGGAGCCACAACCACACACACACACACACATGTTGCGCTACAGATAATTCCGCAGATAACGAAACAGAGACGAGGTCATCCATATACACCCTCAGCGCCAATGCCGGTCAATAATATTCTGCCTCGACTCGACAACAACAACACGCAGAGGTCATCACTTTAGGCCAATAATTATAAAACTCAGAGTAGATGAACTCGTTCCGTGTAAATTACGATGGAAATGTGCAAATCATTTTTATGACCGTATGCAATCAAATAGATGTTTGCGCTATTTCTAGACGTTGCCTACCGATATAATCGTTCTGACCAAACAGAGCTTTCTTTTCGGTCCACGCGTTTCTAGGTTTGTACTTGGGTATCGTCGAGATGGGCTCTTTCGAATCTGGCAATCGTGGCAAAAATCCGATGGGGGGCAAATCGGTTTCCAGCCCTAGAGGTTTCGGCCTAACTCGGTCGCACATGACGCTCTCGGTCTCGTACTTCTGTAGATCCGTTAGCCTGGAATTCAAAATTTTCCACAATGAATTTTGCGTGGCATTTCATAAATGAATGGCGGTACAGGGGGGGACGGACGGAACAATCGACAGTCTAACCGTTTCCGATTACTAGGTCGACTGCAACTACGACATTGTGCCACCGTTACGATTGACTGACTCGCTGCTCGGCGAGTCCCGAACGTGGAACCGTGATGGCAGTTAAGTTACACATTTGTCGATTAGTGATGAGCTTAATTGCCGGCCACTGCGTGCGGGCTGTTCTCTGGCTGCAGAATTCGTGGGAATACTTTAGAGGCTGATGAAGTGGTACATTGATCACTAGTACGATAGCACAACGAACTCGGAAGTCAAATACGAGTGCCTCTTGAGAACTCGTCATTCGTCCCTTCTCTGTATTCGAAAATAACCATGCCATACACAATTATATCGCGCGTATTCGTTCTATCGTTGAACAACAACTCGGGTAGCACGCGCGAGTTGAAGTAGTCTCCTGAGTAAAAAAAAAATGAAGAAAAGTAGTTCTTGTCCCCGTAACCCCGATCTCAAGCAACGAGCCAGAATTGTATGGTATTGTTCTTATATTATTATACATTATCTGATATATATATATATATATATATATATATATATTGCAGTTCCGGAAATAAACCGCAAATGTTATGTTATGTTATGTTATATATAAAGGAATACAAACTTTGTCGGCTCTGGATGACGCTTTCTTGATATCAGCAATGCTGACGATGTGCAGATACATCTTGCGTTCAGGTGACACGCAGAACTAGCCAGCTTCTTCACTAACGAAAGCATGACTGGAGCTCGCGATGGAAGCTCAACTAATTGAGCGATCCGGAGCAAACGCGAACGCGCTCGCCGTACCAATTATAGTTCTCGCCAATCGATCTGCGACACTTGGTCTAGGCATCGGCTGTACACCACCACCGGCTACACATGTTGTTGGCACAACATCGCGTTTACATCGCGCGGATAGCGGGGGCGATGCAGCCGATCGGCGAATTCGAAGCGCGTCGGATGAACGCATCCTTGTTTCACAGAGGCGCAGGGGGCCATGGGCGGCGCCGCGCTGCGCTCGCGTTTGTTGACACCGCACACCACAGTGGGTATCCTTCGGAAGATAGCGGACTGTTGAGGAATAACTAATTCGTAATTATTGTATGTTTGAATAGATGTTTATCTAAATAATTCGTTGATTGACGCACCGAAGATTCGACTGTTCCGGGCGGACTCGCATCCAACGTTGAACGTCCATGGTGCTGCTTTTGACATTGAATCTCCTCCCGATCTAGTTGAATGCATGGCACCGAGGATTCGATGACGGATTCGGGATGTCGATGATGAAATGAAGTCAATGAGAAATAAAATACGTCTATATAACCGTCGGCTATGTTGGATCCAAAGATTTGCTTATTTAAACGCACAAACAATGCTGCTGCTTTTATTTATTTTCTTGGAAGGCTAATTGAGAGTAAGTATAATCAGGATCACAACGTTGGAATAATAGAGACAAAATGGACAGAGGTAAAGATTTTATTTTCTGTTTAGTTACGATATGGCACCAGCTTGCGGGACTCGAACCTGCGCCCCACGTCCATTTATAGCCAGAGACTTTGCAGGTTATACTGAGACACTTATTAGAATGTGGTAAGCGTGTTTTTTTATTTGATTTCAAAATATTGATTTGACTTTGTAGCTTATTGGTGACATTTTTTTGGGAATTATACCAGGAGCGCCAACTCCCCGGCATCATTCATATCTAGATAACACCTAGACATATGCTAGGGAGAGAAACTCGTTGTCTGCGTCTATTTTTTCAACCAGGTAAAGTTTTCGAATTTCTAGGAGTTTGTGGAAACCGTTTCTAGGCTATTGCGGCAGCAACTTTTGGCAGCTGTCACTAATTATTGACGTATACGTGTTTAATTCCGATGGAATCATCTCTTGAGGCTAGTGTCGTATCTGACGTATCACGAACGAGGCTCACGGAACGATCAATCGTGTTCGACATGCGTGACTGCCAATAGACCCGTTGAAGATACTGCTGGTGGACTTGGAAACAATCCATCGGATGTAAACCCTGGCTTGATATGTCACAACCGAGTTATGCATAAATTTAATTGGGCAAAATCGCAGGGCATATAGATATGCCTGTGGCCCGCGGGCCTGACGTGACGTGCCTACGACACGTCCGACATAATATATATATATATATATTCTAATCTCTACACTTATTATGTCGGTGAACCCTGCATTTCCTTGGCGTCCACTGCTTCGTGTGACAAGCAAAGCTCACAGAGTTGTTCAATCGCCAATTTTTCGAATTTGATACCCATCAAGCATCCACCTCGCGCTAAATGCTTCCCTCTATCCGGTACGTGTAACTAGCCTGTCTGCCATTGAGCAATTGCCTAGAGCTGCCACGGATGCTCTTGTCCCTCCGGGGTGTTTTTTTTTACAAACGACTACAGACACTCTCATCTTATCCGAAAATCCGTAGAGCGAGAATATTTGTATGCAAAATGTCATATGCCCTTGATCATCGTTCGTCGATGAAAAAGTCAGCGTGGTTGATCGGGATAGCTATTTATTGCTTATCAACTCCGCGGGATTTCCGCGGGACGTTCTCCGATTGTGACCCTCCATCCTGGCAACACTATATGTATTTATTGGCTACGTCAATGACGCTGCGCATTGTTCCGCCACTTCGCCGATAATTATTGATGTTTTTACTATCTAGTCGAAAACACATTTGATTGAACAACTAGGAGAACGACCAACGTTGATATTTCTTCGGGGAATACAAAATCATTGCCGTTGTTGTCGCTATTAATATGCAATACTATTGATAGTCACGAGGTTACACAAACAGGATGATGGATGACGAGAGCTATATTTTAAATATATATATATATATATATATGTCACACTGTTCCAAGTATGGTCTTGCAGCTGGCTAACTCAGCCATGCATCGATAATCGAATAGCTCTAACGACTTAACAGCAGTTGTTCCGTGGACGTCAAATGTTGGCTGAGCGTCAGCTCGGAAAATTTACGCGTAGCAATCGAACTGGTTAGGGCTTGTAGGTAAGAATACAAATTTCTTCTTTCAGTATCCTGCTGTAGCTATATTGAGCACGGTCAACGTGTGAGTCTCGGCTACGTTAATGACCTTCTGTGATGGGTCTCCCCAAGCGGCGTGTGTCTCAAGCCGATTCTTGCCGAAGGCAGTGTTCTCGCAGTAAACCCGACGAAAATCTCCGATTGAAAAGTTCACCATTGTGAACTGGCCATGCTAGAAGATGGCTTGGATGGTCGTCGACCCTGGTATTTTCACAAACGTCTACGCAAACGCCAACCGCTACCGCCCACGTTGTGAAAGTACGACGAGGATTTCGAATGCTTAGCGGTTTTTTTTTGTGTTTTACATATGGAGGTTATTCGCTTTCGACAAGCTGTGCACGTCAGTCCACGCCGCGAGGAGCCGAACGACGAGAGTCAACAGGAATCGCCGTCTGTAGACGAGGTTCGAAGGTTCCGATAATCACAAACGGACATCAGTTCATGCAGAGTAGATTGGGTCTCCTTTATTGAACGCCAACGAGCAGCAGCAGCAGCAGCATTTCACAGCGACAGATCGTTCAGTTGCTGTCGCTTCGGGTCGAATGTGCTTTTTCTTGCTTCCAGATCGTGCATAGTCTGCAATAGCAAGCTCAACCAGCCTAAACAGCTAAGGTCATCCCCAATACTGTCTACTACTCGAAAGTTCAATACGTTAAGCAACAACGTCTACCGTAACGTCTATGAGTAGTGTGTCCCCCAGGTCTTCTCTCTCTCTCTGCCTTCGTCCATCCATAAATCTGTTCTGCTTCGGCGTTTTGCTGTTTCTTAACCAGCAACCGCTGTGTTCTACGGCATGGTTCGATGGGTTCTCCACATGCATGATTAGGGCGTTCGTCACGAGTTCATCGTGCGTCGCACAGGAACGCAGATAATTCGAGCAGCATAGATATACTTTGTTGTAACGGAGGTAACGTGAGTTTGCATACGCTTGTTTAAGTCTAAAAACTCTTCATGAACCGATATTGATTCCCTTGGAAAGCTGGCCTGATCGAAGGGATGTCATTGAATGTTCGCAATTTCCCCGCCCTCCGTGCACTCCCGACGCCCTTACGAGGTTGCAGTTGTCGTTCCTCGGGATTCTTTACCTCGACAATTACCGATCTTTTTCAGACTGAAGCGGATGGCATCGTCAAATAGTTCGATAGCTTTCCACGATGGGAAACAGTCAAATGTATCGAATGAGAATGAAAAATCTGGCGTTTTCCTCGTGGTCTTGTTCACGTCCACCAACCAAAGATATACCTACTCGAGAGGAATCGTCCTTTAGACAGTCAGTCGCATCGACCGTGGCGTGGAAAGTCTCTGGGAACTTCAGAAGGACACAAGAACCCCTAAGAGGACACATTGACGCAATTGTAACAGCATACCTACCCGTAATCACCCCGTTGAAATTTTACATTTCAAGCTTCAGCCGATGATTGTTGCACATACGAGGTCATTGAAATCCACCGTACGTCATTTGCTTATGCTTGCCAAAATCGTCTACATCGCTCAATAGTGTATGTATGCGCAGTACTAATAGTTTGTACATCTATACCGCCCTAGGGTAAAAGCTTATTGGTTTATTAAACGAGCTGCTATTGTTACAATGCTTAAGCACTCTTATATGTCATCACGCAGCGGGGTTCGAACCTGCGCCCTCTGGGGCTTTTGCCGATTGCCAGAGGTGCAGTGACCATACGCAATAGTCACGGCAAAGCCTTGCCAACGTGCGGAGTCCAAAAAAAAAATGATATTCCATATATTGGGACGCTTTGACGCTTAAGCCGTGTTAGCTATGAAGCATGCAACACAGCGTTTGACCGTCCCAGTGGCCGATGTTCCATTCGCTAACCAGTTACCGACACGAATAAAGAACTATACGGTCTTTCTATGTTATGCATCTGTAGTGGTAATAGCCTATAATTAGCCAAAACGGCTTCATTTCAACCGAGTTGAATTTCTCACATTGTTGCTTAAGCCAATCGGCATTTGGTTCGCGCCAAATGCGCTAGTGGCTCTACAGGTGAGCGGTGCACATTTGCAACTTGCCTAAACAAGCATCTGCATGACCTTCAACCTTCTTCTCCGTCCTTCCGACCCCCTTGGCGTCCCTGCCAACACCTAGGTCGTCATCGACCTCTGTGAGCCCTTCTGTCCCTGTCTCTCTCTCTCTCTCTCTCGCGCAGTCTTCGTTCTTTAGAGCCTGCCCGCTGGCCTTCTTCGACCTGCTCGATGTCCTACCTGCCCGCGCCTTACTTCAGATCTATCCTCAGTAAGGCACACGTTCTCGTCTTCTCTTCTTAACTACCATCTATATGCGTTTGCATTGCGTTTGATGTTGGGTGCAGCGCTGTGTCATCTCTTCCTCCTGCCCTCTGTCGATCTGTCAGAGTGTCCCCATCTCTGACGAGTGTCGCCCTCTGACGCTTTTCGTGGGAAACGAGTCTTCGCGCATGCGTTCTCGATCGGTTCGGCGGCCTCCGCCGAAGCAGCGGCAGTAGCGGCCGTTAGCCCCAGGGCCGCTCCCCGGTGGCTCCGTTTTTCATATCTGCCTGCGACCTCTCCTCCTCCTCGTCACAATCATCATCACCATCATCATCGTGTCTGTGTGTGCGTGTGTGTGTCTCTGTTGTATTCATTGGTTGTGTTGGTGAGGTGAGACAACCCAACCGCTGCTGTCGCCGCCGCCGCCTCTTGGACCCGCGTACTGGTTCGTGGCCGCGGCTGTATGTGATGTGCGGCCATAGCCGACCTGTGCGCCTCTGCCTCTCTGATCGTGCACTGGGGAAGTGGTGGCTGGATGGTAGGCTGTAGGTGTCTCTCTCGCTCTCTCTCTCGCACTGTATGACAATCGGCAACGCTCTCACACGCTGGATGGGTAGATGTGTAGAGTCATCGACGTACAGGCCAGCGCCGACGACAGCAACGGGGCAACGAGGTTTGTGGTCGTCTGTGGCCTCGTTCGTTGGCTGGGTAGCTCGCTGTCGCCCTCTCTCGCTCTCTCGCACTTCTTCTTCGTTTTCTTCTCGCCGCTCGCAGCACCGGCAGAGGCGGTGGAGAATCGAGAACGAACGGAACCGTCTGTGCGTTGTGTTGACTGAGTACTGCCGCTGCTGCTACCGCCGCCGCCGGGTTCGCTGTGTTGTGTGTTAGTACCGACACCAGCGGCAGACATAATCGGGGCCTGCCTGTATCAGCAGTGCACACCAACGAATGTCAGCTCGTCCAGCATTCGCCAAGAGCGCGTGTGTGGGGTCCGTGCCATGTCGTTTCTGGGCCCCAATGCAGCCAAAACCCAACGCTGCTAACGTTCGCTTCCTTGCAGCAGGCTCTCTGTCCCCTGTACTGACTGTCTAACTGACCGCGTGTCCGTGTGAGTGAGAGAGAGTTCGTATGTGTGTATGTGGATGGGCGCGCCTCTGACGGTGTGCGCGTGCGTGGCGCCGTGTGAACAGCCGCGACCATCGTCGTCCGACCGACCGACGTTGCCGAACTACATCGGCCGCCCGTGCTGCCAGCAGCAGCGGTGCTCATCGTCGAGAGCGCGAGAAGGCGGCGTTTGAAGCTCGCGAGGTCCGGTCGGGTTACGGTGCAAGCGCGAACGCTGGCAGCGGCCACAGCAACGAACGACGGCTCGGGACCGTCGCCTGCCTCTGCCAGCTATAGGCAAGAAAACACGCGGCGAGAAGGGCCAGCGAAACGGCCAAGCGACTGACTGGGCCACCGGTAGCCGACGGACTTCGGGTGCTTACTGCTAGCCGTGCTTGCTGTTGTTGCTGTCGTCGCTGTTGTTGTCGCAGCAACAGCAGTAGCAGCCGCTGCCGCGCCGCCGCCGCCACCGCCGCCGCTACCGTCATCGTGCTGCTGCGGCTGCTGTTTCGGCGGAGGAGAGTGTCGGCCAGCTGAGGAGGGAGTCGAGAGCTGTGTGTGAGGCGCGGCCGCTTACGCACGACGGCCGGTTAGCCAGCCAGCCAGGCAGCCAGGCAGGCAGCGACCCAGCAACCAAGCAGCGGCACCACAGCAGCCGCGGGACGGTAGCCGACCGAGGCGAGCCGAGACGGACCACCGGACCCAACCGAGCACCGCCACCATCAGCAGCACCACCACCGCCGACGACGACGAACGAACGAACAGACGTCCGATCAACCCGTTCGAGCTGCTGCTGCTGCAGTGGTGGTTGGGAGAAGAAGCCGCATCCATTCCAAACGGCGACGGCTGGCCGCAGCAGAAGTGAACGCCAGGCGACGAAAAGGCAGTGAGGAGGCAACGGCACAACAGCAGGCGAAGTCGATCGGCTCGTCGACCATAGCCGATAGGAGTGGAATACATAGATAGAACATAGATACATAAACGCAACAACAACAATTAGAAGAACACAGGAGAGAGAGAGAAGTCGAGAGAGAGAGAGAGAGAGGAGGGTCGTCAACAACACAGAAGCTGGAAGTTCGCGAACTTCAACTGCGACAACTCGTAGTGTTGGCAGAGTTACTGCCGAACGTCTAGCAGTGATCGTCCGTGGAAGACCTGCAGCGAGAAGAGCGGCAGTTGCTGCACTACCACAGGACAAAAAACATCAGCCAAGAAGGAACTAAGGACAAAGGCAAGAAACAGCAGGACTACGACAATGGGCGACAAGGACGATCAGGTACGTAGCTGTGCAGGCTGCTAGACAAAGCTAGCTGAAGTGTTTCCAGTTTAGTGCTAGAGAGTGCTGTATGAGGTGGGCACCGAGGTGCGAAAGAGAGCGAGCCCATGGGCTGTCAATGTTTCAGGTTGTCCTTCAGATTGAGTTCGTCTGAGTGAAATTCGTGCAATTCGCGCGGATTAAAGCCGTATAGTGCAACGCGGTGAACAAGTCCCTTTGTACGGCACAGCGGGGATGGACGGAGTGGGCTCAGAGGAGAGGTGTCTCTGCAACCGGAGATCGGTCTCCCAAATACATGCACACTCCTATTGCATACTGATAAGAACAATAATAATACTCTCAAATACTAAGAGACATACAATAGAGTGATGGCTTGTCGGATTTGTGTCTGGATCCCGTCACAGTGCCCCTAGAGGCTAGATTCGCGAAAGGGCGACTTCGAGATGATGTGCTTTACATGGCTCGTGGCTAGACTCCCAGCAGGGTGGAATCTCCACTGGGATAGGCCGTGGTGATTCCCGGTATCGTCACTTATCCGAGCTTGCTTTATAGAGCGAATGCAATATCGGTGATAGCCACCATTCCCGTGAGAAGTGCAGGGCGTGGATCGTATCGAGAACGCGAGAGGCCACCCTGTGTTCTCGATTGGGTGGCTCCTCGCAGCCATCGACGAGGACCCTGGGCCGGGATGAGGCCGGTTGGGGCCCACGCCCTATCTCTGACCCGTGCGGCACACAGTGCAATGCGCGATGTACAACGTTCCACGGCTGCCGCGAAGTCCACGATGGCAGAGATCCACCTTCCTAGATGAAGTTTCGATTCATCGAGAGCTGCCTCCTCGACGCAGTGGCAATAGGTGGCTAGTACGAGACCAGCTGTGCCTGTCGTGTGTAGCACTCGAGTCTGGCCTCGCAGAGCAAGCATTGCCACGAATGCTGCACGCGTGCAAAATACATGAAGGAGCAAAGTGACCCTCGCCGGAGTCCGCTACCGGCCGCTGTTCTGTGTCGGAACCGAACTAGCTCTGCGGCGTTAAACTGGAGACGCGCGCCGTCGGACTAGGCGGACCGTCAGAACTAGCTTGCAGCTGCGATTTGTACCCTCGGCAGGCAGGATCAGATATGACGCTCATTCTCGCGGCTGCGAGGGATTTACAAGAGGAGCAGCAGAATATTGATAGCAGCAGCAGCAGTAGAAGTAGCTAAAGAGGTATCGCCTCCCATGGAGTCGTACGCGCAGGAAAGGAGTCCCAACGAGCCCTCCTTTGCGGCCCAACTATTGCTATTACAACTAGCTGCTGGCGTGGGGAAATGACAATATCCTTTCAGCATAACTCTAGCTGTTCTCTTGCCCTTGTGTGTCGGCGTTAGTAACTGCAAGGGTCGTATACGCTCTGGCAGCAGCAGCAGCAGCAGCAACATCAGTGGTGCTGCAGAATCAGCACCGGTAGCGCCGTCAGTTCTGTCGGTCGTCAGCAAGCAGAACATGTGACCGATGATTGCAGGTTTGCAAACCGGATACGTAGGGGACAACAATGAAGGATACAGATGTTTGCGAGGGACGCCGCGATCGAGGAGCCAGCGAAACCAAGGAGTGGTCCCTGAGAATACTACCCTTTACAGTAGATCAGTTATTAGTAATTAACAGACAGGTACATCGGGGTGGGTACATACATTTCACAGAAGAGACGTACATAAGTCACTAACTGCCCTATTGGAAACATGTGCGTATAATGGATCCAGGGTGGATCCTGCTCCGTTATACCGCGGTGACCTTTTCCGTAGGTCAATTTCATCGCTGCAGGGGACGTCTCGCTTTCACCATTGTAACAAGCATATACATACATATATATCTATATATATACATATATGGATATGACTTAGGACAGCAGTCATCCCTAACAAAGGGATAGATATCGCAATGTAAATTTTTTTAGGCGTTTTCCCGTCAAAATGTGTTACATCGGCTATATCAGACAGATACCGTTACGTTTCCCCTGTGCCTGGTGCTCCCTCGACGAGAGGATGGAGATCGACAAACAGTGACAGTCGCGTTCGCTGCTATCAAGCAAACTTGTGTGTGCTGCTGCTGCTGCTGCTGCTGCAGTTCCACGAACTACATAGCTACTAACCCATCCACGTTGTTGATTCTTTAAATTTGTTGTCTTCACGAATCAGGTAGAATCCAGCTGAGATCGAGTCCAGCAGATCCCGTTTCAATCTCCCATATCTCTCTCTCTATAGTCATCTCCCGCTGTTACCTACTTCGTTCACCGTGTACGCCAATCTTTACCAAGACATATATCGGTATACAGGGAACAATAACATTATAGCGAAGTTATCGATCGCCTCGGGCATGCTCCGGCTCCGGTGAAACTCGCAGTGTCCGTTTTGCACCGGTCCACTTGTAGTGCTGGCAGAGCGCGCCAACGAAGCGCTACTTGCTATAGGGCTCCGTGTCCTCTTTGCCCGCTACGGTCATGGCGCCCGCCCGGGCGCCCGGCCCGGCCCGGCTCGCTTCGAGTTGGAGCAGCATGGTGTTGGTGTCGATGGCCGCGGCGACGGCGGCGGTGGCGGCTGCAGCGGCAGCAGCAGCAGCAGCGGACGATCTCTCTCCGCTTTCCATTCTCCCTTCGTGGGGGTGACCCTGCCGGCGTGGCTGTGCACGCCGGCAGTCTCTCCTTTAACCTTTTCCACCACCTCCTGGAGTCGGCCATTGCAGCAGTCGCCCGACTCCTCCTCCTGCTGCTGCTGCTGCTCCGGGTGATCTCTTTCAATAGACAGCAGCCAGCAAAGCAGATAGGGAAGGACGCTTAGAGAACGTTGCTTCGCTCGCGACTCGGCTGTTGAACATGAATGCAATGATAATAAGAATAATAACGACAACAACGCTGTATTAATAATGCAGTATATGACGATGCTAGCTGTGACTAGCGCCGCAGCGCGATGACGATGAAAATCCATTCTCGTAGCAACAATATCAATGTTAATAGTACTCATCACTTATCATGATTGTTCCGATCATCGTAAATCCCAGCAACACTTATTCAAAATGTCAAGGACGTTCGTGTGCTATGACACGCTCCTTCCCCGCCTCGCTATATCTTGTGTCGGTAGCGCGTGTGCACGTACGCGTGGGCCCGTGCGTGGAATCCCAAACCCGAGCGCAATGCAAGAAACGTATCTACGTCGATTCTTAGCAAATTGTTTTCTTCGAGAGACAGCCAACAGAGCCATATCAGCGAATCAATCCCACCTCGTCCGCGTTCGGCGCAGGCGACAAAAATATATGCAAGTTACGTTATCTGACACCGAAAAAAAAGTCGGACAAAACTCGAACAAGAGTGCCTAGCTCGCAGGCAGGCTTCGTCGAATCTCTCGATGACGAGATCGTACGCCCTGGATACGATGATGCACGAATGTGAAAAACTAAGACTGCCAATAGAATACAGCACACACACACCCATTAGCCGCCAGCCAACAAGATGGATACATCATGCTCGAGGCGGATGAAATCGATCTGGTTCATCCATGCTCGCTCTGTCTAGCGAGAAACCAATGCAGCGAAACACCTTGCTACCTAGCGAATCTGGCTGTGTCGCGGCCGATTCGTGCAGTCGCTTCTTGATACTCGACCGCCGCCACTGCCGCCGCCGCAGTTGCTTCTCAGGCGGTTCGCTAAAAGTACCCGCTGTTGCTCGACGTTGGCTCATCCCTTGGTTTTCCTCCCCGTTGGCGCCGATGCCTCGGCCTCTCTGCCATTTCACGACACCCGTAAATGCCGAAGACTGGGTCTCCACATCGCTGTCGAGTGACTCGCTCGCTCGCTCTGTAGCGCTTTAGAAGAGCAGATCACACTGCTCGGTTTGACCCGAACAATATATATATATATATATATACATTGTCAATTGTACACGAGCCCGCGGACGAGTAGATTGCCGCTTGGTGCTTTGTCTAGCGCGTGCGCGACGACTACGATGAGAAAGATCATGGCTTTCGTAGCGCGCTGTTGAGATCACTATGTATCAGGGTAGCGCTTGCGCCGCTGTGAGTATTCTTGAGATTCGCAGTGAAAAGGATGCAGGTCACACAACTTGTGGGCATTTGTGCGTCCACGGGTTTAGACCTAAGGGATGTGGTATATCGTA
The DNA here is from genome assembly GCA_019614645.1 of Stratiolaelaps scimitus. Lineage (NCBI taxonomy): Eukaryota > Metazoa > Arthropoda > Arachnida > Mesostigmata > Laelapidae > Stratiolaelaps > Stratiolaelaps scimitus. The sequence goes on from JABWDB010000026.1 coordinate 2,827,149, forward strand.
TTCATATATATATATATATATATATATATATATATTATATCAGCCTCATGGCTGATATAATCTGCTACAAACAAAACGCTTCGGTCTTAATTGTTAATAATGCGGTGGCAATGAGTCCTATGACTAACAAAGGAGGTATCGAATCTCGAATCGGAAAATAGAACGAACAAATGGCCATTATATACATATATATATATATATATACAATACATAATGACAAGCACTTATGGGGAGGAGCGTGGGTGGGGATGTCAGGTCGAGCCCTAGTAGCCCCATAGAGCTTGCTATGTCTGCCCGCGTAAGAGTTGCTTTCGTTAACCTGCGTCCGTGAAAACCCCTCGAAGCAGTTAACCTGCAGTGAATGGTGTTCTTTGTCGAAGACAAATCTCGCGTGACCATCACTCATGCGGCTGATCAAACTGCAAAAATAAACGAAACGGTTTGCACTCCGACTACGTTCCCATATCGATACGATGTGCTAACAGGTAGAAGACCAAGCATAGAATTTCGATTAAGCGAAATTACAGTTTCACAATCTATATCGCCAAGGAAACTTCCATTACATACACACACACATATATATATATCGGGACGGTATCTCTATGCTAAATAAGTTCGTCGCACAGCCGTGCGCCTCTGCCATCCACTTCCCTCAAGTGTCCCCTTCGCTGTGCTAGGGGCATCTCTGTCTGCATCTCGACAACGCGAAACATTCGTCAGCGCAAGATGAGGCGCCGCACTTTGCAACAATGTAAGCGCTGTCCTTTTTCACTCCAGTGCTTCTTAGGAGCTGCTTACGACACCATGAGTGAAGTTGTTTCCTAAGCAATAAAAGCGTTTCTGCGAGCGCTCCCAATGAGCTATGTAGCACCTCATGGAGAGAAAGTCCAGGACGACTTGAGTCATGCGGCGGCAGTCATCGAAGGGTGGTACAGATATAGATACATGTGCAATTCGTGAGGCCAGACGAGCACGCAATGCCGGGTATTATATATATATATATATATATATATATATATATATATATATATATATATATATATATATATATAAGCATATCATCCATACATTGAGCGCGAGGGTGACCTGTGTTCGAACATTCGTGTTATGAGTGAGCCATACATTGTCCGCTGTGTCCCGATCAAGATAAACAGACAACAATACGTGTATATGTATGGGCATGTATATGATCATCGAACACGGCCACATTCGACTGATATGGAATATCGCGCCAATGTCTGCTCGCCCGTATCGGCGATTTCAGCGGGCTTCCGTTTTTAACCGGAAGGTCTCAAGCAACGGGGCAATTCGTCGGTGAATCGAAATTCGTCGCTTTTCGAGAAACAAAACATATAACATTGTACATTGTTGTTGTGTTCCGCTGTTGTCGCGTCACGCCCGCATTGGCCGCAGCATGGAGGCGGACACTGAGACGCTGCTTGGTATAAAATTCTGTCGGATTTTATTGAGTTCGCGGTTTTCGTTTGCGCGAAAAGAACTACCGTACATCGTAGATCGGTTTCCACAAAGCCAATACTGTAGACGACCAATGTGGTAGACGACGATTTATTGCTGTGGTAGCCAGACACGTTCTCGGCTGACCCCTCGATAACTAAGCCGACGACGGACACGACAAAGGATGAGATGATTTTAGAACGATACCATTACCCCTCCTCCGTATTGACAAAACGAGGCAGAATTTCACTTTGCTGTTTTGGACAGTTAGGCAGATCAGAGCAGTTTTATCATATACGCACACAAACACACACACTTCTGCGCGGTCGATAAGTATTATACAATGGTTCCCTCCAGTGGGTGATTCTTGTAAACCACGTCGGTGCTTCTCCTCCCTACGCGTACGGTGCCGCAAGCTCACCTATCGTCAATAAAAATGTCTAAATGACTGCGAGGCAGACTAACCAACACTTTCTGTTTGGCGTCCGGCCGCAGCATAGCATTTTCTTGATGACGGTGTAGTCATTCCTTTGCCGGACCCCTCGAAGCGGGTTTTTTTTCTCATTCATATCCGGTCTCGTTAGTGACGCCGTTTCGGCTGTGTGACGATGGTGAACATGGCTTTGTCGCGATTGTTGTTCTCGTGAGCGATTTCCTGTAATTATGCTACTTCGCTGTGTAAGTCTTACCCGTAGCGTAGCGCAACTACCGTGTCGTGTTTATTGTTAGAGCGTCTACGGTGATAGTCGCGTATAGCCACTAGGTACTACTCTACAGATATAAAAATAAATAATAATAATAATAATAATACTAATAATTAAAATAATAATGGGATTTTTCACAGAATAAAAGGTCAATGTGATGATAATGCATTGAATAATTTCTGACACGCTTTCGTTAGTCTGTTGCAAGGTACGTATCGTATCGAGAAGTTGATCTGCTGACACATCGTCACACCGCTTCTTGATATCAGATGTTTCACTAAAGGATGTGGGTCAGGCAACTGACTGTGAAAGTTGGCCATCCACAGCCATCTACTAGGCTGTGCCAGGGGATACGGTCTATTGACGTTGACGCGCCTTTGAGGGAGATGGCTGCTCCCGAAATATATGCGCCACCTCTGCCCGCTTCCGCTTCGTTGATACCACCGTATACTTCGAATGATAGCGGAGTTCTTACGTGTGACAGGACAACGCACACCACCAACTTGCGCTCTCACCACATCGAAATCTCGAATTTGCGCCCTGCAAAACCCGCGGCGTTGAGACCACAACAGCATGTTTAACATCGTGTAAATATTGAGCCCGTAGTGGGTACATCTCTTGCGTGGATGTTCGACGAATCTTGTAAACGCAAGCAGATCGTCCCCTCGTGTTCAGCCTCGGCAAATTGATCAGTCAATATCATCTCTACCCGTTGCTACCCTGTCGTTCGCTTGTCCGCCATAGAAATCTTTCCATTATCTCAGCCTCCTCTTTCTGGCTGAAGTCAAATACATACGTATCTGTCATCCACTTGGACTTTATACATACGTATCTGCCCTCCACTTGAACCTCCCTCATATTCAATGGATTGCCTGTTGTAGTAGTTCTAGTAATAGTAGTAGTGGCTGCAAAAAAAAAAACGCGGATATTTTACCATTGTTTTCCGTTCGTTTATTCAGTTTTCTCGTCTCGAACTCCTCGATTGTGGATCGTCGATCATTCACTACTACAGTAATTGCCACTTCATCGAGGATGGGCAGGACGGTTACGCGCGGCAGGGCGCATTGCGTCCGTCAGGCGATCCACATAAAGGCACGGCCTATTTGCACGCTCGTGGTAGGCCTCCGTTGTCCTCTTCGGCCGAGTGCATCTCTAGTGTTTTCCCCCGCCTTTAAACTCGGCTTGCGCCGCCTAGAAGCAACAGGCACTAGTCGTCTTGTTCGTGTCCAGCCCACAATCAGTATTGCTGTCGTATGCGCGCCTGTCGCAGCGCTGTTGCTGAATCGTTGCTGTCCGTCCACGGCTGCCGCTTCGGGAAGCCGCGGCGCGTGGAGAGCTATAGCTCTCAGCCGCTCCGTTTCGACGTCGTGCCGAACAGCAAAGCCTAGGCCCACAATCCGATGTCCTAGGGCAACACAATGACGTTGAGGAGAACTGGGCAGCGAGGCAGGCAGCAAAGAGTTGCTGATATATGACTGCTGCACAGCTGCGACAGCAAGTTGAAGTGCTACTTTACCAGCGGCAGCAACAGCAGCAGCAAAGGGAGCAGCAACAATTTTCATAGAAAACTATTATAAGATTGGACGAGAACGCCGTTCGTAACATCCGCCACAGCATAGTGATTATGTAGAAGAGGGTGATCGGGCTGCTCGGCGAGCCCGGCTCGACGTGGTCTGGCGCAAGGTTTCGGGTAGAACTAATTTAAATATATGTGCCTGTGATACTCTATACCAGACAATGTTATTGAGCTCTTTGATCGTGTTTCCACTGCTGGTGGCGCTTTTGGCGTGAGGGACATTTCGACTGATTACTGCAGATGGCGACAGATGGCGAACTCGGTGGAATAAGTCATTTTAATATTTTCATGTGCAATTATCTCAATTATCCGTCATTATCAATTATCCATCGATAGATAGAGAGAACAGGGTGGAACCAGTTAGCTGATACATAACGAAGCGCTTCTCGATAATCCCGAATTAACGCTGGGTAACAATAATTATCGACTGGGTGTGGCTACGTTTGTGGATTGTACTCCCGCAATGAAGACACCGTTGGTGATTTACACAAAAAAAAAGGTATATATATATATATATACCTTTCCAGTGAAAATCTTCCCCCATACAAAAGCGTGTTTTTATATATATATATATATATATACATACTATCCAAGTCAACTTTTTCACAATTTTTAGCGCACATGTATGCGAGTTTCGTAGGGAAAACGAATCCACCCAAGGAAATGAATAGTATGGGTAGGAAGAGGGTTTTGTGTGTGAGTGTCCGTTTTGGTGCAGGGTTCGTGTAGAATTTTCTAACCTTTTTATAACTGGTTTCCATCGCTGCAACGGCGAGATGAAATGACCTTCCCTTATCTAGATCCCGTAGTCGTCTGTCGTCACATTCGACGTTGACAGCCCCGATCCCGTCATGATTCCTCGACGTTTTCATAGTTATTTCGTCCCTAGCGAAAGACCAATGTCAACCTCGCATATATATATATATATATATATATCTATATATATAGTCTCTTCTTATCTGCGGGCGTCCACATATCCACGTTTGGGTTGACGTTGATTGGTTCTACTCATAAATGACATATGCTGTTGGTCGCGCATATGCTGACAATGCCTTCCATCTTGGTGGAATCTCGCCGGAGGCTGTACGACGCCCCTAGATCTCCTTTTCTCGGCTCCAATTTCATTTCTTCAAAACGGCACCAGTCGAAGGAGTAACGTCATGAGCCAATGCATTTTGCCAGAGGGACACACTTGAAAGGCAAATCGTGACGTCTGCCCGAACCGATCATCAACGGCGGGTCCCGGCGCATCCCGGCCCGGCCGATGCTCGCTCGGAATCACCCCCCCCCCAAACATCCTGTGCTTAGAACACTTTGTTCTTTTACTCAATGCAACTTTTGCTCGCCCGCCCAACATGTAACCCTTGGGTTTCGATTCATCCATCATTTCCTGTGGCACGATTTTATGATACCAGAAACGATAGTGCTGTGCAACAAACGTGTGTCCTCTTAACCTCGGTGGTCGTCGGCTGGCTGACGCTATAGCTGTCGACCGTTCCTGGCCGTGTTGTTATCAGTGCTTGTTGTCAGTTTCTGCTGCCACCGCCGCCGCTACTACTGCTGCTGATGCTGATGCTGTTGCCTTGTTGGGTGCTTTCTCTTAGACGACTTACTCAAGCGATTGCCGGTCGGTGCCGGTGTCTTGGATCACTTGAGGATGCGGCAGCACAGAGCGCGAGCAAGGCACCGAGACCCAGACAGTGATAGATAGAGAGAGAGAGAGAGATGGAGAAAGAGAGAGAGAGAGAGTGCCGGTACTTACTTGGTCCGCCACCGTGATACGTGTCTTGAAGGCGGCCGGCGAACGAGGCAGCGGCGCCGGCGGCAGCGGTGGGCGCAAAAGACCAGCGTCGAACAGCAGTATACTCATACTTCGAGAGAGATACACAGAGAGAGAGAGAGAGAGAGATAGTCGCACCTTCAAGATGACTGACGCTCGACCCAAGCGGAAGCGTCGACGCCGGCCGTTTCCCGCATGTCTGTATGCGGCGGGCAGCGCGAGTATCTCGACGAATGTCGATGAGACCGACTGCTGGAGCTTGCTGCCGCCGCCGCCGCCCCTGCTACTGGGTGGAACTGGCTGTCGAGCACTACGTCAATCTCTTGGCATTCCCGCCTCGACAACCTCTTGTTCTCGGCCCCGTCACGCGCATCATGCCAGCCCTGTGCCACGACGTCTTCTACTAGTACTACTACAACAACAGCCACTACTAGCGACGATGCCGCAGTAGGCTCGTGTTGTTCCATACGATTCTAGCTCCCTCAGTCGATGTTTGTCATTTGTCTTGTGTCCACTCTCTCGGCGCGTCTGCATTAGATCACTATTGGTGTCTATGGGTGCTGCGAGCGACTGCTGGCTGTCATGCCGCCACCATCGGCTCACTCGAGAAACGCTACCCCCTCCACCTCCGTGCCGGGCGATGTGGATCGCCCGACCCGACTCATCCGTTGGCGTCCCATATATGTCCAACGCTGTCCAGGCGACCTTCACTACCCTTGAGCGTATCTCAATCACGCCGCCGACTCAGATCGGGTCAAACCGATCGGAGAATGAAAACTGATCCAACGTGACATCAGCTGAGTGACGTTGGATCGCACCTACACTCAGCGGCAGAAAACATGAGCGGACGTATTTTTAGTATCAGATACCGCGCGCACACTCAATATCCTAGCGTTGCATTGTACGGCGCGTGGCGTCGGCGACCATTGCGCCATTACTTCTCGTGAATTCATGTTTTGGTCGGGAAGACAAAATGAATTTGTTGTGTCGATCCGAGGGATCGGTCGATAGATAAAAGGAATACCCATAGCGGGGATACGGCCGAGGGCCTGCTCACCGAGTCCGACAGGCACTATTTTGTATGCTTGTTGTTATTTAACGGTATATACTATTTGATTTATTAAGAGCTACTGTATATATATATATATATATCTATATGTGTGTGTGTGTGTGTATATGTGGACGTCTTGTTCATGATATCTACGTTATCGTCAGAATTCGACCGACATAATATATTGCATTTAGTTCATTATATGCTACGTCATCCCAGCTGTAGCCCAGTCCAAGCGAATAGGGTCAGAGAAGGCTAAGTCCGAGGTTGGCATTCAGGAGGCTTTTCTCCTGTCGACCGCCAGTACCGGTGCACTGCACTGTAGGCGGCCAAGGATCCGCCCAATGACAGGGTGACCCAGAGGTGACCCCGACACTCTGGGCCCTCAATCCTGAGTTAACGGAACGTTGCTCGCGTATCGGCCGCTGATGATACAGGCCCGGGATAGATGACTCGTCTGTTCGCGCAGGATTGGCCCTGTTTCGAACACTCAACTGTCCACCCCCGCTGGTGGCTCCTGCGCGAGTGCGACCCGGCATAGGTCGCGTTCCGTGAGCGGTAAAGCGGCCGATTTCCTGTGTGATACTCGTTATACGGTCGGCAGGATATTCCCCTCCAATCGATACACGTTTTTAATCACGCCACATTTCATCACTTGCGCGTACTTCTCCCTTACCCGCACAATCTCCCTTACCCGTTAACGTTGCTGCTTGGATACGGCTATTATTCGCCCGTTGGTCTCGGTACCCCCGCCGAGTTATACGTCTCCATCTGATCGCCGCTTTTTTTTTTTTTTATCACCGACGTATTTTTCAGAGGAAGAAATTTTCGTCAAATGGACAGACACCACCGGAGAGACATTCGAATCTCTGTAGAAAGCGAATAGTCCAATCCAGTGCAGGATTGACCTAGATGACAAACCATCCTCTGTTGAGAGTCTATCTTCTCCCTTGTTTCAGCGCTAAGCTTCTTGGCATTTCTTCGATATTCACCTCCAAACGTGACCCTCTGATCTGATCCGAGCGTCGCTCCACCTCGCTGGTGTTAGTCACTCGCAGTGTCCACGTCATCGTCTGCCGCTACGATGACGGTGGCAATGACGGGACACCGCCTCCTTCTCTGGGGCAGAGTCGCTGTGGCCTCATGTTACCTTTTTGGTTGCTTGCTTGTCACCCTATCTCTCCCTGTCTGTCTCTCTCTCTCTCTCTCTCTCTCTCTCTCTCTCTCTCTCTCGTTTTCTATATGTCTTGAAGATTGAGAGACTCGAAGAAACTGTGAGCGCGAGCGGCAAAATAAGCAGAGTCATGTAATGTTCTAGGTAAAAAAGACAAATGAACAGCAACAGCAGCAGCAGCAACGGTAGCACACGGAGGGCGCGAGATCAGAGTCGACGATGACTGCTGATGATATTAGTGGTGGTGGCGGTGGTGGTTGTGGTGGTGATGATGACCGAGGTGACGCTGTCGGTCGATGTATGATGGCCTGTCCGTCTGTCTGCCGATGTGTATATGTGTGTGTATATATATATATATATATATATATACACACATAGTGTGTGTGTGAGTCTGTGTGAGCGGCTGAGCCAGCCGTTGCCGTAGCGAGTTGTTGACGCCGAAGGTCGCCATAGCAACAACTACCGACGGATTGACCCGTCGGCCGGCGCTCGCTCTGTCCGTGGTCCATCGTCCCACCAGCTACCGGCGGGCGGGCGCGCGCTAGACGACGTCGATACGGCCGCTATTACCGCCCGTAGCAGTAGTAGTCTTTCATCAGCAGCAGCAGCAGCAGTAGCAGCCATAGGGCTCTCGTGGGTCACATGGAGGTGCAGGGAAGAACGAAGGTTGGCTGACTGGCTTGCTTCCCCCCGCCCCCCCCGGGGGAAGGCGGGGATCGTGTCCGACATAGCGTTTAACCGCTGGCATCCTGCCGTTGGCCCGCAGCTCAACCCGCCGAGGTATGTTGCGATCCGCCGCCGTCCGGCCGGCGCTGCCGGCGTCACACGAGCGCGGGTTGTTGCTGTTGTTTTTGTTGCCGACGCCGCCGCCGCTGGCGTGTTTCCCTCTCTCCGAGGGCGCCCGGCCGCTGGCCGCTGGCCGTGTCACCGAGCCGCGCTCTGCCCGGCGCTCGGCAGTTCAGCTGCTCAGCCGGGGTGCGTTTGAGGCGAGGAGCAGCAAGCGGCAGGCCGCCGCCGCCGCCATCGCTGCTGCTGCTGCTGCTGCGGTTGCTACGTCACCGCTCGCTCTCGCTGATGCGCGGCTGCGACTCAAACTACTTGTACCACTACCACTGCCACTACTTGGCCCATGCTGCTTCGGCTGCCACTATAACTATACAGCGGTAGCTGAGCGGCAGAGACGGCTCAGCAGCTCACGGCTGAGCGGACGGCTTGTGGTTGGCTCGCTTGGTCACTCACGACAGCCACTCGCAGCCGCGTGGTTGCGCCGCATAGGAGGAAACGTTCCAGACGAAGGGATCACGTACGACACAGTGGACGACGAAGCCGAAGCACCAGCCACTGATTTCCAGCCGCCACCGGCACCCCAGCCCGTAAACGAACGCCGTAGGAAACGGAGCGGCAGCGGGGCTCTGCGGTGTGCAGTTGCACTTGTCGTTGTGCTTGTCGTTCTTGCCGTTGTCAACGGCGAAACACCCCCAGTAGACGGATACCCCCCAGACTTATTTTTTTCCCCGCGAAACCGCGCATGCACATCGAGGGAAGGCAAAAGTGAATCGGAACAGGCGGAGATTGAAGGCCGCTGCTGCGCGAATACGCCTTCATCACCGTCATCACCATCCCCAGAAAAACGGGGAGAAAGAGAGAGAGAGATAGAGAGAGCCTTTAGAGTACCATTCCTTTGTGCCTTATACCACTAGTTTCGAGGAGGACGACAACAACAGCAACGACAATAACATGGCGCCGTTGAACAGCAATGGGAATCAGGTAGGAGTGATCGACAATGAATGAGATACTACCATTCGCAGATCGAGAGACAGAGGGCGCGAGCAAACTTGAGAGAACAACGTGGAATTAAAGAGGTGGTGGATTTATACTCGAAATGAATAGACGTGCGCGATTAAGAATTGCCAGACACGAGACGTCTGCGATTTGAAACGTGCACAAGAAGACGTATAATATTGGCACAGATACAAGCGTTCGGCATTTGTGCAATCATTGATATCATTGAGTATCCGGGCAAAAAAAAAAAGGTACAGATTGTGTCTCATTGTTTGCGCTGACCCTCTGTCTCTCCATCTGTCTCTGAGTGTCTGGTCTTCTTGACAAAGTGAGGTGGCGGGACTCGTCATTACTATCATCATCATCATCATTATTGTTGTTGTTCGATACATGAATGTCGGCAGAGGTCGCATGCAGAGGTAATGTTCGGGGATACGAAGTGCCTTATGCTGACCATTAGCTGCCATGTACTCAGGTCACGAACACCTGTTTACCGGATTCGTCTCCGGCAGAGGCAGGACCTAATCTGGTGTAGAGTGTGTGTGTGTGTGACCATTAATCTGTGACTGTTACTGTATGTGATATAGGCGTGACATGACAGAAGCCTTGGCGTGCACAACACCGATGCTTTGGCCACACTCCTAAATCACATCTGTTCCAGCGCAATGAGCGAAATTGAGAAGGTCAAAATTCGGTGAATTCAACAAGTGTCAGATAAATGTGTCAATAGTTGCATTGCTGCTTGATAATTGCTGGGCATACTCCGGCCCAGATGTGTCTCATCACGCCGATACACGTGCAGGGTCCGCTTCCCGCCAAGTTTATTCACAGTGACATTTATGCGCTTGCATTTACTCGCAGTACACTTCGTGCCTTCATGTCCCGGCGAACAGCCCGATCTGCTCGTTTCAGCCTTAGTAGGCCCAGCTCGAGGTCAAACGCGATTTAATCATGGCTAGAATTATCGATGTAGCCGAGGGTCGAGTGCTATTTTGGCTTCAGCAGTTCCATAGCGTGTGGTGACGCGCACCGCCAGTGACACATCGTGCGGCACACGTTTGTAAATAAAAAAAAAAGAAGCTGTTGAAACTGACTCCACTGTCGCCATGCGACTCAATGATAGCCAGGTACAGACTCAGCATTTGCTACGAGGAGACAGATGATGCCTCGCTGAGTTTCTTCGTCTTTGGTACCGCTTTATAGCAGCCTGCGAGTCTGTTACGCCCTTGAGCGGGTCAAGATTAGTAGCGCCAGCGCTAGTCAGTCTTAGCTGCAGCAACTCATATTAACATGCTTCATCCTGCCACTTATTTATTGTGACGTTACTCACTGTGCGATCTGCACATACGACCGTGCTACAGTGTCCAACGAACACTAGTAGTTAGAAACGAAGTCTTGAGAAATTACCGGAAGAATACGTTCTGGCTACTAAGGTCCCCCCCCCCGCGCTCCCAGAATCGATTACTGCTGGTCACGCAAACGATCGTTGCCATCAAGGTAACCAAAAGTAACAGCAGCAGCAGGCAGTTGAACTGTGCGTAAAGTGTGCGGTGACGGTACGATGTACACAGTAAGCACATGGTCCGCGCGAGGCTTCTGTGAGAAGTTTGTTCGCAAGCTTGTTGCTGTCCGCCCCTTGCTCAAGACGTGTGAACGTCTCCCTTCTCTATGATATCATATATTTCATCGTCGTTTAGAAAGGCAAGTCCCCTCGGGACTCTTCCACCGTCCCCTTCTAAGCCGACGTCTTAATGGGACAAGCGCGGATAGTGTCTCGCACTTGTAGAATTACAGGAAGAATAATAATGAGTCGTTTCGATTGCCGGCGGTCCCCGCTGTTGATGATGCGCGCGATCGGTTGGGTGGACGATCATTTGCATAAGTTTCCTCAATCGCGTGGTCACCGACTGCTATGTGTCGCTACGGCTTAGCCTGCTGCAAGTTGACCAGTCCCTCGTGGATTCATTCTGTCTGCCCGCTATCGTGGATGGACATGGCAAGGGTTTGCGCGTCTATCTCATATCTGGTAGCGGTTGCCGGCGCGCCGGCTTGCTTCTGTAAGGGCGGCGGCGGCGGCGACTCCTGCTTCGAACGAGCCGAGCTCAGCCGCACATCGCGCAGAGCCGCTCCGTGACTTTCAGATGCCCTCCGCTGCTGTTCAACTACTTTTAATGATGAATGCATACACACGACGGCAAAGTCGCCAGCGTTGACCAACTGCGCGGACTACACTCGCGGTGGAGTGGAGAGAGGAAGGCGCAGTGTGGGTAAAAGCAACGAAAGATTATTGCACCTGAACGTGTATATATATATATATCAAATGTGCGTATACATATATATTTATGTTTGTCCAAACTGATTTGGCAGTTTTTCTCCTTTACGCAATGTGACGTCAATGCATCGCGAAGCCGAGTGATGTCTCCACCCGCCGCTGCATATGTAGACAGATATATATATATATATATATATATATATATACAAACACACCCACATGAGCACTTAGCTTTAGAAAACCGACTGCTCTTCGGGCTCGGTTGGTGGCCATCTAAAACTGCTCGATACGGAGACGACTGGTTTCACTATTAATCATAACACCCTGCTAATTTAATACGTCAGTGTTTAACAAGCGTCGACTGGTACAGAATAATGTCACTGAAGAGACGATAAGTTTTGTTCTTTTTTTATTTATTTATTTAGGATTGCGTTTTCTTAGTAATTGGCGACTGTTTATTTATTATTGATCTGGTAACCGTATCATTAAGGTGGTCACAGAACATTTCAAGTGCCCTGGACGGTGCCGGCAGTCAACATTCGAGTCGAATGAAGGTCAAATCATAGCTTGCTATTTCGGCCATCCCACGAATCGATATGCCATTTATCCTAGTACGCTAGTTAACGACATGTTTACCAGCATCGTACCAACAGCATAGTCAAAACGCTGTATAGACACGACGATTAGATATCAAGCCTGACTCAGCATATGCCTAGAATGCACACTATAAGAATACATTATATATATATATATATATATATATGTATATTCTTTCAGTTGACCCGGTAAATGTTGAAATATGGCACTCGCCTATTTTTATTATTATTATTAGTACTATAGCACATTATTTTTCTCACACATTCCCAGTATCTCAAAGGGGACCGTTATGTCGAGCGGGTGAATAGAATAGCTCTCTTAAACAAGAACCGATCGCGGTGGCGTTAACGTCTCTAATGCTCTGTTACGTGTTTTCCCATGTGTGTGTGTGTTTTTTTACGAGCCCCCGATTGAGTCAAGGCCAGCCATCGCCTGCAGCCATAGTATGGCTGTGGCCGACTTGCAAGTTCGACAACCGATGCACGAAGTCTCTTGCCTGTCTCGCAGCCGGGAGAGGCATTTCCCGTCCGTTAGCTCCGTAGCCAAATATATTTCGAACCATATCGGGCCGAGTTCAGCTAGCCACCTAGTATAAGATCGCCCTGTCTGGAGTGGGGGTTATTTTTGTTGAGACAGATTTTCATTCGGGGTATTGAATCGAGGAAGGCAGAGGAGAGGGGATCAGGATTAATTCGTGCTGGTGTATCAAGCCTGAATCAGAGACCCTTTCGGGAAAAAAAGGCAACATCTTGGCCAAGTGGCTGGCTTTATTTTTAGAAATTACCAAGGTCGCTGACTGCCAAAGGCAGCCAACATGGCAGGGCGTATGATTGATGTATGGAATATGTGCATGTATCGTTATTCAAGATAGGGATTGTATATAGACATTTTTTATCGTAATATTCGTTACAGTCCGATTAGTCTCTACGACATGATCTAATTGCTTGATGACCGGGATAAAGTGTGTACAATTGCATCCATTTTCTTCTGTCAAGCATCCTGTACTATTATTGGGCAAATCAGAGAAAAGCGTCAACACTGCCTGCCCTTGATAGAACCAATGTCAAATCCTTCTATCTCGATATCAATCATCTGAACGTTTATCTCACCGAACGCTTGCCAGCGTAGCGCGGCATTTCCAATATTTATCTCTATATCAAAAAAGGTTATTATCTCAATGAGCTCGAGAGCCTTCAAGCCATATAGTGAATATTGGTTTCAAAACACACTACGGGGTACTACGACCCCGCCGTTGTTGCCAAGCGGCTTGGCAGAGATATAGCTCTTTGTTACATTACCACGCTACGCGTGCCTTGTCCCGTACTGTCGAAGTAACCTTACCGCTGTCTGCCGCGAATCATTTTCAATCTGGCCACAGTCGTCCTGTTCGCATTCATTTTGTTTACCCTCAAAAAATGAAGAGACGGGAAATGTTGCCGACACTTCGTGGTTGGCTGGCGCCGGTTGCCTGATCGAGCGAGGCCAGGCGCGTCGACCATAGACACCAACAGTGGAATAGTATCTTCATCTCGACTGATCGCTGCACGAATGGCCATAGATCATCCACGGACCAGCCGGCTCCGCATCGCAGGCAGATCCGGTGGCAAGCGGCAGCGGCCACGGCGCCGGCGGCGGCGCCAAACAGCGAGTGTTTTTTTTGACGTACAAGAACGTCTTTGGGCGTCGAATGGCGACCGAATATGATGAGATTATCGCCGAGTATTTTTAGAGTGCCACCAGACGGTGGCCGGACTGACCGACCTATGGGTCATAGTCTGGCAGGTTGATCTAATTGGCCTGTGACTACGACCGTATGCACAGCAACTGGCACCGCTGCGTGGTACGCATTGGTGCGCCATGGGACCATCGTGTGGTGCGTCGCGTAGACGCGATGCGGCCAGGCATCAGGGATGATGGGAGATCAAATAAGCTGCCTTCTATAACCCTGATTTGCTGGACGCATGAGTAATCGAGCAAATGATAACATGTTTGATTGTCTGGACCGGACGGGGCTGGCCAGCCGGTATCCGATGTACCTGCCTTTTGCTAGATATGTCGATCGGGACACACATGTCTGGTAGCTTGAGAGGTATCTGCTTATACAATCATAGAAGTAGATATTGTACTAGGCGTGTAAAAGCGCTTGCCTTGGAGAGAGCGAGAGCTGTATTCATAATATTATGCCCTTTGAGGGCTTATCGAGCAGAGATAAAATAAAGCAAAAATCAAGAGAAAATGCCTGGCGGGGTCCTCGGAGCAAGGACCCTGCCTTCCGTCGTCTTATTCCTAACCTATTCAGGAATAAGAAACACTTGAGTGGTCGAAGGTTGTAGTAAAGGCGCTTTCGTGAGAGCCGAAGCTGTGGTTGCGTCTGGATTCGCCATTCGTTGGTCTGCCGTTGGCCGGCTGGTTTGTCCCAGGAAATCTTCAACAAGGCAAGCGTCGGAGTCGGCGTGTAGTGGCCGCAGACAAAGCCTATCTGCCCCTTCAACAACGCACACGCGATTTCCGACATCGACCCGTAAACTCCGGGTGTGCGGGCTCCTCTATAGTGAGCTCGTGTACAGGTTCCTCGCCAGTTCTTCCTGGCCACGAGAAATCGACGATGACCACTACAATTTCCATTTATGGATCGCAATTCTATTTTGGCCTGTGGAAAAGCAGGCTTGCCAGCGGGGGGGCTATATGCTTTTAGTTGTTCTGTTCCCGTTGATGGTGGGGTAGGATACGAAAGGTCACCGCTGCAACCCGGCTGGCCTACCGGCCGCTACTTGGCTCAACTCGCCCCTCTCTCACTCGCGGTCGACGGCTGGCTAGCCTACAATAGGCACAGGCTGACATTGTGAGGTGGATCTCGTGAGGCCTATCTTACCCACCGCATGACCTTAGCAATCCTCAAGGTCGGCCAACGTCATCGCACGTGCTGCCTCTGAAGCCATTCTGAGCTGTTACGCCCATTGGCTGTCTAAAGGGTAGCAAATTGCCAGCTTACGGAGCCGTTGTGCCGGTTGCCGTCGCCTTGTGACACCTTCTTCTCTCTGCTCGATAGAGGACGATTACCTTCTGTCTATAGGTCTGCCGCTCGTTGGCTGATCGGCTTGCGAGTTTCGTTTGTGTGTATTGTTATAAAATACAAGGTCGTATCATGGTGTACAGCTCACTTGCGCGTTGTTGTCTCCAAGGGCAGGACCCCTGTGTTGTGTCTGGGCACAGCCGAAAGAGAGAGACCTAGACAACACAGGTGCGCCTATGATTAGAGAGTAGTCTGCGCCGATCGCAGCCGAGTTAGCTGGATGGATGAATGACGGATATTATATACGGGTATAACAGCGTCGATAGCTTGGCTGCATGCAGACCACATGGTGAACCGTTTGTCTCGTCGGGTGACGTCGCTCGAGTATATGTCGAACTGCGATGAGAGAACTCACTCGGAGATGGGCAATTGGCGTCACAGCACGAAATAGCCTAGCTTTTTGCTATACGGGTAAAAATAATCTGTCTATAAAAAAGAAAAAAAAATTGCTTGCTCTTAAACATCAGTAGATACCAGTTTCCCCTTAACCGCAACGCTATCTATAATAGCAACCATTGTGTATCGAACTCGAAACGAACGTGCCAATACCTTGCAAGATACAGCTAGATAGTACCTTCTAACTACTGCCATCATCACGGTAGCACAGGTTGCGATGAACATGAACCTAGCACGATATAGTTAATTAATCGGTTGTTCTACCTGTGTCTCTATCCTAAGATATAAATATTAACCGCCCCCTTCACAGCGATCGTGGCACCAGCAGCGCTACCTATTCCTGGTAGGTAGGTGGCTATCACTAGGCAGCGTGTTACGTAGTGTTTGTACTCCGCGCCCAACCACAGTGTGTCTTCCTTTTGCTCACAGTGCGGTCACGAATTTCCTTCAGCGGCCGTTCCTAAACTCGGTGCCAGCCGCGATACGCCCAATGTGTGGTAAATACTGTGGCAATTCCCCCCTACAAGCATCAGCATTGGTGTGATTCGTCATTATTTCGCCGGCGCCCATCGATAGGGGTGGCCTAAATTTCCTGAACAGCTAGAGCTATTCCCATTCTTCGATGTCGCGTGTGTTGCTTCAGCAAACACAAAACAATGCCAATAAATACGGCACTCACCACCAATGGCATTGGCAGGCTATGAACGATGATCGGTCAGTCAAGTCAGCTATTTACTGCAGCGGTCGGACTGGACAATTGACTGCAGCGGTGTTGGCGGTGACGGTGCTGTCAACAGTTGTGATTTACTAGAACTGCTGCGGCATGTTCTCTTATCGTCATACGATTCGCGTTGGCGGAAATGCTACTATCCATTAGGCCAGCTCTTTCGCATGAGTTAGCTCTGCGGCTTCCATATGGACCTTCGTTGTCCTCGAGCGCGTAGTAGGTAGCACGCAGGCAAGCCCCTCGATGCACGCGCGTCAACGGCCTACACGCATACTTAAGATAAGATGTCAAGTGGGCCAACAAGAAGGGAAGCGCTTTCATTCGTGCTGCGGCTCTAAGTGGTGATGAGTTGGGGCTAGAAACCATTTTATGTATCTCGGCAATCGCCGGTAAGTGTGTCCTCGATGAGATATCACCGACAATGATGCAGCCAGGGCGGGAGTTATCGTTTCCGTCGGCGTTATCAACAGCAGTAGCAGCAGCAGCCGCTGTGACGACATCATGATACACCGATAGCGTCGCATGGCGATTGACTTACCGGCTACTACTGGTGCTTAGTCGATCGAGGATGGATGAACTATATCATACTACAGTACTATAGTCGCACTTCTTTACCATTCTGCTACTGCTGCTGCTCCCGGTTGAGACGATCAATCAACGATAATAGCCCCGTGACGATCATTGTCAGCGCGTCACAGTGGCTTGACGTAAATACGTCCACGTCGGGCGTTAATATCGTGTAAGGTAGACAACCAATTAGCAAAGGTGGCCCCGACAGGTCCTCATAGTAGTGCCTAAAGGGGTAAATGCTGAAGTCCGTCAGATAGTGGGAACAGCTTAGGGTCAGCTCAAACAACAAAACAAAAATAATATATCGTGTTGCTTAGATCACATTGGAGCCAACATTTATTCAAACATACAGTAATTAGGAATTATTGATCACATCGCTTGCTCGGTGTCCCTGGTTGTGCAGGACTGATATGATGCGAGCCTAGTTGGCGTAGATGTTATACAAGCACAGTGTCAGCAGCATCTGCTATGTTTATGGAATAGTGTTTTTATGACGGTCATCGTAAACCTGATTTAGATAAGCTGCACCTTTCTGCGATTGATTGCCCCGCTGATAACTGTCTAATCACATTGAGCTGAATCGGTAGATTGAATTTACACGATATGATATGATTAAGGAACCAATTAAAGAGACCCTGCCTCGCCGTCCGGCCGTTGCAATAAATCCTTCCCATTTATCAGTCATGGACATATCAGATGCAGCTGCGGAGGCTACTGATCATTTCACCGCTTGCTGTTCAGATTGATTCATTGATTGATTGATTGACTGTTGGATTTGTGTATCGGCTGTGTTAAGCGTCCCTCTGCCAGTTCGTCGGTCAATCGCCGGTAACAAAGGGTACACTCTACCTTCGCCGTAAATGTAGACCACCATCAACTATCAGCAGCTACGAACCAAAGTGGTTATAGATCTAGTCATATGCGATACAAGCAGCTCACTCATCATGGATCATCCACCACTTGAATCTAGATGAAATGAGTCAAGCTACTTTAATACACCTTTATATGCATCAGCTTGTCATGGGAGTAATCTATGCCGGTCCAACCACTGATGCCATCTAGCGAATAATTGAGTTTCTCCTCAGAAGATAGTGAGGATAACCTGTGTCTATTGTGGTTCACGAAATGTGAATGTCTGTCAGTGAGTGTAAGCATGACTGCCGCGTCATACTCACGCGGGCGGCTATTATATTTCCGCGGGGGCTCTTATCGTTGTTACATGTGATGACGGCCGTAGCACAGCACCAGCTATCAATTCAATCTGGCCAATAGACTGAGTTTGGTTGATTGATTATTCTTATTAGCAAACCACCTGGCTGTGAATATAATCATTATTGAGCTAATTGTGGTCACAGCGATTTATAATAACTTGCCGTCTATGAAACACCCGTGAGTATTTGCTGGCTGTTCGAAGCGTTGTCGCGTTTTCGCTGGGCAAATAACCATCCGTCCGTTCATCGTTATTATGCGTACGAGAGCGTATAGATATTAGGCGCCCTCCTGGTACCTAACGAAATCTGCTTGCAAATTATTTTCAACTGCTTTAAATAGTGAACATAGCGAACCATTATTGTTTTAGTTTTGTTGCACAGGAGTAGCTATTAAAATGTCGTTCCTTTTAGAGCTTCATTACAAAATGGTTTGAGTTGAATGCATAGACTGCACAACACTGTTATAGTCGAGTCCCAGGGCCGCCTCATGATGGCTGCATCGGTGTGCACCCACCTCGCAATTGGGGGAGGCGGACGTTGATGCACGCAGTGATTCGATTCCCACCGTTGCACACCGCCATTTCAACGAGTTGCTCATCGTGCGAGGCAATACCGAACGTAATTTCGTGCATGTTAAATGTTGGCTAAGTGTCAGCCCAAAACAAAACCGACGTCATGGAACGAGAAAAAAAACAACACGTTGCTAAGTATCTAAAAAGTATTTAAAAAGACCATGCGAACCATTTCATTGCTCCGAATGGAATCCCTTTTACAGTAGTATTTGAGGCCGTTTTTTTATGTGGCATTAGCTATATATGTATATGTTATTATTTACGCGTTAGCCATTGCTTTGGTGTTATTCGGTAGATTATAGCGATACTGACTAACCGCTCATGCGGTTCGCTCGCCTTAACTGAACGATGTATATATATCGGCCAATTATATAAAATGTGCAACACATGCTTTGCCAACGGGTAGATTTCCGGTAGATTTCTCCAAGCTGTAAACTACTGTGAACATTAGATTGGTTGATATCAACGCGGACGAGTGCACTGCGGCGCCCACAGGCAAACCCTGTGACAAAGTCGCAAATCGCCGTTGATAACTGTTATATGACCAAGTGGTTGGTATATAAGCACACATTTATAGCTCGAAATCGCGCTTAGCTCGCGAGTTCCAATTGTGCCCTGCGGTGTACAGCATTGCCAGCTCTCGACATGAAGCTAAAGGTTCATTACAGGCTCGAAGCTGTCTACCGTTTCAATTCCAAGGCGTTGTAGTCTATTATTTGCTTTGCGACTGTGATTCGAAGCTGCAAAAGCACAGAACATATTTTCTATTTGATATTTTCTATGTGATATTTTCTCGACGACACTAAGCAATCAATATCTGATCATTTGACGAAGCGAAATATGATGAGGTCGAGGTTTTGGTTGGCTGATTCGCGCTGCTGCCGGCAGCCGTCGCTACCACCCACGCCAAACGCTCAGAGGATCGTTACAGTGCAACGTTCGAAGCCACTTCGGGGGGGGGGGGGGGTCGGTCGGTCGGTGGTGGAAGGCCATGATAGCAAAGATGGCTTTAATGATCCTAGTAATTCTTGTGCGTCGAAGATTCGCCGCGGCCGCAGATCATTGACAGTGGCATGGAACGATCATGCATTCACTTCATTGTGAAGAAGATCCGTGTATCGTGACCTTAGTGCAAGCTTATGAACGAACGCTATCTAACAACTGGATTTGTCGTGGCTACACCCGATCGGCAAATCCGTTCGAGCAGATTGTGTGAACCGTCTAACCGCGTTTTCAAATATGCCATAGTCCCGATTCCATAATTCGTCGTCATTACTTCAGTAAATTGGTATGATATCTGGTGGTGAGGTGGCTCGCGCAGGGGATTAGAATTCTCTAATGTTTTGCTGTTGTTGTTGTTGTTGCTGTTGCGCGTTTTCTATTGTATCATTGTTGCAGTACGGTCGCGGTGACAGTTATAGAACGGCTGTGAACAAAGGCGGAGGTGCGCCCGACGATGGCCGAACAGCTGACGGGCGGCCCCGTGTGGCCAAGAAGAAGGGCGAGAAGGATCTGGATGCCCTCAAGCAGGAAGTCGAGATGGACGAGCACAAAATCGCTCTGGAAGACCTCTACGCCCGACTGGGTACCAATCCCACTACGGGGTTGACTAGCCAGCAGGCCCGCGAGGTACTGGAGAGGGATGGACCAAATGCACTTACTCCACCGAAGAAAACTCCTGAGTGGGTGAAGTTCTGTAAGAATCTCTTCGGAGGTTTTTCGCTGCTTCTGTGGATGGGTAAGTAGTTCACCGAACGCTAACCAGATGTAGCTATTTCTTTACGATTGTATTATGTTGTAGGTCATCATATGCATGGGGTGTATTCAACGCCGTTGTTATCCGTTGTTGATCCGGTTAACTTTTGAGTATTACTGGGTCATGTGTGTATGTGTATTGATCGCGTACAGGCGTTTGCATCAGTATTCTACGATGTATGATATTCATGCTTTGCCCTCATTTCTGCCCTGTAAATATTATAGTTACAAGCGTATTGGACAATTATTGTCTAAACGATTATCCTTGCCTCTTCTTTTTTTTTCTTCAGTAACAACAGAACATAGTGTATTTATTATTATTATTACTATCCATACATACATAATTAGCGTACTCTACCACCTAAAAGTTAATTAATCATTTAGAAGGGTATCACATTGACGAACAGACAACACCCTCTCTCCCAACGAAGTGCATCCACTTCGAAGACTCGACTTCCTGGTCCTATCAGAGTTTCGAAGGCTGCAGCTCGCAAGTGTATATTCTTCAGCTAATGTAAGAAACATCTTCATCGTATCTTCTTTCAGGTGCTGTACTTTGTTTCATTGCCTACTCGATCCAGGCGACAACTTTCGAAGAACCTCCCGACGATAACCTGTACCTTGGTGTCGTACTGGCCGTTGTAGTGATCGTCACCGGTTGCTTCTCCTACTATCAAGAAGCTAGATCGTCCAAGATTATGGAATCCTTCAAGAACATGGTCCCTCAATATGCTGTTGTCATTCGAGACGGCCACAAGATGAATCTTCCCGCCGAAGAAGTTGTAGCTGGGGACATTGTCGAAGTCAAAGGCGGGGACCGAGTCCCTGCCGATATGCGCGTTATTCAGGCACAAGGCTTCAAGGTACGTTGGGGTGTAACATCATCATATACCTGTAATCCTTGCACTGCGGTTCGACGACGTGCAGTGGCCCGAAAGCGAATTAGCGGTTT
Source organism: Stratiolaelaps scimitus (assembly GCA_019614645.1). NCBI lineage: Eukaryota > Metazoa > Arthropoda > Arachnida > Mesostigmata > Laelapidae > Stratiolaelaps > Stratiolaelaps scimitus. The sequence goes on from JABWDB010000026.1 coordinate 2,848,796, forward strand.
GAGTTCGATAGCTTCTAACATAGCTCATTAACATTAAGAAACACTAGAGAAATTAGTTACACCCTCATTAGCCGCCAGTACAATGAAGGTACCATGCCGGTTATGAATCTTCGCAAATATGGAACGTGTCCATCACTCGCGTGTGAGCACCAAGATCTTCGTGAACCTAACCCTAAGCCAATATAAAAAGCATCTCTATTCACATTCAAAGCGCATGACCGTGATCGTTTTAACCTTTCCGAAAGTAGATTCAACAATGGAATACGGTGTGGGGGTCAAAGAATACACGACTACCATCGTTTTTTCCATAGATACAATCTGTTCCGAAAACATCTCCAGTTATTGATCTCAAAGTATACCGTATATCAGCTACTGGGGCGTACCAGATCTAGCTATTCACCGCTGGGCTCGTAATGTCCTTCTAGGTGGACAACTCCTCACTGACAGGAGAATCTGAACCTCAAACCCGCTCACCGGAAATGACGAATGAGAACCCACTGGAAACCAGGAACCTTGCGTTCTTCTCCACGAACTGTGTCGAAGGTGAGCTCATTTGCTAATCTGTACCGTGAAGGACCATTTCATTTGGTTCGCCTTCACAGCCAGTCGTGTCGTTGCATCGAAAGCACATCATTTTGCCTACTTACGGTAAAACCATCCTTGCATGAATCAGCGAAAAATCATGTGAGCACCCGCAAAGTAGTCTAAGATCTAATCGTTCCTTACTGTTTTGTTGAAATTGAACAGGGACCGGACTTGGTGTGGTCATTAACACTGGCGACCGCACCGTCATGGGCCGTATTGCCAACCTCGCCTCCGGTCTCGAGATGGGAGAGACGCCAATTGCTCGTGAGATCGCCCACTTCATTCACATCATCACTGGAGTGGCCGTATTCCTGGGAGTGTCCTTCTTCATCATTGCCTTTATCCTTGGATACCACTGGCTAGATGCTGTAATCTTTCTTATCGGTAGGTAACACAGTGGTCAGTTCAACAACAAGGAATTATATAGAAGAAAACGTACGCATGTATTCTACTTTTATATATATATATATATAAATATATATACCTAAAGGTTAAGAGCGGAGGCCTGTCAGATAGGGGAACAGCTGAGGGTCAGCTCGAAAAAACAGATATATATATATATATATATATATATATAGGTGTCCATATTGACGATGCTAGACAGCCATGCGTTCGATCTATGACTGAGTTCGCATTAAGATGGCAGCAGCATGACGATTGCCACAGTACAGTGATATCGGGAAGTTTCAATTTCATAATGTCGACATTATTTACCGAGTCGAAGGGAGTCGTTCGTTGCGTTCATCTTATGCTGAATCACGTTGACATATGTCTCAACTGCTTTGTGAAAAATACAGGTATCATTGTAGCCAACGTGCCCGAAGGACTTTTGGCCACCGTAACAGTATGTCTGACCCTAACCGCCAAACGTATGGCTGCCAAGAACTGTCTCGTAAAGAACCTCGAGGCCGTCGAAACCCTTGGCTCCACCTCGACCATCTGCTCCGACAAGACCGGCACACTTACACAAAATCGTATGACTGTCGCCCACATGTGGTTCGATAACCAGATTATCGAGGCCGACACCACTGAAGATCAGTCTGGCGTACAGTATGATAAGGTAACGGCGATATCAAAGTGAACAAGCACTTTAAGTAAGCTATCCACCAATGGTTCGCTGTGGTACGACTCATTCCAGTCGAACCAATGGTGATGTGTAAATGTTCATTATCTGAATGATGACTTAGCAAGGACTAAACAAGCGTTCAGCACGTTTCACAATTGTCAGTAGTTCGAAGGAAAAGCTAATACAATGTTTTCATTTTGTCTCGGTTTCTCCGTCTGTGACCTTCAACCGACACAGACTTCGACTGGCTGGAAGGCCTTGGCGCGCGTCTGCATGCTCTGCTCACGCGCCGAATTCAAATCTGGACAAGAGAACGTGCCTATTCTTAAACGCGAGTGCTCCGGCGATGCCTCTGAGCAAGCCATTCTTAAGTGTATGGAGCTCGCAGTCGGTAACATTCCCTCCTATAGACAGCGTAACCACAAGATCTGCGAAGTGCCATTTAACTCGACCAACAAATACCATGTCACCATTCACGAGACCGAGGACCCCGATGATTCTAGCTATCTACTTTGCATGAAGGGTAAGCTACTTTGATGAAGCAATGCTAAAGGGAGTACCGTGGACGTTAAATGTTGGCTGAGAGTCAGCCCGAACACCTCTCTCTCTCGATGATCAGGCGAGAGCCTGCGTTGTAATAATCATGATGGGTGAACGAGACCCAACTCATATCGTTATCAAAAACGTATTTGGACACTAGGATCTGTGTCCTGATCTTCCTTTATTTATATGTAAAGTTCATTTCCAATTGTAGTCAGGCCTCGATCAGTAGCACACTATGTCATTTGCTGTTGAAGACAACTCACTCTAACGCTTGCAATCAATCAATTTTCTCTCTCCCTCTCTCTCTCTCTCTCTTTCCCTTGTGACCTTCTCTGGTTCCAATCATTCAGGTGCCCCCGAGCGTATCCTCGACCGCTGCGGAACCATATTCATCAACGGCAAGGAGAAGGTTCTCGATGAGGAGATGAAAGAGGCCTTCAACAACGCCTATCTGGAACTGGGAGGACTGGGAGAGCGCGTTATTGGCTTCTGCGACTACAAACTCCCTGCCGACCAGTATCCCAAGGGCTATCCATTCGATGCGGATGAGCAGAATTTCCCTCTGACCAACCTCCGTTTCCTCGGTCTCGTATCCATGATCGATCCTCCGCGTGCGGCTGTACCCGACGCTGTCGCTAAGTGCAGATCCGCCGGTGCGTTCAGTCTACATTCGATACGAATGAATTATCTGCTAACGAATTTTGCCAAGTGGGGAAAGACGAGGCGAGGCCTTATTACCGAGAGAACGAAAACTTGCTTGCACGAGGAGAAAGCTCATTAGCTAACTGCCAGCGAGATTAACGAAGGGCATAGTGAGACCGACATCCTTACAACGCTGAACGACCTCAATATGTACTTGAGCGTTACCAATCTGTGTTATCATTGTTGTTGTTGTTGCTGTTACTGTTTTCCACAGGTATCAAAGTCATCATGGTGACTGGTGATCACCCGATCACTGCCAAAGCTATCGCCAAGGCCGTCGGAATTATTTCTGAAGGCAACGAAACTGTTGAAGATATTGCCCAACGTATGAACATTCCCGTAGAAGAGGTGAACCCACGGGACGCAAAGGCTGCCGTAATCCACGGCTCTGAGCTTCGTGACATTTCGACCGACCAGGTACATTATTCGGGATCGGGCACAAACAAGGACAGAACGTCCAGGCCACCTATCCAGTAAAGGATTCTCTCTCCCTCCAAGGAGGGAGAGAGAATCCTTTACTTGTCCGTTTCTCGAGCTTCTTTTTTCTTTTGTTTTCGCCCGCTAGTCATCGCTTTTCAACAACAGTTCTGTGTCCTTCTCTCGTGATTGATCCATTACAGCTCGACGACATTCTACGACATCACAGCGAGATTGTATTTGCGCGTACGTCGCCCCAACAGAAGCTGATCATTGTCGAAGGCTGCCAACGCCTGGGCGCCATCGTTGCTGTAACTGGTGACGGTGTGAACGATTCACCCGCCCTGAAGAAGGCCGATATCGGAGTCGCTATGGGTATCTCTGGCTCTGATGTATCAAAACAGGCCGCCGACATGATCCTGCTCGATGACAACTTCGCCTCAATCGTCACAGGCGTCGAAGAGGGCCGACTGATTTTCGACAATCTGAAAAAGTCGATCGCGTACACGCTGACATCCAACATCCCCGAAATCTCGCCTTTCCTTCTGTTTATTCTCGCCGATGTGCCCCTACCGTTGGGCACGGTGACCATTCTCTGCATCGATCTTGGTACCGACATGGTACGTATATGTGTGATTCGAGTTGGTGCCCAGCAATCATGTATCTGCTTAGAAGTGCTGCACATCAATCAAGGGTGCACATTGGATGTATACAGCTTACAAATGAACCAAACCTATTGATTTACTGTTTTAATCTAGCTCAGCGTATCCTCGTAGCCCTTGAGGAGCTACCCGCCATTTATTGCAGTAACGCTAACCTAAATATGTTCTCATTGACATACATTTTTCCTCTCTTTCTGACATCCTTTTTCCTGCTGCTTCGGACGCTGCTGTTGGACGTTCCCGTACATTACATAATAACCATATCTCTCCCTCTACTTTGATCCATTCGTAAACGGCCTCGCATTCATCATGCGGCCCGTATTTCGCTATCTTATTAACCTATTACGAAATAGGTGCCCGCCATTTCACTGGCATACGAACGGTCCGAATCCGATATCATGAAACGAAAGCCACGAGATCCTCAACACGACAAACTTGTTAACGAGAGGTAGGAATCACATGAGAATCAAATGGGGGGCAGGCGAACTCCTGGCCACATTCGTGACTACGATGAGTGCGAGCAAGGAGACCACTCGAGTGGAAACGACGCAACGGTCCTTTAATTTCGGGTCTAGTTAGCTGACTTTTTTAGCGTATCACGACCACCTGTGTTCAGTGCGTATGATCGTCCCTTTTCGTTATCTTTGATTTTCTTTGGTTTTTCGTTTGATTCATCGTTATACGTATTCAGGTTCCCGCCATTTCACTTGCTTATGAACAAGCCGAGTCGGATATCATGAAGCGTGCCCCTCGTGATCCCTCGAAGGATAAGCTTGTAAACGAGAGGTTGGTCTTATCGTTTTTATTTTGTTGATTGATTTTTGGTTGACTAATTCGAGTGTGTGTGTGTGTGTGTTCTGTTTATGCAGAACTGACTGATTTATCCTGTCGAACAAACGGACGCATCATTATCTTCTTTTATTTGCCATTTGCGGTCACGCATTTGGGTTATTTTATGCAGAAACGTGATCATTTATGATCATTTACATTTATGGGCTATTGGAAAAATGTGGGACCTTACATCTTACACATCATGCTGACAATAAAACTAACAGTTGTGTACAGCATCACACAACTTGAATAGGAATTCGCTATCGGAATTCAACAAGTTTCCGAATTCAACTGGGGATTTCCATGGAACCTTTCCTCCCTGCTCTAACATTGTCTGTCCCACGTTCACAGATTGATTTCGATCGCATACGGTCAGATTGGTATGATGCAGGCCGCTGCCGGCTTCTTTGCCTACTTCGTCATCATGGGCGAGAACGGCTTCTGGCCATCCCGTCTGCGCGGTCTCCGCAAGGAGTGGGACTCAAAGGTACGCCAACTAAATGCATATATACACACACAACTCTATTCACCCAAAAAAAACAACAGAACTGTTAGCACAATTGCATAGATCTTACACAGCAAATAGATTGTAACCAATTTCGTCGATGGAGCCAGTCCAGGCATGATTTCCACATGACATACGTTCAGCTAGTTGAAACAATCGAACCGTTTGAACAATTGTAGCTAGCGTTTACCTTTACACCTACCCCCTTACTATGAATCAAATTCACCTGTCTCGTTTTATGGACCTTGCGCTAACATTCACGTCTTTGATGACTTCTACCTTTGAGCAGGCAGTGAACGACCTCGAGGATTCATACGGCCAGGAATGGACGTATCACCACCGCAAAGCTCTCGAGTTCACTTGCCACACTGCCTTCTTTGTCTCGATCGTTATCGTGCAATGGGCCGATCTGATCATTTGCAAAACGCGACGTAACTCTATCTTGCACCAGGGCATGCGTAACCACGTGCTCAACTTTGGTCTAGTCTTCGAGACGGCCCTGGCTGCATTCCTCTCATATTGCCCAGGCATGGACAAGGGCCTGCGCATGTATCCGCTCAAGATCAACTGGTGGCTACCGGCTATTCCCTTCTCGATTCTCATCTTTGTGTACGATGAAATTCGTCGCTACATCCTCCGCAGGTGCGTTATCTACGATTGCAATCAAAATATATTTGACGATTTTTGCCCAAATGATAAATTATTATTGATTTGACCAAAACGGGTACAGTTTTTCATCTATGTAACTTGGCTAACGAGCGCGCCTAGCCTATGGGATGAGCCAACAGGCCGTACTAAACACGAAACGAAGCGCTGCAGACTCTATACGGAGCGCTGCAGATCCGGTGCAATAAAAAATTCCCCCTTCACGCCTATACTGAAGCAGTATAATCAAAATGAATCTGTGGTAGAGGAAATCCATAAACGCCTCCTGTTAACCATGACTGCTTTCGTGCAATCTTTTACAGGAACCCTGGTGGATGGGTCGAGCGCGAGACCTACTATTAAATTTCGCGACTAGAAACTCGAACTGCCGATGTTGCCTTCTCTCTGCTTCAATCGGTGGCTACGTGGGAACACTGCTGTCGCTGCACACTGATGTCACGTTCTGGGATTCGACCGTACTGTTCCAGCTAGCGATGACGTCAGCTGTTCTACCAGATCCACTAGCGACCACCCTACAAAGCCACCACCACACTGCCCGTACAGCCCAAATGTTCACATACGCCCGCTAAACATATACGCCTGTACAAGTGCAAGCAGAGAAAGGACGGCTCAACGACTCGGCACTTGCGAGCTTTTCAAGTATCAGTCAGTTATTCCGAAAGGAAAAGTGAGCAAAATAGAGGAAAAATGACGACACACGAGCGTGAAAACGAAGTTAGAGAATGGAAGAAACAAATGTTTGGAAAATGTTGCAACTGAGCAGACGACGCGTAGCAGACATCGTAGTAGACGATAATGTCAAAAGCACTTCGAACCGCAATAACAACCAATGCAAAGAGAACAACAACAACAGCAACAACAACAAAACAACAGCAAGCAGACACACGAAGTTGGACCACGTCGCTACGCGTCGTAGGGAGTAAGCATCACTTTCGCCGTAGATATGCGCAAGAAAGATAAACTGTTAGACAAAAAACAAAACGACAACACAATGATGTTGTTGTTTCCGTTATGACGTTCTAATAACTAATTACAAGACAAACAAAAAAACACCTATTGATGAGAAAGAAAGGAAATGAGAGAAAAGGAGATGTGGACATAGGCCTGCGGCCCGCATCAAGTTGCATTAACTCCGACCCCGTCTGGCTCACGCGGACCACGCGGTCCCGACCACCTGACACGGGGCCTAGACGCAACCTGGTGAGCCTCGGGCAGCCCGACAAACAAACCGCCGATCACGAGTTTAAGCGCGCGTTTGTGTGCACATCCACACAACATAGTGGATCTCCGACACAACCGAATGTTCCTCAACGAACCGATAACTCAATGGATAACCTGAGCTTTTCATGACGTGTGCCGCGTTGGAAAACGGTCGCGTGGAGTAGAAGTACGATAGTTTTGGAAATAATTCTACTGCCAAAGATGTTGCGCAACACTTGCATAGACAACAGGGCCATACGAGGCCAACTCCATCCCGCTTAAAAAAGAAACTAGACGCCCGACAAATTTTTTCCCCTCAATGAGAGCTGTTCAATAAAAATGACGAGGAGAACCTGTTACAGAAACGTCCAGAATTATTATTAGGCTTTCAGCATATAGCTCGGGTCCGATTAATCGTAAGGGTGTCGTTTTTAATGAGCTGCGTCTCTCATGCAGTAATAGCAGTGGTTTTTCGATCAAAGCAAGCTACCGGGTCCTTTTGACATCGTTTCACGACTGATTATATCCACATAGAATTTAATAACAGTATTATTTGATATACTATCCGCGACGGCATTCGAGCCCTACATATGATTAGCTGGAACTCGGCGAATAAAATCAATCAGCACTTGAATCACCGAAACAACACGAAGGTTCAGTTTACCCTGAAGACGACCACGTCAGCACATAGCCTTGAAAATCAAATCAACCTGTAAATCAATCGCAGTACTATAAAGACCGGTCATTGGGTAGCCAGCCACCAGTAGTGGGAGCATAAATGAAATAATTAGTAGTGCTGTCAATGCTATTAGCAGCGTCTCCTAACACTTTCGTCTCATCCAACGATAAAGTGTCCTTCACAACGATGAATGATCTGACTAAATGAATGCTCAGTTCCTGTTCCATATACCGACCCTATATGGCCCACCAGGAAGGCTGCTCCATTTCTGAATCGCGTGCGCGCATCTTTGGTGGTTCTTCTGAAAATCATTACTTAGAGGAAACACCGTTTTACCGTTAACTTCATGAGACAGAGACGCAACATTCACGCAACGAGAAACCTTGACATCCACTATGTGTTAGCTAACTCAATCACTATGAGTTGAAAAAGAAAAGTTATGCTATAAATTTTGACCATGAAATACAAGGATTCATTCATAAATGAGTTCATCATAATGAAAATTCGTCCCCCGCGGGGCTCGACCTGACGTTCATCACCCCACAACACGCAATTGTGTGCCCTGTGTGACTATCCACCGCGCGAACGGGTATACTAGCTGTCAATTGAGATTTACACATAGCCTGTGTATTTCCTATGGGCTGTGACTACTAGTTAGTTTCGACCTGCTCTCAATACAAGAAAGGCAATCAACCGAACACTAGACGAGCGTATGACAGCTGTTCCGAATTGCTAGTTTTAACAGGAGCATCCCTCTTCGGATGATGACATTATGAATCTGCAATCGGCCGGAATTGATTCGCATAACAGCGCTATATAATTATAGCTGATACGACATAGGAGCCTTAGGCAAGGCATAGAAGCTTCCCCGAGTGAACGGTTCTTGCATTTAGTTTACAGGACATATGCTGAAAAAGGCTATCTTCAGCGAAGCGCCAAGGTTCACCTGTTGCCCATAATATCGGTGGCCATCGCACGTAAAAAAAACGAATTGTCACTTTGAACAGGACTATGCCAATAATATCTGTCAATTATAGATAGTTACCATTAATAGGAAAATCCCTAATTCGTTTGTCTAACACCTTCCATATGACGAATGTATTCTATTCACTCAAACATTGAACAGAGGTTGGGCTTCAGGATCATGCATACGCCTTATGACGTATTGCTGTACAGTTGTACATTAATTGATACAAGAAGAATCTCTAACTACAGCGATTTCAAAGAAAACATAAGCTTTTAATATAGACGAAGCTCATAAACACTTGAATGGTGTCCAATTAAGAGGATTTCCTGTTCTCACACTGGGTACTCTATGTGTACATTGATTGATTCTGATAAATTTCTAGAACAAACGGTTTGGCTAGGATTCTAAATCGGGCTGAGAAGTTTGCTGAGGCAGATGATTACACACATGACAATAATGAGGCAACACCAGTTCAGTTCAGATTGCCTAAATTGACGAAAACGGCGCTCTCCCGGTTCTAGGATCCGACTCGTACGTGGACACACACTGTAACGTGCTATGAACTAATAAACAATGCTGAAGAGTTGCAAAAAAATTATATCTAAGGTGTATGTGCTCTTTAGCAACGCAGAGTAGACAATCTGAACAACTCGCATCAAAGGAACTGGAAGTGACCTGATAATGTTAGCATGTCCGGTTCGACCTTGCGCGCCTTTGACCTTTGACCATCAGCTAAAATGTACGTGACCTTGGGAAAGCGCATCGAGGGAAAAAATCATGTCAACAATTTGTCTAACCTTCATAGGAAAATCATGTTTCGCGTTCAATTCATAACGTGCATTTTACAGCATAAACGAATCAAGCAGACCAATATCTACCACCGATCTATCGTGTTTGCTCGTTATCAAAGACCAATCGATGGCTGAAGATCATTTGTTTTTGACGGGTCTCTTAAACGCACCGTTTAAGCAACTATGATTGAAAAGCCTCGAGGTCCTATAACTGATAACGATAACACGACGGGTTTCCGAGACTCACCGGTGCTCCTGATGCCCGGCCCAGGTGCGGCTATGCCTTTCTCCATCTTCACTGTAGAGACGAAGGGTGGCGGGAGAGATCTCCGACATCAATGAAGTCATGATATGACGCTGATAATCTGGAGAATCAATGAGCCAGCACACCAGCACGTGAGCGATGAGCCAATTGGATCTTCAGTGAAATAGTAATGTTCGACCGGATGGAATGAATGACATTAGCATCATGGTAGGAATGATGGGGACACTGTCACCTATAATACATGGGGACGCTACGGACCGATCTCGTCCTACGCAGAAATTGAACCCCAGCGATTGATTCTCTCTTGACATCACCTGCTTCACATGACGGCTTGGAATCGAGGAATGTGTCGTGCAATGCCGAGTGGCTTGCTTGTAGACGATGTTAACGTGAATTCACCTCTCAGGAGGAAACCTAACAGAACGCTAAGGTCAAGTTTGAAAGCTAGAAGAAGCGTTAATTTGCCCCTATGGCGGTTTAGCAATGCCTTACGTTCTCACAGTGACGAGACAGAACGACGGAATATTAGATGCAAATAATTAACGCTGATTTAGGAAAAGGCCGTCTCGTGCAATATAACCCAGAGTCTCAATTTGTGACATTGTGTGCATCTCCTTGTATTAGCACAGTGTGTGTTTGGTTGGGAACATCTGAAATCAAATGGGGTATGAGTAGCGGAAAGCAATGAAAAGGCAATCCCGATACTGCGTCGTCGATAGTTGACCCAAATTGACACACAACAAAACGACGACGCGAAGAAGAGGAGGTCGCCCGTCGGCAGCGAGCTCGCCCGTTTCAACAGCGCTCGCTGCAATTACTTTGCTTCGAGCTATATAGACGTTTGGAATAGAGACGATCTCTTCGGGATTATATGAAATCAGAATGAGAAATATTAGCAAGCGTGCACGATCTAGGACTCAGTATCACTTATCACCAATCAAACACCCCTCAATCCTTCCCCCCGCCCTCTGCCGTCGTTTGCTAGACACAATAACTAAAACCTTAACACCACCACCGATCACTAAATAATACACCCAATACTAAATCAATAAGACTGTCTAAGAAATAATGACACATTGAATGAACGAGGCGTCCGATGCTGCTACTGATGAGGACGATGAATGTATCGTGGAATCAAGAAGACGCAACAACAAAAACAACAACAGTAACACAACAGATGAAAATATAGCAAGAAGATACAGAGTACAGACGGGGATGTAATCAGCTGGCGTAATACCGCTGCTGATGATGAGGACGACGATGATGATGATGATGATAAATAAATTACTGAATAAACTAAAAAAGAGCGAAAGGTCATACAACAACCTCTTAGTAAAAAAAAATATCTATGTGTGGTCTTTATTTGTATGTAACATAAATTTGAGTGTTGATGAATCGCCTAGATATATGAACATCAATATAAAATGAAAAAGATTTACTCCTAGTCTACGGGTCGATCAGTACACCTCATCATCCGGGTCGAGTCATCATTCAAGGTTCTCCGATGTATTAACACGTAAACGGTTTTGGTAAGGTTTTTTTCAGAAACAGCGTGAAACGAGACCACGAGCGGACAAGTAATAATTCTTCAAATAAGAGTGATAAGCACTAAAATAACGCTAATATCATTTCCGGTTAGGAAATGCATTGTGAAATTATGTATGTCATAAAATACTGCGATCTTAGACTAGTACTCGGTAGTTTGCTCAAACTATTTGTCAGGCGATATACTTGGGCAAAAATCGTCGCGTCGCACATGTACACTAGTTAGAAATCTTAGCATAGATCTCGTATGACTCAAACGATGAGTGCAGACCTGTTTAAACATTGGATTTCCATAGTCGCCCTCTTCCTGAATCATAGATAAATGGTTTTATTGGGTTGCGCCCTCGTGCGGTAGCTTCGATTTCTATGTTATTCTTCGTAGAGGTAATATCAGTTTTATCCTTATCGTTGGTTGTTTGTCGGCATTTTGGGAGTATTCGGTTCTAGTTGAGTTCCGCATGTCAATGTGTGCTCCTTTGCCCTGATTGTTGGTTTCCTATATTTGAGGGCTGCCACTCTATTGTTTGTGGTGAGGAAACGTGGTAGATTGAATCGCGAAACAACGTTTAACCAGATATATTAATAGCAGTGCTAGTAAGCTGCAAATTTCGTCACCCTGTAGTTTTGTTATTCGACTGAGGGAATCAGGACCATTAGCCCCGTCCGTCTCGTCTGACAATTTTTTCAGAGTCAAGCTCCTCATCTTTGCACTTGGTCCGGATCGAATACGTCTACTTCTGGTGGTAGTTGAGGATCTCGACAGTTATCTGCAGTCGGCGACCAGTTAGTTCCCTTGGATGTCGATTTTGATTGGTGACAGGGACACTGAACCGCAGATCAAGCCCTACTGCTGGTGTTTCCCATTCCGATTTCACATAACCTCGAGCAGCTCTCGTCTCTGTACCACAAGTCTAGATATTTTGAAGCGAACCAATTGCAGAGACCGCTGCTGAAACGGACGAACTCGTTGTCAAAGGACCCCTTTTCCGCGTTTCGTTGTGTGTCGTGTCAACTGTAGGGTGATTGATTTATCTGTTCACGTTTAATGTTTGTCTTTCCACGGTGCTCGGAGTCATTCACACAAACGATCATCATGAGGAGTCTCCTGTGTGACCACCAACCTCGTACCGATCGCACGTGCGTTATGTGGGCTCAAGAAATAGCGACAAACGGGCGAAAATAAACAAAACAGGTAGAATGGAGAACGAACGCAAGTCAAGTAGGAAAGACTATAGGAAGAAATAATGACAAGTGAACGTGCGGAGAAGATGGAGAATTCGGTTGAGTGCTTAAATGTGTATGGGAGACCCAATGTGTGAGTTCCTCGAGAAAGAATTTAGTCAAATTATAGCAGGGCTCCAATACCGGAAGAATGCCCATTAGGCTGAGTGATGTTCCGACCAAAAGGTCGGGCGGATAGCACGATACTGAAATAGCGGACGCCCATGATTATACCACTAGTGCACGGGAGAGTGATAAAGGATAGAGGCTCTTTGCTTTGAGGGAGGTGATAAACTGTATGAGACAGAACGGAGAAGGACTGCTAGTGTCATTCTTGGTTATAAGGAGAATTTACGACTCGGTAGACAGAGATATGTAATGGGAGAGCATGGCAGAGCATGGTTTACTTTTGGTGAAGCGTGCTCAGATTGTTTTCAAGGAAATGTAGATGATAGAAGCTACACTTTGCAAAGAAGCATAAAATCTAGTATCCAATGAGATCAGGTTAAGTTCAAGCTTAAGGCGTGAGTGGCGATGTAGACTTTCGCTTATTCTAATACAGATAACCAAAGTAGCAAGGAAGGGCAGGTTTGCGAAATACGTCCAGAGTTCCGCATGATATAAAAAGGTAGAAAACAAGAGGATAATGAAGAACTTGGACCCATTGTACATGGTTCTATTGGCGGAAAACGCTTGTGCATTGCAGTAGACGGTAAATGTTTGTGAACAGACAGATGCAGGAGTGAGACAGTACTTCAATGAAAAGAAATACCTAAATGTAATTTCGCAAACAATATAGATAGGGAAATCACCGTCATATATATATATATATATATATATATATATCTCGGGTCGCTTCCCACCTGATGAGGTAGTATTGATCGATAACTATTATCATATGCAGGCGTGGGCCAATCCGGTACTGAACTGACCGACCGACTCATATTGTAGTAACTAGGCTAGGACCTTCATAGGCAAATGCACAGTCTCTTCCATCAGTAGCGAGATGTGCTCATTTTTGCAAACTACGTGTAGAACTATCGCACGTGTCTCCACCTTGTGTTTTCGTTAAACCAAAGTCATTGTTTGCCAATCATTCTATAATCTATAATCCTAGGTATACCACACTTTGCTGAAATACATCTCAGAAGGCAATGGCAACGCAGTTAGCTTTGTCAAAATATTTTGATCTGTCCCTCAGCTATAGAACCTGAAGTGAGCTACTCTCGTTTTTTCGGTACTAATTTCCTTTTCAGTTCTATTTCTATGTGACGTAAGAGTCGACTGATATTCCTAAGAACTATTTCGATAAATGACATCGAACAAGATATACATATCGTCGATGACAGGCGGTGTTCTTTTTCAAAATATTCCTTCCTTGATAATACACACACGAAATACCCAAATGGAACATCAATATAATGAAAAATGGAGATTTTCATTACTGGACACCATTTAAAATTCAGTGAGCTTTGCCTAAACTAAAAGGTTAGTTCGCTGATCCAATGTTTCCGATGAAATCGCTAAATTTAGGGATTCTTTTTTCATCACGTATCGCACGACGGTACAACAACACATGATCAGGCGTACGCGTGGTCCTGGAGCCCAACCTATTTTTTCCAATGTTTGAGTGAATAGAATACACATTCGTCATATGGAAGATGTTGGACAACACGAATTTAACAATGTCCTTTTTGTAATGATAACTATTAATAATTAACAGCTAGTCTTGGTGCAGTACTCTTCAAAGTGGCGTTTTGTTGTCACGTGCGATGTTCACCATATTAGGTCAACGGGAAACGCTGATGCTGCATTGAAAGTAGCAGCCTTTTCCTCAGTCAATATTCTGTCAACTGTATGCACGAACCGTTCGCTCGGAGAAGCTTCTATGACTCGCCTAAGGCTTCTATGTTATGCCAGCTGACGGCATGACGGCCGAAACCGTCCAGTGAGTTGTAGAGTTTTTTTTGAGTTGTAGAACAATTGTCTTTTTGTCAGCCGTAACAGTTGATAGAGCGCTTCCCACCTAAATATCGATTTATATATAGATATCGACAAAATATATCTCAACGGTGACAGACGGTGTTCGAGTTGGTTGAATGTTCTGCTTTGACAGTTTTCGTGAACTATAGTCTGCGAATCATTCGCGCCGGTGGCAGATTCATAATGTCGTCGTCCGAAGAGGGTAAGCTGCCAGAAAACCAGCATTTCGGAACAGCTATCATATACGCTCAATCTGGTCTTTCATTTGTTGCCTTTACTTTTTATCGAGAGTATAACAAATCACGGAGCTAATCAGCGTTATCCGTAAGAAATACACAGTCCATGTGGTAAATCTCAGTTGACAACGAATTCACCCCTTAGGGCAATATCTTTATCAGGGCTCGCGGTGATGCGTGGAGGAGCACAGCGATCATGAATCATGTGGGGCTGATAGATACTTCGGTGAATTTCTAACTTCAACAAGCGAATTGATTTAAGTCATTGTCAAAATAAAGTAACTCTTGTATCCATAGTAAACCAGCATCTGTTTTCTTCCAAGTCATCGTCTGTAGTCAAGTTATCGCCATAACTTGACTAGCATATATATATATATAGTTAGTACGAAGGCTTCTAGTTACTGCACCGCTTCTATTGTCGTATTTCACCAAAATGTGGCGATGATTTCATTGGATTGTTTGTTGATTATTTCGACAATAGCGGACACTGGCAGACTAAAATTGAAGAAAGCCATCAAGTGGTAGCTGGAAGAAGTTCTTCTCGTTAAGTTGCCGTTAAGGCAATAGTCCACGAGATTCCTAATGGCTCAATGTACGGCGAAGGTGTATCGATGTGATTCCGCATTGAAATCAAATGTCTCACCTATCGGACTATCGTTCCGACAACTGTCAATTAGCTTCTCTTTGCATTCCGTGAGGGTTCAGCCTTTATTTTATTAAACTGCAAAACTGCCATTTTTTGACGTAATGATGATTTTTCGAAGACGAAAGAAGCGCCCGCGATTCGACAATGGAGCAATCTTTTATATGGGCTATGTGCAGTCGATAGATGGAATAAAAACGAGCTTATATCAGAGCACTTTGGCTCGATTCCTGCTGAGCACATCGTCAGTCCTCGTACGACTTATCTATAAATAACGTGAATATGTTGAAGACCCGCTGGCGACGCTTGTGCTGATTTTTTTTATTCTCCCAGTACTCGGTCAGTTGACTACCCAATGTTCTTTGTCTTTATAACATATGAAAAATTCTCTCGTTGGCGGTTGGCCCACCCACCGCTTTTCCCATAAGACCCTTGTCGACATTTATCCTCAATCCACACCTTTACAAGGCTATAGTAGGACCCGAGCTCGCTATATCCAGCTTCTCCGAAAATCAAATCAACCCGAAATCAGCCAAATCAAATCAATCAATCCGTTTTATAGTATTGTAATCGAATTAGGGGCTATTATTATTATTCTTAGGGCTTCATGGCTTTGACATGGTAGTCTACAGGGCAACAAACTATTACAACAACCAAATACTCAATACCGCCTCAGAGAACATGGAACGGCATACGCTGGATCCCTGAACCTAGGCTGAGCGAGATCAGTTCCTCCTTGCGCACTAACGATCGCAAATAATGAATGAGCTTTTTCTTTTCATCCGTCGTCGACCGAGCTCTCGTCATAAACTAAATGTTAGATGGTTCAGGATGCTATCAACCTGTACGAAACGGGCAAACATCACACCAATGAATCGGGACACAATTTACCGCTTTGGTGTGACTCTCGCAACTTTCGCTTCCGATAGCGATGTGTAGCATTTGTAAACACCCAACCGCTGTCCGAGCACAATTCTATTTCATTTGTCGCTCTACTGGGGAAGGGTTCACCGAACATTGGCAAACCAAATGTTCTGTTGGGTCTAGTCTCTAAGACCACACGTCGAAGCGAGTGGAAGACCACTGATGATAGATCTAAGGTTATTCAAGTACATCCCGCCCTTAATAGGGTGCAAAATAAGCGCTTCCCATTAGAGCTGCCAGACAGGCCACGGTTTGCCGGCCAGGCCAGGCATACCGACCTCTGGCTTCCTGTTCGCTCAGCCGCTAGCTGAGAAAATGAACCAGAAAACTGTGGTAGGGCTTTTGTCCCACGCTATTTCACAGCTTCGAAGTGCCCTTCTCACGAAATGCACAGTGAGCTCTTGCGGACGACAGCAAGCAGCGCTCTTGTCAGCGCAACACCGGCTTGCTGCAATCGTCGAAGTGCCATTTTAGTTCATCGCGAGGCGATTCAAGGTAACTCGTCAATGCGATAGTTATATCAGTCTATATAAACTTAACACACAACTATCAATTAGACGATTACTTATTGCTACCGTATCTTACTCGTTTTATTGATTTCTAGTCCTCACAGAAACAGGCCAGCCTCAAGAGTCGTGCGAATCTTCTGAGCGAGCCGCTTCGCCGATGTTTGAATCGCCCGTGTCTAGCGATGATGAGAACGCGTATTCGCCAGATCCAGACGGACTCGACCTGCTAGGCTGCACGGCGTGCGGTGAGAGCTTTGAACATGTTGAAGATTTGCAGCGTCACCTGACAGAGAGCTGCGCGGAAGCGGGACTCGGTAAAAACCATCACAAACATCATCATCATTTTTGTTTACCCTGTATTTATATCTACTGCTCACTTCTAAGCTGCTCACTTTTTCTGCTTCTAAAGAAATGGAATCCGTTTCTCCGATGTACGAGCAACAATCCCGTTGCATGACATATAAGAGAACTTAAGCATTGTATGCTGTTCCTTTAATAAATCAGTAAAGCTTTACCTTTACTGGATTTGTAAAGACAACCGTCGCGTTTGAAACAAATCACACGCCATATTCTACTAATTGCATGCGAGGTAGAAAAACACTTCATCCTTGAAACCCTTTACTCTCGAACCTTGTATAGGGTCTACAGATGAAAGACAGGTAAGCTAGCCCTATGGATATAGCCAATAGGTTCTGTGAACATCTCTCCCTAACGCGAAACAGCAGCAGCACTCGTTAAAAAGTGAGAACAAACAATAAAGCCTAACAGTTCAATAGTTAATATTGCATAAATTCTTCCTAAATTCCCAAAAGGTTGCTTTTTCCCCCGTGGATAACAAGCTATATGCGCAATAATTCCAGATCGAATTAAAATTCAAACCGTAAACTTCTGGATGCCCAACAGAGTAAAATTAGTTAACAAAATAAGAATAGATACGCTATCATTTTAAATGAAGATTGGCACAAGAAAATCATTTAGAAACCAAATACTAAATGTCGGTATTTTAAAGTTATTTTTTTTAGAGGAATTAGCGAAAACACTCAGCTTATGCTCTGCCCAGGTTTCACTGTGAACTATTGGCTCATCCGACAGATACGGGCGATAACGCGGCCATCAATTCAGCAACAGAGAAAAATCTCCGTGCTAACTACGACAACCCGACAAGCGATGACCAGGGCCACGAAAGCAACCACACAAGCTCACCAGTACAATTGAAGGGTCGATGTAGGTGAGTTCATCGGACGGAGCTAACGTACCTCATTCGAAGGCATTACTGCACCTGTTTTACACTGTGCTACTATCCGAAGCGGCAGACTTGCCAACATACTGTGGGTGGACACCTTTGTGAAAATCCCTTCTGATAGCCGAAGAATGATTATGTGGCTAACCCTTCCTGCGACTTCGTCGTTGTCTTCGATTCGGTCATAAGGTTTTCGTTAACGAAATAAAAACCACCACAACAATAGCGATTTTTTATTTTTGACGACTGAGTGTTGCATAATAACAATGATGATGATGATGTCTCCCAGATGGTCTGGCGATGAGTGTTTTGGACTGCTTGAGTTCTCTATCATCGTTCTTTGTCCGTTGTTTTTTTTTGCCAGATACGAGAGGTCTGAGTGAAGATGGCCCCGACAAATCGTTGAAGTAATGCCAAAAAGGTCGTTCCGACCTGTGACATCTAGTCATATAAGGGCTGGTAGTCAGCTCAAAAATGAGCTTGTTTTTTGAGCGGAAAATCAATACGCCTATTATACGTTTGCTTTGCAGCTGCCAGTCTTCGAAGTCCCCGACCGATTCGGCACTGGAAGGCGGTAATGACCGCCTACGGAGAAACGCAGATATGGATGAAGCGTGCGAATTAAATATCGATTTGCAGGGGTCTACATTAATGTCGGAGAGGCCACGCGCGACCCGTTGTTCACATTGCACTAATGAGCAACGCGCCCCGGTGCCGTAGTTCGACACCTCTTCGTCACTGTTAGATCACTTAAGTGGAACCGGAACGGGTCAACCCAATTTCGAAGACAATTCCACAGGACTCGCTTAAGGCAATATTGTGATACAAGAGCTAGCTTATACTCGAACCTATCTATAACAATTAGCATCGACGGGCCGTTGATGTAATCGTATTCAAACATTCCTATCGTATATCGGTTCACACCCGCAAGCTAATATTATTATATTATATATATAGCTTTCGCTGTTAACTTTACCACTGTTAATTTTCTCTCAACTGGCAATTACCGCATACGATTTTAGAAGGTCATTTGCCAAACAAGGCTAACAAAGTGCTTAATAAAATATTTATACTTGCCAATATATGTCTTCAACGTAAATTCGATTGATTTATGATTCGTTCCCTGTACCTTAACTGGTATTGCAGGGACAGGCTTGAACTTGAAAATCTTTATTTAATAGAAATTCGGACGTGTTTTATCCTGGTCGTATAGACTTCGCTTAGACACTGTTCGATTTCCAAAAGCCTTGCAAAGTGGAAACAGCAATCTTCACCTCTGCACAAAGTACTTTCGAAGTAAACGAAGTCGTATAAGTCGCCGCCGGTAACATATCTATAATAGACATTATACGCGTGCGAAAATTCGCCTCTCCCAGTAATTAACTCGCCCCTAAATTCGACTCAAACGACCAATGATGACCTCATCACGATTTCAGACTATCTTGATTTAACCTGCCCTGATAGGCACCACTGCTATCGTTACCGCAGTGCAAAGGGTGGTGACTACTATATATTCCCACCAGTCTTAATATTCGTGATGAACTTGTTACCTAGATCAGCCGCTTAATTCGTTATATCTCGATGTAATCTTTTACTGCATGAACTATTCAGTGGCGACCTACCTCTATCCCCAATTCAGACCGAAGCTCACCGGAGCTACTATTTAGCTGCTACCACAAAAGTCTGCTAAATACAGCAAGGTACTTAGGTCCAAGTGTGGTCTATGGGATGCCATGCATTTTCTACTTCCAGATTGTTATACGCCCTTGAATACTTTGGGTAGAATTATCCAAACAACAACATCACCCCCGTTTTCACACTGCAAAACCGATACCTAAGGCGGGTTTGTATTTTGCCTGCTTCAGCCCAGGTAACTCAGTTCGTGGAATCATTTACTCTTTTTTTTTTACAATCTTTTTACTATTTTTTTACTGAGAACTTAAGCATATGTATGTAGATTGCAGTTCCGAGAATAAACATTTGATTATGATGTACCCCTTCGTCTGTACATGTCCAATTTATATTTCGTACTTTCATTTATATTTCACCTACGAGCTTATCTATGGGTTCGGCCCTAATATTCGTGTAACGATCGATTCTATGAACGATTGTATTAGATAGGTATATCAAGTACCCACACGTTTATCAACGCTAGCCGAAATGATATATTCGATAAAAAATAACGATCTTACCATAATAATTATTAGTTGTGTGGTCTACCTGATCGTTTCTCATCTCCTCTCGAACCAACTATATGAGGTCATTTTGTCGAACTGTCCCCACCATTAATTGCCTGCTTCAAGCCATGGGTATATCCGACTAATTCATATATCGACGAATTATTTTGTTCGTTCTATGTTTTCGTTGTTTAGATAATTGTTGCACGTTCGTCTGCACGCTTATTGTCCGCTCACAATGCACAATGCTCCATGCACATCATAACAAGTGTATCTTCACACTCTATCTATCCACTGAAAGGTGAACAGCCTCACGCAGCCTGCACATGTTACCTATAAATGAAGACTACAGACAGATTTTTTTTACTAAGAGGTTGTTTTATGCCCTTTCGCTCTTCTCAGTTTTCCAGCAATTTATTTAATCATCGTCATCATCATCATCGTCAGTATTACACTAGCTGATTACACATCCCCGTCTGTACTCTGTATCTTCTCTTCATTTGTTGTTGTGTTGTTGTTGTTGCTGCGTCTCTTTGATTTCCACGATTAGTTCACCATCGGCATCATTTCAGCATCATGATTTATCGCGACTTTCATTCATCGTGTCATTATTTCTTAGACAGTCTTCTTGATTTAGTATTGGGTGTATTATTTAGTGATCGGTGGTGGTGTTACGGTTTTTATTATAGTGTTTAGCAGACGACGGCAGAGGGGGCGGGGGGAGGGATTGAGGGGTGTTTGATTGGTGATAGGTGATACTGAGTCCTAGATCGTGCACGCTTGCTAATATTTCTCATTCTGATTTCATATAATCCCGAAGGGATCGTCTCTATGCCAAACGTCTACATATTTCGAAGCAAAGTAATTGCAGAGAGCGCTGTTGAAACGGGCGAGCTCGCTGCCGACGGGCGACCTCTTCTTCGCGTCGTCGTTTTGTTGTGTGTCAATTTGTGTCAACTAGCGGGGTGTTGCCATGTGCTTTGTTGATGTTTCGGCCATCTCCTTTATAATGCCTGCTGTCATTCACACACGCTGTCGTAAGGAGCCTGCCTGTGAGCCCGTCCGTCAATAAACATTTGTTTGAATTTGAATTTGAATTTGAACTATCAACCTCGTATCGATCGCACGGGCGCCTTGTTCAAGCCTCTCCTCGAACGACCACGCCACCATACCTAGGCTATCCGATGTCTTGGTGCAGTATCGAGATGCAGGGATTGCCATTGCTTTCCGCTATCCATGCTCCATTTGATTTCAGATGTTACCAACTAAACACACACACACACTGTGCTAAGCTAAGGAGGTGCATACAATGCCACAAATGGAGACTCTGGGTTATATTGCACGAGACGGCCTTTTCCTTCATCATCTTTAACTATTTGCATCTAATATGCTCTCGTTTTCGCTTGTCATCACTGTGAACACTTCTCCGTCTTCAGGCTTCCTCGCAAAACTGCCAAGGGGGCGAATGGATGCTTCTTCTAGCTTTCAAACGTGACCTTAGCGTGTGTTCGTAAATGTTCTGCCTGAGAGAGAAACTCACTTTAACGTCATTTACTAGCAAGCCCGTCCGCATCGCAGGACATATTCACCGTATTCCAGGCAAGGCAATGTTCTTGGAGGTCACGTGGAGAAGGGATCATACACTACAGTTTGCCTTTTAAATATGACTGTATAGTTGTTGACTCTATTCTTTATCAGTCCGCCCCGATATTTCAACCCGACTCTCCCTGCACCACCGCTGACGACGCTTGCATCCCGACCCGCAAACATCGATTTCAGCACTTTCTCTATCTCCTTTCACGTTTTTATCGAAAATTCGAGACAGCTTGAACAACATGGTCTAGCTCAAACAACTTTCACTTGAAGTTGGTGCATGTTCCATGGTCATTAAGTCACAATGCGTTCCGTATGCCGCCGTTGATTGCGCCCCCTCACCAGGACGGTCCTCATTCACAAACGCTCACTACTTTCCTTGTTTTTTTTTGTCGGCATCAGCCAACGGTACAAGTCAATGCCCAGCTCACATTCGGCGGCTGCAGACTCGGTAACGTATTGTTGGTGAACACAAATGCTTTGCTTTTACTGATGCTAAAGGGAAGTAAGCGATTAGTGAATTGTCACTATTCATTTACTCCTTGATCCATGATACAGTGAGTCGCAGATGCGGCACATTCTCTGCCGATCCTCTGAACCTCGCGCTACCCCACAACCACGCTATTATTATTATATAGTCCAGCGATGCTGCCTTTTTATCCCTGTTCATTGAGAAGAAAATAATGTGCATAGTTTAGGACGAATCAAGTTTTCTTTACCCGGCCCCTGTTGATCTCGTGCAAAGGCTCAGCAGCACGTTGACGTTGCATGTATGCATGTATATATGTGTTCCTTGACGGACTACCTCGATGGTACTCCTTTACTGACGTAGAATTTATCCTTTACTGTTCTAGATGTGTCCATCGTTTCGGTAGCGACCCGATATCGTCCAGCGATTTTGGACACATTCATCGATTGTTGATCCAACAACGTCATAATTCACCGTTCCCCTCTGCGAAGGGAATGCCCGAAATAGCCAATCTTCACGAGAACAACACATTACTACGATATTACGAGCCACACTCACAGCCTGTGTCGTGTACGATCGGTCACACAAACCATCGAGGATAACCTAACAACTAATCACGATCACGCATACAGCCTGTGCTGATTATTATTCTATCCTATATAATAATAATAATAATGTTACTCTATATTTCTTTGCCATTAATACAGTATTCACATACGAGAACGCAGTCAGGTGAGATAACAGTCATTTGAGACACATCTTCCCAAAGGTACCACGTGAAGTCAGAGACGTTTATATTACTGACATTAATTTAGCAGAGGGAAAATTCAGTGTGATGTCCACGGGTGGCATTGAAATAATGCTGCTGTTACGTAAAATTGAGAGAATCAAGTCGAGTCGTCTTTTCATTGACAGCTACACCAAATTGAATGCTCATTATACATATAAATATATATGTTCAAGAAGA
The DNA here is from genome assembly GCA_019614645.1 of Stratiolaelaps scimitus. NCBI lineage: Eukaryota > Metazoa > Arthropoda > Arachnida > Mesostigmata > Laelapidae > Stratiolaelaps > Stratiolaelaps scimitus. Next base: position 2,872,182 of record JABWDB010000026.1, read on the forward strand.
AAATTATGCCATATTACCTTGCGGCATCCTGAGCATTGCACCGGCGAGAGCCGACTATTGCGTAACGCAAGAGTTTTTAAGATTCGTATAACGTGAAATTCTTGAATCGACTTCATTGATGATCGTATGCGAAAAGGGTTAAACGAAACTGTCTATTAATCACCATTACTATTATTATTATTATTATTAACATGATCTGTCGCACTCAAAGTGGCGTGAAAATTCGAACCTAAAAATCGACAGGTACTAAAAAAACGTAACACATACGCGCAATGGTTATGTTGATGTCCTGTGCGTTCATGCATTACTGGATGTAGCTTTCAACATATTGCACAGCCAACTAATCCGATGTGTGTAAGAGCAATATTAATATTAACTATACTAAGGCAATCGTTGTGGACTTTCGAAAAAAAGAAAGCTAAGCTATCGAAGTAAAAAGATTTGACTGATTTTTCGTTCGATCGATGAAGCTCTCCTTTGGTAAACGCTAGCGATGCCCTTAAAAGCAGCCAACACAAAGTTCCGTGGATGGGCCTTCGTCCTTGTTGCCCAATCATAAAGATTCCCAGGGATATTGACGTCCGGAAAAAGGCCGTTGTTCTTCTGCTATTTGAAGAGTTTGAATCATACTCAGGGAGGGTGAGTGTTGCGCAGGTACCGCAACCCGGAGCTGCTCATGATTGTCGTCGTTGTGTCATTGTTGTTTGTATGCATACACACACATATATATATATATATATATATATATGCGCGTGGCGTATACGGTAGGGTTCATAGAATGTGTATTTCATGGAAAGACAATCACTGTCATTGTATGGTCCCTGCGTAACATTATAGTCCTCTCCTTCTCTACAATCATTCCATATCGTTACCAGGCCAAAGGACGCTTTTACGTTAAACTAGCTGTCCAAATCCAGCCCGAGCGAGACCCATAAGATACAGGTAATCCCTAACGGTTCGTTAACTTCTGACGTTTCCATCTATTTGATATTTGTGGATATTGAGTAGAACAGGCACGCATCCACATCCACGCTCCCATACGCGTACATTTTCACGCACACACGCCTTGTCCTAATATAATATATATATATATATATATATATATATATATGGCTCTCAAAATTCCAACTCAGTGAAACTTTGACACATTACTGTGGCTGGGCAAGATCATATGGCCACGATGTTCTCAAACGAATGCTGCTCAAACTTGAATGACATTTCTGTGCCACCATCGACATAAGCGTAGCGAGTAGGAGAATCAAATGGACGTAGATTGAATAAGGTCAGTTGACACTTTTTCTGATATACGAAATGCTTCCAGCATGATTTATAATATAGAGCGAAGCAACACTTGGAACGATCGTCTATTTCGTATTTGGATAAAGGAACGTTTAGTTGTAATTCAGTAATACCGGCAATTACCCCCAAATCTCTAATACCTTTTCAGTTGGCCATGAAACAAAGCTGATTCAGCGACGAGCATCTCGCTCCAGTTTGATGCATTATTCTATTCCCATGTTATTTTGCCAATTCTACACGTATGTTAATATATATATATATATATATATACAAAGCAGATTAATGTTAATGGTTAAAAGAGAAACGACAAGCAAAGTGATCGGCTTGAAAGCGGCTGGTCTACTGTCGTACCGACTGATTGTGGTACCACCCCTCCGAGTGCCAACCGACCACATACAGAACGACGAATTAGTAGATTTGTTTCGTCTATATCATAAAAATTCAAATAAACACTAGCAGGCCAGTTCTATTTCGTTGTCATGTCTCGAGCTACAAGTCGAGAAACGTCTCTGAACTTCACCACCACTGCGAAACGCCCGGTGAATATTTAGGTGAGAATCATATTATACAATATGTCGAATCCGAAGCACATCCCCTTCTCCGTTTGGTATCGACACGTTGCGATTTTGTTGGCTATATGCTCCCCTCCGTGAGGTCAGACGTAGTATAAGCAGCTCATGAGGCGAACCCTTCTGGCGGATAAATATTGTGGTACACCCTCAGTGTTCTTGTTGTTCACGCTGCAGTGACCACTACAAATATATATATATATATATCATACATGAGTCGGGGCGGACATTTGTAAGATGGCCCGGTCAGACAGTGCGAAATAGCTACAGCGAAATTATCGCAGCGAACGGGGGCGGTCGTTGAGCGATGCGGTGTCAGCGGCGGCAATTTGCGATAGTAACAGCACGTGTCGTAGACGATTCGGCACGTCTGTTCGTGTTGTGACTATGTTGTTTGTATCGAATCTCGATTTTCTGGAGCGGTTTTCCATGCGAGCGATACACGTGGGGGTGGTATTGTAACACACGTCGACAACTGACGCGGCCTCATGGCACTAGCTAGTCAATATGTTCGTGAGAGCGCTAGCAAACGGTCGATCATCATCGTTTTTATCGTAGTTGCTTTTGGCGTATCTCTCACAGTTGATGATGCCATACTGACGGGTCTCTCATTTACTAATAATAGACATCATCATAAAGACAAAGGCAAGCGTCATTGTAATTACGTTGTTGTTATCGATTCGCCCCGCAGCAATGAAGTAACGTCACCTGCTGCGCTGCTTCTGTAACCAAGAGATATGTGTGTGCATGTTGGGCGGGTAGTATTACAATATATATATATATATATACTCATTTAACTAGTAGCAGTAATAGTTGTTGCTTTTGTTGTTGTTGTTGTATGATTTGCCCACAATAATGAATGCATGAATTCATGAGCATTAGCTATATACAGAACATATGGTACAGTACATGGTGCCTGTCGTCGTCTGCTATGCGCTTTTGCTGTCTGCTAAAATATATGTTGACGTCTGCAATTGACTGAAAAATAAACAAAAAAATAGCGATGTCGTCTGGACTTTAGGCCTATGCTTCTTTTTATCTGTCGAACAATGTTCAGTGGCTTGATGGCGTTCGCTGGTGCAGGTCATCCAACATCACCGTTGCCGCTTTCCGTCAATTTCGTCAGCACTTTAATAATATATATTATTAATCATCACCATTCGTGTTGTTAGTGTGGGGCCTTTTTGCATTAGGGTCGGTTATAATTAAATGTTGTTATTACTGCAGCAGACTGAGTGATCGGTCGTTTCCGCTGTGGTTGCTGGCGCTGTCTGTCAAGTCCGTTCGATGATCGACATTCATCGTCTACGTATGACAGTGAAACATGTGGGCGTCACTGTTGTTAATGTTGGGGACTCTGCTTTTTGGAGCGTCCATATGGGGCGTAGAAATTATTCGCCACGGGACAGATGACCCTTTCCACGGAAGCCTAATTGTACACTTGATTAAAACAACACACAGCAGCATCCGACAGAAGCGCCAGAAGTAATGAAGAGAAAGCTGGCAATAAAGAATTGCTCTTGAGTGATGAACGTCTGTGTGTCTGTTCGTGTGTACCGCTGTTTTCGGTGTATTGCTGTATAATCATTTAGGATGTTTATAGCAGTCAGTTCAATGACCGCAAATATCTTTCATGTAAATTTGGTTGTCTGTGCTTCAACGTTCCGTATATATATATATATGTTAGCATGATTCGTAGCGGCTGTAACTGTATGAAAATTATGTCACTATAATAATAGTAATTATATAATTATTCTTATTATCATTATCCTTATTATGGTATCTGTTATTACTGTTGATACGCGATCCCCGTCCATTTTCCGTGTGTGCACCCGCCCCCCGTTCGTATGGTATAGAAGAAAAACTCAATGACAAAGCTCGCTTTTGACGTTGTCACCATCTGTCTACATACTAAACTTAGAAAAAAGGTACAAGTATATATTATTATTTATACTTACGGTTGCTTCTTGTGTTGTCTTTTAGGTATATTGTCTTCTTATCATTGATCAATAGTAATAATATACTCATCATCATCATCATAATCCTCGTGATCATCACCATAATACATAGTCCTATTATAATTAGAATAATAATTATCCCGTTTTCCCTCACCCTTCCCACATTTCCCAAATATCCCAGTTTGTCGGACTGTCCCGAGTGTCTATTAGAGTCCATCTCACCATTTCATCATATGAATCAGTATTGTCACTCATCATGATGACCGTCATTATTATTATTATTATGACTCGAGTTATGTCACGTCTTAGCATTCGCACTATTAGTATCGATATCTTATTATCCTCTCGTGTTATTATTGTCATTATGATAATTAGCACTATATCGTCAATCCCCCTCGTGGGAGGGGTGAGTATCCTTCATCGTACATCATGGGTATGGATTCACTTATTATTAGCCATCTTTTGCGCTGGTATCGTTTTTAGGGTCTGCGAGTTGTACGTTCCCTCTCAACGTGTGTCTCTATATCAATCGTCCATTATCGCCTGTTCTCTTCTGTATGCATTATTCTTACTGTCCTTATGATTACTGTTGCCCACACAGCAGTGCAAGCGAGACGAAACTATGACACGACTGATCCGCTGATTCTTCTTTCCTGGTCCGGAGTAGTCGATCGCGTCCCCCCGAACACCCGCCTTATATGTCTCTTCCCCGTTTCCTCTGTTCGTGTGTATCTATATCATGCATTCTATATATTTATGATACATGCTACGTTGCATTTTCTGGTATTGTTATTAATGATTATTATCATTATTGTTGTTGTATAATCGGTTTTTCCTCATGCCGTCTCGTCATCCATCATTATCGTCGTCATCCGATAACGCTACTACATTGTCACATAATCATATTACAGCGTTTGATTGATGATGCGCCGGTGGCTTAGTGATGGTGATTAGGACAACACGTAGATACAACAACACTAACAACCACCGAGCGAAAGATAATAATAAGAATAGTAATAGTAATATAAGAAAGTTGTTGAGACACGCTGTTGGTGGTGAAGTAGGTGTCCATGACGAGCTTCGCGCATGAGTTGTTGTGCAATAGTAATTTTAGCAATGGCTATAATAATAATAATAATCGTAATAAATTGTCACCTTCATTCATTGCCTTTGTTGTTTATGTTATTTGTCGTTTGAAAGATACGGATACAAAACAATGAACAGCAAACTAATATCATCTCTCTCTCTCGCATTCATTTCGTATTTTCATTTCTTTTCATACACGAACTAATATTATTCATATGTCGTTTGTTACTTAGGTTTATGTCATCAACATGGCATGCTGTCACTCTGTATATATATATATATATATATGTATATAAGAGAGCGTTACTTCTCCTTATTATTACAACTATCCGTTACCTTCATCGTGTCTTGTTATTATATTATTAGTAGTAATTATAATGATTTTTGCCATAACCATTGGCGATCTTCTCTCATTGTCCTGCTCTGAGGCAAAATGGCTCAATCGAACCAGTTACTTAATGGGTCGACTTTCAATGTACCGAAACTCGGAAACGTTAGCCTGGGAATGCATTGTCCCTCACGGGAGGGTACGGGAGATTGACCCATCTCATTCCTGTACCACCGAAACGGACAACCCAGGACTCGCGAGGTCGGGATGACTGACCTCCTCTTTTCCGATTATGTTCCCCTGTTCGAGAATCGATTTTGGATTTATTCGCTATGTAGCTGTCGGCTGTGGCACATGATGTCAAGTGATATGACGTTTCACGTGGCCGGTTTGAGAACGTCATGTACTTTCGCGGGCGTCAAAATGTTAGTATGCCGATGGGGAGGTCTTGATGCAGAGATGCGAGACCCACATTGCACCGTTATCCGGCCACAAGGGAATATCCGCCATTTACTATTCATTTCCATGACTATTCACTTAATAAGCGACATTATTAAGAGGATGATGATGACTATCATTATTATTATTATTATTATTATTACAATTAAGTGATGTCTATCATCTGTATAATAAATAGATGGTTAGCATTTCCTCTTCTTTCTCGTCCTGTATATGCTATTCTGAGGTTTCCGCGGTCGTTTAAGGCTTCCGACCTGTCGCAGCTCTGTACTGACCACTTCTCATATTGCTTAGACGAGGTCGTCTTAGAGCTGGACTCGATTCGTCAGCCGATCAGATAGTCTGTCGATCGATCGATGATCGATCAATTTATCAATCTATACTTCGTTCCTATTCAATTCTTCTCATAGTTGTGTGTTCCCTTTCAGATATACAGTCTCCAATCATCTCTGGTGCCTCTCTGCCTTCGTTACCGATACACCACCTCAGTTTTCTTTCTCTTTCTCTCTCTCTCCTTCATTATTTTCTCTAGTTAGTCCCATCACTCTGATTTTGTTTGTTGTTTCGCCGGCACACACGTTGGCTCTTCCTGCTCGTTCTCTCATTCGTCTCAAACCCCCTTAACTTATTGCTAAAAATACAGCAGCAGCCGCAGCAGAGTAATATGATTGAATTGATAATTATTAATCGCTCTTACGAGCTGCGTGATCCGGGCGGGATCACGCGAAAGTCCCTTCGGTTACGAGGCATTTGCTGTTGCAATTGTTATTGTTGCTATTGCTTCTTCTTCAAATTTCCCTTCACTGTATCACTGTTGTTATTATGATTATTATTATTCTTCTTACTACATTATCATTATCATCGGTAGAATTCTCGATTACGACTATGTGGTGTACGTCCCTCAAACGTACCATTCTTGTGGATCTTTGACCTGTTCGGATTTCTTGTTGCCAGCAACCGCCATGCCCTTGTGCAAAGTTGAATAGGCCGGCGCCCCCCCAGCAATACCACCGGCGGGAGCTACCCCGTAGGGAATGCATGTCCCACCGCCGCCTCCAGGTCCACCGGAACCTAGGCCTGCACCAGCCCCAATGGGCGCACCCATTCCGGGGCTTGCACCGGCGCCAGCGGCTCCACCTTCGCCCACAGCTACGCACGGATTGTAGTATAGGCTGTTTGGCTTGCAGGCGCCCCCGGGCCTGGCGGTTCTGAACCTGTAGAGAAGCAGCGCAAGTATGACGAGGCTGACGAGAATTCCCGCGACGATGCCGATGACTAGGGCGGTTCCATCGGCTGTCGCCGCCGTATCCACGCGGGCAGGCTGTCGAAAAGTTCATTCGTTGATCAAGCAATTGTTAGTGGACTTGTGTCGTCATCGTAGTTAGAAAAGGGGAGCGATATACCGGGTAGGAAATACTGGAAGAAGGTAATGAAATGAGAGTTAAGGGTGGCTATTCACATTCGATGGTGGGTGGAGATGTGCGCAGAAAACACGCATCTTCAGTTGATACATGAAAGGGTTGTTATTGCTGCTGCCGTCCAGTGTGGACCTATCTTCACTTCGTTGTTCGCTTTTGAGCTGACTCTCAGCTGTTCTCTCCCGGCTCTGAACCTTTGAGTATGATTACGGGATCTGTCGGGCTTGAAACTTGAAAAGTGTTCACCACGAGGGGATGGTAAACGCCTTCCTGTTAGTTTTGGGACCTGTTTATAGGACGATGTCCATGTAAATAACTGTCGTCTATGCAGGATAAAGTGCCTGTCTGCGAGCATGGCGCGGTTGGTAAGGGAGGCAGAGTATCAACAGGGAGTTTTGTGGAGTCGGGGGTACCGTACACCCGCTGTGTGCGTCCTAAATACTGTGTGTTTACATACACGGGGGCTTTCTACAGACACCCTATTGACCACAGTGGTCGTTTACAGATGGAAAGGAGTCAGAGGTCCTAGAGAGGAAGTCTGGAGTGAGAGAGAAGGGAAGCAGCTGAGAGTCAGCTAACCACAGCATATCCGTACGGCAAGGAGGAAATGTGATGCTTGTGGCTGGTCTTGTACACATCTCACCGCCGCCCTAACTGAAGGAATACGCTAAGCGATACCATGAAGGGCAGTGTTGTTGCAGTCATCGTCAACAGTTCCAAAAGGAGGGGCGGTCACGGTATTGACATGCATTTGCATGCCAACAGCCCCTTAAAAAAAGGTTCCGCTGTGGGGGAATTGCTACGAAGAGGTAACCGGATCCGATAAAGCTATACTCCGAATATTTCGATACATATTATCGTGCATGACTATGTCTCAACAAAAACGTAATACACCGTGACGAACTTCGAAGTTCCCGGTGAGAATACTGCATTACAACGCAGCAAAAATAGAGATTTGATTTTACCTTGGTTTTGCTTTTGTCCTTGTTGATTTGCGTTGGAACGTGAACTTCAGGGATTGGAACGGAGAACACCTCTGGGATTCCCGCTGTAAGTGAAGGACTACTTTAGAACACTGATGATTGATTGATGGACGGGCGGAAGCCGAATGAAATATACTTGAACATAGCATTATTTTATTCGACTAAAAGGAAAACGCATAAAATATAATATTATGCGATATTGTCTCCAATGTCGGTGGGTGAGTTGGTCCCGCCACTCAGTCATTGTTGCACCGAGAGAAACTTGAGACATGAGATTAGATCAGCTAGCTATAATGACGAGGTCTTGAACGTAAGAACGACCTCATTTCGGAACGATGGACAATAGGGCCACCGAATGTCAAAATTCATTATGTCAGCAGAACTGATTGAAGAGGGCTGTCTAACGAAATTGTCTAAATGACGAACGTACTTGACGTTGTTCGTGGCCTGAACGGTGGCCGCGTGGAGAACGTCTTGACGATAATCCATTCATGAGTGGTGGTCGTTGTCGGCGGTGATGGTGTTGTTGATGTGGTCGAATGCATCGACGACATAGTTGTCGTTCTGTATGAAAGTTGGATAACAGAAATTCGTTGATTGTTGATTGATTGATGGCGGCAGCAGCAGCAGCAGCAGCAACAACAACAACAACAACAACAACAACAATACCAGTTTTAAAAATCACTTTCATATTATAGTATAGTATTGTAAATAGATCAGCATGTACATTTACAGATTGCGTGTATGGATAATGTGCATGTCCATAGATCAGCCTTCGATTATAGAATGGTATTCGATTTATGGATGGATCGCTTCTGTGCACTCATACACACATACACACACACACACACACACACACCCATATACACCTGGATCCACCAACAATGGCCTTCAGTTCAATGGTCGTGTAATCAAATCTTTTGATCTGGCCGTACCTCGCCGTGGTCGTCGTGCTTTGTGAGTGTTCCCCGCCGTTGGGGGACTCGTATGGAGCCCGAGGCGTGACAATGATACCGCTCGATTGCGATCTCGAACCAGTGCCATCGACGCCGTTGCCCGAGCCTTCTTCGACGCAATCCTCGTCATCGTGGCATGAGTAGATCGTTTTCTTCTGCGACGGCCGCGATGTTGTGCCGCTGCTTCCAGACGATGAACCAACAGAATTGCCATTGTAGTGCGGCGCTGAACTACGCCGCTGCGATGGGATGTAGACGGCTGTCACCAGTTCATCTCCTCCGCCAGCTGTTCAACGACAAAGCTCAGTTTTGGTCATCCGTACAACTAACGTATACGAAAATGCACGCTATATAAACATGTGTTATATGAAGAGCTCGAAAAACGAGCAAGAGTCAGTGGGATGGTGCGATGGTGGGTATTGTCGATGTGGTGGGGCGGGCCAGTTTCCACTTCCGGCTAGTATTGAATTGACATTTATTTTTTGTATATATATATATGTGTTTTTTTATATGACTTCTCCTGCTCGAACAGAAGAGCCTATAGCAAATAAGGTTCAGAGGAAGACCAATTCTCGTTGCTCAGATGACCGGCTACGAGCACCTTTACAACTGACTTAGAGCACCTGCACGAACAAAACTGACAAGAATCGGACGAAATGGAAACAACAAGAGGCAAAGTTTCTGACTGTAGAAAGCCAGAGGCCGCAGGTTCGAGTCCCGCTACATGATGATGACATATAAGAGAACTTAAGCATTGTAAAAATTGCAGTTCCTTTAATAACCCATTAAAGCTTTACGTTTTACTGGCGGAAAACTTGAAGCCATTTACCCACCATCTGTCGACAAAGATGATAAGGACAAAATACCGATGGACAGATTGTACAAGTAATTCCCTGCCCTCTAGGCGGCGGCTTGCCCTCTAATGAGTCAGATATAGGTCCTCAACTCTGACCGGCCTCAGCATTTAACCTTTAGGTATTACTTGGGGAGAAAACAACAACTAGCACAATAAAGCCAACAATACCGCTATCATCTAAGGAAATTCAGAGACGAGCTAAACCGAACTCCTGAACTGGAGACTCCTGGTTACTCCTTTTTCAAGTACCGCGCCGTTTAATTACTCAGTAAGGCTACACGATGGACTGTCCAGGGCAGAGGTGCATCAAACGCACGATGCCGCCTCCTAGCAACGGTGGTTGACAGCATCGGGGGTTATGTGGCCCGAGAATCCCTTGATAGAATGACCAAAGACCAGAGATAGCATTGAGAATTGCTCGGAAAAATCGGATAGGAGGCACAACAGGCGGTTCAGGTCCCAGCACGAATGATACCGTGGGATCTAAAAGTAGTAGAAGTCACAGCGCGTACGCGAGGTGACACTTCTCCCGAGAGTAGCCCGAAAACAGACAATAGGAGTGTGCACCCAAAGGAACCAGGAAACACTGTTTCTGGACCAGGTCAATATTACCGGATGTTTCTAAATGCGTTGAATAACGGCATCGCTCCATGACTCACATCTTGGCACAATTTCGCACAGCCCACGACGGGATTTTCCAAGAACACAGATGCCGAATAGGCAAGGCCTCTAATCCGATATGTGGATTATGCAAGACAAACGAAGTAACCGATGCTCGGCACGCTTTTGAGAAAAGCAATGCCTTTGACATTGAGCTGCTTGGACTCAATGCCATAGTTAATCAGCCAAACCCATTTACCTGCCAAGCTAATATTGACGATGATGGTGTCCTTCATGATGTCTCATGAAGGACAGACCAACTTTTGAGACGATCAAGGTCTATGTGAACAACACCATCAAACAGAGGGCCCTTACGAAGAGAGCAATACACACTACAAACTAAGGCGCGGGGATAGAAAAAAAAACCCTAAAATAATATTAGATAATAGTACCGGCGTCTCGTCAATCTCCACTTTCAAGCGATGGCTTGCAGAGAGAGGTTTTAGTGTTAGTGGGTGGAAGCTTACCCACACAAATACGTTTTGTCGTGAAATCCCAGTATGCATAACGCATTACCGTCTCTTAAAAAGGCAACAAAATATTATATTCATGTCCGCCTCGGACGATTGGTCAACGGCCAGTTGACTTATAGCGTTTGTGCGTTTGCCTTCCAAATATGACTTTGCTTTTTTGTGGCTCTCTGCTTATTTACCTGAGTTGCTGTTGTCGTCGGCTCCATTGTTGTTACAATCGGCATCATCGTCGTCGCTCTCGTAGCATCCTGATCCCTCTGAATAGACGAGGTCATCGCGTTCGTAAACCTCTACCGGAGGTTTTGCATCCTGAAAGAAGGTCGTTTTTCCAGTTTGACAATCTTGTTGGACATCTCTAGACGTAGGTCGTGCGAAAAGCTAATTTTAGTGATGCTAGCTTGCACAAGTTGCATATATATATATATATATATATATATATTGGGCTATTCGTCGTTTTAATATATATATATATATCTCACGATGACTCACATTTAGCATCAGTGGTTGATCGGCCGGGTAGTTATGAGTCGGACTGTACTTGCTTTGGGCGAGCGACTGAAGTCGAGTGGCGTCGCCTTGAACGACGATATCGCCTCGCTCAGCGCTGAGTTCGAGGAGGCGGGCTCCATTAAGTACCACACCGGACAATACACCTCTAAAGCCTTTGGACACGGCTGCCGACGCTGAGCCAGAGAGGACACCACCGAGTTGAATTTTGACGTCCGCCGAAGTTCCACCTCCGCCTGATTCACCGGTCTCGTCATCTGCTGTAGTGTTTTTCAAGCAAAGGCGCATAGATAAACGAGAACAAAAATAGTCGAATCGTCATATGCCGTGAGTTTGAGTCGTATGCGAGGTGTACGATGGAAACTATGACAACTTCCAAAATTCGCACCATAATTTATCGACGATCTTGGAGTAACAATGTGGTAATGTTATGTATTTGATATGTATCGATCTATTTTTCTGCGGATTGGAGCCGCGGTCATATTATGTATGCTAGATACGAACCGTCATCGTCAAAATCTGCCAGCTGTTGTAGCTGCTTATGTTTTCGAGTCTGCACCGGCAACTGGTCGAGTTGAAGAGTCGAGGCCTTAGCACGGTGCGTGAACCTCACCACATGATACTGTCCATCGTGCACATAGATGCCTGGCACATTCAGTGCGTAGTCCTCACCAGCCACGTTGTAAACGGCGAACAACACGCCGTCAATCTGGATCGCGACAATTGCGTACAAATATGAGGCGTCATTTTAGAGAGCTGTGATAATTTCGAAATGTTTGCTATCTGTTTTTGTACACCAGATTATGTACAATGTTCCTTATATATATATATATATATATATATATATATATATATATATATATATATATATTGTAGCACGTTGTTATATCAATTAGTTATTTTGATTAATGAAATTTGCTATCATTTTATACATATATCCTTTTATCTGAGACACATTCGTAGGTAGGGTCCCATTCATTGTCAGCCCCGTCCGCTTTCGTGACAAGTGCTTTGTCATCACTATAATACAATAATACTACCCATCTATCAACGACAGATCAAATACGCGGTCCATATTAGACCGGACTTGGCATACGACTTGGATCGAAACTCACTATCTCAATCTGAATGTACTCGCTCGTAGCGAGGAATTCGACCCGAATGAGAACAGCATTGTCGACTTCGGCGACAAGGCCCAGCACGAGCGCGTCACCAGCACGAGGTCGACGTACAGCTGATGACGTGAGTAGCAATCCACCGCTGTGAAATTCGTACGAGGCGCTCTCTGCAGTCGGCGCAAGGACGCAGGAAAGACACGGACAATATAATGATAACAATTGTTATTATTATTATTATTATTATTATCTGGCCAGTTTTTTTTGTTTTTTGGACATCGTTAACCTTCGCTATCGCGTCTGCGGGTGTTAGGATAACAGAGAGAATAACGGCGACGAACAGACGTGTGGTAGATTGTGCATCTCTTCGATCGAGAAGCCACTCGTCATACGAATTAGGTTAAAAAATTCAGCCTGAAAGGCCACACTGCCGCGGGTCATTGCCGTGCCCGTATGTCGTCTGTACCGTTGTGTGTAGGAGATTGATCGATGGCCGCGTCAGGCGCCGCGATCGAGCGAGTCCGCCCCATCGTTGTAATGTACAATCACAGCATTTTGTGTAATGATTATCCATCCGCCCATTTGTCTGGCAGCAGCAAAATCTATTTTAATATAATACAATATATACATATTGGAAAAATCATATGGCTATATGTGTGTATTCTATTATATGGAGTCATGTGGGTACTCATCAAACAAAACGCCCACCCAATGACCCGTGTATAATGGGTGATTGGTGAACGTCGACAGCATCCTGTGCTGGTTCTCATACCTTGGGTGCATGTGGCTCCCCGGAATGAAGTGAACGAGCAATCGCAGCTGAAAGACTGGCCAGCAGCTGGCTTGCCTTGGTCTCTATTTGTTCCGCTATTACTGCTGCTACTGCTGGAACTTCTCTCGTGACATACGCCCCCGTGGGCGCAGGGTTTCGAAGAACACCCGTTTGCGCTTCCTGCAATGTATCGACAACAAATTGAGAATATATATATATATATATTAGCATATGTGTTATGAGCAACAAGCATTGCATCATGAGTGAAGTTAGCAATGGCGTCTTGAAAATACGGAGGTACTTTGTTGACCCGCATCCGGATGCCTGTAATTCTGAGACTGATATTCAGGGCGTGAAAAGTTCTTAATCGGCCATTTAGAGAGAGGGGTAGCCTTACTTGCTTGGTGTAATTTTAGAGCCCTCTTTCTAAAGTTCTATAGATCACATCAGCTGACTTGAAACAAACACAGCAGAAAATCGAGGGTCTGCTCCATTTTATTATTAATATTAATAGTTACTTTTACATTTTATTTGTTGCGCTGAGCAAACTATTGTCAGGCCTCTATTCACGGACTTGACGGCGCAAACGGCAAAATTGCCAAGCAAGTCAAAGCCACCAACTTCACTATAATCCTTTCTACTGGGGTTATCCCATAAGTTCGTAGAGGAATTTTACCCCAAAAACCGATTCAAAATCCGCTACAAATTTATGGGAGAACAACCCAATATGTCTAGACTGCAATTTCTAACTTCCATTCAACTCTCATACTCGGCTAACCTATCCCTCGAGCAATTCATCCCCTGCAATACGAATGTGTGTCATTTCTAGACAGGTTCTATCTTTCTCTCTCTCTCTCTCTCTCTCGGCTATTTCTCTTCTGGGCACCCTCTAAATCCTGAAACTAGCGGCGTTCATTCTCGTCGCCCAACGAAGCAACGAGTGATTCGAATATAGGAGCATCGCCGCTTGAAATTAGCTGGCCAGGAGAACTCTTCTTCGCTTTCTGTGGCCAAAGTAGTCTGTCTTGTATTTTTTTTCGCCGTCCACCAAAAGATTGACGAGTTTGCAGGAAAACTTTCACACGCTGCGCCGAGACGTGTGAACCGTCTAGTGGTACGAGATCGCTCGAAATTGCGTGATTTCGTGTCCGCAACCGCTAGTATTAGCTGGGCAGGTCGCTGACGCTGCCGTGGGCTAGAACGGGCCACGTGACATTAAGATAAACGGTGGTGACTGGTTGATTTTCTTCGCTACAGTCGTAGGCTTGCCGTTCGCCAGCCTTCTTTATGCCGCTACCCAACACGCGCGACAGCACACGATGATAGCACAACAAAGACAAGCGTCTACGAGGTGGCAAGCCGTTCAATTTTCATAGATATTTCATAGATGTCGAATAATTACGGTTCCGGTGAAGTCCGCCTCCAAATGTGGCCTTTCTATAGAATGACGATGCGAATGTGTGTGTTAGGAAAACCTATTGTGCCATTGCCTAATAGTGTATAATGTCAGTTAAGCCACCAAAGGTATTAAAAATATAATCCTCGGACGTCGTCGACGAGCTGCCAGGGCATAACAAGAACAGCAGCGGGATTTAACGTGGACTTTGTTGGGATGAGAGCTCCTGCTTCATTTCATTTAAAATTTCTTTTAAACTTAAGCCTTAGCCCTGACGGTGGCGGTGGAGTGCTCCACTTTGTTTAGGTGCGTACCCTTCAAAGTACACTAAAAGCAAATAAAATTATCGATACCATTGCCAGCGGAGCAGCGCCAGTTAGCGTCAAGGCTTAACTCGTATGATCGAGAGGGCGGCGGAAAATATCGTCTGTTTTCTTACCGCTCGCCAAATGTACGCAACCTGTTTCACTATAGTCGGTTATAGATCCCCTGGGGACTTCTCCCATATGGAATGATAAGTAAAAGCAAACAAGGCTGACAGTCCTCGACGGCTGACTAGCTTGGACGACGTCCTTGGGAATGACTCCTGTGCGTAGGGTTATCGCAATTATTTTCAATTTCGTACCTTGGCAACCCTGCGAGACGACATCACTGGGAATGACAGCCTCTTCTGCCAGCTTGATGCTTTGCCCATTAACGTCCTCGACGCCGATGCAGCCCGCGAAGCCGCATCTCGACGACACCGAGCTTGGCAGCGCGCCGTAATCCCGAACGCCACCAATGTACACCAAGCCTAACGAAAGCACAAGAAATACCAGCATGTTCATTTCGTATAGATTCGCAATTATTTATTTAACCAAGGTGACCTTCGAGTTAACACGCTAAACAGAGTGACGCATACGCAAGTCAAACTAAAGGTGTCCCTCCGCATTGATTGAGAAATCGGGGCCTTTAATACGAGAACTTAAGCGTTGTAATATGTTGTGTTCTTTCACTGATGGTCGTGTAGAACGAGAAAAATGAGAACAATGTTCAAGTGCGGTTCATTTGCGGACTGTGTTGTCGCCCGGTTGCTTTTGCTTTTATTCTTGTAAGATGGCTAGATATCGTGGAAAGGGGTGTCATCCGGTTACCTAACACCTGTGATCATAGTGGACGCTCTACGGGTCCTTGTTCTATGGTTTTTTCTATCTCCACGTGAAGTGACATCTGACATCTCAAGTGACATCGGACATATCAGGTGGCTATCGGTTATTTATGGTGACGTTTGACATTTGACATAGTTAGCGTCTCCAACATAATATTTCGCAGTTCCGTCAATAAAGAAATAATTGAATTGAATTGAACGCTATCTGCGTCGACGCTGCGATAGATGTGTTTTTTTTTCTGAGTTTGTTTTCGACACAAAGTGCAAATATATGCTACCTTGCAGTAGTCCAGCGTCCAGGGTCTCGATCGCACCAGCCTCTTGGTCGTCAACGCGAAGCCGAAGAAAGCCGGTCGCAGCGTGTACACGTACCGAGTGCATAGCGTTGTCATCCAATGCCAGGCGGTCGTGAATCACGTGACTTCGACGGTTGAGAGTTCCGCTGTCGGAGGCCGCGTACCCCGCTGCATAGCACGGCAGCAGCAGCAGCAGCAGCAGCGACAACGAGCGACAATGAGATAAATCGAACCGCTTATTGGTTTGTCGTCAAATACCTTTGAGGAATATAGTGAAAATTCACCCGCTTGCATTCAACACTCGAGCAACAAGGAGACGTTGCAGCATTGGTTCTAGTCCTGTGCGAGGCATAAGCGTATTCGATTCAGGGGGAGCAATGTTGTTTGACGTCGTTGACCCATTGCCGTTGGCTGTGTAGCAGTTATCGTTAAAATGTATACGGAGGCAGAATTCAATCACCTAATTATCAAAGTGCTAGGCAACGTTAATAGTTGGGTCGATAGGCAAAAATAGCTATCCGAGTCGTCTTGTGCGGGCTGCTAATACTCCGAGCGCAGTGTCGCTCCCGAACGAGCGGACGAATTTCACCGTTAACAGATCATTTCCCGTCAAGCTAACAATAATTATGATACGGACAGAACTCTTACATGATTGATATGATGATGCTGATGATGCTGCTGATGTCGCTGTCACCGCTCCTGATGCTGCTGGTAATAAGGATGACGTTGATCCATGGTGTTTATGACTCTTTGCTGAATCCTGACGGTGTCCTTGGGTGCTAGGGCTCTCGCTGTTACTGGGAACTCCTCTGCGCTGATGGCGCCCGGTTGTGGCGCCCGCCGATGCTGCCAACGTGCCCGTTGGCTGGGTAACTATCATCTTGAGTCGAGCGTCCTCAAGTTCGAGGGTGAGGCCGCTTCCGTTGGCGCCGGGCCAGTGCAGCAGAATCCCACTATCAACCGTCGGCCGAATTCGAAGAGTGATCTCAAGTCCACGAAAAGGTGACGCACTCAGAGCAACGAAGCCCGTCGGGGCGGAGAACGTCGAGAAGTGCTCACTGTGTAGGAGTGATAATAACAATTATATAATATAAATTATTATTAATAATAATAATAACAGTAATCATAATGAAGGTTAGGACGTATCGCTAAATTCCAATCGTTTTGGGTGGCACAAGTAAATTGATTCACAATAAAGGCTTCTTGCTTAGATAGTCCATTTGTTCAGTTGAAAGCATAAGATAGCTGTTCCGCCGCTGCGATCGCTTGCGACCTAAAGTCACACAGGTACCTCGATCCGTTTGTGTCGTGTCGTCTGTCTTCGACAGCCTCGGGTAGTCGGAAGTGTTATACGTTTCATGGTGTAGCTATACGCGCGCCACATTCGATTGTGAGTCACTCATTTCGCCGACGAAATTTGTGACAAATTTCCACGTTTCTGTCTCGCATCCATTGGTCGGACGTCAAATCGATCGGGCGACACTTGTTTTCGGAACGCTAAGCGATTTCATTGCGCTTACGAGTCTCGTATTGTTAAATCCCACCCCTGTTTAGAGGAATTCAAACCCCCGGGTCAAAAATATCATACGCTAGATGTGCATATCTACATCCGTCCATAGAGTTTCGTTTGCGGCCGAAACGCCCCGGTAGGACATTGTTCCCCTGTGAGACATTGCCTGATACCTACATCAGTATGGCAGAATTACTACAAGAGATGTCGGGAAGAAAATCCACGCCTCTCTGACGCTTGGAGACCTACATCTATCTGGGTATCTATTTATATCTCTGACCTTCAGTTTACTAACGATAAGGGTCAGCGTAGCAGGCGTCAGGTCATTTCCAAAGGGCACAAGTCAACGAGACCTATTTCAGGCTGCTTCCGTTTGAGGGGAAAGATCTGTTTCGGGGGGAGGGGTTTTCGCCTGTTGATTTCCCTTCACTCGGACGTATTTAGTAAATAAATGACAAAGGGTGAATAGCTGTCACATTTCTGTACCGTCACCGAAGACAGAGACATCCAGCCTCGTCTGCGTGGTTAGCATCATGAAACGGATCTGAATGAACCAGCGTCCTACACACATAGCTGTGCAATATTTACCTTGAAAATACCAGCGAGCCGCTTGCTTGGACGAGTCCGGGTGGGAGGATGTTGGATTCGATGGAGAAACCAGAGATCTCGCCGGCCGCTAGCGACTCTGACAGAGGCACACCGTTGACCCGGAGATGTTGAATCACACCAATGAATGAGTGGACCGCAGAGCTGTCGGCGCCCCCATTGGCGATACCCTCGAAACGTGGCAGTTGGCGACCAAATCGGAGCGATCCCATACGAACTCGAACGTTGGACGGAGTTTCTAAAACAGGGTTGAACAGGGCTCAGTACGGTTAGAATAGGCGGTACGATCCGTCCTCGGCAACCGAGCTGAGCGGATGGGCCAAGCAGTGTTGAACTCATATGGGCATGTGTACGTCGAACGAGAATTCGAGCGTTAACGGTAATACTGCAGTTCCGTCAATAAACGAGCTTTTCGATTGTATTGTAGATAGCATACGCTTGTCACATTTGCTGCAAGCGCACGTCTTTGTTGGTAAGAGCTTCCTATATTTGGGGACGTGGCTAATCGTTTGAGAAAACGTGCTCAGCTTCGTTACGATACACTACAAAAGCACTGCAAAGGGCGGCCATTCCATTCCGACGGAAACTGTCGAAGTAAGTTTGATTCGTACAAATGCTTTATCCACCTCGTGTCTTCTCCGTTCTATTGTAAATATATTTGCTGGCGTACACGTAATTTGCTATGGCAGGTGTATGAGGAGATAAGAAGGCTTTGAGTATATATGTATGACCACACAATACACATATATGTATATATATATATATGTGTGTGTGTGTGACATGCGACTCACAGGGTGCAAGGGAAAACTTTCCGAAGAACCCGATACATTTCGTAATAGGGTGCGCTCTTCTTGTACCTGTCATTTCGCAACCGATTGCCTTCCATCACGTAGCTTCTCTACGGCTGATATATATATATACATATATATATATATATATATATATATATATATATATGACCGCGCGATTTACTTATTTCGATACATGTATATATGTATATATCTCGACATCCACTAATGATAATGATTCCTGTAGCTCGCCAGCTAGTGATCCTACTGTTGTATGGTGTGTATTAATATTACGATACGGTATATGAGAATATCTGTGCGAAGTACGTGCAAGTTACGTTACATGTTACGTTACTTTACATCATTAATATTATGATTATTATTATTATTATCATCATTGTTGTTGTTGCCATCTCATTAGTCGCGTTACAAAAATTGCTTGCTGTGATTGGATACGAACCTGCAAATGTCGACTCCTGATCTACCATCACGGCGAGGTTGGAGGCTGTTCGCAGAATTCGAACGTAGTGCCAGGTGCTATCGTCTAGGCCATAGCCTGTCAAAGTGACCACCTGTTGGTAAAGGGGGTTTGTCGAGGTAGAAGAAAACGACACCAAACGTCGACGGTAAGAAGTGAGAAACCTCGAAAAAAATAAATGAAAACTACCACAAAAAAACGATCCACCGGCTGAATCCTCGATCCATAGTCTAAGGCTGAGGGGAGTGGAGGAGTATCTCTATCAGCATCCAATCTATGGACACAAATATTTCAACTGCTCCCCGTTACCAAGTTCGCTACACCGCCGGCTGATCAGAACCAAAAATCACTCGCTTAACAAAAACCCATAGTTAGCTCACAGAGGGAGAGTACGGGATGTTGTCGTTGAGCGGTGGAACGTTCGCTCGACTCGATTTCTCGCTGGCGCTGCCTCGATTGTTCGCAACTCTCATTTTGGCCAACTTGTCCAATGAGATTTTGAATTTGTCGCTATCAGTCGTCGACCGACCCGTCTCTATCGAGCATGCCGTGCAACTTCCGGTGAGTGAATTTCAAGTCAACTTCGACCACCCCATCGAATACCACTCGTGGTGTGGCTCGGTGAGGTTTTCGTTCGGCCGAAATAGCTGACAGTCGTTTGTCGATGGCAATGATTATTTCTCTAGGAAACGAAAACGTTTTTTTTACCCAAATCCAGCATTGTACACATTTTGTACGAGTTGACCTGGATGGCTTGGATGAGTGCAGCAAAAATCTTTGTAAATTGCGCTCGTCTGGTTGAAGTGCCTTCGACAATGCTCGGATTTGAGCATACATCTATTGACGGGCAATGGCTAACGCGAAAATAGAGAATACAAAAGTATATATATATATATATAAATCATTGGTTGAGTGTACAGAGCGGGGCTGGCCTGCCGGCCAGCCAAACGACTCGAGCGAGCAGATCGAAGTACGATTATCAAAGAAAACTGATTAGAATTAATGGATCCAACCGGCGCGGCCACCGTAGGGCATTTTGTTGCTACAATATCGGTTAGGTGTATAATAGATATCCTCCTGGAGATATCCTTAGAGAGACCAAAGCAAACAGCTAATCAATACTAATGGATAGTATATATATATATATATATATATATATATATATATATACATATTGTTATACTTCGTTACGGTTCGACATCTGGCGTATTGCTTGAATCGACAAAGCTTAATCTCTACCCTGCGGAACGCAGTAGATGCTTCCATTATTGTTAGCCGTTTTTACAAACCAACCACCGCCATGAGCTACGCTACGGAAAGATGTCTCCGTTGATGTTGGTCGACATCGAATATGACAACTGACAGCTCGAACATGTTGATTGACGTTACCTCTGCCAGGAAACGACAGACTATTCTCAAGCATCAGACATTTCAGCGCTAATCCTTGCGGTTACTGCAAGTGTGAATTCGCCGGCGTCGAGTTCAACACACTGACCTGTGAACCGTTCCGCTGGCTCGCGGAAGTCGCTGAGAATCGGTAGACGAGTCTGAATTTTCCATCCTGGAGAGAGCCCTGCATGAGACCGCCGGGTTGTGACGCAAACACGATACAGGTTGCCATCTCGGTGCGAAAACGGAACACTATTTCTTCGCCGAAACTCGCCTGATGCTCAGATAGGGCCGCTGTTACGTGCTCTGATCCCGTGAAGTGCAAGCTCAACGCGGCTGAATTTGATCGAGACGGGGACACACAACAAGGGTTAAGTAGGTGGCAACAACTGTTGAATTGCCTATTGTGCCCATTGTGGCGCAGTGACTGTATACGGTTGATAGATCAAGCAAATTAGCGATCGGCTATTTACGTCAGCTGCTGTGCTTAGTTGTACGACGCGCGCTGCGGCGCACATTAGATAAAATGAACCCATTGAACAAAATGGTAATAGACGATTATAAGCTGGGTGACGCACCCTCACGTAATATCGTCGCAGAACTATGATCGGTAGTAAACTGGCAGCGGTAATAAATTGAAATCATTCGATTGCATTTGACGAAACGCGAACATCTGCTTGATCAAGCAACCTTCACTCTATATGCTCCTGCTACGGGAGCACTTGCATCGAAAACAAATTCGCCCACATAAATAATGGACGGACGCGTTCATATTCGACGTATGGAAGACATATATGATCAGATCAGATGTAAAACAACGGCTACTCACGAGTTTCACAGGTGGGCCCAGCAAAGTGAGTTCGCGAACAATCACAGATGGGTCGATTCCAGCCCTCGTTGCAGACGGCTCCGTGGAAGCACGGGCTGGCAGGGCATTTCGGAGCTCCCGCACGGCTGCAACCACTCTGCACGCCGGGTGCTGCAAGGTTGCCCTTGAGGTCAAGCTTAACGCCGCCAGCGGAGAGATCGTGAATGCAGCCAACGAAACCTCTATGCAAGCCCGGTTCGGACCACAACCCTAAACGTATGCGTAAATCAAGGATCGTTAGAATTATTGTCCTCCTCAAGTGACAGCTCGTAGGCCTGTTTATAACATGGGTGGAATATGTTTCATGGTTACTTGTGCAATCGGCTCGCTCAAGTACAGCGGAAGATCGTCGGTGTCACAAATAAATAAATTGGACAGGATTGGTCAGCAGCATGCAAATAAGAAACGGCCAATCGTGGAAAAGGTTTGCTTTCTGTTTTTCTCTTCAGAACGAAATCAATTGTAGTAACTATAACAAATTTGTACAAAGTTTGTTTAGCCTATCAACATGAATGTGACTTTGTTCACTTTATTCAACGGTTCCTTTATTATTATTATTATTATTATTATTATCATCATCATCGGCTCGGACAAGTGTACCATAAACAAGTCGATGTCGACCTCCTAAAATTCATTGTATATTGCAATTACTTTCACTGGTCGCTAGCATTAAGGGAAGAATGTTCATCCGCGCGACACAATGAACGAAGTATGGTGCCTCGAGCCCGGGGCCGATAGAACGGCGGCAGGCGCCAAGGACAGAATAGCGATTAAACGCCAGTGAACTACAATACGTTGTCGGGTTAAGAGGGTGGACGCACCAGACGGATAGCTGTTCTTGCCGAGATCGCTAATTCCGCCGACAAACAACGGCCCGCCAGTCTCGTACAGGCTTCCCGGCGAGCCGTGGATCCTGAACTCTCGAATCGCACCGCTTCCTACATCGCCACCACCGGCGACACCCGCCGCCTGACCGCCGCTCGGGGCGCCGTGATCCGCGCGGAATATCACGTATCTACTCGGGGAAGAAAGCAACAAAGAAAAATGGCAACAAAGTTTTTTTTTTATTGACGCGTGCATGACCCTTTAAATAAATAAACTCGTTAATGAGATCTTTTTCGGAAAGCCTACTCAGAGACAGATAGGGGGAGAGATGATCCCAGAGTCCACTGCCACGTCTCATCAATATCAGTGACATTTATGCTTGGCGCTTGTATTTGTTTCGCGTTCGTTCGAAGGTGAGCTTTTCGCTTCAGGGATTGTGGCAATTGTCATTGTTCTGATGGGATTTTGACCACCAGGTGTGAACTCCTGTACGATGTACGATATGTTATTGTACAAAGGTGGACAGAAAGGAGATTAGAATCGGATCGAGCGTTTCGGCGTTTCGAGCTACGCACCCCGTACGATCCATAGAGAGGGTCAGCTTGTGCCATTGACCGTCGCTGGCTCGGCCTCCGCCCGCCAGCGGCAGGGCTGCGCGGCGTCTAGCACCGCCAACTCCAATGCGCAGCTCGAGATGACCCTGAAAATCAAAAAACAACAGCAAAATCACGCGAATATGATATCACCCTTTTTACAGAGCAATAGAAGTACCCACGATGTATTGCCGCAGCATGGGCGCACTAATGTACAAAAATGATCGCCGTCAGAGGTCGTCAAGAGTCTTCAGCATCCATTCGTCGCTTATTCGAGTGACTATATACCAGCGTTATTCTTGCTGTAGCCCTCCCCGAGTGCTTCTGCCGGGCAATGTTTCTTTTGTCAGTGCTGAACACAGTTCGAAAAAATGTGCCCGGTTTTGACACAGAATGAGCCGGATCTATTAAGTAGTGTCCAGCAGCGAGAATTAATTGTATCGTAAGGTACGAGGTACCCAGAGTGAGTGTCCAGCAGCGACAACTATTGATTTGATTCAATCCGTCATTGATTCAATCCAACCTCAACGGCCTAATCGAAGACCCAAATGGTCTTCTGAAAATCATGAGACGGTGTTAACTCGGGCTTCGTGGGCTTAGCTCCCGTAGGTTTATATTTCAAAGATGCTTCGAATCGTATTTTTTGAATTCGTGAGGGATGGTGGTTGACGTGTCCGTTCCGAGAACCTGTACTTCTTGACGACAGCTTGATTTCCCCTATACGTTCCTGTAGCCTCCTTCGACGATCCTCATTTACAATGACGATTTTGCCAAAAGTTGCCTCTTTTACAACGTCAACGGATGTCTGCAGACGATTCAGCTTCGTCCGTCTCAGATCGGCAGCATTCTGGAGCATTATATCGAGATCAGGGCGTTCAGATCCGTCGTCCGGTTTCACTAATCCACTGTTCCGCATTTTGGCGTTTCTGCGAATTCAAACAATCTTCCTGTGCAATCATCATCATCACACTGAATTTCCCGAGTATTGTTACTGCCTTTGCATAACCCATCTCCTCAGGCCTCGAATCGATCATATGCAAGGGTCGATTCGAGGCTTGATCGAAACTCCCAAACGGAGTCGGGAGTTTCGACGCGTGTCTTCCCTTGACCAGAAGGACAACAGTTCCTATCATCGTCTCGCGTCGTGCTAACCACCCATCGAATATCACTCATACCCAATTCGAAGAGTTGATTGCCCAGGCTGTTTGGCGATGCAGAGATGGTACTTGCCTGTGCGATTAGTTGAACGACTGTTGCAGACAGTTTCCTTCAGCAGACATTTCAATGCCGTGAAGGATCTTCAATAACCCCCTCGTTGCTGGGGCCGACAGTCATAAGACCTCGATATTTCGAATGGACAACTGTCGCTCTTAGTTCGAGTCGGCTATCTCTATTATATATATATATATATATAATTGTGTGACCCTCAGCTGTTCCCCTATGTGACAGGCCTCAGCTCTTAACCTTTTAGGTATTATTATGAGGACTTGTCGGGACCACCTTTGGAACGCAATATATTTGAATATTATGACACAATGGTACCTAGAACCCACCCCGGGCGCCCTGTGCCTAAATGCTTCTATAATTTTTGTATAGTAACTTTTTACTTAGAAATAATAATATAATGACTCTACCATAGCATACGCAAGCTAACAGAGCACATCCTCTAGCCAGCTACCAGCACTGTCGATATTTAGTTATGAGCGAACACACCTTGTGTCCTCGTCACACTCCCGGCTAAATTAGCAGCACGCTTCAGCCAATGCAGCGCTAATCGATAACATTCTCTTAGTTGTCTAGAAGCTGCTGTTGGACACATCGATGCCAGTGATTTCGTTCAGCAAGATTTGCCTTAGCCAGCTGGCTTTATCGCGCCAGAAGAATAACTGCATTGTATGTAAACATCACCAAGCGGTTCATTACCGTCCGTGGCCATCGGTCTCAGAGGCCGTTCTCTCTCTCTCTGTCTCTCGCCTTGCCTCTCTCTCTCTCTCTCTCTCTCTTGTTTCTCGCCTAGCGATATGTTGCCATAGTCCACGCTGCGATATGCGCCAGTACACGTGTCACCACGAAGACTCCATGGCGGGTGCTTATGTCGGACGAGTTTGATTACATATTTGCTCTGCAGTCCACCCCGCGTCTCGGGCAGGTTGCCTGTTTGTTCGAGTCGATAAGTACCTCCCCCCCTCCCGAGTACAAGGTTCGGTGGGTCAACCAGCGCGTTTTAAGGTGAACGACGCGGCGGGGCGGTCTTCGCCGTCGGTGCTCCGAGCCTTGCTGCCAGCGTACGCCTGCGTATGCAGTTTTCGGTAGCTACTCCGATTACGTCTGCTTAATAATCATAATGCATCGCCTGATGTGTGTGTGTGTGTGTGGGACCCTGGCCATTGTTGGTATGCGACACAGCCAGTTACGACAGAGTCTTAGTATAGTCGCTGCGTTCGTTGCGGAGTGCCATGAATTTCCGTGACGTCATGATTTTGGTCAGTGGCGCTGGCTGACAGATTCGTCCAAGACAACCGCGAATGCACGACCTGATAGTATATATATATATATATATATGCTCGTCATTACAGATATATATATATATATATATCCTATATATAGAAAGTAGGTAGGTAGGCAGATAGATAGATAGATCGATGTACCATAACGTTTTTAATGATATAGTGTTGCTGTATGATTCGACGTTTGTCGATTTTGTTTGCTCGCGTTCAAACTACCCCTCCCCACCCCCCAAATGACGAGTACGAGGTTCATTTATTGTGAAGATTTTACCTGGCGGAGCTCAATGATGAAGAAGAACGCTCGCTCGTTGTGTGACATTGTTGCCGGTGAGGAATACAGAAGAACGCCGGAGTCTTCAGTTGTGCGAAAGTGGAGGCCGATCTCAGACTTCCCTTTCGAAGCCCATCCGCCGAGGACGCCTTTGCGCTTTTTGCGACCACCGTTCAGGTCAGCTCCGCCGGATGGCGTCCAGCTGGGAATAATCTGTAATGACGAGCAGGGCAATTTCACAAGCCGCATTAGCCAATTACCGAGCTGATTTAACTAGGGCAACTGATTAATTTCACGCTAACGGGGGGGGGGGGGGAGGGACATTATTCTACGCAACAACGGTTGCGTAGAATATGCAATTTGTGTTCTAGACGAAGGGTAGAGGGAAGTATGGTTTGGCATCTTCTGAGAATACTTCTGAACTAATGTAATTGCCGATGTATGAGGCAGCCTTAATCAATCGACTTCAATTCAGCTGCATAGAAATCGGCACGCTTAGTGAACGGTGAAGGTTCACCTGCCGTCGTCATCTCCGAGGACACGCCTCGTAGGCTCTCTTATTTGATTCGTAATCAATTTACACTATAGATTGCACCGATATACCGAGATGGGTTCGAATTAATTGAATTATATATTGTGTTATTTAGCTATCACATTGGCAACACTTACAATGAACGACTCCGGAGTGAGGAACGAGATCGCTTGGTCCTTATGGCTCTTTTTCGTCACCGCCGCACCGACTGCTCCAAGCGGATTAGCTGAGTCCACCCCGAAGAGATTACCTCCCGAAGCAGCAGTGGCCACGCTGTTCCCGCTACCACTTGGACAGCGATACTCAATTTCACCATTGGCCGTTATGAGTCCAAGGTCAGTCTTGGCGATGCGGATGAGGTCGAGCCGCAATCCTGACGAGGTCAGCTCCACCTAACCAGAGCGATCGCACGGTAAAATGATCACATGTAGATGAAATTGGCGGTGGATTCTCCCGAATGTGTAAATGTCCTTAAATGCCCACTGGCTATTCTTCTCGACTCACGCGCGGGTACAAAAATGATCTCCATAATGACCATTTTTCCTATGTGCCTTTTTCTTCGGCATAGCTACACTAAGCCTAAACGCATCATTAATTACAATCAACAATTCATCATTAACTAATCATCATCGGCATCGAAACAGATGTTCAGCTGGACTTTGGAAGTCACCAGAGGAACGGGCGAACGAATATATTCCTACACGCATGTTGTGTATATAGCATTCGATGCATTGCATCACCGCAAACAAGATGATTTCGCCGCTCGAGATCAGTAATAGTTGTACTGGAGGGTGGTAGCTAATTAATCACGATGATAATGATTGGGACAGTGCCTCCCGCAGATGCCTGTCGTCAGTTTCCTAAAAACGTTCATAAAATCTACTCAAACAATTTGCTTCGGAGTATTTCAATTTTGCCTTGATTGTTTGACGGTTGTGTTCAATGTGAGGTTGTTCAACTTTCGAATGGTTCGTTAGTCTTCGATGATAAATATCATTAGCCAACAACGATCATAATAGATTTGATTATGTTGTGATAATAACCGTAATAAAAGTCGGTTATTATTACTGGAATAATAAGCGTGCCATGATTATTATCATAATCATTATCAATCAATCAGAGTGAGTTCATGGATGTTGTTGTTCTGCCGTGAGACTCAATCGCTGAAATAACATTTGCATATGAATTCTACCACAGGCCGTTAGGAAAACTTCAGTTTATCGCTTTTACATATATATTGCTTGCGCTATATATATATATATATATATATATATATATAATTTTTTTTTATGACGGAGAATGCTCATGCAGACATTTATATATATATATATATATATATATATATATAATATATATATATATAAATGTATGTCTGCGTTGAGAAATGGCTCACACATTCGATAAGGTTATGTTATGTAGATTCTCCCGTTATAGTAGCGTCTTCAATGTGCGTCTTTGGGACAAATGTGCTCTGTAAAAGCGAAACGCTTCGACTCTTTCAGCTTTTCGATAGTCTGAGCGGCCGTCCTCCATCCGACGTTTTTTTATAGTTCGTAAACTTGCGCATAATTCACTACCTGTGTCGTGTGAGCTTGCAACGTTAGATCTGGCAGCGACATTCTCAGCTACTGCTGTTGTTGTTGGTGTCGCTGCTACTGTCACCGCTGCTGATTCAATACCTCGATTTGACCTATGGCGACCTGTGGCAAAGGTCGCTGGGGCGGCGTAGTCGATTGTAACGACATGAATTTCCAATAAGCCAGTGCCGTGTACCTCAATGAAAATGGCACTCACCTGTAGTGGTGAGTGAACTAACGTCCGCCTCCATTGATTACCACAACTGACGGGTTGCACTGAGTGCATGAATGAGTTGTTTGCTTTTACGTGCCGGAGCAAATTTTAGAGTCGCATAGTTTCAGTGGATAACACAAACCAGCGATATTTCCGAACGCTTTAATCACGCTAATGGCAGCACCGGAGTAACGCTCATAACCTTCTTCATTTCGAATAAAATCGGCATTTCGATTCTGCTGGAAATACCATCTCGTGATACTCAATCAATATATATATACATATATATATATATTAACATGGGTGCGATGACAAATGGTACATGGAAGGGAGTGAGTAGCATGAACCGACGATACGTGGTGACACGATTTTCAGTTCACGGGTATCAGCACAACCTATGCAGAAGGACAGGGTCTCATGCCACCGACACCTCATGTGTCCTGTTGATGGTGTGAGGAAATGTGCCCCCGATATCATGGGGGCCACACGCCGATCAGCACTGAATGGCCGATTGCAAGAAGCTGTACATAATATGATGAGGTGATGATGATGATGTTTATAACATGACGATGATTATATGGTGATTAGAATTTGACGATGATTCACGACTCCATTATGTCAGTGGTGCAAATCATTCGAATGTACGTATGCCTCCGCCGAAAGCAACAAAGGGGTGCCTCTCTTTTTTATTTTGAGAATCTGTACCACACTGCGGTGATAATAAATCTTAAACTTATAAACCATTTATATGTTTAAGATTTATTATCATCACAGTGTGGTACAAATTATATATATATATATATATATATATTAAGCGTTATATACATCTAACATTAATTGTATAGGGAGGCAATTTCACAGTACCTTCGAGCACTATTCTGCAACCGAATTTTAGACTATGCCATCTTATAGGTGATTACCGCCACCGTTAGCTACAAAAACCAGTTAGTTACCTTTTTAAGGCATCCAGTAAAATATGGTGGTCCACTGTTAACTCCAGCTTTCTGCTGAGTCGCTCTGTTGTTCCCAGAAGCTCCGACAAGGATCGTCGACGTATAGAAGTGTTCGGGGCCATCCCCTGCGGGAATCGCTCGGGTCGTCTCGCCACCATCAACGTTGAGGACGATCTAAATCGCCGTAAGAGTCAAATGAATTAGTTAATATTTTCAAATAAATAAATGATATAAATAAATAAATCGTAAATTTTCCGGGCTGACCCACAGCCAACATTTAACGTCCACGATACTACGATATATATATATATGTAAGAGTATAAGAGATATATATATATATATCTTATAGATCTTATACATATCTCTCGCATCTTGTTGCACGTTGGCGAACTGTTGTCGTTCATTGACATTTATGCAAACAGTGCGATACCTTACGAAGTTCTCCATCATTTTTCGCTAGTTACCTATTTGGCCGCGAAATGTTCATGTAATGTGTGTGGCGTATTCGCGTAAGTCGTCGCCGCATATTTGGCCAAAACCTTTTCTGGTAGAGGTCTTCAATTATGGTTCACACCGTTACGAAGTGACGAGGAAAATCCTACCACTTCTTGCTTATCTAATGAGGCCACATTTGCTAATTAGCTTTTTGCGTAGAGTATATGGCGTATTTTTTATGGAGTAGTCTCACCAGGGATCAATACGGCAATACGTACAGTGTGCTACAGAGTGCGGCTGGGCCAGATTTAGCAATAGTGGTAAATATGGCATACCCTCAAGATGATACCATCTGGCATACCGGCCGACAAAGGTGCTCCGATGACCTCTCTTCTACAGGGCATTTGTGGACAAACAAAGCCGCCACTTGCTAGCTATTTCATGACACTCATCTCAGATAACAGTATTCTCCCAAATACTTAATCGATTTACGAGAAACATACTGAATTTTCGCCTCCGTCACAGCGGCAGGAATACTGTTCGTCCATTGTTTCGTCTGCGGGTACCCCCCACGTGGTTATGACACG
Organism: Stratiolaelaps scimitus; assembly: GCA_019614645.1. Lineage (NCBI taxonomy): Eukaryota > Metazoa > Arthropoda > Arachnida > Mesostigmata > Laelapidae > Stratiolaelaps > Stratiolaelaps scimitus. The sequence continues at coordinate 2,902,593 of JABWDB010000026.1, forward strand.
CGATGCGGCGCACGATACTGCTAAGCCTTGTGTCCACACAGCTTCGTTTTTAAGCTTCTCCGCCTCAACCCGTGGACGTCGCAAAATTCCCGCCTGCATTTACGGTGATGACTCGTGTGTGTGTATCTAATCTAGAGAGTGAACGCCGTAGTTCCACGGCGCCAGCTGGATCCTGCACCGTGGCGCCTCTCGATGTTTGTGGAAACAAAAGCACTCGAGTATTGGAATATGGCTGATTTCGAGTGCTCCTCTCCTCAGTTCATCACCGACTTTTCGACCTCGTCGAACGCTGTGGCCAACGTAAACTTCTCCAGATGAAGAGTAGCCAACGGGCTGCCTCGGCCGGTCGCCGCTGCGAGACTGTTCGCTGTCAGACGTTCCAAGAGCCAAGAATCAGATGAGTGCTATCGTCTCAGCAACATTGGCCAGAACAACGCTCGATTGTTGTCCAGAGGACGGCGGCAACGTCTGGATCAAAGCGGAAAAGCGAGTTCACTTTACTGCTGCTGCTGCAATTCCGAGGAAGATCCATCAACTAGCTCAGCTAGCTAGGCCTGCCTGCCTGCCGTCTGTCTGCTGGCTGCTTTTTACGATGCTGCACTATGACGGTGTTGCATCTGCTATTCAGTTGGCCTCAGCTGATCTTTTCGTGGATCTCGTCGGGGCGTTGCGATGTACTTAAATGCGCGCGCATTGCGATAGAGACATTGCGAGCAGGGCCGAAGGGCTGTGGCACGACAAACATAACATAAACATCGCTTCCATAAAGAAAAGGACGGTCCCGTCGCGTCGCGCTCTCGACCCTGTTCAACTTCGTGTATCTATTTGAATTGGCGTTGCATACGAGCGACATTAGACTATTGTAGTGTATATGTATATATATATACGTTTCATGGCTGTAATGCATTATATAATAAAAGCCGGAATGAGCCATTCACGTTCGTATTGCGAGCGAAGCAACGAGACCAGACGGGGCCAGTCGGATCTATGGCCGTATAGAGAGGAACAAAGACAAAAAGAAATGAATAGAATGGAACAGCAATTGTCGATGACTGCAGCCAGAATATGCGCGCCAGTAGTAGTTGTTGTTGTTGCTGTTGTTGTAGATGTTGTTGTTGTTGTAGTAGTAGCTGTAGCAATGACGGCAATAGAATGGCGAGATGGGCCGCTTCTATGGGCGCTTACAGCATAGGTCTGGTGGAGATGCTCTCGGTGGCGATATTCAATGCGGGTTAACTATTCCGGAGAATAAGTGAATGTGCACAGGGAGGGGGTCAGCCAGCGGACAGAGGAGTCACAAACGCTAAAAGGCCAATGGAGAATGACAGTGTGAAGAAATCAAGGGCTAACTCTTGCTGGTTTATTGCGGAACAATGCAATTTTTCCAATGCTTAAGGTTCTCGTTATCTGAGGGAAATTCGATTCGTGCGTTCGCCATGATGTCACGCGTGTGAGTGTCCATACGATGCGATTTTTCGCATATACGTTCGAGTGAAGGTGAACGCGCCGTGAACGGAGCCACTGAGCGTATGTTTCGCAACGAAACGAGGCAGCCAAAATAGTCGTACTATTTATCCCACAATCTCCGTCCTCAATGACTACAGCATATAACAGATAGATCGATAGATAAATCGAAGTGAGATAATCAATTCATCATTCATCTCGTCGTGATGTGAGGCGGCCCACCCGAATATGATGCAGATATGATTTTGCCACCGCGGCCAATGCGGCATCGCCCTGCCAAATACACAGACGTACCTTGTATAATAACTAGATCAGTGGGCAACAGTGTATATACGCTACCTGATCCGGCTTTCTGGCGAGTACGACTCGATGCCATCGTCCGTCATCGAAGCGTTTGCCTTTCTGGATAGCGTTGGCGCTGATGGTCAGCACGGTGGCGCGTACAACTGCGGCCTGGCCTGATGCGACGGTGGCGGGGGCGGCGGTGGCGGGGGCGGCGGAGGCGTAACCAGATCCGAGGGGGTCCCGAGCGGGGTGCTGTCGACGCGGAGCTTCGCCGTTGTTGTGGCTCCGCCACTGCGGGAAAATGATTGTCGCTTCCAGCCGGACGCCAGCGACCAACCGAAGCTCGAGCGATTCCGACTCATGACCGAGGTATAGAAGTGTCACCTCATCTGTTTGGGAAAGACATCGAAGAACACACGAACTGTTAGAAGGGGAATAGTAGAAGTGAAGACGGTAGAGATGATCGCTTTCATTTCGAATTTTTCACGAAAGAAATACAAGGAAATTGACGGATATTCGTCGGTTTTTTTCTTCTACCTCAAATTAAGGTACATCGCTTCGCTGATGACACCGTGTTAATTGGCAAGTGAGTGCGAATTATCTAGGAAAATTTGCCGACAAATGACCGGCTCAGTGTTTTTCAGCTGGATCGAGAGCGTTTACGTTATTTGCTAGAACGTTTTTCAACGGTTATGCCGTTACAAGCTGTTTGATCATAATGGAATAGCCCGCGAATTTAGGTATTCGTCATTGGCAAAAGTAAAGCTTAATTGATTTATTAAAGGAGCTGCAATCTCGCAATGCTTAGGATCTCTTATATGTCTATATTATTCGCGTAATAGCTCATTTGAGTATTTGTCCCGACAAGAAATGATTAGATTTGCTTAAAAAGTAAACGGGAACGTATCTTGTATCCCGACGTTTGCATGCTAGCTAATCCGCAAATTTGCCCGTTGAATTTTCTCTGCGATGGGTGACCCTTCGAATAGCTGAATTCGTTCTGTGTCAATAAGCACTCGAAACTCCTACTGTTAGCTGTTAACAGCTTAGCCAACGCGGATATGTGTATATTTTGTTTATTTAGCGTGCTGGAGAACGATAAATAAGCAAAGTATACACACAATTATTCTGAACACACCAATAGAATTGAGCTCGAAAATCATTCGTCTGCTGAGGACATCATCTCGACAGTTCCGGCTGGCGACGTCCGCTGTGGAGAATATTGCAAAGGGGTCGCGGCGGTGGGCGTCAGGATGGCTACCATATTCTCCCGGTATCGTCTTGCGTTTGTGGGTACGACAGCTTGCATTTTACGCTGCTGCGTTTAATTAGTCAGATAGTAGCTACTCAAGAGGTTCACTGAGTTCAGATTTGATGATTATTTCGTTAAGAACATAGACGAAAGCATACGAAATCAGGATCGCGAACACATTGAGGAGGCTAGACCGCGAGGTTGCCGTTCACCAACCAGCCGGAGCATAACGGGCACCGATATCTGTGTGTGGTTGGAAAAAACGCCACTTTCAGTTACAATTTTGGCTTTCGCACAAACCTAAATCCAGATGTTTCACGTATGTTATGCGTGTTATTCATCTATATAGAGAGATGTAGGTGAGAACACACCTGAGGCGAAAAGTTACGTATAAGCTGCTAGTCAGCAACGACTCCACGAACTATGATGAGTCGATTTATTTCTGTGGGGAGCGTAACACCAAATAATGATTTTACCTAAGCGACGTACTTCTCGCGAAATTACTAGACGGCGAATGCGAGCTGTACACGCTTCGACTGATTGTCCAAGTCTCGATCCTCCTGGATACGAGAGCTCGCTGCCGTTGTCTTAGCTGGGCTCTGTTGCCATCGGTGTGTCCTGCTATCGTACGTAAATGACGCATGAAACGAGGGTCGCTCGCGAGTTCCATTTTTGCCTTGCGCCACAATTTTTGTCAAGACCGACCAATTGCTTTTGCGCAGATTCTGCGCGGAGATAGCGAGAGATAGCGAGAGTGAGAGAGAGATCGGGGCGCGCGATAGCGCGGTGTCTGCAGGGACGAGCATGGCGGGAACAGCTAGGAGAAGTTGCCTGTTGCTGGATCCCGGGAATACTCGACGTCATTATTTAACGTTAGCGTTAACCGCTATGCGTGGCACTAACCACCGTCCTCATCGTGGAACGCGAACACGAAGTCAGCGGCGAGGAAACGCGACCAACACATGATCATCGGCCTGGCCAAGCTGCGAACCCCCGGGGGCGGGGACCGTGGCTGCTTCGTGAGGACCTTCTGACCAGCCAGCCAGACACGCACACGCCGTCAGGCCATTTCGGGTCGTCTAGGGTACAGGACAGGCTCATCTTGGCACGGGCCAGCATTGGGATATAAGGAATATAAAGGAGGGATGATATATAGATAGAGCGGGAGGGTCTTCACTGATGGCGGATCGAGTTCACCCGCGAAAACTCCGACGGAGTACGGGTCTCTGACACCCCGCACATTGCCAGCTCGCAGTATCCTCCAGAGGCATAATATTCGACGCGAGAGTGAAACTGGGCCAGCTGAGCGAGCTGCATGAATAGGGACGTACGCACATTATTACATATGTTTCGTCATGAGGCGAATTTCACTGTTTGGTAACACGGTAACGGGTGATGTAACTACGACGGTGTGGTTATTGGCATTTCGGTGTACGCTGGCGGCTGAATGTATGTGCTTTCTTAATAATCAGAAGACTTCTTCAAAGTTATCCGACGCATCGCGGCTCAACGCAATCGCGTCGATTTTGTCAAATGCAAACACCATCTGCTATCAACGCTGTAGGCGACTGTAGGTAGGGACGACCTGGCAGAAATCGTTTGCGTAATCAAAGGAAACAATTCCATTTTATCTCTACTTCGTTGATGATACCTGCATACGCTATTCCGGGCGATTTTTTTCTGGGCCCATATCTCATCTGTTCCGCTCTGTTCTTGAGTTGCTTTCAATCACTCATATATATATATATATATATATATATATATATATATAGGAACGACGATCTCTCGAAGTATCCATGAAACTCGCAGCCGACATTGAAAGATCTGCGTGATTTGGGAGCGTATAATCCGTTTCGGCTTCAGAACGTTCGATCTCGGTGCGACGCCGCTGCGGCTGAATTCAGCTGAATCCCATTCGTCCGACTCCTTCTGCAACTAACTCGCGTTCGCACCGGCAAATGCACTAGTTCCGCACTCCCTGTCAGTGGGTCGGCAGCCGTGGGCGTTCTTTTCGCCGACCAACGAATCCCGGCCCTGGCCAAAGCCTCACGACGAGATGGGCGAGACGTCGACGAACAATTCCACGGCGCCCAGCTACAATGGCAATACAACAGCCTACAACATAGCCGTATACCATCCACTACTTCGTTCTATGATTACTACAACAACCACGCGATTCGGGGCCTGCCCATTCCGAGCGACTGAGATGGCCAACGTCAGGAAAAGCTCGCGTAAGGTCTGTCCGCAATGAGTCCATGTGTGAGTGCAGCCGCCGAACTGCGCACGCTGACGTCACGGACATACCCTCGTACGAGAGGCGAACTCGCCCCCGCTAAAAGTCCCTCAAGGGGTCGGCCGGCCCCACTGGCGTTCGTTGGAGTCGCACGCGACCACGCAGTCAAGGTATAATAGCTAGTAGTCCTGGCTGGCTGGCTGGCCAGCCACCCATCCATGCTCACAATGAATTCGGCTGGCTAGTTGACTACTTAGCTGGCCAAAGAGGAGGAGCTGCGCGATTTTGTTTGGCGGTTGGCCCTTGACAGACGCGCAGCAGACACCCAGTTCGATCTGCTCACCAACGCGTTCATGAATGAACTCGCACGGTGTGGGCTAATCGTTAGGTTGTTGCACGAGATTATGCCGCTGGGTTCGGCGCTTGAGCGGGGAGACGGGCTGGATTGCTGTGAAAGCGGGTCCCTTTGTAGATGGACGCCCGCCCGCCCGCCCGCTTCCAAAACCCATCACGGGAATCGCTTTTTATAGCGCTCAAGACTTCATCAACAGCTGGCCAACTATTTTGGTGGCTCCTATACGTTGTGCTATTGCCTCTGTAGCAAAACGCGGATGTTTCATAGACAGGACTTACCAACGAGTTGGACCGGATTCTATAGCGCGTATTCCTAAACCTGCATAGTCTTACGGGAGTTACTCAGGGATGCCCAGGCAACTAACTGACTTGGCGTGAACTCGACAGATAACGCTTATGTGTCCTAAACTAAGTAATAAATTACAACAAAATTACCTAGGTTAGGAGTTAAAATGATATTACCAGTCCAAATGTACCGAAGGGGAAGTTCCGTCCAATTCGAAATCAATTCTAATTCATTCGATGTTCTCTTCTCGTTATTGGGAGTCCCGCTAAAAGAATTTTTTGTTTGTGGCAATGCTTTCGCAATATATAATATTTGACACCGATCCGGGGACTCTGGCATTGTATGTGTACACCATGCATCTATGTATATATATATATATATATATATATATATATACCCGGGTGCTGATGGAATCGGATATCCATTTATTTGAGATATGATCCAATAAGCAGTCCACTGTTCCGCTGTCAGGTGCAAGTCAGCTGAGGTGACCAAGCCAGATATACCTGACATTCAATAGTAGGTGAGCCTACAAAATTTGGCACCATCATATGCAACGATATTCCCCCACACACACACATATATATATATGTATGATCATCTACTATTGAATGTCAGGTATATCTGGCTAATAATACTATCCTGGCAAGCTACCCGTCGTTCTTGCGAGGATGGCACATTAACATTTCTCGAATCCAACCGCATGGATGAACCATTGGCTTCGTGAGATGGAACAGGCCCGTTATCCTGTCGAACACACCTTGTCCGATCGTGTGCTATCGTAAGAAATCCGTCGCCGACCCCTCTCCAGCCACCAATCGAGCACCTTCCCGTTCATCCGCGCTTCATCTCGTGTCCGTCGGGCAGGCTTGCTGCGCTGAATTTCGCTGGGGTCACTATAGGCGAACTCGTGTACACACATGGATGGATCCGAGACCTCAGCTCATGGCCCTGCCCCCCCCCCCCCTGCTTCGCTCCGAATCGTTCGTCGGAGCGCTTGTGTTCACTCGCTCTCCGGCTCGTAACGTGCACATTGTGACAGGAAAATGGACGGATCGTTTCAAGAACTGAGAGCCACGATTTGTAACGGGCCTTGTGCAGCCAGCTTCGGTGGATTGAAACTACAATGGCGAGTTTGAAACGACGCGAATTAGCCGTGAATAGTCTCCGTAGTTCGGTTCCGATTGCAGGAAACGAACAGCTAAGAGGCACTGTGTAGCTACAGTAACATCACTGTTCGATAGCGCAATACAAGTGACCGCTATCTGCAGGGATTAGTAAGACTCGGAGTGGGCTCAACCGAGTCCTTACGACGCGCAATAGCAGTTTCCAGTTTTACAGCAACTTGAGACAGTCATTATTGTGTTTGTTGTTACGACGATCAGAGATCTGCCTCACCGGTGGAAAACCAATACATGTAATTAATAATAGCAATACCGTAGAAGTAATTAATGTATGCAACTGTTAATGTCCTGTTATTATTATTATTATACTAAGACTTCATGAATGTAGCAAGCAAGTGATACATTTGTACAAAGGTTAATGAGGCTTGAATACACACAAATCCATATGATACATATTGTCGTGAGCAGAGACTGCCTCCATCTGTCCACAAAATATATATGTACATATATATATATATATATATGAGTACGCGGATAATGAAAGCCACAGCGATCTTGATGAATATACTTAGCTCTACTATGTAAATATACAATCTCTGGTCGTGTTGAGGGTGTGGGCATCCTGTGCTCATATACACCATGTTGTACAAATTGAGTGGTGATGCGACATCGCCGCAGTTAATGGCTTCAATTCGCCTCGACAACTGAATACGGCCGCACACAATGGTTAGTATATATATATATATACATGCCTCTCAATCTCTCTGCCTACACAAAATATAAAGGTGTGTAAATGTCTGTAAACAATTAGTTGGTGTGCTCACTGCTGTTGCAGCCGTTGTCTGAAAAACGACCGCCCTAAATCCCGCTCACTTATAATCCGGAGAACTGCCAATGCAAGATGCTACATCACTATCTACTTAGATAATCACAGATAGAATACACGTATGCTTTATGTATGGGAATCCGTCTCATGAATTATGAACGAAGCACGATTTTTGCGATTCTCGAGTGAATAATGATAAATTGGCTGTGGCTTAAAGCCCGATTGCTGACAGCATTCGAAGTCCACTCCGCTATTGCAACACATAGATTGGCAATGTCTATTATGTAGAAAAACGCTGTCTGTCGGCACTGTGAAGAATCACCGGCTCAGCCAGTTAAGCAGCAATTGCACTGTAGACAAATAAATTAAATACGAATTAAATTCGACTATAGTCGAATACGCAAATGAATATTATTATTAGTATTAGTAATTAGTATTATTATTATCAGTTTGATTGAATTGTGATAATTCTTGTCTAAATCGCGAGCACCATTTCGAGGGAATTACCTAAGTGCATCTTGTGCGAACAGAGTCAACTCAAGTGGTGAGAGGGATAACCGGTGGAATCTTGCCTAATGCTGCTAGCTATTGCGTGTAGTTAGCTTCTATTAGAGACTACCAGAGCAGGCCGTGTATTGCATTCGATTAGAATCTAAAGGATGCTGACACCGTTCCTCTGTGAAGGCGTTATCGAGAAGTAGTTATTAGCCATCATCGAAGAAGCGCCGGCTCCTCTCCTCTATAAGGTATTGTCCCCCTGAGAACGTTTGGAGAGCACTTCATCATCCTATGGGTCTTATACAAATAACAACTTCGCTGTTCGTATTTAATTCACGAACAGCTTGAATTTCATTGTCATCCGAACTTCTCCCGCGGGCTCTCCCGCGCTCTCGATAGATATCTTCATCAGAAGCCGTGCCCAAACCGTATAGTGCACACCACGAGGAAGCCGGGTAGAGTTGCCAACTGACAACGGCTTAGACAACGGCCGTTGTCAATTGACAACTTTACTGTATGTTTTATGATCACTATTTCAGCGGTCATTTTACGCGAATCCCCCTGAATGGCATTAACGATTCAGAATTTGATGCACGCTGCGAAGCTAATGACCCCGCATAACGCATCCCTCTATTGAGGCTATGAACTCAATCGATCCGGCACTCAATCGCGCACCCGGTAGCACAACAGAATCTTGCGCTAGGCAAGAGAAAGGTAGGGAATTAGTGAGAGAGAGAGAGAGAGAGAGAGAGGAGAGATGTAGCTATTGCAGTTTTCACATCAATGTCCACAAATATACGTGGACACACCTGGACTGAGAGAGAGCTAGAGAGAGATTTTCATACGTGGCCTGACAATCTTTGGAAATCGGATCAAAGTGGCTGCTGCTGCCGCTGCTAATGCAACTGTTGTCGTTGTGTGTATACCAAGCGTCTCAACCAGCCATCAACAGCCAGTCAATGTCGAGGAGCAGGCGCTTTTAGGGGGGAGTATTCTGTGTTGGCCTCATTTTATGGCCTCTCTGAATAGTTCAACGCGGCATTCAGGATTCGTTCCTATTGATCGTTCAGCGGCATTTCTTAAGCATTTTCGACGCGCGGTGCCGATTATCGTATCTAAATCGACAATAATGGCACATGCTGTTTGTCCGTTCGACTGCATTACAGGGTGTTTGAAATGTCACACGTTCCCTGCGTGTCATGGAAACATGATATAGGGTGATTTTATTTTATTTTTGGACAACTCAATTGGTATCACTCGGACGGATTTATTGCGTAGCTTTTTTAGAACGCTGTAACGTTATATGGCCTGCTACTTGATATCACGGCTCACGGTGACGGTTCGACAGCTTTTAGAAGTAAATTATTGCACCACGTTGACATTTGGCTTTAATTGAACTGTGTGCGTGGCGTCTCCACCTAGTGTAATTATCGACTATTTTTAGATGGACCATAACCTGTTAACTGTGTCACTCATTTTGAACCGGTGCGTTCTACCGCGACCCAGGCCGAAAATGTGGATTCTTGTGTCAGATGACTCTACTGCTGGTGACATCGTGATTAATGACGAGCTTGTGATACAATATCGGCAATAACTTGCGGACTAACAACATCTGACCACCACTCGTAGGATTCGTGCTGAGTCGAATGTGGGCGCGAATATGGTTATCTACATATTCGTATACGTAACTTGCCTACGTTCGTTGAACACCCAAGCGTATGTTGCATAGAGAGCAAGACGGGATTCGATCTAAACCTCTCTCATATAATTTCTCTCTCTCTCTCTCTAACGCCAACAGCAGAGAGACTTCGTTGCCTGCAGAGATTCCCGTAGGCGAAGGTAACGTAGTTCGCTAAGCAGGTGTAGGAGATGAACTGTAGCCGCCGCCCCAGCCCGTTAGCCCTGCCGGATCCACGACCCCTACCGATGATGGCCCTCTGCCTCGTCATCCTATTGCCGTCAGCGGCCATGTGTAGGCGATATACGCATGGCGAACAGCTCTTTCGAGCCCAACAGAGAAAGAGTGAGGGACAGAGAGACATGGCGACGAATGGGCGAGTGTGCACAATCAATCGGCGGGCGCATCGACTCAACGCGGACCCCCCGGGAAGGGGAAGGGAGTGAGTTCCAATCGACGAGGACGGGGATCGTCAGCGCGGGGATCAGTCACAATGAGTTCGCTTCACTCGTGGTCGTCGTCGTCGTCAGTACGAACTCGAACGAAGGGAGCCCTAGCAGCCGACCAGACAGACAAACGGACAGATGGAGGAGAAGTCGACCTAATTCCTAATTGTGTCGCGCGGCGGGGCCAGTGCCGGATCCGGCCAAACGATGGTGGCTGGCTCAGCAGCGAGCGAGCAAGCGAACGGCTCCGTTCGGCTTCGGCTTACCCGATCGCGGAGGACGGCCTGAGCAGCAGTGGCTTCGGGTGGCGGCCGCCGCCGCCACTACCGCCAGAGATGGCGGCAGCTTTGGCCACGGAAGCGGTGGCAGCTGCCGAACATCGCTGCGTCTGCAGCTGGTGCCTGCCTCAGAGCTCGGGCCTTCTGCGCCCCTGGCCTCTGCGGGCGAGGCATAATCGGCTATTGATTATTGATTGATGCCCCCTAATCCAACCCCTTTGCCCGAACCCTGGCAAGCACGTCCCTACCATACGGATCTGCTTCGCTGACTCTCTCTCTCTCTCTCTCTCTGTCTCATACTCTCTGTTTATCTCTCGGCTGGCTTCTGCTCTCGTTGTCCCCTTCTGCAGGAGAGCGTCCCCAGGACCTTTGGCAGGCCAAACAGGACCCTGCTGCCGTATCGTACGCTGGATATCCCCAACTCAATTTCTCTGTCGCAATCTTTCGTCGTCGCTCGTCGTCGAGCAGAGAGAATGAGACGAGGGGGCGATCACCCTCTCTAACCATACACAGTCCCATAGTGTATGGTCACCATATAGCAGCTATATCGTGCCACTACTACGGTCTGTGGCATGAAACCTTCTTCTTGTCCCTAAGGGAGAAGGACCAGACCCGGAAGCCCCCGGCATCGGTTTGCTCTGAGATGCTCAGCCCTTTGCTTCACACAGCAGGAGCTCACCTCCTCAATCTTACCTCATACGGCCTCCTACAAGGCGAGCTTGCCACGACCACCTCATCCGCTCGTCGACACATTCCCGGCCTCACTGACGCCCTCTACGTTCCACCATTTCTCTCTCTCTCTCTCTCTATCTCGACCCATCCATCGAAAGTGATACACGATTGGCGATTACTCTTGCCGCCGCCTCCGCCAACACATCGGCCTCCAATGCCGCCTCCTAGCGCCCGGCAAACAAGCCAATTAATTAATCGTCAAATTTGATTAATAACATCTTCCTACGCAGATACATCCAGACAACGCGGCGGCGGTGGCCAGCAACGAAAGGGGGGGTCGGCGATAGCGTCGCAATGGCAGCGCTGGGCCAGTGGCGTCGTAGACGAACACGGGGGAGGGGGGGGTCGGGGCAACGACGACGAGGGAAGACAGTGAGGTAAAGGCCATCTCATCTGGTGTTGATGCATCCACAACGGCAAAGCGTCGGCTACCACTCCGAGATACCAGTGGAGATACGAGCAGAGAGGAAGGACCGTTAGACAACTGAAATAGGAGAGAGTTTCAACTCTGCGGCGGCGACAACGACGGCATCACCACAACCACCACCACCACAACCACCGCCGCCGCCGCCACCGCCGCCGCCGCCACCATCATCATCAACGACAACGGCAATAGCACGATGCATGCGGGCATCGTAGATTCGACACACTTTTATGTGCTGGGTAGCTGGGGTGGCCGGGCGTAGCCGTTGATGTTGATAATGCTGTGAGGGCAGTGGTGTTGACGGTGGCGCTTGGCATATCGACGGCTGCCGGTCGCCCCTGCCACTGATCCAACGCCGGCGTGTCAGATGAGAGACTACGGCGTCTAACGTTTCTGGTGGATGAGCAGCGAATGAGGAGGCAGGGGGTGACGTCGAAATAGAACAAAGCCTCTCGTAAAGATGGAAAATAGATACGATAGGGTGCGATAAGGCGAACAACGACAGAATGGAACCTGGTGGCACCGGCCAATCGAAGATGGGATGATGTAGATGAAACTTGAACGATGCCAAGAAGTTTGTCCGTAACGGTGGTGAGGCCAATGGAAGAAAGAGCGGACGAAGAAACGACAGAAGTTGATGATCGCGGGCCCACGTTGTACCCTAGTTGTGTATATACAGATACTAATAATATAATATAAACAGCAGAAATATAATATTCGATATATCGTGGACAACGTGGCGACCAAACATTAGGAGTATGCACCTCGTAAATTCTCGTAACAAGTAAATATGTAGCGAAGGTAAAGCTTTATTGGTTTATTAACGGAGCTGCAATTTCACAATGCCTAATTAACGAACAAAATCTAAATAGAACATTGAGTTTAATGTGCGTGCGTAATAGACTTGCGAGAGCCCAAGTGTGCAACTTTTTTTATTCAATACACAACAAATTGTTCGACCTTGATCAGACGAACGTTGGAAGGTAAGGCGAAGCGCATATATATATATATACATATTGCTGTCACAGTTCGAGCGTCCAAGCTGATTCGGTATCAGTTGTCGGGGTAGTCTATGAGATTGACTTTTCTTCGCCTGACTCCTTGGACGGAAATTCAGACGGCGAAAGTGGGTACCACGACATCAAAAACACTTCCGAGTAGTTTGCCGACGACAGATTTCAGTGCCTCGAAAATGAAGCTCACCTCCTGTCCTAATTACTATTGATATGTTCGGCGATTTCTATCCGCCTCTGTGATTTCATCCGGAAGTGCTCCGATAGGCTCTTGTTGGTAATGAATTACTGGGAAGAAACAGAGCGACCCGTCGAGTAAAGGTCCCCTCGACGGAGGCGAGCACAAGGGGCACTCGCAAGTTGCCTGGCCATCGCTTGCCGACACCGTCGCCTTTTTTGCAGAGAGCAATCCTGTCAAGTGCACCTATGTTCATATATATATATATATATATATATATATTACGATGTGCAGAGGCCAAACTAGTTACCGTTTGGAATTTTGGCGAGGAGCCTGACGTGGTTGAAACAAGGACCCCAGCTACAATAATGATAAAGTAAGTTCGATGGGGCCAACGTAACGCTAATCTACGAGCTTTGTCAATGAGCTCAGTACGAACTCTTGACAGGAGGGTCAGCTCCGATCAATGACGAATCGCTGCTGGATGGTCGTACCAAAGCAGTCGGGAGAGATTGCGCCTTAATTCGATGATATCGAAGGTGCATTTCTATGCACCGCCGCCTGGCCTTTTTCATGCAATTCGACTAATAATCTATACGTATATACGTCCACCGATTTTTTTTTGTGTTGACTGGCGTATCTACACTTATGGCGACCACATATATGGTGCAGTTGAGATAGTGTACAAATTTGTGTACGGTGGAACCACCATTTGCGATAGTACAGTGAACCCTTGCCAAGGGGAACAGCGCTCGGAGGTCGCTGCAGCGACCAATCATCAGCGAGCGATTAAGGTTGTACGTATGCTGTGTAAACTGTGTGGTTCAACAAGAAATTCTCAATGCGGCCAGAAATAAATATGTGAAACGCGAGACATTATATTATTAGAGTGTTTCAAGAACGTTGGGTCGTGCCGCGAGAACTTAAATAGTTAATTTTCGAATTTGACCTACACCCACATGACATTTGTCAATCGCAATTTCAAGTTATTGACGAATAAACACTAGCGAATGTATATGTGATACTCTCAATACAAAACGATCACCTGAGTTCTTCCGTTCGTATCAAAATTGAGATGTGAAGCCTTGATGAGTCCTCCTCACCTGGACATCTATCGAGACGAGGTTTTACCGAGGACACGAGAATTTCGTTTCAAAATGCCATTGATGAGCCCATAGGAAAGCAAACGCATTTGCTTAAGGGTCCCTGTGAAGGGTTGCGGCTACGCCTCCAAGGCGTGTCAGTTTGAAGAGACAACCCGACACAGGGAAGACGCACTCGAATTTGTCTTCGATATCGAAACACATCCATCGAAGAGTCTAGCCATCAGATCGACATAACGTGGGATGATTTTTCGTGGTAATTTACGCCCGTAAATTTGCCTGCAGCACCTGCACGTGTCAGATGATAATCTCGTATTGTTATGCAAATGACCACTACTAGTTACGGGTTTAGTGTGAATGTGTAATCTAGATATGCGTGTGTGTGGTGTGTGTGCGTGTAGCGAATCACGTATTTGGTTACAGAGCTTACAGCGGGTGGAGGACTATTACGACCACATAACGACAGGTGCAACATTGTAAATGCTGTGACGAAAGCAGAATTTGCTTGTTGTACGATTGTACATCGTTGCGCAAGGGCACTATTGCACGACGGTGGGTTATAATTCTCACAATAAAATCAAACAGGACGAGGGGTAGCGGTTGTGTGGGAACCGCACTGCTCTGCTGGGGGTTGCGCTCATCGTTATTGTAGCAGGGATTCGCTTTAGTTCGTGCTAATCTTTATATGATGATCTTATCTTTGCTTATCGTTGACTAGCGGCCAGGTGCAATTTCATTCGGTTACAACTGCGGTTACTACCCCATTGGCATTTTAGAGGGCGTCCAACAGGAAAAAAATATTGCTCCTAGCGTATCTCCGCTATCGGGAGAGAGGGGAGAGATAGCCCCTATGGCTTGGCGGTCCGCACGACTATAATGACGTGGCAGGGACCGCGTCCGCTTCGCGTACCATTAGCCAGAGTGGATACGCTCGTGTGGTCCGCTCTGTGCTGGCGCCCTGCTATGGCTGCTGCCTGACTCGCCGTGGGATGTGTCGACCGCCAAGCGAAGTATCTACATACATAGGCATATACCGACACACATATATATATATATATATATATATATATATATATAATGTACACATGCTAGGTACACACACAATAATCGCGCAATAACAACGATACCAATACGGAAGGCTAAGAAAGGCACTCACCATTGCTGACGCTGCCGTCCGCTGCAGAACCGCCCGGTCTGGTGTCGGCCGCTGCGGGCGTCGTCGTTCGAAATTGAAGCGACACGTTTTCCCATGAGGAGATGATCGGCTCACGTTGATCGAAACGCAGGAAGGCTGCGGCTCCATTCAGATGGATGATGTCGCCTCCGGAGGAGGCTGGAGCCGACACCGAACCTGTTTTTCCCGCTACGCGCGACCATCGTTCAAACGCCAGAGACAGATCAGAAAATGCACCGTTCACACGTATTACAGTATACGAACGGTGAAATACAGTAAATACAATTAGTACAAGATAAAGTGACGAAAATGCGTACGAGAATCATTATAGCGGAAGGGTTAAGGATGAGCCCTTTGTGTTGTCTCTGGCCCGATAGCCTATGGCTGGCTAAAGGCGAAACGCGTCATTCCTTTGAGTTCTCAGCGACTAGTTTGATCTTCAAGTCGAGCGTCGCATAGCTAATCTCGGTGTGCATCGGACATGAACGTATAAGCAGCCTGCCAATGAAGGCCAAACAGGTACCCACCTTTATAGTTCTCGTTGCAGAATCGGCCATCATTATGCATGTTATGCTTGCAGTCTTCGATGTCGTTCCCATCGGGACAGATCGGCCCATTCGGGGTGTCTACACATCTTGCACCTCTACCGCAGGTGTCGCGTCCACAGAGAGCGGGCGTACCGCTAGCGTTGGAACGCCAGGCTGCGTTACTGGTCAGCGTCGAGGGTGACTTTGGGGTACCCGAAACGGCCACGTGGTTCGGCCGCAACTCGGTCAAGGCTGGCCCTTCGGGCGGTCCGGATAACATCACGTTGCGAAGCTCACCTATGAGTGGCCGCTCGAACAGTGTTGTCGGAACGGACCACGAATTGACTTGGAGGTCCGCATTCGTCGATATTTGCCCATTACTTCTAAGGTTAGTGCTACTCGTAGATCTGAAACAGACAAAAACAAAGAAAATCGCTTGTGAATACCCACGAATAGATACGATCCATGCCATATCTTTAGTATTTAGTGACAAAACATGATAAGTGATTCAGTGACGAAACGTTATCAGCACGAGTGATTAATCGATGTGCTTCATTCGTAAATAGATGCCACACCTTGTCACCGATGCTAGCAATCTAAGCAGTCGAAGCTAAGCACAATATTGGTATCGTATTCTGGTGTACATACGTTTGGCAGAACAGGCCGTCTTCGCGGCTATATTTCGTCCACTAAAAATACTCATTTAATACCGACAGGGATGACAATTTCCTAGCTACATAAACTTCTCACACAGTTGAGCGAACTCACCCTCTAATGGGTTCAAGCTATGGTATATACCTTCGATTGCGCATCTCTATATATATATATATATATATATATATATATATATTCGTATTGTATACGGTCACGTCTGACGTGACCACGTATGCACGTGTGTCAATATGCTCGCTCACCAGCCACGAAAGCGCAGGGCAGAAAACCAAATTGAATCCGCAAAAAGTCGTAAATGCACTCTCACAGCGTATTGTAGTAGTAGTGGTAGTAGAATTCAACTGCGCCTGTCCCCATATTCATTCTGACTCAAAATAGCGCCAAGAAATGGAGTGAATAACACTAATGCATTTCTCTAATGGTACATTGGGCCCAGCATATATTTCGCTCGCCCACTTCTCTCTCTCTCTCTCTCTATCGTTGGCCCGTCGGGCGTCCAGCAACATGACGGGAAGACGGGGGCTTTGTGGGCTCAGTGGAAATAGAAAAACTATTGCGTAACGAGAAAATGCAAAATAAATGAAGCACTTCCACACCGGCGTTCATTTATCGAAGACGATGTCGTCGTGTGGGCAACAGACCGTGGAGATATTCGCGTGGACGGGGACGATGCAGCGGAAAAAAACAGCCCGATTTGGCCGTTCGCACCAATAATAATCATAATGATAAATAGCATCGCATGTCATATCGGCGAAGGTTTGAGGCATGTAACGAACGCTTCGTAGATGTTTGTTGGTGGAGTTTGCTGAAATGTGTCGCACTAATTGCGTGTATTGGGTGGGCCTGGATACTAGCTGAATGATGTACGATTATGCTACGATCCTTGTTTTGCCGTATGACGTGTGTAGTTTTGTTTAGCGCGGCGAGCGCGTGATAATTCCTAAGCGTTAATTGGGTTGCATAGGGTGCTAACTTGGGATACTATGGGCTGCGTCCTGTCTGGTGATATCCTTGGCAATCGCTTGTGTTGCGAGAAGTAGCGTGGGAATGCTCGGTGTTACAGCCAAAATATGAACTAATGGGGCGTAGTTGGCTGTTGTACCGTGGAGCTTAAATGTTGGCAGAGAGTCAGTCCAGAAAATCTGCTAGGTTGTACCAAGCTGCTCCCAAGCGCACTAACCGTGTCGACGACGTCACATCAACACACGACCGACCGATTGTACAGAGGGCGAACTCATCGGTTCCGAGTGTTCCCATATGCGTGGGCGGGTATTTCGGAAATGCTACAACAGCCGAGGATGCCGCCCCATACGTAATTATTATAGTACACTATATCAAATTTAGTGGTGGCGAGCTCAAAAGTGCCACCAACCAACTTCGTATGGTAAAGATGAGGTAAATGCTGTACGGATCTTGGCGCCGCGACGCTTCCCGCTAAGCGACGCCAATGTTCCCGGCATAAATAGGACTCGTCAACTGAGCAAACGGTGAGATTGCTCAGCGCATCATGGAGAGATCGATTTTTCTCTCAATAGAGATACTTTAGCTTTTGGCGACCGCCGACCTGCCCATATGCACGTCGAACGGCACGGCACGGCCAATGACGACCACGACGACGATATTGTACCAATAAACGCGGCAGTATTTCTGCCGCTATTTCTGCTCAAATCGCTATCGGTGTGAACGGGGACCGTCTGGAACCCGCAAGGTTATGCCATTTGTGTGGCTCTAGCAATGTCTATGTTATTGTATAGTTTGTTTGCTTTGTCATTCGTAATATCTGCACCACGTTTATCTTAACTGGCTGATCCTTATATGACTATATAATATGATAGATTAGCGCCGGGAGACTCACCGTTGGGGCAGACCGCCGAAATAGATGAGGAGATCTGCTGACATTGCGGGATTTTCTGCGTCGCCAGCGTCCGCAGCTGAACTGGAGACGAACGACGAAGCTGTCGTGACATCGGACCGTAGCTCCTCATCTAATCGCCAATGAGTGGATTCGGTACCTGAGCGGAACATTTCGAGTCGGTGCCACGACCCGTCAGATACGTCTCGCCCTGAAACGGGAATTGGTTGCGACAGATATTTGTCTATTATTTGATTTCGTCGTCCGGATCACGTAACTAGCATACACCAGATATCTTTCGCGGTCAATCCCTCCCTCCACCCCAATCACACACCGCTCGTGGTCAACGCGGTTGCGTGTCACATTAAAGATTTTCCCGTCGCTGTCGCGCTTCGGAGATTGATGGGAAAATGCTGAGCAGTTTCGTACCTAAACTCTGCTGCTCCGAGTAAATTCACAGGAGTACACCACTGATCTGTTTTGGTACTGGCACGCATACTCAAAATCAAATATGCAGAGGGCATTAGCACAATTGTATTCGTTTGACAGAGGGGTCCCTCTGGCGAGGGATTTCATCGACCTGTCAGTCAGTTCTTGCCATCTTCTGTTTACTTGGCTGTTTTTTTTTTCTCCCGTAATTCACTGGGTATTCACGCTCAATTGTTTTTCATTTTCCCTTCTCACAAATACTCCCCTAGCCGTTGCGATCTCTGAGACCTGAGATCTTCCTCTTGATCGCTAGAACGTCGCCATGCAGTATTTCCCCGAGTCGCTGCTCGCAGTGATTCCACTGCGCATAGTTCTAACCATGACCGGCATTGTGTACCCTTATCGTTTCGTTAAGTGAGCCTACTGAATATCCCTCTGAAATTATCACTCCACTACATACATGTACTTGATAACATTATCAATTTCGAGAGAGCGAGCCGTCCGGCTGCGCTGGCAAACCTACCAAATGTGATGCGGCTGGCCGTCGCCGCTGCCGCCGGTGGTATGGCGACCCCTCGTCGGCTCGCCCTTTGCGAGCTCGCCGTAGATGTTCGAGCACTGCTGGCACTGGTGGTTCGCGTCGTCGGCAATCGGTACCGCAGTGCAACCCTTCGGTCAACGAGCTTCGCCTCGACAAAATAGCCCTGGCCAGCCGCGTCGTCAGCGTACAGCAGGAGGCCGTTGGCTTGTAGAGAGCGGAATTCGAACGCCAACGAGGCATTCGGCCCGGCGTACCACTTGCCGCTGAGCAGTGGCGACTGTGATGAAGACGCTACCGGAACGTCGCCCGGAGGTGATCCCGATTCGATAATTGTGCCGCCTCCAGAAGGCGTCGCTGCTTGCTCGCCGAGGGCAATCTCTAGTGCTGAGGATAATACCAACGCTAGCGCCCACGGGGCCCAGCGATGTGGACGCCGCCACATACTCTGAAAGAACGAAGAATACAAGAACAGTGTAATTAATTCATATTCCGACATTGAGTGCAATCGAGCCGACTCCTATCCAAGGCACCACGACACAGAGAGAAAGGTGGAGCTGTTTTTGTACGATGATAACGAACAGGGTATGGGACCTGCACGCATATGAGCAATGTATTGGGAAAATTCTGTTTATTCGTGGTATTGACGGGCCGGACATTAAATTCGTTCAGGGTCGGCAATGGATGTCACAGGTAGGGCAGATTTACCGAGAAACTGAATCGAACTAAGCTATTATATATATATATATATATATATATATATATACCGCGTCAAAAAGATAGCCTACACCTATGTTTCTGATTTTTGTTATATATATATCAAATTATTGATACTTTTATTCGTTTAAGTTTCATTTCTAAGTGTGAGAATAATAATATAAGTAGAATTTTTTATATATAGATATACACTATTCGTTATTTGCTACCCGCAGTCATAGAGTCCACGATCAATATATGATTGTAGTTAGTTCATGGGCAGCTAATTGAGCTGTTACGATAATATCAACGCCATCAAATCAAACGTAGACGTCATTCTTCAATCAATAGCTGATGGCAAAGCAGGCGCACACAAATGCACCCAGTACAAGGTCACCTTGAGGCTCGACTGAAGTGGCCGTGGATTGTCGTACGCCTATTGGCTAGTAGGTTCATTTTATTCGCTTGTTCGGACGATATGGTATGTGGTACCAGTATTTCGTCTCCATAGAAAACTGAATTTAAGCGATCAGCCCTCGGGGAGAGGGAGCCAGTTGACTGGTGAACGAAACATGTCTGTCTTCCTGTCTGCTGGCCGTATCCTAATTACAAATCCGATACTCGAATGACATGGATTCCCTCTTGGATTATTTCGCTATTTCACGGGTGGCCAGTGTTCCATCACGAAGCCAAACCAAGTCGGGCTGGCTGGCTGGCTGTAGATCCCCTAAGTGAAATACACGCTCCTGCACCATGGACGGACGCTGGCTGTTCGGCGATTTCTCGCTGAAGACCGAGAGATTCGACTTAATCCGGCTCGCCGTCCGCTGCAACCCTTCGAAGTGGAACGACTTCACCAGCTAACGTACGGCGTGCTCATCAAATCTGTCATCGGACAACGACATGAATCCAAGAAGGGAACTACAGCCGTTGACAACAATCGCCGGTTGGCTGTAAGAGGCACAAAGGCCACGAATAAGCCGGGCTTGAGCAAGTCAATCTCGTACGTGTCTGTCACATGGATCCCGATAACAGAATCACGGCAGGTCATCTCTTATTGCTCGGCGAGCCTATCGAATGTTAAGACGTCAGTACATTTCAATTAATTGTCTTCCACATCCGCTGAGCTGATTCAGTTGCAGAGCGTCGAGGCTGGCAACGTTGAAATTCTGCTCCGTAACGGTTGCCTGGAAACCGTTCATTGGAGATCAGCGCTATATGGGTGACACGCCAGGGTAAGCTGGCGGATGGCTGGTGTTCGGGCCAGCAGCCTTTCACCGAAATGCGAGACACATTCTCGTCCTCTAATCGTTGTAACTCGACGCGTCTCGGCCTTCCATTTACCGTGAATTTCCGGCCCATTAACAGTTCCGCGCACTTAGCAAACTATCGCGTAACATCGCGACGGCCACATTCCCCATAATGGGAATAGAGAGACAATGAGAGAGAGAGAGAGAGGAGGCAGAGAGTTAAACGAATTTGAGCTAGGGAGTTTCTATACGATGTACTTGCACTCGATGTGGGGGGAGCCAAGGACAACGGAGTGTTTAGCTGTGGCGTTTAGCCCCGGGGTTTCACGGCATGGATGAATAATGCTGAATGTGTAGGCGCGATATGTTCGTTCGGCCCATTGGGATACGGGTTACGAGTTCGACGAGGGCGGCGTTTCCCCAGCCGTCTCCTAACCGTATGGTGTTTATGATCGATGAAAATAGCGTACTTCAGCGGCAATCGGTGGACTGACTAAGAGCCGATTTATGAAAGGCCCGGATTGTCGAACGGACGCAGGGAAGATGCAGCGATGTAAAACACTACGACGAGTTCACCATGAGCTGAGATACAATCACACGTTTGGCTGAATCGAGGGCAGACAACAGAAGTTCGCCGTGTATGGACACGAATCGTGGAGACGCGAGCTTGTGTTTATTAGAATGTGTATTCATTATTACTGGTGCGTTATTTTATCCCGCTTTAATTCGTTATTCGATAGATTATCTCACGGGGTATGTCAGCAGTACTATTGATCACTTGATCGCGTAGCGGCTAACGCGCAGCGACAACTGGGTGCATATGCCAATATGCTTTAAACTTTCTAAATCGCTTGAGACGATGGATAGTACGGAGCGTCCCTATACCTGGCAATCTCTCAGGTGTTTTTTTTTTGTAGAAGATTGAAAACCCTCTTTCACTGTTGATTATAGGCCTCTCGTTGACTCGTCTGCACCGGTCAAGCATGTTGTGTGACGATTATTATTATTGCGATTATTATTATTATTATTATTGCGATTATTATTATTATTATTATTATTGCGATTATTATTATTATTATTATTATTATTGCGATTATTATTATTATCTTGACAATAGAAGGCCAGCGCAGAGGGAACCAGAACAAATTCGTCTCTACTCATGGAGATGTCTAGCTATACCGAAATCATTCAACATGCCCAATATGAAGCCTTAGATTTCGCTGATGACAAAAAACAACTATATCATGAAGATTAAAGGAAGATCCACTACACGATCATAACAACCGTTCCGTTCTTAATTTAGCTGAGGCCTTATCCGGCATTATCAGCAGAAGAGGCCATGGCCGTGGCATCAAAGGTCCCCAACTCTGGGAGAAAGTCAGATCAAGCCCGGGAAGGTCCTTGCTCTGAACAACAGCATTCCTTTATGAACGACGTCACTCTATCCCTGCACTTCCCTTTGCCGGCCTATGTCTATTTCTGGCAGACCTTGCTGTACGTAATGCATAGCTTATATTTGTCGATGACATCCTTGTTGTCAGGGCAGAACTTTGGATTTATTTACGACCGCTCACCAAGCGAGTTCCCAACTTATACTATACATGATAATGCGTCGCCGGCACATGGATGAGAGCGTTCTTTGTGTCTGTGTTGGTGAGAGGGACGGATGTGCTGGAACGGTGGGGTTGCTTAGTTTCAACGGTGAAACTTAGTCTTTGATGAAGTAGGATTGTTCGAAATAGGGGCGGACGAACGCTGAGGACTGCCGCTCTCGACGAGATACTCCGGATTACTTCGTATTGGCATATCTGAGAGAGAAGGTCACCCCACACACAATCGGCAGGGGCGGATCACCAAATGATGGTGGCTATGTTGGTCGGCTGATTCCTTTCTTCGAGAGTTCTACGAACCGTTTGCCCTCTACCAGAATGACAACGATGGTCAAGCTCTGGAGGAGAACAACAACAACAACAACAACAAACCAGAGAAACTGAACTACTTCCGAATATGTAGAATACGCCTGAATGCGAATAGCTTATTCTAGGCGTACGTTTTTATATCGTTGTCTTCAAGTGAAATTCATCCGACATGCAGCAGCGCATTGTATGCACAGATTATTCTGGAACCGATCGTTTACGAGATTGTCACACGAGTCATATGTATGAATACGAGATTAGAATTGGCTAGAGAAACTTGCAGTCCCTTTTGACGGTGCAATTTGATTCATTCATTTTTTTTTTATATCACGTGGCTGATTTCCAAATGTAAGCATCCAGCGGACAACGCTACACAACAAAATAGTCCATAGTCCATAAGCACGCAGTGATCGCGAACGAGATTGTCCGGTTATTATAGCGGGATAACATTGGTGGTAATTTCTGGAGCGAGGCGTGATGTGCCCTTTAGCTGAGACAACTGTCGCTGGTGTCTCGCTAAAATCAGCTTCTTAACCACAAGGCGGTGACTGAGCAAGACAATGGTTGGCATGTCTATCCAGGCATACGATCGTGGTCTTTTTATATCGATGAGATCCAGAGGCTTATTTTCTGTGATCGCTTATTTTCGTTGCTTTGAAGCGTATTGTTCAATTAACGTTTCCTGCACAACCAAACCCTCTGATGTCATATTTCCATGGGTAAAACTGCTCGCCGTAGAGGCAAATGCCGCTACTGCTTTTTTGAAATGGATCACATTCGTTAAATCGACGACTCCGCTTGAGATCCGTTTTTATCCCAATATCAGACTATCTGGCTGCTCGCATGAGCTAGTGTCCGATATCACGAGGGCAGAAATCGCCGAAGGAGCCTACCACTATCGAATAGTTCGGTGCTTCAGTTCAGTGTTTGTTCGCGGGCTGTGTCAGGTCGTCGTTCATCGTTATTGCGACCGCCAACTGTGTACCTTCCTATTAGGCTAAAATATTTGCAGAAGCCGTTTGCAATACTCCGTACTCGGCTCGTGCAATGAAACCAGAGTTTTCCGCAAAGAAGCCCAGAAGGACACTGCGCGAAGGCCACTGTGAGCCTGTCCGCTGGCTGGTTCACCAGGCCACCAGTTGGCCGACCAAGTTGGAGAACCTGTAGATTCCGTGTGCACAAGCGAAAACCTTATCTAGATCTATAATTCTTGCAGATGTATTCCATCAAACGGAATAGAACGCGGATTTCAGATTTGACCCCATTTCTCACCACATGAATACCTTCTAACCTTCTCTTGTATTGTGATGTGTGTTAGATTATACTATAGTACTAATTGGAGGCGGTATGCGTCCGAACGTTTACAGGTTTGTAGTTCACGTTCCGGCTGTTCGAGGCAGCACTGGTTTCGACTCCTGGGGACACCTGGCACCACCTCAGAGTTGGAAAGACAAAGCGAGTGACTAATGTAGACTGAAGCGATTAATATGTTCTGGCAAGAGGGCCTCTTCGCGTCGGGCACCGTGCCGCACCGCAAAAGCAGGCGTTACAGTCAAAAGGAGCTGAAACTAAGCGTCTAAGCAAATGTCTATGTATAGTCACGCTGTACTGGATAATGAATTCAGAAGGCAGATCTGGAAGCGACGCATCATAGACGACGCCGGCAAGAGACCCCCGATGATTTCCTGGGACTGTCGCCATTACAAAGCCAAATGGCATCACCATTCCACACCTGCCCTAAGAACAGCCCGAGGTGATCCCTTCATGGTGTTTAACGGCCCCTTACATAGCCGGTGAATGTGACGACAGGTACGCTCCAACAGCCAACTAAACCTGGTTCGAAAGAGTGCATCTTAATAACGGTTTTCGTTGCCTGAATAGGAAGGGGCAACTAGGCAAGTTTGTCGAACATGTTGTGTTCATAATATAAAATCAGTTTGAAAACGGGGGGTTTTTGTGAAGCTCATACGAGAAGATTGTTTGGTCTCCGACTCATGCGATTGATTGTCGCAGTGGTGACGAGACACTTCGTGGCATCGATATACGAGAATCTCCATTCCACCAACGACAACCGAGAGCTGCATGCACGAGGGCAGCTTTCTCCTTCCGAGCTTCCTCGCGTAGATGCTGAGTGACCTTTGCGGGCCTCTGATAGATGTTGGCTGAAAGCTCTGCTGGCGAGGCAAAGTTCGGCCAGACGCGTTAAGCAGCAGACGCCTCGGAGAAGATGACGAGGCATATTTGGTCTCGCATTTAGCATGGACGTAATCGTTATTTTGTCCATTTTTCCGTGCATGTTTTATCGAATTGTTTTATATTCGTAAAAAGGAGAGGGAGATCATATATCCCACAACATGCAATGTATAGGTCGTAGTAAAATATTGGAATTATCGAATGTTGTTATAACAACGATAGTGTATTTGTTCAAGCCTATATTTTCACTGCAGCGAAGGAGCTAAGCTGTTCTGTGGTTGTGGGCGATGAGTTGTTGACGTAGCTGGTACTCACTGCACCAGCAGGGTTGATCTGACACCAGAGGCTAGGGTTCGGTGTCAACGATGTCTGATTTACAGTTATCCTTGATTTGATTAGTAGGTATTAATAGGCGAACTTGCGGTAAGGACACCTTTCTCATGTCTAGGGTACGCCATCGCCTGTACAGCAAACGAAGCGATCTGTGTATGATAGCTCTGATACCCGTGACAGCTCTGATTGCATTGTTTTGCATCACTTGGAATCGGCGTACAACATTTCCTTGTTGGCGAGTGACGACAGTTCAGGTTTGGCAATGAACCTGAAAAATCCCTTACACATAGCGGACAAAAGGGCGATGCCGTCCGCGTTCTGTTCGATAGTTTCAAGTGTCGTAATAACATATCGCGATACACCCCAGCATTAGCTTCCTACTTCAACTCATCAGAGAAAGTAACACCTGGCCATTCGTGGCTATCAGCGTAGTGTATCACGACGGTGTTCTTCATGTATTATATAACCATCATAAACGGACACATTTGACTGTTTGCTTTATGGGGCACGTAGTTCGTTTTGCTGACATTAACATGATAGAGTTACGCGCGCAAATAGATTATTATTTATGTGATTGCTGTAAATGTAAAATGCAGTCACGCAGTCTAATGACGCATTCGCTTTTATCTATCTCAAACACACCGTTTGGGTCAGGGCAGCCTTGCTGTACTGTATACATATACATATATATGAATATGTATACAGTCCCTGTATATATGCATACATACACTTATATACATATATATATGTATATATGTGGCTATGCGACGGACTCCAAATAGCACTGATAACCGGCTACCCCCTGCGCCTGAATACCTAATGCTTTTCATGCTCTGCTATTTGAGCATTCAAATAAACCATAACGCATATGGTGGCATCGATTTGGTGGAAACGAACTCCGAGCGTATAAAAGCCACATCTGCATCGCGTGCTATCCGGGTATCTGACGCTTTAAGGCGACGACACGCAAAGGCCGGCCCCTCTACGAATGGCACGTTTTGCTTTACAACAAAATTAAATGAACGCAATAGCAAATGGACAGGCTGGCGCCGCTAACTGCGAGCAAATATAATTACGTTGATGGGAGAGTTGAATACTTAATGCAACACATTTTGGTTAGCATTATTGCTTGCTATCTCTGCTGTGAAAAACAGGACGGTGGAGTACATTCGTGTACCGCTCACGGGTAGTTTTCGCGGACGCGGCGAGCGTGGCTGATATGTAGTCAGGCAGCATGGCCGACGCATATAGAGCCTGTATCGCTTTCGGGACCACCACAAGGTTTGGGTGGGACACGCTAAACGAACGCCGGCATAGTGCTTTTCACCTGTTTACTCTGAGACACGCTCTGGTTAGTTTAAACATGAGCGGGACATCGTGGTGCCTATTGACAATTGAATTATTTTTGCTCGCCCATCTTCGTAATTCATTCTATCGTTAGATCGAATCGGCGATAAATAAATCGACACCTGGGGAGTTATGATTGGGAGCATGTGACCATGCGTTGCGAGTATCCATTGAACGAGTTCGATCGAGAACCTAACCGGCTAAGGAAACATAGGATAGGTCGAATATCTATCAATTATTGTCAAAATCTGAGTTGACATGGAGCTAACATGCGATTATATATCCTCAACAAAGTGAACACATCAGAGGCCAAAAGCACAAACCCTCCGAAATCCCATCTTCATCAACCAGTATCCAATCCATCGTTAGACCATGTCCTAAAAGTCATACCGAATCCGCTCACGCAACATCAACAGCGGGCTTTGAGCGTCTTCAAAATTCAATGGTGGCCAATTGTAAAGCCAGCATAACAAATCGCATATCTTATAACACCGATTGTCCCTAATGTCTCCCGCGACCTCTTCGGCAACGAGGTCGGCTGAGGTTCCCGCCGGTGCGCATCGAAGAAGCTGGCGACGAAGGCGCACCCCTAAAACGCCCGGAAAACCATCGAATTTCACCGCCGCCATTCCCTCGCGCTGTTGCCTGAGAGCCATCATCGTACAGATGCGTCCCTGCTAGTGTCGGTGCGGCCCGCTTTGAGAATCTAACGGTGCAAAGGGGGCGAAGTTTAACAATGCCCATTCTTGCTGCTGCTGCTGCTGCTGCCAGCGTTGCTGAGGGCTGGGCCTAGGCTTGTTTTGTCCTTCCTGACCGTGTGTCTCGTCGCAAAGGAGAATAGCAGTGGCCTCTTCCCGCCCTCTGTGGCCGCTTCCCCGGTGAAAGCCTGGTGCTAAACTGCCGCATGTGATGCAAGCAGCCGACGTCATCACCACCGTCAAAGCTGCCGCCTTTGCTCTGGGCACCGCACCAGACAACACTGTAATGGCAACACCGCGCACAGCACAGCTGGCCACGGTGCCACTCAGAACTTCTTTTCGGCTAGAGACATAGAGAAGAAACTCCGGTTATGTTGCTGTTGCTGCTGCTGCTGTTGCAGTCATCGCTGATATTTGTATTGTTGGTTGGTGGTGGCGGCGGCGGTGGCATTGGCTGTTGATGTTGTTTGTTCGTTCGGTCTGCGTTTGCTGCTGCTGCTGCTGTTGCCGTTGGTGTTGGCTTTGTGGCCTTTTGTGAGAGTCTAGCTGCCAGAGGGAGGTACGGGGCTTGTCGAAGGGGTCGGCGCGGGCGATCCAATGAACCTCAGGCGAACCCCCTTGCCCGGCCTTATCGGATGACGTTTCCACACTTCGCTCATCTACGATCGCGTAACACCTCACCGATAGATAGAGAACCAGAGAGAGAGAGCGAGAGAGAGCCAGAAATCGAGAGACATAGAGAAAGCAAATGCGGGGCGAGCCGTACGCGGCCGACTGTGGTCTATGGGGGAATAGGGGGGTTTGGCGGCCGGCGGCGGTTGTTTGTGGGGGACTGTTTGTGGGCGTTGTCACCATGTCGTGGTGTCGGCTCGGCCGTGCCCGCAAGCTTCACATACGGCGCGCTAACACGACACAGTATAAAAACTCTATAAAAACCCTGGCCCTGCTGGTGCTGCTGCAAGCTCGGACGAGCGAGCTATCGCGACGGCGGTGGTGGCGATGACGGGGCGAGTTCGTCCTCTGTGCCGGTTCAAGTCGAGCGAATCGAGGCTTCGAATGGAAAGCACAGCAGCGGGGGGTAGCTGATGCTGCTTCTGCAGCGGCGTCACGCCGTGCGTGCGTTGTCCAATAGCGGTTACGGGCGGCCAGAGACAAATCGAACGTGTCGGCAAAATAAAACTACCCGAAAATCATTCAAGGCTGAAGAACGTGATGGTCTCTCTTGTCGTTGTTAATTAAACTCGTATTGGCCAACGGGCAGCCGTTTTACGGGAGTGGAGGAACTATTGTATAATATAGTGTTAATGGCAAGGCGTCGCTGACTGTGTATCCGGAGTAGTCTATGGGGGGTTAATCTGAGGTTACTTCTTTGAATCGAGACCTGAATAATAACTATTATATATATATATATATATATATACGCCTGTGGGCATAGCGTCGTGGGGAAGGGAGGCAGAATCAAGGAGGATTTTGTGGAGTCGGAGGTTCAAATCTGAATTTAGCCATATTAACTTTTATGGGCAGTATCTCCTCAATAAGATGTGAGAAGTAGTAGTGGCAACTAATGCGGTCTGCAGCACAGCTATCATTGTGCAGAAAAGAAGGCACCGTACACCCCCCTCCCCCCACTGTAGGCCTCATAAATACCGCATGTGACTGTTTTCATACACGGGGCCTTCTGCAGACTCCCTATTGACCACAGTAGTCGTTTACGGACGTTTAGCGGACAGATGTCCTAGAGAGGAAGTCTGGGGTTGGAGAGAGAGAGAAGGGAAGCAGCTGAGTGTCAGCTAACCACTCGGCAGCTGATGCCTTTTTTACTAATGAAACCGTTAGCGCATCCCGCCACCCGTTGTTAGCGTCTTGCTAATTAATAGTCGCGTCGCGTGGAAAACTAACGAACCAACTAACTAATACGGTAAATCTGACCTTGTAAGGAAGCGGGTATAGAATCGGAGCAAAAAGATACACCATTCCGAAAAAAAACAATGCTCACGATATGACGTGCTATTCTGTAATAGGTGGGTTATTGGAAGGTCGCCGATTTTGCTGACAGTAACTTTGCGGTATTGTTGTTTTGCAAAATCTCGAGAGCAACTCTACGTGTAGAACCACTTTTTCAACATCCTGCAGCTTATCGTACAAACGCTTGCTTGAACAATGCGCCCAGGTAAAACTGGCTTCAAATAGGATATCGTCTGATACCAGGTTAGTGATGGTAAATTATTATTAATAGTATAATAATAATAATAACAACTATTATTATTATCATCATAGATCGACAACAGCATATCATAAACGCAGTGAAAAGGTACAGCGCTGTGACTATGTCTAAAAACTTCCGGTCTATCTGCGGTCCCTCTTGTCGAAACATAGTCATGCACAACTGTCAGAGGATCCCTCTTAATGCTACACGTGTTCTAGAAATAATGTACGTCTCTATGCAGTATAATAAGAATATTAACGAATGCACCTCGGGCAGAGAGTTCACCGAGTAGAAAAATATAAAATATACCTATTGTGAATACGTACGAGACGCACGATTATTCATATATCATATCGCCGTTCTCAATGTTTCTATCTTCGCTAATATGCCCGGCATGCCCTTTTGCCAGGCCTTCCCCAACAAGCTACGTCGCCGACGGTGCATTTCAAGCACTCTGTACATAGTAGAAATCCATGCGCCATTTGCGTCCTGACCACCACGAGCGACTGGGGCGTTGTTGAGCATTAGTTCGCTGTGTCCCTCAAAACGGCAACTCGTCTTCGGCCATCACAATGGGCCTTTTCGAGTTGACGATGAGTAAATTATTCGCCTGCTTCGTCCGTCGCCGTGCACTCCACTTAAAGACGTACGACTGGTGTGTAAAAAGAAATGTATTTTTATAACGAGGCTTTTTTTCCAGTTGCCAAATATGCCACCGACGGACAAGACGGTCTGGTCTGCCTTGCGTGGCGCGGCAAACCAGCCGAGTGGTTATCTCGAAATACATCGTCTAGCGCCACTCCGGTCCCGTCCGTCATTGTCGCTTTTTGTTTCGCTTAGCTTAAGCTCGAAGTGCTAGTAGCAGCAGCAGCAGCGGTTGTATAATTTGCGACGAACGCGAGAGCGCGCGCGCGCGTCCCATGAAGAGAAAAAGAATCTCTATCATAATTAGCCGACGACGGATGACCTATATGTGTGCGGCGGCCGTATTATATTTGCTCAACATTTACGTGTGGGTGGTCTTCCCGGCTAAGTTTGTCGCGCGAGCGTCTCTCGAGCGGCAAAGCGACACGGCGCCGTGAAGAGACGGACAGGTTGCCGTTCACGTATGTATCTGCCCATCGTGCTACGTCTGCCGGCCTTAAGCGATGCGATACTATTGCGCTGTGTACGCGTAGAGGGTGTATTTCCATGGCATAGCTATGCATGACGGAGGCAGAGGTGACACCCTTTCAATAATAATAATAATAATAATAACAACGATGCTGCTGCTGATGCTGCTGATGATGATACTTTGTGGGTAGGTTACTTAGTGACGCTGCTGGTCGTAGGCTCTGGCCGGAGGCTCCGATTGACCTATAGCGTTACAGCGGTAGCTCGGCTTCGCCTCGAGCGGCGTTAGCGAAGCAGGGCGCCTACGCAAGAACAGCCTACGCGAATGGAGGCCTTCATCTTCCCACGTCACTCCCGGAGCGAACAGGACCGCGACCTGGCAAACACACACACGCAGACACACAGCCGTTCAGCCACTCTTTGCCGCTCGGATTCACAGCGCATTGGTGGGTCGCGCTGGGATCTTTACGTGAACGAACTCCACGTACAATTCCCCTCCTCTCGGCCGCCGGGCGCTATGTTACGTTCTGTCCGCCGCCGAGGACGTCATTGTGTGACTTCATCGCTTATACAGTGTACGCTAATAGGTTGATAGTCTGAATGGGTCAAACAGAGTAGCGCTTCAAGCCGATCAGACAAGCTCAATGTTGAACGTCATCACAGCAGTGTTGGTGGTTATATAGAGTTTATGGTAGCAATAGCGATCGTAGCGATCCAGTAGTGTGTATTGGCATTTTGTACGCGGTAGATGGCGAGGCGGGGCTGCCTGTGGACGCTGCCTAGAAATGAAAGCCACCGCCCCCGGATGCTGTCGTAATCGTCATTACGGCGATTTCAACACCACCCTCAACTATTTTCGGTTTCAGATCGGACCAGATCGGACTTCTACATCGTAATAATAACCTATGATAATTGCGCTATTTGTTATTTCGGCAACAGCAGATGTCTCTCCGCCCGTTCCGAGGGACGGGGGGGGGAGGGATCTCCTAGCCGTGCTTGAAATAATGGTTCCGTGT
The DNA here is from genome assembly GCA_019614645.1 of Stratiolaelaps scimitus. Lineage (NCBI taxonomy): Eukaryota > Metazoa > Arthropoda > Arachnida > Mesostigmata > Laelapidae > Stratiolaelaps > Stratiolaelaps scimitus. Next base: position 2,934,727 of record JABWDB010000026.1, read on the forward strand.
CCAACTACAGCTCTGCTATTTTGGAGCCAGCAACATTTCGATCATAATGATATATGCACTATATAATATGTTGTGGTGGTATGCGTCGATTTCACGGCGACAACAACTATAACTAGGGACAAAGAGAGAGAGATCCAATACGCATGTGCTGGTGGTGAATCGATGCGTACTCATCCTGCTAGTTCGGGTTGAAACGGGCTGGCATCTCAGTGCGACTAGAGCACAACTCGCCGAGAGGGATAAGCGATGATTATGTGTGGTCAACGGCGAATACAATGTTCAGGTAGAGCGGAGAACAGTCGAATATCAGGGTGCAGGCTCCTGGCTGCGAAAAAATAGAAGCTCCGTGCACATCGGGGAGATGAGCACTTTTGTCTGATTTATTGGCAACTCGCTTGAGTTCCTGATCGAAGTTCATGAAGCATTTGAAATGCTTCACTGAAGAGTATTTACTGCACATTCGAATGTGGTGACAGTAAATAAAGCGGAACGACATTTGTCACAAGGTTGAAATAGAAAATGCCATGAAAGCTATCCTTGAGGGGATCTTTGTGATTAGGGTGCCCCCTGTCATAGGTGGCAAAACGCCGCTGACTGCCGTAATAAGCGTTTAATAAAAGGACCGAGCATCTTCCTTTCAACAAAAATTACGTCCTCCTTCAACGTTTCCAGCTCGGACTTCAAAAAAAGTTAAAAAAAAATATAATATATCTATATATATTAGACCGTTCGGAACTATTCTGTACATCGAAAAATGTCGCAAACATTTGAATACAAATCACAAGAGCTATACTACGATTTTTTACCATAAATCAGAGCTACCGTCTCCTGGATATTTCTGCTGTACGCTAAAAAGATCAGTCTTCCTTAGTATTTATCTGCCAGCGTGTATTCTAATCGGTAGTGTACTTTTCATTTGAGTTGGCATACCCCAAGTGCCTACTTCTCGATCGCTTTTAATCGATGCTTGAATAATGCCTAGAAAGACAAGCATAATTGCATGTCCTTGAATCTGAAGTGTATGAAGGTTGAATCCATCGATGAATATTGTCAACCTCGATTCAGTTTGTTAGCGCAGCCGTACCGTGACGTTTTGCGATTGACAACGCCGAGGCCAACGCCGATGCTGGGATTCAGTTCCCGTCCCATTTGTCCATAAGTCTATTCGAGAAGCCAAGATACCGGACCGCGTTGATGTTGCCATTTTTACGCAGTAACTCAAATCAATTAATGCCGTTGACGTCCATAACATGTATAACCATCACATCGGAAGCAAATATATTCACCATTGCCAATGGATGGCTTTTCATCCGGTATATATATATATATATATATATATATTTAGAAGGAAGGAATAAGAAAGCCATATAATATATATATATATATATATATGTCCTCTGTTCTGCTCTATGTTGCTCCGCTCGTCTGTCCATGTCCTCGGGTGCTCCGAAAGTTATCTCCCTCTCATTATTCTTATGATGTTGATGATATTTGTTGAATCTCTTTTGGTTTGGTTTAGACAAGCGGCGACGTCGGTGACGTCGCTCCAGAGTGACAGCAGGTCCGGCCGAGACGGAGGTGGGGGGGAGTGGGTGGAGAATCCCCCCCTGCCCACACACACACGAAGCAAAGTAGACGACGAAAGCCACCGACAGGGGCAATTCAATGTCGGTGGCTTTCGTCGTCTACTTTGCTTCGACTTTGGACTGGTTTAGGGGAGATGATACCACCATCAGTAGAAGAAGTAGTACTACGACCACTAGTAGTAGTTCAAGACGGAAATAGCGTATAGTCCACACACTCGCTCAACGCCGCCGCCGCCGCCTCTTCCGCCGCCGCCGCCACACATTGAGCGCGTCAGCTTTCTCTTTAGCCCTCTCTATATCTATTTATCTATCTCCATCCCTCTCTCTCTCTCTCTCTCTCTCTCTGTCTCTCGGCTGCCTCTCCATGTCCCTCATTGCCTTCGTCATTCAGCATAGCTCGTCCGTTGGTTGCTTGGTTCACACCCTTTGCAGCAGCTTCTGCTGCTGCTGTTTCCTCTCATCTGGCTGCACTTTGTCCCGCGGCGGAATCGGAGTGCTCAACAACTGTGGCTACTCGACAGCTACTAGTCCTACTGGTGCTGCTGCTGCTGTTGTTGTTGTTGTCATGGTTATTATCGTCTTCGTCGTCGTTGCTGTTGCTGTTATTGGAGCTCTCTGAGCAGCGAGAAAGAGAGAGAAGAGTCACATCGAAGAGCGCTCACCGCCGCTCTCGATACCTCTGCCGACGGCCCCTCTCTCTCTCTCTCTCTCTCTCTCTCCCTCCCCGTTGCTTCGCCTCGCTATACATACAAACGTGGAGACACACAAACAAACGCACACCCACACAGTCTATAGTGGATATCCTGGATAGAGGTCGGAACATCCGGTCGCCGAGTGGACGCCGGCTAGAAGAGAGGCTATAGCGTCCGCCGAGAGACGTCCGAGCTACTTCCGGCAGCCGGCGGCGGCGGCGGCGGCGGCCCGCCTCTGGCTCCAGCAGAGTCCCTACACAGTGTGTTCTAAGTGTGAGGGCTGTTCTACTGCGGCTTGGTGCAAGTCGCCTTTATCGCCCCCCCCCGGTCCCGGCTACGACCCGTCGTCCACGTCCAGTCTGCAGGCTTGCCGCTGCTGCTGCCGCTTGCCGCTCGGTCTGCGGGCGGCCCGATGCCACCACCGTCGCTTGGCGCTTCCTCCCTTGACAATCTAGTCGTTCTCGGACAGCCGGCGCCGTATGCTAACCGTTCGCGTCCCAGCAAACGTTCGCTTGCTCGCATGGACCGTTAGACCGAGAACCCTTACATCTCGTCTCGTCTAACATATCCACTCTCCGGAAGGTCCGCTAGTTATGGTCTCGAGCGGTCTGACTAGCTAGCCTTCTTGCTAGCATGAGTATAGGGGCCGCTTACTCGTTCGTTGTTGAAGCAGTGCCGCCGAGCCGGTGGGCCGGACCAAGCCGTCGCTCGAAAACGCTTCTGAACACCAAGCAGGCAACGGTAACGAGGACGGCGGTGGCAACTTGGCCGAACCCACCATCGGGCACACAACAACAACAACAACAGCAGCAGGGATCTGGTGGCAGCGACGTCACCGGCAGCAGCAATTCGCTCTAGTAGTAGGTAGTTGTCTATTCGTCTATTTCACTTTCACCCAATTTCTTCACCACACCTAAATTTCTCTTCTTCTCTCTCTCTCAACGTTCCTGTGCGCCTTAGGCAGGCTCTTCATATGGCCATCCTGCCCCATACGTCCGCCTGACTGACTGGCTGCCCCGCGCTCATGCGTCCCTGACTCGTTCGTTCGTTCTTCGTGCGCTCGTTCTATTATACCACCCGGGCCCCTCTATCCGGCCGCGCGATTCGCAGTTGCGGTCGTTGCATGCAGTGCCATCTATGACCATATAGACAACCATCTCCCCACAGCCCCCATCCTATCCACTTGCTGTGACAAGCCGCCACCCCACGAGTCGCTGTTCCTCTCGCGCGCTCTTGTTTCTCCCCGCTCTCATCCCAAGGCCCTGCCCCGTCAACTTCATACCGCCTACTCGTCCCGTGTTCTCGAGCAGCCTGCAGCTGTTCTGTGCGGCAAAGGGGCCAAGGAGAGCTGGCCGCCGGACGAACCAACGAACAAACAGGCCGGACCCGAAGTGGAGGTGCTGCTGTGTTGGACAGAGGGCCGAGACGGGGGTGTCAAGGGGAGAGAAGGGGAGAGAGGGGTGATGGTGGCGGCGGTGAACTGAAAAACTGACCGTGCTGCGGCTGACGCGCTGCTGCTGCTGCAGCAGCAGCAGAGGCAATGCCATTGGCCGCAGCCTACCGCGCCACGATAGAGGTGGCGGCGATAGGTGAATCAGATGAGAGTTGGACGGGAGCGGGCCGAGGACGAGACGGAGCCATGGATGAAAAGCTGGGAGCGCAAAGGGAGGCCGGAGCCGAGAGTACGGCCGAAAGTCAGAGCAGAGCCGAGCGGATAGTGTCGGCTGGCAGTGGATTTAGGGGCGGTGGTAAGAGGAAGCGGTCGAGGAAAACGAAAGGAGATGGAAAGGAAAAGGAAAGAACGAGAGAACAACCAAGACGAGTCGAATGAACCATCGCCCGCGGGGCGGGGGGGGGATGAGGGAGGCAAGGGAAAGGGCTCTCGTGAAGGGCTCTTGCGAGAAAGGAAACGGTGGGGCTTCGGCTCCGACAAAAGAAAAAGCAGAAAAGGAAGAAGCGCAAGAAGAAGAAGAAGAAGAAAAGGAAACGAACGAAGAGTGTGATGGAATTTCGGAGGTTGCAGTGGTCGAAGTTGTAATACCGACTAGAAGATGAAGGCGGAGGGCCACTAGCCACGACAGAGAGGAACATGGGCCCGATCGCGGCTCACCCTCGAAGACCTCGGGGGGTGGCGGTCTGTCATGGAGCCCTCCCTGTTAAAGGGGTATGCAGGGCTAGAGGGGTTTAAGAAGAGTGAGATGCAGCAGGAGCGTCCCGATGCCGCCTGCCGCATCGGGACGCATCTGGGAGCGATATCGAAATGGCTTGACTGCTGGTAGTGGTGATGGTGGTCCTGCTGCTGATGTCACGGCTCTTGGGGGAATGATGTGTAAGGGCGATCACGGTTGTGTCATCAGCAAGAATTTGCGATGACGACAGCAACGGCACCAGCAGCAGCAGCGGCAAGAACAAGGACGGCGACCGCAAAATGGGTAGCGGTAGCAGGGGTAATGTCTTGCACTGTGCGGAGCTTGGGTGGCGTAATCGTAAATGGTATCCAGAGGAAGTTGCGCCACAAACTCAGCCGATGGACAACAGAGCCAGCGGTGGCTGTGCCAGCAACGATAGAAGTAACTATTATCCCATAACAACAGCAACAGCTGCTCATAAGTGGAAAGGACAGCCGAGATAAATTGACATTGAAATCTGATGGGCGGGTACAGGTCTATAGATAACACTAGTGGATTCAGTTGTTTCCGTGATGCCCACTCACTCCGCACAAGTGTAAGTACATACATATATTGCCTTCCAATAAGCAAGCTTAGCTGATTGTCAATGAATGCTATCATCTAGATTGAAGCCGAACGTAGAAGAGATTAACAACCATGGCTTGTAAACGTATATTGATGCCTGGTAATGAACATTTTTTTTTGTGTATTTTTTATAGACCACCCACCCGTAGCTGACTTCTCTCTATGACGGAAAGGGCTCGGTGCCCCTTTTGCGGCACCCCTGCCCCAACTTCTTGCCATGAGGTAATCGCCAAGATCTAACTTGCTCTAATTGTTCCGGCAAAAATAGCTGTTGCTATCGAGCCGGTCGCATCGTCGTTACCGTATTCATGGTCAGGTACGCTCGTCGACAACAACCCACTAGTTATCAATGTATGTATAAATATATATATATATATATATTACCATAGTTCGTATGCTTCTACGAGTATCTACGTGGTCATCGCAGTGGTAGTAGTAGTTGTAGTCGTCCTGGTAGTTCTACATGTGTCTCTATATTCTTCTGTTCGTGTTTCGAGGGGCGAAGTAGAAATGGGGCAGAAATGCGCCAACAGGTACAGCGCAACGATAGCCGATAAGGAACTCGCCCGCACTCGCCCGCATGACAGATGACGGAGCAAGTCGCGAGCTTGCACATCGCCCCCTTGCTTCTGCGAAGCTGAGCTCGATGAGTCCAGTGCACGGGTGAGGGCGGGCACCGGCCCGCGAAAATTCGACGGGATTCGACAGGGAGGTCTGGGTCGACCGGCTAGCCGGCCGCGTGGCTTCGACGGCGACGGCGAGAACTGTCGTGACAGAGTCTCGCCAGTGACAGCGATAACGCTGACGAAGACAACCAGGAATCGAGGCAACTTTCGACAACGGTTTGCTGTAAACGTCGACAACGGCAGCCGCAGCAGCAGCAGCTACGCCGCTTGCAGGGAACGAATATGATGCGCGCTGTTCTTGAGTTGGAGAAAAGAAGCATGTCAACGTGGATTGACATGGTTCGGTCGACGCAAACGGCAGCGTAGGGAGGGGTGCACCCTGGAAGGGTGGAGGTGGGATGGGTGCGTCGTCGGAAAAAAAATGCGCATAACATCTCAATACCACAGACTATATGAACGTGACGCGCCGCGAGAGGACCAGATATGCTGTAATAACACCCTATGGAAATGCAACATCTCAGGCCCAACCATCTGAGTATGGGGGCGGCCGGTGAGACGGCCTATCGTGATCATGGCTAGTCATCGTGACCATCTCCGGCGTCTTCGCGAAAGCGGATTTCGAGGTCGCCGGTCCTGGCGGCCCAACCGATAGACAGTGATGTAGCCTTGTTAACACGCCGGCATCGGCTACAGTACAATAGTGCGATGTTCGCAAGCAAGAACGAACACTGTCAACGATTAGAATTCGGCTGTATTCGCTTGGTAAGCTTTGCTAAGCGTTTTGTCCGACTGGACATCGCTGTGAGGACGGTTATCAGCAAGCGGCGCTCAACCTAGACAATGACACGATTACAGACAGCTGGAGAAAGGTTCCCTGGCGGCATAGTGCTTATTTATGATGCACGGCTACAAATGGATGATAACAATAGCCGCGGAGACCGGCCAGAAAAAGCCGGCAGAAAACGTACAGAAAATTCCGTTTGTTTGGAAAGTGCGCTCGAGAAACCGATATCCTGAAATCTAGTCGCGGACATTCCGGATCTTCCGCTTAACTGCGGTTCGAACTTGATTACGAACAATTGTATTGTACGTCATTTGCATTTTGTTTAACTAATTCTCGAGGGCTATATAGAAGAGAGAGACCGCTACAAGCGTGGAGACCATTATATACATATATATATATATATTGCGTGGACTACGAGTGTCTGAATGTGTCTGTGGTGTGTCACTCGCGTATGAGGTTTACTGAGTAGACAGCCACGACTTGAACAAGAGCCTGCCTCCTGCCGAACTGGGACGAGTATTATTAGTTCGATTGTGCTAATGTGCACAGCCACCAATAATTAATCACGTTCCAGTTGTTACTAGCTCGTGGCAACGAACCACTCACTCATATATCGAAACAGGTCACAGAGCCCTGCAGAATTTCTAGTGAGCTATAGCGACCCCTCATACTTGGTAGCTACCGGATAATGCAGCAGGGGATAATCGAGATATAACAGCTATAACAGTTTCCTTTATCTAAGGCGATAATTAGACATCTTAAGCGAAACATCACATGGGTAGAGACGCTTGTTTTTGCCATCTTTAACGTTGTTGAATATAATTATCTGGTGATTAAGAATGACATCGAAACGAGAGTGACTTATCTCATTCAGGTACCTTTAGTCATTGTTTGGTGCGCGTCCTCTCCTGTCTCATGTCTCATATATAATATTCCAGCTCTCCACCTTGTATCACCGATCGATTTCGTCACCTGCAGAGGCAATGCGTCCTCTACAACGTACACTTACTCGTCGCGGCTCGTCGTCGTCGTTCCACGCCAAAGTGCACCACGCATGCCGCTTGGCTCTAAGGGTGCTCATCTGTATGAGGTGGCGGATATTGATGTCGATGTAGACGTCGGCGTCTGACAGTCTGCCAGGTAGATATGTTCCCACTACGAGGTAGATCCCCACAGCGCTATTGTATAATACTACAACGGAAGCGAGCGGAGGCCCCGAACCGCAAGCGTTATTGAAACGCTCGCGTCACCCTGCGCTATCGTCTGCGCGAGCACGGAGCCGTTCGCGGCGCCCGATGCACCCCCCATTCCCCCTTGCTACGGTATTAGACCTTCTCCTCGCTCCGAGTGAGCCCTCCATTGGACGAGTTCCCTTCCCGATCCTCTGCAGGCGAGCACTAACTCTCGCTCGTGCCGCCAATTGCCAGTGTCTCCTGCCGCTTTAGACAAATTGGTTATGCATACATGCATACATAGCAGAGAACGAAAACGAGCCAGCGTTGAGCACGCATTGTTGATTGAATCTCCCGACGGCGGCAGCAGGCGGCTCTCGAATCGAAGCCTAACAAGGGGACGTCGCCGTCGAAGGGGGCCCAAACTACAATTGGTCGTCAGGCGTTTCACAACTATTTCGTGATAGCCCGTAGACCGTACTATGTCGTACTGTTCAGCCCCATACCCTCTACCTTTGTCGCTCGCTCGCTCCCTCTGTCGAAGGATAGAGAGAGAGATAGAGGGAGAGAGAGAGAGTGTGAACGTGTCATTAGAGTTCCGCTGCTTTAACCTAAAATTGCATTGATTTCAGAATCGCGCTGAAGGCGATCTCGAGACGGCGAGATAGAGTGAGAGAGAGATAGTGAGAGAGACCACGCTAGAAGTAGTGATCGTGGACGGAATGCCGCTATGGTATGCAACTTACTGCATCCAGCGAGGCTGAACTGTTGCTGGCTAGACGAGCTCTACCCAATAACCCCTCGGAGGGGTTAAGCTGGACGGTTGGAGAGGCCGAGCTCTACGGGAGCAACTCGTCCGACGACCACGGGGTTTGACGGAGGCCAACCACTAGTGAGGGTCCTGTGAAAGGCCGAAATATATGATAATATGTTTCAATCTCAATAGCAAGCATAGTATGATACGATACATTGTTATGGCCGTGTTTGCACGAAGGCGCAATGAGTGCATCTCTAGGGCCTACTACTGCACGTGGCCTGGCCTTGGCCGATAATCGGAACGGCGGGAGAGTACAATCGGTACGGGATTAACCCGCGACGATGTCTTTGCCGTAATGCGCGTTCGCTGTTCATATAGACATTGGGCGAACGCTACGAAACGCTATACAAACAAACACACAGACACACAAATTGAAATTTGTGTGAATTGCCAACCTGTCTCTCGTTCCCTTGAACACATACAAAATGCGTTTTAGCTATGTCATTTGTAGGACGAGAAACATGTGTGTATTGTTTGATTTCTATTTGATAGTTATCTTGTACAGCTGTTGATAGAACGTTATCTTGTACAGCTGAACATCACTGACGATCACGCCTAAAAGATACGTGCGACATTGTTTCATCTGTACAGAATGCAGCATTAGCCCAGCATGGCGATCGTGGGACGTTGACAAGCCTCGGATCACACCAGCAATGTTCACCAGAGGGTTGAAACTGCAAGAAAGAAGATACTCAGGACAGAGGCTGACCAACGGCTGAGTTCAAGTCGTAGAGATCTATCGCTCACTCTAGCGAATTTAAGTGTCACAACATCGTTCGGCACATTGATGCACCTAATGTGTTCCGAGTGTTGAGGTAAATACTTTTTGACATTCTGTTAAGATGTTTGAGACATTTTAGGTCTCCCTGTTGCGTTTACTTTCATCAAAAATATCGTGCTTCTTCCCTGTGCGAGAGACACAGCAATGGAATATGTCTTCATTGCGAAGATGGCACTCAAGGCCATCCCTTGGATCTCATCGGCACGAGGAGGGATTCTGAGGCATCTGATTGAAGAACGTCGCAGCGAGAACAAGAGGAACAGCCGCAGCAGCAGCAGCAGAGTTCAAAAGGGAGAAAACGCAAATGTTGGAAAATGTATCGTCTTTGAGAAACATTTTTCTTTTATGATCATTGCCCGCCATTCTAATTTACCTGACAATGAAGCCGTGTCCACCACTAGCCGCAGTCAGACAAACAGCCTCGTGTATCACACATGAGGTTGATTAGTGATCAACGTACACAATCAATCTCATAGCTTTAACTCAACGGCTGCGCCCCAGCCTAGCATCGAATGATGCCAAAAGAAACCGCATCTACAGGATGGTGCTGATGCTGCCTTGAACAGAGACCCCATCGTTTATGCAGACTGCAGATTTCACAGAGGTCTCATCTATGCTTGTCCGTTGTTGCTACTGTTGCTGTTGTTGTCGCTGCTGTCTCAGCCGCGCTATCACTATCTACAGTAGACGAGAACGCCTACGACATCGTTTCGTACGTGGCGAGGCACGATTTGTGCCATTATGTTAATGAAGGCCTACCACACTAGGCTACGTTGATCTACAATAGCTGATCTGTGGTAGGTGTTTTGTTCGTGTTTTTAGCCAACAAATTGGTGTGATGTTCGAGCGCGAAAAGCAACTATATGTTAAAGAATCGTTCCACCAGAAAGCGCTCGCGCGCGCGAGAGAGAGAGAGACAGAGCTCCACGGTCATCACTCGCTGCCTCAGGGATCATCTACCATTTGGGCTTCATCTCTCCAGGATGATGACCCCGACGATGTCGCAGACATTGCAAAAAAGAATTTCTCCGCCGTTCGAACAATCATATCTTTCGCTTCTTTTCCGTTAGCTTCATGTTCTTCATGAAGCGATTCTGGACGGGCATTCCTCTGTATCACAAGATCTGAAGGCAGCTCAGAGTGCGGTCTCTCTCTCGCTCTCTTGGTGTTGATATCGTCGGCTTGTGGAGTATTTCCAGCAGACGTTATTTCAAGCGTGTGTTCAACGGGTTTGTAAACGCGGAACAATCTCTCTCCATATTACAATATTTTAACGAACGCCCTGAATAATATAACGTGCCTTATGTAAATACTATTCGAGGTTGATCCTATATAATCGAAAGTTTGCTTACGCCGCCTGTGTCACAATATCTCACCCGAGGGTAATCTGACTGATGATAATGACAATAATATACACAGTGGTTCCGGTGCAATCGCTGAAGTCTTTGCGCGCAAACATTCGTGTGTGAACTCTCCGCTCACGGCAGCGCGAACAAACAAGTTGAAGAGATGCCTAACTGCTTCCATCGAGACAAAATCATGATCTTGATCATGTAATCATCCTTCATAATCGAATCCACTTGGCAAATACATTGACCTTCCAATATACTAGATGTTTGCTCTGCACGCGTCCCAGTCCCTGTCGTATCGAGATCATATCTCGCCTTCATTGTTCGACCAGTTCAATGCAATCGCAAATGTATTGACTGAGTTGACCGTTACCCATTCAATGATACAGGCGCAAAGAATTTTCCATGCCAAGGCGTAATTAACCGAGAAAGAGAGAGATAACATATATCATAGTTATTGCTATTTAGATTGGCGACGATTCGCGGTACGTAAGGTAATTTATACTAATCATTGATTTAATCATATATTGCCACTCTGTGCAGAACAAGTAAATATAATTTGATTTACTTCCTATTTGCCATGTCGGTACTAAGCAGCTGTATATATATATATAATGAACAAAATGACTAGCGCAAGGTATTGTAACCGCAGGATAGACACGATGGCACAGTCGACAATCGCTGCATATGCAGCAATATACGCTTATAAAGGAACTTCAGACGTCGACGATATTCGCACGTGCTTATCCCATGGGGACAGCCTGTCAGGATACTGTTTCTGAAGTAAAGTAGCTCGATTGTCCAACTCGTGTAAGAAGAGCTCACATATCTTGTATGCGACACACTTCACGTTTGGATACCAAACATGCATAGGCATAGCCATCTACCTCAAATATCTATCTACACGTGTAAAATGTCGTTGTAGCTTTGTATAAAGCTAGCGATTCCGCCTGGCTAACTCCGAATAGGTTCAACGTCGACCGCGCGCGCGCGCGGAGGGGTGCGAAAAGGACTCTCCTAGGTTCATCTAACGGAGTCTGAGGTGCACTGCCGGAGGACCGGGGGGGGGGCGCATGAGGGGTGCGCACAATACATTTCAAGGCAGACAGACAGGCAGTCATGATGACAACAGCGACTGGGCAAAGTGGAAATCTCTCTGCTTCGTCCCGCCGTGGCGTTACTTCGAAGGGTCGATTGTGAATTGAGCACGGGAGGAGGAGAAGACCGCTGTGATAGAGCAAAATAGACTGCGGTGGAGGATAGATAGTTCGGTCGACGTTCGCTTCTCCCTGTTGGAGTGCGGCAGCTGTGTTGCAGACTCGAGGTGGGCTCGCCACTGCTACCAACAGCGGCGATCGTCAGCTCAGCAGCTTCCTCGGCCCGACGCTGTCGATAACGATGTGATCATGACGATAGCCCATAAATCAGACGACAACGACAACGCAAACACATACAAATACACAAACGCGCGCGCACACACACACACTTTTCTATAAACCTCACCCACTTCTGTTGGTCTGCCCCAACGTCTGTGAGCGAACACATCTATTACACTTCGCGTACACATGAGGTGGTCCACAAATAAATCAATACGTTCTTCTCTCCCAGCGGCCCCTATCATCAACTGAGCGGCGACGGCAGATCCCAACATCGAACTTCAAACATCCTGTACAGATCGACACCTGCGTCTGGGTCGAACGCCAGCTACTCAAATATTGCCTTCTGACGATTGTCGGTCTGACGCCACGTGCGCGCTTCGTGCGCGAGTGTCTCGGTCCAACGTGGACATGTTGAACTGTAAAGCAGCAGCAGCAGCGGCGCTGCTTCGGGAGGACGGCCGGCGGTGTGGGGGTATATTGAAGTTAGTTAAAGGCCGAGCGGGATGCAGCGCAAATATGATTATTGGCCACATTCTCACTGTCAACAACGTTTTTGTGTTCAAGAAATGAAGGCCACAAGAAACACAAATATATATATATATATATAGGTTGGAAGAACGTTGGAAGAATAGCGTAGACTAATTTTCTAATTAATTGTTTACACAGCAGTTTTTATCTACCAGCTTTGGATAATTGTTATTACTGCATTGATTCTCGTCGTTAGCGTTTATGATAATTACTCAGCCGGTGATTCGTCTATACTTCATCTCCCGCCGTCTATCTAATCAATATATCTACTATATCGTTTGAGAAGGTGCATTATTACTATTTTATGGTATAATTGTTTTCGTTCCAGTCTGCCGCTCGAGTTCGGATTACGCTCATGTGCGCGCACTAATTATCTCTATTATTTTGATCGATTCCCTTGCCGCTGTAAAGCTCCCGTCTCTCTCTCTCTAGCTCACTGTTGCGTGTTCTAATTGGCCAGTGCCTTCAACGAGGATTATCTCTGCTGAACTGGCTTGCTACCCTGTGGGTCCCTCCCCGTTCAAATTATTCCCATTACGCAATTGACGAGTGTTTCTCGCAGTCTAACTCCGACATATTGTCAGCGGTCTTAGAATCTCTTGAATTGATCGCCATGCTGAGGGTGGGTGACACGTTCCGCTGTTGCCGGGAGCTAGACGACGAGGCCAATCGGCCCCCGGCGTCGATTCTGGTGGGTTCTCTGCGCGAAGCAGCGTAGCGCGCCCGGGCGTCGTTAGCAAGGTACATGGTTTCCAGCGGTCTCATCAGAAGTCCAATAGAAGTTGGCTGTCTTGGTGGTGTTACCCAGTGTGCTCGAGCTCAAGCTTGCCCTTATGTGTAATATCATCAGTTAGGTGTTTGAGTAGCTACCGTTAGACTTCCCACCGGCATTGTTACAATATTATTATTACTGTTATGATTACGATTATTATTATTATTACTACAATCGCCAGCAATTCTTATCGTTACCACTTCAGAGTATTTTTATTTGCTAAGATCGCCTGTTTAGCGGCTAAGCAACCACTTGCTAAGAAGAAATGTCCGATCACCTGCCCTGTATGATATCAAATAGCATAATTATCCCAAACGGTGAGTTGAATTCTATGAATGATAAATATACGCTTAACTTGTTTCAGACCTGTGTTCGTGTGCGCCTTGCAATCGGAGGAGACTCGTAGATGCATCTAGCGCGTTCAATTTCCGCCATTGCACATTTTCACGGAGTCCGTCGTAGGGGGTCCATCATATGAATCGGGAATACCAAAAGCCGTTGTACCGTGGACTGAGTTAAATGCTCAAAGGTGTGAGTCTGTCTGAAAAATTCACTTCACAGACTGGTGTTCAGAAATGGAAATGCGATCGGAACGAGGAATTCATGCCGCGGCAGGGGTGGAATAATGTTCAAATTCAAGTATAATGCAACGGATGATGACGATTTAACAACTTTACCGAAATGAAATGATAATCGGCGAAGCACATTTCTACTAAGAAGGCTAACTGGGAGGGTGGTTGTGTTGCTTAATTAATACTCGTGTGTGCTCGCTTTCCCATTGCTAATTAATTAACATAGAAGCGTGGTTATTTTTGTATTACCTCTTCCTTTTACACTTTTTCTTGACTCAAAAAGGCGAGCTGGATCGCTTAGAACGTCGACCCCAGCACATATTCTAACTAGGTATCCCGGTATATCTCCCGTTGGTATCATCTTATTATCCGCTTTCTTATTATTGTGATGTTCAACTGTAGTTTTCCTCTGGAAAACCTATATATATATATATATATATATATATATATATATATATATATATATATATATATATATATATATATATATAGTGTCATAGTTCGAACTGTATATATTCATAATAATAATACTAATAATAATATCATACACTGTTTCTGTGTAATTCTCTTCTCGCTCATAAGACGGCCCGTTACTTCAGTTAACCGTTGTTTATATGGAGAGATGGAATTCTTGTGAATTTCTATTGTGAATAGTCTCTCTGGCTGTATTTGTACCTGTTGGTAGTGCATGTTCGACAATTTGTTGTATGTTATTCCTATATCAGCGGATGGAGGCCAGGTGGTCACCCCCTTTACTGGTGAATAACTAAAAGCGCTAAACATCGAACGCGGTGTTCCTTCAGCAGCAGAAAGGCTGTGGTGTCAACACAGCTTTGTATAATATTATAGCTTCATTGTTTCAAGGACCTGTCAGAGCAAGGGGCTCATGCGAGCGCGACTGTAGTGCTCGCCAGGCGTAGGGATTATTCACCGCCGTTTCTCCTATTTTTGGCCTTATACCGGAGGTCGGCCGTGCTCGTCGTATATATCTGGGCCTGGCTCCCCAACAGACCCGTGCGCCGACACGGCACTGTTAACCATAATATCCCAGCCAAAGCACATATTCCATAGATCGAAGCGATCACAAATCGTGCTGCAGCACTTCGTGGTCTTCAGGGCAACCGCTCCCAAAGAGAACCGCGCATTGGCCACGCCGGGGTTATGTTTCACAGCGACGAACTTCCCAAGCAGCGCAGCGACTGTTGTCTGTCGACGAGTACGCCAGTACACATTCATCCGTGCATCCGTACAAACAAACACCCCCGCCCCAACGGGCGGGATCCAGTACGTCCCTTAGGGCACTTCATTTATTTTACTTCATTCATTAGTGTCTTTATTCATGTACGTCGCTCGGCGTCACGATCCGACTACGATGACCCGATCGCGCTGACTGGCCAAGTGTTCGATCGAGCCACAAGCGGACGCCCACAGTCTCAGCGCACAGTCAAAGTCAAGTAATAGCTGCTCACACCCTGATCACCCCCCCGACTCTGTCAGCCGCATTGACGACTCAAGCGAGCAGCGTCGCCATGCGGACACCCCCGCTGCAGAGGGATACGCAGACACGCAATGCTAATAACGTCGTCCGCGTCTCGACGGCATATCACACAACGCATTGCATTATATATATATATATATATATATATATATATATATATATATATATATATATATATAGATCTCAATCGAACGGTCGTGAAGTCATCCCGAATAGACAAGCGTAAACGATCATTACTGTACAGCAGTCGAAGATCATAGCAATGTAGCCTGACGTATAATTTCTGACGCCTGCATGCGCACGGGTCCGGACCCCTTGCCTCGTCCACCGTTGACGCCGTCCCTGGTATCCTCACTGTTGTCGTGTGCTGCGGTATTGATGTGTTTTCTCTGGGACGTCCGCCGGCCGACAGACAGCCAGCCAGCCAACCAACCAGAGGCAGAGCGGCTATCGCGACGGCTGTCTGTGATGGTTGCTATAGCTAACGAAGTGGGTTCACACTTCGATGACACAAAAGATCTGCTTTTGCCACGAGCGGTTGCCAACGAGAAATCTGCATCATCTGTCAACCGTTCGACGATGATAAGTCTATCATGATTATGATCTGCATCATTTCTATGGGCAGAATAATACTTACAATTATTATAATCGTGTGATGGATTTTCTTGATTTGCTTCGCCCGTTCATTGTTATCTATATTAGCATTTGCTATTACGCGACTTGCTGCTTGTGGATGGGATCGGATCGGGCGAGGTCGTCGTCGTCGTCAGCCTCCTGGATTACGCTAATCAGTTTGCCACCCCGGCAGCTACGGGGACACAGGGTCTGGGCCTGCTCCAGACACACGGACGTTGATCGGCTTGTGTTGCAATCCTAGAATGATACAGGTATTACACATTCATATTGACGTTGGACAGAACCGCCATGAAATCGTCCAGTACTTGGCGACGGAGCATGATGCTGATGGCGAAGCTGCTGGCCAAGCGATTCCCTTTTGTGGATGGTTTGTGCCTCTATCTCATTGTTGTTGTTATTGTTGTTGTTATCGATGTGGTGATATTGTTATTGCTCCCGCTGTTGTTCGATCATCTGCAGGAATTTCACCGACGCGCACATTGTGGTTTCACAGGCTGACCAAGTGACCAACATCACTTGTTCCACAAAAAACAAAGTTTGCCACGTACAGCACAATCAGAGGTCAGTCAACGAACAAGCTGTTCATATGTTCGTTTGCTTTGAACTACCGTCCACGACGAACGCGTGCCTCTAAATGTCGACGATAGTTGCTTTATTTTAATGGCCCTTCAGATGAGCCGAGCTATCATGACCTGATTATTTATTGCTGTATCAGATAACGTGTATTTGCACGGTACAATCAAACAAACGACTAGGTGCATCTCTCGGCTGGCGGGAGAGGGATCCTTCGAAAAGGGTGTCCGACTGTGGTTTAGTATTTTCGAATTCGAATTCCGTGAATGTTTAAATGGACAAATTGCCATTCCGCCCGTTTCAAAAATGAACTCGTTCACAGGAAGCTCGGTGTACATGCTTGCCACGTATGTATATATAAATTCAGTGTGCTTACACAGAAGTTGGCATCACAATATGTGAGTGCGCGCCGTAGATCGAAGCTCGAAGGCTGCCCGGAGACATCTGCTGCTGCTGCTGTTACCAGGGGATCTTACGCGGGATCTTACGCCACTACGCCACGACGAGCGGGATCTTGCGCCATGAGCGAACGCGCGACAATGGGGGCGCGTACAGGAAGCAATGCGGATCACGAAGGCTCATTCAACAGTCGCGCAACATGAGTTTAAACTGAAATAGCCACTTAGACTTAATGCTGCAGTAATGTCGAAAGCAGTTGTCCCGTGGATTGAGTTAAATGTTGTCTGTGAGTCAGCCTCGAAAATGTACCAAACTTGATACTTGGATATATTTTTGATTCAATCACAGTTGCAGAGTGAACGTAGCCGGCTGTCGTTGTGAATTTTCCAGGACGATTAGCGACGTGCCCACGAGATACATTGTGCCTTCTCTTATAAACGTGTGTGGGTAAGAACTAGGTTGACACTCTCATCCAGAATCAATGTACTCAACCCTATGCAGCTGCAGCGATTATTTACTGGAAGGCCAGAACAGGTATACATGAAATATGAAAGTATATGTGACAGTGGGCTTGTCCCGTGTGCCGTCAAATGTCAGACAGCGATACAGAATAGTTCTAGCCGAACCGCTAATGGTAATGTTTTCTATTTATCCGTGGCCAGAAGAACGTTCCCAAGAGGTAACTATTATAGCTATATACCCATCGGCAAGATAAGGACGACCACGAAAATCCAACAACTACTAAAAAGATGCTAAAAAAGCAATTAAAGAAACATCCCAAGGGTTCTTCACTAGCAGCCACTTTGGTTTCAGATGTCGACGGTCTGCGCGATGATCCGCGCCGACGGAGGGTGAAGCTTACGGAGTGATGGAGCTTTAGAAGGCAGGGAATCTTCGCGTAAGAACTTAGACCAACCGTCGGGTCAGGTCTCACATCTCCGATACATGCTGACCATCGTCCACCCAGCTGCGATGATGCGTTCATCTCATTTCTAGCCCATAACAAACAGGAAGAAATGTACTCTCTGCCGGCTGTCCTCTAGCACTAATGAAAGCTGTAAAGGGAGCATATTGTCGTCTGTTTGTACTAAAGGCATGGCGAAAGCCTTTGATTAACTTGGATCTTGCGAGCCGATTCTCTTGAGAGCCGGTATGCATACGGCTCAATACTAATGTCCGTATCTATTCAAAACGTATATTGCATTTGAACTCTGTACTGACAGACATACAGGTGACATGACCAGGGGATAACGCAAGAACATAGCATTCAACATAAGACTGTGGAAAAGAGAAGCGCATGGGATGTTGTTTTACCTTCTGCGAGTACTACACAAAAAAAACACTATACAATCATAAGAAACAGCTCATAAAACAATGCAAATTTTATGAATAGTTTTATAAGTATTTATTTACAGTAACTGGAGGCAGATTCAACCTGGAATGATCCCCTTTCAAAGCATTAATGTCCGAAATCTCAACGCTATGACGTCAGTACACAAAGTACATTTTTTAATAAACATAACATAGCTAATGATACAGCACAACGGCGAATTCGACCGTCCGACAAAACGAACAAAACAGCTGCTTCCAAAATACTGCAGTATTTCTGTAGCTCGGAGAATTGTGTCATGTAATGCCGCTGCCTTTAGGCCATTTTATATAGACTTCTATTAGAGTATGCTTAGTTTTACTTGATGAGACCATGAGTTGGTTGTTCAACAATGCCCCGATGTTGATCTAAGTTAATGCCGTTGTCCGATGAGCGGTCGACCCTCGCCTGTGAACTTTGTGTAGTTTGTTCAGATGACAGATGTCGCAGATTTCGCGAGTTGTATTCTCTGCCCATCGCCCTTCGTCGAGAAATAGGCTGTTGCTTCGATGGCAAAGCTAGGACCGTGTCTTGTTGTAATTAGCCAATCTAATCAAGATTGTGTTCGAGAACGTATCGGATCGAGCAACCAGCTGGGCTAACACGCGACAGTCGGAAGGAGACAAAATGAGTACCTCAAGGCGACACAGCATGAAGAAACAACAATGCCATCATTTGATCTACTCGTGTACTGCCCACGGGGACATCGCTGGAAGAACTCGACATCATGCGATGTACAGGCGTTGTATGACACAATTGCTAATGTCACCGCAGTAGTCATCTTGCACACGCAACCGAATGCACACATTTTATATATATATATATATATATATATATATATATATATGTATCTGTCCCACCTGATCTGATGGGTATCGCCTGATTGATCGTGTTGACACATGGCTGCTTGTCCTAGCGGAATTCTTTGGCATCCACCCGATAGACGAACGCAGTGATAGATATAATAGATAGATCATAGATATAATGCGGGATCACAACAGCGCGATGTGGCCAGTCAATGGCACACCTCCACCTCTCATTGCAGCTCAGTCTGGTGCACTCACTAATTGCAAGCCCCGGCCGATAACAGCGCGTTCTGCGTAAGGCGTCAACATAGGTATACAAACACATACATTGGTTTACTCCTCATCCTGCACAGATGCCGGTAATATGACGTTCGACAGCTGAAAATGCCGATCGCTCTTGTTTCCTGTACCCAGAGCATGTGAAGCATTAAAGATAACCGGACAGCCGTAGCAATTCGTGTGCTTGCCATTAGAGCAAAATAAAGCCCAAGTGTTCTTGAGAGTGGATTCTCCTTGCAATTGCTGACACCTCGAGGCACAGACATTCAGGGTAACGGCCAGTGGCGTGTGACGCAGTGACGGAGCGAGCGTTTGTTATTTCAAGCAACTGTAATGGCAACAGTTCGATGACCAAGTGATAGCTTGAGATATGACTTGATATCAGCTTGGCAGATTTCAAGGGATACCTCCTTCATGCAGACGAAACTGCACGAATTGAAGAGGTAAACACTGCGGTGCTTTTTTTACAAACGCTTGTTTGTAGAATCCATTAGTGCACAACGATCCCGTGGCAAATGGATACCTGCCCATAAACCCAAGAGCTCGTCGTCCGCTACAGTTGCTCTTCACATCGACGACCTCCCTAATAAGCGACGTAGTTCCCAGGGTCCTGTCCGCAGATGTATCGCGGCGAGTATCTTTATCCAAGGGACTTCATCGCCGTGATCAGGGGATCCTGACGACGCAGATGACGAGAAACCTGCAACTTTTGCCGTCTCCTCCCCACAGAGCTTCTACCTGCCTGCGAGCCGTTTATCCATCGGCCAACAGCACCAGTAGCAGGATCGGCAACGAGTTCCGCGAACTCTACACTCGTCCATACCCTCCCTTCCTGTCCTTATTTCTTTCACCGTCGCTCTCTTATATAATCTCGATATTCGACACCTGTAATAATCACTTGTCTAGACGACGATGTCGGCCGACGCGACCTGAGCGCTCGCCATCCATCCATCGGTATCGGACCGTATCGGGCTGGGTGTGCGAATCCTCCCGCAGACAGACATATAGACAGACCGGCCAGTCACTGTTCACGCCAGCGAGGGCAATTCTCGCACAGTTGTTGTGGGGAGCTCAGTTAAAGCTGGAGGAGGTTGGGTGTCAGCGGCGACGCCCGGCGGCAGCAGCAGCAACCGAAGCCGCATCCCCGCGACCGAGAGGCGACTGCGTCGGCGCGTTAAGCGGATCACGTCGACATCCGTCTCCGCGCACTGCGGTGCCCCGTTGGCTCTCTGTCTCTATCGGTATCCAGCCGATCGCTGTCGTCGACCAACGCCGGGGCAGGACAGTCCAGGACATCCTAGCAGGAGCTAGCCATCCGGCCATCCAGTCGCCGAGCATCGTGGCACGCCACTCCATCAAACGTGCACAACTACAAGAGCAGTGCAGCATTTGCACCAGCCGGTGTCTGATGTCGATGTCGAGTCCACGCCGACGACGACGACAACAACAGTAGTAGCAACAACAGCAGCAATAACAACAACAATAACAACAGTAGCAATAACAACAACGACGATGACGAAAACGACGAAGTATTACGATGTGAGACGTTGCTTGTCAGCCCCCGGTCCTGTCGCGTTGTCAGTCTGGAGTAAAGCCTCCGCGTTGTTCGGGCCGGCGTCGCGGCCGCCAGCGGGGAAACCTCGATATATTTGGGATCGATCGATACTTAAGAGGATACGATTGCCACAACACCGGCAGCAGTGGCAGCAGAAATGGGAACAGCAGGTACGCGTGTTTGTGAGCGGCTGTACTTTTGCAATAATCCGCAAACAGACTGAGCAGGGTCTAGCGAGAGTAAGGGAATGTTTCTCTATCTGTCTATGAGAGAGAGAAAGAGGGAGATAGAATCAGAGTGCACAAGTGTGCAAATGCAGGGAGAATCGAAAAAAGCATTGCCATATATATATATATATATATCGTGCCACCAGTGCCATCACGGCGGCACGTACAATGGCCTCCATGTGTCTGATAGATGATCGCACGCTATTGTATTGTAACTGGCCAGCTATCAGTCTTTAGATTCTAATCGGTTGATGATGATCGTCATCATTTTCGTCGTAGTCCAAACGGAATCGTAGTATAGACAGCATCGATCTCGTGTAGATTATTGTTGTTGTTGTTATTATTATTATTATTATTATTATTATTATTATTATAATAATAATAATAATATCGATCTCTTGTAGATTATTGTTGTTGTTGTTATTATTATTATTATTATAGTAAAGGATTATGATAGTTTATTTGTTGTTGTCAGCTAGTTGTGCTTATTTGCAAATCAAATAATCTAGCCGAGCATAATCCAGCTGCTCAGTGGGTGGGGGGCCGGCCGTATGGTTGAAACAAACCGATCATGAAACGCTCCCCGACTCGACCTGGTTCACCTCATTAATCATTCAGTATCAGGCCAAGTAGCTTCACACTGACTGCTTAATATTGCAATTCCCATAGGCGTGGGACTCATTGACATTTTCATCGAGTTGTTTACGGCGCGTTGACCTGCTTAAATATCATTGCAGCCCCGCCCCGAACGCCGCGTAAAGGTCTCCTCGTCGTAAAATCGATTCAACAACACCATGTCGAGCAAGAGAATAATGGTAACTAAGTCACATGCAAGACCCAGCCAGCTCAGGGGACTCCGCCAAGCCAACGGCGTGACACGCGTAACGACGTTTTTGCCAATGACGAAATGCATTTCCAGTAAAGGTCTCGACTTCTCCCTTCTCCTGCCAGAAGCAATTCCCCACTCCGGGATGGTGACAGCGTTTTCGGGGCCGTCTCAGGCGTCAACCCGCCACAATGGAAATCATAGCGCCGCCTGATATCTGTCGTGAGTCATAGCCACGACTCGCTGTTTTTTTCCTCTTCATTATCGCCCTTGCCCCCGCACCCGATCTGCTTGTATCTCTGTCTCTCTCTGTCTCTCTGTATCTCTCGGTAGCCGGCTCCCGTATGCGTCATCGCGCATTCGTGTCCGCACTTCCGCCACTCACCCTTTAAATTTCGCGAACGAACGACCCATCCAAGCTCTCAGAAAGTGGATCCGATGTGAGAAGCGGTACATACTTATATTATATACATCTCTATGTACATATATATATATATATATATACAGACTTAGATATAGGGGTTTCCTTGACGATCGTGTTTCGGGACCTGGCTGGCAATCTTCCTGTCCGGCTATTTTATTTTATTTGCTTTTTCTCCAGAGGCAGCGTGCCCTAGCCGCCTGCACCAGGCTAGCTGCGCTGGTTTTCGCGAGGCTGTCTGTTTCGAAAATCTCATTTCGTACATTTCTACGCGCCACCGCACTTAGCCGACAACCCGCCATTAACCGACACCCGTGTCCACATGCACATAGGTGAGAAGGACAGAGAAATACACCGACCTAAATACTTCACCATCAGGCCAATCTATCGCCGTCGTGGTTCTTGTCACACCGGGACCACGACACCGCCAGCTTCCCTCGGCACTGGGCCGTCGCGACGAGAATGATATCGCCTATGGAAAAAGGCTGCCGCCCACCCGTTCTCCCTCTTGACCTGGTGGACGTCTTGTGGCCTCCTCTGTTCGTCGAATCTGGTTTATTTAATTTCAGTTTTCTTGCTAGACCCTCCAGCAGCGCGAACGACCTATCCGGCCTTAACCGTGTCGATAACGTTGCAGGCGACTTCGTCATGTTGAGCCTCAACGAGTGTCCGTCTCTACGCCTCGTGCTGTCCAGCTGGCATTGCGTATTGCATAGGCCAAATAAGCGGCAAGATCGTGGCCAGATGTACACGCGCGCGCGCGCGCGTGTAAACATAGTGAACGCGTGCGTCTCACTAAGAGCGAAGCTGTCACCTTGAGCGATAGATGTTATTTCTGCTTGTACAATAGTGCACCACGTAGAGCTGAGTACAACAAGCACTTCTGCTTCAACTTAACATGTATATATGTGTATATATATGTGTATATACATATAATATGGATGTTTATGCATGCGCAGACACGCATGCTTGCCTTCCTTGTATAAGTGGCAGGGGTTAATAGAAGAGGCCACGTGGAATAAGGCATATTCATCTGGCGGGATATAAAAATAACGCCACACGCCGGCTCTGACCTCGATAATGATCGACGAGTCTAAGGAGCAATAAGCTATGCCACTTTTATATATATAGTAGTATTCGTAGACAAGCCTACTCGTCGTATTACACGAGAAGGAAGAGCTAGTGAAAGAATCAACCTAAAGGATCGGACTCTGTGAGTCTTTGGTTCGACACCGATATCGTATACTACGTATGCCTCGTTCGTTTGGTTGTAGTGATGCACGTCGTTAGCTGTTAGAGACGTTGTGGCGTTCTCCTTCGAAGTCAATCACACCCAAACTATAATTAGTATTGCAGACCTTGACGAAAACGAGCACACTGCTTCACAGCTATTTACCAGAGCCGAATATTGCTCATCTACCACTAGATAATAAATGTCGCTGGAGGACTTGTTACGACGTCCTAATGGCACAGATAAACCTGACAAATCGACATGAACGCATTGTGTCACAACGTTACTTGGGTGTCAAGGAAGGGGTGTGGGTATCAAAGGGGGCGACCATTTCGGTTAACTCGGTATCAACGGGAGATTCCCCTCTCTGATGATCGTCCTCATCGGCTTGCTGTACATATACATAGTTGGTTTAAGTCAGACGACCACGTTCCGATGCGCGCGGCTGAGGTGCTCGCATTGAGGAACTCTCACAGCGAAATAACAGCAGCGGCGGCAGCAGCAGCTGTAACAAGCTCGCCGATAAAACGCAATAGAGCGGTCTTCTTCCTCTTGTCACGTGGTAGGTACGTCTTTGCGGAGTTGCCCAACGTTAGCAGAAGAAGAGAAAGAACAAGACGACAGGCGGAGCGCGATTGTGTAAAAAGGGAAAATCTTTGTCGGCGGGCCCACCCTGCCAAAAAGGGAGTTACGCCAGACTGCGTTAAGGAGAGGTGTCGGCGGCGATGGGGATCACCCCAAAGGTTGTGATAAGGCTGGCGTGACTCGGCTCATTGAGAGGCGAGAAGAGGGCCGCGAGATGGCAAGCGTCCTGCGGGTGAGGAGTCGTCCTCGTGTCGTCGGGTATCTCCCTTTCGGGACGTCCAGGGAAGGCGCTTCGTGGTGGTGGTGGTCGTGGTGGTGGTAGCGGCGGTAGCGGCGGCCGAGGTGGCAAAGCCAATGGTGGCGGTACAGACGACGATTCCCGTTCTCGCCAGTATAATGACCTCTCTTCGGGGACTCTTTCAGAGGCTCCCCTCGAGTCCTGTTCTCTCCACTCTCGCAACGCATCTGGAAACGTGGAGCGTGGCCGGGCAGATTTGAGGAGTTAAGAGCTGACCAGATCCAAGCGTCGGTTCGCTCTTAACGTCATTTTCAATTCGTGCAATAAGCCAGGTTACTGAGTGCGTTAAACCGCGCTCGATCAACTCACCACTATCGGCGAACACTTATGAAAGTGCTTACTTATTCGACCTATTCTTGGTAGAACTGGGTATTTAATACATTAAATTAACGTGGTTATGTATACTGGACATACATATATGGATTTGTGTAAGATTTCAATGGAAGCCCCGGTCCCAGCTACCCCTCCCCCCTAATAATCCCTAGAAATAATTCCTAGTCATTGTATGTTTGAATAAATGTCCATTGTACTTTCAATGGAATGACTGCGAGCGAAAGTGTTCGAAGTCGACCTGCGCAGTGGGACACGATGTTCCGGAAGATCGCAAAACAGCTCCGAAACTCATCGGTATTTGGTTAAATTATCATCAGTTAATAAGAGCAATAGGGCAGATACCGGATGTTGGACCGCTGAACCTTTGAAGTAACACCGCCACACAAAGAGGCATCGTTTACATCAGATAAAATGTTGCCCTCTTCGAGGACCTTCGGGACCTTGAATTTCAGTGGTCTGCTCAGCCAAGTGGTGTATCCAATTCTTCCCATACTTTCACATTCGTTCATAAAACAAATGGGCACAAGCGTTTGGTCCGAAGCTCTCGGAAATCGATATATATTATTATTTTTTATATAATATATAAAAATATATATATTTCATATATATATATGAAAATAGGCAAGGATACCTTATGATAGGATATAATCACCCCTCGAGCAAGTTTAGTCCTTCATTGTTCTGTATACTATATATTCCCTAAAGATACATAATATAGTGGATACATTGTATATGGGAGAGGCCACACGACGTATTCATACCCATATTCACTAATCGTTGACGGCAGGCCACTCCAAGCCTTCACGTTCTTATATACGGCTTCGAGGGGAGATTTCTAGCTCAGTTGTGTTCGATTCAGCCGACACCTTACACACGTTTAGCGGCGCATGGTTAACATCACCGTATCCTCGAGGCCGGCGACGCTATTGGAGCTAGCGTTTCACCTGACACATATCAGATTCTATTACCTCACTCTTCGACAAAATAACAGGTCCTTGACGGCCCCCTCTGGTCCCGTCCGTACCTGCCACGATTTGCTCGTTTCACCCGTCTCTAAATTCGACGCCAGTGACCTTTCGGATGAATTCAACTTACTTGAAAGCATATAGCTCTATCTATTTCTATCGATCTGCATTGTCCACCAGTGACCCTGTTGATTATCCAGTTGGTTTGGGTGAGTGAATTCGTTCGAACTTCATAACATCGCGCTATCATGCCGCCTCCTCACGTCGAGGCGAGAGCCGCCGCGCCGTCTTCGGCCCTCGAATACCGGTCAGCAATCCCTTGACGCCCACCTTCAGCAATGAAAAGTAGCCAGCCAGATAACGAATAAACGAGAACGCTCGCAGATCGCGTGGCTTCAACGAACCTGGCCTGACGTGGTCTGCTCTGTCAGGCTTCGAATCGAGCTTTTATCGTTCAGGCTGCCCCGTCGTTGAAGTGAACGAAGCCAGTGCATTCGGCAGTAAGATCAGCGCTCGCTAAATTACGGGCTTCGTGTTCAGCGCTGCAATATCCAACAGACAGCTCCACACAGCGGGGCATTGATAACAACGTACACGGTCGCCGAGCCCGGGCCCCGGCCGCTCCGGGTGGCGAGTTGCATGCAATTGACCTTGTGCACGGTCCACGTCGGACTACAATTAAACTCTAGCCGAGCTACGGCTGATCCGGATGGCCGCTTGCATTAGCCAGATAGATATGCCTTATAGGGCCAAATCAGCTGAAATCAATCGGCTGGTAGGACAAGTAAGACTAAAAAGAAGGGAAAAAAAACGGTCTTGTGGCTGGCTGGTCTGTCTCCATCACCAATTTCGATTGGTATTCGCCACTATCCTTGAAGGGAGCTTGTTCCCGATTTAGCGCTGAGTTCAACGAGGAGAACGAGGAACACCTCGGGGAAGGCCAATACATAGTTCCGGTGTATTTCTCGGAAAGTTTAGTGCGGCCTACGGTAGTTGCCTTAGGCGATACACTTTAACTGGGCAGAAATTGCGGAAATCCTCGCCTGCTCGAGAATACAGTAAAACACACACACACACACATGCACATATCTATATATATATATATATATATACATGTACAATCCACTGTGCATGGGCTGGCAGGATCAAGGACGTACTTAGATGTCGGGTGGAATGGTGAATAAAGGCAGCAAGAAAGATCAATCATTTCGTGTTCTTGGGTCATACTCAATGAACTGCTGCTACATAGATGAAGTTTCTAACGGCAGCGTAGAGCTAAGAAGGAGCCCCGGCCCTTCAGGTCGGCTAGTGCCACTTTCGTGCGAGACCCGCCATGACCCGGGCGGACTCAAATGAAGAACCTAATTGCGCAGCGTTACGATCCTCTCCGTCAGAGATTATTGCGAACAGTCCTTGCATTCATAATGCTCGCGGTGTATCTCACTGTAGGCTAGCAATTGCGAGCCGCAGACATTGCATAAGATTGCGCCATTCCTAGGCTCAGCTCACACACGCTGGCGGTCTGGGACATGGCATGCTTTTCATGCGGGATTCAAGCGCCAACTCCCGTATCACGATAGGTTATGATGGGATGTCTGTCGGCGGGGTGCGGACGGGAGGTCTTTGTTACACAGGCGCACAGAGAGAGAGAGAAATGCGAGATTCTCCTGCCGAATGACCATTGTAGTGCACGAAGCATCTACACTCTTTTGGAACGGTCAGGAAATATGCGGGGTTCGCCTGTTTCATCAACTTCACGAGAGGAATACAGTTCGCGTCACTTCTCGGCAATTTCTCCGAGGTTGCTCGCTGAACAGCGGGAGCTCACTCCGCTGGTGACGCCTGCTAAGGGTGCAGTTTGCAAGAACTTAACGTCATAAAGGAAATAAAAAAAAGCACTTCCGAAGGCTACATTACCACGATGTCATAAAAGAATATGTTACAACGACGATTGTCATTTGTCGAAACGCCCAATATTTGCGCATGTTCTGGAGTTTACTCAAGCGCCCGATATTCGGCTAGCTCGAATGACCTATGACAATAATAATTCGATAAAGGACAACAAATCTTCCCTCGAACAGACGTGGCACCGCGACAGTACGGTATACGCTCCTGCATGGCGCTAAAAATGCCTCCTAGTTGCCATAAATTGTTACACTTTTGCCTTTGAGACTTTTCCATTGCTGAATCCTCCTGAACGCACCCTCAACCCCCGCAATGTACTGATACAATGGGTGATAAACAACTCTGACCGGGTGACAAGCAGGGAGTCCGAAGCGACGTTACATAGTCCCACAGTCGGGTACTTTATGCTCGGCGAGTGGATGTCCAAGTATTAAAGGTATTATTATTACTATTATCAAAGTATTAAATTATTCGCGTTTCCCCCCTGCCTTCGATTTCTGTCGGAGTATGCCCTCCCCGCACCGTTAACGATCTTGACAATAGCAAAGTCGCATCTGGGATCTTGATTCATCACAGAGGAACTCCGACGAACGTTCCACTAGAAACGGGACAAAGCATCTTCACATTGCAAGATGCAATAAGAGCAGATAAACACTTAACGAAATATCTTCTTCTATATACGATTGAACAACAACGACAGCTTGATCCGGCTATTTTCAGCCACCGATTTCAGATCGAATGGACCGAAATCCGTTTGAGAATGCAGACTTATGCAGACTTAAATCGAATGCGTATATAACGCGAATCGAGGAAGACGGCCAAATGGATTTAAGTAGAAGAAACGCTAACGGTCATTAGCTTAAAAGTTGAATAATGGCGCCATTGAATAGTTGAGCATCGAATTCGTAATGCTCACATGTATTCAGCCACTGTCATCGAACGTGCGATTGGTCGTCGAATGCGAACGTCACTTATGCGAGAATCGAATGTATTATTATTAATATTATATGAATTAATTATATGAATTAATAACGTTGTCCTCGTTCTATAATTACGTGATTACTATCGTTTATCGCACACGGCATATTCATACGGACCCCCCACTATGTAATATCATATTGCGAGTAAGGGTGTCAGTTAATGTTCGCTAATGTAATAGTTTTGGCCGACCTATAATTTGGATCAATCGTTAACGATGATCCGTCTAATGGAGCAGACTAAAGACATTATATATATATATATATATATATATATATATTGTTTCTCTGCGTCTATGAGCGTTGACTAAAATTTCAACCAGTGCGCAATGTATAACATATGAAATGAAGAGTAGAAGTATCTTTTGAAAATCACCCCTCATCCTTTCCTCGTTCCACGCAATACGATAGATACATAGATGGGTAGATGGCCTGTGCGACTAGAACAAGCCAAATTAGCTGATTAGAGGACACACCATGCTGGAAATGGCTAATGGTTAGTTAATGGCTGGATGAGTTCGCTTCGTCGATCGCTAGCGGCTTTTTTTTTCATGTAATCTGCAGCCCCCCAGCTCTTCGGGGCAGCAGCTCTATTCGTTTGCCAATCTGCATATTCCGACATCGTGTAAATGTTATCACAACAGGTTGTGATAAGTCGCTTGTATTGTCTTTGGTCAACTCGTTCCGGCTCCGGGGCGTGCTCTAAATCAGGGCCAAGGCTGCACGGTGATGCATGGATACGGAAAGTAAACAACGAACTGATCTGACTACCGCGTATCAGCATAAGGCGCGCACTGAAATATAATTAACGCTCAGAACGTTTGCTGCTGGGCCTATCCGCAATTTCTCGACGATCGATATCCCGACGTGTCGAATCCAATTTGACAGATTTGCAATCTCCACCGTGCGGCAATGGTGATCAGTAGCAATCTGTTAAACATCGACGATGTTTCGCCGAAAAAGGCAACAGCTCCTATGGACTTTCCTTCAACAACAAAACGCCAACAGGCAGACAGCTAGGAGGCAAATTTGAGGGGAATTGTGTTGGAAGCTGTACCCTAAAGCGAATCGTCTCTCGATCTCTGCGTGCATTTGGCCAAATCTAGGAATACCTCCACATAGCATGAAAACGGCACAACTCTAATACGAACACTGAGTAATTGCTAGCTTCGATGTAACTTCGGCCCGATGGTTTGAAGGCCGCGCGATAGTCTCATTGCTGCGTCTATGAGCACCTCAATTTGGGCCCTCATCTCATGGGCATGAGTTTACTGAGTTGTACACAGTGGGCCAGCTCAAAACGAATAGTACACCTACAATTACAGTAATAATGAAATAGCCATTACAGAGAAATGCGCTCCGTTGATCCGATATACATATATATATATATATGATACATACATACATATGTACTCTTCGCACAGAAATATTGCGCAGACTGAAATCGGCTGTCCACCGCCGTGGCCGTACTACAAATACAACAAGTATTAAAAGTACCTATAATAACCATCAGGGTGGTTAGAATAATTTGAAATAATTCAGCCACGAAGGAGTCCGCCGAAAAAAACAACCCTGTGTGCAAACGATAACATCATCTGATATGCAATATATATATATATATATATATATATATATATATATATATATATAATATGATATGATATGACTTGTGATGATCGATGGTTTAAAAAGATCTGGGCCGGATAGGCCCCGGTCTCGCGGTCCTGTCCAAGAGACGAAATACGATAGAGTCTCGACCGTGATCCACGACTGCAGCAAACCGCTATTTTAGGCACCGTCCAAAGGAAAGATTTGTTTCTCACCCTCTGCTCGTTCTCTCCCGTTATAAATGTCACCAGTTCGTTGACGCAGTCCCGTCTCCGGCAAATGCCGCGCACCGCAATCTGGCGTGGCGATCTTTCGTTTTCAGCGATGCTGATAACGTGAGCGACGGGGGGGGGTGCACTTATAAGCATATGTGTCTCGCCAAGCCGAGTATAGATTGTTTGAGCGCATTGTAAAATGAAAAGACACAGCAAGACTATAATATATATATATATATATATATATATATATATATATATATATATATATATATATATATACATATATAATATTTAGCGGTGTACATTTCAACAGTAACGAAACTATTTTATCATTGCTAGTTCTGCTGGAATCTCAATGCTCGGCTGTCCAGCTATGGCATTAATAATTTATAGCGAAGCACACGAGGGCAAATGCATTCAGAGCACTGCAATAATCGATGAACACGCTTGTCACTGTCGCGTACAATGCGTATAGTGACAGTGGACGAATCATCTATTGTATTCCGAATATGGTTCGAACCCTATTTCGCATTGCCCTTGCGCTGTTTTTGTTCCAAGTTTTAATACTGTTATTTGTCGTTTTATTTTTCGTTTGTCGTAACTGCTCGAGTTTCGGCTATCGTCACCCCTATACGTTCCCGTCGAATCAAACTCAGGTGATTCCTGATTCCTTCGCACGTACGGCCGAACGGTATGATCACCTATACATCGTTTATCAGTATCATTCACGTCTTCCGACTGGTCCGCTCGGCTGTGATCTATTCGACTGTGTATATGTGTGAATATCTCGTCACCGTTCTCAACCTGGCGCCCATCATGTTCCCCATCTCGCGGATGCTCGTCTTCTCATCTGAGTTTCTCTACGGCTCTCGTTGTACGTCAGCCGCCCGGACGCCCGCGCGTCTGCTTAGTTGCTTGGCTGTGTACGTGAAAGTGGGATGAAATTACCTCTATTAGGCATTGGTCTAATACAGTGCTTCACAGTTCGCGCTTGCGACCCACCTTCTCAGAGATACATACCTGTTTCTCTCTCTCTCTCCCCCTCCCCTCTCCTACTGCATGTATGATGTCCTGCGTAGGGTGTTAGGCGGTGTGTTGTAGGTCTATGTGCTTATCTGTGCATCCCCCTTGGCCTCAAGTCTGTATGGGTCCAGCAAGCCCCGGGCATTGCGCAGTGCTTGATTGCCATCTCTGCAGGCCAAGCTCAAGCAGCACCCGCGCTGAGAGATGGCCCGACTGTCTGACTGCCTGCTCCGAGACTCTTTCATCGCAGAGAATGCAAGCAGTGTACATGGACAGTGTGTATGGCCTGCCCCGTCCTGTTCGTATGAGAATGAGTCTGGGGAGACTAGACGAAGCGGGCCGGGCCTGTCCTGAGCACCCCATAAGACCCCCATCTTTGTCCTGTGCAGCGTCGGGCAGCAGTGACTCAACAAAGGGACATTCCAAAGCCGGTCGCAGGGGGCGCAGACGACAACGTCATCTGCTGCTCCGAGTCGAGCTTCAACCAACTACCCGAGAGAAGGGCCCCACTCCCCCACACTGAAACCTCAGTTCTTCACTCAAGATGCCCTGGCAGTACGAGCAAGCGGACGGCAGGCCGCGCAAGAACTTTCAATAACTCACAGTCCTGGTCAGGCAGCCGACCCATACAACGATCCAAGCCCGGTACAACGTCCAGCCGTCGTCGCCGCCCCGTCTCATCGGCTCTGAAGCCCTGGAGCGGTATCTGAGTTCCTAGACCAAGATGATTGTCCTTTCTCAACCCGAGTCCACGTCCACTGGCGGCGGTGGCGGCAGCAACAGCAGCGATGGCAGACAATGTTAAGTAAACGAAGGGCAATACGAAAATGGCCGGCGCAGAGATTTGCTGAGAATGACCGAACCAACAAATAAGGGGTTTTTATTTATCCTCAACGTGGACGAACTAGAGCGCACAGCCTTGAGATTCTAGTGGACGGGGGTTTCGCGGAGGGTTCATTACAAGGTGGGTGATAGGCCACGTTGTTAAAAATACGGGAAGACATCACCTCCATTTCGAGGCACTAGCAAAGAAAAAGAAGAGGCTTGAAAAGCTAAAGCCACGCTTGCGTTATTACACAAGTGAAGACCTATTTGATTTTTAATCAAAGGCCATGCTCTGCTCAGTAAACCCAAATATCCCTTTTGGCATTTATAGTAGACGACGTTTGAAGGGTCACTCGATATCGATGGAAGAGGCAGTGTTAAATACTAATAATATATGAAAAATCGCCCCGTAAGTTCGCCCATTATGTGGTCGACTGTACGGCAGTGCGCCAGGGAGCCGTCACCTGACTGCGTAGATATACACGGCATTTTACATGGTGTCCATTATCCATTGCTCTTGCTTGTTCGGGACTGTACCGCTACCTATTACGCTGCATACTGGCAATCGTTGTCTTTTTTTGTTTCGAGTATACAAGGCGTCCTCACAGCTTCGTGGCTCATTGAGGACCTCGATACTCGCTGTTCATTTATATTTTATTTATCGCTGCTTGCGTTCGTGTGAATACATTTTCCGCCACCGGTCGATTGACCAAACGGCGAGCAGCCGTATGATAGTACAACGTGACGACTGTACCCGTTTGTGATTCAATCGCATCATCTGCCGGCCACCTGCCGTTGTACAACAATAACCGCTACAAGTGGCGTCCGTAGTCGCAATGCCACCGTCCGACGCTCATGCGCCATCGGCAGGTTCGTCGTATTGATTTCGTGCTGTCCCGCCAAGAGGGACAAGTCCCTACCCCGCGTTGTTTTCAGGATTGCCCTGTGAAGGGGAAGTCTGTGGAGAAGCGTAAGTTTGCTGTCTGTCTCGCCTGCCACGTTAACTACTGCAGAACTCGGCTGCGAGTCGTCTCGTCCTCTAAGATCGTTGTCTATCTCCATCTCTCTCACTCGTTCACTTTCTATCCCTCTGTCGGTCTGCCTGTTCGAAGGGTGTGGGCCGGCCGCAGCGCCGACACGAACGAACGAACAGGAAGCTGCACCAAAATGGCCACTTGAAGGCATGCCAACGGGCCGAACAGAACGGTGTTAGCGGCAGTGTGGCATCGCAGTTGCAGCAGCGTCAGCTGAACCAGCAGCAGCAACCGCAGCAGCAGCGCCGCCATTACTGCTGCCGCAGAAGAGCCTGGCGTCGGTGGCGGCGGCGGCGACTCGACGTCGCAGACAAAGGGGACAAACAGCCGGTCACATGCCCACGGCCAGAAGCAGGCCGGTTTGGTCCTTCAGGATAGAGAGGAGAGACGCCATGTTGTCCAGCGCAAAGGCGAGACCACTCCCGGTGAGTGATCGTTGCGATGGACAGCTCCAGCAGGCAGCCAGCCAGCCAGCCATGAGAGCTAGGATGAGGAGCTGTTGTAGCATGAGGACACCGGTGACGGGAGGTTGTGGGGCTTTAAGGCCGGCGGCGAACAGCGAACGGTTGCAGATCCTATACCCTGTTCAGCCTGCCGGCAGCGCGAAGAACCACGCAGATGAGCGAGCGAGCGAGCAAGCCAGCCAGCAACCTTCTCTTCTCTTCTTACTCTGGCCTGAGAAAGAACCTTTCCGCTACGCTACGCTGTCGGGAATTGAGGGAGGCGTTCCGCTATCCCTCGCTGTGTCCCCTCTCGAGCCGGCGTCAGCCCCAAACTCAGCTCTCACTCTGCCCATTTCCCTGCCAATGGTCACTTTGGAAGAAGAGAAGTTTGTCACCAGGAATCGTTCGTGTCTCATCTCCCCAACGAAAAGGAAAGGTTAGGGCAGCAGCAGCAGCAGCAAGAGCAGAATCACCACGGCGGTTGCTGATAGGGATAAGCGTACGGGGGAGAAATAACCGGGAGGTGGCCGACCACTTCTGGGGTATACCACCACCACCATGGCCGCGGCCGTCATTGTACTTGAGAGCAGGACAGACACTTAGTTAGTGGTTGTCAGGAGGCTGGCAGAGGCCAGCCTGAACTCGTTCGAAATAGCAACCGAGAAGCGCTGCCGAAGCAGGAGCACAGCCCGCTGCCGGCGTTAGTGTACGACGGCGGCACCACCGGAGGGACAGGCCTATGGGGTCCAGCCGGATACATCCCACCTTTTTCGCTATACCCTTCAAGCAAAACGCCCCGAACTCGGCCCCGCTCTCATCCATTGGCAGCGAGTTCGAGCTGGCCAGCCGAGTGTTAGCCAACGAAGTAACAGGAGGAGTGGTTATCTAGCCTGGATGGAAGGTGAAACGCCATTGAAGAGAGTCTTCATTTCAAAGGGCCGTTCACAGATACCGTTCCGCACAGGCAGTGACACTGAAATGAGTTCTGTGGGTTTCTTTCTGTATGTGACCAAAAGGAGAGGAAGATAGGGTGACGATGAGAACAAGACAGATTCGAATGAGGACAATTGAGAGAGGAATCCTAGCCTCATCGGGGGAACGGATGGACCAGATTAAACTGATCTTTCAGAAACGTCACTGTCTGCAGTTACCGAATGAGAGGTAAAATCAGCTCTGCTCGAAGGTGACCAAGAAGTGCACGATATAACGCATTATGCGTGAAGTGGCCGATGTGCTATCCAACAACTCCCTGTGTACGACCCTTAAACCTGTGTTCATCTGTCATTTCGCGCGGCCACCCAGCCTAATCATGAATCGGTACCATCAACATGATGTACATGCACACCATAGATACATGCCTGTATATCATGTGATGTCAAGCCCGCTGGCGAGGCGCAATCATGTGCACGTACCTCGCAATCACAGTGGACGGGCGTAGGTGCACACACATGTTCAATCCGCGCCGTTGCGCATTTGCATTTAAAAAGGGGCTGTCCGTCTTATGAATCGGTAATGCCGAAAGCCGTGGACTGAATCAAATGTTTAAGGCTGTTAAGAGTCAACCTCGAAAATGGACTTCTTTTTGTATATCAAGTGATAGTGCCACATGGTTGCTTGAAACCAAGCCCCGTACGACGATGGCCAAAGTTCTCCGAACACTTTACTCAGAGTCAGAATGTTCGTAGAATAGGAACAACGCTCACCGAGCCAACCAACCAACCAACCAACCAACCAGCAACCAAGCAACCGGTGATAATAACAATAATAAAAATGTGCTCTCCTTCATAGGAGGAGTCGCTGTGCAGATCAGGCATTCAGCCAGGCACTGGAGTATATCGCTCTGTCTCGCTTCTATCAAGTAGGCTGCGCTCCTGACCACGGCCGTGTCCGCGTCATTGGTGTCGGCGCCGTGATGGTGCCAGCGGTGGTTCGCGTTGCAAGCACTGCACTTTCGCCCGGAGACACAACACACACACACCTGATATCCATCGCAGACATCCTGTCAGGGACACTGGGGATTGGATGCATGCGTGTCCGCTTTACAGCCGCTACGCCTTGCCATGACAAAGTTGCGTGGGGATCTTATACGCAGCATCGTTCCCGTCGCTCGTCTCATCGAATACTGATAGGAAGGTTAGGATGAGTCTTCAGAGCGTCAGATTCTGACACAAGCTTTGACGGCTTACCGCCACCGTAACACGGGCTAGCGGTTCAGCGCAAGATGCAGCTGGTACAGCCGGATCCTCAACTCGTCCTAGATGTAGTTACCTGTAAAGTTGGCCAGTGGCATTGACATCGCACAGGCGTCCGTGTAGACACGCTGCATCGGGCAACACAATGTATGCAGGGTTATCGAAGATACGCAGGCAGTTACTTGAGGGTTATATATATATATATATATCAAAGAGAGATATTGGGACAAACCGAGGCCGAGCATTCGATTGGGTGAGTGTGAAGTTATTTCACATTTAAAAAAATCGCATATTTTCTCGATATGCTTGGTGATGGCATCGATAGTGTAGGTGTAGTCACTGTGACGTTTAGTGTCGAGTCGTCATTGGTTATTTATTACCTAGCATTTATTTTTCCTTCCTGCCGAAGGAATCCAATATTGAAAAATGTACGTAACGACTCTAAGCAGACATGTTTTCTTTTTGAGAGGAGGAAATTTTCTTCAAACGCACGGGCAACACCAGAGACACGTTCCAATCTCCGTGAAAGTGGGCCGATCCAGTGCAGGGTTGACGTGGATCCTCTGCTGAGAGTCTATCTGCTAGAGAGAGGCATCTAATTATATCAAACGTACGCATTATGCAAGCCTTCCCGAACTATAATAAAATGCGCTCAGAAATCACGCGAGAACCAGGGTCCCCCCCATATATCAAACCATTTAACTCATTCTCAGCAGCAACTGGAACCGGTTACGCCAATACTGTACGCAATAACTTTACAGTAGTCATTGATTAGTATACTGATGCTGCAATTAGTAACCACCTCGAGGTCGACTCTGGCCGGAGATCGTTTAACAATGGTTACTTCTTTCACTGGCAAACTTGTCATAGAGAACCCACGAACTGGCATCGTCATAGAGGAACTTTGCTGCAAATTGCAGCAGGTAGGAGCCGATATCTTCACGGCGCCTCAAGGAATGGAAGCCGAACGCATCCGCCCACAGAATTACAGTGTGGATTTCGAGTTGTGCGAACTGTTGAGAAATGCCCTCAATATTTACCCTTCTATTATAGATGATATAGAGCAAAGCTACGGGAGGTAGTCTACAGTAGTGGGTAACGTATACCATCACTGCTGATCATTTAGTGGAGTATAATAAATAAAGAAAAATATGGGAAACGATTGAGAACGAGGCCGAGTGACGGGGCGATTATATTTGTTCGTTATCACTACGCACGTTCTTAAAAGATACTAACAAACTGATAACTAAGAATAAATCATTGAAGGCTATTATCTATAAAAGCCCCCGGCAGAGTTAGGGCTGAATACATACAAATATGTAGATACACGAACAGAAGTGGCGAAAGGGTCGTTCGCCCAGTTGATTTTCGACAAACGTACGCGGAAGTGCCATCTCTCTCTCTTTCTTTCTCTCCCTCCCTGCCTGTGTGTGTGTGTGTGTGCGTGGTGTATGCAGTAAAATACAAATACGTTCATATGACTTCGCATATCTCTACAATTGAAGTCTACTTTGGACAATGGACGATTGGTAGTCCCTGGCTATAGACAGCTATTCAGCGAGTATTCTCACCCATGCCGAATTAGTCGACACGGCGCCGGTGTATCATTGAACGAAAGATCATAGAGTTTTGTTTCGTCTTTCAGGCGAACTGAACCGCTGACTTGGACACGAGATACCACACACGCGAACTGGCCGGCCGCCCACAGCATGCTGTGGACTTGTTGACCCCGTTATCGCAAGCAACGACTCTTAATCGATGCTGTCCAGCCACTGGTCTCCTTGTCCCACCGTCGTACAGCTCAAACAGGGTGACGTTGCTTGTCAGCAGAAATCATCCAGCCCAACTCTGCCGTCAGCCACGCGACTCTATCCAGGAGAACCGCCGACTCCAGTGACAGTGGCAGCAGCAGCAGCACCAGCAAGAGACACAGAGAAAGAGATACGTTGCCTCGTGTTTCAGCACAAATTACTGCCACAACTATCAGACGACTACAGCTACCACTGTAGATGGGGCAGATGGGGCAGCTACCCGATCAGCAGCCTACTGGCTGAGTAGACAAAACGAGAGGAGGTTCGACACTCGACTTTCGACATACAGACGCGAACCCATAGACGGCCTTCCACCAGCCGTTGCCTCTCTCGCTCTCGCTAGCTCGCTTTCCTGATATTGTTTTGCGCAGCTTGTCTTTCCACCATTGCTCCGCCTGCAGCTGCTGCTGACGACTGGATTGCGACTTGCCTGGCCGGGGATACTGCTGCTGCTGGGGCGGCCATGGATCCGCAGCTTCGAGCTTTCTCGTTTTTTTCTTCCCTCATTGATCCTCCCCGCGCGTACACCCGCCCACATGAATCCACTTCGGGGTACCATCAGGGCACTTAACAGAATTACAGACCACGACCGGCGCTAGCCTCACTAGGATCTCTACTCGCATAGGAAATACCAATTGTATAGAGGTGCCCCGGATTGCCTGTCTGGTTGGTACGCGACGCTCGGCCAATGCCGCCGTCGCTGCCGCTGTCACTGCTCCCGCCACGACAGCCGTCGGCGAAGCGCCGATCCTAGAGCGAGAAGGAGTCCACGCTGTGGAGCTACGGGAAATCTGAGAACGAGTAACCGAGAGAAGCACTCACCAATGACCTTTTTCCTTTCCTGAGAGTAGAGCAGCGATACGACGAGGCTAGCTCTCGCGTTGCCCATTGCTTGGTGATGGTCGGAGCCGGGCGCGAGGCACTGGCCCCGACGCCAGCGGGGAACGGGTGAGTCCATGTTACGCTATCCGTTTTGTGAGAAAAAAAGAAGCCGCCGACGCCGTCCGAATTCACGGCTTCTAGGGCAGGCATTCTTCAAGTTCAAACAGTGAAGGTGGCGACGAGCAAGTATTTCCCTTCAGCGAGCTTAGTTCGGAAGAGGCTTCATAGCAGGTACACATACACACACACACACATCTCTACAACCCCATTTCAGCTTCGATAAAAAAGAAAGTCGCTGTAGCCGTCGTATGCCCCGAAAAATTGCCGCGGAGCTATTTCATCCTGCTATCTATTGTTGTTTGTTGTGATGTCGGAAGAACATGTCATGACGAGAGCTGCCAAGTGCTACTCAACGAACGGATGTCGTCACACATCTGAACGAGCTGTCTACAAGGGTTCATATTTAGTGTATGAGTGCAGGGTACACGATGTACAGTTACATGTTCTGGGGTGGGTAAGCAGTCGGACAGCTAACCGGCTCCTAAGTTAGCCGCAGCGTCAAATTTTGTTCACGGTGTCTTCTATTGGTATCGTAAATATTCATCTGCAATCGACCACGATGAATAGATTAGAGCGTCTCTTTAGTCTTATGAATTATTCTATAGTCTATAGCAGCTACATATGTATATATTTAAGTATTTTTAATAGGATTGCAAACATCTTCAGACCCAACACCAGCTCGCTCTAGCCCAAAGCACAATGAGGTAAATATGTAAGTAAAGCTGTCTCTAAGCTAATCTACCCGTGAATGGATGCTTGAATAGTCGTAAAGGAGGGTTCCTCGATGGGAACCGTCGACCGCGAACATGAGGGATGTGTCCCTGCGGAACACCTGTGGACCAGACGAAGACAATTGGGATTTGATGAAGCCCAGCGCACGTGCCCGAGTAAATCTTGGACAAACGTGGAAGGAGGCGGTCATCAACGTCAAATTTCTCCGCTGGCTACGGCCTATGGCGAAACATGTCTGAGTCGTTACTGCAGGCGAGCAACCGCTTTCTAAAGCTATTTGTATGGGGCTCAGGTCGAGGGACTCGCTGGAGACGCAGCTCAGACAGATGACGGGAAATTCAAGTCCTAGTTAATAACATCGCACCGGCAACACAGATAGCGACGTCTCCTGATAAGCCTGACAACTCCTGCCCGGATACGGACATACTACACACTTTAAGTGGGGGTACGACAGTAATTGCCGGCCGAGCCGTCCCGCGATGTTTATAATAATCAATCTACTGATGAGATGATATGTGTACGAATCGACAGTGCGCAACTGCTCTGAACTATCATCACCGTGACGCGTAAGTCTGTTATGTAGCTTCGTGCAGTGACGAGGGCGGTATCACCTCTACTATTAAAAGCATTCGATCGAGTTTCTAATCTAATCAGACGATCTGCATCTGAGTGAGGAAGACAACGTCAACCTTAAAACTGCCTTCTTGACTCCAAACCAACACCATTTATCTAACAGGTTTCGCTGGGTCACGGAACACAAGGAGGTGTTATGGAGTCGGAAGCGAGAGGCTTTTTGCCGTCCACTCCTTCGACGTAATCTGTTCTCGAATTTGCGTATTTATTGGGGTAAGCGACAAAACACGTCCAGATACAAATTCACCAAAGAAGTATGAGATAGCGAGAAACAATATTGAGCTTGCATGTACCGTCCATTTAGCATTAAAATAGTGTTTGTCGCGTCCCGAACGCAAAAACGAACGAAAAAAATATGACTGAGTATAGTAACAGTTGAAGACTCTGTTCG
This sequence comes from Stratiolaelaps scimitus, assembly GCA_019614645.1. Classification (NCBI taxonomy): domain Eukaryota; kingdom Metazoa; phylum Arthropoda; class Arachnida; order Mesostigmata; family Laelapidae; genus Stratiolaelaps; species Stratiolaelaps scimitus. The sequence goes on from JABWDB010000026.1 coordinate 2,975,273, forward strand.
GACCTCACGAAGTCTAGCGTCACCCCTGCTAAGGAGGCGAAAACAAACTGGTGAGGTTTCATACTGGATTTCAGATAACGATTCTCGTCCACGCACCAGAATCTCGTGTACATGTTAAGCCATACGATCGTGTACCTCGCACTGCAGCGAAGCGTACTTGGCGACCTGTTCGTTACGTCTGACCACATTGTTACAAAGTGTTTGACACTGTGATTCTAAGGCTCTTTTGTCATTGTTATGTCATCCAATCGTTCACTGCCTCCTAGTACATATGTGTACGTAGAATATGAACGCTCCGCGCTCGCTCTGGAAACATGAAGTGTCGCTGAATCCTATTTAAGGATGTTTCATCCTATTTAGAACGACTTCGGTCCCACCCGCTGTATTCCGGGAGCACTTTCGGCAATGATGATTCATTTGACGGTGAACACTAAGCTACCGCCTGTGGGTACAGTGGAATAATGTGTGCTAGCTAAAAGCTACTTCGAACTTGTCAGGGGCCTGTTCGTTCGAGGTTGCGGTTAGTCATTAATTCGTTAAATAGATTGAAGAATTATCCATTGATTAAACGGCACTGAATTGTTATTGCAGCATTTTCATTGTGCTGCTTTGAAATGACCAGTCCCTAGTAAGGTGCACGGGCTCGATCCTCACCGCTGCACATTTGCATTTGAAAATTCATCATATCCTACTTAGGATATGATTGTGAGAACAGCACCTCGTATCTATTCCTGCAAACACCACTGGCCATTCTCAATATGTCTGTGATATTTTTTCTAAATTTCTACTTGAAATCGTCACATGTCTCTTTGGATCTATGCTGGTGAACATCGATAGAGATATCCGACGCCTCATGCCGAAAATATGATAGCAAAAGGTATGTATCGATACTAATACAAGCAATTATACGCTCGAGCCGGATAGAGCATGCCAGATCGAATTAAATATATATTCAATGACGCCGAAACGAATGACGGTAATCATTTGTACTGTTCCTTCGTATTAAAACGTATAGACATGTTTATCTGTCGAAGCTATCCCCGGGGGTAGCCTGCTGGGTGGTCGTTCGTGTGCGCCTGCCTTGCAACCGGAGGCGGTACGAAGTTGCACGCAGGAGCTCGATTCCCACCGATGGGCATTTGCATTTAAAAGGGGCCTTTTATACGAATCAATGCAAAAAGTCATTTCGTGGACGTTAAATATTTAAGACTGAGGGTCATTCCGGAAAACAAAAAAAGACGTATTTGTATGTCTATCGTTGAAGTTAGCCGGCCTCAATTAGCTGAAAACGAAATGCCCAATGTTATTTTCAATGTAAAAGAAGATCATTATACAGGTCTGTCGAAGCCAAAGGTAATATTCTAGTACAGGTCAATAATAAGGAATCTGTGCGTGTGTCTGTCTGTTTGAGATCGTATTCAACCCTAAGTACTACAATGTCGAAGGTTCACTCTCAAGCGCAAGTGCTTATCAGGGGTTTATCATCGGGACAACAAGGACATAATCGCGCAGAGAGGAGAAGTATAACAGTACCATGGGACGACCTTGTCTGCGTATCGTTTCGGCATTCGTCACTTACGGGGATCTCTGTGAGAGGTTATCCTAGTTGACGCGACGCTAGCGTCAACAGCTCGCGCGAGCTTCGCGCATTCGAGCCGACGAAACGCAGCAGTTCCTCGCTCACACCTCACACCGGTGGGTACCGAACGCACCGTTGAATGTATGTACAGTTTACGTGTATCCACAAGATGCTATGCAACGCTTAGCCTTAACGTACTTAGTAGTATTAGCACTATGATTGTCAGAACGTCACGATGTTTAACCACTGTTGTCGACCCACTGATAATCCACGCCTTGTACGTCCTCTCAGCACTCCTCACAAATGCAACGCCACCTCAGACTTGCACTTCACCTATCCACCACTACTTCGAGCAGTAATAGTTTCTCGTTATCGCAGCAGTACAACGTGGTGCTAGCTGCAGTAGTTTAAAGTAGTCGTTAGATTTGGTGGCCGGCAGCTCGAGCCGTTACGATGATCCGCTGTCCGTCATTCGCGTAGTGGGTGTTTACGTGCGTAGACGAACCAGCCAGTGAAGATTCAATGTTTGGCTCCACACACGCGAACAGGCGAATATCGACCCACTCGTAGTTCGCAAATCACTAACCAAAAACACCCGCTGACGTTACCTCAGGGTACTTCAATGGCACCGACGTGCGTTTCGACTCATACCATCACGGGCTGTGTAGCTCCGCTTTTCCGTCTGAGCACTGCCACAGCGGCAAGTACCGCGGCCACAGCCGAGATACTACTATTGGTGTGAATCTAGTGCGAACCTTTGTTTTCTACAGTACAGAATTCGTGCTCGGAAAGTGATCGTCCTAACCAGTGCACACGTCGTCGACAGAGATCACCTGCTTGAAGCTCCACAAGCGTCCGAGAGAGACGCCCGGTCCACAACTGTGTACGGATGTTCACTCTCGCTGGTTCTGTCCTGAGCAGGTATCTGATGCGGTTGCAGGTTTGCATTCGATTCCGCTTCTCCGCATGATGTATGCCCAATCCCGATATTGTTCGGTGGGAACCGTCGCTCGCGGGAGGTTGCCGCTTACCTAGCGGTGGTGGCAATAGCAGCTAACGGGTTTAGACTGTTCGCCCGGCACGACGTCCCGTTGGTGGATGTTTTGCGCGCTGCAGCGATGTTTACCTGTTCGATTGGTGTCCCCGTGATCGAGTAGCTCTATCTCCAGTTCCACAGCGCATATATGCACGCCCCTCCTTGGTCGATATGTCAATCAATCCGTGGAAGATTCATGATCCCCAAGAATGGCGTTCGAATTGGCGATCACGCTATGCCCTGTCTTGCTATGTGTATGTACAATGAATAGGCATTCGAAATGCGCGGTTGCGTCACCGAAATTCGATTGACCAACAAGATTCGGGTGTAAGGCTGCGGATATCGTGGGGGAGAGCTGCATATTTATCTCCTAGCGGTTCACAACAGTTACGGGATTATTTTTCAAACTGCACCGCCTTAATCCCGTGATCACCGAATCACTCACGACACCTTCCAGCATGTCAAAACGGAGCTACTGGCCAAGGGACAAACTGCAACGACGACAAACCTGAGCTCACCCCAGTATAATAGTACCCGAGTCGAATTAGCACGTAGATCGAGCGAGTGGTCGCTCACCGAGGACCAACCAAGTCACACGGGTCCGGTGCTGTTCTGCGAGAAACTGCAGAGTCTCCTGTTATTCTGCGCGAATTGTGCGGCTCGCCACAGGCTTGAAATCCCTCTGATTTTCAGAACACATCGTTGAAGCAATGGCTGACCGTTTTTCCTGCACGATCCAATCGATACAACTCGACAAAAACTAGAAGAGGCTCTATTGCGCCTTTCACACAACCGTCGGCTCTAACAACCGCCTTTTCAAAGATTCTCAAGCACTTGCTTAATCTTGATCTGACGACGTCGGTCAGACAGCTCCGTCACTCTTTGTTTCACAACGATAATGATGGAGTCGTCTCTCCTGGCACTGCATTCCGTCTTGTCGGTAGTATTTCACGGCTTCGACGAACGATCCCAGATCGATTTCCTCTCCTCACTCTACGAAGTGCCTCGTATCTTCGTAGTGTCCGCTATGCGTAGCGTACTTTGTAGTCCTGAGTCCGAACAATTCACCTTGCGTCTCGAGTAAAATCCTTCGCTCTCCGTTTATATTCCCATTTTCTTTTCCGGCTAGTGACTGTACACTCGTCGCGCAGCCGCCATTAAGCGATGGGAGCCACTATCGATCAGACGAAATCTTCCCGAAACTCGCGCAATGACTCAATCTGACGAACCGAACGAATGGTACGAACAAAGGCACCTATCAATTTCAGTTACACCACCGCTGATGCTAGGCGGCTATCGGGCGAAACTGGTCGCACTTGATCAGGATCCACTCGGCACCAACACCACCGTCGGCAATCGTATTTGCTGTGGTCGAGACGAGCCAACAACTCGGCTCCGTTTGATGATCTATAGCTCGTCACTTGGAGGCGCTGTAAGGAAGATCTTCTCGTAGTAGATTCGTCTGTCGTCCTGACGTCCCAGTAGTGAGCAAGCCGCAGCTCAGCAATGGGACTCACTCTGCGCGGCGGTGGACTCCTAGCTAGGTAGTCAGCCAGCGGCTCCTATGGTCGTCTCTCTCTTCTAACCAACCTGACACTGCGGCTGCAGTAAAGGGCTGGCTACCCACTCACTCACACAGCTCCTTTGCTGCTCCTGAGCCTAGCGCTCAGCCTCGGGTTCCGTCATTACTCCGCTCGATCTGTGCTCGCAGGATGCGCGCGCAGTCAAAACAGACTGTGAGAACACCACACGCATGCGCCACGAATCCTCAATGCCCCCGAAGCTCCCCCCAGCCGCTCCGAGCTGTCCTGTATGCGGCCCGCTGCCCCTACACGACCCACACATGCACACAAAACCCACAAGGCACAAACAGCCCACACTGCCCCGGCCTGCCCGAACCCCAGACCCGTGAGGGCATACCCCCGGGGACCGCGCCGGACACAAGACACATTGCCGGCGAACGAGACTACGACGCCATCTGGCGATTGCCCCCGAAAACAGACCGTTAGCGCGCGCGCGCGAGCGCTCTCTCTCTTGGCCTGCGGGCAGGTGCGTGGTAAAACACACTGTCACCGTCATGGACGTCGAGAATGACGAAGCAATGGATCATACGTGCATCGAAGTTACCATTAAAGAGATGTTCGTTGGCTAATATTGCCGTTGACTGCATTGTCACCTATCTATTCTCGTGTCCGTGTCGTAACATCACGGTGTACTTATGTACAATCCATTTTCGCTACGGCGTCGACGGGACGTCCGCACCCGGCTCATGGGGTCATCTGGTAGAAACACCTCGGAATACTCAGCTGTGCTGCTCGCTAACGAGAGTCGCACCGAAAACACTTCATGGGCCGACGATGTCAGGGAGATGCATCAACACTACTTGTCAAGATTCGTTGGTTACATTTCAATCAGAACACATCAGAATGTATATTTCTCCTTCGTCTAACTATAGCCTAACTGGAAGTCATTTATATCACATTAATTAACTAATTTTCAACTGGTCAGACATAGATAACGCTTGAGTCACCATATCGAAACGCAGTCCGCACCATCATCTAACAGCATTAACGCGGTTTAGCCCCCTGAACGGCTCATTATAACAACAGCTCTCTTTTTGGTCAATCCCTCTCGCATGTGCTGTCATCCAAGTCGGAACCTTCAGTGGGCTGAGCCAAATGAGTAGACCAGTGTAAGCTCTCTTGCTCTCAATCGTATGCGAGAATGGAAGATTCAACAAATATGTTACGTTTGATTTTTTGCCGTAGTAGAAAGATTTAGAGTTGATTTTGAGCTCTGTTTGGGTCGACGTCCACGGTCTAGCTGTTGTTTGGGCTCATATGCTCGGTGGTACGAGGCCCCTCTGACCAGTACGTTTTCCGTTGGTAGCAGCGAGAAGCGATACGGGATTGGAAAAAACTGTTTTTCGAGCTGACCCTCAGCTGTTCCCCTATCTGACAGGCCTCAGCTCTTAACCTTTAGGTATTACTATGAGGACCTGTCGGGGCCACCTTTGCTTATTTTCTGCCTTACTCATACCTGACGAGAATCTTCAGATAAAGAAAGATGATAAAGAACTCCAAAGATTCTCCGCGTCTGACAGGATTTGAACCCAACACACACGTGTCCCTCCGGTCTAGTAGTCTAAGAAGCTCACCACTAAACCATCCAGGAGACGATACAGGATTGGAAGGAAACCAGTTGCTAACCTGCAGCGTCTGATGCCTGGTGCAACATGGTATATGATGACAGAATGCCGCTAACCTGAAACCTGTGTCAGTTATGTCCGTACAAAGTTGGCTTGAACATATGATACGTAAGCAGTAAGGTAAGTCACGCTGGCAATGAACTACTGTTAACTGGTTCACTGTGTCGTAACGTCAATGAGTGTGATATGTGGTCGAAGTGTGAGTCCTTCATGATACTTGTGTGTTTACTAACAACAATGTCCGAAGTGACGCTACGAAAATGCCATTACTGTATATCATTCCCCGGCCGGCCCGTGTGCGCTAATATGTGATGAGGAGTCTCACTGGTTGGGAGTGAAGTTTAGGGGGTCAGAATCAGGTCTGCCATATTCAGGTTCAGAGTTTGGTGCCATCGAGCCTCTCGAGCTGACTACGAGAGCTAACTACAATGTCGTTTAGTTGGAGATGGAGATCAGCAATATGCCCCACTTCGACGGGTTGTATGTGAACTGCGTCGCCCGCAGCGACTGACCCACAACAGGCACCTAGTCATTCAGGTATATGAGCTATGTATGAACACCCTCTTTCATAATTATACCCCGAAAGACTGCCCAACAGACTCAAACAGTGAAACAGAGAAAGATGATTACAAACAAACTTTTAATTATTATTGTATCCAAACAAAACGATCACCTATGTATCATTTGGGCTATTGGACAGCTATCCGAGAAGAAATGTATTCCAACCATCCTGCTGCGTGAGGCTATACTCATTCAATACGAGGGATGGGAACTAAATCATTACTATAGACGACGGCCTCTTTCCGGGCACAATGTGCAGTGCCTCAATACGATGCCAATTTGAAAGCCTCTTATGCAGTTTGTAGGTTATGCTAACCTGTGAACTGTGTGCGACTGAGGTCGTAAACTATTGCGTTTTAGTCTCTTCATTTGAAGTCCAATGAACAACAGTCATTATCAATAACAACGGCAACAATAATAATTCAGTCAATCAATCGACTCATTGCATTTCAAACCAGCCTCATCATTTTCTCTATCTTCTTCTAACGAATAAGTGCCATTTTTCGCCTAGCCGATCCCCCACTAAACCCTAAGGTTTTCGGGCTAACTCTCAGCCAACATTTAACATATTCCACGGTACCGCTTTTAGCATTGCTTCGTAAACCCTAACCACTGCTCTGAACGAGCTCGGCGGCACTAAGCTATCGCCTTATCGATGTCTCCGGTCGCCCGCGATGAGCGCCCCGCATAACATCATCCCACTGCCGACAATAACAACAATCCGTTCATTCGATATGATGTTATCTTCGATTTTGAGTGGTGCTGTGTAATTCGTCTGCTGTCAAAAGAGTGTCCCCTCTTGACCTGCGCCAGACTTTGACTGTCGTTGGCGCTGCTGCTGCTGCTGGGTTACGGCCGCCGGGTGGATCTACTTCTCGGGCTGTGTGAGTCCCACTGAGCTTGTCGTTCGGTGTATCTTCATCAATTGTCACTAGTGAACGAATCTCGAAGAGCAGCGTTAATGAGTGGTTAGATTTTTGATCGCGGGAAGAGTCGTTGATCCCTTGTTTTTGGTTGTATTCGCAAACGACTCAGTCAGTGGGTGTAATTTACCAAGATTGTTGTTTGTTTCTCTTCGCAGAGTGAGAGACGTGCTTGTATCGAACACGGAAACGTATGCCTGTCTGAGTGGACTTAGGCGAAGTCTTTTTCAAAAGGGAATAGATTCGATAGCCGGCGCGCTACCATTAAAATAATGGCTCTTAGAATTTTGGTTGGATGCAAGCGTGTCGTCGACTACGCCGTGAAGGTAAGAAGCATCATGATTTGTGTGGGGATTCGCATCTTTGGTTATCTCGGGCTCACCCGCGCCAAGATCGAGATATTTGTTAGCTACTAAACAGTGGAAATAAAGTGCCCGTTCAGGGTCTCACTGCTGTATCGGCTCAGAGGAAAGTGATATGAGGTGGTTCGGAGCGTCTCTATGATGGTTGGATATCTGGTGCCCGCTACCTTTTATAATAAAGTGCGCGAATGAAGAGCATTCTATTGAATAACGAATCAAGTCGAATTCATCGCGATGAATATATCCATATATATATATATGGCAGGGTCAAACTTCGAGTTGACCAAATCTACATGTCATTGGCATTGGGTAGTACACTGACAATGTGTGAGCTAATTTAGTCTACGCTTTACGTGATCAACTCCAAATGGGCGTCATTTGGTGGTGTCAACTTGATCTTGCCTGAGGACCTTATGTCTAGATACGAGCCAACGATACCGGAATCAGTGACGTCTGTGGTTCCATAACGCACCCTGCCGTTTGACTATAGAGTTATATTTCCACGAAATGTCTTACGTCGAACGAATGAACAGACGAGATGGTCGTTTGAAATTAGCTTTTGTTCATGTATAATTATCAGTTTTTCCCATGTTTAATATACCCTCCATCCGAGCAGGTGTAACAGCTTAATAATACACAGTAACACTGAGCTGGTAGTTTGAGTTACATGTCATATGCTTTACAGAGCATTCTATCGAAGGTGATGTCACGTGCAAGGTTTTTGCCTTCTCGACTGTCTATTAATAAGCGCTCACGGTTATTACTGATGCCAGTAGTTCTTCCCTTCTTCACGTTCGGACGCTAGCACTGGCGGCGACTACAGCTGAAGATGATGGCCCCAAAAATAGATTTCGACTCTCAGACTTGTGTGCGCGTTAAATGTGCTCACCCGAGTGAGCTGGTCGACATTAATCAGCATTCAACAAATCCTAACGTTGTATCACTACTATTTGGTGTGTTCTCAAAGGTCTTTCTACATTGTTGGTTCGTCTCTCCTTGTTGATTTCATTGTCAGGTGCGCGTGAAGCCTGACCAGAGTGGCGTTGTGACCCAGGGTGTAAAACACTCTCTTAATCCATTCGATGAGATCGCTGTTGAGGAGGCCGTCCGACTGAAGGAGAAAAAGCTCGCAGAGGAGATCATCGCGGGTATGCGTCCATTGATAGTTTAAGCAATGATAATAGAAGAACAGATACACTATATATGATGTATACGGGACGCTTGGCCCAATAAGGTTAAATTATTTTTCTTACTCAATGGTTGGACCTTTATAAAAAATATATATATTATATATGGGGTAACGGTATAATATATATTGACCAGTGGTGTACTGCTTATGTTAGGTGGCTCCCACTGCTTCGTGTTTTATTTAATACATAATAATCGCGCCAGACGGCTATAAACACGAATGCCGAACTAGCTCTCGACAACTACCGCGTTTGGGTCACATATGTTTGCGGTTACAGCCTTTTTTCGTCGATACGTTTCGTGTTGTGCACAGTCGCTCTACAAGCTGCTTTTTTTTCTATTAACTCCTACCAGACTTGTCTACAACTTGCCTTGTCTGTGATTTATTTTGGACGAAGACGACAGTAAGCGGAAGACAGATGTTGGCAAGATTTGGCCATGTGGTGAACATGTCCACATCTTTTCTCTTATTCACGTTGCTGACAACAGATTCCCGATACGAAATTTATGACATGCTGATCAGACCGGAGTTAGTAGCTGTCTCTCCCGGAGACATTTAGCTGTGTGGCGTTTGCGAAGTTCACTTCTTATCGCATGTCATCTTAACATAAATAAAACTACGTTGTCTCCCAGGTGGCTTCCTCCTTAGGAAAGATTCATGAGATCAAAGCTCAGTGCCATTAATTTAAACCTATCGCAGTCCTAAGATTTCCAGCAGTTTGCGAGACTTTCATGTGCGTGTTCCTTAATGGACAGACAAGGTCGTCAGCTGCGACAAGATATTCATGATATTAGAAGTTGACTAAGATATCAAAAAAATATATTATAATATTAATAAGAAGTAAATAATAATAATAAACTAAAAAAATATATCACAGTAATGCTTGAGCATAAATAATAATAGTATGAGTTGTAATAGTTAGCTAGTTAGTTCGTTAGTTTGCTAAATAATAAGTAGTTATTGATAGTGGTAAGTAAAGGCAAAGGTTTATTGGTTTATTAAAGGAGCTGCAATTTTACAGTTGGTAGGTCTTATAAGTTGGTTAAAAGTTATTGATTACGGATACGCTCCTTGATGGCCATCTATCCCATTTATCCTGAATTCGATTGCAGTGTCGTGCGGTCCAGCAGCATGTCAGGAGACCCTGCGCACCGCGCTAGCAATGGGCGCTGATAAAGCGATTCATGTCGAGGTACCTGATGCAGAGTATGCCACCCTGCAACCTTTACACGTGGCCAAAATTCTGGCCAAGCTGTCGGAGAGAACGAAAGCTAACCTTATCCTGGTCGGTAAACAGGTACGTTTCATATGGGACAGCTTTATTCTCAATTATCTACAACACGAGAGCCATGAGAGACAAACTTTCCAAAGCGTCTAGAGTGATCGGATCGCCACATAGTGGCCCCGCGTCCGCGGGTTCCACCATAGCTTGTGCAGAGTGGCCGGCTTCCACGCGTTGAATTACACTCACTCTTCGCGACGACAGCCTTGTGAATGTACACACTATAATTATATTCTGCCTCCCTTGGATTGTATCTGTGGGTGTGTGTGGGTGTGCGACGCGCCTAATGAGTCATTTGTAAATCTCCAGTAGATATTTGTTGCTTCTGCTCGACTTGCGTTTTAAACATGGAAAAGTTCTAATTATGCTGCCGCCTCCCCTCCGCCTTAGGAAAATCATGAAATTTGTGTTTGCGAAGCCACCACTGCAGGGCTCCACACTTGTGCGCAGATACGCGCCTTTAGGTTCAAAGGTGAAGCCCATCCGCAGAAAGCCCATCTACGCGACTAGTGCAGATTTCTTTTTTTCTTTCTTTGATAACTTCGACAATCGTGTTTTCTATTAGGTCACCAGCGTATACATTGAAAGATTTGAGGACGATGAAACTCTCGTTTTCTTCGAATGCACTTTCATTGTAGCACTCATTAAAAGTGACGCCATCATTCAGGAGGCGCTTGTGATATTAATCGGCAGTTTAGCGCCACAGTTCCACGCACTTACGGCCTAATAGTTACTAATGCAGTGGTTCTTCATTTATAAAACTAAAAAAAATATGCTTATTTGTTCTATATCTGTAAACAGTTCTAAGTGCAGTTCTAAGTATATGTAGTTGAGGCTCAAATTATAAATCTCAATATGTGTGGGCTGAGTTCACAATACAGGATCGATGAAAAGCCGCTTTCATAAACTTGTTGTATGTATTTTCGTATCAAAGCTAGGTTAGCCCCTTCTGCAGATAGATGAGTCATTGATGAATTGTCATTTTTTCAGCAGCATTTTCATGTTTTTACCCAATATGTTCATGTCCGCCTTTCTGCAGACATTGCTGCTTGCCTCTCTCATAATATAAACATTTATTATCGTATCGATTTCTCTGATCAGGCGATTGATGATGATTCAAACCAAACCGCGCAGATTACCGCCGGTCTTCTTGATTGGCCTCAGGCGACATTTGTCTCAAAGGTAGAACCACAAGGCAGCGACTCTGCAAATATTATTCGTGAAGTCGATGGTGGGCTCGAGCACATTAAGGTTAGTATTGCTTCCTGTTCGCTAACTAAGTCTAACTAATTAAGAGCTAACTAACTCTAACTAATTAAGAGTATCGCTACGAAATACGTATTGGTTTTACGACATTGTTTTAGTTTTCGTGCTGAGCTGTGGCCATAAAATTCTCACATGGACCCGCTTAGGTTAGATCACTAATTGTAATTTTGTAACTTCTACAAAAATACACAAAAATTGTCAAAGAATACTCCCGTAGATTTTTCACCAAAGATCCTCATTAAACCCTTTCAATGAAACAGAGTTTTAATTTCACACAGCTCTAACTGTTGAGAGCGAGACCTTTCAGGTCTGTAGCACTGTATGAACAAGGTGTCGACCATGAACGAGGCTAACGTGCGCCAGCCAATCATAGTTTCGTTTTTCTTATGTATACTTGCTATGTGTCTGCGTGTGTGTATTTCGGTGGTTTAGGTTAAGCTTCCAGCTGTCGTCAGCGCTGATCTACGTCTGAACGAGCCGCGTTATGCAACGCTGCCCAATATTATGAAAGCGAAAAAGAAGCCCCTCGAGAAGTTGACCGCAAAAGACCTTGGCGTTGATGTTAGCGCCCGTATCAAGGTTCTGTCGGTGGCCGAGCCACCGGTCCGCGAGGCAGGCGCCAAGGTCGAGAACGTTGACGAGTTGCTCGGCAAACTCAAGGAGCTGGGACGTATCTAGATGATTATGTGACACAACATAATATCGTTGAAGTGCCTGTGTCATTTTGTAATCCTTGCAATCGTTGATTGTCCGAAATCCACTCGCGGCCTTGCTCAGCGTCACTGGCACGTTTGCCCTGCGCAGGAGTCGTCCTGTGCCGGACCCAAAGACCGTGCGACGACTGAGCCAAAACACATTGGACATGATGACGGAAGCGTCTTGCTCCAACAGATGGATGGTTCCCGAAGTTGGACACCACCTCATTACGATGTACCCAGTCATTTTGCCGGGTCAAGTTCGCTTCGGGCCGTTGACCTCTTATTTTATGTAAAACCCATACAACAACAGCAACAACAAACAACAACAACCGGTACAACACAAGACACACAAGAGACAGACACAGATTTTGAAGACGTAAGATTTTCTAAATGTCGAATACAAAACGAGGCTCTGCTGCCCCACTGGTAAACGCATGTTATAAAGGCAGGGCCAGTCGCGTAAAGGTGGTACGGAATAAGCGTCAACCTATCTGTACTACTAGGAAATAATAAATAGATAGATACAGTCCCTCTTATAGTCAAACAAAGATGAACATAGTTAGAAAAGGTCTCCGAAGAGGTATACGTTGGACGTTATCTTCTGAACTCATAGTAGCACGAGAGGACCACTGCTGACCAAGCTCAAAATCTAAGCCGTTAAGTGTAAAAGAATATTCACATGATAATAAAACAATTGTTTTTCTAACAAATCTAACGTAAATGGTTGTTTTTTTTTCCTCGAATAATTCATTTAATGGTATTCTGCAATTTCTTTCATTCACGATTGAGTAATTCATTTATAAATCGATATCCACCTGTACCCGCATCGTAAGCGTGGCATCCGTGTCACATCTGCCGCCGAGCAAATCATCAGAATGGTTCGTTTAACCGACAACGCACTATACCATAGGTCATTTCTAGTTTGTTGGGTTAATCGGTAGATACTGGATACTGCTTTTCGATTTGCTTTTCACATTTGAGCTCAACGTGTTTCGAAGGTACGACAAAACAACGTAGCCGACTCGTGTGCTCATCGCAAGCTTGCATCTATCCGAGCTATGCTCTTCACAAACAGACAAAGTAGACCGCGTTTGAAATAGGTAAAATATTGGAAGATTGATATCGGTGTGTTTGCTCTCAGTCTCTGGCTATCAGAAGCCAGAGGCCGCGGGTTTGAGCCTCGCGGTGTGACATATATGAGAGCTTAAGCATTGTAAAATTGCTGCTCCTTTAATAAACCAATAAACCTTTACCTTCTGATACGGCCCGCCTTGCTGCTTCAACAAACTCTCATATCGGAAACTCGCTTCGTACTGCCTAGAAATTGTTCTGGAGGATCCATGCCAAGACGAATCACGATATATTGACCTAAACGAAATTTTCCGGGCTGACCCACAGGCTTAAACATATAGCTTCAACGGAACTCATTTTCGGCATAAGGCTTCGTAAGATAGACCCCTCTTTAAATGCAAATGTGCAACGGTGGAGGACGAACGATATCTCACCTAGCCAACTTGGCCTAAAAAAATGTTTACGACTGATTATCATATCTGTAATCAACATCACCGTTCGTTCTCGGACGACATGCTCCTTGCCTTTAGTATTGTTGTGAAATTGATTTTCTTCGTACGATATCATTAATGTTTCTCAATACAATCTGATGATTCTCTATGCTGCTAGTTGATTCGAAATGTGTAAGTACCCTTCGTCGAACTCGAATTGCGTGACATGAAGCTTTACTTCTCTAATCTCTTAGGCATAATAATAATAATAATAATAATAGATTTTGCGCAGATTTTTCCCGCAATAGACATATTGCCCGCTGTATGAAACCTGCATATGATTGAGTGATGAGTGACAAATTTTTCCAGAAAAAGCTCAGTTACCGGCAGGCTGGTATCTAATTTAATACGCTCAACAAGGCAATACGCACGTTCGGTATTGCTTACGCTCGTTCTCAAAAGAGAGTATGAATAATTTGTGCGGCATCTTCATTATATCGTGCATTAGCTGTGTGACATAAAAGAGAGCTTAAGCATTGTAAAATTGCAGCTCCTTCAATAAACCATTAAACCTTTATCTTTAGCTCCCGGACCTGGTATGACACCGTCTAACGGTGTACCCACCAGCAATAATAGCGACAACCTCCAGCAAGCTCACCGCGAGTGGCCGAACCGAATTATGGAAGACGATAAATCATGCAGATGTCCCCTACACAATGAAAACGCTCGGGTATATATTGTATGGATTTTATATTAAAATATCAAAACGGAAGAAGACGACATTTTGTGAATATACTCATTTCTTGTCAAATGATACACAGAGTTTGTTCTCGAAATAAAACGGAGCGTTTGTCATCATAAAAGAGACACAAGAAAAACGCTCATGAAAACGAAATTTTTATATTTAGTATGTTCGCATCCTTGTATCGTGTAATGTGTCCGCATGTGTGTGTGTGTATTTCCATATATATATATATATATATATATATATATATGTATACGTATATTGTCTTTTTATAGATACTGTGTGCAGCAGGGTACTGCATAATAGTCGTGAATTTCAAATCGCATTAAATTCGCGACTGACAACATTACCGTACCATCAATGGACCTTTGCCCTTAAGGTGCTATTATTATTATTATTATTATTGTAATCTATTATTTTAACACTTATCTATACGCCATAGTCAGCCTTTGATCGCTGCCACAACAACAACAACATATACAACAACGTACAGTACAATGTTCATTCAAACTATGGATTCTTCTTATTATTATTATTATTATTATTTCCGTGTAGAATTTTCCTGTTGCCCCCGTGGGAGGTAGGAACGGACATCTTCCCAGAGTTGTTTTGCCCCGGGCACCTCTAAAAATCATTATTTTCAAATTTCGTTTAGTCATGTCTGGGTGCTCATCCCCACAGCTCTGTTCAATTGATCGAATGTCCACTGTAGTTCTTTATTGGCCTATACGATTAGTTGAGGGCGACGTCGAAGCCGATCAATCGACACAGTTTCAACAGCGTCCGTCTCATTAGCCAGCGGACCGCTGTAGTGACTCCGCTAAAGTGCCGGGCATCATCGTCGCGTGCGATCGGTGGAACCCCAGGACATATATATATATATATATATATATGTATATAATACACTCGAGCAGGGGGAGACGATAACTGCCTGTACGGCTATTTGTACTCGACGCAGACGCGATCGGCTTTATCTTCATACGAACGATGTGAGAAGGCTGCAGTCGCTATCACCAACTAAACATTATTGATATCCGTAACGATTATCGGTATCCGTATTATTATTCGAATTCTTATTATTATTATTATTATTGCTGAGGGACTCTCCTTGAGGAGGGTTGTATAACGAAGAACCAGTTGTTGTCAGTCGTGTGACATCAAGTGTCGTTACTATAGAGCACTTTTAGCACTATACAATATTTATATGTATATATATTTATATATATATATATTTGGATGGGGTCGTGGTTGATGGATATATTGACGAATAAACAAATGAAAGTTCGGGCCCCTTGTTCATTTACCTCCTCTCTCTCTCTGATCGCGTGATCGCTTGTTACAGCTTTCCACGAACCTGCTTTGCAAACATACATTTCGTGTGTTTGGTGCGAGGGGATCGAATCTGTGTCAAATCAAAATCAAAATATGCATCTTGTCATAGGGTTGGCATATAGGCGATTTCGTCTGTAAAACGCTAGGCCCCGCAGGGGATTCTATCCCCAGTTGAGCAGTGTCTCATAGTGTCCTTTATGTACAGGAGATGTGGTTAGCCTTGGATAATCGCCTCCGCTGACGTGGGTGTGGCTATTTCACAAATTTTGGGTCGAATTTGGTCAAATAGGATTCATTCGATTCGCTGCTGCAGTTCGACGAACATATGATTATTCTTCTTCTTGATTGTGGACGAAACAGTAAGAAGTGGTGACTTCTGCTCAGCAGGGGATTGCCTGGATATACAAAATGTTGAAAAAGTAGAAAAACGCTGTGTGATGTTTCGGCCGTTTGTACACCTCCAGTGTTAGCAGTGACCGTCACCGAAATTCGGCCTCTGTCTTCAGGTGAATAGAGAAATCTGATCTACTTTCATCAGCCGCTCGTGGTCTGGAGCGATTCTCCGATCAGCAGAATAACCGATGATCAGACCAGATGTGGTCCGGCGCCACGGCCTTGAGCACCTGAAGCTAGCGGCCGAATGCTCCGACGGTGTCCTGATGGTCCCAGTGACAGGCCACGAATAGGAACGGCCAACGGCCGGGAGTAAAGAGAACTTTGGCCAGTGTTTGACTTCGATTCGATATGATTGTGACCGGCGTGATGTTGGTGTTTCAACTGCTCGTTCGTTGAGTCGTTCGACAAATAATCTCTTCTTAGTTGAATGATAGGACGAGGGTGGAGTTACATTTTTTTGGAAAGACTGAAATGAATGAATTAATTATTAGTGCAATTAGGCCAGATGGTCATAGCGGCTTAAGTTGATACATATATACAAAAAGGAGCGTTGAGTGGCAACCTCATTATTTCCATATATTAACACAATACCCTTTGTTGAAAGGGATATGTCACTTCACTGAGCTTGAACCGGCATCCTCTTGCTTGTTAGAAGGCTTTTACCCGCTGAAGCCAACGGACATTTATGTTACATATATTCTACAACCTGGGCCGTTCTTTCCTTCTCTACTGATCTGTCTATTATAGTATGTGCACTAACTATTAAATAACGCGTTCGTGTAAATTGCCTACTCATGCGAGATTCCCGTTGAACCAAACCACTCAGTCGCGTCTGAACGATGATGCCATGATTTTGCATTGTCAGGGAGCTGAAGCGCTATCAACGGACTCAAGCCTTACGCGTTATTGGGGGGCCGTCTGCCGTTCAAGTTAATCGTGACCCCAGGTGCTCCTGTTCGGCTGTTGTTGATCACCCCCGACGTTGGTGTGAGATGACCGTCGGGTGGTGTGCCCCCGTTATCCTCGAAAACCTCATAGCTCGGATTATTGAACTCGTCATCAACGTCGTCGTTGTTGTCGAGATGACTATCATTGGGGTGGCCCTGCTGCGCCTCCATCCTGGCGAGGTCGTCAGGCGATTTCGGTGGCGACGGAACAGGTGAGCGGCGGCACACAGCGCTCATAACCCGGTTCGTCCAGATCGCGTACACCGGATTCGGGAACTATCGAAAATGAACAAGAAGATGGCGTTCACACGCATGTCATACAGTTAATAGATATTTGCGACAGTTCACTCGTGCTAAGCGCTTGTCACCACATAATGGTCACGTGATAATGCACTCATACTTTTACTCCATTTTTTAATCGAGAACTTAAGCATTGTTAAAATGGCAGTTACGGAAATAAACCGCAAATGTTATGTTATATGTACATTGGTCTTGGTGTCAGATTGAGGCAGAACTCTAAAATGTTCCAGTTAGATAAACTAGCCGCCCTTTCGTCGACGGACTCTCCGACGATCACTTAATTCGGTACTTACGGCAATGGCGCCACGGGGCAGGGCATCGGCCGGGTCGACGCCGTCCTTCGCGAGCTGCTTCTGCTTATTTCGTTGCTTGTGCATGAGCAGTGTCAATAGTAGGAGGATGCACATCACGACCGTGACCGCGAGAACTGCGGCGGCCAGTGTCGTCGTGCGAGCGTCGACAGTTCGCGGCTCGAGGAGCCGCTTGACGGCTAGCACCTCGTTGCGGTCAGCGCTGTAGATGACTTCGACCCGACCTGAACCGTGAGCTCGGGTGTCGGGGGCCGTCTCGCCCATCGCGTTGTCGTCCTCCACAGCGATGTAGGTGAACCGGGAGTTCTTGTACTCGGCCACCTGATCGCCTACGCGCAACATCTTGCCCATCACCTGCATGCCGACAAATGTTACCGCTTATATTTAGTGGGTGAGTTACGAGTGGGCGTGAGCAATGACATAGCCACCACTGGGTCACACGAGTGAAGCTGGTGAAAATCGATTTGTCATCATCGTTCCGCGTGTAACTGGAACCATTATTGAAGCCACTTCTCTCTGCATCCTCTCGGATGGATATCAGATGTCACCAATTGCAAACAACACCCCGCAATAGTATGCGTACTAGAAACAGCTAGCTCATGTACGGGGTTGGCCATACTGTGGTACGTAGACATGAACAAAAACGGGGTTCCGATGTATCTATACATAGCAATCAGATATACGTCATACCCCCGAGTGGCTGTCCTCCTTACCAGTTGCTCGATCTTGTACGCCATGTTGGCGCAGTGAGCTCCTCGTAGAGTGAAGCGAGCATGCATCATGTTATCATTATCGTTGGCGTTGCCACCCTTGGCGACATCGTTGGCACTCTCAACGCGAACGTCCTCTTCACGGAAATCCGCATCGATCGAACGAAGTGCCCGTTTCAGGCCTTCGGATAGGCTCGTCTCACCCTGCTGTTTGTCGACAGCTTCAGCCACGGGCGCGGAGCCGGCGAACGCCAAGTCCATATCAACGCGGGAGATCTTCACAGGAGCTGCAGAAATTCAGAGAGGAAGTGCAAGGGCAAGAGAGAGAGAGAGAGAGATAGAGGGAACGTAGAATCCTGCTGTTACTCACGCTGTCGCCGCCCGAACCCTGAACGATGCCTTATGCATTCGATATATTATTGTTATTATTACGTCGTCATTCCCCTAGCAGCATTTGCCTATACAAAAGTACACGTGATCTCACACACTATTCTCGATTAGTGATTGAGGGGTACGGAGACGTTTGCCCAGCGAGAAGCTCATATTTACCGCATGTCTTCGAGCCAGCTGTGAACGGTTCGCCCATCTGGTGTCCGACAGCATCAACGCACCAGCACTCCCTTTTCGTTGGGAGAGCGATGCACTGCGTCGCCAGGAACGCCCCATCATTGTCACACTCGGGAATGTACACGTGGCCAAGGACTGCGTTTTTCTTTTGCAGCGCCTGACATTTTGGCATGATCGCGTTGATCATGTTGCTGAGATCGGTGCTCTCGGGAACCGCTGGACGGTCGCAGTCCGCCGGCTCGCCGGTTTCACTGTGAATCCAGATGGCTCGACAGTCGCATGGGTCGACTTGACACATCGCGGAAGCGTCACCTGGACAGGTCGCTGATGCGCAGGCCTTCACCCTGTCACATGGCTCTCGAGTGAGTCCTTCTTTGGTGATCGTGTCGTAGGGGCAGAGCACAAGATCTGGACAGCGCATCTCGCAGGCAGCCTTTGACAATGAAGAACAAAATAGTACCTCGTTATTCGTGGCAGTGGACGGTGAGTGTAATGCATCCGAAAACGATCATAGCATTATGGGAAGGGTTGGACTCAAGGTATAGCCTTAACTCGCTAATCTGTACGGCGTATTTCTGTTGATAAACGAATGTACCTGCTGCGAGTATCGTGACGCTCTGTTGTCACTACCTAACCTAGCCTTCGGTAGCGGTTCAACAGTCTATTGCAGTCAGCGAGATGATCTCTTACCTTCGTTTCGAAGTTGTTTGCGTTGCCACCGCATCCTCCGTATTGGAACTCCTCACATTGTGCGGTGATCGGGTTGTACCACCATTTCATGAAAGCGCCCATGCACAGTCCGCGCTCCTTGGGCAGTTCGCATAGTGACTTGGGCTTTTTGCACTGTTGCTCACAGTCTTCGGCACTCTCGAAGTTGTTATCGTTGCCGTTACACTGATAATCAAACTGTTCGCACTTCTGCGATGTCTGGTTGAACGTGAACCGAACGCGGGGTCTGATGCCGGAGTTCACGTGGCACGGGGCAGTCTTGAACGCTTCCTGATCGCATGTAGCATCGCAATCGACCTTGTCACCAGCGGCGTCGACGAAGTGAGTTGCACACTCGTTACAAGGATCAGCCACACACATTGCGTCAGGGTGAGCAAAGCAGGTGGCCGAGCTGCACTCGTCCCGGCAAACCTTGGCCGTTTGGCCCTTGGGACAGATATCGCCAGCGGATTCGCGCTTAGTGACTGTGCCGTTGACATCGCAGGCGATGTGGCCCTTAGTGAGGGTCGAGTCAATAGCCACACCGAAGCGGTTGACGCACCATGCGAGCTGGCCTTGCGATTGGCTGACAGCATATCCACCATCGGCCGAGCAGACAGGCGGCGCGACGACCATCGTGGGCGGCATCGAAGCCTCAGGTTCGGGCGACTCATCAACCGGCATCTGGCACATGGCACCGCACGGCCCTTTGCAACACTTCTGCTCAGCAGCGCAGTGACTGTCCTCCATACACTGCACCTTGGGGAACAAGCATGCCGGAGTGATTGTCGGAGCCGGACAGCTTCCAGGCTTGACTTTGCCCTCGTTCGCTGCCGCGTCGTCGACAACGGGCGCCACGCAGGTCGTGGAGCACCCATAACGGCAACAGCGGTCCGAGGTCGAGCAGTCGCTATCGTCGTTACATTCAGTGCGGCAGCCAGATACCATTGAGTGAAGCATGGTCTCAGCGAAACCCCCTCGAGGACATTCGCCCTTCTTCACGATCTGTGGCGTCACCTGCGACGACGCCTCGCGCTCGTGTTGCCCATTAGCGTTCATGTGGTTATGACCGAAGAGATAGTTGAGAAGGGTATCAAGGGATCCCTGTTCGATGTGACGCATTGCGACGGCAGGAACCGGCGTCTCCGACTTCACTGTCATCTTCACCTCGGCGAAGTTCGGGCCGACGATAATTCGCCCGCTGGGCTGAGCGTGCGGCATAGCCTGCGATGCAGCGGCGGCGGGGCCTTCGGCTCCCATTACGCGTTCCATGATCGAGGTGATGTGGCTCATAAACAAGGCGGGATCGATACCTCCGGGGAGATCTGGCCGGTCTGCTGGCGTGGCCTCTTCACGGGACTCCAGCATGCGCGGAATCTGTTGAATGGGCTCGCTGGCAGCTACCCTGTGCTGCTCCATAGGTGGCTCAGCAGGAAGTCGAACGAGAATTCGCATTCGCGGCACCGTTGATGATAACGCCTGCATGATGTCGAGAGGCGAAGGCATGACTGGTGGACGAGGGACGATTCGTCGTTGGACAACCATTATAATCGGCGCTCGCAGAGGCACCACCACCTTTGGCGGGGCAGAATAGTCAGCGACGGGCTCTTGAATAGGCGCCCGCCTTCTGTTCTGATGATACGCACTCATCGCTCTTGCGGCCGGATCGTCGTAATCGCTAATTTCGTCCGAAAGTGTTTCCCTTTTCGCGCGTTTGTGGCTAGATGTGGCTTCATCGAAGACGACCTTCGGCGAACGACGAACCCGATGAAGAAGTTCATGCGGCATTGGGATCAGGCTACTCGCTTGTCTGGCCATCATCTCGATGGGGCTGGCGAATATGTTCGACGACTGAGCCAACTCATCCTGGAGCATTCCCTCAGAGAGCTCACGAAGCGCACTCACCAGATTGCTGATCGTATTCAATCCCTGATTGGTCCACGCGCGCGAGTTCACCACCTGCTGGGCCTCTTCCTGGCACGCGGTCAGGCCTTTACTGCAGTCGACAACGTTATTGGTCTCGTCGAAGAAGAGCGCCTTGCAGCCTCCACACGGATCGACGCGACAGGTGGCGTTGGTGCGCGCGGCGCAGATCTTCTCACCGCACACCTCCTCGGCATCGCAAATATGCACCGGCTCACCGCCAGGACAGATGGCTGCTGGCGTGATGTGACGCCCACTGCGTGTGCTCGCTGGATCGTTGCAGTTGGGCGTGCCGCGGACCATGCTACCGGCAATCTGGTTGCCCTTCTGATCGACGCACCAGCAAAGGCCGAGGTCGTGCATACACTGCAGGGGCTCCCAGGTGCCGAGACGGGAATTGCACTTGGGTATATATATAGGCGCCGTCGTTACGCTGTTCTTCACCTGTGTTCGCGTCTTCTCTCGCATGAGCTCGCACTCCGTGTACGTCGGGCAGACACCCTCACATTCGTCGAGGCTGGAGAAATAGTTGAGGCCGTGCTGGCAATAGTCAACGTTGTACCTGAATGGCTGACACTGCCGCTCCATCGGGTTGTAGAACCATCGCTGGTGGACGTCCGTGGGCTCATCTTGGGTCTGCACGCACATGGGCGGGGCGCTGAAACAGATCTCTCGCGGCTTCGGGCAGCACTGGGCGAACTCGCCGAAGATATCTAGCTGGCATTTGTGGCTGGTCGGGCAAGCGGCGCCGGCGGGGCCGCAGGTAACCAGGCTGTCATTGACGCTCAGCGCATTGCCCATCGGGCAGACGTTCTCGACCTTGGGTCGGCACAGTGCCTGACGAGAGCATGCCTGCCGAGAGCCGGCGACACATGCGAGTTCAACAAGGCGGCACTCCTCATTTACTCCACACGACAGCGCCTCGCAGGGATCAATACATTCGCATGACGAAGGACAGCCCTTGCTGTCAAGCCTCTGGCCAAATTCGCATTCGACATTGCATTCAACGTTGCACGCCGTCGAGTTGACGTTACCGCCGGCCTCGCGGACAGCTGTGCAGTTCACCTGCGGTGGGCCGGTGCTTCGCGTCGCTGGAATCTCAATGCCGGCATTATCGGCACACCAACAGAATTCGCCCTGGCACTGAAGATCTTCAAAGGCGCGAGAGAGTGGACCGCATGACGGCACTGGCATGCTGCCAGATGGCGTTATCTGTCCAGCGTGGAGCTGATGTTCCCGGATCGTGCGCGTATGCTCGCAGCCACTCATCTGCACGGGCATCATGCACTGGGTGCCACAACCGTTCGAGCAGCATTTCAGCTCGTGGGGGCACTGCTGATCAGCGCTGCACTGAACCTGTAACGGTAGAGAGATTTAGCATGAGATAGATTCGTGTATGTTTTCGCTCAGAGGACAAAACGAGCTTGTGTCGCGCTCGGCTGCTAGCAATATATTTATAATAATTAAGTGAACACTCAACTTCAGCTATTTTATTCAGGGGCCTTCTCACCATAGTACCACAGCCCACGGGAGATTAATGACTCACGTCTGACAGTTTCGAAAACATATCTCTTCCGTGAATTCTGTATCGCACACAGGTTGAGCGACTCGCCGAACTGTCGATCGACCTCAAGTGTGTGAACGCATCTGTTATCATGGTACTCTCACCTCACACGACATTGCGGCGACGGGGGTATCCAGTGGGATGAGGTAGGGACATTGACCCTGCTTGACGCGACCGTCGTGGCGGCTTGCCGCGCCCTCGCTAGGCGACGCACTCGAGTCTGCAGCGGCCGACGACCCGGCACTCGGGGTAGGACAGCATAGACCGTGTTCAGCATCATCACTCGCAGGTACACAGTGGTGTCCCGCAGGGCAAGTGTCTTCCCGGCTACTATCGGCATAGCATTGGACCACTTCGCGGCTCTCAGCATCGATCAGAGGAGCGACCGAGCCACTACCGAAGGGGCACATCAGTTCGAGGTTCTTCTGGGCAGCGTCCTTGCTCACACCTTCAATGTTCCCAATGAGCGCAGACCGAATAAATTGTGGCCTTTAAGTCACCTCTCTACAGATGTTATGGAACTTTCCATGGAGTTTGTTTTCCGTCTTAATGCCTACGAATTACTAAGTCTGCCTACTCATTCACAATGATGGTACAGTAAAAATGATTTGCGATATAATAATTCATTATTTGTGGCCCATACAATATCATTTTCATTATTCATTACTATTCATTGAAATACGAGGTACACACATCCATGTGTTTGGATAGACCGTGCCGCATAATCAGCAGCGGGGATAATGACACAAGATCATGACGAGAGCAGACTTACATTTCGGTACCGGCGGACACCAGCGGTGACTGCACGGAGCGTCGGGCTCAGCCAGCTGACAGATTTGATCTGCCGAGCAACGGGCGTTTTTACACGGATTTCTACAGGCGCACAGGGGACAGCCTTCGGCGTCATACTCGAAGCCGTAATCACATCCAAGCCGGCAAAGGACGTTGTAGCACGGCTTTGCCGATCTCATCTGACGGCATTCGGCCTCACTGCTCGCACCGGTAGCACTAGTGCTATTGCCGGCGCCGTCCACGTCGCTCGAATTGCCAGATCTCGAATTGTGCATCTCAACGCCGAAGTCGTCAACGCAGAAGCAACCATCAGCGTCGCACTGTCGAGCCGAGTAGCGTCCATCCTCGTTACAGACGGGCGTTGGCACGGCGAGGTCCTCACCACGAGAACCCAACTCCCGAAGATACTCGCACATCGTCGAGACGACGGCGGCGGTGGACGCGGATCCCGCAGGTCCAGCTGGCGTAGGTGTGTTAACCTTAGGATCGGTGTCATCCTCATCGCTGCTATCCTCTTGCTCGCGGCGGTTATTGACGACAACGACCATAGCATCGCTGACAACCCGACGTTCACCGGGTCCCGTTGGCTCAACTGCGCGGGGGGAGGAGATAGCGGAGTAGGCGTTCAAGTGTAAGTTGACGACGGTGTTCAACATAATAATAATAATAGTAATCATTTTAATACTAATAATAATGCATATGAGCAAATTATAGGAATGGTGATTCCATAAAAATAGACACATTCGTAAATCGATCATGTTGTATATTTGCGTCGTGTTAATGTAGTTCGTATTAGCTCTGCAACATTGGGTCTACCTACGCTAAAGAAATGGAAGATATATATATATATATATAGATATATGTATCTGAGCCAGTGCGATGTCCCATGTAAGTATTGTTATTAAGAGCTCGTTATTTTATAACGGCCGTACGTACCAATGCGTTCGTGCGCTCGCTGGCAGCATGTTCCCATAGACTGGCCGGAAGAAATCTCGCAATCGAAGCCGTCCGCGCAGCTTTCAGCATCGGCACACTTTACGACGATCGCAGGAGTCGAATGGCCGCTTGAGTTGTCGCTCGACGCCTGTTGCAGCTGAGGCCGGCCTGAGGAACATTGCCAGTGGCCTTCAGCACCTGCGCCGGCGGCGGCCTCTGGTGGTGCTACTTTCTTCGAGCAGATCGCCGTTACCTGGCATGCTTCACCCTTGCAAGGCTCCTCCTACGGTAGTAACAGCAAATATACCCATTGAAGTACAATAACACGGGACGATGTTTTCCTTTTACTTTTTTTAAGAGGTTAAAGGTAAATCCTGCATGGACACCAGGTCTCACAGTAAGGTATTTGCCTGGTAGTGTCAGACCCTTACTGATTAAACCCAGAACCTATTTTGACTTTTTGGGGCACTGACCGGGACTGTCAAAGTATGGGACGATGTTTTCTACTTCATGAAATCGACATTTGGGGTGATCTCAGATAAGCGATGAACAAGGGAGCGCACTTCTTTTCTCTGTTGTTGCTTAAATAAACCAATATATACATATATGTGCCTAGAGTGTCTTTATCGGTCGATCTCGACTATGATTCCACGATGCGATATCGCCAAATGTCTACCTTGACTATCACGCACTCCTCGTCGGCAGCACAGTTGTTAGTTTCGCAAGGGTCAACACACTCGCAAAGGCTGCATCCGCGCTTGTCAGTACGATAGCCGTATTCGCATAGGACATCACACATCAGCAAAGAACAGGACATGCGCTCGTCCCTCAGTCGATCCTCTACGGGGGCAACTGCTTCATCACCATTGTTCTCCCCCTCTGGCTTGGCCTGATCGTCGCTGATTCGATGGGACCGGGCAAACGCGGCTCGACCCTGACTCTGGCCTGGGCCGTCCAGCTTCTTGATAACAGTGTCACAGTTGACGTAATCGGCGGGACCAATCGACCCGGTCATTTGCTGGCCAGCGGTGTTGACGCACCAGCAAATCTTTCCGTTCGAGGAACACTGGCGAGGAACGAATTCACCCTGCGGTTTGAAGACAACAATGCATAATTCAATGAAGGTGAACACGCGAGTTAATCAGAGTGGCCTGGTTCATGGCGTGCCCTCATCTCAACGGTGCATATATATGTACAGATATATATATATATATATATATATATATATATACAAGCCGGACTCGATCCTTTGAGGCGTTCAGGTGCCTGTGGATGATGTTAAGCCGATATTTTTATTTCCGCCTTAAGATGCATGCTACGACAAGATCTACTTGCCTCGGAGTCGCATTGAGGGATGTATCCTGGAGCCTCGACACTCTCGGAGAAGAGCGCTGCGAGTCGGCGCTGCTGTTCGCAGGAGGTCGAATTGCGCGATTCGAGACAACGTCGAGTACCGCACGACGTCACACAACACCTTTGCGAGGTCTGACAGTCGGAGTCAGCGGTACATGCCGGGCTGTCTTCGCAGCGGAAGTCAGCTGCTACACTGAATGGACACTCGCCGGCATGGACCTTATCGTTCTGATCATTCGTAGCTGATTGTTCTCTGTCATTCGACGAACTCTCGAGAGGACAGCAGAGACCGTATTCGGCATCGGCCGGAACCGAGCACTCGTAGCCTATAGGGCAGAATTAAGCGAAGGGGATCGTCCAATTTAGCATATTTTAACTAGCCAGCAGGTAAATATGCCATTACACTGAAGTAGAGTCGGCTTATTCGTGACCATGTTAGTGGGGAATTAATTGCCTTGTTGTTTAATACCTACCTAAACTCCACCGAGTAACGGCTATTGCTCCAATAATTGTCTTTACTTTATTAATTGTCTTTACTACTATTAATTGTCTCTATTCATTTTCAAGAGCCTGACTGCACGACAATGAACGGCGTTCACGTTCGAAAATTCTGTCGTTCCAAGCATCGATGATTCGAATAAAATACACCAGAATAACGATCAGACGTGTCATCGATATCCGATCCTCGAGTTCATTTCCCTGCTGCAGATTAACATAGGTCGAAGGAGGCATACTACTTTGCAGCACAACACTTAGCTATCGAAACCCTACTCACCCGAGGGGCACTTTGGTTTGCCCTCGGCAATGCCGCAGAGCAGTGGTCGCGGAGCAGCCTGGCCGTTACTGGACGGAGCTGACAGTGGTGTACCATACGCGCATTGACTGAGGGCCTTCGCACGTCGGCAGCTCGTGCTTGGCACACACGGCTCGCCGGGGCGGCAGTTCGAATCGTCAACATGACACTCATGTCCTCCTGGACACTGGACACCTGCGCACGGCTGACGACACTCACATTGAGGGCAGCCCCGGGAGTCAGTCATAAATCCAAACGGACAGAGCATTCGACATGTATGAGGTGCACATGTGGGTCCTACACCTGCGTTGTACAATCGAATCGGACGAGAACAAAGAGGCGAGCGAAGTTAGTTGAGAGAGAGAGAGGTCAGAGTTAGTTTCGCGGGCGGGTAGGCGGTGCTGATACGAGCCATATATAGCATATATACCATATCTATACCATATACAGCAGCCATCTAGATCGTATCCGCCGCACGAGCGTCGACCTATGTAAGACCAACGAACAATGCTTCAATGCTAGTTTAACAGTTTCTGGTACAGGTCGTTTCCGTAGAGAGATCAAAAATAGAAACAAACCAACTAAAAAACCTCTCAGTAGTATATAGTAAAAAAGCGTACAATCCCGCCAAACGGAATCATCGTGTTTAGTTTTGCTAGATAGAGCAAATATTTGTTATGAGTATACACATGTCTTCATATCACACATCCCGATCATAACGGTGGCGTCATTATCTTGACGTAACGCACGTAACACGTTGAAATTCGCTCACGCGACCTTCGCGTTCAGCTGTCAGTCATTTTTGTTCTTACAGCAGATTACCACAGGGGCGTCTGCCACTTCAAGCTTCTCTATAGAACAAGCACACTATCCGTTATCTAAGCAGGCTTGCTCGACGATGGTGTAAGTGATTTGATGCATAACACCGTATACGTTCATACACGTAACCAGCGTAACCGTATGGAGACACGGCTCGATGCGCGAAACAGAATCAACCTCCATTCCGCGGGGTTCATGCTGTGTCACGACTTTCATTAGTCAGCCAGCCAGCCAGCCAGCTAATTATTATGATGATTTTTATTATTATCATTCATCGTTGAGTTGTATCGCACGGCTATTATATATACGATGCTTCGGGTAACATAGAATTATCCATGTTACGCAAAACATAACGCCCGCCCCAACCCATTGCACTGACACTAAGCCGGCAACGACTTCTAACTATCAAGTCTGTCCAAGGTGAGCATTGTCAGGCAGCTCTGCCTCCTGTGGCCATACCTCCGAATGCAGTAAATTGGAGAAAAAATATATAGCCTATTACTGAGTTATTAGAACTCTGTCCCTGCCAATCGTAATCACTTGTGTCCAACAACACTTGACACTGATCCAATGCGAATCAGCCGTGGGACAAACCGCCCCTATGTGAGTCTCCACACATCGACGTTCCACTTTCTCCAGTGTTGTTCGTCGTTGAGCAAAAACCCGCTCGCAATGATCGTGTTATCTCCCCGTTCTCTACTCATGCAAACTTCCCAAGCACATTTTCGTCACCATATAGGCGCAAAATGCGTAAGCAAATACTCAAACACTTACTTGACGTTGTAGTGGTGACATCGTCGGGTGTGGCTGTCGTCGTTGTCGAAGGCGCCTGCGCTCCGCTCTGTTCCTCCGCCGGAGGCTGGGTCTGTTCGACTTCCTTGAGTTCGTCGATCTCACGAATCTCTTTCTCCGGTTCGGTGACAGCCTCCGTCGGCTCGACAACCTCTTTGGTA
The DNA here is from genome assembly GCA_019614645.1 of Stratiolaelaps scimitus. NCBI lineage: Eukaryota > Metazoa > Arthropoda > Arachnida > Mesostigmata > Laelapidae > Stratiolaelaps > Stratiolaelaps scimitus. The sequence continues at coordinate 3,004,028 of JABWDB010000026.1, forward strand.
TCCGTTACCGGCACTTCGACAGCAGCCGCAGCCGCTGCCTCTTGCACCTTCGCCGCTGTCAGCGTACTCGAAGCCGTTCGAATGGGCGGCACCCTCTCGCCAGCAGCGGCGGCATCGCCGTTGACGCTCTCTACCGGTTGCTCCTGGGCGGACGCCGACGTCAGGACCTGGGCGAAAGCAATCGCTGCGACGGCGACGAGCACCCAACTGTAGCCACGCCTCGATTGCATCGTCGCTCGAGGCCCCCCCGACAACCGGTCCGGAGTCCGGTTGTTCTGGTGTCTGGCGCACGGCAGAATCGCCCACAAAGGGACTCCCGAGTACCCGGAGCAACGACGCCAAACGCTGTAAACGGCGAAATAAATAGAAACAACGCAACGTTAGTTAATCATCGACTCGCTCGGTTGCCAACAATAGCTTGCAACGGCAGCTGCAGCGACAGCAGCCTTGTATCATACAGGGTGGTTGGCGTTAATTGTCATGCGCCCGTGGCAACCGGCTACGGGAATAATGACAACAATAATGACCACAAAGACAACCACAAGAGAATTGTTGTTTGGATGGAATCATTGAAATTAATCTCTCGGCAAGTCTACCCCCTGGCTACATCTGAACTTGTTATACTCTCTCTCTCTCTGTCTCTTCTCTCTCCGCCTCGTGCAAAATGCTCATTTGAGCTATGCAATATGCTCATGGTGGTCACAAACAGTGTCAGATGTGTAGTGCTGTAACGGTGTGACGTCGCTGGTAACTGCATCCGCCGGCGCCGGCGTGTGGCTGTATCTATTTATGTCGAGTTCCTCTTCGTCCATGTCATCCCGTCCCGTTATTATGGTAGTTCAATGTTGTCTACCCGGCTATGCATCTGTTATTTGCGTCCATGGCGAAACATGTCAACACCGGTGGCAACATCACAGGTCAGTGGATTTGCGGGGGATTAGCATTTCACTCTTCATTTCGTATAGGTGCACGAACATGAAGAGTTGATAAGCTCTAGCTGAACCCTCTGAATTATTCAAGTTAAACTACTACTACGAGTAGTTATTATTATTATTATATGAAATGTTTGTGTTGTGATATACTGATTGTCTATAAAAAAGTAAAAAGGCAAAACTTGTTCCCGGACCAATTATACAGGGTGGTCGAAAAGTTATGCAGCCCCGTAGGACACTGACTGAAGTTTTACGGTTCCAAACATATCCCTCAATCCCGAATCGTTTTCTCTGCCATCACAAATTTACACAGTAGCTCGTGCGATAAAGCAAAACAGGAGAGAAAAGCTCAGAAAAAAGTTGCCTCAGAGAATATCAATTTTTTGGTTAAGAAGGTCTTGAAACGATGGTGGTGTCTTGAACAAAGTTTACCGTTTAAAGCACTATACGGTTTCTTTTCTCAATATTCTCCAACCTCTTTTTATCTTAAAGTACTCATTACTATCCAAATATGTGTCAACAAATAGAGAGAACGCCGCAAATTCACGTCCATAGCGTAGCCTAAATTCCCGAACACCCTGTACACATACATAAAATTATCATGCATATAAGATAATACGCATATAATGCAAGTTGAAGCGACGCTGAGAGGGACCCAACAATAATAGTTGAGTTTAATTTTCAATTAACCAAAGGACCGGAATAGGAAGAACCTTATTAGTGAGAAACGAGGCCATTCTATAATAATAATAATAATAATAATAATAGTGCTGGCAACTTCACCAAAAAATCAGAGGGAAACATCATAGGTTGGCTTTTACGTTGAAGACTCACCACGGACCATGAGTATTGCGCGCACTTGGATAGATAACACAACACATGTAAGAAGAGCCCATATCACGACAGAATATTTCAGGTGCCACGGGGACTATATTGATCACTGTTGTTAGTTTTTGCATCTTTACGGAATTTCCAGCGAAATGATCGGTTAGTAAATAAAACTAAAGTCGCTAAATTAATATACATGATAACAAACGGTGTCATATCGGCCGTAAACATGAAATGTGTGGAATCAATGCTTCATGAGATCAGATTACTACTTGTGCAGGATATTCTCATAGTCGTTAGAATTAGTCAATCAATTCGATGGTCATCATTCGAATTCTGAGGAGGAACATCGCTTTGTGGAAGATCTACCTAAAAATGCTTTTCAAGGTTCTACTTAAACTCAACTATATATATATATATATCTATACATGAATTGAGTTAGCACCATGAGCGTTACCTCACCATTAGCATCGTTTCTCGTAACAACGATTATCACTGCGTCCACCGGACTACAGCCGATGGTAAACATAGGCGTCAATAAAAAGCACAATTTACATTGCACTCACTGAGCAACGAATGGCGGCACTAATCTGCCAGCAGTTCGACCGGCACAGCTTGTCCGGTGTCCGACAATTATATCCTCAAATGGATCGCAAGGTAATTAGAAATATTTTACTATCTACTGTTGTTGCTGCTGCTGCTGTTGCTACTATTATTGCTAATGTTTTGCTGCACCCAATACGAGACAAGCCCCATTTCAATTGTTCTTTCCTCATCGCTAAGCTATAGTATTGTCCAATTTGGCTTCTGTTCCGCCGCCTCCGTAAAGTTTCAGTGAGCGACGAGTGAACGAGCAACGAATGAAATGGAAAGTGTTCGCTAGAAAAAGGAAGGCTCGAGTGTTTTGTTGCTGTTGTTGTTGTTGCTGTTATTGCTGCTGATATTGTTGTTGCTGTTGCTGTTGTGTTCTGCCGCCTGGCCGCGCGGCCCGCTGCCTGTCGGCCGTGGGAACACACCAGAAAATTGTCCTGGAGCTGCCAGTGCCGCTACCCGACTCCGTAGTGTGTAACGTTAGACGAGAGCCAACGGTAGATAAAATCGGCATCGTCAACGATCTGCTGCTGCTGCTGCCGCCACGAGAGTTTCGCGTTGCATTTGGACAGCCTCGACCTCCCCCCGAACAAACAAGTCGTCCCGAACGCGCTGCCAACCAGCCTGGCGCGATCTCACCATATCCGTCATTTGTACACATGCCACCCCTGGCGATTTCGACTCTGCACCATCAAGGTTGCTGTTGCTGCTGAAGCTGCTTCTTACATCCGAGCCAGCGGTAACGAAAGAGCTGTGCGTCCGCACATGAAATAAACTTTACTGATCAACACGCAACGCAAAAGTTTCGACGAACGGGTGCAGGTTTTTCATTGGTTGTTTGCGCTCTCTCAAGCCGCAGCGCGACCGCGTGGCGCAATCGCCAATTTCTAGGGAACCACAAACTGTGGTTTGTTAGCGCGATCAAGGAGACAATGATCACTAAACACGGCGACTTTTGATTGTCTTTGACTTTTAGTATTTTTCGTTTTTTTTTAACTAACCATCGACACGACACAGAATCTTAGTGCGTTTGGACAAAGCGAGCGTGGATAGCTTTACGAGACGAGTAGAGACGTTTTCAATCGTTGCCAATTGTTATTTAAACGATCAGCGATCGATAACCTGTTATCAACTGGATTGTGTATTTTAATTAGCAGTTTTCGCTTAATGACACCTCAGTTCTCGGAGAGGAGACGGGAGAAAAGCGAAGAAAATCGGCTACCACGATGTCGTGTTAGGCTATGTGGCATTTAATTAGCTGTGATGATCTTTCTGTTTCTCGAAGGCTTGACTCACTCAAATGAGAACAGATTCGCGGTGGTTTTTTGGGCGAATAACACAACGAGACGACATAACACCGATACGATATAGTAAAAACTATGAGAGTGTAAAAACATGTAGCTACGGGGAATGGGATTGTTTTCGACGGAGACAACATCCCAGATCGGCGGAGTAGATCGAGCTACGGCATTAACCTCAAAGTAGTTAACAGCGTAAGACCGATATGAGCACCGTCCCGCCTCGCCCGGCTCTGACACTTTGCGGCCATGACCTATCCGACGAAGCTGGACGAATGAGCAACTTAATCGGCGCCTGATGTTTTCGATTAGACAAACAAACAGAAGATTAGATTTAAGATCGCTGATGAGGATGAATTTGCGAAATCAAATATGTAACAGGAACCCACCATCGAGAATCACTCAATCGATTCCATGGACAACAACACTATCATTGACATCATCCTTGCTACTGCCGTCTCCGTCGCCGCCGTCGCCATCATGTGCTTCTAGCACACGGAACATATATATATATATATATATATATATATATATACGGCATTTATCGCTGTGAAGTGTCTGCATTTCGGATTTACTTTGTAAATTGGTACGACACACATCGACGACGGGCCGATAGTGTGTCTATTCGACAACGTATGTGTACGCCGTCATGCGGGGGTTGCAGTCACCCTATCTAGCGGACGCAAAAGCTGATGGAATAGTTACATTCGACGATGACCAAGCGAACTTGTGTGACGGACATCGACAGGCGAACGTCGAATAGACGCGCAACGCCAATCAACTATGATCGCTTTATCGAAGACCACTGACAAACGGCCACAATATTACCTTAATACAAAGAATATTTTGGCAATAACAAACTAGGGCATAAACGCGTATAGAAAGCCGAATAAATATTATCACAATTTCGCCTCTTTCTCCCAGATCGTTGTCGCTGTCAGCATCTACGTAAGTTTAAGTATAACTTTACCGCGCAGTGGTCAGACCAGAGTTCTTCATATACATATCCATATATATATATATATATATATATGTATATATATATATATATATGTATATATATATATATATATGTATATATATATATATATATATATATATATATATATATATATATATATATATATATATATACATATATATATATATATATATATATTCTATGTATAAATTTACAACAGTAGATCCTATAATTGGCAGATCAATACACTCGGGAAGTCAGCTCGAAAATACTCGGATCCCTACATAATCTGTACTTAGTATTCACTCTGCTGCTTGGGTATCTGCTCGGATATTTTTCACTCTCATCGGTTGCGGGGGCTACGGAGGCCGAATAGCGCCGGCAAGAGTCGAATTAATTCATCGAGACAGTGGTGATAGTCCGTCGAAGCTCTTTATCGTGTTGAGCAAAACGTTCGCTAGTAGTATCTATCTCTTCCAAATACGGGGCCCCTCTGACAAGGGGGACGCCTACTCCACAAGTGCAAATGAGTTTATATATATATATATATATATGATATGCGTCGCTGGGGGGCCCATTTTCAATATTGGCCTACCAGGCACCGCGTAACGGTACGCAGAACAAGCATGTTGAAATAACAACGATACAATAGAAGGCATCCATGGGTACACTGCCTCACTCGGCTAGTACAAAAATGGCAAGGTAATAACGCACAGTTTAACTATTACAGTGAGGCCACAATACGTGGCTAATAGCCAAGAGTACGCAACAATGACTTCCGTAATGTGGACGCTTGCATACGTAGCGTTGGTATTATATATATATATATATATCATATCTTATGTATACAGAATAAATTTCAGTTGAGTTGCATCATTAAGAAAGACCGTACGCCGCTCTGTGCATCCTCACTTATTGGGTCTTGTGTATGTGTGTATGTATATAGGTGCATATGTGAGAATTTACAGTGAGAATTAAACTTCTAGATTTGTTTTAAGCGGAGGCAAGGTACCTTGTTGGGCAGTACAGCGGGTTGAAACAAGCATCGCGAGATGCATACATTCCACTCCTCGAAAGGTTTCAACAACGACGACGACGACAACAACAACAACAACACCCTGTCTATTCTAAAGCTCAAAGTTATAGCACGAGTCGAACGAGCTGGCTAACACAGACAAATTGAGTTAAGATCTCGAAGTTCACTCAGCATGATATATCCGATTTCCATTTCTTTCATACTGGCTCCAAATATAGTTCGTCCATTTATAATATGTGTATTTATCTATTAATCTATCCATCTCCCTGTGCCCAACCACAGGATCCCTATTCATGTGTCAACCTCATCGTCTACTGGGTGGCCCCTTCGATTGTATTATAGCTTATGGAGCCAATGCGCAGATGAACGAATGCATGTCAACGCATAGATGACTATCATCACACATAATGTCATATGCTGTCTACACTCAGTCAGGTCTGCCGCGCTCATCATTGTCTCCTTCATCGTCGCGTTGTGAACGCCTCCTCGAGCGAATGCAAGCCTGAAGAAGCTAATTGAAGTCGCTGGAAGTTGTGGTAGGGACCCTCCCTTCGTCCGCCTTCGAGCTGCTCGCGCTTATACCGCTAGAGAGGCTGTAAACATCGAGGTTGAAGCAGCAGCAGTAGGAAGCCGCGGCAAGAAGCGCATGTCAAGCCACATGGCCTCACAGGGTGTGCTACGGAGATAATGTCTCTCCCGACGGCTAATTAGCAGCAACTACTCCGTCAGGCACCAGCAGCGAGGTTACTCTTGCGTGTCGCAACGAAGCAGGTTCTTAACCTTAGGTGTTTATATGTGTGCGTGCCATAGCCTGCTAAGCGTATCCAACCTCGTAGGTTTCTCAGCCTCTGTTGCAGTCTGACCTCTTATGGATAGTGTCGTTTTACGGGTAAATTTCGTCTTTTCTGTGTCATGACAACCGCGAGATGTGGATGCACACGGTGAACGGATGAGTTCAACAATCTTTACAAATTATACTTTCAACTCAGTACTTTGTCGATACTTCGACATTCTGAACAGTCCATCCGATTAGCGAGTGTATCATATCTTTCGGGATGCTTGCATTGCTCCCATGACGACTTCATTTGCGAGCTGATCGCACAGCTGATATTGTACGTTCATTAGACCTTAGTGAAGCGGGCGGTTTCATAAACTGTTTCGTTCGATCGTTCGAAACGGCTGATTGGCACCCATGAGCCCCCCTCGTCCCAAATCACTGGTTTATAATTCCACCTCTTCTCGTATTTGCCAGGGAACTTGCCCGACAATGAACACTGCCTGTCCAATTACGCTGTGGGAAATTTACAAAAAACCATATATATATATATAGCTAGATACTTTGGGAGGGGTTTTTATTTGGGTAGATATTTGGAAGACAACAAAACAGTGGAATTACCTAAAAATAACATTCATTTTATCTGAGTCGGGGCGCGGGGGCGGTCATTCTCTGCTGAGACATTATTCTTTCTAAAAACGAGGTAGACAAAAACAATAAGCCACACTAATTAGCAGGCAATAATTGAAATTTATTCTGTACGTTTTATTCTGTGATTTGTCTCTGCTCGACTCTTAAGAAAAACCTTGACATATATACCAACGAACACATCTGTGTTTTCTGGTAAAGCTCGTTGGGAGTTGAGGCGCAATGGGACTCAAACGGTGAACTTCGCTACACGAGGAGCCACTGAATAGCCAAGCCGTCCCCACAAGAGAGTATTAAATTAGATTAAAAAGTAGGCTGCGCCACATCTAACCTTCAATAAATCGAATACTAGTGCATGTAAATCCGCAGATCAGTGGTGTCAACCTCCTCAATGGAAAGACTTTGTTAAAAATACATGCTAGCTCATTCCCAGAGAGGTCTCCCGTCTAGCGGACATTGAATCGCTGAATCACAGGAACAATTCTCTCTCAGGCTCGTGTGAACACTTCACAATATCTGTATACACCAATGTATAATCGAATACTTGTACGTGTGTGTATGTGTGTGTGCGCACAATTCTATACGTTGATCACTACGAGTCAGTTCCCGCTGCTAGTCAACCAATTAGCATTGGAATCATTTCAGCGAATCTCATTGCTCATTACTGAATGTGACTATTTTAGGGCGGGCAGCCAACGAATAGAAGTGTGACCATATATTCTACTAAATTCCCCATCTACTTATTGTAACCATTACCCACTACGGTGTGTAGATTGCCACAACGAGAAGCGCGTGGATGCAACAGCTGAATGTGACGAACACTCTATTGAGTGGGCCGCCAATTGGCTAGTTAGCGTTGTTGCCGTTGAAATGCAGCAGAAGTCGTTGGCTGATATCTCTAGCGGTACAATGAGCTGATATGATACTAGGTTAGGTATCGTGGTGATGTTCTGTAATGACGACGGTCCACAAGCAGCGAATGCTGCACGGTGACAACGATAACGAAGGATTGCTGTGTCCGCTGCTGTTTCAACTGTTACCGCTGCATCGGGAAACGGCGAAGTTGTTGGCACGGAACTACTACCACTCGTTGCTGCCGCTGTTGTTATGGTGGGGGTCCACCCACCCATCCAGCTATCTGTAATATCTATGTGTATCTATCTATGTATATGTCTCGCTGGTTGGCTGTTTGTCTCTCTCTGTCTGTTCTGCCGGTCACTTGTTAAAGCTGGTGAGCCAGCCGTCGCTCGGTTGGCGCTTGCATTTGTCAGGGGGACGTTGCGTCGACGAGCTCATCATTCCCCTGCAGAAGTCAGCGTGCAGAAGTCATAATAGCACTGGCTGCTCACATGAACGCCGCCGCCGCCACCGCCGCAAGCAACACACCGGGACACACGGCCGACGCCAATCAGCCCGGCAGGTCAGTCAGATACCCGCTCAGGCTCACTCAGTGAACGAACAAGTGAGTCTGATTGACCGTCACAGCTACAACAGGCCGGCTTCGCTGCCGCATGATCGTAGCGGAGATGTCCACCGTCAAGAGCACCTCTGTTGTTGGCCAGCAAATAACCATCACGCCACAGCACACATAGGCACACATAACATATCCATACACAGCTGAATGAATGAATGGTGGGCCCGCTTGTGGTCGGCATTGACGACAACGAAGACAACACAATGTACCCCCCCGCCGCCGCCGCCGCAGCAGCAGCAGCAGCAGCAGCAGCAGCTGATGACCGGTCGTACCAACGCTGGGGCAAACACTATACAGCGGCATATCTCGCTGTAGCACGGCACAAAGATAGGCAGCTAGCCAACCACCGCCGCCACCACCACCGAACGCAACAGCAGCCAACAGGTGGCTCATTCTGCGGTTATTTCGTAGCCATGATAGAAGTCGTCGTCATCGCCGTCATGATTGTGCGATGGTGCTGGGGCAACAACAACAGCAAGTGAAAACAATCACTACGGCCGAGCTATAATAGCTGCTGCCAGCATCACCGCTACCACCGCCACCATCTGCTATTTGCAACCGATGCGAATGGAGCCAGCGCTGTCGACGCTGGACGCTGGCAATATCCTGCCGCCCTGAAGGAGCGGATCGGCAGCGCCGACGATGAACTACGATGGACACACAATGGCGGGCAGCGGTCGACATTATTGAACATTCGACAGTGGACAGAGAACAGGAGCCGTACACATCATTACGCGAGTCATGTTTTTTTTTATACATTGGTGATGTTTATTTTCACATAATTTTCGAACCGAATCATGCTACCCCCCTCATATGTATGGACAGATATCATGACAGATATATTCTATGACCACACGTGAGTTAGTGTATGAGCGATACATGACATGCATGCATCTTATGTCATACGTATATATAGGATACTTGATAACAACATATGTAAATTGTCCCGGTGTATCTCCATTCTAGCGCCTAGCAGTAAGGCGGCGGCGGCGTTCGATGGACAATTCGAAGAAATTTAGGCGAAGCAGGACAAAATATGTTATAGTGAATATCGTTTGTTGACCCGATCCGAACACCCGCCCTTCCAACGAATCAATTGAAGGCCCATTATATAAATGAGAAGTCAACATGAGATAAAATGCTTAATCTCATTTCGAACTATTGCACCAGCCAATTGTATATTGTCGCAATTCGTCCTGTTTCTTTGTTGTGCCGTTGGTTGCTGGACAACGCCTGATGATTATATATATATATATATATATATATATATATATATGTATGTATGACGTTCTACGCTGTCTATCATGGTATTATGAACGCATCATACTTCTGCACGCGGCTTGATCTAGTCAGCTCTGTGGGGCTGGATGCAATCATTTGTTTGCTAGTCACATTTGAACCTACTGGATCATAATAATAATAATAATAATTCATGACGTATTGTTGAAGCTGAACTCCCTTCCTATTTATATTTCACAATTGGCATAGTTACTTATTATATTAACTAGCATATGCCAATGATCTAAGGTGGCGCAGGTGACGCACAAAGACCAACCGTTGTGCGGCGTCAACTTTTTTTGCGAACCCTACGAACAAGACAAATATAACATACATATATCGTTGATCAACGATAAGAACAGACATACAGACAAATACATTCGCATACATCATCACGCTAAAAAGCCCAAAACTCAGTCGTCGCTGCTCGCTCGGCTCGCTGCTCAGGTTCGCTGCACAATCGGCGACAACCACCGCAGCCGCTTTTTGTAGCTGCGCTATGATTGTGCCCTATCGATTCGCCCGTTGATCGTATGTGCACTACTACTCATAACATACAATAGATCACCTTAATGACGATGATATGAATGGTGAAGGGAATCCTAATGGCGATGACAATGACGAGCTGCGACTCTGTTCGCTATCATCGTTCAGGGGGACGTCGTTTCATTTAGATTCGTCGTCAACGACAACAGCAACAACAGCAACAACAACAACGACTCGAGCAAGAGTTGGCAACATATCTATTGTAGTTGCTGCCGCGATCACTACTGATACTGCTGCTGCTGATATTGTTTGGTGGTGCGGTGGTTGTTGTTGGCGGCGGCGGCGGCGGAGGCATATTATTATGATTATCATCATCATTATTATTAAAACTTCTTCTTGTCTATTTTTTCTAATTATATTCTTCATTTCTCCTTTTACAAAAGAGCCAACAAACATCACCGCTGTGTATTCGTTGCTGACTGATTATTACCTACAATTGTGGCTATATATATATATATATATATATATATATATGCAGCTTTTCATCGCTTTATGTGCATGTATACAAGACGAAGAAACTGAATAGGGTCTATGTGTTAATACTACCATAATAATAATGATAACGATAATAGTAGTAATAATAATAACAATAATAATAATAATCGTTATTTATTAGAAATCTTCTCGGCATCCAGCTGAGATCATCCTCATCTTTGTTGCTATTCTGTGCTCCGCTCCGTCGCCCGTGACGCCTTGTGCTGCTGAATCAACCCGTGGATGAGTACGTGAATAGATAACCATTCATTTATCCGGCTTTTGCTGTGGCCACGGTAGAGCAGGCTGTCATCGTTCAAGTTAACTGACACATGCATGCATACACACACAAGGGTTTTTTCCCCCGTTTGTTCGTGTAGCGACGAACGGACAATAAAAATTAGAATATAATCCTTGTCTGCCTATATATTGCCTTGGTGATAACAAATTAGCAATACGTTGAGTCGTAAGGAGAGAAAAGAAAGATGATAATCGCACACTCATCGGTTTTTGGACGGGTTGTAGATTTCAATATATGCTAATTGAAGCGTTTCATCTTTCGCGTCGATGCATAAAGTGAAACAGAGACTATAATAACATATATAACGGTTTCCATAAGAAAAAGTAACGTTCAGAATGCCTCCTATATATATATATATATATATATATAGACAAAAGCCTCGATATATATATATATATATATATATATAGACAAAAGCCTCGATTTTGTCATTTCTTCTTCAACTAGATAACAATAATAATAATAGGATAATGTCACCAGCACACAATCCGAGGCTAAACTTCTGTGTAACGTCCATAGCAGAGAGTACTGGGACATCGTGTCGTCACCCTAACGGCGCCGAACGGGGTCGCAGAATATGGGGAAGTCTTGCCAACTATTCTTGTACAACGCTCTTTTTTCTGGTGATCCGACGCGATCTTCTGAAAGATTCTGAACGACGAACTGAACGAGTGAACGGTTCTCGCCAATATTTACGCCAATATTGCGCTTTCCAATACGGCATAATGCCGGCTCACGCTACATGACGATATAGGCGATCAGCTTGAACGTTCGGCGACAACTTCTACTACGATAGAGTCGAAGGTGCAACCAATCTGATTGCAGGCCCCCCCCCCCAAACTGCTTGTTTGTGACAGGCCGGTCAATGAAATGTAGTCGGTATATAATCTACATTTTTGTTCCAATAATGCATTGATATAAACGTAATTGGATTGCATTCATATGTAAGCGTTGTCTTGCATTTCGCTGGAATAATACGAGAAAGTATAATATACCATGCTTGATATCCCCCCCCCCACCCACCTCCTAGCGGGCACGGATATTTGATTACTATCTGATACATTATATTTTGGCTGTGGTATTTGACACTATAAGCAGAACAAATCGTACATTTGTCCGAATCGGACCGAGGAGCGTATTTTGTCAATATTCGACCGTAGACCTTATCGGAAAAGCTTGATTGAGACAACCCACGACCGTTCGTATCGAAATGGTGTATGTCCGCTCGCCTTCGAGAAACGACAAAAATTTGTTTTGGCTAAACAGTAAACGCCGACGCGATAGATTTCCTTGTGATAACCGAACTCAATCTGCCGGAAGACGCCAGCGTGTATTTGTTTGGTAGGCGAACGAAAGGAAGATTCTACTTGAAGATGTTTATCGCTTCTGCTCTTCATCATCATCGCAAACGGTTGGCCAACTTAAGCAGAGGAAGAACTCGGATCATGACGGAGTGCATACGTTGTCAACATTGATTTCGAACGATGCAACGCGGTGGCGCGGATAACCACGCTAGGAAAAACAACAACAACTAGACGGCCAAAAATCGATTTCGAGTCTAACAATTTAGCAGATGAGCAGATTCATACACTTGTGGCGTTTCCCAAGATCAACAAAACAAATAATAATAATCACAACAGCAACAACGACAATAAGAACGTGATAGTTCTCACGTTTCTATGTTCGGGAGCCGCTTCCACGAACATGCCTCTAGGCATATTCTTATAGCGCGTTTGACAGTGGACTCGTCGTCCATTGCTTTCTACTAAATTATACGTTATGCCAGATCGGTTGTTGTCAAAGTCGAACACCGTTTCATTCTCATAATCGCAAAGTGTGCCGTGCAAAAATATCACGCAACGATCAGCGGGACGCTTCAATGCACCCGCCACTTCCTGTGCATAGCGACGCGTAGCGTTCCCAGAGTCGTTTCTTCTTTGTTACTAGACAAATAAGCTAGCCTTTTATAAACTCTAGTGACATTGAGCCCGATGGTAATAGCACACATGATCGTGGACAATAAGAAGCAATACTATTAGAAAGTGCTTGTGGTTCCACCTGTACGAGAGGGATCCTTTTGAAACCAATGTACGGTGCTAATGTGTTACTGGCTCGAAATTTAGGTGACGCTATGTTCATCACATATTTCATTTGCCAACAGTAAACGAACAGCAAGTCGACGTTTTTAGCGAGGGATACTATACAAGATCTGCACTTTTTTTTGGAGACGAAGAAATTATCCTCAAACGGGCTAACTCTACCCGAGACAGTTCCATCTCCTTAAGAGTGGGCCGATCTAGTGAGGGGGGTGGGTGGGTGACATGGGTGACAAAATGCCGGTACCTGCTAAAACCAACGCTGTACTAAGAGAGTCGATCTCTTAGCTAGATCGGCATTCGCGTATATTCAAATGCACGGCGCCGAAGTCGAAGAAATAAGCAAGGAAGCTGAACAAGAACCTACCGCTGAACTTCATCAACCTTCGGCTCGCGGTGCCTTTGCGATGATGCCCCTCTTAAAACACCCTGAATGAATTGTGACTGACCAGACGCGAATAGCCGAGACTGGTTTTCTGCTGTAGACGTTCCTCGAACCCGGTTCAAACTCGTAGAACCGTAACAGCGTTTGGCATCACCGCGCCGCCGCCACCAAGTTCCCTCAAAACGCATCCATCTAGCGCTGCCTAGAACAGCCGACGGAACCGACTAAACGCAACATCGTCAGTAGGGGCGAGTATTTCCTTATATTCCCCACAGCTGCATCTTCGCCACGGTGCCCTTTCTGGATACTCGGGCTGGGTGAGTAAAAATGGATTGGAGAGAAAAAAGACATTACCTCCCCCTCAGCCTATCACCAATAGGCTGTGTCATACGCAACGAAAACGCTCGATGTATGAAATGATTATTACGATTATTACCGTCGGAAATGGCCGTTACCACCAGGCGGACACGTTTAAGAGGCATTACCCCTTTGTTGCTGCCTCGTCGATTAAGCACTAAACGAGTGAGAGTCGATCGTTTAATGTCGCCTTAGAATGTGATCAATAGATTTTTGAATTTGATAATGTGTTCTTTGCTATGGTGTGTTCCTTGAGCGCGCTTCGGCTGGACGAACCTGAACGAATATTTCAATTCAGTCCTTTCTTGACGGCTGTGCATGGAGTCAATGACATGGCCAGATGGCATTGACGCCATGGAAATATAAGCATGATTGAGCTACTTCGTCGTTACATTGAATTAGTGAAAGGTGAGCCGAGAAATAAAATGGGGTCATCGTACAGGAATATATATATATATATATATATATATATATATATATATATATTCCTGTACGATGACCCCATTTTACCTCAGAAATTGCACTGCAAAAAAATAGCCGAAATAGCTGAACACAATCGTTCAGTGCTGCTCGCATTGGGATTTTTCGCCTGTGCCCGTTTGCCAGCCGGAACGCAAAACCGTCAGATGGACAGTTAATGCAAAAGCAGGCATGTACGAATCAATGATCGGAACAACAATTCGGACACACAGCAATAAACGAATGCTTGGTATCGAATTCATAAACTGAGAAGTGTCTACAGACTCGAGCGTCATTCAGCTTCACGAACTACGACGTGCCAACACCTCGGCAATGACTTGGGGTCAGTGCTGTGGCAAGCTGTCAACACAAGACAAAATATCATTGGCAGAATAAGCCACCCGAATCCTGACTATTCGCTAAACACGTATCATGTTGTTATCGCATACTCGACTCAAATCCAAATGCTCGTCTAGTATTATCACCGGAAGGGCGGGTACAATCGATGAAATATGGGAAATGTTCACCATCGGCAATTAGCCACAAAGAGGTGTTATTATTAGTTACCTCATTATTATTGTAAATACGATATGGTCCATCCTACGATTACAAGTGTTTTATAGGTCAGTCCTCCGTTTGTGATGTGACGCCCACCACGACAACATAAGTTAGTTAATTATCTCAGTGCAAATGACGACCATAGCACGAAGGGTAAGTAGCATTATCACACAGGCGATTCGAGGAGCTGTCAATCATCGAGTTGGTGGTATGATACTATTCGCGTACGGAATTACTGCGCGTCGAGGATTATCTCGTCCAAACTGCCGATAGTTATATATATATATATATATAGAGCTAATATTTCTCTTCAGCCTTTGTTACGTGTTTCATCTATGGCAATCGAGGCCTATGTACACGATACACACATATGCTAAGAGCGCGGTCTACTCATACTCGTCTTCATGCTACTCGCTATATCCGATAATAACATTATTATTATTATTATTACTAATATTACACAACAATCGATCGAAATGGCACACCCTAACTATTGAGCCGTCGTAATATCCTCGCCCCCCACCACCGAGAAGCGACGAAGGGCGAACTCGCATCGGAGCCGATTGTACGTTGCTTTTATCAATAGACCGACCATGTTTCTTCGTCAATGGCGAACGCAGCGAATTTGTGACCGGTTTGATGTTCAAGCACATATCACTGCAGATGACGGGGTGTTTTTGGAATAGCACATTTTGGAGGTGATCCCAAGATCAGACGAGTGCTGGCTCAACTCATATTCTATTGCTGCGGGGCAATTCAGCCTTAGATGAATTATCCTCATATCATACAACTGCTCCTTGAGTATTGTGCCATCGCAGTATTTCATGCACAACAAATGCAGTATCTAAACCTGCCAAACCGATTAATCGGTCGATATTGAGGGTGAACAGTACGTCAGTGAGCCACTCTCTTAAACTATTTGTTTATACCCAAACTCAAACATTTCCACTGTTGAAATGTGCCTTATTTACGTGGACGGCACTGTTTGAACGTGGTCAACCACCTATGGGTATGCCACATGATGGATACGTGTATGACTGACGCCACGGTCGACGCTTACCACGTCAATCTTTTTAGCACGTAGCTGGCGTTTCGTCCGTTCCTCGCTTCTCAAGTCTGAAAGTTGTGCTCTACCGCCGTCAGTAGCGGCATTGCCACCGTCAACATTTAATCAACTTTGCACAGCTGACGTCGATCATTACCTACCCGTATCGTAGGCAGACCGGCTGAGCGGGCGAAGATTCGAACGGCTCTCGCCGTGCCAGTTACGCCGCCACAGCAATCGCAGGCAGCAGTGCTGCGTCCGCGTCAGCACAATAAGGATGTAGAAAACGACGCGCCAGGGGTTCCCTCACCCCCGTATATACGTACCGTCGTCAGTCGAACCCCTGCCGCCCCCAATCGAATCATTAAGTCTCCCGCCAACGCTTGTCCGACGCTTGTCGACAATGGATAGAATGGCGCGCTGAATCAGCCGTTCTTGCCACATCTACTAAACGCTGCTGCGGCGGCGGCGGCGGCGGCGGCGGCTGATGCTGTTCATGCGGACCTTTTTTTTTCGCTTTTTCATGATTTGTGCGGCGCTCGTGCTTGGGGAACAACGCAAACGTGCAGACGTGCTGGGGAAAGCACCGATAACAACCCCAGTAGCGATGCTGGCGCTTCTTGTTCGTGTGGCCGCCTCCGCCGCTGTGGCTGCTAACGGTTGTGCGCCGTCGGGTGGTGATGCCAGCGCCAGTGAGTATTCGCCTTGAGATGCTACCCCGTCTTGTCCCGTCGCGTTGTGTCGGTAATGGCGGCGGTGGCGGTGGTAGAGGCACCGGGGCGCTTAGGTCTTCCACCGATCCATCGCCTAGAAGCTTGCTGCTGCTGCTGCGCTGCGTCAGCTTCGCCAGCACCAGCAGCAAGGGTGGTTACAGCTACAGCTGCTGCAGCAATCACCAGCTGCAATCAACCAGCGAGTCGTCTGTCGGACGCTTGACTGGCGCTGCCGAGACAGAGAGCGAGCCTCCACCACAAGCAGCAGCAGCCGCATTAAGATGTTAGCAAGATTTGATGACGATGCTGTCTGCCTATATAAGACGCGTTGCTGCTGCTGCTGTTTCTACTGCTGCCAGCCGACGAAGCAAACCAGCAAAAGCGTACAGACACTGATGAAGAAGGCAGCAGCCCCGTGTCTAACAGATCTGCTTAAGTTGTCTCAGTTTATAGGGGTAGCACAGTCGACCTTGTTACTTCGATATCGGTTAATGGCGGGATGGATTCCTGCGTAGAACGGCAAGCGACGCGCTCAACGTTGGCAGATTCAACAGTTGCAGCGGTCTGTCTATTTATGTATGTGGATGTATGGGAGGGTCTCTACCATTCGATGTTCTAAATTAAATAAACGGTAGTAGCAGAGAATACGTTTTCAGGTGACACATATGATGATGACATGTGTCGCATGTCTCCACACACACAAAATAATACTTGAAGTCTCATAGACACGTGGACCGTGGCGTAATAATAGGTATTCAACAATTATACAGGAGTATTTATCTAAGCTCGTTCCGAGATCGTCGGTGAAAACATTTAAGTTTAAGAAGAAATACAAAGCCAATACAATACAAATTCTTAATGTCTTATTGACCAAATGATTTATGTATTATCACACAGATGTGGACAAATTATTGCGAGTAATTTCGCAAATTCATAGATTACTATTTGTTTTAGTTACACAAAAAAAAAGATTACTATATAAATGTCTTAAAAGAGGTGGTGGCCACCGTCTGTCCCGTGGACAGACACGAAAAACGTGACCCAAGCCATGCGAACGTTTACACTGTTTGTTCCAGTTTGCACGTCGTTCTCGTTGTCGTGGTCCGGTTTGAAACGAGACAAATAATTTCTTCTGCAACCGACAATCCATCTCGCCATTAAGCAGACAAGCACATGGCGGTAAATATAACAGCATTCGTTTGAACGCCGTTAAGGTATTCGGCTTCGGTTTATCCCTCCCACCGAAAAATACCTATCCAATCTATCCACTTGCAGATAACGCCTCATCGACTGTTGGGCATTGTTCAACAGCAACAAAAAATACCTATAAGTGCAAAACATTGTCAGCAAACTCATTGCGCTGAAGCGTGGCGCCTGTTCTTCACAGTTTTTTTTATCACTGTCGCTCGCCATTTCCACAGCAACGAAATTTTGCGAATTAGTAATGCTTAACCTCCCCCTCCCTCGCGATTATTGTCATTATCGACATCGCGTTATCGTCGTCGTCGTCGTCGGTGTTATCACGACCATCGTTCTGGTCGATTTGCCCCGCCACCGGCGTTGCCATGAGGCAGATGATCATTGCAATTTGGACTTCACAGATGAACCAAGCGCTGATACCTGATTCGTGCTTGTTCCCTCATTAGATAGAGCTATAATACATACAGACAAGAGATAGCTAGCCAGACACACTCGCAGTGAACACAATGCGGCGAGCATCTACATGTATTGTTATCGCGTGACGACTGCCCCCACTGGATCCGGCAAACGACAAACGAAGCAACGATCATTCATTGGTTCGTTGGTTACAATTCCACTAACAGTTGCGCTGAATTCACGTGAAACATGGCACTCATCAAGGTGTTGTGCCGCGACGAAGGGGGGTGCAAGCGACAGATTTTTGTACAGTACGAGTATCCGATGAGACGACTCTATGTTTGTTCGTACTTCGGAACAATTACAACAACAACAGGGACCCCAAGAACAAATTAATTGTGGACCACGACTAATAATACCGTTATCAGCACGAGTTGTCCTGTCTTCATAACACGATCCGTTCAATAGTACGAACGGTCAGGGAGACAGCCACGCAGATACACAAATACAAAACAAAAAAAACAACGTTCATAGAGACATATACTTACACTATGTGTCTACTGGTTTTCACATTCGAACCTTGAGTCCTGACCCGTGCGCGGCACAAATCGTACGACGATTTTATTGGCGGCCGTCGTTTTCCAACCGGGTTCTCTGAGGGTTGTCACTTGTTGGCTATTGCTGCTGCTGCTGGTGCTGCCGCTACATTATTGATTGATACGATGCTGGAATGACTGCTCACTGGCCGGTGCCCAGACCATCGCCGGTGGCCAACTTGGCGAACGGGCAACGATCGGCGGGGGCCTTGGACTGTTCGTGTTACGATAGAAAGAAATGGCGAACATAGACCGTAGATCTGATCGTCTGATAGTCGAACGACTCAGACTGGTCTAATAGTGCAGGACTACTCGAGAATGACTCGAGTAGCCTATCGGGTCAGCTATAGTTAACTGCTTTGGCAGTATACAGGTGTGAACTTAAGTGTGTGAAGTCTAATTAGTCGTCGTTATGTGTATCATCGTGCCGAGTAAATAGCTGGATATGCATGACAATAACAGCTCCACAAAAACGATTGAATTCGACTCTTCGTCTAACAACTTTCTGTTAAATCTGTTGGAGCGGAATAGAGCGGAAATATTTACTCCGAAAATATTGATTCTAACTGAAGCCTTTGAATGGCTGCTAATGACAAGCACGATATGACACAATATACGGAGTACGGGTTGCTGGTATAACCTAATTATTGTATATTAAAATACGTAAACTCACGATCAATATATATATATATATATATATAGCCGGTATAACTGTATGAACTCAAGAGAATTAGCCAACTATGAGCCCAATAGACCAACTTGAAAGCCATCCAAATGTAAGGTACATGCTATAATATATTATAGTTATGTCCATTCTGCAGGAACATTTCACTGATTACACACGAACGTGTTTTCCGTTATTCTAAATTGAAGAGATGTCGTTTCTGAAAGTTGTCCAGGACACATCACGATTTTTAACTGTGTTACAAACGCAAACGAGTTATTTCATCGTTATATCTATGCGTGTGTGTGTTGCGTGTACCGCTATTATTATTATGGAAATTCCCGTACTCATCATCCATACACATTTCGTATTGACATAGAGCATGACATTACCAAAAGCCATCGCATCCTTGCTATGGAATCGATTTAGCAGTGGAATGACGGCGGCGGCGGCGGCTCTTGCTGCCGCTGGTATACGTAAGCAGCTACCGCTACTTGCGGCAGTGGCTGTGTCGCCCGCTGTGTCAAGCATCGATCGGCAGCTATGATCAACCCCCCCTCCCTTGGCAGCTATCATGACGATGCTTCATAGTGCTTCTTCATAGAGCGAGCCACTGCGCAAGCACAGCTTCAGGGAAGCCCGCAAGGCAGCTAACGACCAAGTACACACCCGCAGTGAGGTTGAACAGCCCGAGTGGCGAGTCGCGGTCGTCATCCGTGACGTCGAAACGACCAGAAACGTGAGAAAGTACAAGGGAACGGTGACAGTGTGGACGATCATCGCCAACAGTAGCAGCAGAGCAAGACATCCTCTTCTTTTAAGACAACTGACGCCCACATGCATATATGTGTATAGTCCCGATGCAAGCCAGCATCATCATCATGCCTCAGGCTAGAGGCATGTCTCTGTATACATCCCGGCAGAAAGATGCGTGGAGTGCTCTTCGTTACCCGTCTGGCTGGAGATCCGTCTGTCATCGAAACGGATCGGCAGGCGGCGCCCGCCGGCGGATTATACCACCGCCGTTTAGCCCGATTGGCAGGTGTGGCATATTTCGACGCAGTATCTGTACCACGATTCATCCGTATGTCCTATGTGTTCTGGGTCATGCACCCTGCGGGTACGACGTGGCCTACTATAATGACGATGTACGTTTAATGAACAATTATTTTTTTTTTGTAACGTGAACGTAAGCATTGCAAAATTGCAGTTCCCTCAATAAACCACAATGTGGAT
Source organism: Stratiolaelaps scimitus (assembly GCA_019614645.1). Lineage (NCBI taxonomy): Eukaryota > Metazoa > Arthropoda > Arachnida > Mesostigmata > Laelapidae > Stratiolaelaps > Stratiolaelaps scimitus. The sequence continues at coordinate 3,024,875 of JABWDB010000026.1, forward strand.
GAATGAATCCGTGCTGCAATCACGATTAGTGGCTAATTGGCACCGTCTAATATCAGCAGCATTTAATATCATCAGTAGATCACATACTACATCGTGCATCGCCTGTGTGTCCACATATATATGAGATGGATATCTGCAAAATGCGGAAGACAAAGCGCTAAGTGCGTGGGCGTTTTCGGCGGCGGTTTCTGATTATATACCTCTGCCTGCTTCCTATTTTCCTTGGGAAACAACTGGGTCCAACAGCCAGCCTACATGTTTCGAACCATTCGAACGTTCGCTCGCTTGGGCGTTAGATAGGGCAGCCCCGCAAGATTCTGTCGCGTTGATGATAAACAGAAATATAATAACGGTAATAAAATAATGAATACGGGACAGAACCCGAAAGTCTGCACTCTGGCTGCGAGTGCTGCTGTTTGGAGAGGACCTTCGTTCGGCCGCGCCTTCGTCAAGTCGCTCAGGTTTTATGTGTTTTGTTTCAAACGAAATTCAAAGCTTCGTTTTTACTTTGGTTTTTTGAGCTCGCCTCGAATGCGCTTGTCAACCCATGCGTCCGCCACTGGGAACTGATGGCGTTCCTCGATGTCGCGAGCTGCAGCGACGAAGCCTTCATTAGGCAAGAACGGAAATTGCACAGACGAGCCTCAACAGTAGTGAGGAAACTTCATATCGACATCGATACACAATGAGGGATGAGGTACAGTGCACGCATTGCAACACGTGGACTGCCACGCACGCAGAGTACTTCGTCGCCATATCCCATCGTGACGACGAAAGGCCTCTTCAGTCGTCTCCTTTTACAAATCCGCGATTGCTCTTGGTGGCCCTATATATATATATATATATATATAGCGCAATAGATACAGCATAGATTGCACCGTCGTCGAAGTGGCTTCTGCCGCCGCTGCTGCTGCTGTTGCTGGCGGTGTCTTCTGCAGTCGACGTGTGCTTTCAGCTAACCGAACCCAAAGCCACTTACAACCTGCAGCAGATTTTCTATGAATCCAAGCAAAAAAAAAACGCCGAGCCAGGCCAGCCGGGCTGCAAACGAGTGCCGTCGCAAACAGTCGAAGAGGCTTCACGGCTATACGCCAGAAGCAACGGCGGCGGCGGCGGCGGCAGCAGCACCAGCTGCAATACCCCGTAGAAGTGACGTCTTGAGTTTGGCGGGCAAACGCCCGCGAGCAGCGTCACCTTCACCACACAGACCGACACATAGACCGACGATGATGATGGTCGTCGTCGTCAGCAGTAGCAGCCGTAGCGCGCAGGGTTTGTTTTCTATTTTTTCGCTTAGACATCCATCCATCCATCTGCAGAAGGCAGCCGGTTCTAAGCTACGCCGCCGCCGCCGCCGCCGCCACAACTAGCAAGCACTACAGCGCGACGTCGCCTGACGATGCTCGTCGCTGTTTGACTGTCCGCGAGGCTGTTCTCGCTGAAGCTGCGCCTGTTGCAGGGCCAGCCACACACACAGTAGGTGGACGCTGGCACCATTCGTTGAGCGGTGGCGCCCGCAACGGTGGTAGACGCGACTCCCGCCGGCGCTGCTGAAACATTTGAATGTTTGAGAAAGAAGATCGGAATGAACGACGCAAGCGGATGAGCGATCGCGAGCCTCGGTAGAAGCCGAATGAGGCGGTGGTGGGGACGCAATCGACGATGAAGTTGACGTCGTATGCGGACAGCAACGGCGGAATCCATTCCGTTGGCAGGGTGCAGCGGGTCCTGGACGACGAGGTTGGGGAATTGTCAACCTGTGGACAACGCAATGTCTTCATCGCCAGATGGCGCTAGCGGGAGCAAGAGGGGGACGGGCGGGCGGGCGTTCGGGCGCGCGCGTGGCTCAGCGGGAACATCGCTCGGCAGATTTTAGGGCCAGGCCAATGCAGGGTGATGCAGATGCGAATGTGTTATAGTAGATGAATGTCAACGAACGAAATTGTGGACAACAATAATGCTGCTGCTGTTGGTGGTGGCGGCGGCGGCGGCGGTGGCGGCGGCTGTTGCTACTCAAATCAACGAAGGGAGAAGATGCGAAGAGGTCTGCAAAACGGCCTGTCCGCGAGCAGAGCCAACGTCCATCCAGCTGATCCTACTTGGACAGGGGCACCATTGCGTCGACCGGCTCGGGTTGCGGTTAGGCTATGCTTAGTGTCGGTTGCTTAACCGGACAGGCGGGGTTTTGCACTTCTTAGCTGCACAATACTGCTAGCACAATCGACCGCAATTACGACTACGAGTTCAGCCCTATGTGCACTTACCCTCCATATATATATATATATATATAATATATATATATATATATATAGCTGCATAGAGTCCGTATCGCAACATCTTCCCCCCTAAGTAAAGTCGAAGTTAACCGAAACAGGCTGGGTCAGAGCAAGCATTCAACGATATTCAGCTACAGAGCTGGTCCCAGAGCCCCGCAACGAAGCAACAAGGCAACTATGCGTAGAGAACGTTCGCTATGGGTGGAATAGTAGTCTACAGCCAGTCTTTATTGAAGGGAACCAAAGTCGCGGGTTGGCGGGGGGGAGAGGGGCGGACAAGAGGGGAGCCGTAGACAGGTATGAATAACATGGGCGGTGCAAAAGCAGCCAATTGTCGATTGCCAGTTTGGTCAGCTTGGCTGCTCGGGAGCGAAATGTTGGCAACCTTAGCAAAAAGTAAAACAATTTTTTACACACGAGAAATACCTCTTGCCGCCTGGAGCGGCTGTGGCTGCTGGAAGTTGAAACTGGGCGAAATACAACTTTTGGGACACTGTATCGACACATGCAGTCGTAAGTGCAATGCGAACTGGCAAACATACGGCAGACGGATGTGGACGCCGACGAAGGTCAGATAATAGAGGATTCGCTGTGGAAGCTTACTTTTGTGTGTATTATTTTCAGATAAGTAGCACGAGTTTATAAGCGATTTGTCACAGACAAAGCAGGAATAAATGATGAACAAGACTGCAACCAGCTAACAAGTAACTCCTATAAGAAACTACGACCCCGAAATGATACTATCTGTTGAGCGAGGCACTTGACGCGCGGCACACAACCGCATTCGAAGTTCATATTAGCCTCGAGGACGGCGCTTCAAATCAGATACGGGCAACAACAAACCATTTCAGACGTGCCACTGATACGATCGGTGCGACGTCCTTCTTGTTTTGCCTTGTGCAATTATCACCAGATTGTAAGTTGGACAGATGACAATTTGGGTAGCAATGAACGCAGGCTCTCTGTGGCTACAATCGACTTTGTTAACGACTGGCCCTCGTCATTTTCCAAGCATACATAAATGGTGGCACTAACAAAAAGGTCGGTCTACGCGTCTTGACTCTATCACGTCATGACGGTGGCTATTGATCTAGCCCGTAGCTATTGAAACGGTCAAGCCCGTTTGCAATGGCTGGTCTACCTGGCCAACCCGATCAACGACCTCGAGAAAAAATGGGCAAACCTTGGGCATACGGGCCACGACACCCTCCCAGCTAGAGCTGTGTGTCTACCCGGTATTTAGTCCATGTAACAGGCTTAAGATGCGCTCATCATCGACATTGGCAAATAGATCTGGTTAAACAATTGAGTTTGCTAAGATGAAAATAAACTAGTTCCTCTATATACTAGACTCTCGCTTGCTAAAGTTCAGTTGAAGTGGCAAGCTCGAAACAATGCAGATAATACCGTGCTTTATGATATTACCGATATGGTTTCATAGAATCGATTGATTGAAAAACAGCCCACCCTAATAGTCCATGCTGAACATCAATCTCAAATCATCATGGACTTATGGAAGCCCCTATGAATATCAAATCCAATTCTGAATCGTTATATGCCAATCGTTTTCTTTCGGAGACAGATTCACTTTGAACAACGCGATGGCCGTCCACGCAAAACCCTCTTCGAGAAATCGTTGATCTGCGCGCTGCGGTGTCCCGTCACAGCTAATCGATAGTATTGCCATATAGCATACGTTAGCGTCATCGAATCATTGTTCAATAACGAACAACTGAGCCCATTACCAAAGCCGTCTATGCAGTGAGGTGGTAGGAGGTGGTACACTTCTTATCGAAAACCATCCCGGAGACACACCATCGTGTACTTGGTACATGCTATTCGTCCGGTATGTTTGTCGATCTACCAAGAAATGGTTGGACGCTGTATCATCGTCCGTCTTTCGCAGACCTTGGAAGCTGCTCCTGTTGCTACTGAATAACATGATGTGGCCAGCCGCCCACTGCTCATCGAGCGGTCCAGCTACGCAAGTATATGTAAAACAACATGTCCAAGAGTTAACCGCTGTAACAACAGCAGCAGCAGCAGCTGCTGCATCAGCACTCGATATGACAATAACAGGCGCAGCCTCGACAACGCGTGAACGATAGTCATTTTCGATGCTGTCACCATGATAGGGACGACACACAACGTCTGCCACATGCGAGTATGGTGTTGTCTTGTGAGCTTTTTTTAAGCACGAACTTGATTTCATGTCACATCTCTTGATCACATTCGCTATTTTCTCGCTGAAACCGCCATTGATCGCGGTTTCAACGATAGCGGTGGCGGTAACAGCAGCAGCATCACAAAAGCAATGACGCGGCCAATGATGCGGCGATGGTGGCGGCCGTAGCAGCAGGTGGCTGATCATAGCCTCGACCGTCCCGGGGCCACCTGCGCCAGTCAACAACCCAGGCGAGCAATAGGAGGATGGGTGTCCCATAACCATCAGTTAATTTTGATTGTTATGACACTTCTGAGCACCAACACCACCAACGCGCCTATCGCTGTTGTAATCACATCGACCGTGGCATATACACACATACACACACACACACACATATATATATATATATATATATATATACACCCACAGCAGCCGTCACGGTAGGAGGGAAATCACAGAAGGACAGCAAGTGACAACAAAAATGCAAAAAAAGTAAACAATAATAAAAATCTATGGTGATTATCGAACGAAATGATAGATCATGACGTCGACCGCAATGACGCACCTGTCGCATCCCGCCTAAGCATCAATGCTGCTATCTACAGAAAATAAGCCTTTCATGACAAAAGCAATAATGAGCGTGAGCACACGAACCAACGAACGCATGAACTAGCGCCTATGAATATGTCGTCAATATGAAATCATCCACTCATAAGCACACAGTGAGAAGAGAGAGAGAGAGAAGTCTTTGTCGGATGCGCTCGGCTCGCTATGTCCGAATATAAATAGCTGGCCGCAGTTGATGGGACTTTCTCATGTATTATAGATAGATTTTTCAATAACTATCAGTTGCAGAAAAACACACATTGTTCTATTTTGTTGTTGTGGTTGTTGTTGTTTTTGTTGTTGTTGGCGTTGTTTTTGTTGTTATTGTTGTCACTGCTGTTTCTTCGCTTAGTGCCAATAACGCATGTTCCTCGTTTTTTTCCTGTCAATGTTTACGTTTAACAAAAACCTGCTGTTTGTTGCTAACTTGTGTTTGTTACAATTCAGCGTGGTGTGGTGTCTCGTCTGCTGTGTGCCACAATCGGCCGCGAAGGAGCCCGGCAGAATGATATGAAGGAGGACATCGCGAGCTAGTTTCTCCGTTTCTCCGATGCTGCGGGGCGCAGATTCGTGTATTTGGCCTCCGCCAGCAGCATCTTAATGACGTTTAACGAACACAGCCGATTTGGGCGTAGAACTGCTGGCCACTGGGTCTCCTGTGTATCTGATTTCGCATTGCGCGATGCCAACCGTCCATACGTCCAACCAACCAACCAACCAACCAACCCGCGCCTACCACCCGTATCGGGCGACTGCTTCCACTCCCTCGACGGCGGACACGACGACCGAAGTCGCACTAATTCTAGTTGTTGTTGTTGGTGTGCGGCAGCTGTAGATTGAAGGGACCCAGCAGCGCGGTCACCATCAGCTACTGGGTCTACTGCAGCCACACGACGTCGAACGGTGGAACGATGATATCCACATCGTCGTCGGTCCACGTTCCCTCTGCAGGAAGCAGCAAGCGAACGCTCTGCTCAACGGCATCTGCTTATTATAGTCGCGTATATGTTTCGGGGCACTACCACTACGTTGGCATATGCTATTAGATTTAGACTATTGCTTCTCATTTGGCTGTATATTTGAATTTGTCCTCTCTTGCATATGTATGTGTGTGTGTGTGTGCGCTTGTCTAGCATATATTTTCTTGGTTTGAGCATACATAGTAACCAAGAGCTGATATCGCTTATCTAGCGGCAACGTTACGCGTGTACGTCAGCTGTGCGTCGTATCTCAACTCCATCCAAGCGTTCGACTGTCAGAGGAGATCTTGAGTTGGCCCGGGACGGTTGGAAAGTTTCGCCTAGCTTGACGCTCTTGGAGAATACCACAACGCCGGCGAGAGGAGGTGACACCGCTAATATTTCTCTCAACATATGATTCGTGCCCAAGGTGATCTACTATATCGCATACGCTTGCACGGCCAATGAGTTAGAGCAACTTGAACTGTTGCCAACCGTCAAATCTATTTGTGATCGCTAAGGAACACTTATTCGGTAACTGTGCCGCTGGGTGAATTTCTCTTTCTCACATATAGCAGTCATAACAAAAATAATAAATCATAGTATTCCATCACCAACCGCTTGATCATGTCTTTCGTAATTGTTTTTTCCTCGCAAAATATAAGAAGTACACGACACTTACTATCGACCATCTTCTGGCGGACTCCGTTTAATCAGCCACTGGACACTATGATAGCAGGCTCATCATGTCATCACCAGATAAATGAGCCTGTTTCGCATCTGGCCTATTTCACACATGCGTGTACAGGTAATCGACACGAATGGGGGTACGTCGGCGTCAATTACCGCTTCTCAACGTCGAGATGTAAACATCTCATGGGGTACGAGGACACCCGATACGAAGGGTGGCTTCCCGCGTATCAACGAAGTCGTCCGTCCCTGGACGAATTGGTACTCGCTTACCAGCGTCACAAGCGGCCAGCGACCAACCTAGCTAACTAATGATAGTAATAATAATAATAATAATAATATGACATAGAGTCAGTTAGATGGCGCGAGGTACAAAGAGTTCCACACACCGATCCCTTGCACACCGACCCCCGCCTCTGCCGTAGCTTTTCATTGGCGCGACATAGAAGCTCATATGGGGGTCACCCAGCCGCAGAGTAGACGCCGTGTGGTGGTGGTGGTGGTTGTGGTGCTGATATCATACTACTCCTGGTTGTAGTTTCATGGCATAAATACATAGATAGACGGACAGGCCGCTGAACACAGCGTAGCAACAACGGCGACCAGCCGCAGCCATCAAAGGACGCTGATGCTTTTCTACGGCAGGCGTTCTTTCAGACGAGGAGCGAAAACTACACCGATTATTACAGCGCAACTACAACGAATGAATTGAATTCTGCTTGTTTTGCTGGTGATCGCTGCACAGCTGCTGTGCCTACTGATGCTGCTGCTGCTGTTGTTGTTGTTGCTGGTGTCGCTGGAAGCGTCCACAGATGAAATTGGACATTTACAGAAAATTGTCTTCGAGGTGTTGGTGGGGTATTCGAAAAGTGGCGGTTGATTGTCGAGGTTCAAGGGACGGCTATTGTGCTGGCAGTGCCCGATTCGTGTGTCCAATACCAGCACGGTTATATTTATACTACGAGTAACTGCTTCTATCCGTATACTGGCGAATAGTGAAGTATGACGAGTTGAACTTTAATTGCAGTTAAGTCGAATGAATGACAGAAATGAACGAAAGCACGAAAATCAAAGCGAACAAACACAGGCGACTGTTCTTCGGCCCACATATATATATATATATATATATCTGTGTTCTTCAACATTCAGCGTCCACGGAATTGCTTTTTGCATTGATTCGTAGGACGGACAAGCGCTAAATGCAAATGTGAAACGGTGGGTATCGAACCTGTGCATCTCCGGTTGCAACACAGGCGCAATCGAATGCACCACGCTCGACCTGTATATATATATGTATATATATAGATATATATATATATATGTATATATATATATATATATATATATATATATATATATATATATATATATATATATATATATATATATGCACAAACTTGTCTGACACATACACCGTCTCCAATGCTTTCACTATTGCATTTCAGCACATTCGTCGCATACCATTACAGCAACTACTACCGCAGAGGCGATGAGATAGCCCGCCATCGTTCGATGTGCTCTAGTTGTCAGCAGAATCAAAAATTACGCTGAGCGTTTAATGCTACGCCCGCCACCAATAATAATCACTCATATTGCACAAGTCAAATAGGCGGACAGCATTGCGCAAGCTGACTAAAAATTGAAATCGTGTTGTTTTTTCTAGCTCGCTTCATCGATTCCGGCCAATCAAAATGTTCCGTTTCTTCCCTCCCACCCCCGTCTCGTTGCAGCTGCCGGTTGTCTGTTGTCATCAGCAGCGATTGCCGCTATGCGACAGCGCTAGAACAACTGAAACTCAACGATGATGACGAATTGAGACAAAAACAACAAACAACTAACCGCCCACAATAACAACAACCGCAGAAATGATGGCAACAAAAACACACACACACAGGACCCCGAACTAAAAGACGGAAACTTGGGGCAAAATGGCAAACCCCATAAGTTCGGCCTCTTGCCACCTAGCTACATATAGTTCGCTATTAGATAGCGGTGGGCCGTGTGTCATGCCGTGCTGTGGTGGGACTTCTGCTTGTTGTTGTTGCTGTTGCTGCTGTTTCTCGAAACGCTGATAATGACGTTGCAGAAGCCGCCATAACGCCCGCTTCTTTTGGCATTTTCGGATTTAGCCATGTGAAACAAATCGAGCCGCTGCCGACGGCGGCGGTGGCGGTGGTACCGGGTTGTTGTTACAGTTGCTGCAGTTGCTCTCGTCGCGTTGAGAGTTTTAAACGAACGGGCCAAGACGGCGGCAGCGGCGGCGGCGGCAGCGGTGGGAAATCTGACAAAGGGGTGTGATTGCGAAAGTGTTTGGCTAATATCAACACGATTTTGGAACGATTGGTCCGCCGCGGTCGGCCGTTGGCTGCTCCGCCATCGCGATTCGTCGCTTTGGTTAAGACAATGCCGCGATGGTCAGCGAACGAGACGGCCGAATTGAAAGGGGAACGACGTCGGCAACAGGGCGCTGCTGACAGGTAGCATCCTATGGGAGGCCGATGGCGAACAGAGATCCAGTGCGAAATGTGGGTAGACAATAGCAACAGCGACGAGAGGTGATGCGGCTGCTGCCGCCGTCGCCTCTCCAGTAATTGTAGTAGTAAATAGTGTCAGTCGTAGCCGCCGCCGCCACCGTGGTAGTGTATTAACGATGCGTTGCGATCGAGGAGGTGTTGGAACACCGAACAGCCGTCGAACAGTACGGGCCAGTGCTTGCGCATCTCTTCGCTTATCAGTCGAATTACCACCACTGCCACTAGCGGCTATGACCACCGCCGCCGCCGCCGCAGCCACCACTGAGAGAGATTGCCTAGCGGGGTGTTGCAGTTGTTATTGTTGCTGTTCATATCAACATCGAAGAAGATGAGCCGGGGTAGATAGAGTCCGGGTGGTTGAGTTTGACGGGGGGTGCCGCGTAGTAGAGGGATGCTGGCGAAATAGCACGAGCCGGCCAACCGACCGTCACGTGGCCAGACCGTGACGGCCTTATTCGACAGCACGCAGGCAGGCCGTCGATTTGACAAATCGCGTCAACAGGTGTCTTAAGCAGCAGCAGCAGCAGCACAGCAGAAGCACATCGCGGCAGTGCTGACGTATAGCTATCATCAGAATTAGCTTTTACCGGATATTATTCTCAGTCATTGAAAACTACATTTAGCGATTAACCTCAATCCGACAGGGAGAGAGAGATCGGGGGTCTACAGTCTGAGCGAAGCGTAAAGAAGGAATCCTGCAATAATTAACATTGACAGCAGAAGCAGCGAAGAAGGATATTGGAAATTGTCACCAGCGGGGGGGGGGGACAGTTGTGACACGCATCTCGGAGAGTGACATATGTCGAATTTTTCTTTCTTTCTATTTTGTCTTTACACACTGCGTAGATGATCGCAGGAATAGACGCAGAAAGATATGCTATCTGCTTTATAAATTTGCATAAATCTATTTTGGGACAACCATATTATGCAGTTGTCATGACGAGCTCTATTAATGGGGACGTTGCGCTTGTCCAACTGGATATTTGATATAATAGTATAGTTACCTGCTAGGCAATGTTCAATGATTTGCTTAAAGCTAATGTTCCAATTAGCTTTAAGCAAATCACTTTCCACCTTGAAGTGTGGTAAGCCCAGGAAAATTTTAGAGGCCGACATTTAACATCAGAACCCGGAAAACGCGCTTAGGTTTGCACTTCAACGGGAGAAAGTGATTGTCTTAGAGCTGCCAGAAAAAGCTGCAACACTACCTTTGCTCCCATAAATTCGGCCGTAAATCTGAGATCCCAGTACGTCTCAGATTGCAGCATGCACTGGTACGAATGATATCGGACTATTAAGACAACGGTTTAGGGGGTCGGTGATCGACGCCCTCTCTTCGGACCAGCAGCAGTGAATGAAAATCCACTGTTTTCTCTGGCCTACAGACAGATTGAGATTCGACCGCGTTCAATTCGTTCAGCGTAACTGTCGGACGAAAATCAAAAAATTCATTGTCCGATACGTTCAAGCAGGCACGAATCAGTCCACGTGGTTGCGTCGCTCTGCAAACACGTATCTCGAAAGAAGACAACGTGCACTGTAAATGTGCATCGAACGCATACGTCGCTATTATTTATTCTGCTTAATTCCGCTTAATTACTCGTCTTCTATTCTGAAGGCTACAAGAAGTGGTTCAAAGGGTTGAATGATGACGTCTAGGTCTCTCGTGTCATGACACACTTGCCGCAAAGACCCAATGCAAGCATTCACCAACGTCGAAGGTAAAGATAAAGCTTTTATTAAAGGTTTATAACAGGAGCTGCAATTTCACAATGCTTAAGCTCTCTCTTATATGTCATCATGCAGCGGGCTCGAACCCGCCGCCTCGGGCTTCCGATAGCCAGAGACTCCGCCGCCCAAGCACAAACCGCGCTGACAACGATGCACAAGTAACCAAGTAACCCTTCGACCCGCCACCCGCGAACGGACTATATTTGATGGGGCAACCACCACCGGCTCTAACGAACGTCGTGTACAGGATCCGTTGACACAAGAAATCACACCCTCGATTGGTGAATATGAAGGAATATATCGAATATAAAAAGTCCTCCTGCCACTGGTGAAGACGGTAGTGCTGTTCGTTGTTAGGTGTTGAACAGCGTAGTCACCATGTTCTCGCAGTTCACGAAATGCCAACAGATCAGAATGAGACCCAAGCGCAGTGGCGTGGACAAACACAATGCATGCAATATGAGAAATTCTGACGGGAATTTAAATACACAAGCAGATGTATGGAACAATGATTTCCCGCCAAACAGAACTCGTTCTCTCTGATACAGCGGGCTAGCATGTAGGAACATTAAGAACGATCACCGTAAAAAAAATGAGTTCCGAGTTAGATGAGAAGAGAGATGTGTTAACCACCGACGATGTCGAGTACTTAACAGCTTCGAACTTGAGGTCAGACGAGCGCCGAGCCAAATGTTGTCAAGTCGAATGGCAAGAATCCAGCCGTTCATAGTGATTAGTATCATTATTATTTTTATTATTATCACTAGTGCTACTACTACTAAATAATGATACTATGTGTTGTAGATAGTTGCAGTAGTTGCGGGACGCCCCACGCTGCTATTTACTCTACAATAAGCTGGTGCAGGTTGCGGTATGGTGCATGACAGAAGGATCTGTTTGTGTTGGAGCAGCGGTGAATGTTGCTCCGGCCACGTAGCCGGATGGTCGACGTCTATCGACTACCACTCAGTCAGTCAGCCAGCCAGCCAGCAACGCGGCGTTGAAGCGACCAGCCAGTAAGAGCCCGTGAACTGAAGAAGGAGAAAAATAGAATGAACCAAGCGGCTGACTCGGTCGAGTCATGTCGGCGCCACACGTCACGTTGATGTGATTGTTGTTGTTGCTGTTGTTGTTGTTGCTGTGGAGAGCTGTAGCTGTCTACCAGCACCTGCTGCTACGAGCTCTCCAACAACGGCAACAGCATCTGGAAGTAACAGCAGCAGCAGCAGCTGCTGCAGCAGACCCCTTCGGCACACAGCAACGACGAATCGTCCGTACCGCCACTGACATGAGCACTACTGGATATTATTACAGTTACAACCGACTGGCATTAGTTAAAGCAGCAACGAGGCAGTGTATAGCTGTTGTGTTGCTCGGCTGGCATCGTGCCCTCGCGGATGCCGGCACCGGTATCGTCACCAGCAGCAGCAGCAGCAAGCGACGTCTATCACTGCCATTTGCAATAGCAACAACAGCAGTAACAACAACGAGTACTAGTAGTATACGTCCATCCATCCATCTCTCCCTCTCTCTCTCTCTCTCTCGCCGTCTATGGAACAGCTGTTGTTGTTGTTGTTGTTGTTGTCAGCGTTGCAGCTGACGGTGGCGTTACTAACCGACCATGGTGGAGTAGTTACATGTCGACCATGCCACTCATTCCGACAGGCCCAGCAGCAGCTGAAACTGCAACAGGACGAATCGCCCAACGGACAAGCTGACCAACAGAATAGAACAGACGAGCATTTGTCAGACAACAGCAACAACCACAGCAACCTGCTGCTGCAGCAGCAGCAGCAGCAGCAACAGCAGCAGCGGGCAACCGCACGTATTATGTGCACGTACAAATGGAGAAATACGAGAGAGAATTGTAGGTAAGGAACATTCGTTTTTTTTCTTCACTATAATGGGTGTCTGCCTATCTTTGTTGCCGTGTCAGGGGCAGGGATCCGGTGGTCGTTTCGATGTTGTTTGGTGCTCGCGTGAACCGCGGAAGGAACAATTGGGCCTTCCAATCCGTGGCGGCTGTTGCTGCTTCGCCAACACAACAACAACAACAACAACAACAGCAGCCGCACAGGCACGTATCAGCAAACATCGACTGAATACAACAGCAGCAGCAGCAGCAAGAATAATAACAACTACAACAGCAGCAACAATAACAGCAGAGGTAAGAGCAACGCTAACGGCAGCGGCAGAAACTCGGTAAGTCGGTTATCAGCAACGTCGCCATCCGGCCGTTAAGGATAATGACGCTGATGCTGGCGATGAAATCCGCAAGCGGCATCGATCACTAATCAAACAATAGATCCGCAGTAATAATAATAATAATGATAATAATAATAGTACTAATGAAGAAGGGCGCCAACAAATGTGACGCTGCGACGAGAAAGACAATGGTCGTGCAATAATCCTCGTCTCCTCGATGTGGTGGGCAATTCTTATTCAAATCAATGAACGATTCATACAATGTCTCAGACGGGGGTGTTAAAATCGTGAACAACCCCAAGACGCGTTCTCTCTGCTGAGCTTGTTTATTATCTTCCTCCTTTCTCTCTCTCTCTCTCTCTCTCAATATATATATATATATTATATATAATCTCCATTTACTGCGACACAAGACATTGGCAAAGAAGTTCATTCTTCCTACGAATCTTATTCGTTTATGGCTATGTCGAACCCTTGGCAGTGTTCGTGCACACCGCATCAGTGTCTTACCAGTACCACCCCCCCCAATAACCTATTACGCTCCGTATAATTTTCTGTATTCAAGGGAAATTGAAGACTTCACACATGTACAAATGCCATCATGCATCAACCATGTATTCCATGTATTGAACTACTGAATTTTCGCCGGCTTAGAAAGAAAGAGAGAGAGAGATGACTTTCGAATATTGTCGAATGCTAACACTTTGCGGGCATAGCGAGATTGACATTAGATAAAAAAAACAACAACAACGCAGCCCCTAACCAAAAACCGAGTTGCAGATCAATTCGTTTTTTGAGTTTTGCTGGATTGAAATCCATTCATGTTTACGGTTCACGTGGGAAGTGGCTAGTCGTGTACCTGACATAGAAACCTGCCCCTCCTCCCTGGGAGTATTTACTTCAGTCGCGATCTACACGAAAGAACACGAAATCAGACCAGCATAATGTATGGGCTTGTTTGTAGTTGGTCGACGGTGACAAATACGGCAGCAATTGTCAGTGACCAAAAACAAACTACCTCGCTTCCTTGTACACGTTATATATATATATATATATCTACAAACTTGTACAAGGAAGCCAGGCCGGAATGACGGCCTGAGAGGCGAACGAGGATGACGCACGCCAAGTCTTTTGTGCTGAAAAACAACATATGCAATTTCTCGAATAATAACCCAAACGATATATGATTGTTCAGCGTGAAATACAACACGACGCACGGTGACCAAGATCTTGTTGATATTCGACTATGAAACGATTTCGACACTGAGACAGACGGATCAATCAAACTGTTCCAACATTTGAACGTCAGGGCAAATCCAATGCGAATCGTCGGCATCGATCGGGATCCGATTCGTGTACTCATCTAGTCTAAACCGCCGATATCGAAGACACCGAAAGCTCACTAAGATCGTCGGATTAGCGGCGCAGGTACTTGCCGGGGTAAGGGCTATACTATAGATTGGGATAGGAATCAACATTATCATTCGGCATTGATGTATCAGATGTATCGTCAACGTCAAATATTTACGCCTCGTTCGCTGGTCGAAGAAGCAAGCGGCGTATCGTGGTCCTGAAACAACACTTGGGAAGTAGCGACCACCGAGCAGGGGTAGATAGACTGCTCATTCGTACGGGATACATACCCGAAGACTGATAACGCCCTCGGAATCTTGCACGATGTGTAAGTAGACAACGTAGCCGTTGTACTGAGTTTCTACTAACATGTTGTATTTGTGCTTGGAAACGAAACGAGATCGGTCGGCGAGGGACACTTCGGTGCAGCGATACAGAATATGGTCAAGGCCAACTAACGGTTCTGTACGAAGCGTAACTCACGTAGGAGGAAAGCATCCCTATCGTGGGCGCTCCTCGCCACCAGATGTGATCCACAGCATTGTGGCGTGCACCAGGGCGTCGTCAGAGGAACAGTTCACGTTACCCATAATGGTTCACTGTGCAAGTGCCAGCTCGTGACTATTGAAGCCGTTCAAAAGATACTCTCGTCATCAGTTAACCGATGAACAGTACCTCGATTCTAGGCCGGTATGATCTCCATTAACGGCCACGTCTCATATTTCCCATACTTTGCAATAACCAAATTGGCCCGGGATGGCCATTCGAAATGATGTCCAAACCTTCGAATTATGAGCGGAACAGTAGTGCCTAGGAGTGTGTGTGTGCTGGCGTTCATGTCTAGTCTCGCTATCAGCGTTCCAAGTAGACACGTACGATCGAACGAACGGCCATGCGTACGAAAACTAGCGACCGAAATTTACATTTGCTCATGTTGCGTTTCGTCGTAGAACTCTTCAAATCGTCGTCGTCGTCGTCGTCATCCCTCGCGGTATCAGCACCTGATACCAACTCGTCGACAGGAAGGCGGTGGCGGGTGGCGGCGTCTAATATGAATGCGGTTTGTTATGCGGCCATTTGTAGTCATGTTCCGTTCTCAAGAAGTAGCCAGCCCCACATTTGATCGCACGACGCCGCACGCTACAATAGAATACAAACAAAGAACAAATCGTTCGCGAGTCGGATGACTCTCCTGCCGATCGTCTCCGCCTTTGTCCCTTAGCGCATCTCCTTCTGCGACGACGATCGTGGTGGTGGCAGCGATATTCTAACTTGCGGCGCGGGCTGTGTTGTGCACAACGCGAGAAGCAAGTTGGTCCAATCGGCTCTTATTCAGCTACCATCGGCGGATGCATCCGCCGATGGTAGCTGAATATGACTATCATGTTTCTAGTCACGGCAAAAAAAATTAAACACCTCCCTGTCGCCGACCGCGTCTTTGCCGACCGACGACGACGTGCGCTGTTCGTCGAAATCTGTATAAAAATATTCTATATGAACACATATTATATATATATATATATATATATATATATATGTGCATACATACAAATTTTTGTGGGACTCTCTCAGCTGAGGGACCAACTGAGATTGATGGTAGTAGCACCTACATATTTATGTTTGTCAATCCCTCAGGTCGACGACGACGCCTTTGCAGATGGCATTTCACCGTGTCGATCTACGCGTGTTAGGCGTGCGCGACAACGACCAAAGCGAAATGCCCGCCGAGTAAGACACTCAACGACTCCGATCTCGCTCGTACAGATATTAGCGTATAAAACAAAGAATTCGCATCGATTCTAAAAAGCCACACGCGTACGATCTCGAGCCTTGACAGACACATCAGACAGCGTACACCACCGGCGAAATGGATGCGTGGCTAGACAACCGCGCTGATAATCGCGGCGCCCCCCATTTCGTCTAATGCGATTATCCGAGTCTCCCTGCTCCTACAACACCTTGCTATGACACCCGTATTTCAAAAGTTATCCTTCCGTTTTTGTGAGGCCCTTTCTGCGGCGGCGCCTTTGATAGGGCACTCTGAAACGACCCGCTGACTGGTGTGTAATAAGAATCGTGATAAACCGCGATGTTTTCTCATGGTGAGACCGAGCCCTGATCTTGAGCCTGTCAACTTCAAGGTCGGAACGATTTGGTGCATATTCTATGTCCCTGAATGATATCCAATAGAATTAGAATCTTTCGATCGTAATTAAAATGTACGTAGTCCTTGCAAAAAAATAGGGATGGGATCCTGTTTGGAGTAATTATTACTGCGACCCATACGTAATAATGTGACATACTAATCAATGAAGCTGCAAAGTAACTAACTGGTCAGCCGGGATAAAACTTAATAGAAGCTGTCCACCACACCTGATCAATGCCTCTTCTTTCAGTAGATCCACGTAATTCACAAGTGGCACACATCCAGCACGAGGTGGGCTTATATACGAGTGGGTTGATTCAGGATCGTTGAAAACCGACTCCTTTTTTTTGGATACTGCCTCTTCCCTCCCCCGGGATTGTTTCAGCCGCCACCAACGAATGTATATCCAGCGTCAGACATAAGCAAATTGCCCAACGGGATCTCTTTAACCTTTGGCCGGCTGGTCAGCCCCAGCTGGGCTGACTCTGCAAAAACGTCCTCGTATAATCCACATACTGATATATATATATATATTTGTGTGTATTTATGTAGTAGGCGATGCATGATCGTCGATGTGACTAGCGACTGACTGATCATGATCCAGCATTAACCCCGGAAGACAAACTTCATATCCTTCTATAGACAAACCAGCCTCGCGTCCATGCTTCCTTGTCAGAGCCACCCAACCATCTAGCCGGCTCGCGCGTTCATTTTGCTCCAGCTGCAGCTTCGGCTCCGGTCGTTCGTCGCCGATGACCCAACGTAGTTGAAGTCGGCCGCCGCTCGACTGCGTTGTGTGCTTGCTTCGCTCGCCGCAGTGGCAGCAACGGTGGCAGCGATGCTAGTAGCTTGCTCGACAGTCAGATATATGATAACAGCCATCTTGCAATTGTCTTCTTCTTGTTTCTGCTGCTGCGGCTGCTGGCGGCGTTGTTCTATGAAAAGATGACGCCGGTGGCACAGCAACAGCGCTGATACCGAATGTCGACTCGATTCGATGGCGGATGGCGAGCGCGACAACAAAATGAACACAACAGAACAGTGAGTCGATGCCGCTGCAGATATTGCGGAGCCATGGACCCGCCGTGTCGAGCCGCAGACCCAGCCGCCCTGTTTGTTTGGCAGCGGCGTGGATGGCCCAGTGGTACACTTCTACCACAGCACTGTATAGATAATATATATATATATATATATATATAGTTCACGGCGGAGAGGGGCGGAAAAAGTAGGATTACAGCAAGATAAGACGAGAATTAGCAAAAAGAAAGCTTCCAGTCAGACAACACAAAGTGGATGAGTAGTTGGAGCCAACGGTCTTCCAGCTGTAAGCCGCCACGTTCTCAACGACTGTGTAGACTTTTTTCCAGCTGAAGTGGACTAAAGTTTACTGGACCGGTATATAATATATATATATATATATATATAAATATGTGTAACTAATGTGGCAGAGATGGTAACGCTGAATTCATTATGAGTCGCCTCTACTGGAATCTGTTGTGTACAAGTAGATTTTTATTTATTTGTTGCTTTCTAAATTATTTCAATCACAACCCGCAGCAGAAGACCGGTGACAACGCTTCGTGTCACAAATGCAGACGGTTTGCAGCCAACCAGTCAGTCAGGCCAGTTACTGAGATTCAATTGGCCAGGGCCTACAAATAATATTAACTAATATTCATTGTAGCATCGTACAGCATCATCGGCAGCAGCAGCAGCAAAAATCAAATTAAATAATAAGAGTAGCACCCTAAACTGAAACTCATAGCGACTGATGACTAAAATATTATGACCAGTGAGATCAAACAATGAACCCCACGAGTATCAATAACGCTCATAGCAATCTACTCGCCCCAGACATTGCACTCATTGTGGCAATATACACATGCTATTGCCGGAGCTGTTCACATCTCTATCTATCTATCTCTCTCTCCTCTCTCTCCGTCTCTGATTAAACTAATTCACTGAGTCAATCAGTGGTGACGGATCGAGCGACCAACGTAAGGCCGGACAATTACAAGAGTAGAATTATGGTAGAAATCTGATATTGCCAGATGGCTGCATCGATGATCACGCCACCGCCGCCGCCGCCACGGTCTACCCCGCTACCAACAGCAAACGCTCTGCCGTAGTGGAGCAACCCCGGAAGACGCCCGGCAGCAGCTGCAGCTGCATCAGTTGTACCTCATCTTCGGCCGGGTCGTGAGTGGGATGCTTCTGCTGCGGCAGCTGCCTGTATAGTCAACAGCAGCATCTACAGCAGCAGCAGCAGCAGCAGCAGCAGAGAGTGGGGAATCGCCGAATAGTTCGCCGACAACGACCATTATGACTAGTACCCCATGACTATAATATTATGCTCTACTAGAACTACGTCAACCAGCAGAATATTATATTATTGGCAGCTATCATCTGGTAAAGGTAACAAGCTAACATTTGATATATGTTGTTATAGCTACTTGACACAGAATGCAATCGACGACGAGGCAAAAGTGGTCACCACTGCTGAGCGAGCTAGTAGCTGAAAGCAGATGATGAACGAGGTAGACCTCAATAGACCTCGTACAAGAGACACATTGATCGTCACCAGCCAACGGCGATGGAGCTATCTAGTCCAGATAGCATGTATGTATTACGTCCATTGATATCAGCTGCTGGCGATTCCTGCTGCAGGAGAGCGAGCGAGCGAGAGAGAGAGACCTGCTTGCAGTCAAGCGCCGTTAGATATTGACGAATAACGGTACCATTCG
The DNA here is from genome assembly GCA_019614645.1 of Stratiolaelaps scimitus. Lineage (NCBI taxonomy): Eukaryota > Metazoa > Arthropoda > Arachnida > Mesostigmata > Laelapidae > Stratiolaelaps > Stratiolaelaps scimitus. Next base: position 3,044,286 of record JABWDB010000026.1, read on the forward strand.
TCAATACCAAAAGTACCCAGAGGGTCGCGGATGCCGAGGATGGCCGCCGTTGCCGTCAATTTGTTGTTGTTGTTCTTGTGGTTGCTGCTGCGGCTGCGGCCACTGCGGCGGCTGCCGTGCCCCGACATCGTAAAAGCAGCTAGCTTTGCGGCCCTTGTGGCAGCATAAACCGTCTGTTTTGCGTATGATTTGCGAGCGTGCCGTTGTCCGTGGCCACCGTATCTGCGAGCAATATCGTTCGTTCATTCGCTTGCTCGGCTTTGCTACTTTCTTCGGGCCCCCAGTAACGGTGACCCCGGGGAGTTGCCCGGAAGAGGCCAAGCGGCCGGCGAAGGCGAGCGAAGTGAAGACGATTCAATCTTCTCTCCGTCTCAGACAACAACAACATCAGCGTCAGCAGCTGAAGTCGACGTCAGCTGGAGCCGCCCCGAACAAGTGAACAGCTGTGATTGTGATAGCTTGGATAGGGTGGTATCAGCTTATCGCCGGGTGGTGGTGCGCCGGGTCCAGCGATATCGTTGCGAGTGAAAGTTCCCGTTGAATCATGAGTTTGGTCTGCTCGCTTTATTTTATTGTTGTTCTTGTTGTTGTCTACCTGCTGCCGCTGCTGCTGATAGCTGCACAAACGCGAGCGTCAACACAATAAAGAACGAATGGGGTAAACACGGCAGGCCAATAGCGAACCAATAGATGGGTCTTCTTTTATCCGGCAACAATCAACTGATATTAATCACGTGGGAGCTAGCAATTGTAATCCAATGTAATCCGCAGTTTACCACCAACTCACGACCGTGTGCGAAGAAGAATCATAGAGACAAACACAGACACACACACGAGCGAACGATAGCGGCGATCGGTCAGTCAACTGAATTGATTGGCTAACCAACTACGCCACTGGATGGAAGAAATATTACATAGCTGATAATATATATAAGGAAAATATAGAAACACCGTTATTTTTTCACTCCCTTCATCGAGATGCGATGAACAGGATGACGGCGGTGGGACAACGTCCCAAGTTCGGAGTCCCACCGGCGTTTGTGTCTCATAACTCCCGTTTCAGGACTCGTGATAGGAGAGCTCTAATGTGCCCAGCTCGTCATAAGTGCTATCGTGATGATGATGATCATTATTATAATAATAATAATTATTATTATTAGTAGTAGTAGTAGTGTTTTCTACATGATATTGTCATGGTCACCCATAAAACTCACCACAAATGTAAGGCGATGTAAGGGGTAGTTGTCCTGCTCCGAGTTGATCACAAATTATTAATAGGCACACACTTCGTATAGGCTCATCCGTGTGTTCGACCCGATTCGATCCGATGTCACTGAAGTCACAGGTTGAATATGAAGGTTAGATTCCGCCCAATAGTTTTCTCTTAAGGTGTTGGGCCTGTGTTTCCTCCACGTCTAGTACCGTAGTCATGCACGCACAGATCCACACAGGTTGCTGTTTCACGACAACCTCCCGGATACCCCGTTCATCAGGTAGCGTGTTAATCCGACCACCAGTGGCTTGCGCGTGTCGTCAATAGGTTCTAGGTTGTCTTCGGCAAACAGTCAAACAGACAGATAAATGGATATATGGAAAGTTGCCGTCGAGTTCGGTGGGGTGGGGGGGGGGGTAGCCGTCGCTGCCGGTAGCCGCGCTCCTGTCGTTCGGTAGCCAGCCAGCGTAAATTTTCGCTCCGACGTGAAACTAGTGACTACTAGTCCGTTCGTGCTGCCAGCTGTTGCTGGTGGCAACTGCCAACTGGCGGCCTCTGGGGCTGAATCCGTCTCCGTGCCGGCTTCAGCTTCGCCGCCAACTGCTGCTGCTGCTGCTGCTGGTGCTCGCTGCTGTTGCTACTCGTCGCGCCACTGCGGCTACCAATGGCAGTGTGCGGGTGCCGGTGGCGGCAGTGGTTGTGGCTGCGGTACCGGCTACGAACGAACAACAGACCAAGCATCCATCCAACCGGCTGTGATCGCGGCCGAGCGCTGCGGTGTCCCATCAACTGCTGCTGCTGCTGCGGCGGCAGCGCCTTTCCGTTGCCGCTGACTGGACCAATCCGACGTCGACGGTAGCGGCGGCGGTCGCCGCCGCGTGAGGACTGCTGCTGCTCGTTCTGCTTCGGGCTCGGAAATCTGCGTGTGCCTGTGTCCGTGTGCTTCAGTGAGTGTGACCGACTGCTTGTGGTGTCCCTGCCTGCGAGTGATGTGCGTCGGATGGTGGTCGGCGAGAACTTCGCATGTGTATGTGCATATGTGTGCGTTTGTATGGGTGACACACACTCACTGTGTGTGTATTTGTGTCTGTGCGTGTTTGTGTGTGTGTGTGTGCGCATATGCGCGCCGTGAAGCGCTGCAATAGCTGACGCTGCCAGGCGCTGAAGTAGTATGCCACTGCGCTTCAGAGCTGGCACACACAGTGGCCTGGACAGCTGGATGGCATTGGTTGGCAACCAGCTCCATGGCAAGAGCCAACCGCTGTTGCTACGATGGTTGCTGTTGTTGTTACTGCCTCTGCGGCGTTCGCCCAGTTCAGCTCACATCAGCCTTCTTCTGCGCCACCACCAACAGCGGTAGCAACCACACCAACAACAACTGCTGCTACATCGGTACCAGCAGCAGCAGCAGCGTCTGCCGATGACGACAACGTTGACGTCGACCAGTGGCGAGGACAAACGCGGTTTCGTTGCGTTGCCGATGTCGACTGAAACGAAGCTCATACAATGCATTCATCCAAATGAATTCCTCCCTGATGAAGTCCACGTGCTGGTTTGTGTCAGTGTTTTAGGAGATGCTCGCCGCTGTTCTCCTGTTATTGACCATTTAGGACATGAAAGGACTGAGCAGGCCGCATACGGCCGCATCGGGTAAATAGCACAACTGCGGTCTGGCTGAGAATGCGTCGACATGATGTACAATGGGTTCTCTCTGTCTCGCTCTCTTGAAATGAACGTGATGAACGCATTGGCCCGCTCCAAAAAATAACGCGGACCGTACATTACGACAAGCCCAGCTAATCGGCATTTAGCACATCTAGCACGGTTCACTCGCTCCTCCATCCACTGCTCCTGCAAGAAGACAATCGTGGCGGCCGAACTCCTTAAGCGCAATTGTGGCCAAAGACGCTCAAGCGAACGGGGTCTAGCGCGAGACAAGAAGCAGCCAACGAATCGATGCATTTTCATGGCAAGCCCCACGATCCTTCTTCATTGGCTCGGACAGCGTTTGCATAGGATTGACCACAGCGCGGCCCCGTATCCATAATAACTCAACGCAGCAGGCCGACGGCGGCTGAGTCGACGGCAGTGGGCTGCTATCATATGTAAGTGTGCATGTATGGATGGATATATGGTTCCCTTGCCAGCTTCCACCACGAAACCGCCGCTAGTGCCGCTAGCACCAGGGCCCGTCAGTCAGTCAGCTAGTTAGTCAGCCAGCCAGCGAACTCTTTCTACCCATCTCTCGCTATCTCTCTTTCTCTCGCCTTTCGACGGCCTTCTTTTCCCCTTGCTTGCTCAGCCGCCGTTGTTGGCTCTGTGGTCGGGATCGTTCCAGGTCTTCTTCGATCTCACGTTGTCGTCAATGGCAGCGGCATCGCTAGTAGTCGTTGGCCCGGTAGCCAACGTCGATGAAACAGCGCCAATAGAACAGACGGCGGTACGAGAACGAATGAGGACTGAAGGCCCGTCATCGACGATGGCGACGAGGAAAGAGCCAGAGAGAGAGAGAGAGAGATGTTGGGACGGGAATTCGCGGGAAGACCACGAACGGCGGCAAGTTTCTTCTCCGACGGCTGCAGCAACTGCAACTGAGGTTTGGCCCGGCGAGCAGCGCCGGCCGCCAAACGCATTGCAATGGGATGGATGGTATCGGCGAGCTCCTGCAATCGGTGGGGCGGCGGCGGCGGTGGTGGTCGTCGTCGTGTTGTGGCTGTTGCTTCTCCTGCTGCTGCTGCGGCTGGATCGGCACTGCACGCCGAGCGCCACGGCGGTATTGCTTGGCTGGCTGGCTGGCCAGCTCGTTCCGTTGCCTGGCCGTGGGGTCGAACAGCCGACGAACTAACGAACGAAGGGAACGTGGTCTGGGACGTGATCGTCGACGAGACGAGACTTCGCTGCCTTCAAAGAACAAGCCCTCAGTCAATTTTCAGGCGTGCGCACGCTAGTGAGCACTGCCTCTTCACAATATACCGATCGAGTTTTGGAACGGTAGCGCGATAAAGCCGATCTAGAACTCTGAGGAGAGAGGACGAGACAACGTGATATTAGCAAAATAATCTATATATATATATATATATATATATAATAGCGCACAAATAGACCGTAGGGGCACATGATGATTAAGAATGATGTATTATATAATATCACCGAGAGTCAAGCGGAGATCATTTTTATTCGTTCGAAGGAGGAACTAATATGGGCCCAACAAAAACAGAAGCTGCATTTCAGTTTTTCTATTTATAAATATACTTTTGCAACCAGGCCGCCACCCTCACCAGCATAACAACCGACGACATCTAGCAGTCTTGAGCACAGCAGTATTCGCAGCAGTTACGGACAATCACAGAAAACATGGCCGAGCATGCTTGGTCTGTTGGACAGTTGCTTCGTAGTTCGCTGTCGTAACGGGCTTTCGCTCACGGTTGCCCGATAGAGCTGGGAGAGCCCAACGCCCGGCGGGAGTAGCTTCGAATTTTTAGCCCCCCGTCTGCACATGTACACGTTGTTGGCATGTGGTTCTACTGCGCAGAGGAGGGCTTCCTTTCGCGAAGGACTCCTTCGCGACGAAGTCCCCGAGCGGAGCGCGCGCGTGTGTCTCCATTACGTTTTGCGTGTGCAACGTCAAAGGTGGCAGCACTCACGGTGTGTGTGTGTGCAGTCAGCCACAAGCACAAGCATCGGATCGCACCGGAAAAGCCGAGAAGCAGGAAGCTATCCAGTGGGGTCGCCATGGCGTGGCGCGGGTTGGCGGGTGACAGCGGCGCCCTCCTCGGCCCCCCCCCCAACCCCTAAAGAAGGAACAAACACCTCGATGTCCCGAAACAGCCAAGTGGCAGCATCACCATTAGCGGGCGCAGCAAACGTCAACCCGATCCGGCGGCCAGCCAGCGAACGCCGCCGCCGCGCCTGGTGTGTGCGTATGATCTACAGACGGCACTCAAGTATTGATCGAATTTCTACTCATGTGTGATGACGGTGCCGCTGGTAACGACTTCCCATACGAATCGACGCTGGCGTGGGGTTTTTCGAGCGTGGGGCAAGCCGCGACTAAGAAGGATTTAATGAGCCACCGCTCTGCGACAGTCTGACAACCTAACCAGCGATGCCAAGCAACTGTAAACAAGCCGGCCTCCCGCGTACACCTGCAGGCTGCTGATGAACCCATCGGCGACGAACCTTTCAGACCGATCCATTATTATTATCGTGATGAGAACGAATGGGACTTCGTTCGAAGACACCGAAACATCACAACCACTGCCTGATGTTATGATTCGTCAGCTGTGGATGATCACGATGATGACGCCGACGACGACGACGACGACGAAGTCGACCTTCACCAATGAAAATGGGAACTGCTACAGCAGCTTCAGAGCGAGCAACAATGACAGGCTCCAGGGGAAATGACAACTTACTACAATGAGAAGTTACTGCCGCTCTTCGGTAACAACCAGCAAACAGAAAAAGATCTAAGAGAGGAGAACACGAAACAATGGCGATAGCGACAGAATAAATGGCAGCCTATAAAAGTCGCTGCGGTGGCCTCGTTACACGTGCTCAATATGGGTGAAGTCTGATGCACAGCCTCCACGGCGAAGATACAATGAACATATGTACGCCGATGGTTATTGTCGCGATGGGCGAATTTAGCACTCGCTAACTTATGTATGTATATATATATATATATATATATATCTACCATAAATATACCATAAAGAGTTAAGTTTTAAAGCAGAAGTTTCACATTTCATTTAGTTATATATATATATATATATATATATATATATATAATTCCGAAGACCTGGACCATCTTAAAGTGGAGATTAAGAGGGGCGTGAGTTTAGTGGGTAGGTCTGCCACTCCATCAGGCAGAAGCCCCACAGTACCATGACAAAATACCTTAGCTGTGAGGCCAGGTCGGCGTGAGCATTCTCCGCAATGAAAAAAAAATATATATATATAAGCTTATGTCTGCTCTCAACCTCCGCGTTATGAGGTACAAGGCATAATCATGATTATTCATTCAGGGATTCTTCGACAGAGAGATCAGCTCTCATTAATCGCCACGTGTTGATAATAATTCTCAAGAAATCAAAAATAAAAAAGTAAATACTGTATTCCCCATGTTGCGTCGCGGTACTCACGAACTGGCGATGCTGGTCCCTTGCTCAGCATCTATCATTGTCGATGTAAGGTGAAAGCATAATTTGCGTGAGACCGGGCGCCCTGCTCTGCTGACCAAAAGCAGAAGGAAATAGATTTCAAAAATCCATGACGAGTCGCCCAGGCACGGAACGGTTCGTTCGGCGAGAGAACGCATTGAAAATTCGATTTCAATTGCGACCCCCGCAAAGTATAGGCTGGCTTTCTTGCCAATGGGTAAGAGACTGCGCTAAATTTCAGTTGGTAACGTTGATGGCAAAAGGGCTCGATGATTGAAATAACAGGTTCTGATAAGAACTTTCATTGGCCGATCTAATCAAGACGTGAGCACTTGGCCGCTGTGCTGCTTCAAGCCCTCGAAAAGTTATGAAGGCGCACCTGTATAACTTCGAATTTCGTTACGGGCTGTATAGAAAACACTTTATGGAACGTTGTCTATGTGCTGTGAAATAGCTGACAAACCTGCATACAGTACCTTCCACACAATATAATAGCTCCATTTCAGGACGTTGTCAAAACTAGGGTATGATACCAGATCAAAGAGTGACCAGTCACCCAGATAATCATGCGGAAGACATCGAAAGTATTCCCTGATTACCTCACTGAATTCGATGCGATCAAATGCCTTGTTTGACTTACTCTCAACAGCAACCCCTATAGTATTATAATAACTGGGAAAACCTACCTGATGTAGATTGGACGAATGACCTCATTGCCAAGAAGGTTACCTGATAGGAAAATTAGAATAATTAGAAAATTATTTCCAGGAATTGGGGGGATTTGTAGGGGACCAGGGCTGAGGCTGACATTGTCCCGCGGAAGGCGATGGCATTGCCTCTCTTCCTCACAGCGAGAGACAGGCGTTGCAGAAGGAAAGATCCCGCGCGCCAAGAATGTTCCATTGAAGCCACTTTTGTAAATGTTTACTTATTAAACCGATTGGTACAAATGGTCTATAAAGCTACGCGAGCTATTGATACCACTTCTCCTGTCACGGGTCTTGCCTTAACATCCGATCACGATGTCATCTAGTATCTTACTGTAGTTGACCCTCTCCCCGGCAACCGGTAACCACTAAAGTCCTTGGATTTGAAGTTCTAGTCGCACTTGGCCATGTTCAAGAGAACACAATTGGTTATAGCTTCTGCAAGGGGGATGGTCACTCAATGGAGGGTAATCTGCCACTTGTCTCGTGGTGGTTCTTGTCCAACTCCTGTTTAAACGCTGATTCTATGTACGATATCGCTACGTCGACTACATCTATCATTTGTTGTCGATGTTTGTACCCAGGCGGAATCTACGCCTCAAAGAGCACATCAGTAATCAATCGAACAGAATTAATTGACAAAGTTCCATCTCCTGGAATTGACGCTAGGATACGCAAAGCGTTAGCCAGACTGAGAGTTTTAGAGGGATCGGCTTTCTCATTTTGTAGTAAATAATTCTTCAGGTACGCCCATGATAGTAACATCCCGGACTGAGGAAATAGATCAAATTAATTAAGAAGGCGTGTAAGATGACATCCAGAAGTCCGAGATCTTTAAGGATTTCTTTGCTAGTGTCTTTCTACCTGGCACCTCCACGGAGCCGATGCGTCACCAAGCTATGAATCTGACTACCCCTCAATTCATATTAGCCATGAGAAAATTGAAAGAAAAATAAAAACCCTTCCTCTAAAATGCAGCCTCACTGCTCTTCGCCACTGATTGGGCACGCCAGTCCATAAGAAAAGCTCTATGGTGACTGTTGATAACTTCACTCGTGTCCATACAAGAGCTAAGAGTATATATAATACCTGAGAAGAGATCATTGTCAATCATGTTGTTCACCACCTTAGGCATGAAGATATACATCCACGCTGGTAGGTATGACCCAAGACTGGGCGTTATACTTTAATCACAAGCTACATTTCGATTGTGTATATTCTATTTTTCCGAGACATTTGACCGAGCTTTTCATGCTCGCCTGCTCTCGAAAATACGCAAACTCCTCACATAGATTACACGACATTGGTCTGGATAAGCGACCGCCTTGAGGACCGGAAATTCAGTGTAAAAGTAGATGGCAGTTTGAGTCCTCTAGGGATATCACCATCGAATGTTTCACTAGGATGTTGCGTAGGCCCCCTGTTGTTCTATATGTTTGCTCTTGACGACCCAGATATTCTTCCGCATCGCATAGTTAAGTTTTATCTCACGCTATACAACAGTTATGCCAGGACTCTTATACTGTTCTGATGTATGTAGCCCATACCTGAAGAAAGCCGCCAACGCCTTAATCAGAATCCAGGAAAGATGTATATACAAAGCCAGCGCAATGTGCAATGTTCCAAAACAAGCCCTCGTGCTGAAGACAATAATAAAGACAACCCTCGACAACGCCACCGATTTGACCATGCATCGGAAACTCTACGAGCTTAACATGTACAGTCAATTTCTAATAATTCGGGACAATAACCTATGCTGCGGCAAAACGATAACCACTACCGAAGTTCCACGACCCAAACGTGTCAAGAGGAACTTCTCGTGGAAAACAGCTCATATGCTAAAAAAAAAACGTCTTTATAAAGAAATTGTCGTGTCACAGTAACAAGCATAATAATAACAGCGGGCAACTCCCTGCGCTGTACATTACCAGGCCTTATGTGTCAGTCTTAATAATAAAGGCGAATTGTATTGTTGTTGCAGTGCATTGACACTAGAACGGTCGAAACATCGAAGCTGTCACGAAATTTTAAATACACAATTGCCTAGCAACGAGAGGCAATCTATCGGTCATCAATGAATCGGCTAGTGATGCCTACCTTGCCCAAGGCATAGCCGCATTTTGGGAAAATAATCTGAATTTCGGCCCACATCCCACCCGACAACGACTACGCGGACCTACGAATGTTGAACCGTCTATATACCGCCTTTGGACTGCACGAATCGGCAGGGCAGCCTAACCAGAAGTTAGTTGGCTGCCGTCACAACCAATGAATGACCAGCTCGTGTAGCGGACCCCTGCACACAATGACAATCGACGTGCGTCGGAGAAAGCTTCAAAAGAATCGAACTATTATACCTTTTCAACATATATATATATATATATATATATATATATATACAATGAAAAGGGTCTCAAAAGGGTAGTCTATCAGATGCTACAACTTCACAGTGCACTGTTGAGTAGTGCCGCATGCGCGGCCAAATCTGAAGCTTCGGAACTCGGATCTGAAAACCTCGATGTAGCCGAGTTCGATACTAGCGAGGGCCTACCAACTAATAATTGTATACATTTAGAAGCGATTCACTAAACGTTCTGCTGACGTGAGTTGTGTGTATTCTCCATCGACTCATTTTATGGAATCGGCATTTCGAATGACGCTCCCGAGCTAACGAACCGTTCGACGACAGTCGTAGTCGCCCGATGACACTGTCGTACAGGCGGCAATTCTACTACCTAAGCCCTTCCTGCCACGAGGAACCTATATCGATTATTTGCGTTGCTGTTTCTAACTATTGAGAAAGTTGTCATTCAGATCTCTCGCCCGCCTCAGCATCATGGCTTCAGCCGTTGCGGCTCCACTCTTCGTCCCGTGACATCAACGATGAGAACGACCAAATCTAAGGTAAAAGTGCCAAGCGCCAAAGGGAACGACCTTGCCTCGAAGGTGATAACTCTATATCTCATTACGGTCGTGTACGCATGTCGTATTCTGTCGTATATAAATAGGTATCTATCTAATTGCTGGCAAGCTCAAATCACGTCGGTCATCAAGCGACGACTCATCAAGCCATCCGCGTAATTACCACTAGGTATTCTTCCTCTGATGAACTTGATGATAATGATGACGAGAGTGCGGTGCTGAATAGCACTGTCGAACGGCATTGATTCCCTCCACAGCAAAACTGTGCTATTTAATAGTTAGCTTTAGCGCAGTAATAACAACAACAACCGCAACAAAAACAACAACAAACTTCTTTATGTTGACGTTCAGTGTCGGCCGTCCGCGTAGCCACTGTGGCAAATATTGGCTCGTTTTTGCCAGTTACAACGAGCTTATGACGAGCCGCGAAGAAACAGAGCCGGCCAAACAGCCAAACGCGTGTGGGATATCTCACTGCAAGTCGCCGAGCTGGCCAGCGTTCTGCCGCCGCTATGCTAAATCCTAATGCTGTGCTGTGGTCGACATTTAGCCCTGACCGCGTTCGTGGCTCAACTTTAACTTACTTCGATGGCGATGGCAACGACAACAACGGCGGCTGCACTGCCCATGTATAATACCAGCATCAGCGGGACCACAAGCACTGCCACTGTCGTGAATCGTTCAGTCCTGGTCACCGAGGAAGGAAACGATAATACAAATGCGAAGAACTACACCGCAATTGTCGATTCTATTCCAGCAGCAACAACAACAGCAGCGGCAATATATATATATATATATATATATATACAGGCAAGAACAAGTGAACGATACCTGCCAACTAACGACACTCACGACTACAGGCGCAGAGGTAAAACAGTTCGAATGGCCAATGAGTATTGATCGGCTGGAAATCGCCAGTAGTTCATATGGTTATAATTACAATACTAGCAGTGCGCTACTGCTTGTGACTAGCTGTTCGTATTGAGCCCCGTCAACAACATGAGAAAACTATCGATAGTAATTATTTGCACTGGACGGCGATGATTACGATTGTATATTAGTATTGTTGTGCGATTTGGCATGCGATCAATCGCTAATTCGTCTTAACGTGATGTACGCGTACGAGGTGAGCCGATGATTAAATGCAGTTTATTGATGTACTCACGTTGATAACAAAAAGAACAAATCTCTCTCTCTCTCTCCCTATATATATATATATATATATATATACATCGGCGACTGTTGGATCGTCTTAAACATATAATAATACCCAATTCGAATTAAACGCCACATTCAGTCAGGTGCTTTCCAGGTAGCTAATTATATTTTCAACCATCCCACGCTGTAAAGACAATGAATACCATCGATCTTAATGCACAACCTTATATTGGGTATTCACCCGTAATAATGCAATAACAATTTAAAACAATATCGACATATTAAACCGTTTGAGTCATACCGTATATTTTTAATAGATGCATGGTATATAGACTAACTATTTCCGCAAAGCTAGTTACATGCAATAATTAAAATCTCGGGGAATTACGTTCAACAGAAAAAAAGCAGGAGCTGTTACCGTCTAGTAAGTTGTAGAGAGTTTTTGTTCACCGACTACGAGTAGAGAGCTTGCAGACAACTACAGCGAACGTTAATTGGAACGCTGTTGCCACACTGCAGAATATGGCTATATACTGCATCTGCTTCCGTGAACTAAATAGAAGCGACTGTCGAGCATCGAATTGAGATGTCCAAACTTCCCGGCGCTATATATATATATATATTATATATATATATATATATCGTATGTCCGGGTTAACTGGACGCGGGCCAATCCAATATCGGTTTTTGGGCAAATGTAAGACAGGATCATTCAAGCGCGGCGTTGCTTGAAAACGCAACGGGATCGAAGCCATCAGTGGTACCCATCGGAGCACAAACGTGTAGATTTTGACACTGTATTGTTTAAGGTCGGCTCAGCTCACAGACAGAAATCTTTCTATCAAATATACGCGAGGAGATTTCGTCTCGAAAATTGATCTCTATCGTAAACGTCTGCCATGAGCATTTATTATTAGTCGGCATTAGTTGACACGTGTTCAAAACGAGTGTTGTCGACGCATCTTGCCCGAAAACCGATAGAATCCCACTTACATCCGGTAGAATCTGCCACGCGGACGAAGATTCCATGAATGAATCAATGATTGGTAATAACGAGGACACGAATATTTGTCAAAGTGCTAACAACGGTTTACTTATAATGTATCTATATCATTGTTCTTTCGAGCTGACCCTCAGCTGTTCCCCTATCTGACAGGTCTCAGCCCTCAGCTTTCAATATGATTTTCGAACAAAGAAAAAAAACGTTTCTTTTGTTATTGCAAAACAAGTACCGCGACAGAAATATGAACTCGACTTGGCGAGACCAATACGAAAGCGTAAAAATATCGTTGTAAATTTGTCTCGATACCACATGAAATCAGCAGAGACGCCGCACCTGAACTAACGGGAGAATACAAATTGACATTGAAAGTTGAAAAGATCTTCATTCCTATAACAACTTCGCCGCAATGTTCGTAGCAATGTTTGAAACTGTGCAACGTACGCATTAACTAGTGACTAAGTGACATATGCCTTTGGTCAGATGACGAGTAGAGAAGCTCAAACCAAATTGAACTAGCACAAGCATAATGGGTTCCGTCACCCAGGCCATCCACTATGGATTGCACTGGCAGCAGTAGGACAACGTCAGTGATCGATGCTGCTCGATCTAGCTATGGAACACTCCGCCACCGGAACAGTATTCATTATATAATGCACGCTCTGCCAACATTGCCAAAGCGGATGAGAATACCAGGCAAAAACAATGTTCGAGAAACTGTCCTTTGAGCCGGTATAAGCCGGTACCTCAGAGAGAACTAACGAGTGAAGATTAACAAGACTATCCCCGGGGCTAGGGAGATGGAGTGAGATGGATAGATAGAGAGGGTCCGTTACCATTTAGAAATTGAAGTTTCGTGAAGTCTTCAGTTCATTGGGTTATCGCGTTAGTCTAGGTAACGTTGGTCGTTTTTCTTATTTTACATTATACTATGCTTATATTATACATTTGTACATGATTTTCCCGTTTTGTTCTGTGTCGGATAGTGGTTATGATTGGGCAACTTGAACTATACAAAAATAATTAAAGGGTTCGTTAATCAATGCACAGCGCAACGTCATGAAATCACTCAGTCCTATTAACCAATAAGTCAGATGTACTGGTTTCTGACCATCTCCGGCGGAGACCTCTGCGAGCCGTGAACTCGGAAATCGAAGCAAGAAGCATTGTTCCAGTTCCAATGTTGCTTCATCCATTCTTCGTCGAAGGACATTTTTAATCTATATAGGTATATATTCATTTCGTTAGTGCAATGGCGGGGTGCAGCCGAGGTTGAGTGATTTCTGTCAAGTTATTCTCGTTCTCAACACCATCTCTTCGTCCCGTTTCGCCAACGTGCGAACCCGTCCGCACTCGCTGGCCGTTATATGTCCAAACATAGTCTGATGTTCGGGCCGCCACAGCACGGCCAACAGTGCGCACCCACGAGACACAAATGGGCGCAGAGAACATAGTTCCGCGCCACAAAGCAAGTTACAAAAAAAAAACCGACCCAAAAGTCCACACTACAAATGAGTGCCCTGCATCACGGCACGTCAACCGTGTTCAGTGTTTCACGTCCGTACATTCAGTGCATACGTTTCGCGGGAGTGTTCAAACTGACCGACAAAACCGGGGTCCCAAAAGTGAATTTGCCGGAACCCAAAAAAAAATGAATGTGTTCTACTGCTGTTCGCACCTTTCTCCGCTGTTCGCTATCTCCGGGTCTTGGTAGAAGCATTATATACCTACACGGCTGCCCCCAAACGGCTAGAAGTGCGACGGGCGTTCGTAGGGCAGCCAAGACGGCGGAAAGTGACTGATAAACGAGTCATGATTTGTGGCGTTTTCTCGTTTGTACAGCGCTCGAGTGCCGACACTCAAGTGGCGGCCCCTAGAAGTACTATAGTTGTGGTAGCTGTTGAAGAGGCACAAACGACGGTGTGCCGTCTGCGGCGGGGGTTGCTGTTCTGCTGTGGCGCTGGCTCGCCGTCAATTTGATGCAAATCACAATTTTTCCGACTTCAACTATTTTGATCTGAAATTGCCCAGCGCTCCCTGAAGGATCATTACGATCATTTAATTCTGACCAGTTCTGAAGTAGCGCAGTGGTCGAGCTTTTGAGAAATTGCCCCTTCCCCTGAATACTACTGCGCCGGAGTACCCCTATCTCAGTAAGTCATGTAGAACGCCGTTCGACTTAATGGACCTCCGCGTGCTGCGGCTGCTGCCAACACTAGCACCACGACCACCACCACCTGTACGCACACGTATCGCGTAATTACGTCAACACAACGAAATATGTTGTGAATATTTGTGAATATAATTGCAGGTGTAGTTATATATATATATATATATATATGATGGTGTGTGTGCACTATGATAAACGCTATTTTTAACAGCGACAAAACGTGGGAAGATTATCTTTTTCTTTTATTTGTCGGCTCTTTTTTGAAGGGGTGTGTACGTGTGTGTGTGTAAATATTAGATCTGCTCGTGTGAAGAAGAATGAAATTGGTAAACCCTTTTGATAGGGTGTTACCATCAAATGTGATGAATGATTTTGCGAGTTTCCTGCAACTGAAAGATAATGCACATTTGCGAAGGCCTTTCAGCAATGAATGACTACCTGGTAGATTTTCTCGTAGTCGACTCGACCGCGTCGAAGCCCCTACCGGACAATACTGCTCGGTATATAAGGGTCGAGCATTTTGGCATAATGCCGATGAATTTATACAGCTTGAAGTATAATATTGCTATTGAATATGCAAAGCAACATTCAATCTGCTATTTGGGAGTCCTCCTTGGATTGCGTGAAGAGTTCTTCCAGCGACGACAGCCACAGTCATTGTCGACCTCGCCGTTGTTATGGCTTCAGTACGCGTTTGCTAAACGAACTGAATCTCGTATCGAACAGCAGCAACGCGTGCATCTCGTACGCGAAGGCTGTTTGGAGGAGTTCGCGAGGTTCGTTCCGAGTCCTTTCAAGAGTCACTCATTCACGTTGTATCAAACGCGAAAGAGCGAAATTATCGTCAGACATTCGTCAGTTAGCTAATAGATGTCTTTTCCAGAGTGGGCACACCTAAATGACATCTTAAGCAACAGTAAAATGTTTTGGAATCTGAATGCGAGAAAGTTCGGGAAAATCTGAGGAAGATAATTGGAAATCGGTAAAGGGAAATGTTGTCTTCTGCTATTGAAAAACTAAGAACAAACATTCTACGGGGTTTAGAAGCCAGAAACGTAGAAAAGTTCCAATTACCTTATATGTATGTTTAGGCAACGACACACATATATATATATGTATATGCCGATTGGGTTTAGTTTTGCAATTCATAGAAGGCTGTATAGAACGCTTAATCTGCTATCTCTTGGAACCAGTGGAGAAATCTTGTCTTGACACTTGATTGACTCGTACTCACTAAGCCAATTGTCGACTATAGGAATCGGAATTGTATGAACCATAGCTTAGTTTAATTAGCTTGATGTAGCAGCTCCTAGTTGCTGAACGTGGACATCAGTATATATTTAATATGAGTTGTAGGGTTCGTAGTTTACCAGCGTCTATGAGATCATGCGTACCAGCAGTTCGGTGATCGGAGAAGCGCCGCCGGAACTCGACTTACAACTGTGAGAACCTTTATGATGTAGAAGAATACGCGCGCTGCTGTCGTGGCATATAGAAGCGTTAGAGTATATAGAGCGATGAGCCCGATTCCTAGGGCCGTTCAGCATTCTTCCTGTAAACACCGTCACTATCAATGAGTAGAATCTCATCGCAGAGACGGGGAGAGGACACTCCCCAGCCGACGAACAACAATTAGATCTACAATCGTAGCTGCCACGGCCTACGCCAGGAAATCAATTATTCACACATTCCTTCCTTGAAACCACCGGAGAATTTCCAGCACTCGACGAAATTATGCCATATAATCATGCCATGTTACGCCAACGATCATGAACTCGTGTACCAATATCGACGCTACTAAAAGCGAACGAATATGGACGGGTGTAAGTGAAATCAATTTTTGAAAACATTTTTTTAGGAGCTCACTTTCTCAACCCACACTCACGTAAATAGTAGCGTATTAGATGACGCGTAGAGAACTGGATAGCTCGTCATCGTATTATCTTACGAAAACGCAGCGTGACCCGTTTCGGCACCAGGCCTAAAATATTATTAGGCTGCATAAAGGCGAATCGTCCTTAGGCCCTAGGGACAAACGCGTCTCTGGGACGGCTCGATAACAAATCTAAGCTGTGCAAATAAGTCCTCGGCCTGAATTTTGACGTATCAATACTTGCACTCGCGGCAAACGCGGTATCGCGTTCAATTCAAATGTGCGGTTCAATTCTTGCTCCGAGGTGGCGTGACGCCTTCCGAGACATTGGGTCATATCTAGTGGCGAAATTGAGCGAAATATTTAGCGGATAATGTCGCTCGGAAAGCGTCGCTTGGCACAGTTCAGCCCGTTCACACTTAGCGTTTATATACGTCGAATCGTCCTGAACGTGTTTCCTATGAAAATATTATGTACACAAAAAGCACGAAAAAGGACACCACATTAAGTGGATTTTATCATCAAAAACGAATATATGTTTATTTATCTATTTATATGTACATAGACATATAGTACACTTGTGTAGAAACCCCACCTGAGTTCGGTGTGAATTTTGATCGATAATTTGTTCTCAACTGTTCATTCAACAGTCTGCTAGTCGCGTATTGAATTGAAATTTTGTTATCCTAAAGCATACGAAAGAGAGCCAGAACAAACAACGGACACGGCACACCTTTCGCCACCGGATTCGCACGGCTAATTAGTATACTAACTTAGGAAAGCGGGAATAGATAGGACTTATATTTCTCACCATTGTCATTTGTGGGGAGTCATAAACTGCTTATGGTATTTGGTTATTATAGCTTATCCTGCTGCTGCTCATCTTTTTCAATTTTCTGAGGGGTCGATCTTAAATCAATACCAACTCGATATCAGACGTGCGGCGGTGTATTCGGAGCCGTTTAGCTAACAGTCGGCATAGCCAGCGTGTCGAGATGTGATCCCCTCTTTCGCTATTTCCTGTCTCTCTCTCTCTCTCTCTCTCTCTCTCTCTCTTCCTCTCTCTCTCGTTCTCTCTCACACACACTCAGCTGTGCTCAACTTTTGATGTAGGCCAAGTTGACGATGATGTTGCATCCATCATCTGGACGAATGCTGCCGCAGGCAGAGACAAATGTTGATTATTCTGCTGCAAATACAGCCCACCAATGCCGCCCGAAGTAGCTGCCTGTCCAGCCGTGATCAGGCCACGAATCGTTAGCATTTCCCGTTCGCGACGAGCAATCTGTAAAAGGGTAAGCACACCCATTTAGCAATTAAGTGGGCAGAAGATAGATACATTTTCCATCAAATGTTCACCGTACCGTCAGTATTACCCATCACCTACGTAACATATTCATACGCGTGCAAACTGCCCTCGGATGCATGAGATGAGGAAGCCGTGCGCATAGCTGATACGTTTTCGTTTAAGGGTTTGGCTCCATTGTGCTCAAAACCACGCATCATCGTGGTTACAAAAATTGAACGATTCCGTGCGACTCGAAGAGCTTCTGGGTTCGAATCAACAAGGGTATGCGAACTCTTGAGAGGGCTGACGCAGCTGGCCATGAGGCACGTTCCTCTATATGGCGACACCTTACTTTGGGGTTCTTGCGGGAACCGATTTCCGCAACGCCTCCAACACCGTCCGACGTGACCTCGTACTGCGGGAAGTGCCTCGGCACGTACATGCCCTGCTTGTTTTAGTTAACCAGGGGTTAGCTAATGTAGCCTCACCACCATGGATAAGGTTATCATCAGCCCTAAGTGCGGAATCCAACGGGATTCTGCCGATAGGCAGAACGTGTAAACTATACCAATGAAAAGGTGAGGAAGCCTCCCTTCCTTGGAGATAAGGCAATGACAAATCACCGTGGTTTGTTAGCCATTCCTGACTAGAAGTCCGAGTCGGGTCAAATCAAAAGAACCAGTTTCATACACCGCATGATTCAAAGCATGCCGCATATACAACATGCACAAGGAGAGTGTCCAGCGGTTGAAAACCTTGCCTTCGATGACATGATCCTATGACATGATCACCAAACAAGGTCCCCCTGTGGAAAGACAATGACTCCAACGAGGTTATCAGGAAACCCAAGAGACTTTAGTGGTAGAGGCACGAAACGATACTGAAAAAGCCCACACGGTCCGGAGGCTGGCTTGGCCGAGATCCGCCTCTTCAGTTAAGCTCTTTGATGATAGTCATTTACAGGTATATATATATATATACATATATATATATATACCCTGTTGGTTGCATCGCATAAATACAGCGGGTGCGAGGTTCAAGTGGAACCAAACGGCGCTACGGCTTTTCAGGTATGCGCAACGCAAGACGACACCCCCATCTTACAATGATAAGCGACACGTTCGCAGCGGCCTTCAAGTCAGCCGGCATTCGTTGCATAGGGTAACCACAAGGACTCCTTGAGGGGATGGTTGACATGTCCAGACTTTTTTTTGCAGATCGGCCAGTGAGGTAGGCATGTGCTGTGAGACGCAATAGTGACTAAAACACTAGACCTTTCATATCTCGACCACTGCTGTAACGGCCTCGGAGATGCGATATCACGAACAGTGAGAGTCAGTTGAAGAAAATGGAACAGCTGACTCGATGCTAAGTCCACTGGCATTTGCTATCTTAGGTGGACGTGACTCCCCCTCGGCCAGGCTACCAACAAAAAGGGGTTCGACAATGGCCAGTCACAACCACTGAAGACCAGAGTCATTTTTAGCACACCACTTATCATCGGATGCGTATCCAAAGGATAAATATAATTGCAGCAGATAGAATATACCACTTAGGCTGAAGGAGGACCAGTGCCCATATAGAGAAGTCTTGCTTTGAAATACGTTCATACATGGCAATCGCACCATTATTATTACACTGACATAAAGCACATTAATATCTATATGAGGAAGCCAGAGTTTTACGATTTCATCTGTAACCTTCGTTGTGTACCCTTTCTACTGTTATTCTATACATAGTATCGAGCATTTCAAGATCAAAAAGAAAACGAGAACACTCGACAAAACGTTACCTTGGGCGACGGCCAGCTCCGCGTGATAAATAATCCTACTCGCACTTTTCGATTTACGTAGCGTTTTTTCCCCAAAGTTTAACGCCGTCCGAGATACTATTTCTTGGCATATTTGTTTGAAATATTTTAGTTTCAAGATTAATACATCTCCGCAAAAAAAAACACAAAGAAAACTCGTCTGGTGTACGAGTGTCTTCGAAAAAATAAGACATCGGCCAGTCTCCCTATAGGGAGATGTTGAATGTATCCAGATGTCGGATAGTAGGTGCACGGGTTCGATCCCCACCGTTGCCCGTTTGCATTTAGGGCTTGTCCGTCTTTCGAAGCAATGCTAAAAGCAGTTGTACCGTGGACGTTAAATGTTTAAGGCTGAGAGCGAGCCCGAAAACCTTTCGGTGACGGACAGGTCCATCGGAGTTTGCTGTAATCACAAGAGCTATGTAAGAACGATTGGCCATGGGTGTTATTCCCACCTCATAGTCGGGCGTCCAAGATTGATCGGATTCTAACCGGAACGAGCCGATGTGTGTCTGCTCTGGTGCCCGGTTACCCCATTCCTGCAAGGCAGATTTAATGTGCCGATGTAGAACACATACAGAAAAGTCACGCAACAATTAGGAAAGCTCGGTAGTCCCCCTCCGATCACCGAACCGACGCAAGCTGTCCCGTCCGCCTAACTCCACATATAATTACCACTTGCTGTAGCAGCAACGACCTGAATTGGTGGCCACCATTTTGCAGACTGTAAATGTCACGAAAAGGCCTGAGACAAAGGCCTAGAATTTGTGCCAACCTGCTCGATGTATGTACGTACGTCGCCAGTTTTGAAAATAGCTTATGTCGAATTGAATTTAAAAAAGCTATCCCACATATCAATACGATATCGGCCGTCAGAGCGACAGCGTACCCGTTTCGAGAAAGTATTGCCGAGTTTAGTAAAGAAAAATAGAGAGCGAGCATATGTTGCCTTATTCTATGGTGACAATAAGAGCGCAAACATGACTGCTTATACTGTGACTATCGGGCCTGCCGAGAACGAATTTGCCTACTTAGATATAAAGTGTATGCTAAAAGGCTTATCTAATGAAACTATCCAGCAATATTACTCGCCTGCGGACTAAGCAGCGAAAAGTACCGTTCTTTTGACGACTTTTCATATAGGTGATAGACCTGCCCGGGCACCTGCAAGGAACAACAGAGTTCAAGGTCAAATCAACTTCGATATTATACAACACATTTGTATAAGGATTCTTCCTCAGTTGGCAGCCCAACGAGCCTTCGGAAACACCGAGTGTGGCAATGCGCTATGATTTGCCATTTGACGGAGAATTCATAGCCTTCTTGGCCATCCCTAGTGAGTTGCTCTAGTTAGGCTAACGGGTATCCCTCACTTTCTAATCGAAGTGACTAGAATTCGTACACTATTCGTATTTAACCAGAACCTTTCGAAAGCTGCACGGCACTTGATGGAGTTCCTGGTCCCGTTGCGTCGACTCGAGAACCTGTCAACAAATATTCGAAGCCACATTAGTTTCGTCCATATACTCATATGGACGATGTCAGTGGTCCATATCAGTGGTCATAAAGCATATCATGTCACAATGTAGTTTTGTATGAACGTTCTCACTATCGACATCGTGTTCTGCGGTTTTTTTTTTCGATAGATGAATTGGTGTCACAAACCCTTGCATTGAGCTTTGGTTTATCGAGAATATCGCTCAAATAAGTACAAAGCGCTGCTTACCGCAACAGCTTGCTGACGAAGAAAATTCATCTGCTCCACAATCGGCCTCAGCTTGTTACATGCGTTGGCCTGAATAAAGTTGCTCGACTGCAATGAACATCAATGATTTAAGTGAAATTTGCAACGAAGTAATTAATTACTGTTCATAGAACAGTTACATGTTCGCCCGGTTCGTACACACGACTGCATCGTACAAATGAGTGAAATGCGCTAACTGACAGCTTTGCCCACCAGTAAACTGGAAAAGCATCCGTTTCCGCGTTTCGACGCTTCTGGAAACACTCGACACTGGACACAGCTGGACACCTTTACCGTTGCCAGCGACGTGTGACGAAACACACAAGAATACCGTGGCATACGAGAAACTGTCAGATCCCTAAGGGAGGCGGCACTTTAAGGTTTGATGATCACTTCCCGGACCCTGTTCTATCCACATCGAACACTTTTGTATCCACGTGCGGTGCCACCGCTAATTGTTAACGAACAGCCTTTGACAGACGCTTAATCGGGTCACAGTAGACCTGCTCACAGGGTACAAACCTCTTGCAGCTGTTGGGCGAGCTCCAGGACATCTTCACGGGGCATTTTTGCTGGCGGCCCACGTAGCTCGGTTGGAGAAATCGCCAGCTGACGGTTGTCGTTTTTACCATTGCTGTCAACATCTGTAATTTGTCGGAACCACATCAACACGCATTGTATGGCAAGATTGATGCTTTCAGCATTTCGAACGTCACAAGCTGTGACATTCAGAATTCGCCATAAGGTACAACTTTTAATTCTCTTTTTCATTTTACAGCTTTGCTATTATATCTCAAAGAGAGCAACACCGTTTTGGAACGATACGAAACTCAACTGGGCATCAAGTTCGATCGAAAGCACGCTTTCACTCGTCTCCTCTGATTAGTGGTCGTTTTACGAGTATATCTGAAGTTTCTCTCTCATCTAGGGCAGTACCGCAGGTGTATTTGCCTTCGTATGTGTGCGAACGGTGCGAGATTTCTCTGATATCAGTAAAGCTCTTCGTTCCCTCGGGTCGTTCGTATATCATATCCACATTTTGTCTACAAGAATCAATCAGTACCCCAATACGTCCTGAACAAACTTTTCAAACTCTAAGAATTGCAACGACAGCATTGTGCAACATGATCTAACATCGGCAGGTATGGTATCCAAAAACAAAATTCGCTTCTCGGAAGCTTCCAGTAGTTTCTAAGAAAGGTGTATGAAACACGAATGATATTAGGAATTTGAGAGATAAGACCCAACGTTTTTCCTAAGCCTCTCGTTTAGGAAGTTCTCTGATCTCAGGTTTTATGATACCGACTAAAAATCTCCATATTATGCCACATAGAGCGAGGATTTCCAAGATTGGGAAATCAGTCAGTTGAGGCTATACATTACATTACATACAGGTTCCACGGTCTTTGGTTGAGCAATCGGTCAATTGAAAGTATACAGGTCCACTTTGGTCTTTCCAATATTTACTGTTCGGTGACATGGGGGGACCACGTTAGTCTTCTTAAAGTTATCTATTTGACAAAGCAGAGTCCTACACAGCACGGGAGCATTCCCCAAACTTGTGGATAATTAACACTCAGTGCTGCATCAGCCAACTAACCTAAACGTCTTTAATACTAAATTGCCAAATTCAAGCCCCTTCTTCCGCTTGGACTCAATGCGCGCGATCTGACAGTGCACTCTCTATTATATAATATATATATATATATTCTGTCTATTCTATATATTATATACATCTCTGTCAATTCCATGCACCATAATGTTTCTCCGTGCATAAAGGGCGTAAAGGAAATATACGGGACTGCCTACTGGTTCTGGCAGCACACTATTTTAAAGGTGACTGCCTTCAAGTAGTTATCGAAACCACCACTGCTCAACTAGCTGACAGCTAGAGAGTTTCCGTCCCAAGCCCACTAAGCCGCGAACCAGTCTATTGTCTACAGCAACACCAATGCCATTATCATGGACAAGGAAAAACAGGTATCTCAAACAATCAGGCGTCAATGATTGTCTCTCCAAGACGATTGTTGCACTGGTACATGCAGTGGAAAAAACTATGAAGAGATAAACAAAACGAGTAGCTACTCTTTATAACTGGGTAGCAGGTGGCGCTTAGTTACTTGGGCATAGATAGATGATAGAGTGTTGGATTGGTTGGCGGAACTGCAACTGTTACATCGCTTAAGTCCTCGTAGATAGTAAATAAAACTAGTGTCACCGTTCACAATACATTGACAATAGCATCGTTGATTAGGATTATTTTCCAACGTTATTTACATTATTCGTGTGTTTCACACACACACACACGCGACAATAGTGTTGTCAGAGAGTCATTTCAACGTTCAGTGATCAATAAAGGCTTTTGGGAAAGAGCGAACATCCCTTGTTATGCCGGGTTGCTTAAAATACACTGTGATAATAACGAGTTCCTACTTCGTGCTTTTCTCTAATCGATCTAACTTACCCATTTTGCCGAAGAATCTATAAATATCACACAAACACACAAGCAATTCGGATGTACGGAAGAGACTAGACTTTCTTTAAGCTGGACCTTTACGTCTTCGGCTAAAGAATCCTCACAATTGGTGTTCGGCTGCACGGGGGCGGACCGCAATTCGAACAAGTCAACTGCACAGGAACACGTCACTGGAGGCAGCCATTTTGAACAACCGTGTTGACTCTTGGGAGATTTCTGCTCACGGTTCGTCGTCATGGCGCGCAGATCATCTGTGACCGATACAGAAACGGTTTGTGCACCAATAAAGGACCAATACAACATCAGCTATTGTCAACTGTTGTCGGCTACAGAGTTATTATTATTTAGCTAGATATTTAGATTGACTCACTCAATCACTAGCCTCAATGGTGTCGTTTTGCTATTTACCTCGTTTGCAGTTCAGTCTTGCAACATGCATCCAGCTTGCTAGCTAAAAGTGTCAGGATCTCGCGAAGTCCCGTTGTTACCTCATGCCTGCGTTGTGTCGTACCCCATAAAATAAATACATAAATAATATATATATATATATATCTAGAGAAGAGAGAAAAAGAGAGTTTCAGAGCGAAAGATTCCCCCAGACGTAAGTCACGCATGTTCGATTGGTGGTTCTTCTCATTACGACTAAAAAGGCGCAAGCCGTGCCGCGACACAGGCTTCATGTGAAGATGTATGATTCTGTTTGGAAAGTTTTGAGCTTTTTTACCTCTCAGTTGCACCTTGCACACGAGCATAATTTTAATTACCTCGCTAACCTTAATCATTGGAACAGTTTCCATCGTTTGAGACTGCTTTATTCCATCGTTGTACCAGCGGGTTTGTACGATTTCTCCGTTTCGAGACAAAACGCTAAAAAGGGGTTTTCGACCGCACCTCGCTCAACTCGCATAAGGACGGGCGCTGTTTCGGCCACACACCATTCCCTTCCTGTTGACGAATTGTGGACGTGTTTTAACCAGGTTTTGTCCAGCTCGATCGAGTTGCGCACAGCACAAAGCCATGTTGATGCTCTCTACTTGCGGAAGCTCGAAGTGGACAATCCTCTTCGGGGTTCAATTCGTTAGCGTTTGAGCGGCACCCACTTACCTAGTCTTTTTCTCTCTAGTACAAGCCTCCGTAATGCTGATCGAAGCGTTGCAGCGTTTGTCTCGTTAATCAACTTCAGTCTTGTTACGGATGATGTCATTGTTGACCAGGGAACAACCTTACAAAGATCTTGGTGTGTCGTCCAGGCTGAAATCTCCCTAATGAATTTTCTCTGCTATCTTTTGCACACCCTTTGGCCAAAAGCGCCCTCGTCGTATCCGCGGGCGGTATTTCGAGGCATTCACGCCACAGAGTTACCCTTTCGCGAAGTCATACGACAAAATATTACGAAAGTGTTTCTACAACTCATCTCGATGCAGTTATCCAGATGAAAGAAAACGAGGTCGTCGAGCGAAACTGGATCTTCAAAACATTTCGTATAAACACCCCCCCCCCCCTCGGTCTCAAATGATCCTACCTTTTTTTTCTTTTTAAGAAAGAAATTATTATCCTACCTAATAATTGTTTTTCGAGCTGACCCCTAGCTGTTCCCCCATCTGACAGGCCTCAACGCTTAACGTTTGGGTAGTACCTCCTACCTGGTAGTGCACAGTGGGCGCGCTGTCAACGAAAGAGATAAAAAGAGCTCACAACTTTCCAAACAAGCAAATATCACCAAAAGCTGGTGATGTAAATGATTCATCATCACAATTACAATGGAAGAGCGCGCCCAATGTTATGCATACAGTAGTGTTTTCAGCTTTTATGATAAGGATCATACCGCAGCATGCGACAACAATAAATACACCAAAAGAATATATGATGATACTCGATCGGTTTTTTTCTTTATTATTCATTACTATGTTCTCTTTTATTTATAATCGTTATTAATTCGTCTCCTTATATGTTCTGTTTCTCGCCTTTCCCTCTTCTCGCGCATTGGCAGTATTCGTTACTATTCTATATATATATATATATATATATGAGTTAGTCGCCGTCTACTCTATTACTGTTATTTGTAAGTTATTATTATGAATAGTTCCGACGGCATAATCGTCGGGACGTTACTGTCCGATCGCAGATTATTTGTTGCTCGCTCACATCATCTTCGCCCCGAAGATTGAACAGGCCGGAATCACAATGAACCGCAACAAATATTTATATAGCGATGGTTGTAGTATTATAGTATACGTTATAAAGACTGGCTTTGTTGACATTGTTCACCCAACAGTGCCGCGATGTTGACTTAACAACACGTCACCCTGTAAATAACCTTCTTCGTTGGGGATCAGCCTCGTCGAATAATAAGAATAACTTGAGCTATTATTCTGCTAGCTATTATACCATCAATCATTATTTTAGTTAAAATATATGCATGTAATATTATTATTATTATCAATATTTTAACCAGTCGTTCTTCAGCTTTGCCAGGTTAAGTTAAACCATCTAAGTCAATAGGCCATTGTAGTTGAACTAATAGTTGTAATTGTAGCTCACTAGAATCTTATCATGTGTTACACTATTTCATAGTCCTGGCAGCAACAATCTACATCATTGTAACGTTTTCCACAAGACACCAACCAGCCAACCACTATATATATATATATATATATATATATTCAACAGAGCTAAACAACTTACTAAGTGTATATAGCAAGATCTGTTGTTTCTCCAACCATCTGTCGACTTCATACACATGAATCAAACCCGAGATTCAATATAAGCCCTACCGACTATCGCAGCTTGGGATAGATATAAGAGGAGCTGGCTCCAAATGAATATCGCAACAAGGACTCGATGGTAATCGTCAGTGTATACTATTACATAGAACTAGGTGAGAAAATGGGACGTCACACATATCGAGTTACTCTCTAACTAACCGACAAAATCTCTCTCTCTCTGCCGGCTTACAGGCTTGGCTCAAATCACACTCAGCTGTTAAGTACTTCTATTCCTATATATATATATATATATATATATATATATATATATATATATATATATATTGTTCTGTATAAAGGAAGATATTCAATATGCATTTATTTAATCATACAATAATTAGGAATTATTGGGGGGGAGATTAGGTGGGGATCGCGGCTGAGGCCGACATTGTCCCGAGGAAGGCGATGGCATTGCCTCTCTGGCTCACAGCAAGGGACAGGCGTTGCAGAAGGAACGATCCTGCGCGTTTGTCCCTGGTGGCGCGGATCAGCCTATGGTATAAATATTCCCCACCAAATACACTATTAAAACAGATGAAACACAAACTGCTACTACTGCTGCTACCTGTGGAATGTAAATGTTGCCGGACCCGAATGGAAACATAGCGAGAAACGCGTCGAACAGTTGTGAAGAAGACTGTTTCAGGGTCACTTCTGTCGGGCCACCGTCAAAAAAACACTGCGCTTCTGTGGTCGTACCGTGCGCTCATCTCGAAGGCGACCGGCTGCGCCCGCATCGACGCCGTCGTGTCGGTTACTGATCTACTACAGACAGACATATATATATATATATATATATATATATATTTCAGCTCTCCTCGTTCGCTAAACCAATCTGTACGATAGTCTACACGCATATGTATGCAGCGTCTAGACTTCATCGTACAATTACATGCGATCCGATGAATGAATGAGTAGCTAGATTAGGTATTATAGATGTGCGCTGACGCAGAATTCCCTGCCGCCGAGCTCCTTGCTCTCGTTATCTGATCTTGCCTCGCTCATATCACTGACAGACTGAGCGTTTCCTCACCTAATATTTGCTCATTTTCCCCACGCTAAATATTTGCTGGGTTCCGACGCGATCATTGCACAGCGACAACAAATATACGACGTGCCGGACACTGTCCCGCCTTGAGCTTGAACAGAGAAGAGACAATAGAAGCAAGGAAGTAAATACTAGACCAATCGAACAAAGCTGTCTCTTCGACCCAAACAACCGACGTCACACGGACACCACGCAGGCACTCGATGACGAGACAACGGTCGCGTAGTATACCGGGTATATCCGTAGATTCGGGATAATATCCCTGTTGTTTAATCTGCGTTATTTCGAATTTTAGGTGATTCAGGAGGACACCTAGTTTAGTTAATACAGCAATGCATGTGGTAAAAGTATTATTATTTTCTATACGTTTTCGTCACCATCGTAACCAGATAATGACGCACTCACTGGGTTAACGACGAGGCATTAATTAGTATTGGAAAATTAGATTGAATGTGAACAGGTGGCAAGACTCTCCCCCCGATTCGTCACACAAGGACACACGAAGGATTGTTCAGTTAAATACAAATATTGTGTTAACAAAGCAATAGGAACAACGATCGATGAAGACAGCCATGTGGTGATAAGCAAGCATATATAAAGCAGGGTAGCTAAAGACATGTTAACAGTATCTGTAGTGTTTAGGTCTATCAAGCCATCGAGTCGGCTTGGAATCGAGATTAAACATAGCATCAAAATTTGTATGCGCTTAGATTTCGTATAACACCCATGCCTGGGTAAGTTATTTACCTAAGTTAGTTTTATTTGTCAGCAACAACATAGATACATTTATACCGACGACTTCCGATATATATATATATATAAATATATATATATAGTCTGAGCTTATGACATTGCACGGATGTTATTCTACTTAATCGTTCTGTGTTTAACATTAGCAGCACTAGCAACAGATCCGCTATTGGCATAAGTCGTCGCGTAACAACTCAATCGTGCAGTAGAGTTCATTGTTTTTATGGAACTCCATTCCTCCTGGTGAACGTTGTATTGTATTAGAAGTTGGTCATTACCAACAGCTGCGTCATGAATCAGATATCGGAACACCAGACGTTGTAATACACCAGATGTAATGCGAACTGTTACGCTGCCTAGCTTGATTAATGTGGTGTCTCCGTGACCTCTCTCTGACGGGGAAGAATCGCTCCTCCTTGTGTAAAATGTAGCCATATATATATATATATATATATATTAGTGTGTGTGCATTTGTCTGTGTACCGCAGTTTCATATCGCAGGCACAGTGTGGACCAGCTTTTCTTTCTTCTGATCGTCGTTTTGTGTCGTCAACCGTATAATTGTTTTGATTCGAGTGCATATCGAACCTTTAAATATATCTCCACTTTTCCTTGTTTGTATATATATATATATATATATATATATCGGAAGTGTTGCAAAAAGAATCATTCTTAAATGATCGTCACCTCACGTCTTGTTTGTGTCGTCAACTATCTTTCATCTGGTGCCTCAAATTATTCTCCCATCCTAGAACTGAATCCAGTTCTCTCCGGCGTTTGCTGTCGAACCCGCCGTCGTGCCAGCGCCACCTGTAGCCGAATCCGTCGTCGTACGAGGTGCGCTCTGCGAGCTGGAAACTGGTGGAGGAACACCGATCGCCCCTGAGGGTGCCGTCGTTGACGACTTGCCACCAAGTGGAGGCAGTTTCACCCCTCCCGGCGGAGGCGGTAGCAAAATGCCACCGGCTCCAGCCGCGGCAGCACGCTCTGCCCGAGGTCTACTGCTCGAACTGCCCGTCTTCTTGCTGAAGTTGCACGTGATCTTAATTGTTTGGCCCTCCTTGAAACCGAGATCGAGTGCGGGCGCCGCCGCGCCATTGTCCTGAGACCCAACGGCATCCTGTTCCTTGCTCTTGAGCACCCACTTGAAGTGATCCTGCAGGGCCACGTTCAGATCGAACGAATCACTCCTGGTAACGCAAATGTGCATCAACGGGAACGCATAAAAAGGATTAGAAGGTTTACTTCGCCTGTGCATGTTTTGCGTCCCTGCCCTGGACGTCGTCAGCCGGTTAACATCAAGTAGTGCTAATAGGTGATTCGCCAATAGCAAATAAAAAAGCCGAATTAACGCAGATCTCATACCATCAGTATAGGGGTCTTGAGTTTCTGACCAAAAAAACTAAGCGTCCACAGGTTTGATAGGAAGGGACCTTTCGAATTTTGAAGAAAAAAAAACGCTGTTTGTCTGTTAGTCAATTGTTTTGCCTCATACCTGTCAGCAAAACCCAGTCCAATGAACGCCGTTCGTCCATCGTCATCTTTAAGCCGGACAACGAAATATCGAGACGAATCGGTCACCGCCTCAATAGCCACACCGGGATATTCTTCAATCGGGCATTTGGCAAATAGTTCGCCTGAAAGTGGGTTAAAAGTTCGATTACATTCAACGTTGTGCTGCAGCCGGCCCGAATCATGAACCGCTATGGATATTCAGAACGTTTGATCAACACCAATCTCTCGCTGACAAAGCACCTCCCTCACAAGTATTCCTTAGCATGGCAGATTCATTAGAATAAGAAACAACGAAGCAGAGAAAAGAACAAGTAACTGACCTGTATTTTTATCTTCGAGCTTGAGGCAGCAGTCTGTGCCCTTAGCGACAAGCTTCAGCCGTCCCGTCCAGTCAGGCTGATCCAAACGCCAATCTGACGCCTGCACAAATCGCGGAAATTACACACAATTTCTTGTAGTAACATGTCGATCGAAATTTCCAGCTAAATGTCTAGAACACTCGTATAGATTGCGGTTCGCACACGTTTCTATGCGGCTACCTCAGTAATCATTTTTAAGTTCATAGTACACAAACATAAACATCGATATTGCTACAAGAAGCGATCATTGAATATCCCCAAATCACGGCTACGTGAAATTGTTATATTAACGTCTTAGTTTATCAAACAGATACAGATTAGCAAAACGCATAATATATGAAGAGTAGCTTCATGTGAGGTGTCTATCAGTGAAAGAACATAATTGTGCATCAATTAAAGGTATGTTTAACACTCCCACCATATGGGTATCTATATATATATATATATATATATATATATCATACCAGAAGCTATGAAGATATTTAGTCCCCTATATATATATATATATTGCTAGAATTTTATTTCGTTGGATTTAAAATTTAAAACTAACGACAAATCAGATAATATGCCTTAAGTACTAATATAGGTGCCCTTACCTTGTAGCCTTTGTTGGTAGTTAGGGGTGGGATCTTGTAAATGAATACTTCATTTTTTACCAAAAGCACCGATTCGTAATCCTCCATCCTGAAATCTATTTAAATACATTATATTTTTCATTTCCAACATTTCCAACTACATTACATTTCCAACGCACCCTAATTTATTTGATTGTCAGATGGTGCAACAATGACATGAGGTGATAGGCAGATTTACTCGAGCTCATTGGAAATTAATTATTATTAGCTATTAGCCGTCCTAGCTACCAGAAGCGCATTTTTTCTCTACCCATTACAAATGTATGTACATGACACTAAAAACTCTATGAAAAATGACTACTAGGTCCAATATTCGGTAGATTCACGAGACAGCGTCCCATACCCTCTCATTCAGCGGCGGCATCAATGCGATCAGCCATCAAAACAACAGCTTTTCATATGGTGACACTGTTGCCAATTTCATATTTCTCGCAGTATGCTTATCGTTCTTGCGGATGGTTCACCGCCGAGGCAATATTTTACCTCGACAGCTCTCTATCGCTAGCCTTACCGGGCGAACTTGGCTCAAACACCGTCTCGTCGATGTAGTCGAGAGAGTACCGCAGGAAGGAATTACGACCCATATTGCGAATAATATTGAGCCATTCTCAAACTTCAGTCACACACGCGAGAGCCATACTCCCAAAGGGACTCGTATACGCACAGGAACGATGCGTTAGTTAATCCGGTAACGTATTGTAAAAACGATGACTAACATCTTCGGCATGCTCGTGCCCGAGAAGTCGTAAATATTGACCATACTTTCAATATTGACTATATATGCATATCGTAATAACTGTAACTCGAGAATACCAGAAAATTGGCCGTCACATTGCGGATCATCAGAGTCATTAACAGCGTATATTTTCATCGAAGTAAAATGTTCGCTATTTAGAAATTCGGATTAGCCGTTCAAATTGGTCTCTTTAATAAAAATGACGTCGTGCTTAGGTGACGTGCCTGTGTTGTTCTGACGTACGAGTTTATTCTTGCTCAATCGATTGACTTACGTCTGTTGCATTTGAATATTTTTATTGGTTTCATATTTTGCGTAAAAGTTTTCGAATGCAAAATGTTAGCCCAGCTCGATATCTCAATCCAACGTAAACAAAACAGCATGCTAGCGACTTGCAGCTTATAAATGTGCTACTCGAGCTATAAATAGAAGTTATATGTGCTAAGTTACCTTGTAGACTTATATACTTGAGCACCGTAAAAATTGCAGTTCCATTAATAAGACAATAAAAATGTACGTGTATACGACAGCTGACGTTATCTCATCGAAGATATTACATCTATCCATGAGTAATCGTTGACGGGTGAAGAAGCTTAGGAATATATATATATATATATATATATACTAAGCATTATACTATCTCCTATAACAGTGTGCATTCCACTGCTATTTATGTGGATAATTATTACACACCTGTATATTAATCGTTGTTCTATTGACGATCGTCGATTGAACAAAAAGAACACTGAAGTGTTTTCAGAGTCACACAGCTCGTTCTTGCTGTGGTGTCTCTCTTCTCAGCTGTGATTCGGTTGTTGTGGTGGGCGGATTAGCGTATGGACCAAATGACTTAGTCAAAGCTGAGCAGAGACTCGGATACTTTCTTCTTGCCCCTTCTGGTCGGCTATTTTCAGCGGGGCAACAGCTGACAATAAGCGTCCGTCCAGTATTCACTAACACATCGACTTGTTACGACAGCACCGAAAGGCTGCGAGGGCCCCAGATCTGAACAACTCTACGGGCAATGCCTACGCTCTCGTCGAACTCAGCTGGAATTCATCAGCTCTGTGCAACTCCAACAATGAAATAGCGGAGAAGAGAGACCTGGAGCACGGGCACGTTGGTTATTAATGACGACCGCCGTCCTGCTTGTGTTCCGGGTTAACGTCTCCTTCGCTGTCATTACCAGTAGACAATTAGTTTCACGAGCTCGCAACACGTCGTGGAGAACACTGAACAACGTTGGCTGATCCGTCAGAGGAGGAGCGTGCAGACAGTGAATCCAGCAGGGAATCAAAGCAAGTGAAAATAGTCTCTCGGACTCCTCTTGCAAGCGGTTGGCTCGGTCTATCGTTGGGTTTGTACGTCACACGGCAAACGAGGCAGGGAAGGAGGCAGGGAAGCAACCCGGTCCAAAGGACCACGTAATCCTGCCGCGTCAACGTCGACTAGTTTTGAGTCGATGTCGCCGAAACGAATTTCACTTGCACCTCGAACGAAGCGACGGCTGACAACTGCTCCTTGGCTGTTCGTCTGTTGACGTCTCAATGAGAAGATCTTGAGGAAGCAGGCCCAATAGGTGGCAATGCGAGCGCACAATATTAGCAGTAGCGCTGCCTCTGCTGGCGCACCCCTCAATCGCTCCACGACCACTTCGGGAAGAGCAACGGAGAGCTAGCTGCTGCTGCTGCTACTGCTGCTGGTACAGCTACAGCAGTAGTCGTCGTAGAGTGGAGTGGTGGCCGTCAGGCAGCAGACGATAAAATAAGGATGGCAAACAACAAACAAACAAACGCACTCATAATAATAATAATAACAACAACAGCAGTGACGACAGGCGAGATAAGGCGATAACTGACTGAACTAACAAACACCTGCGCGCCACAGGGAGCTCAGAGTGCTAATCGATAACGCCGAGAGAAAATGACGACGTCGCTTTAGCGTGATAGTGATGATGGGGTGACGATGCCGTTGTGTTGCTGCCGGCTGTCCGGGGGAACAGCGGGAGTCGACGCCCCTGCCGCCACAGAGCGGATGTTCAGCTGAGGAAATTCGACAAGAAAAAGACAACAAATAAAATAATCTAATAAGTGGTTGAACTGAAGAATGAGCTCGGTCGATCGTTCCGAACGGCGCGCACATGTACCACTGAATGAGGATTACTGGCTGAATGAATGCATTTTGATATATTAGATAATAAACGGAAGAGGACGTGACAATGGTATCTAGTCTTCGGGCGAGTACTAAACAGTTGACATGGGTGTACCATTGAAGGGTCATGAGTAATCATCGTGAATGGTCGTGGCGAGATTACCCCATGCTGTAATTTCGGGTCAGTGAATACCACTGATCATTCTTATTATCATTATGGGTCGTGGCACATCGGCAAGTTTATTTAATGAATAATTGTAGTACACAACTGACCGCACATCTAACGGTTAATTATTATTATGATTATTATTCATCAACGGATATAGAAATGTACCGGCTTATACTTCGTATACATATATATATATATATATATATATATATATATACTCCATATAGCTGTTGTGGATATGATAGTTTTTCGGGATACCAAGTACCTGTTGTGGTTGTCACAACAATGGAACTGTGATGGATAAAATCATTTGTTAAGACTTTACTTATGTCATTGCCCCGAACTTCTGTACGGGCGCAGGCCCACGAAAAGATAATGAAGGCAAAATAGCAATACAATTTTTTTGTCTCGATAGTTTTACCAAGTCCGTAGTTTCTGATCAGTGCGGTTTGATTAATAGATTTTAGACATTTTATCTATAAGATTATGAATAATGGATACTTTCTACAGTAGCTCCTTGTCTCGATTATTATTATCCGCTCAAATGGACGCCGTATATGAACTGTACTCGGTACTTCTCACGCGTATAATTCACGAGGTTATTTATATACGCGATGGCAGAACGCAGAGCGATACAGACGCATTACTACTTTCACTATAAATAAAGTACGAGCCATCGATCAGGGTTGAACGCCTAATTGGATAATTGATTGCAGTTGTTAATTTATTCATTGAAAACGTTACACGGGAAATTTGATCTCCCTAATTAGCTAGATGATTTCAGCTGATTCTCAGTTATTTTCGTCATGCTATAGGGCTCGCCACTGAAACTTTAGCTTTTACTATTACGATTAGGCATTACGATTATGATTACGAGGACATGTCAGATCCACCAGTTTGCTTTATTGTTCAACCGTCTCGTACCTGACAACAATCGCCAGATAGGGAAAGATGATAAAGAAATCCCTAGGTTCTCCAAAGCGTCTAGCAACACGACTTCAACTCCAAGCCATATGTCCTTCCTGTCTAACAATCTATGATGCTCGTCACTAGACTATCTACGGGTCATGAATAGATGTGTACCCACCTGATTTCCGCAAACTGTAGTCGCTTCTTCCTCTCTTCGAGGGTTGCTTAATTCTCCCTCTGAACGCGAACTCTATGATTTTCAAGACATGCTCGAGTTGATATACAGCAGTCGTGTACCACATAGGGGGACATCTCTTTCTAAGCGAAACCGTTGGACGAACGACAATCCGATCATGTAACGGTATATAGTATAAACATATGTAAAACGAGCTAGCGTTCTGTTGCTGAGACGAAACGAAGAGCTTCTCCATAGCTGTCCGCTACATGAGTCACATTCACTTGAACACCTCTAGCTAAATGATGGAAAACACATTCGGATACACCAGCCAAGTTGTGTTTGTGTATGTGTACGTATGTTTCTCTATACACAGCTTAACTTTATTTCAGTTTTCTTTCGAGTCTTCTTACATATAATGCTCTACATATTGTTTATCACCGTTACCCGCTCGTACAGATGTAGCCCACTACTCGAAATAGGCTATCTTCCGCCTCTCCTACCCCCCGTCTTTC
This sequence comes from Stratiolaelaps scimitus, assembly GCA_019614645.1. Taxonomy (NCBI): domain Eukaryota; kingdom Metazoa; phylum Arthropoda; class Arachnida; order Mesostigmata; family Laelapidae; genus Stratiolaelaps; species Stratiolaelaps scimitus. The sequence continues at coordinate 3,079,536 of JABWDB010000026.1, forward strand.
CCGATACAGGTAAAAACTAGCCATTTCCACATCATGTTGAAATCGTCCTATAAGGCCGACGCGATTATTCATTTGTCCTTCTCACCCGACCTTCCTTTTAATTTCCTATTGTTTTTCTTTCTCCCTCGGTCAACGCTTTTCTTGAGGTGCTTTCCCGACATATTACATCGATAAGAGACATGACAATGTGGCCATATCGATTGTTAACGAAGCCTTACGGGTGGCTCTCCTCATTATGCTCGTGGCAAAGTAGACTGTACTACTTCCGCATCTATAAACAACAAAACGGAGCTTTTTCCCTGCGGAGCAGTCGTAGAAACGTCCTCAATAACACGCGCTTGTTTCGTTTTAAATTCGCCAGTTTGAAAACGTTAACCCTCAGTCGATTCGTTCTTCTTCGACTGTCGCTAGTCCTCGTCGCCGCGCCTGCTGATGTCCTTCCCCTTGGATACGCTCACCTTCTGCCAAGTGATAGTGATGTGGATGTGTCCTAGCGAGTAACACGGTGAGACAGCACTGACGTTAAGCATGAACTATTCGTGACTCCGATCTACGAGCAGACCTTTGAAATTAGCCCTTATTCATCATGAATGTGATCAATTAAATCTACGATGATTAGAGACTTAGACCTTAGATCAAATCAAAGGGGTTTTGTTCTAGTTAAAAGGCTTAATAATACGATATCAGGGCATCTAACGCTCTTTCGCACTAGGCCAGCTGAAATAATCTCACATTTACCCAAGCAAATGTGCCATTTTGTCTTCAAATATCGGTTTTTCTATGCATGGTGTCTAGTGTCCGCGTTGTTATTCTATCATAGCTCAACCTTCTCAGGGATCGAAGAAAAATAACTGCTGTTTGCTCGCTCTCCCCCTCTCGTAATATAATAGCATGCATCCTCACATGATTCATCTCTCATCCTCCCGCTAATTTGTGTTCTACTCTCATTTGCAAGTGTTCATTTCGTGTGAGTATGGAATCTCGCACTGGTCCTATAAGATACGCTGGTATATGCTGAACTGGGCAAAGATGCAACGCTAAACGTAGCCAAACGTGTCCACACACCTTATGATCGTCGGTGCGGACTTCGCCTGGAGGCATTTTATCGAGGCATTGATGGATGATACGAATCGACTGACGCATCTCCTCACAGCGAATGAGATAGCGATCGTAACAATCACCTCTTTTTCCAATCGGAACGTCAAAATCAAAATCTTGGTAATCGTCATACGGCTGGTTCTTGCGCAGATCCCATTTGATGCCTGAAACGTAGCAAGCAAACGACCAACGGCATGAGACAGCAATGAGGGTTTCGCCTCAACATTTGTACGACGCCGGTACTCATTCTTCAAGACCGGCTAGTTAGCTAACCTGATACGGTGGGTGCGCAGACGCCTGTCGGTACTCGGTAAATTCAATCATTACCGCTTTTACTCAAACGAAACAATCAGGCGCAGCTATGTGCTCGTATGGGGATCCTGTAACCCACCGCACTCGATGTGGTCCCACTAACAACTGGCATAGTGAAACGAGTATGATGCCGCCCGCATCGACCGACATCGCGCAGTGTATTAAAAATGTCTTCACGACATCAGTGTCGTGAACGTAATGACGTAATTTGATTCAAGGAGAGACATGTATGTGAGGTCACCTGATCCACGCAGCATCACTCCCGAGCAGCCCCAGTTCAGGGCATCTTCCGCCGAGAGAACGCCAATATCTATCGTGCGTTGCCTCCAGAGACGATTCATGGTAAGCAGATCCTCGACTTCGTCCAGCCTCTGGAGGTACTTCGTTGCCCAGTTGTAGATGTCATCCATGAGGCCAAGTGGCAGATCTTGATTGACGCCGCCTGGACGAACGTAAGCCGCATGCATACGAGCCCCTAAGAAACGCATGGAAAGAAACGAATACTTACTCATTCAATAATGACGAATTGACAAGATGGATTGACGTGATTGGACGTTCAAAGCAGCTCGTAAGAGCAACTCAATGGACGTGAAATATCAACTAGTCAGCAGTAGCGGTACCGATTTTTTGGATCCCGGATGTGGACCCTGACAGGCAACGACCCGTTCACCTTCACCAGTCGGGTTGGCAACTCTAGTCATTTCGAATGCTAAATGCAGGACAGCTAAGGGGCAAAATCCCACCGGAACACATACCTGATGCCCTCTCGTAGAACTCCATGAGTTTCTCGCGTTCCTCGAACAGCCAGAAGAACGGTGTAATACCACCTATATCCAGGCAATGAGTGGTCACGCCCATGATGTGGTTGAGGATGCGAGTAATTTCCGCAAATAGAACCCGGATATATTTGGCTCGTTTCGGCACCTCGATGTTAAGCAGCTTCTCAACAGCTAGCGAATAGCACTGCTCATTGCACATCATTGATACATAGTCGAGCCGGTCCATGTACGGGAGCGCCTGCGTGTAGGTCTTATACTCCATGAGCTTTTCCGTTCCTCGATGAAGAAGGCCGATATGTGGATCGGCGCGAACCACAGTCTCACCGTCCAGCTCCAGAACCTTTGAACGCAGGAAAAACCAAACGTCCAGGGTGTAGCTTCCGCGTGTTATACGTAGTAACATTCGATAGATGGGTAGCGTAGTTGATGGCCACATAATCAATAACAAGGTGGTTAGCAAAGTGTTGATACTGACCCTCCAATGTGGACAGTGTAAATACGATTTCAGCAAAACAGCCAAATAGCACAAAACAGTTAACGTTACTGTCGACCACTTTTCGATTGATAAGCAAAACATCACTCACGAGACGCAACACGCCGTGAGCAGCGGGATGTTGTGGGCCGAAGTTAATTTCCATATTTTTAACAGTTTTTTCCTTAGGTAAAGTATCGATAACTCGCTGAGCCGGATGAAACAGGATCTTCTTCTCCCGCTCAAGGTGCATCTCCATCAACTCTGGACTTGGCACCATCATTTTGCCACCGAACTGGCGAAGCCATTTTTCATCTGCGATCCACTGGGCACCCCTGTGGAGAAATTGGAAAATCTGCAGCGTTATCATTACACTATATGCAACGATGGGACTTAGCCGATCGGCTGCATCATGAACATCAATGGTATCAATGCAGATTATTCGCCTAGGTAGAAGAAACCAGGAGATGGCACTATCGTCTCGGGAAGGAAATCCTAAATACGATGGAACCAGTTACGGATCCGGGGGTCAAATTTTCTGCCTCGTTACTCTTCAGTGAGCTGGCTGAATGTGTCGTTCGCAAAATGATAATCAGCATGCGGCTGCTACTGCTGTATACACAGGTCAACTTAATCCGTCAAGTCCACCTAATGCCTACCTTAAACTATATCACTTCCACGTTATTCCCCTGTCCATGTACATATGCACGTGCGATTTACACCCCTATTAAGATAGGTGGCACAGAAATCCTTGAAGGCATGAAGTAGACTAAGGAAGACCAGAAGCGGTCATATGTAACCAGGCCCACAATTCTGATCTGTGAGCGGACGAGATTAGCATTTTTCACATGTTTCAAAAAAATGCGCCGTGATCAATCTGCCTTCGACGATCTGCTTAATCTTACACATACACACGTCGAATTGGGGCGGCTTTATTATCGAACCCAAACTTTTACTTATCGGCATGCTGAGTATATTAAATTTGTTTGCAGTTTGTAATTACAAATTTGTTGCATTTCAACAAAGTGTTATTTCACGTTTACCACAAATGGCAATGTATATAAATTACGATTAGCAATGGGTCATATTGTCTGATCTCGCCAGGGAAAGTAGTTGACGGGTGCTGATGAAACAGGATGACAACGACCTCAAGCGTCAATCACAAATCATCGTTGATTACAATGATATAATATTAAGGGTTAAACTATTAAGCATTCAACTGGAGGGGCGCCCGCTCTGAGAACAAATGATTGCCAAGATTAATTCGATCGATCTCTAATGCAGCAGCCTATTACTGTTTCGTTTCAGATTAAAAACCAAACCTAGCGTCAACCCGCCATAGGTTCCTAAACATACGCTTGGCTCATCTGTCGCGGCACATGGATTGACGCTTAAATGGACATCTCGCGACTCGAAATTGACATACTTAATGACTGCTATAATCGGTGACGAAAAACCGCCTGCTGTGACGAAAAGCTAACAGACTGCATCAATGGGTTAGAGAAATACTATTATGCGAATACGACACACATAGTGAAGTAATACATTATAATTTACGATATTTGTTTTGCTTTCATCTATCGGGAGCTGTCCATCGCCACAATCAGCATTCATCCAATGCGAGCCATAGGACTGAGAATTGTTCTGTTATGAGTAGTAAATTCGAATACAGCCCATGTGTGGCTACTTAATAATCTCCGCATTGTTCGTACTGTTTGCGTACTGGAAGTTACAGGCCAACTGCACTTTGAGTTGGGGTAAACCACTCGTAGTTACTCCAAATACGAGTCTTATCTTTTTAATCGCTACTTAAATTAAGGTCGTTTTTAAGAATGAGCATCCTCTCGAAAACATCTCGTATGACATACCGGCCACGATCAGCTGATTAACTTCTGATCGAATATAATGGAAAGCACCATATTTCTATATGCAGTATCACCTGATTTTATGACCCGTTTATTAGACACGATTTAACCAATCTTCCGAGAATTAATTCACCACAATATATATATATATATATATATATATATATATGTATATATACCGCGCGGACGAATGGCGCGACACGGCGTTCATATATCATGTATTCGTCTTATTGATCTTTATACCGCGTTCACTAATCGGCGGAACTGTGGTTCGGCAATGCAAAAGCAGGGTGACCTCATGAGCGAACGTGAGCTGTTTATTATATTCAAAGGCCACTCTCATTATCAACAAGGGAGAGAGAGATATATATATAGATAACTGCATTAATTGCTAGTTAACTAGCCCTGCCCATCAATCATCAACACACACGAATCCTGTCAGAGGTATCGTCACTTGATTGCCCTCCGCCGACACCAACACAGATGGATACTGGCTTGCCTAATGTCAACAAGACGTTGATGCCTGTGCACCCCCTCCATTGATACATAATCACCCTCACGAATCGAACTTAGCTGACGTCGGACCTTGCTGTGAAGACGGCCGGATTGTTGGCGGCGATTGCCCTTTGCAGGACGGTCGCCGCCGACCTAAACATGTTGGCCATCGTCGACACTTTCTCGGGCTGCACCAAACGCACGGTAGAACAGAGGCCGTTCCCCCTTTGACCAGCGGACGGCCAAGATCGAAGAACCACCACAGACACGCAGACGAGGGAATCCCACACAGCCGAACAACTCTGGAACAAGGCAACTCGCAGAACAGCCGTGAGCTGCGCTTGCACTAACGCCTGAACCTATACGACAACATTGGAACCAGTCGACTGGCGGTGCTAAACGGAGAGACAGAGGACTTGGTGAAAAAGGAGCCCGTAACGTCAGAGTCTACCGTCACCGTTCGTGATATGTAGGATACTCGTTGACCAGCACTACACTACCTAAAGGTTAAGAGCTGAGGCCTGTCAGATAGGGGAACAGCTGAGGGTCAGCTCGAAAAACAAAAAAGCACTACACTACGCTATACGTTGTCGAAATACATTGTTACATTGAAATAGAATATTATTATTATCGAAATGCTGAATATGGTCAGTCATACAAATTCTCTTGATTCATTATATCGTTGTGCGTGAGGTGCTTCCCGCGGATGAGTCTCTGGTTGTCGTAGGTCGCAGGTTCGAGCCCCATCCAGTGGCACATACAGTGCTTAACATGAGAGATCAAATAAAGAAATTTAATTCAAAGTCATTAGCGCTCCCTTTTATGTTTGATCAATGTCTCATTTCACTGAACGAACGGTGAAGAAATCGACCGAAGAAACTTATATAAATAATAGTGTCATCCAGTCATTGCGCTGTGGGGTGCCGTGGCAGATGGCAGCCAACGAAAGCATTTGACCGTGCCCTCGTTCAGTAAAAAAGAAAAAGTTGTAGTAGTTATTTGAACTATATATAATAACATTATTATCGCAGTAAGAACGTATATAAAAAGCCTAAGAAATACCACATCTGCTTGCGTTTATCTAATAATTATCATCATTGGGGACGACCCTTATTGATTGAATCCGCACTCGATAACGCCAAATACAATAACGATAATAATAATAATAATAATCATATACAATTCTAATTCTGGCAATTATTGTATGTCAATAATAACAGTGACATTCACAATAATAATAGGAATGCAAAGATAATTGACCACCTTATTAGCTGGCGCATCGAAATTATAAATTACGCGCTCCTGTTGTGGAAGGCTTTCTGTATAAGGATCATATTGAAATAATGACATAAATACAAACGTTGTTTTATATAGACATCCTCGAACTTTCCGAACCAAGTTGTGTATCCCATGACGTAACGGCAAACTGGGCTGTGTAGGTATGAAATGAATATTACAATTTCAGGAGCGTAGTTGCCAGTACCACTACAGAAGTGGCTAAACTCGCTCTTCGTATGCTCAACACAAATCCACAGTAGCACCTGTGACCCCCTCCCAATTTTATTGATTTGCATCTATTGTATTTGGGTAAAATTAGCTCGACACCCATATCCTGAATATTCTTCGCCTTTGGATCCGGCCTATATAGATGTTAACATCGCCGGGCAGTGAAGTCATTACCTTTTAGAAAAGTAGCATTTTTTCTTGGTACTTCGAAGACTTAGTTCAGCACTTCGATGATGCAACGTCGGTGTCACCTGGTATTAGTACAGCGACTGCCCCCCTCAACTAATTCCCAATTATTGTATGTTTGAGGTTGTATATGCTAAAAATAAATTATAGCAATAAACAGCTATTTTGAAAAGCTATATCCAAGATTCGGTATCAATAGGTGTGTTGTCATCATAGAATTCCTATCATCCGAAGATCGCATTATCGTAGGTGGTCTCCGCATGAACATTTTAGAGATATTTTTATTTCCTTCTTCTAACATGAGCAGAAGTAGCCCAATGAGCTATTTCTCTTTTACCCTTTTCGAGTGAATTAGGTGTTGCAAGAACTTCAACTAAATCTAATTGGATAACACTTCACCGTTTCCTCACAACGTATCTGTATGGAATACTGTGTCGATAGCTAGCTACTCCAACGATGCGTTGTATGTTCATTAGCGGTCGGCTCCTTCGTTAGCGGTCGTCGACCGGGACTAATCTACAACAAAAGGACACTTTAAGTTGACTCTCAGCTCAACCCCTTATACGGCCGACCTCGGCTATATTAGACCTATTACTGCGAAGTCATGTCAGGTCCACCGTTGGTTGATTTTTCTACCTGATCGTAACTAGCAAGAACTCACAGACAAACTTATCCACAGATTATCCCCCGGGCCATTGAACCCAAGGCATGTGTCCCTTCGGTCTGGCACTCCAAGGCACTAATCTGCAGCAAAGGGCAAACCCGACCGACCGATGCCTTAATAGCTGAACATCGCATTTTGCTCACCCTAGCGTTCGTAGTTCACTCGCTTGGGGTAGTGAATTCGACATTCGTCAGTACACAAGATTTTCTGAAATGCTTGCGTCCGGCTTGAGATCATTCGCCCACCGGTAGCACTTCATTTATCTGCTTAGGGTGCTCCGCAAGAAGAGAAAACTGCTTGCGTTAATATTCCTGGCAACATTACGCCAGCACAATAAACCAAGTCATGAAAACCTATATTTATATATTTATATATATATATATATATATATATATATACGCGAAACAAATTGTTTTTCGAGCTGACCCTCAGCTGTTCCCCTATCTGACAGGCCTTAGCTCTTAACCTTTTTAGGTATTACTATGAGGACCTGTCGGGGCCATATATACACGAAACAAAGACACATAATACTAATATATATGTATATATGAAAAATATTCATTACTTTATTTTCTGCCCTTGTCCCTAGAGCTAAAACAGTAGTGCCAAAACAGTACTTTCGTCTATCATAGCTTCTTCGACATGCACACATACCAGCTGTGAGCATTGCTTTCAAGTCCAGTACACCTGTCATTGGCGATGTTGTTTCGATTTGGATTTAACATTAATAATGATAATTATAATAATGTAGTTATTATTGAAATTACATCGTCCTTCATATCCATGCTATCGTAGTATTTCCTTCCCTCACTGGCCTTCCATGAGCTCGTTTTCCGATGCAAGATCGTTTGTTGTCGATCATTCAAATATCATTTTAGCTTCGAATATCATTAACCGTCAGTACTTGCTACACGCGTATTATTAAATATGGTATGGTCGTCATTCTTCCGCTTTCGATTTGCCTAAGGGCTGATATTTATTATTATTATATTATTATTATTATTATTATTATTGCAGCTCTGCTGTATTCCCTAAATATACATGATAATATTAAACTTCTGCTTCCCCGGAACTAATGTAAAAACGGTACCGGACCTGGTGGAAAGAGTGGCGGGGCGACTGCTTTTGTGGTTTCCAGTTGCACACTACCTGGAAAATCACCTTCGTCATGAGGGTAGCCCGATGTGCGATAGGCATTTACAGGTTACCGCTCTTCGACATATATCATCTCAAATAGTGGACTCTTCGAGTTAAATACTGTACCTGTCCTATCTAAATACTTTTAAGAATTATGTTCCACAACTGCGGCAAAGCACTACTCATAGCAGAAATGGCACAACTGATAACATATGACATTATTCTTGTTGCTGCTGTTATCGGCGTTACTGTTTGCTGTCCTCGGTGACCTGGTCGAGGTTGTTCGATAAGCCGTTCAATGCGCAATTGCGGCAGGTTGCAAAAGCTTCATAATTATTCGTCCTTCGAATATCTTTAGCATGTACTACGCAATGTGACAAGGAGCGACACAGCGCCGAGTAATGTAACAAAACTAATTTACACTTCTGGATAATTTCCCTAAAGATAAATATATTTTAGAACGCAATATATATATATATATATATATATATATATATATATATATATATACATATACAAAGGTGTGAGGCATTCTCGGGACGCTAAACATAGAGGCTTGAAGTATTTTGCTGGTCAGTCGACAAATCACAACATCAATAGAATCGTCACAATGTCTCGCATAAACGTCAACAGTTTAACCGATGAAGGTACGATGTGGCACATGTGATTTTTTTTCCTTGGTAACCAAAAATGAATCTGACGTCAGCCAGATCCGCGGATCGCAGACCGAATCAAAATCAGCGTTTATTTGTTGTTTGGTTTCGATACCCTTAGGATAGGATCCAAGTAGGCCTTTTTTCACATAGTCGCGTAGTCGAACACATAAATGAAGTTCTCTTGCCTACGTTAGAACGATGCAGGTAGGAGTTGCTCACTGTAATTTTAGCAGAGATCCCGATCTCGATGCGGCTTTGCTTGGAGATGATAAGCGCGTTCTTGTTTTTTCTTCGTTTCGACATGTGCGTTATATTGTCATATGTATATGTTATATCTACTCTGTGTCGATGTGCCTGTCATACTGTTGATCTGCTTCTGCAGCCGACCAGCATGAATATACCGCTGTTAACAATGACACATTCGCCTGGTAACTTGGGAGCTACCTAACAGCGTATTTCGTCCCGAGCAATATTTCATACAACAGAAGGGACTCCTCAGGAGGCGTCATGAGCCATGTCCTGAGGACATGTCATCTAAGTCGGCTAACACTTCGAACACCGCTCGCTCTTCTACACTTTATTTCAATGTGGCGCTATGCTTAGCAGCCACAGCAGTAACAATCATTTTTCTTTTGGCGGTGTCTATCGGTGTGTGTGTGTTTGTTTGTTTGGTACGACTTTCAATCGTTGTCTTGTCAACAGGTTCACACGTCATTGTGTACGACAACTGTTATGAGTAATGCAGCTATAATTGTGTGTGTGTATATCTATATATATAAAATCTCGCTTGCGCATTTTCGACATGACGTTCATTTTTCTTATTTTATGCGTTGCTTGAAATCCAATCAGATGTATTTGCTCTGATATAAACTGCTATTTCGATCGTTCATCGTGGCATACTGATGATAATTCCGTTGTAACCCTATAACGTAAAGTGGTACGTGGGGCTATGCGAAATTAGCGAAGTGTTTCTCGGATAAATCACTATGGGCGACTATGGGAAAGTTCACGTTACGCGTTCCCGAATATAAAAACGGAAAAGGGGCGAGGGTTGTCATCGCCGCCATCGATCATCGAATAGAAACATGACAGGTCACGTTGAGTGAGTTCTTGTAAGATATTGACCCGTCTAATCTTGAATTATCAACGAAGGAGTGATCAGTGCAATATCTAACCCTGCCTTGGAAAGGTTTTAGGTGTTCGTTCCATATATATATATATATATATATATATATATATATGGAATCTGTCTTTTTTAGTCCTACTACTCCTAATATGTGTAAATATATTTATATGTATATAGTCAATAATATAGCTAGGAGTGTTGTCATATCCTTATCGTAATTGTCAATTCAATATATTTAATATAATATAAGGTAGTTCCACTAGAAGTCGTGCTCATCTGGCTTCTTCCTCATTCCCGCTTCGTCCGAATTCATCTCAAGCCGTTGCAAGGCTCAAGCTCGTTCTGGTATCGAGTCGCGAGATAGTCAGCCGAGTCAGCCATCTGCTGTAGAATCGCGTGCAGGGCGTGCAAGTGCACTCGGAACGAATTCGACAGAGCAGCCGTAGGAGCCAGTGATCCGGCCGCGTTGTCGCTGCATCCCTCCGGTACGGGTGCGTCCGCAAAATCGGACAACGATGAGCAGTCGTTATCCGTTTCTGGATCAGATGATGCCGCGGAACCGAGCGATCCATTGCTTGCTTGACGCTTATGCGATGGCTGCACGAATCGAGAGAGACAACACAACAGACGACACTTACTGTAATTAGCAGATTGTACTACTATGGGGGTGAATGTAATCATTGCCTATGTGACGACGTGTGTGAAGCTCGTCGCTAGCTTGAGTCCTCACAGATTCTCTAATGATTTCTCGAATCGTCGAAACGATATTGTGCACAACGGTTACACCTTAACCTTTATAACGACATGAGATCGTTGAGAGGACTGATGCTTTTTTTTTCGAGCTGACCCTCAGCTGTTCCCCTATCTGACAAGCCTCAGCTCTTAACCTTTAGGACTGATGCTTCAAGCCAGACCGGGACCAACGAGATGGACGTCGAACAGTGAATTCTAGCAATTCAATTGACGAATGCTAATAGCATAACCTACAACCCATTAGGCCTAGCATAATTTCGATTTTCATCTCGTCATGAGCAACAATGCGGCAGAACAGCAAGCGACACCATTAGCCATTGGATATATTGAACACTACGTACTGCTACCGACAACAAGAAACTCGTCGGTTTTCGGTAGTTCTTCAGCCAGATTCAGATATTCATTCAATACAATAGTGTTCACCGGCTTCGTTAGCCCTTAGGTATGAGCGATCCGGGAAGATTTCTGTGCAGCATGCGCCGGGATGGCGTTCAAAAACATGTTGTTCGCCGAAGTTGTTACAACGGTACCGGTAAGTGCCGTTTATCATTCATTGACTCGCGAGATCGATGTGGGGAAGGAATTGGATACGTTATACCTGACAGGCGTGTGGGTAGACTTTTTCCCGAGTGGTAAACCTTTTTTACAGCCCTCACAGACAACCATAGTAGTTGTTCTGTGGCTTCGGTAGCAACCGGTGTTAATCTCCGTAGTTCACAAACTCGGCTATCACGCCATACTTATAGCGTATATTGTTCGGTCATCGCTATCGCTCGGTGTTGGAAAAGGGGCTAGGGGATTTCACCAATATAGCCATTGTTGCTTGAATTGTATTCCTATGAGTGTTGGCCTGAACATTCGATCACCCATTCCACCATGGGTGGCTCTGGTGTTGTTACTGGGAACGTCGAGGAGGAGGGTACGCATTGGATTCAGGGCTTTTGATGATTACAGCAATATCTGCGATACAGCATGTCCATATCAGTCAGACGGTGGTCATAGGGAATCGAGACATGTTCCGGAGATTATCAGTTCGTCTGTTCGAGATTCGCGAAAGAGAGAGAGAGAGAGAGAAACGAGATTGCGACCAAGAAAGATAGCATAGGAGAGAGAGAGAGAGACAGAGATTAGCGTCAGACTGTCTGTCTGACGGAGACGTCAACGGGCCGAGCCGTTGACGATTGGCACCGATTCAAAAATCCACCCCCAACCACGGTTATAATTACTACGAGCACCGAATGAGGCGGGGATTTACATGGAGTGTGTAGCGCGAGGCGCCGAGATTTACCCATTTAGGCCGATATGGATCGTGATTTGCGGAGTGGCTGTTGTGATACGACTGTATCAAGAAAGGGAGAGTTTACTTGAGTAAATCTCTCAAACGACAACGAGAGATGTGATAAGGACTGACTGAGGGGCTCAGAGGGCTTAGTGGGCCGTTAAAGTCACGTTAAAAACAATAGTCCGAGTTCCGAGTCATTGGTGGCCACCTGTTCAACTAGTTTTGTCTGGGTGTCGAGCCTCGGGTACCGTGGTGCATTCGTGTGCGCCAGCCTTGCAATTGGAGAGGACACGTAGATGAACCTGGGGGTTTGATCTCCACCGTTGCACGTCTGCATTTAAAAACTGGTCAGTCTTACGAAGCAATGCAAAAAGCGAATTCTGTGGACCGAGTTGAATGCTTAAGGATGAGAGTCCGACCCCTAAAACACTGAAGTTGTGATGTGTCTTGGTGAATAGCTCAAAGAGGTCTATCGGAAAAGAAGTTGCTCACAAGACTACTCACGTTGACTAGGCATCATTGCATCATCGAACGACGAAATCGTTAAATCTCCTACTGTACCAAGCATTGTCTCGTAATGTATGTTAAGGAAAAGGTGTCGAAAGCGGCTTTTCACAAGCTGCTTTGTTCGGACGGTTCCATCCAAGCTGCCCTGACCGACAATCAGTCGTGCGTTTGCCTTGTTTCATTGCAATCAAGCTGTCTTCATCTTGAGCGTAACTAAACTCCACGAACAGCCATGCATGATATTTTTATTTTTCGCATCTGCAGGACGATCTGCTGTCCGCCGCGGCCGCCGATTCAACTATCTAATCGAGTCAGGTGAACCTGCTAAACTCGACCTACCTGGCTAGTCACCGAAGGTACACGGAGGGCAGCGTTCGGGGATGACAACCCTTGATTGCCGTACGCTGATGATCCAGAGAACGGGTGATGACCCACAAAGCTTCCGCTGGGGCAGTGTGGTACCGTTGGACTGCTCGGACCCCACAGCAACGCGTTCTTGGCCTCGTGCAGCATCGCGAAGCACGAATGCAGATCACCCTGAAGATATAGGGGGTTGTTGACTCCACCGCTGCCGCCGACGAGTCCCGTTCCCGCTGATCCAGTTACGTCCATGTCGCGTAGCCGACTCGGCACAAGAACGGTCGAGTCCATGTTGTTCACGGCCTGTGGACGAACGACGAACCCAGACCACTGTTTATACATTTGCTTACGCAGCGTCAAGTTACAGTAAAGTCAAGGCGGGGGACAAGAGGACACGCTTAATCATGCATCAACCTATCTATCTGGCAAACAAGTCAGCCATGGATATTTTTGATGTTCGCGCGTTGCAGGAGTCGGGCTCGAGGATCTCTTTTTTGGAAATTATTGCATCATCATCACAGTTAACGACGATGACCAATGAGGGGAATGCTAAGCTTAATGGGTGCCGAGGAGGGCTTTTCGTCTAAATGACGGAAAGTGTATATATATATATTATATACACGAAGCCGATCCCGTCATTATTGCTGGCCTCGGCGTTATCATTATTGCTTACTATGTTTTTCATATTATGTTATTACCTTGACAAAGCGGTCCATGGCGTTAAGGACCGATTGCTGCGAGCAGACCATATCAGCGGGGACGTCGTTGCTTCGGCTTGTCCGTCGAGACGGCGCCTGTGAACGCTGCAAGATTCACCACAAGAAGCATTTTTAATATATATTATCATTATTCTATTGTTGTTCGTTTTGTTGCTGAAATAAACGAATTATACAACTAATCAACAGTTACTTAATAGCATCAACGCCAGTTATGATTCACGTAGGACATGAATCAGAATCTGATCATTTTAGTCGAATATCTATTTAACTGTTTATTAAATACAGTGGTAATACAAATTGTTGATTTATATCACTCAAGACTATTAGGGTTTACGCAATAGAAGAAGTCGATTAAAAAGATCGACTTCGCGAATGCGCTACATCTGAAGAAAATCATTGAGTTGAACTATTTCAGCAACAAGGTGGAGCTACTAAGTTGACTAACACCTTGGAAGCTGTGCACATTGTATGTAACAAAGTATACGAACGCCCCCCAGCGGGTAAGCAGCACTACTTATGGGTTTAGACTGTATCTTTTAAGTTACACCTTGTACATATATATATATATATATATATATATATATATATATATATATATGTCTCAAACTGTCTCTCTCTTTCGTCCGTCGCATTTCCAACGAAGTGGTAAAGATCTGTCAACCGTAGACCGAATGACACGACAGGATGGACGCAGCATTGTGTTGCCTTTATGATGGCTCCATTATCATTATTAGGTGTGTGACAATATTTTGCTTAGCAATCATCAACGGAATAGTCAGGCTGCTAAAAGCGCAAAACGCAGTGGCTCGATCGAGAGAGAGAGGCACCGTAACTCATCATAAGGCGCCAATGTTTGTATTGAAGAACAACGTCATTCGTGTTGAATTCTTTGTTGAATCTCTGCCATGGTTGGTTGTTACGTCTATATTATGACACATGAATATCTTCTCTCATTACTCTGTGTCTTCCGTTCACATCTTCTTACATCATTGAGTTAACTATGAACTTTGAATGTTGTTCTCTCACGGGTGTTAGTGACTGCCAGTGTGACGGCTATTTCGTTCGAGTGGCCAGCTAGAGTCTCCCATAGGAGACCGGTGGAACCGTGTGTACCGGAGGGAGGTCTCGCTGTGCGAGGCAGCGATTCTATGCTTTCTTCTGGTGAGTATACACTTACGGCTGCGTTCGAGGCCGGCCAATACGTGGCCGATTCGTGAGTGTCGTGCGTTTTAGCATTAGTTGGCTTCTTCGAAAAATCTCCAGCCATGTTTCTACGATTGAATAGCACGCTCGTTGTGCGTGGCGAACAGGAAAACTTTACACATACACACATATATATATATATATATATATATATAAAATCGATTGAATTTTATCAAATATAGCTTATTATTGTATTATAACAGTAATAATACATACCGAACTCGGTTGCTGTTGCTGCTGCGGCTGCTGCTGTTGTTGATGGTTGTAGATGGTTGAGCGCAGCGAGTCGATATTCGACGACGCTGTTGTGGCCCTCTTGGAAACTTCGCTGCCGACCGCCGTCGACGTAACCCCTTGTAATTGTTGCTGTTGCTGCTGCTGCATGCCGGCGTACGAGCAACGTCGCGCTGCCATGAGGAGTAGTGCGAATGAACGCTGGAACTTCCGCCTTGGTTGTTGTTATTGTCGCGAATCGCTCGTCGCTGCCACCGTGACCGGAAGCGACTGGAAGAATTAGCCCTTCGGGGTGAAATCTCCAATGGATTCACCTAGAATTTCGGGTAGCGTCAACAGCAGAGAATGACGATTCGTATCGATTAGGTTTCCAGGGTTCATTTGAGCTCTGCAGACACAGCGTGTTTCTATCGTCGACATCGCTACGGCAACATATTTAGTCACTGGAACACGATTAAGCCGGCACCGTCTATCTGGCCTGCTGCTGGACTTAGCTGAATATCATAGGGCGGCATCCGGTGGTGTTCGTCTATTACACGGTGCCGGTGTTACGGTAAATGTCGCGCGATTCTCTCTAGTCAAATGGCTTATGTCGAGAGAACCGCTGGATAGTGCACAGCGTTGAATTATGTTTGTGGCAACAGTGTGTCAAGATACAATTAGTTTGAGAATATTCTGCTAAGTTCAGCAATAGCATTGTAGACCGTATTAGGTTGACTGGAGCACATAAAAAAAATATATATATATACGTAACGTACGGCTTCCACTCAGTCGACCACGGAATGAGTTGAAGCTGACACTATTCTCTAGCAAAAAGATAACTAATCAAAAAGATTTTCTGTAAATAGTTGTCCCCGCACCCACGCCAGTGACTCTTTTGGGTATGTTTCCTCCCCGGAAAACAGCCAGCAAATGATTCTCTGCAACATTTACGCCTATCTCTTCGCTAGACATTGATTTTGCAGGTTTCGCGTAGACCGTTAAAGTGTAGTCCACTTGTAATCGCTGGTCTCGTTTAATCGGTCGAACTGACGCCCAGATTCAGATAAGCTCGACACATTCGCGCTGTTCGGCGGAAATCACGATTAGAACATTATTTTATTATGTGATCCCCTTTCCGATCAAACAGAATATATAAATATATATATATATATATATATATATATTCTGTTTTATATAGGTTTCAAGCTGAACGTCCCCAATATCACCTAAATTGTTCTCTGATCATATTAATTCACCATGTATCTCCTATGAGAGGACCAGCACATGTGCGATGCAACGTACGAAATTTTCAATACTATCAAACCATAACACGAAAACAACCTTGAAACCGTTTTCTCTATTTTGCTCCTCATGAATTCATTTCCGTTGTAGGACTTACTTTTCAGCAATTCCGACCTTCCCGACACAGTATCACACTGAATAGGTCGCAGCTCTGACAATCGAACAGAGGATCAATATCGAACGAAACGACTATAATGTTTCAAGCACAAGCGGACTACACATACGAGAAATCAATATCGTTCACGGTTGGACACCCACGTAGCTATTACACATTCGAGTGATCACTTGTAGCGTGTGTTCGGTGTTTGCCTATTGAGTAGCGGTACAATTAAAGCAGCTTCTTGTTTCGGTCGACCGTATCAGCATCTGTGACACCACTCGGGAGACGAACTCGGTCCGACTCGACGAGAACTGTCAATCGTATGTTGCCACACCGCGCCCTGCTCTGGGTTAAAATCTCTGCTGGCCGCCGGCTGGCTGCTGGCGTTGATAGCGATAGGGCTTATGTTGCTGGTGATCATGTTGGTGGTGGTGCGAGCAATGCTAAGAGAGAAAGAGAAAGAGAGACCACTACCGCCACCGCCGCTGCCGCCGGCATAGGCCGTAGTGGGTGAGATCGGTGGAGAAGGAGTTGTAATGTGTATACAGACTGCTCGTCTACAGCTTTACCATGTCGGGATAGCAGCAGCCTCGGCATCAGCGCCGCTGCGGCTGCTGATGCCGTTCTCCCCTGTCGGTCGGTCTCTCGACATAACCCTTTGCATCTATCACCCATAGAGGAGCCGTAGAGTGTTACGTCAAGTTTGTTGCCCGAATCGAAAGACCATCCGAGGTCACCCGCACGAAATAGAGAACGAGAGAGAGAGTAAGAGAGAGAGAGAGAAATGTATATATATATATATATATATATATATACAGAAAGAGAGCGGGAGTAGGCACACCTAATGCACACCCCTGGAAAGTACGTAATCTGACCAAGCAGGTAAGCAGCCACCCACCCCGTCGATGGAACACTGTCATGCTCTCGACACTCTTGATGACGATATTGCTGCTACTGCTACGCTGGCAATCAATGATACTGGAGCGGCGGTGGCGGCCGCGGCAAACAGAAGGGTCTAAGATCGAGAGAGTGAGAGAGAGATAGAGAGAGTCAACGTAACTATGTCAGATACACAATACGCAATGTACCCGTCTCATCCGACCAGTCTGCAACATGGCTGCATCGCGGCGGCGGCGGCGACTTGTAGAAATCGATTGAGATATGACAAGATGACCTAGCCGCTTCACAACGAAAAGGTGAACGCATGTTTAGCCGCCGGCGGTCAGAAACAGCGTAAGCAGTATTTGAAGAGGCAGCAGTTGTATTGTTATGTCAAATGTGGCGAGGGCGGCAGTTGCGCGACCGTTGAGGGGCGGACAGGCGGTCGGCGTACGGAGAGTTGCGTCAGTGACTTGTTCAGCGCTCATCAGCGTTAAGGAAATCGTGTGTGAACTGTAGGGACTTGAAGTCCTCGCGCCGCTTTTGCCAATCGCCCGATAGCCAGACTGATTCGAGATAGTGGAACCAACATAAAGATATGATATGATTATCAGGAGATACCTTGATGATACGCCAACCGCATAGTGCGGTCGTAATTATTTTTCCCTCGATTTATTTTGTTGCTATGCGACATCGCCGAGGAGATAACAGCACGACAATCAATGAGATATGGACCTGCGGAAGTGGGCCTTGATGCTAGCAACCGAATCTCGGAGACATCGCTAACCCAAACAAACAAGTGTGGCTGGACGATACGAGAGAAATGACACAAAGAAATATCGAGTGTCGAATATTGAGTTCGAGTTTTTGTTTTGCTTTTCTATCGGACGGCATAATATTATTAGTTGGCAATCTCAGTGTGGAATACGTGTAGTAGAGAGTTGTCGACAGTTACCTGCCACCGCAATGCTAAGTCGTTTGCGCCCAAGCGATGACTGAGAAGGCGAAAGGCTGATGATTGGTTTATTAAAAGAACTGCAATTTCACAATGCACAAAAAGGTGCCGATGACCCCGACGGAGACAGGCCTTCGGTCCCTTGAGCGTCTAGAAAAATAACACAAAGTATTACATACGATGAGATTGAAAAACCAGCGAACCGCCTTCCACAAGCTCACCTGTCCGAGCCCACAAGTGCATATACAAATATATGTCGTCATCGCCCGCCTACTGACTGTGTGTGATGGGTGCGCAATACGTGGAAACTATGCATGGACGCTACAGATGTATCCAAATATCGTCTTCTTTTCCACCACACAAGCGCTTAATATCCCATGGGATACGTTCACCTTGTGCCTTATACTCTATTCTGCCATAATTACATGCCTACTAAACAATACCTTCAGCGTATTCTTCAAGTCTCTAATCTATTCGTTTCTTCCGAGGTGTGCAGGAAGCTCAATCGAACTAGATGCGATTATGCAGCCTAACTAGTCACTGGACTACGCATTGAATAAGACAAGTAAATAAGATATAGAAAAAAAATATATCTATATCTGCATTTTGGTGCGTAGCTCTGTTGAACAGACTATTTATTCGAAATAAGTTCCTATGAAAATATTGGACTCTAAATATCGAATACCACAGCTAGCTCTCCAATGCCTAACTGAGGTATACTAAGTCCGCGTAGGTAGCGAGTACGAACTGGCAAATTTCGACAGAACGATAACTGCGAAGGAAGTTTAGCAAAAAAAGAAACAAAAATGGAGCTTTCAACGAGCGTTAAACGAACCTTATTGGCGTTAACGTGCGACTGGCTGAGGAGAGCTGTCAGGAGGAGAGACGATTTCAAGCATTGTAATTAGACAAATTCAAGGGGTTTCGCACTCTACCGATATTCTACTAATGAGGTCATTTGCGAAATGAGCCGATCTCGTAGCCAGCGTAAAACAGCAACAGCAGTCCGTACTCGCCGATTCAGCGATACAAATCTTGGCGAAAGATGGCGGAAACTGTAGATAACTACTCGAGCGAGATACCGTCGATAGTTTCGGTTACACAATGTCACAGATAACAAACATTATCCACACAACGTTGTTGACACACAACGCTCCACCGTCCACCCACGCAGCTAGATCGACCCTCCCCCCAATGGCGATCGTGCGGCGGCTCCGTTGCTTCCTGCACTGGATCCATTGAACGGTGCGATTCGTGGCAAGTTACGCCTGTTGCTCCACTGATGGATAAAGGAAGATATATAATAGTACCGTGTACTTCACTACATATGAGTCGAGAGTATCGCCAAAGTAGCGAATGGTCCCTATAGCAGTAAAGTAACAGATTGTTAGAGCCGATTTTGACGGGAAGTGATTCCCAAGGCACGAATTGTGATACAGTTGTATTATGAATACAAAATAATATTAAAATAATAATAAGAATAATAATATAATAGTAATCTTTGGTAGAAAAGACAAACTCTGCTGATGCAGACTTCAGCCAACAGAGAAAACGGCGACTATATATATATATATATATATATATATATATATATATATATTATAGCAACAGCTAGAACGAGTGAATTCATTGTTAATTAATTTCGTTATACAACTTTAGACATACAGTAACAGAGGGAACCTTCACGTTGCGCCGTTGACCTTCAGTGGTCCGAGTTACACAAATACAGCTAACGTTTTTGTGAATAGCATTTACGAAATTTACGATCATTTAAATTTTTTTTATGACGGAGAATGTTCATGCAGACGATCATTTAAAATGATTATTTCCAATACCTCCGATATATATATATATATATATATTCGTGTATCCCCTCGAGGTTAGCTCATCGGTATCCCAGCATACTTTTCTCTTTTTTCTAATCTGGAGCCTACTCACAATGAGGGTAAATGAGGTTAAAAGCCGCACATACTCATCAACTTTATATATATATATATATATATATATATATATAATAGTTTTGGTCTTAGTAAAAGCAGCGTCAGCGATTATCGACTATTGAAATAGATCAAGCGATCTTCCACCAAGGAATATTTCCATTGTAAATTATTGGACAAAATACATATAAATTTTTTTTGTACCATACATAATAGCTTCATTCTGTCATACGGTCCAATGTGTATATAATCAGAATTCCTAGGATACGACTACAATATCTACTATAATTAAGGAATAGCGTTATACACCATAGAAAGCAAACGACTGAGTTCGACGAAAATCGCTACTTCGTAGAAATAAGGCCGAGAATTGAAATTGACGGGTCCCACCGATGTTTTCCTCTGATTGCCCTGCAAGCTACAACTGTTGGCAGGGCGCTGTTATGGCCTATTCTGCGAAAGCGAACCGTCATAAATTAGCGAAACCAGTTCGCCTTGTCGAGTCATGTCGATCTCTGCTGGCAAGCTCATCTACAGACAGGCCCTCCCGTTTAATCTGGCGGCCAAGAGAATCTCGGACGGGTTATCCGAGTAATTGCAGAATTGCACCACCACCACCACCACCAGACGTAGCCGTATGCGTTTCAGCTCTCTCAGAGAAATGTGCATCTCTCCGAATTTGATCAGCAATATCGGTTATAGTTTCGCGATTACATGGACAATATTAATGCTATTCACACTACACTGGTGCGAGTGTACGCCACTGCGAGAACTGAATGAGGCTCTTTCTCTTGTCCGTCTCTAGTCAGCCTATTACTTGAGAAATTCCTGTAGTCACATGCAGGCCCCAGAGAAGGCTCAGGCCAATCTCTACCTCCCACCCGCTCATACCCACGTTAAATAGATCGCTTGATCGAATGCCAGCTGTTATCATAGATCGGATGCTATCAGTATGACTCTGAGGTACAGATAAGATATCTTAAATGTGATCGTCATATACTGATTAACTAAACATGTATTTATCTCTCGATTCATCACGCCGATTAGTTGACAGAGCGGGCATCAACTCAAACCTTCCCTGTGGCGTTCACTTTCCCCCAGCATATTGGTATTAGTTAGCGCTCGGTCACTGGACCATTTCGAGAGAATCTCCGGAAATAACAAAGGTCATCAATGATACTAGTTAATATATACTCAATATAACGACAGTACGTAACCAATGGCTTTCAAATGAGTATACATGAACCGTTACGAAATGCCCATAGAGCTTGATTTGTTCAATATCGAATGGAAGAAACCGCCAATGATGTTACCTGCCTTCGTCAAGAAGGTGGGTGGCGTTTCCAACAACGTCGCTTTGCCAAAACTGAAATCACCATGAAACCATGATCTCGGAGGGGGCGTGGGTGATTCGTGGCTCCATATAGTATAACTCTCGTGTATCTAGAGAGCATGGGAAGAAATCTTGTCGAGAGTACACCGCTTTTCACCACTGGCACGATCAAGTAGTTGTATCTCCGTTAATTTGGTTCTGGATTAGACGTTGGCTTCCTCAAACGGGAGAACAATTAAACTCGCTGAGCCGCCGGAGAATCAACGCCAATAATATCGAAGTGAATTCGAATTTGTAAAAAAAAAGGCTAAATTTTATTTCGAAAAGCATTAAAAAAAATAAAATGAAAAATATAAAAAAAATCAATGTACTGCGTCGATTTCTGCTGCCTTTACTAAAGACGTTCTTACGATAAACTAATATTACTTTCCAACGAGAACACAGAAGATCTTCGCATTTATTTTATAGTCATGGAGAGTACTTTTGAATTAGTGAAATCAACCACATTCTGAACTGATGTGTTTACACATGATCACATCACACATCCAAGATGCCAATATGCATTAACAACAACAGGTTATGGACAATTAAAGCTCAAAAGATGCTCGAAACATTACGCATAATTGAGCTATAGTATGTATTATCTTCGGAGTATAAACCTACATAACCTATATAATAATATTCATTCATTCACCTTTGTTGAGAAGATTTTTTATTCGATTTATGTAGTCGTTTGTTTTCTATATATATATATATATATATATATATATATATATATATGTATATATATATATGTATATATATATATATATATGTATATATATATATATATATATATATGTATATATATATATATATATATATATATATATATATATATATATATATATATATATATATATATATATATATAATAACGACGTTGTAAAATAGATGGTTAATTAAGCTTGGGGTCAAATATTGGCGCCTCATCGGCCCAGCGCTCCATGCGTCCCATCCGAATCAAGACGCTTCCACACATCTTTATAGCAATATAGTTTCATATTTTTAGATTCCTCTCCAGAATGAACACGATTGACTGCCAGTATTGCCTATCTCAGTAATTTTTTCCAATTCCTATTTTCAAATCATTCAGCTTCGCGCACCTCACCTCGACGTACGTTCGTCGAGACGAAGTCCTCCAAAGCATGTTCTCTCTGCCTCTGAATTGAAGACTGATACATTGTTTCGTCGCGCCGGCCGTCGAAAACAGCAACGTTGAAATTCGAGCCGGTAGGCGCTGCGGTGGCTGCTGTTGTCGGGGGCCATTTAATGTCGACACGTATGGGAATCTGTTCTGCTAAGAAGCGCAATGACAAATTCCGATAGTACAGCAGCCGAATATTCGACAGATCCAGACCTAATCCAATCCTCCACAAATAGACCTAACGATCCATCATCTAACGATTGAGCTATTTTCAGCAACAGCAGCAGTAGATTCTATCGTTGGCTGAATGGTGTAAGGTCTGGTCCATCTTAGCCTGATCATCTTACAACCAAACAAGCACAAACCAGACAACGAGGCCGATACGTGTACCACGTACGAAGATAGGAAGTTTAGAAGGCCAGAGGCAACTTTGTCAGCAGCAGCGGCGGCCGTTCAAAACAGCATCGTTCGAAGCGGCTCGCGCGTGAGCAGTTCGCCAAACACCGCAACGGTTCAGCTTGTCACCTCGGTAGACTTTCAGCAGACTGCCAACGTTGAACAAGCTCCTCTCGCCGGAACAGTCAGCAGACGAGATGCGAGAGACCATCAGCCTATCCTTAGGGTCTTAAACGTCTGAAGGTCCGCGTATTTCTTTCCATCAACTCGAGGTGGTTCGATTCGGAGAGGGAAGCTGATCATGCGATGTCGCCACAGCAAGCACTTACTCTATGAGCGAACATACCACCCAAGCAAAAAAGGGGCGAGACAAGACTTACGGCCGTAGGCGACGTAGACATATCGTGTAGGACGCTGGCAACAGTAGTTGTAGTGGTGATCGCGGTAATGGCTGTTCTGTCTAAGCCGTCGGGTTGCGCAGCGCTGTCCAGTGCACGGTATCTGCGCCGACTGTCTCACCGGAAACAAGGGTAAAACATCTAAACAGCAGACCCCGAAGGGGAACGAAGGCCAGGTTCGCGCGATCGGTTGACGCTGACAGCAGCCGCAGCAGCAGCTGCGGTAGGAGCATACAAAGTGGCCGAAATGCTGTGGCGTCGAACGTACGAACGGGTGACCGGTAACGGAGCGACTGTGAGGACGGGGATGTATCAGGGGTCTGTCATTTTGCATGCTGCTCAGGCCGTCACTCAGTGAGCTAGTTAAATCGCTGTCGGTTGTATGGTATGACCTCTGCGTCAGGCAGAATGACCGGCCCTAACGAAGATCGGCTATACCAACACGCTGTAGCCTGACCAGAGGCGTTGCTAATGGATGAATGTATTCACGAAGGTGTGGACACACAGACACACAGACATGGACGATTTGTACGTAAATCTGTAGCGGCGTTGTCTCTTGTTGGGATAGTGCGCCATGCCAAGGCTATGGTTATCTAATGTAGAATAATTTCGTTCTCTCTATCTCACTCTCCCTATATATACATATATATATATATGACTTAAGTGTAATAGCATACAAGGGCGATGCTGAAAATTGAATAAAATCGGGGAAAATTATGTCAAGGTCTTAGCGACGTGTGTCTTTCATGTCAGGCTGACTCACAACCACCATTTAACGTCCACGGTACAACTGCTTTCGGCATTGCTCAATAAGATTTTCACTTCAACTTAATGAGTCCTATAACATAGATATGTATGCTTGGATAACGATATTGGCCCAGTCACTTTCATTTTCTAGGACCGTGGATCGATCCTGCTGTTTCATGATGTTTGACGAGTGCTTATCAGCTGATCCTGGATCATCGCTTTCACCGATGGTAGAGGTCTCTAGAGATTGTCACTATGAGATATCTCTGTGCTCGTGTAGGGCAACGGTGGTGCCTACGAGCGACAAAGCAACGTTGGTTAATAAGACGTATATTGACTAGGACGTCTCCTTTGCGTAACCCGTTATACAGGCCAGACGGGCCGGAATCTTCGAGCTGGTCATCTCAGCTGAAATATCGCCTTCAAAGCATAAACGAGAATCATATCTTTCTTGCAGTGTTCAGTTCAATTGAATTGGACAGCATTTACTGCTGCTGTCCTATCCAGTGTTCGTCTTTGTAACCGTCCCGATTGAGCAACGACGCATTGGATATTTGGTTCGATTTGGTCGGAGACTCGAATGAGGTGTGTAGGGGGCATGACTGACGGCCCGGATTAGGCCAAAACAGGACGGTAGCCAGAGAAGAAAAGCGGATTAAGGACCACATATCCACAGGCACTTTCGGCTCACGAAAAAAGATCAGAAAGAAGTCCTCTAGGGCAGCAAGCCTCCTCCGAAATGACAAAGGCCTCGCGTTTTAATACATAGATAGGACAGCTGAGAGTCAGATGTAGAACAATGGGTATTCCTAAGAAATATGATGAATAAATTCGATTGTTCATTTGCAGCACGTCATTGCATATTCGCGATCGTATGATTTCTATCAACGGTGAACGCGAACTTGTAACACAAACCTTTGACTAGACGATTTTCTCGATTTTCACGGATCGTTATTAGGATTTATTGCCCTTGTTTGGCATAGCTCAACACTAGCGATTTGGCTAAACAACATAATCAGTTCTTCGTAGGTTGAGCGATAATGGATGATTTTGATTGTCGCCGTGCATCCGTCGTCTAGCGGTGAGCGTCTTGGACCGCTAGACCGGAGGGACGTGTGGATTGGGTTCAAATCCTGTCAGACGCTTTTGGGAATCTTTGGAGTTCTTTGTCATCTATCTTTATCTGAGGATTCTTGTTGCCCGGTACAAGCAAGGTAGAGAGAAGTAGCAAAGGCGGCCCCGATAGATTCTCATTGATCGCAATGACGGCTGGATCTCGAACGCAAGCATATGTTCATGGGATTTGATCGTAGACCCGATATGGGTGCAGTGGCAAAGGACGGAATGCTCGACATTGTACCATACGGATTTATCTATCTATATTAGCGTCAACTAATTACCACCTATATTTCTGCCATATCGTGGTACGTCACATGACAACGCGGCTGATGGGGTCGCCGAGAAAAAGAACAATCTATATAGCATTTCCGTCAATAAACATTTGTTTGAATTTGAATATATGACGCTGAAAGCCACCACGAATGAGACCATTTTATGCCATTTTTAACGGCTGTGCGTTAAGGCACCCATGCTCAACTATGTCATCTCTGTTTCAATATGCTTCACAGCATACATGCGCTCCGAATGCTACCTTAAATTGATCCGTCTGAACATATATGGCTTCGTCATCCTACTATACTACATGCACGAATACCGTTACTTATTTTGCACCTATTTTCTCGGTGGATACTTCAGCGCTTAGGTGGCTTGGACGGCTAAGTCTCTGGCTATCGGAAGCCAGAGGTCGCAGGTTCGAGCCCTGCCGTGTGACATATAAGAGAGCTTAAGCATTGTAAAATTGCAGCTCCTTCAATAAACCAATAAACCTTTACCTTTACCTCATGACCCAATTTCCCATATCGTCTTACTATATATCTGTTAGAGTGAGCGTGCGTGAGGACAATTTAGGATCTGGGCCTGTTGGAACCCTCTCTCAGCACCCGCAGTGATTAGGCCGGCCCACTTAATCGCATAGGGTTGACATGACACCACCCCGGTATGATTTCGCACAACTCTGTTTCAAGTTTTCCCTATCTTGTGTTCTATGAACGATGCTGCTAAAATTCACGCTCACGTTGCTACCACCTTGAATGAACACTATCGATTAGAATATCATCGAGTGAAATACAGGAATCTACAAACGGAAGCTCACTGTGACCGGCCGCTATATCAGTAAAAGACCGTACACGCTGGCGTTTTGAGCCTCGCGTGCCCTCAACCGTTAGAGGCGAATGTAACAGTCCGTGCGTTCTTTTCATGTTGACCCATTTATACTGCACCGAGCATTTCTTAACCTGTAGATAGCTGGTAAATGCGGCTTTGTAGATACATGCGATAGGTTCGATATAATCAACTACGATTTGCAGGCTCGGGAAAACAGCCCGCTTCCATTTCCAGCCTCGAGTTATCTGCGTTCGTATCTAATCGTTCCTTGTATTATTGACTTGGCCAGAGCTAAGGATATCGCCAGTTTTGCATGTGATCGTACTCTCGTCATTCCACAATCACAGCGTTAATCGAGCGGTGAGGGCCCTTCGTTGTAATGCCATTCGCGACGAGAATAGCGCCGAGAGTAGTAACCGAAGCCCTGGATTTCCTAAATTGTCGCCAACACCTATTGAGTGCGCTCAATATCCATTGAGTGCGATCCGTCCATCTATCGGTCTATGAACGATATGGACGGGATTTCAGCGGTGCGACGATGGCGAAATGTTACCAAAACAAAGGAGCATTTTTCCAACGCAAAGCGAAAATAACCGACGCGAATGTCTCATCAGCCGTTGGGTGTCAACATGACAGACACCACCGCCGGAAAATCTTCCCCTCACCGGAGTTTCGCTCTGGACCCCACCGGATGCCGGTGAAATTCAGCAGAAGACAAACAATATGACAACATGATTATTCACGCACTTCCCGTAGGCATTTATTGTCGTTGTTACGAAGTAGAGATATTCGCTGAGGGTCGACGCTGAGCGTAATGGCAACGCTGATCAACGGCCGCCGCCGCCACCGCCGCCACCAACGCGTATTCTATTGTTGAATTAGTCACGACAACGGAGATTTACCGGCAAATGACAGATAATAAGCCCTCCGTTGGCAGTGTGCGTTCGTATCGCGGCGGTGTATTGATGGAGCCCGCCATCACTGGGAGACATAGCAGAGCCTGTTTGTTGATGCTGCGGTTGCTGTCGGTATCTTCACTGCCGACACATCCAGTTCTCATGTGCTCGTCTAATTATAGCCAGCAAATCTCAAAGAAGAACAGCCACAGGGTAAGAAGATGACAAGCAAGAGAGAACTGACCAAGGTATTCGACCTTTGGAAAATCGTTCGAGGAGCGAACGTACGCGGATCGCACCATAGCATCTGAATGTAGCGTGGCCTGATAGTTTCAAACGTTGTGCACCTCCGAGTTGTGCTTTCTTCGTTGTTGGCTATCAACTCTGTTTGTCGTCGTCGTCGTCGTAGAGGAGTCGTGTTAGGGCACAGCTGAACGTTGGGAGTTCAGGGATTTTGGTTGTTACTGTTGCTGCTGTTGCCACACTTGTAGATTTCAGATAGATAGTGACGAATGATTGGCACCGGGATCATTTCAGGTAAATTATTATTATTGGTTCATTATAGTAATAATGACAGCTATATTGACAAATCTGCAAGGTAGAGGTCATATGGCTCGAGACAAGAAGCCAAAACAAAAACACGAAACAGCATATCGGGTTGATCGCACTCACGATCATGGCGTCGCCCACTAGGTTAATGCTGCTTAAACACATAGGAAAATTGAGTTTGTATCGAGAAGATGACAATATTAGAAGGCTATAATCTACGATTTTTGCAAATCACTCTTAAACTCTATCACCTATACGATTTTAGTGGATTTTTTCATCAGAATATCGTAAAGTATCGGATCGCCATAAAAAAAACCAGCGTCCCAAAGGCCGGTTCCTAACATCCTCACGTCAGCCATATGCCAACATGTCGAATTAGATAGACATTTAGTACGTTTGTAATTAACAATAATAATAATTAATAATTCGTTTTCAAAATCGGTATCGATAGCGCCAAGATGGTATTACAGTGATAGAATATAGGCTTTGATGCTCGCGCTACGAGGCCCCCTTGGTGTGATGGCGATTTGGAAGTGTTTGCTTGCATTTGTACATGTTACACAATACAGTCGTAGAAATAAATGCATATAAGTAGATATCTATATATCTCCGCCGCCCAGCGAAAACTATTTATAAGTGATTTCACTATTAATCTTCTGTAGCTTGACAGAGCTTCGTTCAGGGTTCGGACATCAATTCGATGATTTCGGGGAACTGAGATGAATATTTGATTTAAAAAAAAACAGTTTGCCCTTTTAAACAACGATATACGCTGGGTAAACGTGATTGAATCAAGCTTACCTTGACTACCGTTGAAAATTGGTGATTAACAATTTACAGATGATACATAATCAATTTTTTCGAGACGGACATCTTATGAACTTAGCTAGAAAATGCAAACTTTATGTTTGTGTGTGTCGAGGAAGAACGACATTAGGTATATTTAATGAAAATATAAATGAAATTAAAAGTTTTAACAAAGTTCATTATTTCCTATTGAAAAGTGAAATAAAAGTCGCAAATGGTGATTAGTGTCTATCGGAAAAATGGTTGTATTATATAATAGAATCCTCCGCCGCCGCTGGCTAGCCCAGATCGACCCGTATCGAGAGTGCCTATGGAAGACAATATATTTAGGCAGCTTCCTCTATATAAACTGCTACGTTTACACAAAATCTTAGTCAACGCGGTCCAAAAGTTAAACACATATCTTCAGGGAGCTTAGCAAACTAGAATAGACCCCTTTTCGAAAGGCTTCCACGCACTGTCCTATCGACAGTTCACCGTTGCAAAATAGACTTTTTTTTGTAATAGTTATCCGCGATCACTCGTATGCAATCGAAATTCTCAGACTGCAATTTTGAATCGCTCGAAAGCACATCGACCACCCATAATCATTAACTCTGGCTAGCCCATTCATCTGGCTAAATCGAAGCTACAGCTTGGAATAGGTACAATTCAGCTGTTCCCCGGCACCGAGTGGATTTGTTCGCCTTTAGCAGAAACAAATCGAAACCATGGTCGTCGTGTATGACTCTCGTCAACGCATTGAACGCGGGAGGCCATTGGACGATGATTCAGCAGCGATGGAGCCAGGAGCAGGCGCGATTTTTTGCGCTCGAGGACCGGCGAGAATTCTAACGTTTACTTTATATAATACATTTGTTCTTTCTTTTGTGATAGCGACGCAAGTGTTTCATCAGCATCAAACGTCCTGAGGTTGAGCATTGGGCTGATATAGAGTGTCAGCTTTATTTGGTGGACAGGAAGCTAACTGGCCGGAAAACGATGTTCCATAGTACGGGGCAAGTATCAGGCAGACATAGCATCAATGACGAGAAATTATTCTGTTCGACGACGGCGATAGAAGTTGAAAAATATAAAAAACATAACACAGTGACCGTACAACGGCAAAGGATCACCAAAAGTAGTGGGCGAGTTGTTCTTTTCTGTAGCATGCAGTCCTGCCTGCACCGGGAGCCCCTGCGCCCGAAGGATAAATCTGCCAATGTAGGATACATAAGTCGACAGAACGTATCCACCATTCAAGTGCTCCATCGATCCCTAATTATCGCAATAAATACTTAACAGAAAAAAAACAACGATTCTCCACAACATTCAATCCACGCGTCAAGTATCTACTCGAAAATCAGGTTATATAGGGTTTATTAGGCTATATGAATCAGATTGTATGAGCCAGACTATGCACACCTAATATACACACATTCATATTCATGTCACCATTCGGTATAGGTTACACAAATCGTGTGAAAATGAACACATTCGAACTATTATTAATATAGGTTCTATAGGGTCGGCTACTAGCTTGTAATCGTATGTATGATGGCCGCTCGATATCGAGCATGCGTGAGTTCATATATATATATATATGTGTGTTTGTGTGTGTGTGTGTCTATGGGAGTAGGTGAGTGCGCGCATCTGTAGCTGTTTGACTACCTGTCAATAGGTCCGTGCTGTTCGGCGAAACTGACCAATCTCCTACGGTAGACGATGTCGTCGACGGCGCTTTACGACCACGTCATTCTGTCAGACACTTTCACTGTTGTGCAATCACACTCGCAATACACGCAGACAAACAGGCCAACACCCTGCCGTACCCACTTCGCCTCGGGTATATGGGTGTATATGTAAATATGGGTAGTCGCCTCGGTTATCCAAAGCAAAAACACTATCGCGTTATTCTCGCTAGTTCCGGTGTCTCCTTCAGTGTAAATGTCGCCGTCGGTCGGCTCATTAACGAAATCGGTGAGAACGTCACCGATTCTGTCTCACTGATCTCACCTGGGTGGTCGCTGGCGGGAACGTAATCTCTACGTAAAGTTACGAACCGCCCCGGCTGAGTCACACCAAAGTTACAGGTCCTTAGGCCGTAGGCCTGTCACTGCTGCCCTGTCGTATGGCTCAAGTCGGTGAGGCCGCCGTTGGTTCGTGGAACGCCGAGGGTCAAAGTGGGTCTCACACACACAACACAGGAGAGAAGACAGCCTTGGCTCGATCGGCCTCAGGCTCAGTTCGGTGAGCAGGCAGGCGATCGGGTGTTCGGGTGAGAACACAGAGTTGGGTGTGCCGTGGCCTTCTGGGGGACCACCGGGGTAAGTATGGGGGTGGCCGTGGAGCGAAAGGTGGTCAGCCTGCTGGAGGAAGGGAGAGGGCACCTGAGTTCCGGAAGAGAGAGAGAGAGAAGCCGATGAAAACGAGATGGGATCGCGTTAAAATGATATGTAGGGTAACCGGGCGATGGTCGTGCCTGTGGACGGAGTTCGGCTTTCTCGGCTGTTTGGCCTGAGGTCACTGTTTGGGACTTCCGCTTGTCTGTCCCACGGCGCGGGTAGTCGCCCAATCGACAAATGGGCAATGAATACGTTTAGAGAATACACTTGTAGAAAGAGCCATACATATATATATATATATATATATATATATATATATATACAGAGAGAGAGAGAATTGCGACATTGTGTTACTTGAGGAGCAAACATAATATTATATAATCTTAGCAATTATGAGTTAGTCCAGTTGTCTAATTTCGGTGATATGCATCAGTGATACTTTTGTTCAAATGGTCCCGTGGGCATAACATTTGGAGACGTAGAAAGACCGTATGAGGAAGTTTTACTTTAGCTACATTCAATACAATGACAGCTGTTGATGTCGTGCTGACATTTTCCGATCGGCTCACCTTCGAACGAGAGAGCTCGAAAAGCAGTTTTCGATGTGGCCGAACTTTAAACTCAGCGTCAAAACTATGACGGCACAGAAATGTACGCAGGACAGGGTCTCTATACTATGTTCATAAGGATGCAGCGTTGTAATGCCGGGTGATGTTATGCGTTCGAGGGTGTCATCCATTATTCCAGCGCAAGGGGTCGCCAATCAAAACTTGTAAACAAAATCACTATGGGAGGATTGCAGTATACAGCAATGCACATTGGGACAAACACAAATGCAAATTTCACGTCCAAAGCATACTATAGGTTCCATTACGACATTTCGTTTATGCTGTATAAGCGCTTGCTGTGGAACATTTGTTACGCCCATGATGGATGGATCCGGAATGGTGGCCATGCGTTGCCCCCCGCCAACCAGCCAGCCCCGGAAGGTCAACATTAGTGCCTTCAGCAAAGTCTTCACTACTTCGTACTCAGAGTGCTTGTCACAATGCTTTGTCAAAATGTTGACACCTCCGTCTTGAGTCCGCCCGACCGTGTAGAGATTTGGCACCCGAAAGCGTGCAACTATAGGCGACCTTATATAAAAGGGATATTTGACTGAAGAATATGATGCAGTTATCGTAGTATATGTTTCGTGGAATACCGGAGGACGACACGCCGTTCACTTTCTTTATTTACTGTCTTCATTCATGTTGAGTAGCGTATGCGTTATCGTGACTAGTGAAAGAAATATCACATTGCACAAAGCATTGTATATCGCTAATTTCATCATTATTTTATAACAAAGCTGTTCACATGACTATCTATCAAGGTGACCTAAATATTGCATCTTTAAGCATGCTTACAAGTTTAGTTATCTTTCTCCAAAATTGTTTGCTTGAGAAGAGTTATTGAATTTCGTTGCGAGGGAACTCCAGCTTAGTGGTACGCGGCAGGCGAGAGCACATCGATAAGACTCGTTATTGACGAAAACTATCTCAAACGTGATCATACTAGTCGTTTGAGCAATTTTCCCGTAGTATCCCGATGGGCTAGCTGCAAGCATTTAGCCGAAACAGCAGGATCGGAGTTCCGCCAAGTGCTACCTTGTCCGAGTGCGCGACACTCTGTGCCGTTGTACGGGGCTGTATTAGTCCCCTCTGCGTTCTTGCGTATGACTGTGTCTCTCAGTTGGCGGTATCCACAACAAGTCCGAATGTCCTGAAAGTCTCACCAGCCTTTTCTGGATGTCTAGGCGAAATAACGTGCCACCCGGATATGCGATCGTCCTACAGACATTAATCATCGAGCTTTTCAGTAGGATATTATTATATTTACAAACACGTGAAATCATGCAGGGCGCAAGCACTGAACCTTGACGTTCCCAAATACCCTCCTCCCTCGCGACCAAGTTTCACAGCCTATCTTTCTGTGATTTGAACAGGTTTATAGTGATAGGTGTGTTACCCCATACATTCGACAATAACATTTGATAATAGACGATATCTGATACACGAGTTCATCGTCTTGGTTTTCGACTGTCATCTTCCAGGTGCCCTGTTAGCCAATATTTTCAAGCAGATGTTCTATGAGAATCGTTGAGAGGGTTCGGCAACCACGGCCCGCACCAATACCGATATCCAACATCAAAAAATCTCCTCAGTTTCCAGCGAACGTATGTTGAATTGCTATAGCTTCCCTCGCGATTCGTTGGCCGCTTCAGCTCGGAGTCAGCTGCACGTGAAATCGTTAGACAATTCACCAGCTGCGTCTGCTTTCCTTAATGCTACCATTGGTACCGCTATTATTTTCATAAGCAAAATGCTTCGTTTTTGTCTCGTGTGGCAAATACAGGTAAAACTTTCCTAAAGGATTTCGGGCAGACTCTCAGCCTTAAACGTTTAACGTCCACGGTACAACTGCTTTTAGCATTGCTTCGTAAGACGGACAAGCCCTCGAAATGCAAATGTGCAACGGTGAGAATCGAACCCGTAAAACTATCTACCAAACCTCAGTATCTGCGATGGAACACCTCTTTTATATGGCGCTCCTTGCCTAGGTTGTGTGTATTAATTCGCTTAGGAGGAAGCATAATTACGAGCGAATAGATAGACGATATTATAGATAATTATGCAGCATACTTCCTGTCTCACTATATTAATTGTATGATAAAGTCATATAATGTACGCATCCGTGGAGGTGTCTCTACTCGATGTATTTGTGTGTATGTCTATATCTGTAATATCGATGAGAAGTGCTGAGAGATGGGCATGCCTTCCCATCAAACTTAGAGCGTCATTTCAATGGGATTCCCGCGAAAGTCGCCGCGAGGTGTCCCCTATATATGAAAATGTGCCCTCTTAAATTGTAGCTGAAAATGAATAGAAAACCAGATGACATTGAAATTGGTGAACGTATTGGGAACAAGCCTCGCTAAACTCGTATTTCTGTCAAGTGCCACCAACTAGTTCACTGTTACGACTGCTAGATTCGTTTATATTAACCTGGACTTCTTTCACATATTTTTTTCTAACATCAGGTTGAATATCCACCGACTGCCACGTCTTAGAAGTTCAACGGCGGGAAAATTCGTCATCTTGACCTTTTACATTTACAGGCGATTATCGACCGGCAACGAACGCATCCACCGAACATCCAATGGGGGCTATCATTCACATGTGAACGGGCGACTCGAATTGCTTTAATGAAGCCACGTGTCACCCTCATATTTGTCAAGTAATTCTGGAAATCGCATCGGATGCCCGTGTCCCAAAACGCTAAATCCGTTCAGCTGAGGGATAACCTCCTCTCTCCTGTCAAGTCGCCATCCGTAGTTTTACAGAGGTGTAAGCACTTGGGCCATCGAGGAGATCCGCATTGATCTAAAAATGAAATTAATCCTATTGAGTGGAATTATCGGCAAATTCATATCGAGTTCGTAGCATGTGCTCATAACGTGACGCATCGCGCTATGAGCACAGTTACGAACTCGATATGAATTTGCCGATAATTACACGCAATTAAGTAAGACCGACTAAGTCTACATCTAAGAGCGACTAGGCGAACATCTGAAGAACACTAGAACAGGCTTTCAGGAATCGAAAGATGTACTTGACGAAACAAAAGAGGCCGATTTTTTAAGAACATGCCCATGCGAGCTAAGCTCCAGGACAACAATATCTCTCCCTGCCTGGCGCTGTTCATTTCTACGAGAAACCGACACCTTGAGGCGACGGGATGTTGCTTAATTAGCACTCTCTGCCACAGCTCCTTGCAGAGATACAAGATATCCTGTTGACAGGCGGTGCGATAAGATAAGCGTCTGTGGGTGCAATGAGGTGCAACCGAATGGGTTTACTTATAGTATTCGTATTAGAATCATGGTTTCACTACATGATAACAATATCATACAAGTTCTTTTTCTGACCAATTTAACTGCACGGTAGCACTAAAACAGCCTAGCCCGAATCGGTATCCGCTAGCCAATGCGAAACTGTTCCAGCATACATGGGAGTCATCTGAAATCGCCCGTTATACTGCTATCGCTCCAGTTAACGCCTCTCTGATCCTCTCTGGTGTAATGCCCTACAGATCATGGCCAGTCCGACGCAGGAGTGACGCCTCATGACGCCGAATGTGATGTCTAAAGAATCGCAACGAAGATAAAGTAAAACTCGCAAAAGTAGAACCAGATCTCCATTGAAAAGGTCACTATTGTGCTGCTCGGTCATCAGTTTAAAATAGTCAATTATAAATAGTGTCAATAGTCAATGAAATATGTTAGCAACACGTCTACACTCCACTATTATATTTATGACGCACAAAGCAACTATATGTCAACAATTCCTTGATGGAACCACTTGGACCTGTGGATGTCTACCAGCTTTATATATTTGCGTCAAAAAGACCGTCACAACGAGCCACTTGGGAGAG
Organism: Stratiolaelaps scimitus; assembly: GCA_019614645.1. NCBI lineage: Eukaryota > Metazoa > Arthropoda > Arachnida > Mesostigmata > Laelapidae > Stratiolaelaps > Stratiolaelaps scimitus. The sequence goes on from JABWDB010000026.1 coordinate 3,115,377, forward strand.
GGCTCGATTCTATAGGTCCACGGATAGATTTGCCTTCCCTGGGGGTGACATTTTGATGTCCGTCAGCGTCTGCCCGCTCCCTAACAAACTGAGCTCATTAATTAGCGCCCAACACATCGACCATGTTAATGTTCAGTCAGTCGCCCGTGAGAAGGAGCACCTGTCAATCGTAGACGGCTCTGATCGCCTTTACTACCAGCAGTACTTCGTAGAGACGTCTCGATCGTGAGGTGTATTGACGGCCGCAGGCTATCGACAACACAAGGTCTCCCGTAATTCGCCCTGGTGCTCCATTGACAAGCGGTCACTAGACGAACTGTAGCTGCGGACCCGGATTGAGTAGTCCCGCTCCATCTTCCCACATTCACAGTCCGTTGTGTTCCGAGCTAACGCCCGCCATACTTTGCCCAATAGCTCATTCTATGGTAACGAACAGGGTCGGCTCCAACACTCTCTCGCTTATTCCTCGTCGGCGGCTGCTCTCTGCTCTCACCTGCAATTCGACTTTTCGAAGGTATCGATACAGAGCACGCCATTTTAAATGTCACCAAGCTTCCGTATAACGCGATCGCCTTTGATTGCGAGGCACACCCCGCGCGCTCGACTGATCGCTGGATATCAGACATTGTCCAGGCTGACTCACAGCCAGCATTTAACTCAGTCCACGGTACAACTGCTTTCGACGTTGTCGATTCCTAAGACGGACGACCCCTTTAAGTACAAATATACAACGGCGGGGATCGCCGCGCGACGAGCATACCGAGTCAATCGGTAATTGTCTAACACGCGTGTAGCGAGGCAATCCGACGCATTTATGTCGAAAAGCCGGTGCAACAACGATCTGAATGCCACAAGTCGCCTGTACCTTGAAATTGCCTTGTTTTCAGTGGTACTCATATGCCTTCACATGTGCTGATCATATAGAGTGAAAGCATTCTATGTTGTGGTGTGTGTGTGCCGTGAAGGGACATTCATTAGTGTATGTCGGTCTTCATCGAAGGCTCTAGAGAACCGCAATAATGGTGTTAATAGATGTGAAGACCCTGGCGGTTGGTATCCTCATGGGTGCGATCATCTCAAACGCTTCAGGTGAGCGTGGCACTGCGTATTTCTTCCCCATGTTGGCTAAAAACAGTAAATAAAAGCTCATTATCGTGGCAATAATTAAAACAAAAAACCTCAAGTAGTCCACTAGTCACGTACTAATGAATGGCAGAAAAAGTGAAGATGCTGAATAGATTTTCGTCGAGAGGCAAATTCGTCTTGACGAGGTGATACACAGCAGTGTGTTACCTCGCCCGGTTGCGCTTGGCTCATTTGACGCCTATGTATATATATATATATATATATATGTGACACAAATATCGTATACAAATATATATATATATAATATATATATATATATATATATTTGTTTACGAATAGATTCAAAACGGTTATGTTGAACAAGCGGTTTTCTTGTTGTTTTGCTATCGAATCATTTTATGCATCGGATTATGTCTCAGAGCAAAACATATTCTCTACGATTGATCGCGTAATAGTGTATTCATCGCTTTAAATATTATACTGAATTTTGTTTACAAACACATATATCATACATGCATATCTCGACTCAATTTTTCTCCAACGAATCGTTGAAGAATCAACTCTATGCGAGCCTTTTGTGGTTCAAAAATGTCGTTATTTTATTTGATTTCGAAGACAAAAGCAGCAACGCACGAACGGTTTCCTCCGCAAGCGTCAAACCGTATCCATTAACTGTCCATAGGTTGCCGTAGATTGCCGAAACGCCCGTCCGAATGCATCTGGTCGTAATTTTACCTCGTTCATACCTGATCAGTACAGCAGTTACAACATGAGTGTACGTGTGTCGAGAATCATCGTTTCCCGCACGTAATTAGTCAAATGAATGAAACAATTAATTCTTCTTACCCAGCTATGTTTCCGCGGTGCTATATCACGCCCTGCAGTTACCTTGGATATTGTTGGCTAGTAATTATTTAAGCATAGAATGTTGTTGGTACTGTCACTGACACTATGTTTCACTATGGGTTTCGCATATACATGCGTCTCCGAAACAACACGTAATTGCAGAGTTATAAGCGAACAACTCATCCCGAGAGCGATATCTTGAGTTGAATTTATTTCAATGAAAGTACTCCCATTTCAGATGAAGTGGAATGGACGTATGAAGGTAAAACTGGTAAGTAGCCGCTATCCTCTTCAATACTAAATATAAGCTAACATAATAGTACAGGATATATATATATATATTGAAAACAAAACTATTCATCTTATTGATAAGTGGTGATATGAGTCTATTGAGTAACAAATACGAGCGCACAGAACTTTTATAGCTAGCTATGCTGTCAGTCTCTATAGCCGCTCGTGTCAGAAGTTCAGCAGTAGCTTTTTCGGTGGACGGAGGTGAACATTAGGTGATGTGCAGGCTTCATCGATTTTACAAGTATTTAGATTCGAATCTTCGTAAAAAAAATTAGTAACGTATCATAGAGGGTCGTTATTATTATAATCGTATTATGTAAGGGCAATATTTACATCACGTTCTTTCTTATAAAAATAAATGGGGCATACATGTTGTATATATTATATATATATGTATATATATATATATATATATATATATATACGCCATGTATTAACAGCAAGCATAAACATACAAAACGTATGATTCGCTTTATTACGATTCACAGCATACAATATAGCTAAATTCTTTATAAGTACGTTTCAGTTTGATGAGTAAAACGCATTTATTTTTGTCACTGGAAATTTGTCAAAGGATTCGAGGAGTGGCCGTCCATAAAAGCGGCAGGGTATGTCTGCGGTGGTCGTCAACAAAGCCCCATTGATATTACCGCCCACCTCAGCCAGTATCGTCCTACGCCGAAGCTCCAATTTTACGGTTACAAGACCGAAGTAACCAATGTCACCGCCGCTATCATCCACGAGTCAGGTAGAGAGCGACAGGGGACTCAGCTGTTTATGTTTGTGCTGATTTTGTTTCATTATGGTTGACCTTTTCACTGCAGCATGGTTAACGCTTCCGATTGCAAAAGCTGAACGCGCTTTATTCATATTGTCGGATATTGATTATCGTGTGTGCGTCTCAAACTATACAACAATGATTCACGATCCATGTAAATCATTCCGCACATGGATTTCCATGAATTGATAGCCCCTCGACGCAATCCTGCTCGCAAATTCAAACTTCCCAGAAGCCTGCATGGAACGGGTTCGAATATCGATCGTTGCCTGCCGAAAGACTCTCATTAGCTGACCTTTTGCAAAGACTATACTGAATAACGCGGCGATGAAGGTGGTCAAATTCAAAGTGCTCTTCACGGTTTCGTCATTTCACGTGTCCACGCTAATTCGCTTTTGTGCGACACCTCCTTCTCTGTTTCTCCATTAGCGAACATTGTCAATGTGCAGAATCGTGGCCGCTACATCACCGGCGGCCCTCTAAAAGGCCGATACAACGTGTTTGGGTTTCATTTTCACTGGGGAAGAAGGTCGGGTGCTGGATCAGAGCACACCTTCGACGGAAAGCGGTTTCCACTCGAGGTTGGTGGGCTTTTACCTTCTTACCTTGCTTCCGTGGTGGCTCGTTTGTGATATTGTCCCTCTGCTATGTTTCCATGCGGTGGTGGTGGTGTTTTGATCGGGATTTTGGCAAATGCACCCAACGATAGTCGATACCGATGACGGATCACTATGGGCCATGATAATTAGCGTTGGACAGCCGAGCTGGCAGCGTCACGAAGTCGTCGTGTGTCTCGAGTCGTTATTTAATTTGCTTTTATCATTCGATATATTCTAGCTGCATATTGTCCACGTGAAGGATGGATATCGAACAATTGAGGAGGCACGCGAGCATCCGGATGGAATTTGCGTTTTGGCTGTCCTCTTCGAAATAGGGGAACCGGGCAAACTCGCCACTCGGAGCGTAAGTTAGATTGCTTTGTCTTTTGACATTGAAATTGGACGTTTTGTTTGGGATCCAATTTTGGAGAATTGCACTTGTCTGTTTGTCTGTTTTATATTTATTTATTATTTATTCTCGGTATCTCACTTCCTTGGTATTCCCCCTCCTGCGGATTTGGCTCACGCGAGGCGGATGCTCCTAAAGTCACAATGGATCGCATATGAATCACGCTTGGCTCATACGTGACGTGAGCACCACCAAATGAGCTCACATTGGATGCAGTATGTATGTTGAGGCATTCTATCTCCACGCTGTTTGTTTGCCTTGTGGGCCGCCTAGGCGGCATTGGAAAGCTCAGCATCATAGCTCTTCAAGGGCTGTCCTGCCAACCGCAAACATTGTCATAATGTCGACAAGCCGCACTCAGTCAGAAGTGGTGTCGTTTGCTTTGCTAATTGTCTCCTATAGGTCATTAGTGGTGGGATATGTTTTATGCCCCCTCGTGTGTTCCAGCTGGGTAGTGTCGGATTCGGTCAAGTGTCGTCAGAGCCAACTGAGTCCTCCAGAGTTGTCCAACAATATACTCGCCCCCTCGAGAGTTTGTTGTAATCCATGTGAGAGAGAGCTGGAACGGCCAGAGACACAACGCTTCCTCACATAATCACAGATTTTCTTTTGTTAATACAAATTTTATACTAACCTTGTACTCGTCACACGTTAATATGGCGTATCATGTCCATGCATCAATATAATGTATTATTCAATAATTATCTTTCTTTTGCCGCCCAATTTCAGTCTCATGTGGCGACCTGGCGTCAGGACGAGGCTGAAAAGCGTCTGACAGATTACTTCACAACCTTGTCGGGTCGCGAGAAGCTTTCCATATGGCGTTCAAGTTTTCGACTGTCCGATCTGTTGCCGCTGTATCCTCAGATGTTCTACAGCTATAATGGTTCCCTGACGACACCGCCGTGCAGCGAAGCGGTCACTTGGATCGTGTTCCGCCACAGGGTGCCGATCTCAAACAATCTGGTGAGAGTTCGCATTGCTAACCGATTTAGACTCGTGAAGGTGGAACTTATCTGTAAGTGTATGAGGGTTAGTGTTAAGAACTCGCAGTATCTACAAGCAAATGCTGAACTTCTCCTGGAAGCTCACCGTCCCCGATGTATCAGGGCAAACTGAACAGCCTCATTGCACTGATCACTCGCCTGGGGGGCACAATTCAACAATAGCACGATTATACAATACAATACAAATGGTGGCCCATTGGCGAAGGTGCGATTACCGCAATGCAATTAAGCTCTCGTAATGAATTAATGACAAACGAGTGTCACAAATGTTTATGAGCATCAAAGCATAATTGTTTGTACATGTAATACACGAGTAAGCACCGATTTCACACAACTTACGCTATCAGCATTTTATGAATATATATATTCTAATAATTCGCTGATGAACTGTTTGGTCGAAACGAGTTCCAAGAGGTAGGGAAGCCCACGCTGATGGCAGCCGCTGGGCCATAATGAGTTTTCCCAACTCCGTACAACTCCGCCTGGGTCGCCTTAGACGAGTTTGTGATTGACGTTTACGGCAGCCCCCATCTCGTTATTTCGACTATTACTCGGGAAACTTCACGCCCGGACGCCAGATCATGGCTCACGGGTTAGGAGCTACTCATATGCTGCCGGTGCATATTATATAAATTGGACAATACAGTGCAACGTTTCCGTCTTCGATGCTCCAACGGATCAAGGCTGTACGATTAATCAAGCCTTTCGCGCGTCGTGCTCGATGCGAATAGTTAAATATAATAGTTCGCGACTGTGATATGACACGCCTCGCGAGTTGGGCAGTGTACTGTTACACTGAAAGTGACTTAATCACTGAAAGTGACTTAATGTTTGCTGTAGGTAATAGTAACATTTTCTATACCGTAGACGGACACCTGCCTAGCTATCTAGGTAGCGACGGTCAGCCAACGGGAGTATGGTGAGCCAAATGCTAGATAACGCATTGGCCAAACTGGTGCTTACGTGGCAGACAAAATAAGAACGCCTGTTGTGACTAGCGTTTAAACAATGTCTTGGCTTAGTCACGACTCGTTCTTGTGTGATTCCGAGTTAAATTCACCACCTTGCTGATATCCGGATACCATTTATTGACGTTGTTCTCGACTGTGTTCTCTCCAATACTCCTCAGGCTTAGAAACTAATAATACTATGTGTTTATATCCCCATTCTCTGTTGGGTGCAGTTATGCCGCACTGCAGACGTGCGGACACGGATTGGACTTTGCCAAGTGCTCCAAAATATTTCTGAGATATCAGCAATATGCTTGACTATTTCTATCTATGTCACTGCACTTTGCTGTATTTTACATTACCCGATTGTATGTTACAGCATAATCGCCTTCAGGGATTGAAGAACAGCAAAGGCATTCCTCCAGAACGCAATTGGCGGCAAACACAGCCTATTAACGGGCGAGTGATATACAGAAACTTTGAGGATAACAAAGTCAAGAGGGGAAAGACGCGACGTTCGCATTTCCACCGTAATGCTGGACGTCGCCGAAAATACTGAGAAATATTCAGTCGGTCATAGGGAACCTGCAGCGTGTCGTTAGCTAGACGACACAAACCCTCGTTTATTTTATCTTAATAAATATGAGAGAGTGATATACTCCCGATAGCATTGAAGTTTCCCACCAGTAATTATCTTGTGCGTCAGCTCTTATCGCTGTTGTTCACTAACGATCACTAACCCAGAAACATAAGGTAATTTAATGCAGGTGTAGTCATGCCGGTGCGATACCTACAGATGCAGTTCGTAATGTTCGTTAAGTCAAGCCACCCTATGGCGTTTAGAAAACGGACTCAATACGTTAGAGACGTCCCCCACACGTAAAAAGAGACGCAACTCCATAGGAGTGCTTTTCATTGTGAATCCTTCGAATGCTGTCGCTATGGCCGATTGAGTAAGTTGCATGACATATAAGAGAACTTAAGCATTCTATGCAGTTCCTTTAATAAATCAATAAAGCCATACCAAGCCATACCTGAATCCCATAGGACTTGGTGGCTCTGCCAATCCCCGGTGCAAGGCCAATGAGATGGGTGAGTCGGTGGTGCGTGTTATATCCTATGTTCGTCTATTGCTGTAATGGGCAAAAGGACTTTCCCACCTTTGAAAAACTTTTTTTGTTAACTTCTCCCATGTGGTACGATGGTGGCAGCCAACTATGACCACGTGCAGAGTGTAGCGACTCTCAGGCGTTAAAACAACAAAACCGGCATGGTGGCGGTGGTGGTGGCGGCGGCCGTAACCATAATACCAACAACAGGTACGGTGATGACAGGTGCTAAAGAAGGGTATCGACTCTCGCTCATACAAAATAACACCCGCATTCAATTGGATTATGGGGAATAACCGGTGAATGAAGTGTCTGTGCGCATACAGTGATTCGAGACCGGTAGCAGGGGATTGGAGTGGGCTCATTCATCTACGACGTGAGTTCCCCACCTGGACGAACCTTGTAGTACTGTCAAGTGGCTGAAGATCCCGGAGCTAACTCAAATGAGACGTTTCTGAGGGTCAATGCTGCGTTGGGAGAAGTCAGGACGTACCGCAGGATGATTTATTAGTCCATGGTACTTGTCTATTTGCTATCATCACTTGTGGCCTAGTTACGTCCACATAATTTTTAAAGGAAAACGCTTCTCTAACGGAGGCGATGTGACAGCCAAGGCAGCTAATTTTCAGTTCTCCTTTAGGCAAAGCATCCATAAACATGCTATGTTTATAGCAGAGCAAAGGGGGGACGCCTTTGCTCTGCTAACAGTGAAGAAAGGGCACTCGAGAAGGAGCAACGGTTTGTCGATACACGTTAGTGGCTGTCCGTGACAACGAAAGTCCACTCGCCGTGGTTTGAACGAACCTTCTGACCAAGTCGACCGATTTGACGAATGACGTTTAGCATATTTCTACTTAGATTGCAGAACAAAGTCCTTGTTTAAATACTATTCCGCTGTTTGTGCTTCCTGTTGAACTCCGTTTTCTAGCTCAACCGATTCCACACTTTGATGAGCGAACAAGGAACGCGCCCAGAGCGTAATTGGCGACCAACACAACTGGTGAACGGGCGAATTGTCAACCGAAGCTTCGAGACCTCAGGCGACGTCGATGAATCGATTGACGACGAATTCGACGACTTCTTCCCGCAAAGCCCGACCGAGCTGCTGAAAATTCAGTTTCCCGATGCAGCGCAGTTCCAGCTCCCAGATGTGCCGCAATTTAAGCAGCCAGCCGTGCCACAATTTCAGCAGCCAGTGCAGGTACAATTTCCGCCACCGGGGCAGCGAGTCCAGCAGGATTACATCTTCGGATAAAACATAGTCGCCGTTCTCTTGATAAACTCCTCATGACCTCTGACTCATGCAACGGGTACTCACGTACTGTCGAAGCACTTGTCCTCTTCTACTTTAACAAAGTCACGGAAATCGCAACTGTCTTAGATCATCGCTCGAATCGTCAAATATATCGGACAAATTGCAAATTCGAAGAACAACGATCGCGCACCCTATTCGTAAACATAACATTCAGATACATATCCTGTTGAAAACGGCTCTATAGGACCAAAGTTACTTATCTCGACCGCTAAGCAAGAATAAATGCCACCGCTCCGTCCGCCAGAAGTTCCTCAATGCTGTGGTCTCAGTGGGTTACACCGATTTGGTTACGTTCGGACTGAATAGCAATCAATGACATGAAAGTATCCTGATTCTGTTCGGGGAAGCCACTCTGACAATGAAAGCAGGTGAAATAATTTCTGTGCATTTAAAAAAAAACCAAACCTGCGTTCTCGGCTAGCCATAAACGACACTGATAGATCCAAGTATCACGGTTCTTAAACCCGTCCGCTTTGACAATAATGCCAAATATTGTTGGCATTGTTTTCAAAAAGCACGCTTCACTGTTAGAAATTGGAGTGACTTGTCCGGTACCTAATTTGGCCGGTCCCATTATTCCTCATAGGGAGCTTTCCTTATCTGCGAGGAAAATTGAGCGATTATTTCGCTGTCCATTCTTGTTATTCTGATATTTCTTACATCCTTAACATTGCTGTAGCCCTTCCGTTGCCCTCTGCCTCCCTTGCTGTGACTAGTCCACCTGATCGATTTGAGATATCCACTATTTTATTCGAGTCATAACCGAATTGCCTTGCAGCCATAGGAATCGCATTCGTATACAGTTAATTCTTCTTTGCTCTCCCAATGAACTTGTCGTTGCCTTCCACCTTACCTTGACTTAATAAAGCTATTCGTAACTTGCAACACCTTCAAACAAATATTACGACTCTTGAGTGGCTGTTGAAGAACTACATAGCGATTTTCTCTTCGCGAAAACAGTTGGCAATGTGTGAAACACATGCAAATAGAAATTACATACTCAACTCTGTGTGGCAGAATTAAAAAACGCTATAACTTAACGTTATCAATCGAGGACCGATCAGTGAGCAACAGCTATATGACATGGTGTCCAATATTCAATACACAATAGCCCATGCATAGTAACTTCATAATTTATTTACCTGTCATTTTTGTTCTTGTGTGTCTATTTACGCTTTTATTTTGCATTTCGTTATTATCTCGGATCAGATGTGTACCGTATTCGGACCACATACGCGCAGACGTCTTTGTTCAATACAGTCATACTCTACTGCTCAATACCCGTTCAGCTCGATCGTCCCTCAGATCTTCCGGTAACTCGCACACGTTTTCCAATGCTTTGATAAAGGCCAGTACACCCGCCTCAGCGCGAAAGAGAGATTCCAACTTGTTCACCTCGAGCTGATGATTCAACCGACGACTATATTCCCGAAAGCAATTGTCTTCCGCACACAGATCCTCAAATAGACGCCCGCGAGTTCCGAAACGCAGGCCCCTCCACTCAACGGCCTCTGCTCGTTGCGAACGTGAACGATTTGGCAAGAATCACTTGGCATTTCACGGGTACACTTGTGCTAGTGTTCGATCAGACCATACGCGTAAATAGTACTATAGCAAGTGTTTCCTTATTTTTTTTTTCTTATTCTTCTTTAATAAACGCACCATTTGAACCTGATTTTCCCTTTTTGTAAACTAGTAATGCTCGTGGTGCGGTGGTTGAATGCGACAATGAAACGAAACAACGGGGTTAGAAAATGCCACTACAACGCTTAGTGACGGATAGTGGGCCGGGTAAGGCAGCTGGCTCCGAGGCGACGGATTATCCGAAATGTGAGCAGCACGTAAAGGACGACGCGCTCGAAACGGTGGTGGCGGCGGAAAATCCTCGCTGACTGCTGACTTATAACATTCGTCACTAAAACAGATCGTCGGAGATTCGTACTAGGCGAAGCCAGAGCCGAAGCTGCCTGACGCTAACGGTCCCACAAGGCGCGGTGCGATGTAAACAAGCTGTTGCATTAATTTGCTGTTGTTTTTGAATGTGTTTATTCTGTGAAGGTGTTCAAATTCTCGAAGACAAACAGACACGAGCGCCCCACTACGGTTAGATCAGCCGCCGAGCTGAAGATGTCACTCGAACCATATTCTTCGCTTCCATATTACGATCTCAATAAGGTTATTAATCACATATGAACCTATTCGATTGCTGTCGTGTGAAGAAGACCAACGGCGAGCTATTGAATCGATTTAATTTTATTCAAATATTACTACGAAAAGCAAAAACGGCTTTAATGTGTGCGTTCAGTAGCCATTGTTACTATACAACTATTCTGGCGAGACAAGTCCACCATTGCAAGTCCGTAAAATCAATCCCGTGTCGAGTCCACTGGCGACAGGAAGGGTCCATCAACGGCGGCTGCTTCATGATTAAAAAAGCCAGCTGGTGTTTTCCACCAATAAATCGGGGGGGAAAAAAAGGCCCCTCAAACCAATATCGTCCGGAGCGAATCAACTGCCAAATGCAGAACTAATAGAGCCAACAGCCGCGTGCGACGTCACCCATTCGAATCTCAGATAGGCGAGGGATTTCCCCTTGCTTCACTGTGGGCAATAATCAATGAATCGGCAACGATCTCAGTACAAGTTCTCTCCTGGGGGGGCGTCCACATTCACACACAACGACAGATAGTCATTCAGACACGGCTCAAGTACACCATACGCCTCAGACTTCACCCGTTCCACCGATCAGGATCTTCTTCAGTTCTCTACAGCTAAACAGATACAGATCTATGATATCATCATGTTCTTGTTAACAGTAACACGCTTACCACCACGCATTCATCCATTCGTTGATCCATTCATTCCTGATTATTTCCATCTGATCCATTACTCAAGCGGTCGCGTTTGCTCGTGTCACTCCCTTCACAGGGTCACCTAACCCCCTATGCAGCGAGCGATGCATCATTACGCGGCCGCGGTCATGTGAGTCGTCACAGTGCAGTAACTCATTTATATTATTTTGCATGTGATATATCCAGGACTCTATTGTATCTAGTCCTCTCTTTCTCTCTTGCCTTTGCCCATAACACGTAGGGAACAACCAACTAAACCATCCTGCGAGCAGCAGCGGCTCTACTCTTCGTGCCCGGTCGGCAGGAGTCCTTCCTTCGATAGAGTGTCCATCGATCACCAACATATTCCATACGACATTCTCATACACGTATTTATATAGTTAGTTACACGCATTACATTCTGTATACCTGCACACATATATATATATTATATGTGCAGTTATGCAGTCACATATATATATATATATATGTATAATCTCTCGGCATCGGTTGGATGTCGAGAATAATATAAACGAATGCACACCTTCAGCTGTCGCATCGATAACCACCTCAACTGCTATATATATATATATATATATATATATATATTGCTTCATCATCATCATTCTGCTGATGATAAATGAATCATCGATGATAGGAGCGCCTTTCAAGAGCTTGCACGATCAATGGCATCACTATACCTATCGCAATGACCCACGATCCCACCAACAGTGCATTGCTAACTATCGCTGTACAACAACAACAGCAACACCAACACGAACAACAACGGTATCGTCACACAGTAAACGCAAGCAGCCACTGCCTCCCAATTTTCGATTCGTTGACGAGAGACACCAACCCCTCGCCACTGATTCCCCTTCTGATTACATCGATGATTTCGCGCTTCTCTGTGGGGCGCGCTACTGTGTGGAAATGCATTATCACTATGTTGTTGTTATGGTCGTTGGCGTTCCCGTTACATTTCTTAGCTAGTATCATCGGCATCGAGTTCCGAGTTCGAACAATTCGGCTAGCGAAGAGAATCGATAATGGCGACAATTGTTGTTACTACTGCTGCTGCTGCTACCACCACTATTACGGCTAAATACTATCATTACTATAAGTGTCCCTCATCTCCCCTTCGATTTGCCTACTCGTGATAATACATTTCGCTGCAGTGTGACGTTCGATCGTTCCGTTGTTGCTGCTGCTGCTGTTGTGGCCGTTCATTTGTTTGTTTATTTCTTTCTTGCTTTGTTGATGATGTTCATTGAACGAAATCCGAATTTACCTGGCCGTCTGCCGGCCTTTTCGGCCTGCCTGCTTCGCCTTTTTGTGGCAAAACGGCAGGACCACCAGGACCTCCGTAGGTCAGCTTTCTGCCTCTGCTGGTCTGCGCCGAGCACTGTTGATCCGCAGGTCGTCGATTTGACGACAGCAAATCAGCTCACGATCCCTTTCCAGGACAGGTCACGGCAATCATTCTGCCACGACAATGATTTGGAGATTCGATCGCTTCAGAAGAGGGAACTAACGAGCATCCAGCAGCAGCATCCTCTTCACAAGTTGCAGTGATCACTGAAACTTCTTCAGCAGCTCGAGAGGGTCCGGAAAATGATATCTGGAGAGAAAACACAGCGTGAAGACTATGAGATCGTGGTCCCTGTCACCGTCGTCGTAAGCATAAATCCAGTAAACGTACAAACCTTGTGTTTCTGTGTCTGAAAGGGATTCGTTCCTCTCATTCCAGGGCAAGAACATACATTACGAAACATATAATGTACCATAGAAACAAAAAAAAAAACTGGAGGCAACATTTCGCTAAGTTACGGCACGTTCCGTTACAACGTTGTGGAGGCCCTCAGCCAAGATATCTGCGGAAATATACATCTATGTAGGTATACATGTATCTATGTATGTATACACACACATATATATATATATATATGCGAGCACGTCAGCTCTCGTCGTATACCTGTATTTCGAGTAGATCGCGAACGACGTCGTGAATATGTTCCCGAGGAACATAATGCCGAAGAGGGCGGCTGCGGCAGCTGTATGCCATGAATACGTATCTGGATGCGTGTGAATTAAGTCCACCAGCAAATACACCATGTAGAATTGCATCAACTGCAACCGACGAAGAGACGGAACACAGAGGAACACAATTAGGCTGAGCTCGCTCGAGTCGACGTTGGCGTAATCGGGGTTTGCATTTCTCATTCTCTATTGCTGCTACTGCTTTTGCTTCGACATCGACTAATTTATTTCTATAGGAAAACAATTAAAACCGGAAAATATTGTCGACGGCAACTGACAAGCGGAGAGCAGGCTACAGATTCGACAGCTGCTCTACGGCGTCGAATTGTTGAGCAAGTTCACAATTTCATTGTGTGTACGTGTTTACAACGTACAATGGGTACAAATACTCACGTATACGGCATAGAGAAACGGCATGAGTAAGGCGAAATCGCGCAGCATCGGCGTCGCCAGCGAGGCTCGAATCCCTTCGACGGACACCTCCATCGGATTGGCTCGATCTCCTAACGCCTATACACGAATATAGATATGGATCGATCGATAGAGATAAACAATTATTGAGGAACAAGCACTAGACAGTATCGGGTAGACCTGTAAGCGAATAAATAGTGCGTGCTATTCCACCAAAACGAAGGCAGTCGTGATTGCCGATCATTGATGACGACGACAACGACCTTTACCTTTGTTTCTTACGTGCAGAACTCACCTGTAGACGATATAGGGTGCCCGCCTGGTATCGGTACTGCATCTGATGCGCTAATAGCATCGTGCACGTGTAGACAAGGAACCACCAACGGAAATGCTCCTGGAAGAACCGTTTATCTGCCCAAAGAACTATAATTCCCGAGAGACCCGTCGCGATGAAGTGGTACACACGCCACCAGCCATTGATACTGCCGTCGACGGAAATCACAGCAGCAGCAGCAATAGTAGAAGAAGAAGAAGAAGAAAACAATGGAAAGATCACAATTACCGTCTTCACTAATTGTAGTGTACTTAATGAAAATAGTTTACTACTCTCGTATATCAGCATGATGCTTTAATAACTATGTTTAGTAAACTTGTGCAATAGTTAGTCTCGGTATAAACGCAGTGTCATGCGGAATCGGAACAAAATAACGAGGACACAGCAATTTTTCCCGGTGACGGATTTCCTTCACAACAACTTCCCGCGGTTTACCACTGACAGAATTGACCCAAACGAAAGAGAACGTTTGGTAAAGAACAGCTACGGCGTAGCCAGCAGTTAGATAGCATCGTCAGGATATCTACACAAGTAAAACATGGTAAAGGTTAATAACTAATTAACAAATACCACTGCCAGCTAGTTCGACGATACGATCCGAGTGGGCTCGAGAATATACTCACACCCTAACAGTTTGTTCTCCCGCTAGTATATTATGATGATCAATTGGGCGTTAACGCAGTTCGATATTGGTGATGATAGTGGGTATCGCGTGACACGTGTACTTACTTGCTTCCGTTAACCTTAAGGATGCTTTCCCGAATCGTGAGTGTACAGTAGAACCAGACAAGCGCAAACAGTAGAACTGAGTCCCACACCGATCCGCCACCCATGTATAAACACAGCAGCGATAAAATGAGCAATGCCCACGTTACGAACAATTTGAAGCTGAAATTAGACAACATCAACAGTATATTAATATATATATAGGAAATTCAGTTCAAATTTGCCCGCCTTTCGAGTGCCGCACAATCTGAACTACGCGATACAATGCGTCCATTTTTGGAGTGGGCATATATATATATATATATATAATCTTCTAGTAAAATACTTATAGTATGGCAGTTCCGGTTTCGGATGCTCGTTAGCTTTCTGTGATAATCTAATTGAAGCTAATCAATTAGCGAAATCACTCACGTTTCGTATTCTATTTTGTAGTTGAGCTTTAACTTGTTCGATCGCATGTTGACGTTCATACTGCCGAGAACGAGGTAGAGATAAAAGCCACTTTGCGCGGGAAGACTTCGCCGGACGTTTCGAATGGCCACCTCGAGCTCATGCATCGATGCCTCAACCTCTGCCCGCTGGTGCGCGACCGATGGCGGCAAATGCTTTAACCTGTAGAGAACAAATGGACGATTTGTGTTGTGTCCGAGACCACCACAGGGTGAAATTGTGCAATGAACGATTAGCGAGAAAAATCGCGGGAATAACGGCAGCGTAAACGGCGCAAATCGAGTTAAGGTTAATGATTGTAAATGAATGTGCGATAATCAGACAATTCCCATACGGCTAGATTGTACAATACAGCTGTGGAGGAAATGCGACACTTCCACAAGTCCGTTCTCAGTATGTCATCAAATCAAGCACCAATTGGTTCGTGAGCTATAGGGAAGAAGACTGTATACAAATTCTCGTTTATGCAATATTTCTTTTTGCATAGAAATTCAAACGCTTTGCGAAAGCCCTTTATGGTGTACCCAGCCAACGCTTTAACTGTCTCGCGAACACCGACGGGATCGCCCGATGTCGACAGCCAACGATATTGAAACTCCGTGCAATATCTCATCTCTTTGTGATGTAACAGCTGCAGTTCCCCCAATAAACTGCACTTTGCACAGCACTAAAATTGTGTATTGTACACCGTTCCGGTAAGATGCGAGATTCCGCCCCTCCCTCTCTCTCTCTCTTTCTTTCAACGGCCATCAGCATAATTGTGATCAACATTGTACCGATATATCATAATACGTACGTTTTAAATTGCTTCTTTAACGGTGCTAAATTATGCAGAAGATGCTTGACCTGTTTCTCGCAGAACTCCTCACTCACTTGGAGCGCCTTTGAATGCGACGAATACGCCACAAACGCTGGCTGAAAGAAAATAAACAGAATTGAATTATTCAATAATGTGAGGAAACACGCAAGGAACGTATCAGCATGATTGCCCACGAACCTTATTGCTTATCGTCCTGTGGCCGTTTGTTTGTTCTCGTTGAAACGATATCTAATTGTGTGGATGCTTGCTACAGCGCAGCTGCGCCATCACGGCCATCATGGGCGTTGAATGGACCACTGTCTATAATTTTTTGTATTTCATCTCATTGTGACATAAGGTGTTTTTGAACGGAAGAAGCGAACACCGAAACAATCGATAACTTCACTGTGTTGCGTATTCGGTACTGTATGTGTCTAATATTAATCCCTTCGATTTGAGCGAAAGTTCGGGTTGGTGAAAGCTATCGGAAAAGATTTCTACCTTTGGCCAATGCAGACGCAACGGTTCGCAATTAAGTAAATCTGCGTGCGTGTTCACAGGGTTGAACGTCTTCGATGTATTAAGATTTATTAGGCTCCAAGAGCTCAGCGAAGCCTATTCCGGCCACGGCATTTGGGCCTTGTCATACAAAAACCGAATATTTCTGTGGCATTCCCAGGTGCGCATTTCCATGATGATAAGAAGCACTACGATGTGTATATCGGCTTTTGTGTGTTTGTGCTTTATAGTAGCCGGTCAGAATTTATTACCCTAATCACGTCAGATTGGGTATTACTAGTTATATATTTTGGGCACTTGCGCCCTGTGAGGACCCTACGCAGGGATTTTACTATGAACAGTTCAAAATTTCGCGGTACTACCCCAGGGTATAATTACGTTTCTAATTACTCTTTTTTCATTTGACTTGTTATTTACAATGAGAAGTTAAGCATTTGTGAAAAATTGCAGTTCCAAATAAACCAATGAACCAATGGGTCAGCTGCCAAAGCCTGGCAACGAGTGCGAGAGAGAAACTGTCTAGATCAGTCTCATCCTAATGAAATGCATGAGAAAGGGAGATATGATGCCTGCAATTAGAATCAATCGTCCGCGATTGTTTAATTTCAGTAGCAACCCATGTTTAGACGTTCGTCACGTCGTTAATAAGATTCAACGAAAACGCGATTTAGTGCTGTTATGGTGACGTCTCCCCGATAATGAATTTGAATGCCAATACTACTTGGGCTGTTGTTGAATAAGTTGTAGCTGATAAAGCTCTCCCATTTAGAGAGAACTCGAACTAAATGCAACGTGTGTAGACTATTTGATATACTGGACCGATACCTATGTAGGGGTACCGATAATGGAACACCAGATAAGACAAAATGATTGTAAAATGATGGACACCACAGGTCCTATTGAGAAAAATGAATAAAGATAAGAGCGTCCTACTAAGCATACGTGCTCATCGATATACTCAAGTGTGTAAGTGATCGTTGAGACGGAAAGAAAAAATAAAATCACCAAAGACCTGACGACCCTCTGCCCGGGCAGAGATGGACGCTTAGAATTCTCCGAGACTTTACAACCATTTATTATATTAGATAGGTCTTGACTAAGCTATTAGATCTTTGCAGTTTAAGTAAGACACAGCCTGCTCGAGTGCGATCGTTTTTCGGTACTCGCCATGACTAAGCATGGCTGTCCGAAATAGCAGACAGTCAGAGATCAGACAACGTTCGACTGCTACAATAAAAGTTCAGTAGTCTAATCTGTAGTAACTTGGACAAATTGTCCTAGTCAGGCTTCACTCATCGTATCCAGAAGGGGAAGGTAGACGCTATACCATACTAGCTATAGGTAATAAATAAGCTTCGTGTCCGCTCACGGACGACGAAACAGCAAGACGTACCTGTAGCTTATCCTCATATTCGGCGTGTGTCTTCGCTAGCTCGGCAACGATATCCGCCAGCCGAGCCTCAGGTTCTGTGATAGGTTCACTGTCGGATCCACCATCTGATTTCAAGTCCTTTTTATCGCTGGCCTTGCTCTCAGAAGCTGCTAATATTGACGACTCCGCCATATTTCCTCCTCTGCTCGTGCGGTTAGCACGAAGCAAACGCAATGCGCCTGAATCAACTAGCAATTTTCTTAACTGCTAACCAACCTCACACCGGGGCTCCGTAGGGTGTAGCGGTCTTGGCGATCGCTGCCGACAACAATACCAGCAGATGCGGCTGCGTCAGCCAAAAATTCGACACAACTACGGCCCCAAATGGAAAGAAAAAAGAGAACAGAAGAAGTTCAGGGTTAGAGCAAGAAAAAAATCACTGAAATAAACTCGACTCTTCTCAGACCTATTCAGAATAGTCTCGTAGCGGAAAATACGGCAATGATTACCGAATAGCGAATGACAACACTCTGCACACCAGCTATTCGCTCGGGTAGATTTTTGGCATATACCTTGAAGAAAATACTCGCGCAATCCCTACATGTCCACAATCAAATCGGGGACTCGAAGGACTCTATGGTGATTCTCCCAGCCGAGAGACTGCGAGAACTGGGAAGGCCGTCCACCAGACCAACATCGAGGTGATGTCATCGCTCATCGTTAGTGCTACGTCGCACTAAACAATTGGTTTAGAATAAGGAAAACTCGCACTAGCTAAAGATTATGTATAATAATCTCGTTCGATAGATTTTTCTTGGGTATTACCGGATGCTTTCGTGATCGAAAGCACAAACGCAATTGCATCGAGATTTCTGGATTATCTTAAACTTTGCTTTATATATATATATATATATATATATGAATGAAGCAAGTTTAAGATAATCCAGAAATCTACTATATATATATATATATATATTCGTGTTACCGTTCAATTGCACATCTCAATAGATGGTCCATTTTACCTTTGCTAACGTATTTCATGGCCACCAGAGACAGTTGTGGAATTTCTTTCATGATTAGTTACCCGCTTAAGTAAACGCATCCCGTTGCAGCATCCTATATAGCGCTGCTAAAGACAACCATGCGCAAGGCCTTCTGTTACTACTTGACTGTACTGAACCATTCAATGCTTATATAATAGATCACATACAGAGGCAGGTTTTGCTCGTGTGTATGTGATGTATCTCTGCGGAGTTACTCATGTGCCAGCAGGCTGCACACTATCGCACGACTACATGGGGGGTGCGATTTACAAGTGCACAAATTACGAATGCGACCTAGAAACCATTATAGGATACTTTCTCGGCCCATATGTCTCTTGCATGGGTGGGAAAGCTGAACACAGGCGATCATTCTAAGTAATTCATTCTTAAATACGGTTTTGTTGTCAATTAAATTACAAGCTACCAACATATTCTCTACAGGCTGTGTTTTACTGTTCAAGGAACTAATGAGTCGTCATTTCGATCGATCTTTTGATGTCCACCGCATCTGCTTTAACATATGGTCAGTAAGTGTTTTCGTAGGAAATATATCTATTTTATTTTTTTTTCCACTGAACAGCCTTCGGGGCACGTTCGCTCGATTTTTCGGTCACGTGTGATTCTGGACATTGGGGAATCTATTACTAGTTTGTTGTAATGCATATAATCATTCAAAGACAATGAAGAATTATTGACAAGCGTAGATTAATTATTATTCCAAAGTTCGACCGTATTTTTCAGATAGCATTCAGCCAACCAATTATAAGCATAGCTAGATAAATGTAGACAGCTTCATCGTTCGATCGGATCATAGAACTATGATAATCTCAATTTCCCTGATGAGGGATGAGTTTATTTGCCCAATATTTGGCCTAGCTATAGAAGTAATGAAATGAGTTTTTACGAGTGCTAAGAAGAATAAGGTGTAAGTAACCATGTGTTTCTATCATGTCCTTAACTAAATGACGAGCGTGTCTTTAATAATCGGCACGAGTATTGCTCAGGTATGTTAGGATACAATATTTGCACCACGTTATGTTTTTATCTGATAGTCATAGGTCATCGGATAAGTCGGTGGCCTGGTGGTACATTGTTGTGCGCCCGCCTCGCAATCGTGAGCGACGGACATAGGTGCATGCAGAGGTTCGATCCCCACCGTTGAACGTTTGCATTTAAAGGGGTTGTCCGCCTTTTGAAGCAATGCCGAAAGCAGTTGTACCGTGGACATTAAATATTAGCTGAGCGTCAGCGCGGAATATTGAAAAATAGGTCATCTGATACGAAAGAAAAACAAATACATTTAACAGTCGTAATTCTGCCGACGTAAATTTCCCTATTTCCTTGCACGAGTTCACGGCTCCACGCGACATATTCTCTCCTTTTACGATTTCATCTGGTTTTCTCAACAAAAACCAGTGCGGACTCAATCTTCGTCTGCTCATCGCATCTCAACGCTTAATTGAAACTGAACGAAGCATACACCATCTGGACAGCATTCGGAGAGTCCACACATTTTGCAGGAGTAAGACGATTTCACATTAGACCCTTTTTTTGTCATTTCGACCAAATGACTCGCGATACGCAAAGGCCGCATAAAGGAATTCTCGAACAGAAAAGCCAAGTTCGAATTCCTACATTTGGCTTTCAGATAAGACGATCTCGATTCGGCTACACCATCAGTTATGTATGCCTTGTCAGTTCACCCGGAGCTCGCCGCTCATGTCACATGAAGCGATTCACCTTGCAACATTTACTGACGACGACACGTCCTGTTTCATGAACCCTTCATAAGCTAATCTTTCGACAGCGTATTCACGCAGGAAGGGGCTGTCTATCAAAAGGATATTCGTGACTGGCCACCCCTGGGAGAGGAGGGGACAAGCGGGTTGCTAATACGGAAGTGAGGGGTCTCTATGCTCGCGGTACCCAGACGTGCCAGCCGACACTGATTGAAATCAAAAACCGAGCGTGACACGTCCGACAATGGTGGCGGCGACTACGCGATGCAAACCACATGCGACCTCTCTGCTCCATAGGTAGTAAGATGATTACATGTCGATCAGAATGAAACGGCAGTTAGCTCTCTCCAACCCGGACCCCGACACGTAATCTACCGGCATCTAACGGATGACGTCATTTATACATTTACTACTTCATAATTTTCCAAACATGATTTCGGCCTGACTCTCAGCCAACATTCAACGCAAACTCGCTTTCTTGCATTGCTTCGCAAGACGGACCCTTTCAATTGCAAAGGTGCAACGATGGGGATCAAGTCCGGATCTATGCGCTAACATGTTGTACCTTCGATTGCAAGGCAGGCGCGCACAAATATTCGGGGTCCGAATGCCGCGAGCAGTTGCTCAAACGCTCGGCGAGGCACAAGAGTGCAGCACAGGTTATACATGAAATTTCTATGGTTCATTACACTTTGGAAATCCAACGCGTTTGTATGCGATGAGAGACATACGCTCTCGATAAGCTATCGGCGTACAATCACGAAGTATTCAACAATAGGGGAACGTCAGCTAACATTCGAACACAAAAAAATGAGCAACAAACATCAAGGAGCCGAGAGTCGCCAGAAACCGTGATAACAACAAGGAGAGTAATACAGGAACAACGATACATGAGGTCTTCATCTCAACAGGCTGCCCACTGCGTTCGTTCCTAATTCGATGCCTGAGCACGAACATACATAGTCGATGCTCTCAACTACTACTATTATTATTATTATTATTATGATAATTATAATTGTTATCATCATAATCATTATTGTCAGTATTATTATTATTATTATTATTATGACAAGTTTGTTAGTTCGTATCGTCCGTGTATCAGTGCCCGTGTGTACCTGTGTCTCGATATGTAAACGCACCTTAAGAGAGCACCCACGCATAGATTACTGACGAATGTCGTCAGATTTCTGCCTCGTTATCCCTTGCTCCCTTGTCACGGTATAGCCGTGCGATCCGATGAAGCGGCCGAGCCGACTGGCGTATAATAAATAGAAGTGAATATTTATTGTTTAAGATGACGATAGGTTTCCATCGGCGGCAGCGGCGGCGGCGGCGGGTGATGATTTATATCGTCGGGCGATTCTCTCTTCTCTCCCTCGCTCTCTCTCTCTGTGTCTCAATTTTATTCTGACACCAATTGACACTATTCGTCATCTAGGAAATCTTGCAGTTGTACCAACACCAAGTCGCCCGGCTAGACAGCATCATGCGGCTGGCGATGTTGTCGCTAATGGTGAATATCAATCGTCAAAAACCGCGACAGAACTGCGGTGGCATCAACACACGATTGTAGTCGCTTCTTGTCAACTCGTTTAGACGATTGCCGCTGCTGCTGCTAACTTTATTAGCTGCTACTGCTGCTGCTGTTTTCGCTGTTTTCGCCCGCTGAAAGGCACGCGTGCTACAGTACAAGGAGGCACCAATAACAATCATAATCACTCGTCACCGTGCGATTCACTATTCCACACACAGACACTGGCGAGCAACGGCAACAGGCTACAGTGGCGGCGATAGTATTCCACGGCGCAATTCATTAGCAGGTCCGTCCGCCATTCACCAGGCAGCGAATTAACGAACTAACTCACTCAATGACTGGCTGGCTGGCTGACCGAGTTAGCGAGCGAGCGAGCGATCGTATGAACCAGCCATCCAGTGAGCCAGGCAACCAACGAGGCAATGAACGACAAGAAATCTACAGGTCCCGTCACAGGGTAGTACCACCGAACAGGCCGCCACCGCCTGCTAGTCAACTGGCTGGCCGGAGAGAGTGAGAGGAGAGCCGTCCGTCCGAAGATGCTGGCTGCTAATGCCGCTGCTGCCTGTCGGCCTGATTGGGTTCGAGTCGTCCGTTAGATCGTTCGGCTATTTCTGCTACTGCTGCTGCAGCCGCGATTATCGCGTGGCGGACCCCCGACTTCTCGGTGGCTGTGCAAGGTTGCAGGAGCAACCTGAGCTTGTCGTCACAATCCGGTCGCTCAAGATGACGAAAGAAGACAAACAAGAGGAGCAGCCCGCACTCTGACCAGCTCGCAGACGTCACTTTTTAGTTAGCGGTAACAGTGTGTGGGGACATATAGACAATACACACAGGTGCAGACGCATGCGAACGGCTGCGATGGACAACAGTGTCTCTCTCTCTCTCTCTCTGTCCCTCTCTGTATCTCTTACCCACTTGCACAGAATCGAGGGGGTTACTGGTCGTTTTGTGCTGCTGCTGTTGCAGCCGCTGGCGAGAGTTGGCCGCCGATCGCTCACTGTCTCAGCTGTCAGATAGGCACAGAGTCTTGAGTCAATGTTATTGTTGCTGTTGTGATGGGTTCGTGTGGGTCGGCTGCTGGCAGAGCGCTACGATCGCATTGTTTAGTCCGGCTGTCACCGGATGTCGTCCGAATATTGATAAGGTCTCTACATACAAGTCCGAGTAACTATGAGGAATGTGACCTGTCATCTTGGTGTCGTTTACGCCAAAAAAAAACATGGAATCAGCGCGGGCTGACCGACTCACACATAGATCGGAGCCGGACGGTGAGACAGACGTTCAACGACTACGACGACATTCGACGGCTTGTAGAAGGGAACTCGATTTATTCATTCATCTGTGGTATAATAATCATGGATGCTATGTATGATTGTGTGTATGTAACACGTTTTGTCGCTATGAAAAGCATAGATTTCTTCCCGATCGAAAAGAGTTGACCCCCTCCACCCGCGCGCCAACTTCGCGCAGTATCCAATTCCTCCTTTATTTCGTCTGCTATCAGCAGCGGAGCTGTTGCAGAACTTTTAAATCAAGCGCGCCTTTTGTTCCGCCGGCCCTTTCCCTGTGTGATGTTCTTGGCCAGCTGATCGGCGAAGGTGAATAGCAGTAGTGGTATCGAGGGTCCGATTTGATAAGTGGTTGCCTGTCAGTGGGTTCCATATTCCTGTTGTGAAAGTTTCTCCGCCTGTGAAGTCGAACCTCAGCCGGAGATCGGTTGACCTGTGTGTGCATGTGTTGGTTTCGCTTAACGGACTGAGAAAGCTCGAGGAATAGAAATTCGATTGTCCGAGGAGAGTCCGACCATTCAGCGATGGTTCAGATTCTACAGAGAGTGCGCCTAGCCGCTGTTAGCAGGCCCAGACTTACGGCGCTCAGAGCTCGCGAAACGCTCACGTTAAGTAGTCGAAATCGGTGCACTGAAGTACTCGACAATGCGCTTTCTGGGCAAGTATTTGGCAAAAAAAAAACAAAACCACCACCGTATTGCGTACAACATGATTTATGGATGGTGACCTTTTACACAGATAATTCTATAGGAGAGCGATGTATGAAGTTCAAGTGTTCACTAATCGATTATCAATAGTTAGTCGTCGGGGTAGTTGGTTATCTGTAAACGTGATTCATATATCGATGCGATCACGCCACAGTGTGGTACACGTATGTATTATATTGAATAGCCTACCGGTACGTTTCCCTCCCACCCACCTTTGAATTGCTTTCGAGAGCTTTTTCCCTAGGAGATAACAGGCTATGGAACCGTGATGTACAGTTGCCTAGCTGATACACAATAACGTGAGTACGAGGTTCGCTCCTCGCGGCGCTGAAATTTGAATAGAGGTAATGTTTAATGATGTTCAACATCGAGCTTTTGTAAATGAGGAGGAAGTTCTGGCAGGCCGTCATAGTAATACTTGAAGATTGAATGCTGAGGCTGTCACATAGGGGAACCCAGCTGAGGGTCAGTGGAGGAAAATAAAAAAAACGAGCACTGTTGTTACTGTTTTGTCACGGACTGAGTTAAGTATATGAGACCTTCTTCTTGTTGATTATCCCGGCAATTCGATTAAAAACAGTGTCTACGCTTAATGAGACTTCTTGCGAACTTCGGGTCCGAAACCTCTCTCTGTTGCTACTCATGCTGGGGGATCCGATCTCCTCGAGTTTGAGTTTGACTGATCAGCTCACTGAACTTGTCTATCAGTCTTATGATTCCACTTAGCGTGTTGCGTTTTATTTATGTAATTTGGAGTATAACTGTGCTCCGTGAGCCGGGCATTAATTATTTTGAAGGGTAGTATCTGTATTTATTGTATATTCTAAGGCGCGCAACCACAATCAATATCCCTTATAAGGGTATCACACTCAACAAAAGTTAAGACCGCTCTGAAAAGGCGCTCCATCGCCCCCAATCTCTAAGTGTATCCAAAGTCGAGACTGCGCTGCCTCCCCCTAGATTAATTAGAAATCTATGATTCGATTGATTTTAGTTGGAAATGATTGCTAGAAAATTGATAAGTTTCACACGTGTAATATATGCCTTGTGTTATGCTACAATCGGCAGTATTTCCACTTATTCAGAATGCAATTTTCGCTTATACCCAGCAGCTGGCTTCAATACCTAGTCTGAGCGTATAAATAGGTGTCTCAGTTAATCTGTGCATGCAATAGATATTTCTCTCTGAGGCATTTAATATATTGCCCGCGTCTGTTGAGATCGTTTCTGGGCAGTCTCGAAGCAGTCGCGGCCCTGTGGCCACAGTCCGTCTGTATTCTTTGGGAGTACTATTCTCGTATATTCATCCAAGCGGATGATAGAGAACGCATACTTTGTCACCGTGTGCGATGTGCTTCAGCTAACTTAGGACACCCAGCACAAGCGTTCGGATAAGGCCAAAATAGGGATAAACCAATCGTGATAATCCCTACCTCTGATAAACACTAAAACACTCGATGAGTGTATAAGCCCTCTTTTCAGGCAGATTCTTGAAGGAATGCTCCAAAGCGGTACCGAGACGTGTAAATAGAAGGAAGCCAGCTGAGGGTCAGCTGTGGGAAACATTCTTATCCAGAACACCCGGATATGTAATTGTTGTGTTGGTGCGCCAATAGTTAGATCCTTTATGCGTCGAGATAGTACTGAAGTCATTGTCACTTTCGTTAGGGAAACAAACCCTAAGATTAGGTAACGATTTCCTTTGAAGGTCCGATAGGGCCATATGTTTGATTTCTTTCAAGAAGAAAACGTGTTCCTGTCAGTTCGTCTCAGCTAACATAAAGATATTGTCTTTTACACTGTTGACAGTTGCTGGCAATTACTGTAATATAGGGGCAGAAATAAAAATTAATAATGATTGTAATAAAATCGAACCCCATTATGATTAGATATGAATTATACAAATGCATAGAATTGCTCTACCGGAACTGTATTCGTCTCGCACGCACGGAATTGTAGTCAGAGGACCAAACCGCGGGTTATCTCGATCGATAACCAACACAATCGATCTTGTCCTTGGCACTATACCACTATAGTGTTGAGCATCTCTTAATCTCTCAGTGGTATCGATGTTATTTAGGTGCAAATACAAGCCCCGAGGTTATCGTTACCTATCGTTGAACCATTACCATTTAATTCGATAGCGACTATTTTGTTTTCTAACCTTTTCGGCCCATTCTGCAGCTGCAGGCCCGTCGCGTTGGCATACTCATCATTCGAGGATACAAAGGTCGAATGTCGACTTCCGCCCCTGGTAATCAATCACGGACTATTTGGGTCAAAAGGCAACTGGAAGTCCCTCAGCAAGCGGTTCACTCAGAAGACCGGAACAAAGGCGAGTGTTAAGGGAAGCGTATCCGTGTATAGACAAGTCCATGTCGAGGCGCTGCGGATCTCTTCGGCAATTTCCGTTGCCGGTTGATGTTGGGGGTGGACATTTTCAATTGCAGCCTCGACATTATTCCATTCCAAGTAACCGTACCGATATCGCCCGCCACTCTGCCTTTGAAACCTGTTCATCATATGTGGCAGACAACAGTAATGTTTATGATTGAGTGCTCGGATTTCTCTCTTCCTCTGAACTGCTAATTCTGCTGCAGGTGTTCTGTGTCGATGCTCGCAATCACGGCGACTCCCCTCACAGCCAGGACATGTCTGTACGAGACATGGCAGCTGACCTCGTACGATTTGCCAAAGACAACACCCTCCCCAGGTCTGTAGCTCACGTTCGTCGTTCACTGATGACTCAACTTTGGTCAAGATATATATATATATATATATATTATAGATAGGCAACTACCTGCCAACTAACCACTGTCGTTTTCCACGTTGCGTACGTGCCAACGTATTCTTGTTCCTTCACGTTGATCTTTCGCCCATTATTTACGTCGTGCAATTTTCAGATGTATATATCTCGGTCACTCTCTGGGCGGACGGGCAGTGATGACACTCGCGTTGTCTCAGGTACGTTATCGATTGTGTTCATTTATTGTGGCTCTCTTCCACTTTGTTCTTGAGAGGGTCACCCACCGTTTTTTTTGAGAGTCTCACGTTCGCGCCAACGACGTCGACTGTTGGTGACCGCGTTTGTGTCCCTATAATGACTAATGACGTGATCGAGTTTTCACAAGTATCTAGAGAAATTGCTGTGAGGCACAAAATACAAATGGGCAAAGACTTGATAAGGAATAGCTTCTGGCCATAGATTTTACCTGTTGTACCTTGTACTTTTTTTTTGTCGTTTAGCCGAAACTTGTCGATAAACTGATTGTGGTTGATATCTCGCCGAACGTCCTGCCCAACACGATCAACGGAGAGGCAAAGGTGAGCCACCATTAACGTAGATACTGGATACAGTTGATTGGCAGGAATCCCATTGATTGTAAGCAACTTTAGTCTAATGTTTATATGTCTCAAGTGTAATTTTGTTGTCTCTACCCCGATTATACTTCCCGCTTCTATAGGCATCATTACATCGTTCATAAGTTACACTTGCTTTTACCATGCATTGTCTATATATTTACAGTGGTTTGCATAAACATAAGACACCCCTATATTTCAACAAATCTTTACAAAGAATACACATGTGAGTCATTTATTCTGTATCAGATTAATGTACGGGCCAAATAACGTGCATATACGCAAGTAACAGCGCATACAACGGCGCAAACAGCTTGCTACAATGAAATGTGTCATCTTTCGGGTGTGCAAAGTGATAACGCACCCTCAGTTATCGAGTATTCTTTGGTTTATCCAGTTTGTTTTGAGCTTTCACGCCGTACTGTAGTCATGGGACACGCTTCAAGCCTTACTGATACGGAGAAAGCAGTTATTACTGCTTTCCACCGAGCAGGAAAGACCCTGGCTGCAGCTGTGAACCGCTATTCACATTTGCCAACTGGCCTCGAACTCGACCATAACGTGCGAAGTAAGTAGGCGAGATTTAAACCTTCAGATTCGTAGATTAGCAGTTTTAAGGACAATTAAGCGTTATCCGCATATCATACGGGCGCAAATGAAAGCAAGACCTCGTCTTCAAGAACGCCGCATGACTGTCCAACTAAACTTCGCTTGCAACAATATGGACAGAGAGACTGGACATTGGTGAATATTGGGGTAACGTCTTTTAAATAATATCCGGAGAATGCACATCTATCTAAAATGTATTATGTTGTTTTAGATCGTCCTCAGTGACGAGAAGAAGCTAAATTTGTATGGGCTAGATGGATTTAACGGTTATTGGCATTATGTGCCTGAAGGGTCCCCGGTACTTCTAGAAGCGCAATTTCGGCAAAGCGTGCTTAATGGTTCGGGGAGCTTGGCAGACTCGCACTAGCTTTCGTCTCTTCTCAAATGAATAGCGAGGACTATCAGCCGATGTTGACCGACAATTTACTACCGTTTCGGCCATATTTTATCAATGCCAATTATTTTCCAACAATTCATGTCAGCGCGAGTACACATGAGTGGTTAGAACCCTAGAGTGACCAGCGTGCTCTCCGGATCTCCGCCCGGTGGAAAACCTCTTAGGCATTCGTATCCCACGAGATATGGGTCGAATCAGCAGCATACATTTGTGGAAGCACTAAAAGAGGCGTTGTTGGAGGCCTGGGAAGGGGTCAGCTTCTAGATTCTGCTAGGTATCGTTGATTGTGTGCCAAACGCAATCTTTAACGTAATAATTAGCGAGGGCGTGCCCCACCGTACTAATTAGCACAATAAAGCGAGAATCAACCCAGCGAAAACACGCGATAACTGAGGGTGGCTTATCACTTTGCACACCTGAAAAATTACACATTTCATTGTAGCAGGCTGTTTGCGCCGTCATATGCGCTGTTTTATGTATGGTATGTATGTTATTTGACACGTGCATTCCTTTGATACAGATAATAAATGCCTCAAATATGTATTCATTGTAACGATTTGTTGAAATATAGGGGTGGCTTAAGTTTATGCACACGACTGTAATAATCCACCAACCCTTTGGTCACCAAAGGAGAATTTGTATTGTATTGCATTGTCGTCGACGATGAGGTACTCGGCACTTAATGAACTGGCGAACTTTACAATTGATTTCTGACATCTACACACGTAAATGTGAGAGACAGGATACATAATGGTAAGGAATTGCCGGCAATCATCCCTTACTTGACTTTACTTGTACATGATTAGTCGGCCTATATAATAGAATCACCACAAATGGTGAAGACGTTCAGTGCCTTCATTTTGACCGATAATCATGATCCACTCGGATTTCACTCGGTCTATATTACGATTTTAATCTATAGCACAACAGAGTGCCTTGCATGACGAAATAGGCCGATTGGAGTCTGAATTTGATCCCGCAGATTGAAGCTGATATACGTTACATAAAATGGGTTCTTGAAGATCTATTTTAAACCAAAAAGAAATGTGCTCTTTGGGTCTTGGGTCTCCGCCTACAGGTGGCCCTATTGGCTATGCAAGAATCACTTCATCACCTCACACCGGACATGAACATTGCCCAGGCGCGGAGGACAGCGGACGTTTTTATGGAGCGCACGATCAAAGTGAGCTGGAGCTATGTTATCTGTGTTCATATTGTACTATGTATACTCTCTTTCTCTCTCTTTGCGAACTGTTTCTCTTTCTGTTTTCTCTTCCAGCTTTTTACAATATTGCCTTTCATATTATAATATTAGCGAGCACGACTTGTGCAATCATTTCGTGTCGTGTTAATTGATTGATTAACACGTATATGTCGTGTCATCCATTAATCGATTCACTTGCAGGGCTACAGTCTGCGGCAATTCCTGCTGACGAATCTGCGGAGGGGCCGTGATCATTTCGAGTACCAGATCAACTTGTCAGCAATCCGAGAAAATCTCGATAAGCTGCTCCGAATGCCTCCGTTGGAAGGTGTCTTTGAAGGGGATGTACTCTTCGTTCGTGGCGGTAGGTTGTTAATCACATTACCTCATCGCACGATAAGCAGAGACAAACGCCCGCACAAAAACAACTTCGATTGAGTTCATAGCAAAAGTGTAGCTACAGAAAATCCTATATATATATATATATATATATATATATATATATATATATATATATATATATAATGAGAGAACTCGTCGCCGAAAACGACAGAATGTCTGTGAAGAATATTGTGTTCAAAAACTCAGAAAACTGTCCTTAACTGATGACCCTTATGTTGATTGGAATACCGTGGCGATACCCCTGAGCAATCGCAAAATCTAGACTAGACACGTAGCCTTCTTAGACATGTACCAACGACCAGTTCAGTGTCTACCAACAATAGACCGTGCTCTCGAGAACGGTCAGGACACACAGCAACGAAAGGGAGAGCTCGCAAAAACGGAGACAGAGTGAGGGAGAGTTTGTTAATTATCTATAGTATTTAGGCAGGGGACGCCTTTAATGAAGGACAGACTGAACACGAGTGGACACGACACCGAAGAAAGAATTGAAATCAGTACAGATCAGGCCTGGCTCTCCAGCGTCGGCTGGAATCGAATGGGCACAGAATATACACATCGAATGGCTGTCGCCACTCGGTCGGGGAGCATGGTTTGAAAGTATGAACACTATAATCGATTTATGGATCTGTATAGGATAGCGGGAATGAAAATATGAAGACCATATCGATACGTGGTGATCACTTGCCGTCAGAAATCTCTATATTACGAAGGGCAGATACATGATAGCCCATAACAATTGTTAACCATCATTGTTGTCTGCGGCTTCATGTACGATTACATTATAGCAGGAAATCCGTCTTACTATCTCTCTGCTAGCAGTAATCAGCACATTTCTCTCGTGAATTTTTTCCTTTTCCAGGACAGTCAGGATATATCAAACGGAGCGACTTTGCACTCATCAAACAGATCTTCCCACGAGCACAGATTGAGACAATTGACAACGCTGCCCATTGGGTTCATGCAGACAAACCGACCGAGTTCCTCGATCTTGTGTCCGACTTTATTTTAAAGAAGTAAAAAAAACAGTATAGGAACACTTTATTGAAAACGGTCCGAAAAATTCATCCGGTAAACAGGACCAGCAAGCGGCTGTCGAACGGCTGCAAGCGTCTGAACACGATCCGGATAAAATTCGTTGACAAAAAACACCCGAGTGTCGTTGTTCTTGGGTTCGAGAAATGCGGGGGACTTTTGTTCTGATGAAAGAGTTGTCTCGATATAAAATAGGACTTATATTAGCTGGCGACTCGATGAGCGGTGAAACATCTTCGACGATCTCAGCGAGATCACGACAACAGCGGTCGAGCCTATTGGCTTACAGAGCGAACGTAATCGTCACGTAAAATACGCGAAAAGGTGAGCGGCGTCTCCGCGAGTGCAGCGCTGATAGAGCCCTAGTGATATACAACAATGGACGACTGGGACACATATGAGAATTAATTAATTAATTAATAGGGAATAAATGATCGTTGGATTACACATTAGGTGGTCATTTTGTTTTCTATTTTACAAATAGATCAATCGGTCGTGGTTAAATATCTATCACGGTGATTGAGATTACCTCATTGATCGACTCTTTTTCTTTTGTTAGCGTTAATTTAATCCAATAGTAATTGACGAGAAACATCTACGTAGCTGGTGAGTGTCACAAAGAAATGACATAAGCGCGCTGTAGACGAAATACACAAATAAGCAAGATGGAAAATAAATAAGCATCGTTCCAATTCTGTGTTAAGTTCGCAGTTGAGACGTTCAGAAATAAATCTCACCACTGGCGCAAACACACACACACACTAATAAGCACTCGGGAGTAGTGCATGAATCGAGCTTTATAGAATAATGATTTATAGTCATAGTATATATATATATATATATATATCTGGCGAATGCGGTCATTTGTTATAAATTTTGAGATTGTTGATTGTCCTATCGATTTGTTTTAGTGTGCAGCTACTAGAAGCTAAAAATAATGTCAACCGAAATAGGACTAAAAAATTTCACGAGATTCAAACGCTCGTTTACACACGTTTTTTTGTTAGAAACAAATCGAGGCAGCCTGATCCAAACGTATAACCGGTGCCATTGAAAATGTTCACATTCGGTAGGTGTACTTCGCAAATGTTTCCGGGCCGATTCTCAGCAAGGGAAATTTATGAACTCAGCGTGCGTCATGAGACGCACTTTTGGCGAGATGGACGTTGTTTTCGCTGTTGGCTGCATTCATATTCATGAACGATTCTACATTGTTTGGCCACTTTGAATATAATAATAATAATAATGTCAGATTTAAAGAGTAGTGTCGACGTTTTCACTTGGATAGATAAAGCGTTTATTTATTTGATTGCTTTCAACTTGATGCAATGCACAATGATGCAAAATTTACGATGAATTTTCAGCGAATCAACTCTTTTTTTGTATATAGGGATTTTTGCGTTGGACTTCATGGCAATTGAAGACGGTAGAAAATCAAGTTTTATACAAAAGTGGCAAAACGAATATACGTATCAAGGGAGGTGTAGACATTTTCACAGATCCTAATTTCTCCTGAGAAGATTATTGAGCACTTTTAGTGAAGCTTCAGCTCTTTCAGCTTGCACTATTCGTGCGTTACTATTTGTTCATTATTCTCGTGGTCAATCTTCACTCAGAGAGAGAGAGAAAGAGAGCGTACGCATCTATTATTATTATTATTATTATTATTATTATTATGTGACGTACAAATAAAATAAATTAACCACAAATTCATATTACCGAATCTGTATAATACATTGTTCTCAGCTGTTCCATAGTGCCGCTCTCACAATAATCGATTTTCTTTGGCGAACAATTTGTGGTACAACTAACCTTTTTTTGCTTGAGCCAGCCCTCAGCTCCACCCCTCAACTGCGACAGGCCTCAGTACTTAATCTTTAGGTGTTAATATGAGGAAGTACAATTAACCTAATACAAGACAACGCTTGGTCTATCAACGGAATTGCAGTTTTTTTTTATAATGCTATGAATTGTATAGTTATTTGTTATCTACATATTGATTCGAACCGTATTGTTTGCACTGCATCGTAGGCGTACGTTTTAGAACTTCATTGATGAGTTGTTTTATTGATCCGAGTGACCAGATCGCGGCGGGAAGGAAGGCCCGGGTTGATAGTGGCAAGCGATAGGCCTAGCGGATAGTTTTATTAGTAATAAAGGGTATCACAAACGTCGTGGGACGTCAATTGGAGCGGCTGACGTCGGCGATGAGATGGGTAGTATTTTCCGAGTTCCGACAAAATTATGATATACCCTTCCAACATCATTCAAACGTGGAGCAAGGCGTCGTATATTAATCTGTAGATTTTATTGATCTACAACAATCTGTTTGCGGAAAATAATCCATACACAGGCACTCTGCGGCGTATGATGCATATTGCTCTGTAAGCATAGTTCTGGATGATTTCGCTCCCACGAGCTATTCTCACATAGGCTCCCCCTAAAATCGGTAAAAAAAAAAGCTTAAATCCGGCAGTAACAGCGTGTCATAGACGAACAGGACACATTCATGGTGTGCGCGTATGTCCGCATGGAAACGTCTCCCCGCAGCTATCGACACAGAAAAAGTCAAAACAGCAACGAGGTGTTGTCCGCAGAATCGATAGATTTAGAGGTACCACCCACCGAGGTCTTGCATAGAATGAAATTCATAAAGACGATGAATATATAGGACCCTATTACCGATCCGTGGGCGTACCGACGTTCATTACCTTTCACGGAGACCCAACACAAACAACGTTAACAGCCTGCTCTCTCCCAGAGAGCCTTAGCCCTGTCGACAAGGACCTGGAGTTAGCTGCCCAGGAACGTTCCTCTTTTTTTTTTTGAAGGGAGGAACTATCTTCGCGTCCCTCAATCTGGTGGGGGATTGGCCAGTGCTAGTAAATTGCTTGACCACACTAGCTAGAGGTCGAGCAAGGCCCGGTGAGACATCAATATTCAACAACTTCCTGAGAACGTCAGTAGCACCGGACCTCCCTCGGGCTTTTTTGTATCGTGACAGCATTCATCTCGAACGAGGCTTCGACAGCCGGACGCGGAGAGAGGCCACGGTGGTCTAGACAATATTTGCAAAGTGTTTGTCCATTTCTTCGGCAATAGCCTGATAACATCGGAGCTACTGTACAGAATCGAGGCCAAGCACCGAAGCCAGCACAGATTTGGATTTCTCTCTATCACATGATTCTCTAAGGAACATCCACAGTTGAGAAGTGCTATCTTTCTGCTTCAAAGTCGACGCAAGTCGACGCTTGTCAAACGAATTTCTTGCGAGCCACAGGGGTTGTCTGTACCTCCGGAGACCGGATTAGTGATCTTGTAATGTTGTTGTATGCCCATTCTTTGATGCCACCTGCACAACCGGTGGCCGTTGTCGGGCCGTTGTTGATGTTGACCAGGTGATAATTCAAACGTGCTTGACCAGCAAGAGGAACTCTCATCTACAAACGCGGCGAAACACCTCTCGTATTCGCAATCAAGCTGACCACCGAACGTCTCAAACGGTGAGACGACATGAACTGCAGCATGAGTCGATAACCAGTTAATTACTATACGCGATTTGTAAACTGGTTAACAGAAAGCCTCTCGTGTGAACGGGTCGTGACCGAGAGCCCTGGTCTACAGAGAGTCAACCGCAGGGACCAAAGGTGGGACCCTATCACAATTCACCACACCGTTGCTATAAGGCTTTACTTTTACCACACCGAACGGGCGACGAGTGAGTTTACTAACGACGAGGCGGTAATCGCTAGAAGACACTAATGCTGAATATTCTTCATCAGCAGGATTATTCTAATGCCACCGTCAGCCTATCAGAGTCACGAGCACATGCAAAAGATGCGACTAAAAACAATGCTTTCCATAGCATTGTATAATTGTCACGTTTAGGCAGGTTTCGACTGCTACAAGAGTATTTAATCCGGATCCCTTACCTTCAGTGTCTCAAGTGGCCTTGACTCCCTAAGCCCCGCCGTCCCAGCAGTAAATACTGTTACGGCAAAATGAATGGTAATCTGGGGAAAATTAATGATAAGCTAATTAATGATAATTAACGAATTCTCCGATATTATTAAGACCAAAAACGGATTAACGGTTTGGCATCTATTCATGATGGACTCGAAGCTGTGTATCGAAGCACGTATACCCCGGAGAGGAAGCCAGCATAAATGTATATTCTAAAATCACCGCCCGTTGTGATGTTCTATTCAATATTATCGTGTAACACGGAATGCTTTGACTAATATTAAGCATGTCAGTTATATGGTCGAATGTCTGAGGGGGCTGGCGCCCCTGGGCTCCCCCCAGCCGCTGACGAAAACCATTTTTTTTTCGTTGCTATAAAAACAATTCCGTATGTTTATTATGACAGTTTACCCGAAAACAAATATTTTCATTGTCTCTCAGACTGTCCCGTCGATACAACAGTGATATACGACTTATCGTGTCGATCCAAGCGAATAAAAGAACTCGTTTTTCGGACACTGTGTTCCGGTGTAGCGCGGCCATAAACGTTGTCGGATGGTGGCCGAAACACTACGACCAGCTAGTTAGTACACTAGCTGCATTAACGAACACAAGAAACATGATTAATCTCTATGGAGGGTCACTTAACCGACCATCAAGAGCTAAGTTACCTGGCGAGTTTTCCCGGTGCTCGTTCGGCTCGATGAACCCGCGCCGAGGAAGACGTTTGAGATCTCGCTGTCGTTAGCGCCTCGGTGCAGCGGTCGGGCGGAGCGATACGCTCAGCACGATCGTAACACCCGGTGCCATGCTGCGGCTTCTGCCAGCGCTGTCCATGCTGACCGGCGCCGCAGTTCGGTGTAGTTCGGTGTTAGTTCAACAGCACAGCCTAGTGGGCCGCTTTTGTCTGTGGGCTCGACTCTTCAGGCGGCCGGTTCACACATCGGCAGTATTTTGCAGAGTCACCGAAAACTGGGGCTCGAAGAAGGTGCGCGAACGCAAGCTGGTGTCGTTTCGAACCACCATGGACCCGAAACTCGAAGAGATGCTGGCGCCCCTGCGAATCAGCGTTAAGGAGCAGGTTAGTTGGGGTTGGATCGATGATGAATTGAGAGCTTCGTATGCCGGTCGCGAGCCCACCCCACCCCCCCGCAATGACGGCTCCATATGGCAACCGTTGGGCGGTATTGTACGCAATGTTGCAGTCGCTTTTTCGAGACTGGACGGATCTTGGTTGGTGTTTTCTTTGATTCCTGTCTCCCATAGCCATACAGCGTGACGGAAACAGATGATTGCGCCTGCCTATTTAATATCGCCCTGTATATATATATATATATCTCCATGTATATACAATAGTGGCTGCGCCTAAGTTATTACAGCAGGAAAGAGACAAGTCCATACTACATGTGCATTTTTTTATTGTTTTCTGAGTTCTATTGTGAAGTCCATTTCGAGAGTTCTATTACTCAACTATCTACAATATCGACTTTTTTTATACGAGCTGCTCGTGTGTGTGTGATAATCAAATGCACTATTAATTCATTTGCCGTCGCAATTAATTGAGAGGCATGCTCTCAGCACATTTGTGGATCTTAAAAAAGTGACGGCACTTGGGTCTCATAAAGTATTCTCTTAGGTTGAGAGCCCAAAGCTTCGGTATAATAACCTACGAATTTAATCCGCTTTCGATTTGTGATGAGTCCTCGTGGCTTGTTTAGATTTCAACGAAATATATTGTGCCGCCGTTCGAGCCTAAGTTAAACAAGTGAACGAACGGTATTATTGTCATGAGGGACCCACTCACTATTGCGAATAACTAACCGAGTACATCGTCACAACTGTCAGCGGTTGTCGAGTAATTTCCCAGCTAGAAATCAGTCGTGTCGTAGATCATTAGCGTCTCCGACGCTATTGATTGATACCAGTAAGTGAACATGTAGCGGGCGGGCTCATGCCCAGCTGACATCAGCTGGCGATGAGCATTTTTTTCCATTCCCTTGCGGTGATGACGTGCCCGCCACGCGGGCCCATGATGCTGGGTGGATACGTCTCGCTCGGTACTGCGAGTTTCTTCTGTTCGTCTCGAAGACTTTCTTGTTACTTTAATCTGCTTATGCATATGATAGGCTTTATGTGGCGGCAGCAGCAGCAGCAAGATAAAATGATTTAATGACTAATACGATTGGCGGATTATTTGAATAAACCTCTCGCTGTGCAGAGGCAGAGAGGCAATGCCATCGCCTTCCTCAGGACAATGACGATCTCAGCCTGACACCCTGTCCGCAACTAATTCTCTAATGATTGTATCGTATGTTTGAAAGTTGTATTAGTAAAACTCTTTAGTAGTAATTAGTAAGACTATATTAAATATTTGCTTGAATAAACTTATGTTATTGTTCGTGCAGCGCTAGCTCCAAGTAACGATGTACACTTATATTCCTGCAGAGAATTAACTACGAAAATAACATGCGAATTGCTAAAAATTGGAGACAATATGTAGTAGAGGAGAGGGGTTGAATATTGAACGGACATAGAGTCGCCCGTAGCATACATTTAAACATTAAATCATTATATGGTAAACTATTTAACATATTTTTTAAATCAATGAAAATTAACGGAAAATATGTGCAAGCCAAACAAGAATGGTAAAGTGGGTATAAGTGCCTGTAAATGATATCCGCACGTTTATGGCCGTGATTCGGAACGATTACAGAATTTTTGCTACTTTGTACTCGGATAGAAAATTCTATTAAGATTCATGTAGATTATTCTAGTTTTATATATATATATATATATACTGCTACAAGCGACGACAAACCGATCATTTAGTTGCGAGCTGATACCCAAATGTATTCCATGGATCGTTTCTGTAAACCACGGTGTCTTTGAAGGTCGTCAGCGTTTATGCATGAGCGTTTTCATTACACCTCTACTCGATTCCTGTTAGAGGGTTGTTCTTGATTGATCGTGTAAGTTGTGTGCAGTTGCTAGTGGCCCTAATCATAGCTGCGTTGTGTCCTGCCATATACTGTAGGCGCCATCATTATCATGACTATAATTACGGTGGCCATACTATTCTAGTTGTAAGTGCGAAATTCTCAAGTTAGCGAATGCGCAGCGGGCACGTCCAAGACACTAATCAATCGACGAACAACTGCGTTATTCCATCAGCTAATCACGATCTAACATGTACGTGATTTTATGTGGCGCACAGCAAAACAGAAAATATTCTTCCTAATCTCCCCGCCATTGCCGTTGAATTCTGGCACGGCTCCGCAGCAAACTTGTTTCATCTAACAGGAATTGACGACCACGTACAACGAACATGGGGTTTGATTTGGGATGGCGCAAATGGCTTCGATGGAATAAAGAACTTCATTCGCTCATTTGACGTGTAGAATATTTTGACAAACTGCTCAAATGTGCATCATCAACGACCATCATTATCAATGCAATACACTGTGCAGATGGTCGTTTAATTGGAACTGTGACAACCAAGTTCGATCATACTTTATTGTATAATGTATGGGAGAAATGGACAACATGTCAGATTATGAGTGAGAGAATTTGTTGAATGGTAATTTGAGGTGACAAGCAGAGGAAATAATCAGGGGAGTTTAGACAATTTGCTGTATTGTTTACTGAGACCTTAAGCGGGGAAGTTACCAGGGTTGATGCCGAGGGTGTGACCCTGTATTTTATATAAGTATAAATTAATAACTTCAAAGGAATATGTCACTACACGGGGCACTTCGAACCAGTATCATTCACTAACAATTGCTCGATATTAGTAAACATGCATGGAACCAGTGTTACCATCCAGACTCGAGTTGACCACTCAATGAATCCTCTTGACGTTATGGGGTTATTAACACGCATATAATTGAATTAACGTTCACAGGGTGACCTGGTGCGCAAGCTCAAGGAAACCGGCGCTCCGGAATTGGATGTTAAGAAAGCCGTCGCAGAATTAAAAGCCCGAAAGAAGACTCTTGAAGACAAGGAGCTCGCACTGTGTCCAGCCGATTCGAATTTCGACCGCACGCGCATGGAGGATCTCCTCAAGAGGCGCTTCTTCTACGATCAATCATTCGCTATCTATGGAGGTACGGATAACTCCAGTTGCCATTGGACATCATTTTCTCGGAGTACACGAGCGAGTCTTCGACGCGGAATTGTTTATCTTACACAGTTGACATGGCGGAGCTCGGTGGGGAACCAATGATTGAGAATTTCATAGGCCCCGCTGTATATGAGTGTCAAAACAAAATATCAGTACAATTGAGCAACGAGTTGCCTCGATTGGTCTGTGTAATGCTGTCTAGAAACCCAAACTCTAGGGATTTAAATTCGGCGAGACGTTCCTTACAGGCTATATTTGACTTTTAGGTCAACGAACCTAGACTTGGCGTGACTTCCAAATATCAGTAGAGTATATATATATGTATATATCTATTTATTTATGCCTGTATTGGTGTCCACCTTCGTTCTCGAGCAGGCATCACTGGACAATTCGATTTTGGGCCCATGGGATGCGCAACGAAGACAAACTTCCTCCAGGCCTGGCGGCGTCACTTCGTGCTTGAAGAGGGCATGCTTGAAGTTGACTGCACCATACTCACGCCTGAACCCGTGCTGAAGGCATCCGGCCACGTGGATCGATTCGCTGACCTTATGGTTAAGGACGTCAAGAACGGCGAGTGTTTCCGGCTTGATCATCTCATCAAGGCTCATCTCGAGAAACTGTCCGCGGACAAGAAAACTTCTGCCGAGCAGAAGGCCGAATATGAGGACATTGTCATCAAACTCGACGGAATGAGCAAAGATGATCTGAACGCGATCTTACGCCAGTTTAACATGAAGTCGCCTATCACTGGCAACGAGTTAACGGATGCCATTGAATTTAATCTGATGTTTGCCACGCAGATCGGCCCCTCCGGCCTCATCAAGGGGTACCTGCGACCAGAGACGGCCCAAGGTAAATATTTTTTCTTCTGCAATTTATTAGATGCAGTCGGCCAGCCAGGCCCATGCAACTGTCTGGCGACCCAGCTTATGCCTCCCACCCAGTATCGAGGCCGAGTTCCAGTAGTCACTCGATCATACTTGTTGGTTGTCTGACGTCAACAGGCCCCATAATGACCCAAGATCTCTTCTGACCCAAAGAGGATTTTGGTTTTCGTGGATAGTTGTAGCAGATACCGCACTAAATGTGTCCGTGTTCGATTCGATCGTTTGCAAAAGTTAGTTTCAACAGATTAGCCCACGATGAAAGTAATTTTTGACCGCACGTTGCTGCCAATATGTGGTATTGCATTCACGTACACTATGCAGTGATCGTTGTAGCGATGTACTGGTGTGATTGATCGTCGGGATTGTAATTTGAACGACTAATTAATCGACTTGGCTTGCAGGTATCTTCGTCAACTTCAAGCGATTGCTTGAGTTCAACCAGGGCAGGTTGCCTTTCGCGGCCGCCCAAATTGGCTCGGCCTTCCGAAACGAGATTTCTCCTCGTTCAGGCCTGATCCGTGTCCGCGAGTTCCAGATGGCTGAGATCGAACACTTCGTCGACCCGACTGACAAGGCTCATCCGAAGTTTGTGAGCGTCAAAGATCTTGAGCTCGTTCTCTACTCGGCCTGCGATCAAATGGACGGTGAGTTGCTTAACGCAAATCATTAATTACGCCCTTGTTTGTTTTGTAACATGCCCCATTGGTAAGAGGGCGATATTGGTATATATCAATCGAAGTTATGTTAAACATAAAGTTGAGATTCGGGCTATGCTATCTCCTTACCGCCTTTCATTGAAAGAGGAGCTTTTACTCAAATTTCGTACTCAATCGAGTATTTTTATAAAATCAATTGCGCATATCCGTTCCAGGCAAGCCTGCACGACCTGTTCGATTGGCCGACGCTGTGGCCGAAAAGTTGATCGCGAACGAAACTCTCGGCTACTTTCTGGGTCGTATACATATGTTCCTTGTCAAGGTTGGAATCGATCCCGCCCGCCTGCGATTCCGTCAGCACATGGCAAACGAGATGGCGCACTACGCGTGTGACTGTTGGGACGCTGAGATCAAGACGTCATATGGCTGGGTGGAGTGCGTTGGCTGCGCCGACCGTTCATGCTTCGACCTTCAGCAGCACAGCAAGGCAACAAATGTTCGCCTTGTGTCGGAGAGGCCCCTGCCAGCGCCGAAGACGGTTGACTTCGTCGAAGTCCTCCCGCAGAAGGCTATCCTAGGGAAGGAGTTCAAGAAAGAGGCTAAGGAGGTCATGGATAGCTTGGCAGCGCTATCGGATGAGCAGATCGGAGTGCTTGAGAAGGCGTTCGAAAGTGGTTCGACGTACGCGCTCGCATGTCCCTCAGGCAAGCAGGTCGATATACGGAAGGATATGGTACAGGTCAAACGTGGACAAAAAACTGTCCACGTCGAGGAGGTGGTGCCGGGCGTAATTGAGCCCTCGTTCGGCGTTGGCCGTATTCTCTACTCGCTGTTCGAGCACAATTTCCGGATGCGTGAGGGCGATGAACAACGGACCTTCCTGTCGTTACCGCCAATTGTCGCGCCTCTGAAGTGCTCTGTGCTACCATTGTCGGGTAATGCCGAGTTCGTTCCACTGGTGAGCAGGCTGTCGAACGACTTGCGCTCGTGTGACGTCTCCCATAAGGTGGACGATAGCGGAGGCTCAATTGGCAAAAGGTGAGTTAAGCTACTGGACGCTCATGATTGTCGCGGCCTTTGCACTGTGGTTCGCTTAGAGGGGCGCCGTAGCGTTTCGAGACTGATCTCGAGAATTTCGAATTATATGGCAAAATTTCAGCGCTGGTTAAGTGAGTGTCTAGATATTAAC
Source organism: Stratiolaelaps scimitus (assembly GCA_019614645.1). Classification (NCBI taxonomy): domain Eukaryota; kingdom Metazoa; phylum Arthropoda; class Arachnida; order Mesostigmata; family Laelapidae; genus Stratiolaelaps; species Stratiolaelaps scimitus. The sequence continues at coordinate 3,157,395 of JABWDB010000026.1, forward strand.
AAGCAATATATTAAAGAAAACTCTCTCTCTTTGGATATCTCTAAATTTATTCCTCTCTGAGATGCCTATTGGTGCCCATGTCCGTTACAAGAAATATGATACTTTATTAGTTAAAAGTTAAAAGATAGATTACACGTTCATTAATATTTACTCCATGCCTATCAAGCCATCAGCATCTTGCTTGGTTCGTTATTAAACGTATCTGTTTTGTTATCAGGTATGCCCGTACTGATGAAATCGCGATTCCGTTCGGTATTACCATCGACTTCGACTCGCTTCGGGAGCCCCACACGGTAACGTTACGAGAGCGGGATTCGATGCAGCAGGTTCGCTGTCCCGTCGACGGGCTCGCTCAACTCGTCAGAGACCTCAGTCTCGGCAAGAAGACATGGGCTGCAGATGTCGTCCCTAACTATCCGAAATTCGAGCAGCAGGAGGCCACCTCGGCGTCGAGCGCGAACTAACTTCACCGGAGAATGCCCAGTGGCAGATCGATATTGTCCTAAGTTATGGGATCGGGTGCAGCGGCGACGACCTGCCGCCTGCCCAGGCCACACGTTTCAAGATGTATTAGCTTACTATTACTGCACTATACGATGATGATGAATGGTGAATTTTCGCTGCAGCGTACACATGACGGGTACTTTGGTTCGACTGCGATACACAACGTGGGATCATTCATTCGAATGCGTATGCATCAGTGCGTGTATGTTGAGTGAACCACACCGGATTATTGTACTATGCCTCCAATCAAATAACTTGATCACCGACGCTCTAGCCTAGAAGAGATAAAGAAATACTATTTTGTACATGTGCCGCTTTATAAGAGTGTCTCGTGACTGACACTTTTTGAAGCTCAACTGCGATATATAAGAGCACCAAAAATGCCTATGTCGATTGATGGAAAAGGATACGGATGAAGTGATCTTTAGCTACATACACACATACATATATATATATATATATTTGCACGAGTACACACCACTACCACCGCCGAGTCAACGCATGCTAAGACGACATCACAGCGAGCGTGTGCGAAGACTCACCAAAAATGAAGTTGTTCCTCTCATTCTCGTGGCCGTCCTGTCTTCGAATCAATAATAGCAGTGCCCGTAACTTTGAGTTGTCCATTTCGTGAGTTTTTCATCGGAGAAATTCGAAAGTGTGCTTAGCTGAAAGCTCAGATAGACGATGTTGTCAAATGAACCAACGCGCCGGGAAGGTGCTGGCGTAACGATGCAGTGTTCTTTAATCACGTTTAAAATATAATAAAGAGAACGAACGGGCAGATTCGGCTGAGTTTGCAAAATTTGCTGGTGTTTTAATTTCAAATGAAACGAATGCATGAATCGTTTTTAAAATGACATCGATAATTTTCATACCGAAAAATCGAGTACTTGACTTTATATATATATATATATATATATATATATATATATATATATATATATATATATATATACTCTTTGTATAGTCACACGAACAGTGTGAGATAGGATTACTTTTCAAATACACATATAAACGCATATTACATACTTAAATTTGAGTATAAACACACGCACATAGCTAAACTGGGATAACAACATCGACTTTACTCAAAACTAGACATTAGGCTTTACGAGTTTCTTTCACTAATCTGATTTGGTTGCATTGATTCAAAATGGTGTTTGCCGCATATTTCGCTTCATTGGTAGATTATGTAATGTACAAATGAAATTCTCGCCCGGTATGTGATAGTTCTGTATCTCGAATTCCAGATGATGAAACTCATGAACCGCGACCCTAGTGACTACAATATACAGCGCTCATCCCTGTTTGTACGGTTGTTTGTCAACCCTGAAATTGTCATAGGTGTCAGAGGGTAGAACAAGGGGTCCACTTTGATCCTCTTCAACTTTTACTTGAAGAAGTTGAAGAGGCTGCTGTTCCGGGGCGGTCATACGCTTCCTCTATCCACAACGCTTCATCTTCCACGAACGATGATGTGTCAGCCGATATAGGTGTATGAACCGGTTTCGTGGCCTTGTGTAGAGATCGGAGGCCAATTTTGGAAATGCCAGTTTAACTTACTATCAGGGGCCGTCAGGTTCCGTGTGCCTATTCGCCTCTTGCAGATTATTTGAATTATGTAGGCGGCGGATAGCGCGACCTTCAGATTGACCGTTCAAGCGATTAGCATATCACGTGTCAGGTGCATGGTAACTGTACGCCTCATAAAACACCGCCATCAGCTTCATTTAATGCAAACGTACCCCGTTCGTACACGTTGCAGTAGACGAGATTTCGTGTCGTACACAGATTGTCGTCATTATCGTCATGGACATTATTAACACGGCACACCCATTAATAGCTACAATTTGTGATGCTACACAAACTACTGAACAATCTGTTGGCTTTTCCTCCTACGGTCCGCATGGTTTTGTCTGTATAGCCTCCTGCTTGCAGATACAACTACAAGCTGCTCTACGCTTCGATAATTTGACATCTTGAAATCGCGTGTTTGTGTTTCGATCATTTTTCATTTCTTGAATATTAGTCACTCGTACACATATATATATATATATATATATAATGTATGACTTCCACTCATTATGTGAAGCATTCGGTGCTGAAAGATACAATGGTTAAACGCATTTTGAGCTGACATCCAAGAGTTCCCCCTACAAGACAGGCGTCATCACCTAACCTTAACTATGAAGATCTGTCATTACCACCTTTGCTTTTTTTCATCGATCCCATACCCAGCAAGAATCTGCATATAAAGAAAGATGATACATAACTCCAACACTTCTCAGCGTCTAACAGGGTTCGAACCCAAGCCACCAGATCAAGTTTCTTTTGGATCCATTGAGCACATACATATCGAGACAATGGTTATTTATTGTTTTTCGGGCTGACCGTCGGCTGTTCTCCTATTTGACAGGCTTCCGTGCTTCTGACAGGTTCTCATAGTAAAACCTAAAGGTTAAAATTGAGACTATAGTTGGTTCAAGCCAAGCCGCCGGATTTTCAAAATAAACGTCTGCAGAAACGGCTGCGTTGTTTTCAAAATAGAATCGAGTGTGGTTCCGCACCCTGTTGACAATGTGTGAACTAGCCTAGATAGCAATCTTGACCAATGGATATAAAAAAACAGATTCAAGCGTCAATTTCCGTGGAAGAGCAGCGATGTTTCATAAAATTCGGCCTTCTGCAGGACCACAGCGCCGGCCTGATTCACACAAATTTGGTGAAGCTTTTAGGCCGGAAAGCACTGTCCGAGAGGAGTGTACGCGAATGGTGTGCAAAGTTTAAGGCAGGAAGGACAAGCTGCCACAGTGAAACGGGAGGTGATCGAAGCGATGCTCAAAAACGACAAGAAGCTGTGGGGAAATTGAATGAGTGTTTCAAGTTATCGACGCACTGGACTCTGCGCTCGCTAGCCAGCCACACAGGGCTGTCATACTCGATGGTTCAGCGTATCGTTAAGGACGATCCTAGCATGAGGAAGATTTTAGCCAAATGTAAAATTTCCCGCCAAGTGAGCAGGCACAACAAAGTTGACGGCAGCTAAATTTCTAGCAAAAAAAAAACTTGTCAGCTCTGTAGCCAGAGAATGATAGTCCTGAGAGTGTGATCTCCCCCTGCGTGTGATTCTTGTAAATAAACTATGTGCAGGTCTTTAGCATGCATGTGATTATGCCCGAAAACGTACGGTTAGGCTGGGTGGCTATGTCATTTCCCGCATATTTTTTGGGTAAACAAATATATATATATATATATATATATATATATATCCCTAGAAATAATACTTGCTAACTACTGTATGTTTGGATAAATATTATACCTGATATTTGTTTACACAAACAAAATTGCGGGAAATAACATAGCCGCACAGCCTAACTGTACGTTCTCGGGCATAATCACATGCATGCTAAAGACCTGCACAATAGACCTGTACACATCTCGAAATGCTTCTCAAATTATGAATGAAATACATTGATTTGCGTGCGTTGTTCACGGAGGAGCGCAGATCTACGGACGATGGATGATCATATGAGTGTTTCGATTTTCGAGCCCGTTACGTTCGACTGTACGAGAACAAGAGCGGTGCAGCGAGTACAGAGTTAAGAGGAAATGAAAAAGGCGGAACATAGTAGTAGAATGGAGACGTTATGCTACTTTCCATCATCTTCACTGTTGTGTAATAATGTACATATATTTATATAGAATCGATTTGTATTGTTGTTACTGTACATAGAACGCCTATTTATAAAAAAAAAAAAAAAGTGAGATGAGTGAAGATAGCTGATCGGTGATTTTTCATTGATCCGAATGACTCCTCGACCGGAATACCCAGGTCGTCGGGCAGCGTCGAATGCGGATTTGATTGAAGACAACGACTTGTGGTGTAGGAGTGGCGAGGACCTCACGCGTGATCTCAATCCGAAATAAAGTGCGTGGAAATTAAATTCAATGTAATTTTCAATTCAAGTCATGGTTTATTGTATGGAACAGGACAATTTCACAATGGGTCTGTCTTGGAATTTCACAATGGCTAAGTTCTGCTTAAGGAAAGGCGAATATGTAAGCACAGCACAGTTGATTATTTTCATGTTCTTGAACTGTTGTATTAGAAACTTATTTTATATTCTGGAATAACGCCTAGTAATAACTAACTGCGATTTTTTTTATATTTCATACCGGTGGTGTTCATTAAGACGTCACAATCACTATATATATATATACCTAATAGACTATCGGGCGTGATATGTTTAACTAGGAAATTTACAGGTAATCAATATCAGTTTGAGTTGGAACGCCTATTTACGCTTTGATCATAATAGAAGAATTCAATGCATCTCTCAAACAAGTACACTTTTTTAGTAACCGTTAGAATGGCTATACTCTTATGCAAAAGGCTACAGCTCTTTAATTTTATGTCGACGATATTAATGATATAATTTCATATTGTTCAAATTATATAAAATTGACGACGCAGTCAATTCTGTAAAATTAACTAAATAGGAACCTTCAGGTTGATCCTGTTTACTATTCGTTATGATTTGCTTGCGCGGGACAAGAAGCAGGCTGAATACATATGCTCACTCGGCATGGGTGTATATATACGATATGACGAGGAGCCTCTGTTCTGTAAAGCCCTATTTAAAATAATGACACATTCCTATGAATTTCAATTTTTTAATCTTTTTTGCCTATGGTGACAAATCCTACAGTGTCACTCGGTAACCTCACTGTGATGGAAAAGGGGAAAAATGGAACATAGCAAATTATTGTCAAATGTGCTGGTCAGTTTGCAGGAATGTATTGACTGTTTACGGCTAGGAAAGGCCTCTTCCAAATGCTAAATTGGTTTTGATTTAGCTCAGCCACCAGATGAATAGATGATACGAATCGAGCCTGATACGGCCAATGGTAATTCTTAATATTGCATAAGTTAGAACTCGAAAAACGTCTAACCTAAATTCGAAATTCGTGACCACAGTAACGGTAAGCTTTTCTGCGTATTGCTTTTACCCTCAGTAACTCCACAGGATTACTTCACACCCGTGTAGACATTCATTTCACCCTTTGGACTTCACGGACGTACTCACCGTTGTGTGGCTCTGGTTCTGTGTCCAAGGCCTGACCCTCGTCGGAACCAGCAAAGTTAACAAATGCTCATTCGTTCCTCGGCCTATGTTTCGAGGCTGCCTTGGGTGCCCTCCATTAAACCATGTCAAGCCAAATCAGATGGCTCTATTTGGCTGAGTTCAAGATCCGACCGAATTTACTCTAGAAGACACTGAAGGTTTACACAAAATTAATGAGACCACTTAGTATCGAAGTGGAATTCGCTAATTATCTATAATAATTATTTACTGCTATATTTACGTCAAATATTAAATTTGCTGCAACGTGAAGCCGCTTAACGTCACTCGCAATCGATGAATTCTAATGTGTGATAATCCATTTCGCGTTTACATACTGACCTTGCCGTTTCAATAGTATATTGTGTCACACTTCGATTCTGAATGGAACGAACTTCAATGTCAGATCAAGAGACATTACAAAATTGAGTGTCCATACAGTGTGATAATAATAATAATAATCATATAGCTAGTGCATGCATGTTTGACCTATCTTATAATCGTTTTGATACGATAGGAATGGCACACGAGAGTTTAGTGCTTGTTTTCGTATTGTCTTGAGATTTGGCCATGGATAGCGGTGATGATGTCGGTCCGTGTGGATTCGATGAAAACTAAGATCCTTATCAGTCTCAATTGTTCGCATTCAAACGTATGCACAGCTGACGAAATCGATAACAGAGCAATGTTGTTAGAAGTGCACCAGTTCACAGTTGTAGGAAGAGTTGTTTAATAGCAGTTTATAGGACATAGCAAAGTAGTAATACATTTGTTACTGCGGAAGTCGGATGTCTCCCCGTTAGTGAATGTGTGGGGGATTGCCAGTGGAGACAAAGACTGATATCGTTCGATAGGAAGACTGGGGCCGAGAGATTAACGCACTGCTGAGTCGGATCATGGAGCGAGCTGGTGGTGCAAGTCCCGTAACTAGAGCGTCAAGCGCGAATCATAAGAGGAGCTGTACGATTTCGGAAAGTATCCACGGATTTAGAATCTTGATCGCCTCAGATATCCACCTAGGATTTGAGCATCGCTCGAGGGAGCGGCGGCTCGACTCGTTGAACACGTTCGAAGAATTGTTGCAGGTGGCCGTCAACAGAAAGGTGCACTTCGTGCTGTTGGCGGGCAACCTATTTCATATGAGTGGACCGCCGAACTGGGTCATAAAGGAGTCGATGAGACTGCTGCGGAAATACTGCTTCGGCTATCGACAGATTGACTTCAAACTGACATTCGACCCGAGTAGATGTTTTGCCGATTTGGATGTCCCCGTCGTCAACTATGAAGACCCAAACTTCAATGTGAGTTTACCAGTGTTCGCGATTCATGGTAGTCACGATGGTCCTGTCGGCGTCGACCACGAAAGCGTTGTGAAGCTTCTATCCGCGGCTGGACTTGTCAATTACTTCGGTCATGTGAAGAACGCGAAGTCAATCGAACTTGAACCGCTACTGTTCGAGCGAGATTTTACCAAAGTAGCCATCTACAGTCTAGGATCAATGAGTGGCGAGCGACTCAGTGCTTTATTCCGTGGAGGACGCGTACATTTCCGCTGGCCAAAAGACTCCAAGCGCTGGTTCAAGATTCTGTTACTGCATCAAAACCGAGTGAAACGTGGACGGGGAGGTCACCTCCCAGAAAGCCTTCTGCCTAACGAGCTAAACTTGGTCGTGTGGGGTAATCAGCACGAGTGTCTTATTAAGCAGCAATATAATGGGCGATTTTATGTGACCCAGCCTGGCAGCACAGTGGCGACATCACTACGTTCCGGCGAAATGCTTAGTAAGCATGTTGGAATACTCCGAGTAGAGGGCAAAACTGCCAATGACAAGACGCTATTCTGCATCGAGCCTGTCCAATTATCGACGGTACGTCAACTGTTCGTAGAGGACGTCACCTTGCCTGCGATGTCACGGCACAGCGGCCACCTGCTGGATCAATCCGTTCGATTTCTAGTGGACCAAATTGAAAGGATCGTTGAGAAAGCCGCTGGTGCACGAAGCGGTCACCCGAAGCAACCAGTGAAACCGCTGATTCGACTGCGCGTACTCTACGGTCCTGACCATGAGACATCTCTGCCTCATACGGTTGGACGGCACTTTAAAGACAAGATTGCAAACCCCGTCGACTGCCTAGAGTTTGTTGGGGATAAGGTATTGTGGCCGAAACAGAACGGCGAAACCTTTTCCGATACGGCGATTCTTAAGGACATTAAAGAGGAGCAGACGAAGGCGCATAGCCAAATCGATGACCTGCTAAATCAGCACCTCAAAAATGCACTTGACGCGAAGAGTCGGCTGTATGTACTTCACGAGGATACGTTCACACGAGCCGTTCAGCTGTCAACCGAAGTAGGATGTCGTCCAAAGGATATCATACGCATACTAATTGATTCGTCAAGATCGTATTCGCACGAGCATCTGACCTGTACGGAGGAGGCAGCCGATGAGGCTTGTATGATGGCGCGACTTACTAAACGCAGCCTCAGCAGTAGAAACAGCATGGACGGCTGTGTACAAACAATCATAAAGGAGCTCGAAAAGAGGTCCAACTATATTAAGGCAGAGTCTCATATTGAGGATGTCGATGATAGCGGAGTACTGCCACCACCCCCGTGCGTGACCTACCGCCGGCCGCTGACACGGTCCTTTGCTAGGAAACGTCGGAGAGCAGGAACGACACGTAGACTCGGCATTATCGAACTTGACGACGAGCCTGACTATATCATCATCGAGGATAGCGACGAAGATGGCCTTTTTATACCAGCCAAGAAAATTCGACTAGGCGCTCAACGAAGTGAGAAAATCAGGTGCGATAGGGTGGTATCACAGACTGCCAACGTAGTTCAGGTAGAAGATAAAGTCAGCGTCGCGAAGAGTGGTAAAAACGATGATAACAATGACGGCGATTTTTATAGCTGTGGTCACAATGCGACAACCGACAGTGAGGAATACCAGACAGCCCGGAGCGCTGGCAGCGGTGAACTTGATCAATTCAGCAGGTTGGCCTCTCCCGCCCATGCACACAGATATCAAACGCCTAGCGTAGTGTTGCCGTTAGAATTTAGTCCATTTCTCAGATAAACAAGTAGAGGATGTTAATGATCCTTCGATAAACCCGAGCTAGTGGCGATGTCGACATCAGGACCAGATTCGACTCTAAATCAATTCAATTCGAATCGCCTATATCAAGGGGATATGAAGATGCATATGACATAAGTGATTCAGTGTGCACATGTCCCTCAAATAACGGAGAGTGGGTTCCCTCCAGGGGAATACATTCGAACATGTACACTCTATATGGGCTACCTCAATCGATCGAAATGTCCTGCCGCTTCTTAAACGGTTCAGGGTGGCAGGGACGAAGTGCCATAACCGACTGGCTGCTTCCATCTGATAAGCTGAATAGTGGCTATCGAATTTCAGTAGGAAGTCAACGGGTAATTGTCTGACGATCTCTGTTCTCTAATTACGACTGCGCGCGAGCAAATCGCACCACACTGAGTACGCGTACTTCGACGCAGTGCGCTCTGATAAACAGTTCATAATCAGTGGTCCATTATAGGATTGTATTTTGCAGTTGTTGAATATGAAAAGATTTTTCACGGACACAGTTGTTTTCGGAAAAATGCTTTCTCGTCAGATCAACCCTAGCAACTAATAGTAATAATAAAAAGAATAACCAAAATCGCTATAGCCGTTCTCGAAATGTTCGACGTACATATATATATAATGCAAATTTAACACGCTTTAGAGTAGTGCTATAGGTATTCTGTATCAGGGAACTTGCAGCGAATTTCTACCCTTGGTATGAATTTAGTGCATGGTATTTCAATGGTACCCTCTCTCTATTGGTAAGAAGGCTAAATCTGCGATCAATCCAACTGTATACAGTGGTACAAGCGAATTGATGGGTTCGACGTGAAACTCTATAGTTGTTTTTTTAACTATGAAGCAGCGTCGACTTGGTGTTGCAAGACTCAGCGGACTGCTGAGTGCTTTTAGAGTACGTTACGTTTATCTGTAAAATCTAGCTGTAACAATTGCACCTAAGTAAATTTTCCGAGCTGACTTATATCAAACATCATTACACACACACACATACACACACACACACACACTTAATAAATTTTCCGGGCTGACCAACAGCCAACATTTAACGTCCACGATACAACTGCTTTCGGCATTGCTTCATAAGACGGACAACCCCTTGAAATGCAAATGTGCAGCGGTGGGGATCGAACCCGTGTACCTACGTCCGTCTCATCCGATTGCAAGGCGCACACGAATGCACCACCAGGCCACCGGACACACACACACACCCCTATGACTCGAAAACCGTACAACGAAAGGATGCCAATGCTATTCAATGTGTATATAGGTGGTTTACCATCGGAGAACTCGACGGCTTAGGATTGGTGCCGAACTCATGCTTAGCACACCACTTAGCCGAATTGTTGACAGCAATCTGAGAGATATGTATTTCTCGAGCATACAATCTGCAGCAGCATAGATTTTTGAGATTGCCCGCAAACTTGTTATGGGATATCTTGCCAGGTAGCGTATGCTGTAAATTAAAGACAAAGTGCGAGATTAAAGTGCGAGGTCTATCAAATTACCTCCAGGGGAGTCTCCTAAGGGACTCCTTTGGGTAAAGGTGAAAATGTACCTTGTTTATTACAGGATCAATAGATTAGAGAATGTTTATCAGCAGCTGATCAATAAGATAACTAGACTTGGGATTGACCAAAGCTGCAGATGGTCCATCCCAAGTCTAGTTATCTTATTGATCAGCTGCGTACGCTTCAATGATTCAACTGCTTTGTAAAACCTGCTAAGATAATGCAGGCAACAGGGCCCAGGCCAATGTGGCCTGTTCGTTATCAACACCAAATTTTCGTCACCCTTTTTTGAAACAGTCGTTACACCATGGTTCTTCTAGATTCTTCCGACACATAATCATCACTGAAGGATTCTTGAAACATCAGGAACAAAGGCGGTTACTTATAAATTCTGTTGTTTTCCTATCTGAGATTAGGAGTGATTAAACGGGGTACGGAGCGAGTTCATTGCAAAAAAAACATCGGATGCTCCAATATAGGCATTCATACGATACCACAGTCAGTTTTCGTAATTGAAATGCTGCTTTGTGGCACGAAAGCAAGCAGTTTTTCGAGGTAGCTGCACCTTAATAATTCTACAAATGCCAACCGTATATCCAATAAACCAACACTGGCGTCACTGGATAGCCTTCTTGTAAAATATTGCATTCATTATGGCAAACTTCACCACCTCCATCAATCAGCACTTAAGAGAAATAACAGAGACAAGAAGTGAAAAAGATGAGAACTCCAAAGACTTTTGTTGGCCACTTCGGGAAGAAGCGAACAATCACGAGAGAGTGAATTCCCCCGAACTGCCACATGGGCACCTCACCCCGATCTCAATAGCTTGTGGCAAGTTATGGACAGCGTAAAGAAAGTTCATCAAATGTCGTTGAAATGAAAAAAGGTGATGCTTCGACACCGAGGGTCAATTTTGCCCATGTCAAACATAAACCTAGTCGACTTCGTAGTACCTCTGTGTTCAATCGTTCCAATTGCTGCGGAGGGGCCCATTGAATGATTTGCCCACATATGATTTCACGATTTCCACTATACAAATAATGTTGTATAATTAAAAGCAATACGTATATATATATATATATATATATATATCTGTATTTATATAAATATATATATATATATATATATATATATATATTTATATAAATATATATATATATATATATATATATATATCTGTATATATATAATATATATATATATATATATGTTAACTCCACTAATAACATTGTTACCAATCACAATACCGATATAAAAATCGCACTTTGGGCAAACACACCATGCCTTTCAGACAATTAGAGCAGTGGCCGTCTAATAGATGATTTCTTTATTTTTTCGCATTTTTTCTTTTAATTACAGTTCGTTTTTGCAGAAAAGAAGTAAAATAGACAATAAAAAATATACGTTTATTCGACAGATTAAGCAACGCGTAATGCATCTGCATTGTATGGACGATACACTTGTTATGTGGATATATGAGATATTCGCACGAAATACATACTCGTGCATACAACGTGATATGAGACTACATTGACATTCGGTGACTGCTTTCCTGCTAGAAAGTGTCGAAAACGCTGTCTCCAAGTGAACATATTTCAATCACCCTGTAGGTGCGTAGGTGTATTTCTGTACGATATTTGTGTATATACTATGAATTTCTGCAGCTTATCGTTTCTGCAGCCAATTGACCGTATCACGTCCGGAAGTCAATCGATCCGTTGATTGAGTTAGGTTGAAAACGCCAACCCCTACGATCCTCGAGTGAAATGCCGGGCATTTCAAATTGCCGATTAATTTCGAGCTGTTCTTTCGACCGTAAACAGCTAACTGACGAATGATTTTACAGTATCGATTAGTGGATTACTAGGTCGTGTGAAATATTCTATCGGTTCTGACGATAATGCCCCGCGTCCAAATATCGCCTTTCGTATTACGGGCAGATATGTGGGAAAGGGTCGCTCGCAGCCGGCGAGGGGAAACTCGTTCTATTTACATTTGTGCGCGCGCCCAGACAAGTACCGAGCCGTATTCGAAATCCGTCGACATAGTCACAGATACAGATACCCTCCAATCAGCTGTCTGTGAATAAATGCAACAAACAAACGTAGTTTGGATATTCAGGCATCTCAAGAATCTAGTAGCTTGTTGACAGCTTTAAGAGATTTACATCATTGTTTGTATAGGGGATCGAATTCAGTGCTAGCGAAATGATCGAGTGACACATGACGAAACCTTCGTAGAAGACCCATACCGTGATTTTATGACAGTGGAACAACACAGTACTCGGCTACTCGCGTCATCTATTGTGAACAATAGTGTTGAGGAATTGCTGGCTGATAAAGCCGAGTGCGGCGCCGGGAACAGAAATTAGCGTTCGTAACATGTCGTCGTTATCGTCATCGTTGGGAGCGGACAGTGAGCCGGGTAATGCGGGGTCGTCGGGGGATCCTCGCGAGTTTCGAATCCTCATTGCCTCAGATATCCACCTTGGCTACCAGGATCGTTCCAGTGAACGGCGACTTGATTCGTTGAACGCATTCGAAGAACTGCTTAAGATTGGGGTCGATAAGCAGGCTCACTTTGTGCTCCTGGCTGGCGATCTGTTCCACGCGAACGATCCGCCGAAATGGGTTGTCAAGGAGTCGATGCGGATGCTACGAAAGTATTGTCTCGGCGATCGAGAGATTGATTTTCGGCTCACGTCGGATCAGAGCAGGAACTTCGCCGATTCGGATGTTCCCGTCGTCAATTACGAAGATCCAAACATCAACGTGAGTTTGCCAGTGTTCACAATACACGGCAATCACGACGATCCTGTGGGCGTTCAACACGAGAGCGTCGTGAAAATCCTATCCACGGCTGGGCTACTCAATTACTTCGGCCGAGTGAACGACCTTAGCAGTATCGAGCTTGAGCCGCTGCTGTTTGAGCGAGCCAGAACTAAGATCGCCGTGTACGGCCTAGGCTCAATTCGGGATGAGCGTCTAAACACGCTGTTTCGTGAGGGCCGAGTTCGGTTCTGCTGGCCAGAAAACGCCGAACGTTGGTTCAAGGTTCTGTTAGTGCATCAGAACAGAGTGAAACGCGGACCCGGCAACTACTTGCCTGAGAGTTTTCTGCCCAATGAACTGGACCTGGTCGTGTGGGGCCACGAGCACGAGTGCCTCATCAAGCAGCAATTTAACGGGCAATTTCATGTAATACAGCCCGGGAGCACTGTGGCCACGTCGTTATGCCCTGGTGAAATGGCCGACAAGCATGTTGGAATACTTCGCGTGCAGTACAATAAGGCGGACAAGATGGCCAAGTTCGATCTCGAACCCATCCGCCTCTTGAGTGTGCGTCAACTATTCGTCGAGGATGTGTCACTGACGGACATGCCAAAAGGGCCTGGCACGAAATTGGACCGTACAGTGCAATTTCTGCAGGACAAAATAGAGGACATAGTCGAGAAAGCTGTCGGTATGCGAAGTGGGCATCCGAAACAGCCGATGAAGCCTCTTGTTCGATTGCGGGTGCTTTACGGGCCTGACCATGAAACCTTCCTGCCGCATCTCGTTGGACGCCACTTTAAGGATAAAATCGCCAATCCCGGCGAGTGTCTAATCTTCACTCGAGACAAGGTTCTATGGGCCAACGAGCGTATTCAGGGTCAGGTCGACGAGGAGAAATTTATGGACGCCGTCGAGGAGCAGAAGAAGACCCATGCCAAGATTGAGGACATGATCAACGTGTATTTTAAGAGCGCTACCGATGATCACACCAGGCTGCACGTCATCCACGAGGACGCGTTCACCAAATCGATTCAGCTGTCGGTTGAGAAGGGCAACCCGAAGGATATCATTCACAAACTGCTTGAGTCATCGAAAAAGCGTCTTCGCCAGCGTCTGGCTAGAGCAGAGGATGCCGTAGACGAGGTGAGCATGATGCAGTGTATTACCGAGTGCAAACTCGAGAACAATAACGATCTGGACACCGATGTCCGGTCGATTATCAAGGAGCTGGATAGTTTGCCGGGAAACGTCAAGGCGGAAACGCACATCGAAGATATGGATTATAATGCGATGCCACCCCCTGGGAAGGGGACGGGTCGAGGGCGAGGTCGCGGACGAGGCAGGGGAGCAGCGTCCGCCCGGGTTAAGGATGAACCTGTCTCGAGAATTGAAGACAGCGATGACGACGATGATGATTTCCCGTCAGGGAAGAAAAACGCCTCTGCAGGCGGCCGAGGCCGAGGACGCGGTAGAGGTCGTGGTCGGGGTGGGGGAGCGACAACGGCGAAGAACAATGAGGTGTCAATTATCGACAGCAGTGATGACGACGACGATGACTTCGGTAGTTTCATTGACAATACGAGAAAGCGCGGAGGAGGCGGCGGCGATAATAATGGCCGGTCCCAGGTGACAAAAACCACCGGCAGGGGTCGGCAAGCAACAATCGACAGTTTTTCCACGGCAGCGTCCTCGAAGCGAGCATCGAAACGGCGCGGACAAAGCACATCTCCCGATGATGAAGAAGATTTAGGATCGGATAGTGTCATCTCGTCGTCGCTTCCGTCTTCAGCGGCTGGCCGAGTTACGAGCCAGAGTCGAACGCAACGTCAGCCAGCAGCGAAGAAAAGCAAAAAACAAGACGTGGCAGATCTATTTGACGGCTTTGATTAGATTCGTTGATGGGCATTCCTATTAGTCTGTGGCAGGGTATGGTCGGATAGCCTAAGAGATAGTTGCATGCTTGCAAGCGGCAACAATTCCTAACTTGAAGTGATAGGCAATGATGTGGCAATCTCGAGTGTGGGCCTCATTAACGAAAAATCACAATTTTTTTTTTGATGAACGACATCACTGAGAGAATACCCGTGCCATACGTTGACCATTATGGCACGCATATTTCCAGATCTAAATTATAGGTTTTAAACAAACTTGAATATATATAGGTATGTATGTATTTTTACAGCTTAACTACCCTACGTATTAACTATCCAACGATGTCGGCCAAATGGGTGGTGACATTGGACATTCGATCATTGATTGTTATTCACAAACATCTCAGGTGGTGCAAATGAATAAATAAAAAGGACACAATGTGATCTTATGATATAATCGTTGTAATAGTCACATTAGCGATAGATGCATCTTCTTGACGCACAATTTCAGCGTTATTCAACCATGCAAGAGAAGACGTTTAGGGACCTTAGGAGAGTGAAGGTTCAGTCTTGCGTGAATTTTTTTTTGCAATTTTATTGAGGTGCTGCTTTGAGCCTGAAGCTTCGGACGAGAGCATTGCCTGAATGCCGCAAAACGATTATATTTCAGACCGATTGCTGGTCCTCGTTCGATAAACGTATGACGAGGAATCCGCACGATGATATGTGTTGACCTGACCCTTGAGAGGGTCGCACTTAAATGTGTGTCTTGCTAATCAACTTAATCAATTTATTTCGACTCTGTACACCTAAGTCATAATTCGCTTCCTGCAGATTTTATAGGTTGAAACCTCCTGTCGTTTTCGGCCGAAAGCATTTAGTCCTTGACGTATCACACTGAATATTCTTTTTATTTAGATCGTCATCGATAACAAATAACTTTATGCCGGTCGCTTTCTGCTTAAACACCAACAAAAAATGAACAACTTCGAGTGTTCTCTTGGTTAGAAGTGCGCAAGTTTACTTGAACAAAATATATCTGTAGATAGATACACCTTGGTACAAACCGTACTCATACAGTACGATAGCAGATTTCTTGTAGGGGACGCTGCTGGGGGTATTCTCAGCGTCGCACTCAACGCGCGGTTTCTTCCAGGGGACAAACCCGCTGATACAATGGCCGATAGTGAAAATGTCCTACACTGTGGCTTCCTCTGACGAACAGCGTTCTCTCATACCGACGTCAGTTACTTATGGAATATCTACACACCACATTATAGATATCTCAACGTTCAGTTCACCACTAGGAGTGCTCGTATTGGTGTTGCTGTGCCCTATATGAATCGGACACTTCAGCCAGCACTAGTCAGGTGGCTAAAGTTAAAAAAGGGCCTGCAGAAAGTCTGATTCAAATCTGCTGAAATTGTACTCATTAGCATTGATAGTCAATGGGAAGTTGTCAATCCACGTATTCCCATGTGCTTTGTTTATCAGTTGTTCATAAGAATATATCATGTGTGTGTGTGGATCGACGGCCTGGCGTCCAATGTATACACGCATCCAAATTCATCTAATAGTGAATCGTGCTTGTAATATTTACAGTTGTTTTTTTAGTTGAGTACTATTCACTGTCTACTTCTAATCTACATCTAGCAAATGTTGCCGTTCCCTATCCTGCATTCGTATTTCCTAATCCTCCTGGTCTTCCGAGGCCACCGAGATGCTTATCGTTCCTGATTCGTTGACAGAAGAATTCTGACCTTGCGGAACCTGAGAGAAAAAAAGCGACGACAGAATCACCATCGTGAGCTGGAGACAGCGATTGAAGGTTGTGAGCGTGTAAGCTCCTCGAAGTGACACTCACTGGAGGTGAGAGTGAGATGGTGCACAAATCAACTTGGACGCGTCCCGTACACGACTCAACGGTATAAAAACGGTATGATCACCATAAGCCTATGCATTAATCGTACATGGATGAGCCGTAGACGTTTACCTTGCTCAGCTGCGAGATGTGCCTCAGCGATTTGAGGAGAAGCGGCCGGACGCTGTTCAGTTCCATCATCGTCAGATGATCCACCTGGACAGATAAACAGAGCACACACAGTGGTCGACCATTGGCAACTGACATACTGAACACATATCAGCTCCACTAAGTATCACATTTTTGGGTTTATTGCTGACACCGAGCAATTTGAATTGTGTTTGATGTATGATAGAAAAATTGGTTTCTTGGAAAATTGTTCAAAATCGCATATTTTATCCTATTTCGACATATCAACGATGGTGGTAGAGGTGGCGGCAAGCGTCGGCAAATTTATCCCTATGACGTTATGTCCTTTATACATTCGCCTTTATAAGTTCGCATACATCACGTACGCTACTGTCGAATTGTTTATATACTAACCTGTGCATGAACTTGATCACTTTTGATGAACACGTCGGTCGACGCACGCAACTTCGCCAGTCGGATGTCCCATAGATCCTTGACAAGCGTCTGGACCTCTTCAGCCTGCGGGATGTCCGAGCCTGCCACATCGACAAGTAGATGAGTTATCTGGAAGAAGATCACAATATCGCATCGACGAGAACGTTGTGGGAGCTCATTGTATGTTAACGGCGTTGTTGACACCAGCCGATGTGTGCTTGAACAAAAACGTATTTGGAACGTTCAGCTTTTTTGGATAATTTACCAGCTAACGTCAACGTAGGCGTACAATCCTGTTGACGTGGAACAGGCAACTCTTTCCGTAAAACGAGAGCGAACGACTCCGGGAATCACATTGGATCCATTCGGAGCCGCTAAAACAACAAATACAGAGGGGAGAATTTTATGCGATGCAGCAGGGAACGCTGTTGAAACGTCGGTGGTTACCTCTCGATAGTGTTCCGTGGGGATCTTGGTGAACACCTGGCTCTCTTTCTCCTCCAGCTTGAGACGTTCCAGCTCGGTAACATTCATCCAGTCCGGCGGAAGAATTCGACATTTATGCTGCTGTCGAAGACTGAGGGCCGCCCATAGCGGCACCGGAATTGGCATACCAGCCATAAACGGGCCCAAATCGCCTGCAGGACAGGGAACAAACACCAAAACATGAGATCTAGATGCCTGTCGTGTATAGGACTTTTAGCTAGGCTTTTAGCTTTTAGTGAGGCACTTAAGGTCGTAGAGGCATATACTCCCTCCGAATATCTGGGTGGGCATAATGTGAGTTTTGCTAAAGGCCTTGCTTATTAAAAACCTAATCGGAAGTATATCTCGAACAAGTTCTTTTAAGTGGAAGTATATAGTGTTATCAAAGTTGCATAGCGTTCGAAATGTAACGTACGTAAGCGGTTGGGCGCACACGTTGAGCGCTATCTAATAGGCTCCCTCTATTTGTTCAGTGTATGACAGTCGTGTATTAAGGTATAGCGTTCAAGATATAGGCTTAATTTTCTGTCAGAATTCTCCGATCCAATTTATTGAACGACTCTGTCACCACGTCCTGTTGAGGCCGCACCGACAATCGATCACGTAATAAATCATTGTATTTCGAGCTGACCCTCAGCTGTTCCCTTATCTGACGGGCCTCAGCTCTTAACCTGTTAGGTATTACTATGAGGACCTGTCGGGGCCACCTTTGCTTATTCTCTTCCTCACTCGTACCTGGCACGAATCTTCAGATAAAGAATCGATCACCTGCAAATCGCCATCTCGTTCTCGTCCATATCAGAGCTGGGCATTTATACTAACCCGAGATTAGGTGAACAGCCGGATGGTTAAATTTCGGTACAATTTGCACTTTGTAGCACTCAGCTATAAATTCGACCTCAGAGGTCTCCATCTTCAGTATAGATAGGGTGATAAAGAAGGTGCTTTATTTTATTTGCTTCTACAAACAGCCTCCCAAAAATACGACGAATTCCCTAATTTCCGAATGGCACACCTGGGCGAGGGTTCTGTTTGGCGCCAAAAAATTCAAAACCGAAACCACTCGGCGAGAACGTAATATTTTAAGTATTTCCAAGTTTTCCTTAATTTCTAGCTAGAAGTTCAATCAAATCTTACCCACCCTTAGCAGTAGGTCGACATGGGCAATCACCTGGTGAAGAACAGGCTTTACTAGGTGTGAACTTTTACAAGAGAAAATAACACCGCTGATTGCAGCCCTCGTCACGAGCAGTCGTCGTTCGATGAACGATCAGCGGGTCACTTCCTTTTTCGCTGCAGCAATGGCCATGAAGGGATCGAGGAAGCCTGCTGGAGGTAGAAATTTGACAAAATTTGCCAATTTTTCACATTTTTCCGATATGTGCGCGTGTCGCGAGACACCACCTGTGCCACTGGAGTATCTGTGTGCGAGTGTTTTGTGTGGATTTGTGCAAATGTCTGTGGGAAGTCCCCTGAGGGACGCCGCGATCTGTGTGCTGCACGTGGCAAGCGGCCGTAGTTCTAGCCCAAGCGACGGTGTAGATGGGGAAATCATTGTATATATACATAATTGACACCCGTAGAAATAAGACACTGTGGTGACAATTGAGGCCTGTAAAGTTTATGTGCCATGATCCGACCACCTTTTAATGTGTTATCAACTCGACGGTTTTCGCAAGGTGTCGCTCGCGATCGTTGATGATGTGCGAATGATTTGGTGCGGTCCCCCTGCCGGCTTCAAAGCAAACGCGTGGTCGTTAATGTAAACAGTTTTGTTCTTTGAGTGAAGGCCTGAGCCGAGGATACTTCGTTTCTGCGGCCTCGTCCGTTCTGCTACTCAGCCGTTTAATTGACGATCTCGAACGTTTTCGAGCATCGCGAAATGTCGTGCGCTTAGCATTCTTATCCTTATAGTGATTATAATAGGAGCGTTCGATTGCTGTGGTGTGTGTCCTATGGCTGATTGCTACGCTGAGCGTAGTCCGTGATCCGTCGACGCACCAACATGAAAAATGATGTGAAATCTATTTACAGTCCGTTTTCTCACAGAATGACTCTCTCGGGGTTCTGTCTACCTGTCTCTGGAAAATGTCACAGGAAGAAAATGTTTCAAAAGTCCTAGCAGGTCGATACAGACTTCAACCTAATGATTAGCGGTGTGACGGGTATCGTTCGTTTGGTGTGTGTTATGGGGAACTTTTGTTTTTTAGCGAGAACCCGTCAAGAAACAAGTTTTATTTATTGATTCGTATTTGGGTTTGGTTTTCAGAGAAGGCCGCGAAGGCCCCTGTGGCCAAAACGGAAGAAAAGAAGAATGCCGCTGCCGAGAAGAATGCGAAGAAGGCCCGAGTAAGTCTTACTTAAAATATAACACCCTAGGACGTCAAGGAAGGTTGCTGGAAGTTGGTACTAGGACTTCATCTCAGCGATATCTCCGTGTAGTTTGCAGTTCCTTGTTAGTGTACCTCTACTACAAGTGGTGTGTTCGTATTAATAACTGACTATCATTAGGTGACGACTAGTGAAGAGACTCCCGGAGAATAATCGACTATCTGTTTGCATACTTACAATAACAGCTCACCAGAAGCTGTGATCTCACGCAACCGAGACGTATCGTCGCATCGGAATGTATCGTTAACAAAGATGGTTCATGCTTTACACTTTTTTCGCCGCAGGTTAAGGTGATCAAGGGCCCCCGCGGCACCCACACCCGCAAGGTGCGCACCACCACGATCTTCCGTCGGCCGAGCACGCTCACTCTTCCGAGGAACCCGAAGTTCCCTCGAAAATCGGCGCCGAAGAAGGCAACGATGGACAAGTTCTCGATCATTAAGCACCCCCTCACCACTGAGTCGGCAATGAAGAAGATCGAGGATAACAACACCCTTGTGTTCGTCGTTCACACGAGAGCCACGAAACACCAGATTAAGGCTGCCGTCAAGCAGCTGTACGATATCAAGGTGGCCAAGGTAAACACACTTCTTCGGCCAGATATGCAGAAGAAGGCGTACGTCCGGTTGAGCGCGGACTACGATGCGCTTGACGTCGCCAACAAGATCGGAATCATCTAGACAACTCGGGAGATGTGGCCGAATCAGGGGGGTTGGCGTTCGATGACGTTACCTCCACGCCTCGTTGAACAGTTGTACATCAAGCTGAGAGAAATAAAAGCGTGGATTTAACGGCAGAAAAAAAAACACGATTTGTCTCTTGGGTAGCTTGGGTTGTTGGGGAGGGGGAGAAAGTTGGAAACTCACGCGGCCATCTTGGCGCGCGTGAATTGGTTGATAATATTCTATGATGCCGAGTAGATTGTATTTGATCGTAGATTTTGTAGAAAGTAATCATTGTATCATTATTGTCCTGCTTAGTATCTGCTCAGGCAGTGAAATTGAAACAGGGCGCGTTTTGTTGTTTTAGGTTCGGGGGCAATCATCCGAAGTCAGACAACGGCTTCGCTAATCGTCTTCATTATTGTTTGGTGATTCATCTTTTAATTCGCTTGTCGTAAAACGAATGCGTTAGAAGATATCAGAATTTAAAATTTGCCTGTGATCGAATGACGCCGTCAGCGTTAGTTAGGGCCTCTTCAGAATATAGGTTACATCATAAAATAGTATAAAACTCAATCTCTCAATATGCTCGAGATTCTTTTCGGCAACAAGTCACTGTGGAGAGTGATTTGGACCAGGATGCGAACGTTTCAGAAGCCTTCCGAGTCTATCTATGGACGGATCGCTATTGAAGCACGTGATGCGTCCTGCAATCATGCTTATATATTTTTTGGCGTGTGATTTACCTGCGAAGCCAAAACGTATACCGTAATTATCGAACAATTAGTCCTCTGTTCAAACGCTACCCGAAGGCAGTTATGTCTATTTTGGATTCAATGATTGTTGGCGAATTACAGAGGGCTGTCATCGATTATTTCAGGTACCGGAATGGACGGTAGAGCCACTTAGGAAAATTGTATATAGATAAGGGTACAGATGTATTTGTTTATTTGAAGAATTGCTGAATTTGTACAAGAGTCGTATAAGAGAACTTAAGCAAGTTCTCCTATATGTCAACAGGTCGCGGGACCTGCGGCCTCCGTCTTTGACAGCTGGAGACTCAGCCGTGTAGGCCACCGGGCTGGTCCATGTTAGTACTTGTTTGTAGCTGTAACATTTCGTTGAAGAGGCTCTAAAATTTCAATTGGCATTAGTTATACCTTACAGCATCTTGAATTAGATCCTATATATTCATGTACTTCTTACAACGAGGAAGATATTTACGAAACCGCCCTCGAGTCCTTCCGACCACTCGTTAACAGCGATAGGGAAGTATTGCACTCCGTAGGAGATTTTCATAGTATACGCAATATTATTATAGCCAATCCTGGAAGGTGTGCAGATGCGTGCTCATTTTAGTCAAGTAGTCGGTGCTGTACTTATTCGAGTACTACCCAACACGTAAGTCCTCGTGGCCTAATGGATAAGGCGTCTGACTTCGAATCAGAAGATTGCAGGTTCGAGTCCTGTCGGGGACGAGTAATAATTTTGCCGTCTTTGGATTTCATTTTATTTTATTGCCTACGACGATGGCCTTGTAGCTTCTATTTAAATAGTTATTGCATAATCAATTTTATTGCAGGGACGTTGTATTTTTACATTTAAGAATTAAGCTCCTCGATGTGAATAAATCGTACATGGCCACTATGTCGCTAATCTAAAAAGCGATGATGACTAGTCTCTAACTAAGTTATCTATATAAACTAAGAGAATACTAAATATATACTAAATAATACAGTCGTCTTGAATATGTAGTCTCCTTACCCTTACTGAAGTTTTTTTTCTACAATAGTTGAAATAACCAATTCGGCATTTTCGATTCGGCCAAGTTGCTAAAATTGCTGCGAGAAATACCACTCCAAAAAATGTGAACCATGTGATTAGATTGAATTTCACTTTATTATACGAAGATCCTCGATTCAACATCGATTGCATCCGGCCCTAACAAACATGAACAACATCACGCATAGATGGTGGTTAAATATCATAGATTTGCATAGAACGACTGATGAGCACCAAAAAAATAATTAGCTTTTATTCCCTTTCAGGCTTTACTATTTCATAATAATATATATATATATATTTATATAATTAAGTAGGCTTCTCTCTTTCGTTGTGTCTGCCCTGTTAATGACCAGCGCTTCTTTCTCTTTATATTCGAAGCAGACATTCACGATGTATCACCACTACGAACGTGGATCGTGTACTCAGTTAATGCTTCAAGTCTATAATAGTTATCATTGTCTGACCGCTAACCCGGCGATCATTTTGCACAACGTCACATGCGTATTATTGTTGAATACAGCACAAATAACTTCACTGGATCTGACAGTGATGAAAGCCTCCACCTGAATGAGTTTAATAAAAACGTCATAATACCCCACAGAAAGCGAGAAACACCCATCATGTAACTGTTTCTCGAAAAACATCACATAGAGTAACATTAACATTATCATACGTGCCTCAGCATTTGGGCGATTTTGTTCGACTACGTGCCTACATAGAATAGTGATAATAACGATAATAATAATAATAACATTAATTAGAAGTATTCTAAAATTAAGCTATTATCTCAAGTTTAATGGGCAAACACTATATGTGAAGAGTTCCTAGATAGCTTAGAAAGACGATTATGAAACATACAATTTGTTACTAACGCGCAAATAAAAAATATACACAAAACTATTATCATTTTAAGCATTTCTCAGAGCGAATAGCTCTTCGATCTCAGTTTGCTCATTTCATAATTAGTAGAATGGATACAGCTAACGTGAATTGCGAGCGCAATCACCTACAACAGTATATATATATATTTTGGAAAAACAGCTTACCGGAGTATTTGTACTGATCAAGTGTCATGTAATTTCTAAGAGGGAAACAACCATTTGCACAATATTAGGCAGAAGAGAGAGTCTAGAAGGTGCAAACATCTTTTGTACACTAACCCACTGCATTTGACGAAGATGCCGAGAGGCCGCTACTAGCAGTTTATACGATGCTGGGTTCGACATTTTTAGACACCACACTATGTTGAAATAAGATAGCTTGTCACCTCGATTATGTGCCCGTTGTATGAGCAAACATCACAATTGGGAATTACCGAGCGTTTTCCAGCTAATGACACACTGTTTACGCCATAAAAAGTTACGTTGCATATGACAAGCGCAGGTACCAAGTCATTTTTAAACATAGACATTAAATTGTATCGTTGGTTACTCACTGGCGAGATTGTACTGTGTATGCACTATTTCGTAGGCCGCAAAAGGCCGTTCGAGCCTAGTGAGCAAAACAGGTTCCGTTGTAGTTGTGGTGTGAAAAAGATAACAGCGAATTCGCTCTGCTTGAGCCCTCATTGGTACAACGGCATTGACATTGATTTATCAGTAAATTATGCTGCAAGCTACCAACGAATTGCTTACGCTTGTACCGAATGCATCTTACCAGCTTCGTAGTTTTGAAGCATGATAACGAGAGAGCATGTCAAAACAAGCTGGTTGTATTTAAGCCCGCCCATCTACCATTGCAGGAAATTAGTAGCAATGCTTTCAAAAAAAATTGCTTAAGGTTTTTTGCCCTTTATACGAAGTCATCAACAGAGCAGAATCAATATATTATCAGCTGCTAATCGTGACAAAGCACTGATTGGCAATTAACTCTCGCGGGAAAATCATGCTAGTATTTATGACTAAGCGTCCCGCCGGTGTCGTGCGTCGTGCTTATCATTAACAACCTGTCCGACACTAGCTGGGCATGAATTACACTTAAGCCTTGCTGCCCCATACATTCCTAGATGAATTAATTAGCCACAGGTTCGATTCGAGCGAACGGGTTCGTCTCGTGGGTTACACGGATACTTTCCTCATCTGTCACTGGATTAAGAACTCACTGTCGCAATACTGTTTCATAGGCAGATTTGTCGCTCGTATTTCGACATGAGAATAAGTCCACACCTTCACTTATTTTCTCTGTATCATGCAGCGGCGGTTTGTTCCTCGAAATTAAAATAATCGACTACTTCTGCAACTAATATTTCGCAATGATAATATACATATGTTCGATCAGTGGCGTGAACTCAACGACTCTCTACTAGGACGAATTTCTGGAACCGGATTTTCTATCTAACAGCTGTAGTCACTCCGAAATTGACTCAGGCGGTTGGTCGTAAGAGGAGAGATAACTTCGGAGTATGAAGTAGCTGAATGTATAACGCCAATGAACGAAAACAAAGTCGTCCTGATACGAAGTGTCCAAAAAGTCTCTCAGCTTGAAGGAGCCGAATCACTATATACGGTGGCATAACCAAACCTTGACTGTGCGATGGCCTTACCATGGAGTGCACCAAAAGTTTCGGATGCCCTGTACACAACTAATATAATGTTATATATATATATATATATATATATATATGTAAACCGTTTCTTTTTGGGCGACTAGTGACTGCTCGACGGTTTTGTAGGTAACGCTCGGTGCAGCGATTCTCTGCCGATTTGTTCAGCTACCATTCATATTCAGATGGTGCTCTGTATGTTAGAGCAACAAAGACAGAGAGACTGTCTGCAAACATTGTCCTAAAGGCATCAAAGTTAAGTGAAAATCCTGAAGTTGGCAGGATCTTCCCTTTGCCTCCATCTTTGTTTCAAAGGATACATATTGCCATCTAATGAGTAAACAACAAATAACAAATATCTATCAAGGGGTCACCTTCGAAACCGTCGAACTTTGCTTCGTTGCCCATAGTCCGTAACATTCCAAACACTCCGTATGCACTCCAACGAGTATGTATAATTCTCTCACTGAATAACACTCACTGTGATCCACAAGTGAGCAATATTCCTTAACTGGGCAACCCTTCCCTCAAAGGTTTATGAGATTTACCGGAGTTTCCCGGCATAGAACTCAACCATATCACATCACACACACACACACATATATACTTACTCAACATGAGCAATTAAATAAAGAAAGTATGTTGCAGATGCTAGCAACACGTCATCAACTTTGCCATAATGACACTAACAGTTAATAATAATAATGATGATAACTGCTGCCATTAATATTCACTTGCCGAAAATCACCATCACAACGGGTGGGAGGCGGGACCATTTTGCAATTATTTAGACGATCCATTTCGGTTAGGCTGTATATGGTATGAAGGTCTGTAGATGCGGACGAACATACTGACATCAGGCACAGCGGTGATTCTATAAATTTGTTTTTTTGTGGATCAGTCCCGTTGCCTTGCTGGTAGATTCTAGCGTTGATTTTCATTGTTGAATTCGGGCTTCACATGAGTAGATCCTTCGAGGACGAGACACCTCATCCCCGTGAAGCGGCTTCGTCACAAAAACACGAACGACTTGAGTTGGCGAAGTGCATGATTTTCCCGATGAACTAGGCTAGTCGGCCGACACCATTCCATTGAGTAATACCTGCTGACAATGAGCACGGATCGCGCCGTTCGTTGTGGGCAGCATCAACTCGATGAAGACGGGCTTATGAGAACTGACGGCGCCACCCCAATGCCACTTACCTGCGCGATATGTATGAACGTATATATATATATATATATGTATAAGATACTCATCTTTGTACCAGAAAGCTGAGCTCAGCAATTTCCTTTTAGCATTTGCCGTAGTAAGCAGCTAGATAGGTACTAGTTCTTGCTTTCTCGCGTATCTCCGTCAGAATATATTCTCCAGTACAAATAAAAATCGAATTATCGGCTAGGCGACTTGAAGGGTGACAAGGCCTTTGGCTGCATATAGCCAATGGCCGAGTAACGAAAATACCTAGGGCTGACTGACAGCCACCAATTAATGTCCACTACCGCCAGAATTCCTCATATTAACACACTATAAAATTGCAAGCAAGGCCAGCTACGTATGAAGTATCATTGCCTTACACAATACTCTGAGTATTCTGTATAAGAATAGTTGGACGTTGCGGTCACGTTAATTATAGCTTTGTTGCCGAAAGGAGATAATTGGAAGTGGGCGAAATAACGAATCTTACCTCTAGTACGTTTAGTCAAACATACAATAATTAGGAATTATTTCTATGCATGGAGATTTCTAGGAATTATTTGGGGGGGGGGATTAGCAGGGATCGGGGCTGAGGCCGACATTGTCCGAGGATCTTACCCCTTGGTATCATTGGGTGCGTAAGGCCACTTCGGACTGTCTCGGCTTCACTGTTACGGCATAGTGCTCGCGCAGCCGGCGAACACCACACGTGTAGATGCTCGTGTAACAGGTGATCCCGGCTAGCAATGGGATGCAGTAGATGAAAACCAATACGGGCTAACTCGTCCAAAGCTATACAGAGCGAAATGTAGTCAAAAGTGAAATAAAAGCGCATTGTTAATACGCAGCTGTGTGTACCGCCTAGACTATTGGCAACTGAGAAGTGTTGTTAGTGGTCGATCTACGGAAACCGATGGGGGCTGGAAAAACAATCTATGATTGATTGAGACAATGGCATGTACGTTCTGACATGAGCTACGAGAAACGGTCAAGGTTTTATTGGCTTGTTAAAGGAACCACAGGTTTTAACAATGCCTAAGTTCTCTAATATTGCACGAGGTAACGGACCTCGTCTCTGCGG
The DNA here is from genome assembly GCA_019614645.1 of Stratiolaelaps scimitus. Lineage (NCBI taxonomy): Eukaryota > Metazoa > Arthropoda > Arachnida > Mesostigmata > Laelapidae > Stratiolaelaps > Stratiolaelaps scimitus. The sequence goes on from JABWDB010000026.1 coordinate 3,184,861, forward strand.
CGTTTGTCTTCTCACGGGAAAATTAGTTTATCTACCCTTACCGATATTGGATCTATGTTAGTATAAGTAGTGTTTCTTCAAAAGGGCTCAACAAAGATAATGATCTCGGCTGGTTGGATTTTACCTTCATCGGTTGGTGACGTGAGGAAATTACCACAAACAACGACATTTTCAGTTTGCGTAAGCCCTGCGACTAATAAACGATCGATTAGGGATGGCAACGATGCAGCCAACTCGGTGGGGCCACCCAGACCTCGAAGGTCAACTGAGACGATCGCGAATTGTAGAGATCCGCCAACCTAAAATAAGATTACGAACATTATTATATAGTATGTACATAATGTTTTGGTGATTGAGCGGAAACTTAAGCAGAATGGCTATGAATTTGACGGAATTGTTTCTTAATATCGAAGAAAACTATTATAAGACCCCCCCCGTTCGCCTGGTTATGACTACTAATGATAAGACCACAATGTTTTATATGAATTTAGATTATATATATATATATATATATACGCATCTGGGCACAAAAATTGAAAATCAGCGTAGCCTCAAGAGATTGCGATACCTCGAAGTGTGTGATTAGGGCTGGAGCCAAATCGGGCCGCAGGTCGACCAGTTTGTAGTCGAGATGTCGAAGGCCATTCGAGGCAGTATAAAGGAGCCCTGAGCGGCTCTCCTGACCAACGTGTCCTTTTTCGTCACTCTTCGGATGATCAGCATGCCCGTTCTCCTTGGCCGGACCATAACCGTTTTGCATGGCAGGACCAACCTTGTCGCCGCCGTTCTAAGATAACGCGCCGATCATTGTGATTCGATTTAGCAAACGTATTGATACACTGAAATTTGTACTCTGCACCCGTCATTGTATCGATTATAATATATAGCAAAGTTGATAAGCCGTTAGTGATTATGACTACCTGACATGTCTCGACGTTGTGGCCATCGTTTAACATCTGGGCTCGCGTAGGGAAGAGATGATGCCATCTTCGTTCTTGAGGTTCCCAGGCGGCGACCCGAGATAGCAGAGGCTGATTCAGCTCTGCAGTTAAGCATTCGCCGGCAGAAAGAGATGTAACATCATGACACACTAGGACGGCAATCCTTCGACGACGTACATCCGATAGCACCGAGAAATGCGTGGGAGGGGGGGGGGGGATTGCATGAAACACAAGTTAACAGAAATGATCAGAATCTAGCATGAATAAGGCTGTCCCCGGCGTGGTCAACTTGTCACAGATATTTACATTGACATTGCTCAGCTTAGCAGCAGGTGTAGCTTTACGCCATGCTGTTGGCCTAGTTCGATGCTTATCGTGCACTCACTGGCAACTAACGCCAACTATTGTATTCGGCAGCAAGCGGCTGTCTTTCTTTTCAGTATGTAGCACAAATGGTTTCGACGCCCCGGCCAATGAGTCTTAGTGCTGTTAGTGTTCCAGCAAGCAGAACACGATGAGGTAATTAAACACTCAACAAGAAGAATATGGCTATTCAGGATCATATCATATGACAACATCGTAGTGCCGTATAATAATAAATAGCAAATATGTGGTGTACTCACTCGTTTTCTAGTAGAGTTCGACAGACGACCTCTTGAACTCCGAGGTTTGAAGCCTTTTCCTCGCTCAGCTGTTCCAGATCCCACAACGCTATCCGAACCCGACTCTGCGAAATGCTTGAAGGATCACTTCGTGCTATAATGGGACGCTGCAGGAGAAATGTCAAGCAAGATCACAATATTAATTCATTGACTTATGCCTCTCTTCGGTTGGTCTTAGGTTTACCTTTTGATCGGCATTTATATTCTATTGTAGAGACATTCTCTACCTACGTCAATTCTATGTAACCAGACGAACTACGCCTCCAGTCACTTATCACTTATACGCGCCAGTATAAGTGATTTGTATAGTTTACCAAATATGCCTGAGCTATCATGAACTCGTGGGCGTTTCACGACAGGACGATGTCCTGTAATACCTATTCTTTGATCGAGATTCCCAGCCTCGTTCAAAACGCGCACTCTTCAACTACAACCACCTTCGATGTCGGGTAGTGACTGTATCCGATGCTTACCACAGCTAGATGGGCAATTAACTTGTAGATATCATAATCGACATCAGGGTCCCAATTTTTTGATCCGGCCGCTACCGTTCGTCGCGAGCGGCGCGAGTCCAATGAAATGCTGGGTGATCCCTGAATACCGGAGGACGTTGGAGGTCGCGTATCGCCACTTCCCGGCAACGTGATAGAATCGCTGGTCTCGGCACTTCCGCTATCGCCGTTCGGGGTCGCACAACTCGAGTAGTCGACACAAAGTCTCGAGCGCAGGAGTGCTAACCGAACGTTCGACATGCCTGAAGCAAACACAGAACAACGGCATCAAAAACTCGTTCCACACACGTTACAGCGTCAGCGCATGCGATTCGCATTGCCTGCAATTGTCCTCTTCGAAGCTCTACGCGAAACCACTTTCGGATTGGTGTGGGGTATCACTCGCGATAATGGACAGAGCGGTGAAACCTCAGAGGATGATTTGCGCTCATTGGAAAAAATGTATTATACAATATCGCTTTAACTGTTCCCCTCGTCCCGTCGTACTCTTGTTGGCTATAAATGATTTCATCGGTGTTCAGGCCTAAGTTGGGTAGAATATGTCTACGTTTGTTGGCTTTGTGAGGCTCAGGGGAGTGTATTTATGATAATCGATTCATATCTAATACACGCATATACGAGTAATTAGACAGATCCATGAATGCACAATTGACAATGATTGTTGTTGTTAGCTAAAAGAGAAAAAAATGGAGTCGTCAGTATAATTATGAATAAGTGCGATGAAAACAATGGGCAACGATTGCTATCATAGCTTTGTCTTGCTGGCCATTTACAAAAGTGCATGTTATTCAATGACCCTCAACTTCTTTTGGGCAGTCGATGGATATTGGACTTTCGTGTGCGACTGGAAGGAAAACTCCGCACATGGAAACGACCCGGGTGCTTGGATATATCCAATACCGGTCCATTTATCGAAACTGTGTTCCTCGGTACTACTGTGTTATCGCGCCAGCCATCACGGGGACTAGTTTAGGTTAGTCGAAGTTTCCGTTAATTATATCAACGTGGATCTTTACTTTAATATGACAATTGATAATCCCATTAATAATAATAATAATATTAATTTTCATAATGTAAAACAACTGATAGAAGAATGGTGGTTGTTGTCTGTTGTGTTTGATTCCTGGACGCAAATGTGTTCATCTTGTTTATCTTATTTAGGGGTTGCAGCTAATAGTCACTTCGTTGTCATTGTATCTAACTATACACTATACTAACCCACGAATCCTACGGTATTTTCGGTTGTTTGGTGTGTCAGGCTATTTTTTTGTTCCACACACACGGACTGAATAAGCACCATAAGCCCAAACCAAGGTGATTCCTTATTGGCCCCCGAGAGCCCTGGGCTCTTGGACGAGAGGTCTCACTTTATCGTCATTTACACGCTCGTACCCTCAAATATATTGTTGGACACACTTAATGTAATCATAATAATCATCATACACAATTTAAAACAAAAAATTTGGCACAGAGCTTACGCATATCGAATTTACCTTTGACCTTGAGAAGGGCATCGACTGATTTAAAGCGGCCCTTCTTATCCCGTACATGACAAATCCCGGCGGCCAATTCTTGTGTAAGTCCTGGAACTGCCATGAGTTCAAACATCGATGCAGCGTTCACATTCACCTGTGCCATACCTGTACATCTATAATAAAATAAATCACACCAAAACATGCATCAAGCAATCAGACACACAGATTGCTATATGGGCAGGAATGTACGATACAAATTAAAATATTTAGACTCATATCGTCTTGCACCGAATTCTTATTCTTGGCCGGTTTGAATTCAAATTTGGCGGGTAATGAGAATTAATCAGGTTTATGTTTCAAAAGAAGAAATGTCTAGCTGAAATCCATCGAAGGTAGCGTGCACGGCCATAATGCCCTGAATCGACGACAGGAGTACTGTTGGTGTGCGCAGTTTAGGTAAGGCTGCTGGGACACTAATAAACATAGAGGGCGCCCACCCCTTCCCGAATCTCAATTCGACGAACGGCTCGAGATAATCGAAAGAGCTTTTGAGCAAACTAGAGCTTGGTCATTGACGACTTTGTCGGCTAAAATTGGTGTGCTTCGTGAAACATGTCGTCGAATTATTAAAAAGCATCTGAGGGTGCAGAAAAAATGCAAAATAGGTCCCTCATGAACTCGGTCCTGGCTAACTGAAAATGCGTGAGGAGTGTTCATGAGACAATTTGAACATATATAGGCAGCAAAAGAGTCGCTTAGAGCATACCGTTGCAGTGGACGAGACATGGATCAGCCTGTATAGAGGACAGGGAAAAGATCAAGTGAAACAGTGGCTACGACCTGGTGAACAGGCATTGGCGGTAGCAGTACCAAATTGTACCAAATACTTGACATGGATTTCAACGGAATTTGCTACTAAGAGATTTTGGGCCCAAAAGAAAAAATGGGCTCGGCTCGGTATCTCGAGTTCTTGAAGGGACTCATGAATAATTGGCATGGCAATAGGAAACACCGAATGTGGCTGCTCGATGACAATGCTAGGGCCCATCGTAGCAGTGAAATTTCGTCCTCGTTTAAGGCCAACAAGATTGAGCGATGGCATCACCCCCTTATTCTCTCGATTTAAGGCCATGTGACTGTGGTTACTTCCATCGACTAAGGAGGGCTATAGGTGGCAAATGGTATGCTAGCATCGATTTACTCCAACATGCCTTAAATAACGAAGTTATAAATCGTAATAGAAATGGTGCATACCTAGCCGTTCGAAGGCTGCCAGAACTCTGGGACCAGCGTATAAATAAAACAGGTGCATACCTCTAGCTCATACTAAACAAATCTTTGTTTTAATTTACTTAGTTTAGCCGATATTGAAATTTATATGTGTGTCATTATTTTTGGGTCAACCTAATACATCACTTTGTATAATTTTAAGATCTATTCGAAGGAGACAGAACCCGGGTACAAACCTGCCGGAGGGTTCGTCCAGCGATCCCAGCGACAGCGCGCACCCCTTGTAGCCCCGAGTGATCCGACCGCTACTGGAGCTCGAGACGCACACCTCGCTTCGAAGAAGTTCCATCCGAGTCGCGCCCACTCCTGACACGAGTGCCAGGTCCTCCACCTGGAGAAAGTATTGGAATATTTAACAATGATTTAAGCATTAATGTGACGATATTTAGCAGGAGAGGTATCTAAACAGCGCAACCGAGACTGACGTTAACGTGTGCAGCGCACACGATCCAATCTAGACATCTCGACCTACTTGTTACGAATTTCTTTATTGTTTACTTTTAATTATTATTAATTATTTATTTTTAATTATTATTAATTATTTATTTTTAATTATTATTAAAATATTTCACTATTAAACGTACAGTGCTTAGGTACAGTACAGTACATTATAATATTTATTAACCTATGAAGATCTCTTAGAGTATCTGGCAGCGACTCGGAGACAAATCGACGGCAACTCAATGAGGTTTGAGAGATATTGCACAATTTGAAGACTTACTCATAACTGCTGCACTACAGTAGACAAGGTACGCGGAAGCTCATTGTGTGTTTAAAATTCAAACGAAATTTTCCTCCGGGTTGACCAGTCGAAATTTCACAACGAGTTTAATTTCGAAAGAATATATATGTGTAATTCCGAGACCAAGCTCGTCATCTTTTCAGTACTACCTTACGAAATCCGCCGATGGCGCTTCGATGTGAGACAACATTGCGCGCCGTCTGGCGAGTGATTCCGGGAAGAGTCATAAGCTCATCTTCGTTAGCCGTGTTCAGGTTAAGTTGACTGCAACCTCCATGCTCAGCCGAATTATATTGAAATCTGTTAAAAGAAACGAGACGATGAACATCATGTTATTACAATACTGTGTACGGAGATTCAGATTGCCACGTCATCTAGCTGTTCTGAGCCTGAAAGGGGACCAAGTATCAAGCTACCAAGGTACGCTGATGTGAACTTACGTAGCGCTAAGATCTCGGCAAGAGCGATTATTGCGAATTCGGAGACTTTTTCGGAGTTTCCGACGAAATCGCTTCGACGATGATAAGGAGCAAGCACTCTTCGTACTCTTCGCATCCCAATCCGCTCCAGTTGTTGAACGAGTCCCGGCTACGACACCCTGGTGTTGACCCATCTTTATTCACGGCAGGCTGTTTATGGGGAACAAGCAAACACACAGGGAAGAACTCAGTTAAAGTGTGACAGTACAATAATAAGAGGAAAACAAACATAGAAGACATAATGCAGAAGTAGGCATAATTTTTGTATGAAATGAATGGCCACAGTCGAATTTTTTTGCTTCGTGTAAAGTCTTTTTTATTCACTCAGAAGAAGGTATATATGTATATATATAAACGTAGTATTCTGACTTTTATAGGACCCTTAGAGTGTAGCTATTACTAATTCATTGCGGCTTAAACATTGATGCACCGCATCACAGGTATTGATTAGACTTGCTACAACAAGACCATGCGGAGTTCAGGTTCCTTGATACCCTCTACGGGCAAAGATGGATTGATTCGATCTTGTTCTCGTCCGAATCCATGAATTCACCATAACACCCCTGCGGATCGTCGTACATTGAATCTCAAGGGGTTCATCAAATCTATTTTTGTCTGTAACGATTCCTGAGCTGTTTTATATGGACGGCTTTCATTATGTCTGCTGTTACTGGCTGTTCCATAGAGTGCCTGTGATAGTTTACATTGGAATTTCACCCTCCTTTTGTGTTGAATAAGTTCTACATCATTTGCAAGATTTCAATATCTTCGCATCTGACTGGATTCCAGATACACTCGTGTACATTCACAAATGTACCACATGTGGTTCATGCATGTCTAGGTAGGCCGAGTCGGGCTCATGAAAGTACAAATGTAGTTATAATAAAAACCAAGAGCGAATTAGCGCACACCAGCGTACCACACTTCCATCATGTTCACTAAACATTCAATGTTTAGAAATGCATATTCCTTGGTCATTGGCTACTAAATCGAATTTTTGTTTACCAAATTTCCAGGACGTTATTCACAGCGATTGTTATGTGTTTGCATATATTTAACTCTAATTTATGTATTGATAACCTTAGTTCCATCATCCCATCTGTGGTAGGTGTCCTATGCGGTCTGAAGTTTAGCTTATTTCGTTCGCAGTTGACCTTGTTGATTATTATTGATATTCAACATGATGAACAAATGCTAAATACATATTCGAGTTAAGAGAAGGACAAAACGTGGACATTATCGACTTCGACTATTACATGGGCGCCTATCGGATCCTTTCTCAATATGTTAAGCCCATAAAACTTGATCGAAACACCGTCGACCACCAATGGACAGCGAATCCCGAGTAGCTTAGTTAAAATACATTGACCCTATAAGAAAGGCGAGGTTCAAGGAAATATCGAAATCACCTATTATGGTGGACCTAATTTCGTTTACGATGCAACTCTTCACTACAACACATCGAGATAATAAAAGCATTCCTGCAAAACTATCGGGTTATGTGTCATTCTCAAGGGCGTTTACGTACACGGTTATCAATGGCAGGCAATTAACAAAACAAGTCAATCAGCAACACTAAGATAGCAGGCCAATCTAGCAGGCCGTGTCATTATCGGCCTTAATTACTCTACGCTTTTCGGGTGTCTCTTTTTACTTGGAAATTTCGACGAGTCATCAAGCGTTTCAGCTTGTTTTAGCATTAACGTCTAGCGCAGCTGCCACTTGAGGGTCTCCACGCTTCGTATCGTCATATCTAGGTTAAGCGACAATGGCCATCCGTATACGCACCAGATTACGCTCGTCACATAAACACAAACTGAGACCACAACGACAATCATAAGGGTGTTCAATACGCTTCTGCGGATTGCACCTCATTTCATTGGACGGCCGAATTATGATCAAGCGTAATTCATCGGTAAACGTGGCTCGAATCGCTTGTCAACTGCAATATGAAAAAATGCGGTACATTCTCCCTATTATATTTCACGCCGCCGTGTTTATAACAGCAAGGCAGCACAGAGTAGCAAACATATGTGTAAGCTTCCAAGGAGCTTTGGTTGGCGGCAGGAAGGCCCCCCGCCCGCACTTCTCACGTCAGACCTTTCTCGCTGTATACCTGTATTGCAGCATTACAACGAGAAATGTCGATACGAAGATCGATATGCCTTCTCCTCAGGCAACGGCAGAATATGAGCCTGTGACATGGAACATATCCCACGACCGGTCTTGCCGGGTCGTACAGTGGTAGTGGAAAATTTGGAGGACAAAACGAATCTAAGCCCGCCTGCCCCCCTTATAAAATGGTGGGACACCCTCCTGTGGTCATTTGCAGATACTCAAAATCAACGCCACATGCAAGCAAGTAGAAAAAATGCACAGGATTTCACGTTAGCGACTTAACGGCCTATCGAGTCTAGAAAGATGAGATGCATTTGTAGCAAGGCATTGTTCAAGGGTCGATTAAGGATAGGAACACTGCAGTTTCGGGGAGGGGGAGGAGGGATCAAAGGTGAGGATTGCCGTGGCACTGATATGGGATGGCGGGTCAGTTCAGTCGATGCCGCTGCCGGCAATCATTTTCCCTTCGAAATATATATATATATAGATACACAACTAGCACGGTATCTTCGCAGCTGTGCAATTACAGGACACACAGTATCCATATAAGTCGTCACCGAATTGTCGTACATCGCCGTATGGAGTACTGACCTATTTTATATATATGCATATGCCATAGAAAGCATAACTGTCACAAGGTAAATTGGATCAGTACGTTCGCAATTAGTAACACATATAGACGCAGGACACACTTGGAATGAGTGGAATATCATCTTGCTCCTTAGTACTCAACACTTTTCCCAAAGAAATGTACATTGCTGTGGAGATGTAGATGAGCATAACACGTTCACATGTAAGCACTGTGATATAATGGACAGTCAGCGCTGTACGCATATTTTTCTATGTAGCAGGCTTTACCGTATGTCATGCTTAAAACTAGCCTGTAGTGGATAAACCTCTGGTTCGAGTCCCGCCGTACGACACATGGAGTGGATCTAGTCAAATATAAAGACCTATAAAGGAAGTGGTATCGACAGTTAGCGCTCAAACTCAAAATTTAAAGTTATATAATAATACTATTATAATAATAATAAATTAGGCTACGAATTTTTGCAGAATCGAATAATTTTTTTCTCGCATCCTCGCTCCCAAACTATGAGTAACTTCCAAGTTCCTAGCGGGAAAATGCTCAGAAAATGCACGCGGGATGTATAGCGTCTCGCTGCAATTGGCCAAAAAGCACTCGAAGCGCTGTTTCGACAATGCAAGCATTTCTCAGTACCCGTCATCGTCTGGATAAGTGAAGTCGCGTTCGGAGGTTTCCCATACGTCGACAGCTCGAACGGATCAGGCATCTTTCTGTTTGATCATCGCCGTGTCGTGTCGTTCACCGATCACACGTTGGCGTCCTGCTCGCTATTCTCAAAATCTTAACTATGTTTACAAAGGTGTACAAAACAAGGTTTGCCCTAACATCTATGCTGAACGATTTGACGCACTCGCACTCTCATATGATAACGCGGCTACGCCTATCTGTCCACTGACTCGATATTTTCTATGTGATTTGTGGGTATCTAAGATTTCCGAACGTCGACAAGAACTGAGCTTTATTGTTTTGGCCGGGAGCGGCGTTCCACAGAGATACGACGTCTGTGTGGACCTCATTCTGGTTGATCCAAACGGCGCACCTACCTGAACGAATTTGGGAATTGTCAACATTCGAGCCGTCGACTGCTATGAATAAGGGCGCTGCCGGAGGGCTACAATCATAACGGTATAATAATACAATGTGTACATTAAGCGTCCCATGGTCGTTGGAGGGTGTGCACCAAGTTCTCAGTCAAGATTAGCTTGCTTTCATTGGAAAGCTACGTTAATTCCGTATAGAGACGTTACATTGGATGTGTGGAAAGTTGAATCTCGTCTGGGAGAGGGCCGAGAATACGATGATGCCAGGAGGCCTTCGCCTTTATAGCCATTGCAAGTAAGTGTGCTAAGCAGAGGACGGACGAGACAGGCGGACAGAGCTTAGTTAGCCTGCAGGTTATTGAACGACGATATGTTGTAAACAATGCTACGATATATATATATATATATATATATATATATGCTTCAATCGCTGTACTAACCGATTACCTGCTACGGGCATTTCAGTCACTTAGTGTCATTTTCACAAAATCACACCAAGTATGTAGCTGTATATATATATAAATATATATATATATATATGAAAAATCATATCATCTGTCCTTCTACGACAAGGATGTCTCCCCTAGGTGTTTTCGAAGATCGCTGATCTGGTCTGCTATTATAATTCGCCACGGCGGTCCCACTTTTATGCAAATAATTTTTGTTTCTAGAATTCAGAGTTTTCTACTCAAATGATTTGCTCCGTTTACACCAAAATTGTGCTCGTATATAGGCAGCTGATGTAGTTTAGTCTGTTGGACTGGTAACATATAACGTCATGCTATGTACTAAACCAAATTTGTTGACAGCTGCGTACACTAAGTGGTCGAAGTCGTTAGACCTGGACGTAAGCAACGATATTCCGCGAGAAAATGTTGTATCACTTATAACTTGAATTTCGAAACTAAAGTTAAGCTGAATTTCGTTTGAGTACCCTCGGGGCACTCAACACCATAACCGATACTAATACAGACACACATACGAGGTTATGTTCGTTGTGAGGATCACGCCGTCCGCAGAATGAACGCGAATGTGAGATCATAACGTTGGGTGTACAAACAAGGTGGGTTCAAAATCTACTTTTCAAATATGACAGCCGCCGATGTTCATATTCTAGGGTGAAAAATACTCTCGTTTACTCTAATTGGAACCTTGCGTCCCTGGTCGAGACTGGAATAGTCGATGAATCGGTTAGCCAACAAATAGAACTCTTAACATAGCCATAGTCAGACGTTGCCACTGGTGTCCATGTCACCTGACGGTGAAAAATTTTCACCTTAGTTAAGCATCTAAGGCGTCCTCATTGTGGAAAAAAGTAACGCTGAAGTGGCCTATTTTGGACTTCTTGCCACCACCGCAGTACGTTTCGGTGGTCAGCCGAATGCCGACTCAATTCCTTTGTCAGTGGTCGCCTTGTATCCGCCAGGTTAAAATGTGATTTCAACGGTGCCAAACCCTATCTAAGAAGGCAGTGTTTGAGTGATATGAAGGCGCAAAACAGCGTGTTTGGTTTATCAACGAAACTGCAGTTGTCTTTATTCAACGCTTAACTTGTCGATATGTCATCGGGCCGAGGGATTCGAACCTCCGCTCAACGGCTCCCCGTGGTGACCTGTAGCACTGGAAAAGACCGAGTAACATCCAGTTATCGAAGGGTATTTCTCTGATTTTCCTATTTTATTTCAGCGCCGTGAACCACTCGCTTAGTAAGACTCGGAAAGGAAATTGTGCTGACACTTTCCTCATGTTTAGCCGAGAAGGCTGCGCACTCAGCGGGCATGTTATATGAATATGAGTGCAAATTGGCGCTGCGTCATATTCTACTGCGCCGTGCCTGCCGATCGCATCTGTTCGCTTCCTGCTAAACAATTCACATCGATGCGCTCGTCGATGCTTGCGATCGAGGCCACGGCGTTCGCATTTGTTATTTCTGCCCTGCGAAGACTAGCTGTCCCCCCCCCCGATTTTTCTGTAACAGGAAATCGATTAGAGTTCGCACATCTAACCACTGATCAGCCCGTTAAGATTCTGATAGATGTCTACGAAGTAAAGCTGTGACTATGCTGAGACTGGTTAGCTATTGACTCAAAACCTTTCATCTCAGTCACGTCCGGATTAGTGAGTGACGCTGTTTGGAGATGCAATCCCAGGATACGTTCTAGCTGCATTCGTCGACAACTCTGCATCAGTACGGAGTGACCCCTTTGAAGGGACATTTCGATTAGCGGCGCTCTGCCCGACATTAGCCGGTGTGGCGTTCACCAAGGGCGTCACGATACAGCTACCTTGTTTCGTCATACTCAACGACCCCACTGGCATCACATTACCAGACGCCTAAGTGACAGATACAATGTAGCTCTAGTTACAAAAATATTAATCCGGGATTTACGGCCTGGAAATTTAGACACTGCTTGCGTGCACCAATTGAAACCTACCAAATAGCAGTAGATGTTTGGTGTTCGATACAGAATATCGCTTTTGTAATATAATGATACTGTCAGTATCGACGCAGTAATTCTATTTCCAACAGCTATGCGTAAAGCTAACGTAAACTGAAAAGTAAAGTAAATTAATTTCTACTTTTTAAAGTAAATTTCCCTAGCTGACTCACATATGTGACGTTTGTTTGTCGACTCTGCCGCCTCGAATCCCCAAAACAGCCCCACCTCCGAACGAAACCAGCCGTTGTATTAAATACATAGGTTATGGGTGTATCTCGGAAAAAGTGTGGCCCCCTACTCGGGCCACCGAGTACGCAGCGTCCAAACTGGCGTAAAATAGTTCCAGCTACTCGAAACTTTTTCTAAGGAAACGGCTAATTATTGTAACGATAATGGGCAAGCGACTGTGGCAAAATGACAATTTCATTCTCGCCATGAATGTACGGCGAAAAGTTCAGCCTGTTCGGGAAGGCACTAAGGAGGTGCTCATGTGTTCGCAAACGCTGATTAATGCATTTTGGACACATTTCGGTCCATCAGTTTACTGTCAAACCCGGGATTTTCTGCTAATCATACTGACCGACTCACAGCACTACCAAGCATGAGTCCATTGTGTGGTACAGTCACCCTCTGTGGACAGCTAATTAGTTCAATTTTAATTGTAGTACTGATCGATTTTATTCGCCTGACATTAAATACCTGTTTGCTGTAACCGACTATTATCATCTCACATATAATATGTGAGAACCAAATCTCGCCAATGTATGAAACACAAGATTATCTATCGAATTGTAAAGGAGCTCGTCCCCTAGATCCCAAATCAAATTATAGATTCAACCTGGCACATTTGGTCTGATCGTCAGATCTACTATTTTCTCAGCTGTTTTCTCCCAGTCACCTACAAATAGCCATTTTGCCATACCACTATATCAAATAATAATTGTTTTTCGAGCTGACCCTCAACTGTTCCGCTATCTAACAGGCCTCAGCTTTTAACCTTTAGGTATTACTATGAGAACCCGTCGGGGCTCACTATATCATAATAAATCATAATAAATAAGCTATTATCAATGAAGCAATAATCAACAGAAGCTTTTCGAACTTTAGCCAAATGTCATACGCATCCTCGTGGACCGTGATCATTCATCGTTTAGCTGCGTAGTGAAAGCTTTTTAAATATTTTGTTCTAGTTCTCTCATGATATTCTGCTTATATATATATTTTCGACAGCTTCATTTGTCGAAAATTCCATAAAGGCTGACTCCATGCCAATATACCAGCTGTGACCTCGCTAACTGTGTATATCGTCAATGTCGCCGTTACCAGTAAACTGTTTTGTGCTGCTCTTTGATGTTTTCACACGAACACCTTGAGAACTCAGTCATTGTAAAACAAAGCAGCTCACTTTATCTCCCTTGCACTCGTAAATAAATTGTGCCGCCTTTATTTTAATCGAATCAAAATACACTTAACCTTGTTAGTGTGCCTGTTCAATTCCCGTTATTAAGTCGTTCTTCGAGGCGCATTTGCATGAGGCGGATACCGCAGTCATATTATCGTGGAATCATCTGTCTATTCATAACATTATCAAGCTGTAATACATCTTGCCTCCTGCGCTCCGCACTGCTCTAACTGGCCTTCCATCGTCGATCTGGGCCGTATTGATGTTGTCGGTACGTATCACTGCAATCAAGATCGGAGCCTCTCCCCCGCAAAGCATAACCTTGAAGGGGATTCGGCAACTGCAACGCTGCTTCAGCGGCCATAAACGGAGTATATCGGAGAGTAAACTCGCCAATCGCATTGACTCTACTCGGGACGTTCTGAAGATAAAGACAATACCGAACTATCTATCTATAGCCGTTTGTCGTTCATTCGATCCTGACTGGCTGGATGACACCACCTGATGGAGCGGGCCCTCAACTATAGGTGAATCTCGATCGATTCGTCTCTGCACCAGATTCACATTCGTCTTTATTCGAGCTTTGCAGCTGAGAGCAGAGCAAGTCAGGGGGAATTTAGGTGGGACGGCGATTGCCGTCAACAATCTGTTGGTTTTCCCACCGGAGAAGTTCATCTGTAGGCGTTCGTCAAATCAGCGTCCACTGAAATTCGAATGGGCGGAGTGAACCATGTGGACTTTAGCCGCTTGATATCATCGGGCTCATCTGGTCCAACGTCGCGATGGAAACGATACCCGAAGCGGCTTATGGAAGCGAACAGCAGTCGTTAGATAGAGGAAATTACAGCAGGGATTACTCGTCCGACAAAGGTTGCCTAACTAGTAACTACTAATAGTTATACCTGTGTAGAGAAGGTAGCTGCACTCCGTGGCTCGTCACTTAACGGCGGCTTGACGTGATGAACACGTAACGAAATTCGCATGTACATTGATGACCTTCGGTTAACAATGAAATTATGAATAAAAAAAAAGGCCACCGAGAAATGCAAAGCTGTTTCCGAGCAAGAAAGAGCATTATCTCTTGTATAGTTTTCGTCATCGATTTCATAGATACTCGTTGCGGCTTAAACTTGATGCTATTGAGCGAACCAACGACTGAGTCGGGATAGGAAACAGGGACGACTATGACCATCCATTGTGATATGCACGTTTTGAATATGCAATAAATATATATATATATATATATATATATATATTGCGTGTGGTACATTCGATATCGACCAAAAATACATTTATGTATATCGAAACCTTTTTAGCGGGGCGTAGTAGGTTACCAGCGAAAACATGTAAAAATCAATTTGGATTGGATCACCGAAAATGACCACAGGGAAGCCACATCGTTCAGCGGATCTCGTTATATCTCTCGTGATCCAATGGCGGCACCGGTCATACAGGGCACTCTGCTGTTCCGAACTCGTTCGCTGAGGGCTACTGCCGAGTTTCATTTTGATAGCTCATATATATATATATATATATATATATATATACATGTGTGTGTAAGTGTGTGTGTGCTGGCTGGCGTAGCCTAAGGAAGGGAGATCAATACGACGCTCGCCACTTTGATGGGGACAGCCTCGTTCTCTCAACGACCGCGCTCGGTTTCATCGTCCCTCGTCGTCGGCCACCGATCAAAGGCAACGAACAACACGCACACGAAATCAATGCGACACAACGATCATAGGTAGGTTTCATCCTATCGTGAAGTGTCGTGTCGACAAACTCGAAACCTCATGAGACAGACGAGCCACGAATGCATAGCTTAGCTTTTGACTCCGTCATAATCCAAAGTTCCGCGTTTGCAGGGCAAAGCTCCCCACCGAATCAACGTTGACATCATTTCCGACTGGCTTGACAGCATCGCTATCTCTACGATGTGCAGCATTCATGAGATGCGTCATACCAAATGTGTATACATTGTCCGCAATCTCTATGATATCGCGCAGTGAAACGCCCTGCGACCGCTCCCAGAAGACAATCTGAGAGCGAGAACAGCGAGAGGAGAGACAGAGAGAGAGAGATAGAGAAATAGAGGCTGAGATCGAGCAGTAATTAGAGCCGACGGGAGTACGTCAGCCGATGCTAAATGATCCAACAAAGATAGATTGTCGTAGTATTGCAGATTACGAGTGCACGCCAACCTCCTGCGAGAAGACGTGGCCACTATCAAGGGCCGTCTCCCGCTGTGTAACCGCGCTCAGCTGGCGATTCGCAATTAGCCGGACAGCTTATATAGGCACGCATGGTTAATACTACTGGGACCTGCGGCCCATGAGAAACATCGATTCGCATTGGCCGCATGCCTTTGCCTGCTGTGTAAACAGAGGCGGCCGAGTGGAGAAAACAAACTCTCGGGTGAATCGGGCCGGCGGCGGCGTTCATATCATATCACGTTACTGCGGTGTCTCGACTACCGTTTTACTCTTGCCATGAGCGTCGAACTCATGAAGCTGTCCGAGATTTTCGGTTACATATAAAGATCTATAAATATGTGAACGAACGGCATTGAATGAATGACAAATTCGTGTTACAGATACCGCGCTGCAGCAATAGCGGATTTCAGCCATTTTTTTTCATCGGAACGGGAGAATTCTGCCGGGCGAAGTCGCATGAATTTATTTTAGTTAGACCTTGTTATAGCCAAGGTCATCTACGCGGATTGTGTGTGACGTATACAATGTTTATGTTATTTTATATGTCTCGAACACCTTTTCAGGCATCGCACTGTAATAATGTCTCAGTGTCATGAGGCGGAGAGGCTGCTAACTTCAATTTTAAGTTATGCCGTGCAAATGGGATAACGAAGTTTCAGTTCGGGCAGACCGGCTTCTGCAGAGCACCGTGATGAAAGGCCGAGAAAACTCGGACAGGGAGGTTTTTGATACAATAACTATTCAATAAAAATTGCGAAAACCTGCCTAGTGCCGGCCGACTAGCGTTAAGATCGACACGAAGCGCTATAATGTATACAGGAGGTATGTATATCAAGCGGATAATCCTCATCATAAATAACAAACGAAGTAGGATTAGATGGAATTGGCTGACTTTTTCAACCATCGCCCGTAGGGGCCCAAGGGTAGAACTCCGTAACGCAATGGTGGAATCGAAGCTAGTCTTTCAACAGGATAGTATTACGTGGCTGTTCATCTCGTTCGTATGCAATACAAGCGCCAGTTAACAGAAAACGACGCTACTGACAACCCTTGACAAGGTACGTTTAAAATGCAAACAATTTTATGAGAACGTGCTTTGAAAAATAGGCTTTGAATCGGTGTGAACACAATTGATTAATAATTCTCCAAACAGCTGTCGATCTTCTGACACCTTCAGCCCCCCGCGTTCTACACGTTCGACACCTTCTAAAATCCTAATATTTATGTCAAATTTTGGCAGCCATGACACGTTTCTACGCTGGTAGTAGTAGTAGTGGCTTGTGGCGAGCCGTGTATGTCTGGATACGTACAACAAACGCATGTTTGTGTTCGTCGCAAATGATTCACCTCAACCTGTTACGGTGGTGAAATGTGCTTGTCCGTCGCCGAGAAGAGAAGGTCCTCGGCCGGTTTTGACACAACGTTGTCCGAACGGCCAACGAAGCTAGCCTCGCCCAGGCCAAAAGCTTGCTCGTTCACAACATCCAAATCGTCTGACGCGTGTCTACTATTCGGCTTATGATTCACATGGTACAATTCGGTCGGTACAACTCAGTGATGAGCGCATAGAGAAAGCATCAGTTCAGGTTCGATTTCCGATGACGCACATTGTACGCCTTTCTCAATGGGTTGATAAAAACGAACGGAGAGGTGGCCACTGTGAAATGATCAAATGAGATCGGCTGTGCTGTATAATAGGGCCGCTGACTGGTGAAAACTGGTGATCGCTGTTAACCGGCACTTGCTGGCGGATATCGGCCTTCAGTGGCATCGTTCAGATATTTGGGGACATGCACAACGTTCTGTGGTACGTCAGTTGGGCCAATATAAGCGTTACGTTTAATATAGAATTTGTTAGCTGTGCAGTATTCAACGCAGGACATCGCTATTCACCGATAGGCACAAAATCACAATTCAAGTGAACTGTTTGCTTTGCCCTCCCGATGACATTACACCCGCATATTCTCATATTACTATTATTCTGAATAAAGCGAATTTCAATTACAAGAAAAATTACGCTGTTCGTCGATATGAGCGGCTTATGTGCTAATGTACACTCATTGAGTTGGACATATCGACCTTTGATTGGTCACTCCTCCGTCATTGAGCCTGTACAACGGTGTTGCAAACGGACGACGATATATACTGAGGAGTCGAACATCATGACAGCATATCAAAAGATTAACGCAAAATTTTTAAAAAGCTTAACTTTCGATGACGATGAAAGTCTACGTAGGCAGTTGTGAAACCGCTGTAAAATATGCAAAAGACCGCCCGTTATGAGCAAGTAACGACGATAGACAAATCGAATGAGCAGTTTAGCTAATATTTTTAGGTAATGTGAAAAATTCGTACACGAACAACAAAAACTGTCCGGCACGTTAGGCAGGACATATTAATTGTATGCATGCGTGTAATTATCATATATATATATATATATATATTTAAAAAAAATAAGCGTTTGTTAAGTGAAGGGCTTATATGCTTGTAAAGGTCAACGGCCAAACAGTCATTGACAAAAATTAAGGGCAAAGTTGCTTGACAAAATCGTCTATGCTATTGACACTGCCACTACAGGAATGAATCAGAAAAACTTCAATGAAACAACCAGCACAGGTAATTCATGTGGTTGTCGTCAATTCTACCCTTGATTTTTAGCAGAATGCTAGACGAAGCCTTGCTTCTCATGGGGATCACAGCGAAGGAGCGGAACATAGGCTTTATTAGGCGGAGCCCACCCAACCAGTTCAAATTTAGCTATTGTGCCTACTTAGTAACCGGCAAGAATATGATTCGATGTCAGACACATAATGACCATATAGCGAGGGGCTGTGGGAGTGACGGATGCATGTAAAAGGTCGCTCTATAGAATTGAAATTAACTGTTTTTCGAGATGACCCTCAGCTGTTCCCCTATCTGACGGGGCTCAGCTCTTAACCTTTTAGGTATCACTATGTGAGGACCTGTCGGGGCCACTTTTGCTTATTCTCTTCCTCACTCGTACCTGGCAAGTATCTTCAGATAAAGAAAGATGATAAAGAGCTCCAAAGATTCTCCAATGCGTCTGACAGGATTTGAACCCAACACACACGTCCCTCCGGTCTAGCAGTCCAAGACGCTCACCACTAGACGACCATCCAGGGGACATAGCAATGAAATTTGAGCCAAGTGAACACTACTATCGCCACCGACGATAACCGTAGATAACCAGTCAGCCACCCCGCGCAGCTCGCAGAGAGCTTCCAGAACTAGAAGGTCTCAATGGCCCGTTTTGCCATCCTCACAGGGTCGGGAACACGCGAGAATGTTTTCCAATAGGAAATTAGTCACAATTGCCCCCAACACTAGTCTACTCGATGAATGGATGAGAGAGTTCGTTGTTCCTGTTGAGGTTGCACGAAGCATGATGTGTTGATCAGACATTAAAGTGACCATCGATATTGCCGGCTCTATTGAGCTGCAATGGATTTCTTCCGCTGATTGGCAGCTACAAAGGCGACTGCCAACGACAGTGTTTCGTTGATTTTGTTGTCGACAATGTTAGATAAATCGTGGAGACTTTGGCAGCTCGACAGAGATGGTGTTGTAATATTCAGAAGAGGAAAATGGTTTCAGATTGGTTCGTCTCTTTGGGCGGTCTCTTCACACGTGAGCTCTCTTCATACGGCGCGTAATACACGAACATAATTCACATGAACCGCGAACACTGAAGTCGTCGACACCCATTCACGATATGTACGGTGGTCTTATGCGTAGATCATTTGTGGACGTCATGTCCACCAGGGCTAATTAGCTCATCGTTGAGTGGTCATAATGAGAGACATAAGACGAAGTTTTGTACAGAATTTAACACACGTAGTGAAGACGAGCAAACAACATCTGTTTGCCGTACGACTGACTTGCTATTATTCAGCTGTCTCCAGTGAACTTTAATATCGACTCGTTTACGCTAAGTTTTCTTTATGTTATTCGTTTATAAGGCTGTACGGGTATATGAATCACCATAATATCATATCTCTGCGAAATTCTCTATCTTCCGTCATCGTTGCTAGAGCTAGACTTTCTAAGGGTGTCAAACCTAGGACTTGGTTAGATCAAAATGACACTGAGCTCTATCGATTAATCAGAGCCATTTCTGCGTCTTGACGGTTTCAACATAAAGCGTATACACATTGATAGGTAGCATTATGTGCTATATGTTATATTGCACATTTGCATTTAAGGGGTCTGTCTTATGAAGCGATGCCGAAGGCAGTTATACAGCGTGCGTAAAATGCTGGCTGACCGTCGTACCGGAAAATTGACTACGTTTTATTGGGTTACGTTGGTGTATACATATTGTAGGACAACATACCTGGCATTGAAACGCACCCAAGCTTCAAGGTTTTCGCTGAAGTTTCCTCCCCTTTGGCATAACTTTAGCGAAGTTTTCTCATCAATTTTTGCTTTAACATACACGATAGTGTCTAAATGTTTATTATATATATATATATATATATATATATCGGCAAAAAAAGAAAATTAGAGAAATACTGCAAGAAAAGATTCAGGTTTGTTTTCAATAGGGTTGCTTAACTTTCAGAGCACCCCGTATGTCAGCAATAGTGGCCAATTGTCGTAAACACGGCGATCAAGACAGCCGCGAGACGACAACGCTTCGCCCAACCGGCGAACGATCGGCCGAGCGCTATTCACCCAAAGGAGTTGTCCACCGGTATCTGGCCCGCCGTTGACACTGCACCTCCTACAGACGTCGGCTACACAATGTGTTTGCGTGTGTGGCTATCAATCAATCTATCTATCACTGCTATAAGAATCGAGGTTATGCCAGCTGGTCGAGACATCGGCCACATGCAATACCCGACACTACTGAGCGCTACTAGTTGATGAAGTGAGGTTGACGTGAAGTTGATCGGAACTCGTACCTCGATGCAGGCGCGTGCCAGACTCGGAGTGAGTTCTTACGAACTCAGCGCTGAAGCGAACGCGTGGCTTGGCTTATCGAATATGAAGAACGGCATTATAACATCAGTCATACGTTGATCATCGAAATGGTGTCGCATCAAGCACCTCAAGACATCGTCGTGCATGGACAGCGTCGTACAAACCAGTCCACTTCATCATTATACGCGGCTATCGCCATGACGCCAGAACAAGCGATACAATTCAAGGCACACGTGTCGTCAACGCGTTGAACAAGAGGTAGAAAGCCTCAAATGAAGTTCAAGCTTGTACTGGTTCAATGTCACTGCAATCGAAATTCAATCGCGTCGCTGCTTGACGCGAAAATGAATCGAGTTTTCGAAACATCAACACTCGCACACACGAGCATATTAGCTCAATTTAATCAGCGCGAGACAATGCGGGGTCGTGTGTCGGACTGTCTGCTGTGGAGATCAGCGTCTTCATTGCTCCTGAGGCTGCTGTGCTGGCTAAACCTCGGTGGGGAGTTGTCCTGTTTACATTATCTAGCTACACAGTTTTATGTGGCATCATTCGAACGAGAGACTACTTTATCAGCCTATAGGTAATAATAATTAATAATAATAATATCTGATGGCTAAACGCATCAAATAGATGAGAATGCATACTTCCTCTGCGTGAGCCAAACGACAGCCGCCATAAGATTAAGCAGTGGAATGAAGCTTGCTGCAGTACAACACAGCTACTATAACTACCACTACCACGAGAGAATACGGACAGGTGAAGCAACATAATATTGCTTTAGCAAATACAGAGGTCATTTTCCAGCAGTGTCAATGGTGTGGGTAGATCATTTTTGGGGTGGCGGGAAATAACTCCGGGATCAATGAATATAGGCGATGTGATTCAAAGTCACTAGGATTTTCGTTTTGATAAAGATTGTTCTACAGGGTATCCGTTCGTGCCTAATTTGCGTATTGCATTTGGTGTGCGTGTTCTTTCTCAATGAGAACTCACTAATCTGTCGTCCTGAATGG
The DNA here is from genome assembly GCA_019614645.1 of Stratiolaelaps scimitus. Taxonomy (NCBI): domain Eukaryota; kingdom Metazoa; phylum Arthropoda; class Arachnida; order Mesostigmata; family Laelapidae; genus Stratiolaelaps; species Stratiolaelaps scimitus. The sequence goes on from JABWDB010000026.1 coordinate 3,206,722, forward strand.
ACGTCATCTAAGTGGGCAACATCTATTTGTTTTAAAGTTAGCCAATACTGGGTTCCGAAAATACAATCGATCACGTTTGGTACTTGGTCAATTACTTTTATTTATTTATTTTCTTATGACGGCGAATGTGCAGTTCAGCTCGAAAGCGAACTATCCCTTGGCTGATTTGTCGATCAGCTCATTTTAAGTGAAATCGAATTTCATGGGTCTGGACAATCCACCCTCAGAGATTCTCTGTTTGTCGACCACCGATGAGCACGGGGTACTTCACACCATAGCAAGAATTGACTATTGGGGGCTTGTATTGAAGTCGGAGCTCTTTACCTTCTTTGGGAATCCCGGTCTAAGGATGAAGCTTCGCAATCTGCGAGGGTTTGCGAGTCTGGTATGTTTAGATGGAATTAGATGTGATTATCTATTCGTCTTGTTTGTCTAATGTAGTACAATCGCTATACGCTTTTAAGCCTTGCGTGCTCTCGCTCTGAGCCGGGCGAGAGGCCGTGGCTGGTTTCTCGTCTCGAAGACGAATGCTGCTCTCGATTCCAATCGCCGCACGGCCCCGTGGCCTATTTTAGGAAATAAACAAATCTAAGTAGGCAGGAAGTACGGGTTCAACCATCTCGATGGACATATGACATTGAAAATTCGCCCCTTCACAACTTGCTTCGTTTCATGAACGTGATTAAACTTAGACCCTATCCGATGAACATTAGTAAACACGGCGTGTGTTGGCCCAGTGAGGGTCAGCTTCTACCTTAGGTATTTTATTTATACTATGCATGTCCAGCCGCTACCACACGAACTGCACACGCGCAGTTGATCATTAACTATTATCTATACCCCACCATACCCTCACCAGCATATTCGCTTCCCTATACCCCGATACGTGCGCAACCAAATCGCCATTGAATTCGACTCATAATCAGTGGCACAAGCATAGTAAAGATAACACTAATAATCGCAGCCTTAGCTTATCAGCCGCAACAGCGGTCAGAGAAGTTTATATATATATATATATATATATATATATACATATATATCAGGAGAAGGAGAGAGAGATGCTCAGATAACAACAGTGTGTTTCTATTATTGTTATTATTATTATTAATAATTGATATCTCTGTCCGAGTTAACCTTTTTGATTATTCGCTTTGTCGGCTGCCCACGGTTACCACACATTCTCAACCAGATCGTTTCGATTTTGGCACCCGAGCGATTACCACCACATCGCACTGACGCTGTCGACGACCGGCGGGACCCGCTTTTGTTGTTGTTGTTGACGACGGCTGTTTCTGTTTTGCAGCTTGATCGGGTTTTGACAGTTCAGTGTGACTGTACACGCTCTGATTGTCTGACTAAGTCGTTCAGACATTTGGCGGTAATGGCTGGCATGTCAACATGGTCAGCACCAATCGTCATGGTCGCCCCGGCATGAACACTGATCAACAGCTTGATCTAATCTGGTCTGATCCTCCCTCCGGCCAAATCGCTAGCTCCATTTGTAACTGTGGCTATACGCCTTGCACAGCTTCAATCATCATCGTGTTGTTAGGTATCACTAAACACAGCGACACGACATGGGCGGTAGTGTGACGCGGACGATCGAACAGAACCAATGAGCTGTCATTCAACTCTTTGGAATATTACGTCAGGGAGCGTATGTCTGTATCTGCCTAGTCACCGGCGAAGTGCGATGGAGAGGGGCCGCGGTTATCGCGTTTGAACATCGGAGGTTATTATGGGTGTTGGCTACGTTGATCGACATTTACGGCAGATCCACTTCTCAGACGCCGGTGACATTCGGGTGATGACGTGAACGCTGTACGAATGAATGCAGATACGAAGGCTAAGCCTTTGACAGGTAGTAGATTAGCTGACGGCGTCGTCGAAACAAGGCCAAAAAGCAAATGTATCCACAGAAGCTAACCTTTGCCGTCAAGCGGATGATTGTAGCAGCCGAAGAAGGCCGTTCCGAAGTATGCCCAACAATATCGAAGGAGGTCCATTTTTATTATTTACAACCATCAGCTATTTATGTACTATGGTGTAACCAATTGATAGGTCACCATTTTTACAGGATGGCATAGAAAAGTCATTTTCTAGTTTTAGTTGACAGTCAAAGTTGGCAGCCAATTTCACTATTGTGCTCCTACGTATACCCCCGCGAAGCCCCCATGTCAAATGGTAGTATATTTGCAAAGGGCAATCAGCACTGTGCGCCGCCAGACGGAGGCATTGGTCAAAGGAATAATTTCAAAGGAACTCGACATTCATTCTCGTCGTCGGCTAACTGCGGACAACGAGCTCATCTCACTTGTTGTTATTGTTGCTGTGATTGTTGTTGTTGTTTTTGTGGTGATTGTTGTTGTTGTTCAGGCGGTCAACGCGTCGATAAAGTGTACAGGGCTGAGTCTCTGGCTGTCGAAAGCCAGAGGCGGCGGGTTCGAGCCCCGCTGCGTGACATGTAAGACAGCTCACGAAATTTCACGAAAGCATTGTGAAATTGCAGCTCCTTTAATAAACCAATAAAGCTTTACCTTTAGGTACGTGTGTTGTAAGTTAATATTTACATATCAGGTAACATGTACGACACATGATGGAAATTAGTGAGACCAAATTGTGATCACAGGTGTGTGTGTGTGTGTGTAGGACAAAAGAAAACGTAGCTGCTGTTAATGCCCCTGGAGATATACTAATCGCAGCGTCGGGCGGACAACAGGCCTCCGTCGCTCACGAAAAATTCAGGCCCGAATGCGAACTGTTGTTTGCGCCGAAGAACAACGCTGAAGGCGAGGGGGATTGCCGGGGAGGGGGGGGACTTTATAAAGGTCTGTATATTAACCGGCGACATTGAGCTCTCGGGTTCATAACTAGACTCATGAGGGCATGGGGTTTACGTTCACAAAAATATTTTTACGTTTATTCAACATAATATTACAATTTGTTGTCACTTTCGATAAAGCTTTCGAGATGAGCATGCTGTGAAAAGTGGCCCGTCGAAGTATTGCAGGCCTGTATAGTGATCGACATGATGGCTTCATCTGAGAATCTATGCCGCGTATTTCTTGTTAAGACCACTGAAAATCTGCTCTTTTTTTTTGCTGATCCGGCTCGACTACCAGCGAGAACGGCAACAGTATGGTTCGACGTTCTATAATACAATGCAATAGTACTAAGGTGACCCGCAGCGAGAGATACATAGTAGATTCGAAGGAAGGGAAAACCGCCACCTGATTCAAGCCTGGCCTCTGCCAGATACGAAGCATATCGCTGGCGTCCCCAGCCGTCAATTTCGATATCTATGTCAACTATCGCTTGGCCACTCGACAAGAAATCGTCGATCGTCGCTCGGTCGCTGTCAGCCGCGAAGCATAGACGTGTGTCGTCGATAATCGCCAGCGTTTTCCCGCAAACAACGACCAGATGGGCGGACCAGTGAACTCCTGGCGTTCGGCATTAAGTGGCAACATCTGCCATCACGGCTTGTTACACTGTCGTGCTGTATAAAAGTGCACAACTTTCAGCTATGAACCTTAAAAGATCGGTTCCTACCTGATCCGCTGTAACCAGTCAGCTGTTGATGATGATCTCGCTCAGGGTGGTGGCAATGTTCACTTTCCTTGTTGCCACCAAAGCACACCGAAACATAACAGTCGAGAAAAAACAGGCCAAAATCCGATGACCGCCCCCAATGGAGCAGCTGTATGAATTAGCACATTAACTGATGGTCGAGGTATGATGACTCACAAACAGGCACAAACATACTCACAAATACACACTTGCTCCAGGATACTCCCGGGTGGTTATGATGTTTACTTGTTCTTGTTGTTGCTCACAGTCGTTTCTGTATTTATATCGCGTTGTTGCTATTCTCGATTTGTCAACCGACCCGAAATTAGCCCAGCTGCTGCCCAGCTACCCCGCACATCTTGGTGAGCCGCAGTTGGGACCAGCCGCAGAGACGAGCATACTTGAGCAGGGGGAGACACCCAATCAACTTCGGCAGCCCTACGACAACGAAGGCGACCACATGGCGAGGGTCGGTCACAACGACGACCGGTCTCGAATGAATGGTGAAAATCCCTTCGAATGCTCAAGCAATCAACCACCGGCCAACTGACCAACCAAGCAAACAGTGCACGGAGCAGATATAGGTACCAAGGGACATACACAGGCTGGCCCAGACAGCGAACGATGACGGCGGCAGCAGCAGCACTTGATGTTGCTTGTGGTGGTGGTGGTCACGTTTTTTTTACCAAATGTTTGTTGCTGCCGCTGTTGTTGCTGCTGCTGCTGTTTTGTGGCAATGATGCAACAGGCGGACGGGTACAGCGGCGGTGGCGGCGGCGGTGGCGGCAATTGCAGATTGTGCTGTACGCCTTGATAATTTCACTCTCCGCCTAAGCGGTAAGCCACTGCAGCGAGAAGACTCCACTGAAGCTGTAGCGCCGGCACTCGAAGAACTGCCGCCGAACTGCGACAGGGGCTATCGCCACCACCGCTGCAGCTGCAACTGATACAGCTGCTGGTGCTGGTGCTGCTTTAGCGCTCAGCCAGGTCGGTGTCCGCCCGTTCAGCCGTCAGCCCGTTGTGAGTGCCTGCCGTCGTCAGCTGTATACGGTGCGCACCGTGACTCCGGAACGGCCGGAGCGCCGGCAGCTGGAGTTGAGCTTTGAGTGGCAGCCACCGATGGCGCTGCCATAGCTCACGAGAGGGACACCAGCAGCCGGCGCGAAAAGCAACAATGCAAGGGCAACTCCGAAGGAAGAGGAAGAGAGAGAGGTAGAGAGAGTGAGACGGTCCACTCTCCTGGTTGACACTGTGCTGTCGCGGGGCGATCGCGGGAAAACGAGTGGACAAACGCGGTGGGAGTTAATGACGATTGAGTCGCTCCACAGACAGATGCTGGCGGATGAACGCGCTCATTCGATCGAGCTGAGAGCGGGTGATCGCCAACGAGAGAGAGAGAGAAAGAGAGAGAGACTGAACTGAATCATGACGAGAATAAATACGCTCTCGTCGTTTGGCCGTTGACGGCCCCTGTCGAATATTGGGATTTTGTGCGTTTTCCTTACCCCCAACGAAGTCCACTGTGCCGCCTGCCGTATACCAGAGTTCCCGGTGCGTTCGGTTGTGTAAGCACATTGTTGCGCGTGTATATACACACGGCGGCTAAGTACCAATGGTGATTTGCTTAGAAATCGCTGAAATCCCCCTCTTGACCCGTGTCGATTCGTGAACGGAACGCGTCTAACGTCAGACGGTCGCATGAACACAGCAACTAACGACACATTCACCCTAGAAGCTGTGCGTAACACACGTGCGTATGTATGGGGTGAAAAATGATGTGGTAGGCTAGCGGCGTGTTTAATTAGGAAATTCAGGGAGGCGGGAAAGAGAAACCTTGCACAAACATATTTATCAGAAGTGGTGACTGTTTTTTTTTGGAAAAAGTGGAATCCATTTTGAGAGTTGGACCTGGTGTCTTGTTAGTTCGATATGTATTTCTAAATGTCACTCACATCAGTGGTAGACACTGCTTGAAAGCGAGTGGCGGATGTCATAACTAATTTATACATATGTACACTTATTCCAACTTGAGTACTTTGTATTCTAAATTCTACCAAAACATATGCAGGTATATACATATACATATATATATATATTCTACAACGAACAATGGCGCCAAGAGTGAATCTGAAAGCTAAGTAAGGTAAAAATTTATTGATTAATTAGTGGAACTGAATTTTTACAACGCTTAAGTGAGAACAAAAAAAGCAAAAACGGTCATGAAAGAATCGCTAACTGGGTGTGGCAAAACCAATGAGAAGATCCCCAATGACAACGTCGAGAAATTACCAATTTATAAATTAAAGATATACAAACAAGTGGTACAAGCGAAATTATGGTGAAACAAACTACTATACTACCACCTAACTACTGAAGAGGTCACGGGAACTTCGTAGACCACCTAGTTTGGCAACATGAAAAATCAACGAGAAGCCTACGCGCGAACACAGCGTGATGCCGAAATATATGACTCTGATCAACACACTATTTGGGAATGTAAACCATCCGAATGGCCAAGGACCCTGTCAAAAGGGTATCTCGGTTGCTTGCCATCTGTGAACAACTGAGTAGAGAAGAAGGCTCGAAATGAACAAGAGTGCCTAGTTAACATGAGAGGATTCACCGTGAAAGGATCGAACGTTTTAGAAATGATAGAGTACAGGAGAGACGAGGGGGAATATGGCATTTAGCGAACAACTATATTGTGATTATATGTTAATTCTATCCAGTATAGAATATACACACATACTGTCTTGTCTAGTGAAGGAATGGTGCTACAACGTTGACCCTTTGGGCCTCTTCGACTGAGCAACGAAACTTGGTGGGAGGTCGTGGGGTTTAGTGTACAACCCTATTTCGAGTCGGGGAAACTCGACTGAGAGCCGACGGAATATCACACCCCGTGGCTGGGTTATACCGCCAGCGTATAAGATACCACAAATAGCGATCTCTAGGAAATAAAGGAATTGGGATAAGTTCTTGAAGCAATGCTGCTAGACCGCCGTGGTACCGAAGCCTTTCTGCCATGCGAAGTCCGCGTTCATATTTTAGTCTGAGGGCCACGGGGGGGGGGAGGCTTCCAGAGGCGACGGACGTGTGTAAATGTAAATATTGCGGGGATTATTTTCGGAAATCTCACGCCGATGTCTCACGCGCTCGATCAACATCTGTCACCTCGTAATCTAAACTTCGAAAGTTCAGATTCTAGCAACCGAGACGTGTCAAGCGGGGTATGACTCGCACAGCTCGTTAGGGTTTTGTGTGTGTGGTGCAGATCTTAAGCTCGCTAAAGCGTGAGTGAACAGTTATTGGTGACGGTGAACGCCGTACCTGCTCATCAACATAGGTAACTGCATTGTAATTACACCAAGAGTGTGAAATAAATGAAATTAACAATACGGTTCGAGTAATCATGTGAACGACAGGTGTTCGTCCACACAAGCTACCAGTGACGCCAGCTTACTCAGAGTTCGTTGGCAGAGTTCGTGGAAGCGAAAGATCGGCAGATATCGAGCCGGAGTTTTCCAATACGGATGCGATAACTAACGACAAATGGAAGAGGATAGGGAGTGGGGGGAGCAATGAGAATGGACCGGCCGCGTGTAGCTCGTTTTTGCAATGGCCAGTTTTCACCATGTTATGTGTGTCAGGGTAGAGGGCTAGCTCGAGCCCAACTCGAACTGTTCATGGAAATATTGCAACAATGTCTACAACAGATATCATCACGTTTGCGCACAACCGACTTCTCACGGATCCAGATCCTGGTCGACAAACAATCATATCACATGTTTATTCTTACCACGCGTGTGACTGGAGAGAGAGAGAGAGAGAGAGAGTATGCTATGATTGGATCGAAGTTATGTAACCCTGTACAATGAAGAAGCTGCTATATAAAGACGACTGAGAAATATACAATTCATAATAGGGTATCAGCACAGCCAGTGAACGGTAATGAATGACTTACATTACTTGTATTGTATATCGTGCTAGATAATAACCATTCTAATGATTTACAGCTCCACGAAAATGGTAAGTGCTTGTTCACGTTTAGTGACAACAACTAACAATGTCTGTTGGAGCGACCCGTCGTCAATGAAGCCGCTCAGAGGCATGCTCACCTATATACGATACTACTCGATGAGTAGGGATACAAATATCGGAAACTTGTGTCCATTTTCTACGTCTTACCTATACGTTCGCCCGGAGTTCGCTGTCCAGAGGCGAAATCACTCGACGGGGGAGTTCGTTTATACACGAAACAGACTACGCTGAGTTGATTGGAACGGTCCGTTTCGGTCGATAACATTGCTACCTTCGACCTCGGAGAGGGCATTGAAATGGGTGGCAAGCAGGACATTCGTCGTGCTCTCGGTCGCATGAGTTCCGGAGGCGTATCGCTATCGCAGGAACGTTTCGAAAAGTCGCTCCGTAGACGACAATCGATGATGCTTTGGGCCCCTCCTCACGTATACCCGGTAACCGCTTACTGCGTGCAGCCAACGTGTAGGAACCGGGTTGTCTGGGATTCGCAACGGGTCTTGAGCCATGTGGCGAACACTATCGAGACAATATACTATTAGGTCCCAATACTAATACGTTCTCGACTACGATATACTAGAGAATGGTTGGATGCAAAAAGTACAGGGACTAGGATCGGGAATAGCGACAAGATGAAACAATGGAGGCGGTGCAGATTGAAAACGATAGAATGCTTGAGAAAATAAGAAAATATTTGGAGAAAAGAATATGTTCATCAAATCTAGACCGCTTTCGTACCGCGTTCTCGGTAAAATTAGAAAAGTAACCGGGACTACAAGTGTTCGTGGCAAAAACAACAATTACTCAGGTATATATGCGGCTATGGTCGTAACCACGAGAAGAAATAGGTTAACACCAGTTTATACAGAGATTTCTTCACCGGTCTGTATAATATCATTAGGAGACAATTAACTATTCACAGCGAGTGATAATATCTTTAGCACACTAAATGAGCGACATATTTAGCTAGACTAGATTTCGCGGAGCCATATTTGCAGGTTGATATTGATGACGAACCAAAGGGGGTACTAACAATAAATTCTCCCAAAGGTCTCTATCGATAGAACCGCCTTCCATTCGGTATAAGAGTGGTCCCAGCTATCTTTCACGAGGTAACGGATAAAGTCACTGATGGACTAATGTGAGGAGGCATAGGCTTATCTAGATGACGGCATAGTTAACGGTTCTGATGTCGCCAAACATGATGCGAGACTTAATTAACTATTGCAGCGGATTAAAGAATGCGGATTCGAAGTTCGGTTCGAACAATGTAAATTCTTAGAAACGTCAATCAATTGCTTAGGATTTATTATAATTGCAAAAAGGCACAAACCAGATACGAAGAAAAGGCTATCGTGTACATCCTCTCACGTACTAATGCGTCAGAACCACGATGACTAAAGAGAATGATAACCCACTATTCAGCGTTTGTAATTACATTAAGGGAAATTCGTTGACCCCTTGAAGAACTCCTCCAGAAGGATACAGGGCATATTGGTTAATAAAATGCGAAAAATCATCAAATGTAACCAACAAAAATCCCACAGTCTGATCTGTTGCTCACGCACCACGATACGAATTACTAATTATACTTGCGGCTAACACTAATATAATATTCCAATAACGTGGTAACAGCACACCGACACCGATCCATTGTGAGCGAAAATATTATAGTTATACAGCACGTTATATCCGAACTAGCTATACCGGACAGAACTAAGAATGCACACGCTATCGAACAACCAGGTCTATTACAAGTCTTTGCGTGTCACAGATTCCGTAGATACATTCACGGACGAAAGTTCGCTTTCGGACCATAAGCCACTTCTAACTATTATATATTATATATTGTGGGCGGACACGACTCCCGGTCTGGATTAAATATCTACTAGGATATAAGTTCGAAATGCAACTCAGAGAAGCTGTGGTATATGGAAATGCTGACGCCCTATGGCGACTCATCACTCATGAGCAACAGATCTATGAAGCACCCGAAGATGAAGTTAGTGCACAAGTTGTGAAAGACCTCGATGATGTAGAATCCTAGAAATCAGTTATCGCCTAACGATAACTCAAGATGCCAGGAATCAAACGTTAATGATAGAGCTCGACAAGGGGCTATAGACTGTTTAATGGCCAAACATTTTGTCAACTAAAGAGCCACTGTTGTACCTCCATAATCGGCGGAATTCGCTGTCCAAAAGAAAAGGATGACTATTCTAATAAAAAAATAGATGTTAATCTCAAAGAGTATTCCACCGAAGCTATTAGAAGCATGATACGCCCAACATCTATGCAGCACTCAAACATGGCACTCATCTCTTGATTTTGCTGGGCCTCTAACATGCAAAATGTTTTTGATTGCTGTTAGCGCATATTCGATGGCCAGAAATATAATATCCTGAATTCAGGCACAACCTCCACAAACGGGTTGTGTCTGTTGTAGTGTGTGCCTGTGCTGCGAATGCTCTCTACAACATACATTCATGTACATTGAAAATCCGCGCACAATTCTTAGAGACAATGGCCCCCAATGTACATCACAGACATCCACTAATATTCTTAACCTAGCCGAACGACGTTAGGCCTAATCGAACGATTCGCAGATATATTTTCAGAGGAAATATTAGAAATGACGTCACATCCATGATTCGGACTTTGCCCATCGTTAATTCTTAATGTCCTATTATACATAAGCTTTCCAAATGCGACGTCGAGTGGACCGCCAAAAATTATTTCTTGAAACCAAACTGAGAACGATTCAGAATCTCTTAAAATTCAAAGACGAGAAGGCGGCGCGCATATATGAATCGTATACGAATGAACCTTCGACTGCTAATAAAATGATCCACATCGATCACAAACGTGTACGTGACGTTTGAAGACGAGGAAACTCGAACTGGTCGCCAGGATTAATCATAGGACGCATCGGAGCTGTTATGTACAGAATTGTTAGTGAAAAGATTCGAGTTTTCGATTCGACGAAGGGTCACCTTCAAACGAAAGGGAGAAATGGCCTACTTAGGCCTAATTATCCTAGATGCACTTAGCTGGAAAGGCCTATGCGGTTATCACCGCACTCAGGCGACTTAGGGATCTGGAAATACCAGTCGATAGTTTGCTTCTGGGCTATAAAATTCTGTTCCTCACATTACTGTGCTATGGTTATATATGTGCTATGGGGCGGAGGTCTCAGAGCAACGCTTGGACGGTTAAGACTCTGGCTATCGGAAGCCAGGGGTCGCATGTTCGAGCCCCGCTGCGTGACATATAAGAGAGCTTAAGTATTGCGAAATTGCAGCTCCTTTAATGAACCAATAAACCTTTACCTTCGTGGGGGCGATGTCATTGAAAATGATGACCTCAGAGCTATTTTTGGCCAGCATCGTAGGGACTCTGTTGCAGACGTCCCAAAAAGCCTAGACCTCCCTCGAGTCGAAGAGCTCAGCGCGATCCAACTTCTCCCCTTGAATTCAAGACCCTCAAAGTAAAAATATCGAATCTCCTTTACCATCACTGCTGTTGAAAAATGCATTAGCCGGCGAAGAACGGATTTTGGAAGGCCATTTACTATTAAGGAGTTTAGCCGCCATGACTTACTGCCCCCGGTTATCTGGGATACACTCCCTTGCGAGATTCGGTCTCTCACCACCAGCAAAAGAGTTCGCTTACGATATGAAGAACGCCGCTAAAGCTGGACCTATTTGTGTATCAGCAAATGTATGAGTAAAAAAAAAATATATATAGATATATATCTATATTTGTATATATATATATATATACTATGTGTATAATTAAACCTTTTTGTGCAATCATCATTTTGGGCGGTTATGTGCACTATGTTGTACCTCTAATAATAAGGGCTTCTGCGTAGGATAGCCTCCAGAGAACACTCCTGCTTTGTCTGTCCGGTGGTACATGAAACGTTTGCTACAGCATTTATGGTCATGCTGTTTATGTCATATTTATGTTATTATGCTGTGTTACCAACTAAACTAAAGCTAAAATGCTTGCAAAGCGCCAAGTGCCATTGAGAACTACTTCTACAACAGACATTTGATTTGTGTATGTAAACGAGCTCCAGTTATCTGGTAGCTGTCAATATGTAGCTAAGATAAGGATTTATTCAAGCATACAGTAGTTAGGAATTTCTAGGAAATTTCTGTAGCTAAGATTGCTTCCTTGGCTTATCAAAAATTCCGAAGTGCACAGGCGGTGTCGAGACCTCCTTTCCGAACAGCCAAGCCACTTACTGTCTCAGAGAATCATTTGCCGAAACCATCGAATCTACCGAGGATCAGCTGTCGGGTGTCCGCTAAGCAATCGCCTCTCGCGTTCGGATAATATCTATATAACCTGCAGTCCCTAATCACTACTCTTGCGCGTTGTCTATAGGCCAGGAGACCTTTCGGGATTCACCTTTATTTTAGTGACAACGACCTATGACAAGATACAAAAAAAAAGTCAGATAAAATCGTTCATCATAACTCAGAGTTTCCATATATTAGGTTTCTTAACATTAACATTTCGATATGAAGATGTCCACTACACCTTTGGTAGCAATGCGAATTTATTAGCAAGCGTTGCTGGAGCAGTACACACCTTTCCCAGAGATCGAAGTAATGCCAAGCGTGCCGACTCTGGGGAAGAGGCACACTCTCAGCAGAGGATGGTTTTAGCAGGCAGAGGTGTTTTGTCATCCACGTCAACCCCCCCTGCACTGGATCGGCCCACTTTCATGGATATTGGAAGGTGTCTCTGGTGGTGACCGTGCGTTTGAAGAAAATTTCCTCCTCTGAAAAAAAAAAAAGCGAGCGTTGCCCATACATTGAATTTAATGACGTTACATAAGTTCATTCATCTTTCTTTTATTCACACGAGTTGTGTAATATTATAAGATACCTATTTTACAAACAGTGTGGTAAGTTTATCAATATAGTTACAATGTTCTTTCGCCAGTCGCTGTGGCGAGAGTTCGGTCGTTCTTGTTGTAATTATTTACACTCAATTTCATCAAATGGTTCAGTGATCTTATTTGATTGCACTCGCCCGCATGATATTTACAACATTTAGATCCGCAAAGTTTACATTTACAGCGATCATTTGCGTCATGGTATCCCTCGGATTGAGATACAGGGTGGTAAAGGTAAGGTAAAGGTAAAGGTTTATTGGTTTATTAAAGGAGCTGCAATTGGTGGAAGCCGTGTACGGCGAACCTAGTGATATGGTGTCTGTTTACTCTGCCGCTAAGTTTCCAGGTGTCATCTGTCATGGCCGGCATCATAAAAAATAAAGGGTCCACCTCACTCTTCTTCCTATTTTGGCAGTCAATGAACGTACTTCCTGTTTCTGGGAGATTGAACATTTCGCGGACTTCTTCTACGAATGATGGTGTGTCGGTCAGCACGTAGACAATTCGATTTCGGGCCGTCGCGTGCATTCCAAGTACCGATTTCAGGAACGCCGGTTTAACTCTGTCTAAGTTGGTCAAATCTCGGCAAGTGAGTTTGTCCCTGACAACCTGGATTCCATATGTAGCTATACGCGAGATCTTCACGTTAAATAATTTGAGCGCTGTGTCCACCGATAACCGTTGTGGTCGCTCGATTGTGTGTACGGCGATCAACGCTTTCCTTGCTCGTTCTTCAACATGCGGGGTGAATGGCCTGCCTATTGTTGTTATAGTTAGTCCGAGGTATGTATACGAATTAACTAGTTACAGTCGCTCTCTGTCTAATCGGAACGCGTCCGTCTCGCAAAGCCTTCCCCCTTTTCAAAACTTCATTGCCACAGTCTTAGCTTTCTTGATCTCAAGCCCGAGGTTGGTGACATAGTTATTTAGGGTTGTTAGAGCTTGCTGGAGATGAAATCTACTCCTGCAGTACATTACGAGGTCGTCTGCGTATAAAATGAGGCTCACTGACGGGTGCCGTTGTTCAATACATGCTGGAAGGTAGCTGATGAGGAGTGAAAAAAGCAACGGACTTAGGTTGTCCCCTTGGGCGAACCCCGTCGTCTGTTCCACCCCGTGTCTTTCCACGACTCCATCATCGATAAGTACCATGTTCTTCTGTAGAGTATCTTTCAGCAGCCCTAGTATATCAAGAGGCACGCCGTGATATGCTAGCTTTGAAAGAACTATGCTTCTGGACTCCGAATCAAAGGCGGCTTTAAAATCAATGAAAACTGCGTAGAGGTATTGCTTCGGGCTGTTCAATGTATTGTTGACATCGTCGATGAGTATCCTGCAAGCTGCCATCGTCGATCTGCTCGTACGGAAGCGGTGTTGCTCCGGCGAAAGAGCGTTGCGATGCTCGAGGTAGTGGGATAGACGTCGGGCTAGGATACTTGAGAGCAGCTTATGAATACTGCTCTTTTTTGCAATTCCTCTCCAAGACTTCGAGTCATTGGGATCTCCCTTTCCCTTAGCAATTACCACCATTGAACACTCCCGCCATGCTGTGGGAATTCTTCCCGTTGCCAGACAAGCATTGGATAGTCTTGTCCAACAGGGCCCGAAAGCCAAAGCTTTCTTGATGTGCTCGTTGTAAATTTCGTCGGGTCCGCACGCCTTGCGGTTGGGGAGCCCGAAGATGCCATGTAAAACTTCTGGTACCGTAAAATCTCTCTGAAGGTTTAAAATATACTCGAGTTCCTCTGCACGCCAGCACGAATGGCAGTCGGCACTTCGGTGGGAACAGTGTCGCTAGTGCTCAAGATACCCCGGAAGTGTGCTTGGAGAGCCTCCGGGTTGACTGGGCAGGTGGGCCGGACTGCACTAGAGTATCGGAGCCAGACGTGTGGAGTTCTCTCGGCTTCGGGCAGTAGTTTGGCGCTCACGTTTTTCTTCAAAGTTCTGCCAAGCGGTTCTAAGTCAGTTTCTGTAGTACTTTTTAATCCTTATGGTGAACGGCGCGAGGTGTGTTTGGTGTCTACCCATCTCCCTTGCTTGAAGCGAGATGCGTTTAGCCTGCGTGCATTCTTGAGTCCACCACGGTCTAGTAGGTTGGCGTCGTTTGGGGGCTACACATGCTTAATGCCCCTAATAAGTAAAAACTCTGAAACCCTTTTTGAGCGGATTTTCTGGACCAACGTATCGGGCGTCTTGGCTTAGATTTGTGGCGAATATGTCGATGACGTTACATAAATGTCCTCGTATCTTCATATAGAGAATGTTGTCATCAAGAAGATCTAAAGCAAGCTTTAGACGTGTTTATTGTAGTGTAGATGAAAAAATTGATATTAACGTTATTTAACGGCTATATATAACAACATCTTGAATGCACTGGTGCATTCAATAAAAAATCAGAAGCTGAAAAACATAATGCAAACATAGTAATTGTCTCAGCTCTAGTCTCAGATGCCGACATAACACTAAACCTTTTGGATACCCGCTAGAGGTTACTGTATGCGACGTCATGTGATTCAGCGCGCTTTTCAAAAGCTTAGAGAGACACCATTGGGCCGTTGGATCTGAAGCAGGCGATTCCACAAAACCTTTCTCACACGTTTGGACTTAGCAATCCCATGGACGAGTAACCTCGGCGTTGACTATGAATCAATCTAATCCATGAACTTGAAAATTGATTAGCTGATCTGGCTTATCATTAGGGATAATTTAGTTTTCTCAACTCCAGCGTCCTCCGGCTTACGAATGGCCTTCTCCTGTAACACTGGATGAGCTTGAAAATTAAGCTGCTTTACGAAAGGCAAATTGATCTGCGAGTGACAATCGACAATAGATATTATGCTGTATGTATTATAGCAGTATTTACAATTACGATCATAAGCTCAGATGCTTGTGTTGTATATATAATATATATAACGAGACGTTTATTTAGCACACACAACTTCAAACCTTCAATAATTAGGAATTATTGGGGACCGGGGCCGAAGCCGCCTTTGTCCCGAGGAAGGCGATGGCATTGTCTCTCTGCATGTATATATATATATACAATTGTTTTATAAAGTTCGTTGTATTGTTGGTACTATTTGGTCTTCCTCTTCCTCTCTGTATGATCATACGTATATTATGTTGTAATATCATATAGATGTATTATAAACTGCAACCCCGGAACCGCAATCCAGTCACGGTCATATAACGTACAGGATCTTCAGGAAGTTTCGCAACCCTATAAGGGTATGCTATTTTTGGGTTTTTTTTTTCTAGAACCTTACATTGCGTTTCTATGGCAAGTTGCTTGACAATTTCGAACGAGGCCACAGGGTTGCCTGACCTCCGGAACACCCGGCACTAATTCGGCCCGCAAATTCAACAGGGAGTGAGTTGAAAACAAAGGCTAGAGTTAACCCTTTATACTTTTTCTACGATAGTTGCCACACGCGATATCGCCACGCAGCACACGTACAGTTGTCATAACGACTTCTCGTTTGTCAATCTCCCGATGCAGAGCGCAGTGGATAAACCCGAATACATGAGCACGGCAGGCACCCACTGATGCAAACATTTTAGAGGCCCGTTTATAGCCGAGACGAGTTGAAGTGAGTCAAGAACTAGTGAGGACCCGACGCAACCTGTTCAAGCATCGACAGCTGTCCCGGGCTGCTGCTGTTTGCGCCCGTTGTTCAATCTTTCATATAATACCATAAGCCATTGAGAGCTATATAAGTCTGAATGTACAATGTTTGTACGTATAACAAACAGTGCACGTTAGCAGTAGTATCCGCCGCCAACGCGCGTCGTGTCCAAGCAACGACTGATCAAGGAAGCTATTTCAGCCAGCCCTCCTCAAATCGCCTCTAATTCACGTTGCTGTCCACAATTGACTGCTATTTTATATTACGATATATTGTAATCAGTGCTCTCTCTCTCTCTCTCTCTCTCTATATATATATATATATATATCTCCTTTCGTTCCTTGTCATTCAATGTGTGAAGATGCGACCAGAGCGACAATAATCACTGACCAGTAAACCTAATTCGCCTGCGATGCGTTTACCACAATCTCTGCATTTCTCTCTCCGGAAGGCTATACGGGCAGCACCAACCTCTCTCCACCGACCCCGAACCACGAACGAACATCTGAACCGTTCTACAGATCAGCCCGCCAGGCTGTGACTGCTGAACGCTGAATGTTGTGTGTGGTTCCCACTACAGCGATCTGGTGTTCTCCCATCGTCTTCGTCTGGGAAGACGAAAGAGAGACATCGGTCAGTAGTACAACTGGTTCAGCTGTTTGCTCGAGAAGCTCTGTATGTGTCGCCCGGCCGGTTGGTGCATGACTGGCCACGCCTATTCAACATCGGCGGTAATTATGAGCATTCGATGAGCGATACCTCCGCTAAATGCTATGGGGCTTTGGATTATGAAGAGGATCATCGCTGAGAAAGAGCGACACCAGCTGCCCTTACCAAACTGATCACGCATACGGCGCCATAGAGGTGCCGGTAGGCTTCGCTGTAAATCCAGCTGGGTATCGATGCAAGTGTGGGACATTGGGCTGGATTGAGTGCGTACAATTCGAACTAGTGACCCTACTATTGCTGTAGCAAAGTGAAGCAGGATATACATGCGGTTCGATTATTGAAGGTGAGTTACGACAGCCTTAGTCGTCAATTAAAGCTGCTACTAATGCGCGAGTCGTTTTGAGATGTATAGATAAACTTGAGTGTAGCATCGATCTGGCACGAATCGAATTTTCGCGATTGCCTTATATAAGCTTACAGCCGACGTATCAGGAATGGGCTGCACACTGAACGCGCGATCGATCATACACGTCTTCGATCTGGTCTGGAAACGTGATGCTCATCTGTATGCAGTACAGCTCCGTCTCACTGTACAAACCATGATGATTTCGTTGTGGTCCTGTGTCACGCGCGAATCACCTGATAACAATTAGGGTTCGAATTAGGATGTTTGTTTAGATGTAACCGTATGTTGCTAATTATTGTCTGCTCTAAACATCGTCGGTAGGCGGGGGTCCAATTGTGAGCATTGCTTCACACATAGTTTTGGTTCTTAAGTGCTCGGCCGTTCATTTAAACGACGACACGCAAACGTTCCGCCAGTAACATGTTCCATCATAATAAGAGGGAGTCCAGCCTAATGCTCTGGCGCAATTCGAGGCGTTAGACCTTGTCGATTTTTAGCCAATTATCATCGCTCAGAAAGTAGGATCTGAACGATTATAATTGGCTAAAAAATCTCACAAAAAGTCACAAAAAATATTACAAAGAGTGTCATTTTTTGTGACTTTTTGAGTTTGTTCCTATACCATTCGGGTGCTGCTACAGCCCAACTACGTACCTTTATGTGCTTGTTATACACAAGCGCGTGCGGACGGATGGCGATTATTTTCATATGTTTGCATGCAAGTGGTGCGGCGCTCTTGAGCGTAATCTATCATCACATGATACATTATATACAAAACATGGATGAGCTGGTAGCTATCAGGTGTAGCATTGCCTTTAAGATTCGGATCATAATCGAGCGATCGGATTCGAGGGTGTTTCGAAATGCTCACGAAAGTCATCTCGCTAATACGGCCCCGCTTGTGGCCCATTCGCGTGACGATGCCTCAAAGTGAATCGAGTAATGTCCATTGCTCCGGGTGGGCGTTCATTAGCGGCTACCCGCGCACGCAACGACGCGAACACAATACGCTGCTCTCTATCCATCCACCGCTTTGGATTGCGATAAGAACCGGCGGATCGGGCTCGATGCGTCCGACATAAATGAATTAATAGAATCAGATCCTAACGCTGCAATCTCACTATTCGAAGGGAGGGGAGATTCATTGGAAGCGCATCCTCGCTGCGACGCGTTCTCAGGATTGCTTTCACAAAATACATATGATGATCCATTGGGGAATTCAGCCGTATTTTCCATTGGACTCTAACGCGTATTTCGCTAACTTCGGGATATTTGCACGGAGTCGTGCATTTCAAGTGGTATCTGCAGGGAGAGTGCGGTGCTAAAGAAGCTGGCTTTCATAGGAGACGCCACATACGTTTCGTACTTTAGGTCGAAATAGATATAGAGTGACAGACGATTATTGTCTACGATTATCTTTTCATGAAAGTGTGAATCAATCAATTCCCTACGTTTATCCAATTTGAAGACATTACTTGACGCTGGTTGGTCTCACTTTCGTATGAGTCATTGAGACGGCTCAAGACAAGAAGGATCATCAAGAGAAAGCTCTGCGATGGGATAATTTCGTACCGTTGTCGATACTTCCCCCACTAAATTTTCCAGGTTTGCTAACTCAGCCTTAAACATTTAAGGTCCTAGGTATCGCTTCGTATGATGGTCTCCTTAATACTTCTCCCCCTCGTAAATAGCGGCTAGAACCACTTGACTGTGGTTCAAACAGCTCACTAGCTCCAGTGTCGCGTATTATGAAAGCATGGAAGCAACCGAACTCGCTAACAATTTCGCCTCTCGCCACAGTCCGGCAGCAGGACGCCATTTAGGATCAGGCTTAGAAGGTTTCGGCCTCTGGCTATAAGCGCACAGATGATCTGGTCAGATCATTTGTACCGCAGACCTCATGTAATCCGCCGTCGACGAAACTTCATATCTTTTCTCATATGAGTTGTGTCGAACATAGTCGTGGGAACGCGAAGCCTGGTCCAGCGAGATTTGCGTTGGCTATCCCTACGGTGAAGTTTAACCCCCCCCCCCCCCCCCCAAAAATCGTTATGGAAATTACAAGCAAGCTCATCTGCTGAATCGCTCCAGCAGCTTTACCAGATCGCTAATCCATTGGTGTGCATCTTGTTGTATTGAACGTATTATATTTCATTAAGCAATTTCGATGAGCCATCATTAATTGATAATTATCAACGCCCTCGTAGTATTGTATTACTATGTTATATCCTATTAAATCCTATATAATCTGCGTAGTGGATATTCATGCTGTATTCGTGTAAATTGACGTTTAAAACCCGCGTTACAACTCCTTCGAGGGCAAAGTAGCTATGAGTGGCAATGCTAAACGCGGTACCGTGGACATTAAATGTTGGCTGAGAGTCAGCCTGAAAACCTTTAATACCAGGTGGCATCGTTTTGCTTGTCAGCTCTATAGCTTTACAGTGTTCGCGGTGAAAATGAACAATAAGAGTTGTATGAGGACTCTTTAATTGTTGATTGTTTATTAACCAATGTAGTGTTCCTCAACCCAAAGTTGGAAGCACACCCCTTCATTCCCCCGGGGGTTTGCCGTGTTAATTTCACGTTGTTTAATTGCGTGGGATTGAGCCAATTACCGCCTATCAGTCCACATTCAACAGCCAGCCTCCGTATACGCCCGTATGCGGCCAACTTTCTGACGGCGCAAAATTCTCCGAGAACATTTTGTTTCTAGCTAACAAATGAATCCCAAAATAACACACAGAATTTGCATTGTCGAATCGAAGTTCTGCCACCACCACCGTAATGAGTGTCACTAAGACGACTCGAAAAACGTCGCTATTGTGTGCACATTTTCGGTGCGAGTGAGTATTGTCACTGCCATCGTCATATCCGCGGCAGCAGCGAGAAGGAGATTTGGAGTTAGCGACTCCTGGGACCACCCGTCACCCGATTGATTCTCATTGCAATGATCATCAGCGAGTTATCGCTGAATCTATAATATCTCCTGACGGACAAGCTTGAGCTAGTCCCAAAAATCCACCAAAGGCGACTGGTGATGCGTCAAATAATTAGAAGTAGGTGTTTCTTCAACTGTAAAACGTTGGAACGTGAGAAACGATTTTCGATCTGGGCTGGAAATGGCAGTTCGAAATCGATGTTTGTGTCGGATAGAGATTTATCGCCTGAAATATCCAACATGACTTGTCTCCTCTGTGTATCCTTGAATTTGATGTTCAAAAAATAATGCTTGTTCTGTGGGTATCGTGAATGCCCGGCGAGATCTCGCTGAACGAAGAAAGTCCAACCAGAGAGATGGGGTCAGCTGAGTTAGAGGCTACATATGTTTGCACAGGCTAAGCGGCAGCGTTTTCGCATCGATCTCTCGGGAGAACTGTACGAATGTAAAATGACAAAACAGGTTCGTCCGACGAGCACTTAATCCGCTCGACTAGAATCCGTAGAGTTTAATCCAAGTAAACGTGGTAATCTTTTCATCTGCTTAACAAGATTGATGTCATTTCGTAGCTCGCCGATACCGCGAATCGTAGCAGTTCTCATTTTCAGCTTAGTGACTTTCCGCGGAGCTTGTAAGAATCGATATCTCGCTGATGCTGTCAATACATTTATTCTGTAATATGTCAATGATTGATGGAACAGTGAAGTGACAAATAGAGATATAGCGAATAAGGTCTAAAAGGCAGCAACAAAAAAAAAGAGGTCGTTGGGTTTAATCTCATGTCTGGCAACCTTCACCGCATTAAAGAATCGCCCACAACTGGCCTTCCGGATTCGCTTAGCAGCAATAGTAATGTGTGTGATTAGATCCTAATAATGTGTGTATGTGTGTGTGTTGGTTGTATCAGTATAAATCTTCTCGTTAAATACCTCGAAGTAAATTATATAATTCAACATAGCGAATTTTCCCAACAACATCATGCTCTTCCCCATGAGCTACACTGTGTTACATGCAACCGAGTTAATTTCTCCCTATTGCGTTAAAGCAGTACCAGTATGAAGGGCACCGAGTATATTTGCACCTTTATGTTCACGAACAACCTGTAAACAATCTAAGCTGCGTGATGACATATAAGAGAGCTTAAGCATTGAAAAATTGCAGCTCCTTTAATAAACCAATAAAACCTTTACCTCACCCATCATCGCGATCGTCGGAAACAATCGCCAACTACGAATGACGCGATTAACATTAATGAGAGATAAGTCAAATCTCCTGCGCAATATTTTGACCGAGCCGTGTTCGGCTCCCAATGTTATCACCGACGGCTCTCGCTGAGTATGTCAGCGCAAAAATCCTGTCCGCGACAGATGTTGGACAGATTGAACATCACCAGCACAGTGCAATGTGCTTGCGGCCAATAATCGCGCTGGAAGCTCGTTGAAGCGGAGAAAAGTTTCGCAGAGCGACTTTGCAATTTCGTGCCAGATTTTAAGGTGTCAGTGAATCATTTGTGTGAATGATAATTTGTAGTTGTTGTACCATTCTAGACTGCACATCACCTCTGTTGGTATTGATATCAGAAGTGATGTGCATTGTGTGTGATTGGGACGCTAGTATTTATAGATTGAACGTTTATTAGGCCAAAATTATTCAAATCCATTACTAACAAAGGTGTTAATAAACTTAGATTATTATTATTATTTTGGTTGTATAGCAAAGTTAAAAAGGTTGGGCTTACCTATTTTATAACAAAACTTGCATTTCACATGCAGAAGCTAAATAACAAACTCGACGTCAAGAGTGTCAGAAACATTAATATACTATTCAAGCGCATGAACACAAACACACACCAAACTGGCTCCCGATGAAGTTTTAAGTCCCATTTTTGGTGCTTTAACTGAATATCGTGGTGCGAAACGCGCCCAGAGTTAAATCATATTTGAGATGATTTGGTCTAGAAAAAATAAACTGAAATTGTAAACCAAAGCAAGAATTGCCGGCTAACTTATAGAGCCGTATAACAGGTGGTCGAATTGAATATACATATGTGTTCCTGCACGAATAGTCCGCGTGTTACCCGTCGAAGTCTAGATGATTCAGGGCTTCGAAATGATCCCAGAAACTCGAATCGCTCCATACCTGAAGAGTGTATCTGAAATACTAGTTTGCTCTAAAATTGAGCGTATTCGACGATTCGAATATACAGCAAATCTTTCCAGTGTTGGTATTCTTCTCACAGGAGACAACGCAGTTCACTTAAGAACTATATCGATACCGATTGGGTGAAGTCTTTTTTAAATCATCTTCTACTCGCCATTTTGTCTGTAGTTCGCCTTGACGTTCATTAACACCTACTTTCTTTAATTTCTCTAATTTAGCAGTGCTAGCCATACTCACCTATAGGAGCTCGGTGTTGAGCTAGCGCGGCCTCGAGTGGCAACGTCAGGGCTGATTAAGGAGCCAGCTTGTTCAGTCGGGTCACCGGTCAGGTGCAAGTGCCCGGGTGGAAGAAGCTGCCCCCACTGATTAGATCAGTCCCAGCAGCGCGGCACAGACAAAAAAGTCAGAATGTTTTCCTGGCTGAAGCAGGACGACACTCGAGGGAAGCATATCGAGAGTATATCTTCTGTCGTCGATGGTTAGTTCGACCTATATTAGCATGCTGGTTACTTTATGCGATGGAGGAAGTGAAGTTGAACGAATGTCTAGCGCCGTTCCTGGCCAAACCATGAAGTGGTTGAGTAACATCTCTTTGGCTTACTCGCCAGAATAAAGGGCCGAACGAGTTTTTCGTTACAGATTATTGATTTTATTCTGACTGATATTGCAAAAAAATGCAGCTCCTCTTTAATAAACCAATAAACCTTTAACCTGTTAAGTATAGCAGTCTCGATTCAAACGGCATTTCAGGGCTAAAAACAATCTACAGGGAGAAGATACTTCCTTTAGAGAACTACTACAACTTCCACGAGTTCCATTCACCCAAGCTCACCGATGCTGACTTCGATGCGAAGCCAATGGTTCTGCTCGTGGGCCAGTATTCTACCGGAAAAACAACGTTCATCAGGTTTGCACTCGCCTACCAACCGTTAAGACAACGAAATTGAGAACAAGTACACGAGTCGTACACAGCACAGTATAACGCGCTTAGGCCTACAATATTCTATATAGGTAAAGCTTAGTTGCAGCAAATAGGGAAGAGACATCGTCTCTCAACGGAGGATGGGGGTTTTAGCAGATCGAGGCGCGTTTGTCATCCTCGTCAACCCTGCACTGGATCCGTCCACTTTTATGGGAGTTGAAATGTCTCCGGTCGTGTTCATGCGTTTGAAGAAAATGCTCTCCTCTTCTAAAATAAAAAGAACGATGAAGTTGAATAGTGGCGTGCAGGTATCATGTTGATCCCGCTGAGCGAATTAGGTGTGAGTAAATTCATCCAAAAAAATTGCAAAAAAAAAATTAAAATGTATCCTATTATGAATGCTTTAATTAAATTTAACCTTTTGATTGGGTAGCTTTTCTTATCTGGCTATGATAGTTAGCAGTTAGAAGCTGGCGTTGTATACCCTATTGGACTGGTCGAGGAGATACGCGTCAGTTCGCTATCGAGATTATTTGCCAATTAAAGGTGTACGGTAGTAATTACTTTACGAGACAGAAATGCTAATTATTCTCGCCGAGATTTTTTTCTAGTCAGTACGTCAGTGACTGCACCGGCATCTTGCCCTGTTATTACGTATAGGTTATATCATCTTAGACTGGATCTTATGCGTGATTTCGGCCCTGACCCCTTGAGTTGATCAACTTCAATTGACCTTCCACTTGAGACATGTTACTTAAAATTGATTGAATCGAGCTTAAGGCAGATTATTTCCATGATTTACGGGACGCTCACGAGCGATAGCCAAATCGCCCGAGACGACGTGTAATAATGCCGAGTGTCTAGCGGACTGCGCGAATTCACGCCGGCAAAGATAATCCCATCCGTTTGTTCTTATCAATTTCCACTCGTTATCCATACGGCTCAGGTAAATGCGAAAAACGCCACACGATTGAATTCACCGATTCAACAAATTCGGGTTCGGATTAGATCTCCGTAGGGAAGCATTTACCTTATTTTTTCCCTGTAATTTTCCTCCGCTCAGGTACCTGCTGGAACGAGAATTCCCTGGAATCCGAATCGGGCCGGAACCGACAACGGACCGTTTCATTGCGGTGATGCACGGTGACCAGGAGAGTGTGATCCCGGGACCCGCCCTCGTCGTCGATCATCAGCGCCAGTTCAAACCACTGTCGAAGTTCGGTGGTGCATTTCTAAACAAGCTGCAGTGTTCCCTCGTGCCTTCGCCGGTCCTTCAGTCACTTAGCATTATCGACACACCCGGTTCGTAGTTGTCTATCTCCACTCTGCTTGTCTCCTTCGTTAAACGAAACCACGACACAGGGAAGTCCCCATATGATATTTGCAGGGAGTTGCCTACTGAGTGTGCTAGCTGTTATATTCAGCAGTTATATTACTTTACTGAAGTTTCTCCAAAATCATAATTTTGGAATGTAACCAAAGCGTGAAGGGAATGTCAATTCAGAGACTGTAAACCTGTATATATTATATACGAGATGATTAAAAATAGCTATTTAGCACATATAGCACTCCACTCTCCAGGAACGCATTATTGACGAGTTCAGTACGAGGTACTTCCTTTCTTTGTTCTGAGGACAACGTGCCAATAACGATAAGACATCTATTGAACCGAGGCTTTGGCCGGAACTCTTCGGCTCCACATCTATTCCTTGAATTCGTTTAACCATCGGGTATTTGTCGCTCTGATGATGTGTCGTTAATCCCCTTATCCGGAGGTAAGATTCTGATCTTCCGAGTGCACTGTGGCTGACACTTTAGCACCTTTTCGTGTCAGTCTCGGAACAACACAGCTTGGTCATGGAACCAATACAGCCTTGAATATGCCAAGAACAGAAAATACGCCTCTTTGATAAATGAGCACTTGAGACCTGTAGCCTTCGAAACGCTAGGGTGACAATCACTAAACTTTGTTCAGATATTAGGAGAAAGTGCTCCACAGGTGAACCACGTGCAACCGACATTTTTAATGTAAAGATTTAATGTAGAAGATGCAAGAAGAGATTAATGGAAAGATATCCAACGGAGCAATTTCTATATTGGGCAAGCTTAAGGATTGGGGAAGTGGCGCCTGCTTGTTCTAGATACACTCAATTTTGAATATATCGAGGAGGGTGTTCTTGGATGTATTTCACGTTCAGTGGGGGTACAATTGTCGCAAACTTTTGTAGTTGACTAACAGATAATCAGTGATCAAACTCATTTATTATTATTATTGTTTAAACATAGTATCCGTCCCCAAACTCGGTAGCCGTTTGCGTTGATGTGAGATGTGAGAATCTTTGAGACAAAACACTTCATCTATTTGGCTAAACAATTAGCCGATACCAACGTTCGCTGTTAGGGATCTATCACGGTGCACTGGTTAATCCTGAACTGGATTTGTTGGGTCAGCGAGAATTATTGAGGTAGCTCAATCCGTCACATTCGTTTGTAACACTCTTTCATGGTTTACTTGTGATGTTGCCATAACTTTACACTTCCGTTCGGTATCCGTCGATCGCATCCTCATTATCCCAAGAGGCAATTTAACGGGTGGAGAGCATAGTTCTAAAACGGGTCGTGGACCAGATTCGGGATTGAAATTGACGTCAACGTCACAGCGACGCAGATATGAGACTCCGTAATGAGCTTTGAAAAAAGCTCACATATTCAAAACTCGAAAGTTATATTCAACTAACCTTCGAAGTAGTCGCAATATCGGTGATAATTTACGTCACTTGACGTGAACTTGTGTAACTCGATATTGATTAACTCTCAACCGTCTTTCACGAGGTTCCCTTGTGGGCCCGAGTGGATATACCCAGCCAACGTTTCTAACCTGTTGTGCTTTGAATGTTCTGATCAGCTGGTTTGTGTCGCCTGCTGAAATATGAACGTTCACATCATGAGTATTATACCAATATTAACAAATTTTCATTATTTCCTGTTCGTCTTCCGCTTTGATTCAGGTATCCTCTCCGGTGAAAAACAGCGGACGGATCGCGGCTACGAGTTCGCCTCTATACTCGAGTGGTTTGCCGAGCGAGTGGACAGGATTATCTTACTTTTTGATGCTCATAAGCTTGACATTTCCGACGAGTTCCGCCGGTACGGTTTCAACATCAATAATCGTACACTCGAATCATTGACTGACTGAATGTATCCCTCTTTCGTATCCCTCAAATCGTATACATTCGTATATAGCCATAACGAAGATCGTCGTTCTGTTTTCTAGCAGAGTAATTTTCAAGGCTTCTGTCTATCAGAGGGCAGAAGAGCCGTTTTTGCTCTAGTCGTCGTTTCGTGCTACCACGGTTATGAAATCAATCCATGAGAGAATCCCGTGCGATCGAACGTGGTCATCCAATTCGTTTCTATTAATCCTTTACGCGTTACCCATCCTGTCTCGGTGGCGGCATAATGCATTCGATAATACAATCATAAGGAAATTGTAACTAGGTTAAAATGTAAAATTTTAACAACGAATTAATTCTCCCCCTATAGATCAATCGAAGCCTTGCGGGGCCATGATGATAAGATTCGTATAGTGCTGAACAAGGCCGACATGGTGAACCATCAACAGCTAATGCGGGTACGTTTTGCTCGTTTGCAATTGGTTCTCTTAGTCCACCCACCCCCTGTGGTGGTGAATTCTTACCGCTGGAATGACGAATAAAAAAAGAGGATTTTCTTTCTTCAAGAAAGAACAGACCTTAGTTAATGTTCCGAAGGATATATAATCTGCATGAATGTACGATTGGTGTACATTCGCAGATTTGGATTTTTTTCCGTGCACTTGCCCTGCATAAGATCTACCTCGAGCGACCGAGCCGGCTGGCGAGCCAGCTTCATTAGATTATATAATAGCCACTAATTGATCTTTTTCATGTGCTCAGGTATATGGCGCGCTCATGTGGTCTCTCGGTAAAGTGCTTGGTACCCCCGAAGTAGCTCGAGTATACATCGGAAGTTTCTGGGACCAGCCGCTAAGGTGAGCCTCTCGTTGATCAAATATACGGATAATGCTAGATGTAACTATGCGTAGTGTTTACGCCCTTTTCTAGCGTGCCTACCAATCTGCTGCCAAGTTTTATTTTAGGGGGTGAACAAGCTTATTATAGTTGACCGTCGCTCGATTTTAGATGCCTCTACGTTGGCCTTTTTAATGCTGGTGGTAAAATCAGTCTGATTACTTGTCTGTCCCGTGGCGGTGTTATCCGAGTGCGCTGCTTATTATCCTTATATAAATTCACATTCGCTACCACCTGGGTCTGTCCACCAGGTACGACATGAATCGTGCGTTGTTCGAAGCGGAGGAACAGGACCTCTTCTCGGACATTCAAGGTCTGCCACGAAATGCCGCCCTTCGAAAATTGAACGATCTGATCAAGAGGGCCAGACTCGCTAAGGTTAGTTTTCTACGATACGAATCGACACAATGGCCACAGAGGCAGCGGCCACAGAGCGAAATGAGTCGACATGCTCCACATGATTCCTTCTTGATTAACTTGACAAGATTATAGCTTCGGAGATATTCTGTTCGCTGTCATCGTTTGGTAGTTTGGTCGACGATCCTGTCTCGGGAAAGCAACGACTTAACACTCGTATGCTAGTGCAGCAACAAAAGCTTGATTATGAATTTGTTTGAACTGACGTGCTTCTCTAGGCATGTGCCGTTGATTCGCTACCTTTGGAATCATATATTCAAAATGTTTAATTTATTCCCGAATTAACGGATCGCTTTTGCCCGCACTTGGTAACAGGTTCATGCGCATATTGTGACGACCCTACGAAGTGAATTCAACAAGCCGTTGTTTGGTAAAGATTCAAAGAAGAAGGATCTCATCAAACATTTGGGTCAAATCTTCGCACATATTCAAAAGGTAAATTTGTAGATAAAAAAAGAACGATATTTTTTCAGAAGCACTAGTAATTTTAATAATCATAATAACAGTATTATAGAAATAGCCAATACATATATATATATATGTATATCGGTTAGTGATTATTCGGTAAATGAACGTAGCTAGCTAATTAACAGGCTATAAAATGTAATTCCCTACCGTTCCGTGGCTCGACCAGGGACGTGCTGTCCGGCAAACGCACGCCCGAGAAAATATAATCAGCATAGGGTTCTAACTCCAAATCAAATAATCAGAAGCGGAAAGAAGTCATAATTTCCAAAGGGCGTGGTAGACCAATGACACCAGTGATGCTCTTCGTTCATCATCACCTAAGTCATGCTTGCTTGCTTGTTTCTCCTTGGTGTATTCGTTTTCAAAATGCCGGCTCTACTCACAAATCGCTGTTGTTCGTGCCACGTTTGCTTTTGAATTTCAGGAGCAGCAGATATCCCCCGGAGATTTCCCAGATGTTCGCGAGATGCAAGAAAAACTCGTGACGTTCGACTTTACGAAATTTAGGTCGTTCAACAAAAAGCTCCTTGACGACGTTGACGCAATGTTGGGTTCCGAGATCTCCAAGCTAATGGGAATGATACCGCAGGTGAGCGCGTACGCGATTCTTTTCGACTTCACTGTTACCGCCTGCGTTGCTGGGAGTAGCATCGAGAGCGATGTGTGTAGCAGCATTTTGTGACACACACAACCGTAGCATGAGACGTCGAAGGGTTGTAGTATCAACGCTTGTCAACCCAATTAATTGAGCCGTAACTAACTATAGTTACTGCACATAAATAATTATTGCCTTGACGCCAGCATCGGTGAGAACGTATGTACGGGGTGTTAGTATATTGATATATATTCAGGCACAGCTGCCGACGTGAGAGTTCGTGGCGTCACGGTAGTGTTCAGCAGCTTTGTTTCATTATGTTTATACCGGGGTGACTTCGAGATGACACCTATAATTTACACCGAGTTCATTTATTTTGGTTGCCCGATGTAGGAGCAAGCGGCTGCCGCGGAGACCGGCTTTGTTGAGGGTGGACACTTCGATTCAAAGAAATCAATCTTCGGCTTCGGGCGCGGCGAAGGTGCCGATTATGGGTCACTTCAGACTTCATGGGTAGTGGAAAAAGATCTCCCGAAGTATGCTTCGATCTTTAAGAATCTTGAGCCCGTCGATGGAAAGATCACTGGTGCTTCTGCGAAATCGGTAAGTCTCTTGATAAGGCGTATCTACATAGAAATTGTCGTCAAACACTGAAAACGCTCTCGTTAATAATTAAATCGTCACGTTCTTGTGCATGTATCTATATGATTGGTGATGGTGGCTATACACACGTTGACGCGGGAACCGAAGCAAACGATCATATTATCATGTGTATATAATGCCATTGTCGTATTCATGATTCGGCATAGTTTGATCAATTGATGTGCCACGATGGTTGAATCTCTTGTACTTGGTGGTCGTTACAGGAAATGATGAAGTCAAATCTGCCGAACTCCGTTCTCGGTAAAATCTGGAAGCTGGCCGATGTCGACCGGGACGGAATGCTCGACTTGGAGGAGTTTGCCCTCGCAATGCATCTCATTAACGTCAAACTCGACGGATACGACTTGCCGCAGGGTTTACCTCAGCATCTACTGCCGCCCTCTCAACGGGACATCCCATTAACCGTGTAGATAGATATACGAGAGCGTTTCTGGGTTCCGAATTTTTCTATTTCGTTTCTGCACGCCAGACGGCTACTCCTCTCCGTACCCCTCCGTCCATATGGCTCGCTAGAGGCACACACACACTCTCCGATGACAGTCCCTATTGTGTAGACTATTGTGAAGTGAAAGGTCAGGGAGATCTTCTCACGTCTCATTCATGTCTTCCCGTTCGGCACGGCGTTTGCCTTCATCGAATGGCGACATCGCAGGCCCGTGACAGCCGACTCGACGCGTTATAATAAAGATAAGAAGAAGACTTTGCGCGTACATATCGATAATTTGACGCCGCGTTTTATCTATAGTAGAACCTCGAGATGGCAAATCAGCCTGAAATTATAGCCGCTTTTACGGATGAAAATTTTGCTGCAAGCTCTACGTTCGGTTTTCATGCGTATGTGGATAATTGCCCTTGACAGAGCTTCGCAGAACACAATGAAGTTTGCGTGTGGCCCTTGATCGATATTTATATTATATGCTGCTGAAACACAATAGCGGGAATCTAGCTCTCCAAACGTTGTATATTCAATGCCCCCTTAGTTACTATTTGTTGACTGATCAATGATAAGACTAGTGAAGATCCCGTGGAAAACCCCATTTAAAAAATAGGTTCAACATACATTTCGTCTTACAACTCTTGCGATGTAAATGACTTGCGGTGCAATTGCATAGTCAACTGGTGTTAATGTGTCAGCCCCCTTTTTTTAGTGATTTCACAGCCGTTGATGCTGTGGGCAGCGGTCCACGTTATACCAGTGAGGACGAGAGGGCTTGCAATTAATGAACGAAGCATCGTTGATGTTAATACAGACCCCACATCCCAACGAGTAATGAAATACCTAAAGTTAACGTTAATAACACTACATGGCGATATACATATATATTATATATATATATATGTGGTCGTGCGGATGCTCAAAATAAACTTGTACAGATCAAGGAATGGTGCTTTTTTTCATTCGATAAATACTACTAAGTACATAACGAAAACATTCGTATACGAATATTCGTCGCATTTCTTTTCCTATGACTTCAAACGAAGTTTGCGTCAACGTGGTCGCTTGGACAGCTGAGTCTCTGGCTGTAAAAGCCGGTGGCCGCAGCTTCAAGTCCCGAGAACTGGTCACATATCGAGCAACTAATAGCATTGTAAAGAAGCTGCGGTTCCGTTAACGAACAAAATATTCTGTCCAGTTTTTGTTGACACCTTGAAGTGAAAAACGCGCATATTGATAAGCAGTGTTTTTGCGTTGATTTTAGCTGCATTGATACGGGCGTCGAATTCAGACAGACGCTAGCGAACTGGCTCCCATGCCACATTGCTTGCATAGGAGTCGCTTTTGCGGCTTTCCAGAGGACTCTCAACCGAAGTTCAGGTTTGAGAAATGGTATAAAAAATACACCACATTTAAGTATAGGAATCGCTATTTGCTGTGTATACCTTGGGTACCTACTACACATAGATGGCAACAGCCACCTATTAAAATTTGGGTAGAACTTGTCTGGTAATAACGTAATTGTTAATAATTAATAATAATTATATTAGTAATAATTAATAATAATTATATTAGTAATAATTAATAGTAATTATTGGATTTGGGTGCTCCTTAAGCAGCTAGGGCGGCTAGCATTGCCGGCCTTAAATTAGGTGCGAGTGACCAAAAGCTCCGCGGAACGTACAACAGGCGTGATTATAATAGTAAAGACTCTCCCACCCTTTCGACTCGATTTCGATATCGATAACTAGACGCTGCCTAAACCATTTATCGTGACTAGATATTTCCGTGGTTTACCCCACTCACTGCGATGGATGTTCCAGCCCACGTGACCTGTTTTCACTATACACGGGGTATCTAAATACCCTGCTTAGATTTTACTGGTGTGCGGTCTACAAGCTTTTAGCCCGATTTATGTATTATAGAACGCGAATATTTTCACAAGTTTGAGGACCTCATCCATGGCAAAAGGTTTCGCATCGTTTGAAATAACCGCGGTAATGAGTAAATAAAGAATGATACACTTGGAAGTGACGAGTGGAATCGTCAACGTACGTGCTAAGCTGTCCACATAGTGCGCAGAGGCCAAAGCTTACCGGAGGTGCTCCATGTGTACGGTAAAAGGGGATTTTAAAAACACTACTATTATTATTAATAACTCAGCCCTCTAATTTAGTTGTGTTATAGCAACTAACTCAAGATCAGCATTATTCGCCTCTGCTCGTTCTTTGTGCCTCATGCTGTACGTAATGTGAAAATCTGAAATACGTAACTGTATTGCGCCTATCTAGTTCACGTCATCCATTAACGCACTTCTGTACACGTTGAATGGTTAGACTATTAAGAAGCGATCTCAGATAGAAATGAATAGGGAGAGAGGGATCCACTGAAAATATATGGATGGATATTCATCGATTGTGGTCATGCACCCAATATAACTGCGGGCACACGATGTATATATGTAGTCGTTAGATTAGACAACAGCAGGTATTATTACAACCTACAGATCCTATAATGTAGGCTATGATCGACCCAGCTTGGTGGTGATGACACCAAAATACTTAACGATATCAAATGTATTAGCGTATTCACCCTACGCAGTTGGAGCGCTTGCCAACTGCATCCAGTCGAAATAAAAGCAGTTAAATCTGTTCTCTCCACTCTGCTGGCTTTCAAATCCCATTGTACGTGACAGCTTCTAACTCAACCCAAATTCTATATCCCTCTAAATACCATATCTACGTGATAACTGTAACTAACCGGTTATGTGGTTCGGTTCAGGTAGATTCCTCTGCTTTCTCTCCCCTCTCTCTCTCTCTCTCTCTCTGGCGCGCGAGCCTATATTTGAATCCTTATGGAATTTCACATTATAAACTAATCAATTCTAAATCATGCTATAGTAAAATCCCAACTCCTGTTAGGGCACCTATAACTAACTGCTTGCATCGATTGAGCAAATGTGCCAAGATTTCAATCCAAGTCCCAAAGTGTCCGTCATAAACACTAACTATATTTACAAATCGATGCACCTATAATACTATATTTACAAAGTAAAATCAATTACATTAAGCTTCGATTACATAACCAATTTCGAATAACGACTGCGAACGCTATAAGGCACAGTCGCCTTGAGCATGCCTCATTACATATAACGAAATATATGCATTCGTCAAACCACCACCAATTATAAACAAACTATAGAGAAGAAATCTGCAAAATCGGTTGTGGATTTTGGTGGCTTTTGGTTTTTTCCTGTGATGCTCAAGTCATGATTAATCGAACTGAGATAAATGTGAAGCTTGCTGCCGGCAGGTTTGCATCGTACAATGGCACCAAACGCAGAGTGTTCACCCTGTTCGGTGCGAGAACTGGGCAACGATTAATCTAAAATCGGTTGAGCCTCTCCTCTGCACGCTTGGTTTGCAGTGAAAGTGACTCATACATATAGCGCTTCATTAAATCTGTATTAAGAGACGATTCTATCGGATCTTCCAGAAACTGAAAGATGGTTCAGGTTTACAGGGGAAAACTACCTTCTCGATTCTGCTAGCAACTACAATCGGAACTGGATGACCGACTTCTCAAGGATGCGGACTACAATCCTACGTGCTCTCTGGTGAATTCTCTCAGGTCTGATGTTGGAAAGGTCGTCTCCGTTTCGGGTATATGTTCGTCCCAGAGGCCGCAGGTTGAAATCCCGTTGCATGACATATAAAAGAACTTAAGCATTCTATGCAGTTCGTTTAATAAATCAATAAAACTTTACCTTTACCTTACCTTACCCTAACGACACCATGATGATCAATACGAGTCGTTAGCATTTCAGAGACGGGCGCTTGAAATACCTCGACTCCTCCATCTTTCAATATGACGTCCTCAAAATACCGCCACCCCAAACTACTTATTCCTTGTAATATTAATTGCGCCTCGTTTAGGAGATTGTAGACAAGCCGGGGCCGCGCATGACACGCACGACGTGCCACTCATCGGAGAGCAAAACCACATCATTTTCGATGGTGAAATTTGTAAATGTCGAACACGTGATGTATATGATCGGCAAGGGATTGTTCACTTTAACGAAATATAAGAGTTTGAAATTCTAATTACACTGTAGTGCGCCGCAGCGTCAATTGGTAACAGCGGCCTTTCGTTTGATGTCGACGGCAGAGTCCGTGAGAAACATAAGGGCGGGCAGGTGTGTGTGTGTGAATGTTTGAGCGCCTATAACTTATGGTGTGAAGCACAGTCTCTCATTCAGATGTCGTTTGAGTCTGTGGCTACGAACGAAGGGCGTGTAAATCAAATCGTAATTCGCAGTGATCGACTAACTATTTGCAATATCGAACGATGAACGTTGTAGATACCAAGTGCCGTGTGCACTAGTGCTAAAACAGTCTCAAGATAATTGGATTACTAATTCCGCATCGTCGATAGCAATTGCGTGGAAGGTGTTCGACGTGAGCAGATCTCTCTGTTCGACGCAGAGCACGTCGACGAAGCTACTTCAGCCCGGTGGTATCTGCCTGAACAAGGCAGAGCTGGCGACGATTCAGTTCCAAGCGTCGCTGTTCGATGAACTCGCCGCATCGAGGACATCACCGTCATCAAGAAACTGCAGGTTGTTGAACTCACTCTATTTGAGCGGCGACCAGAAATCTGCCATAGTACAACCCGATAGTCTGCCCTGCTGTGGCCGATCGACGCGGCTGTTGGGAAACATTTGTACGACATTATGCGATATGCAGCTCTCTATCAGCACTGGTGTAATAATCTCAAGTGTCCTTTGAGAGTATTTGCTGAACGAATCTCTCTCTCTCTGTCACTCTCTCGCCCGCTCGTTCTAGTCAACGGTGGTCCGCCGTCCATTTCCGACAGCCTTTGACTAACCTGACTTGTCGTTGGATCCAGTTACGGAGGGGTGAGACCGTGGTATTTCTACGATGCGTGGAATGATGAAGCCAAAATGCCGACACAGTAGGGCGAACGAATTCCCGCACCTTCTCAACGCCCGCTATGGACTCGCCAGGAATCGCAAGCCATTTGTATATCAATACCACGCAACGTAGGATATCAAGTCAGTTGTTCTCAGAACGGAAATTGCTGGCATCTCGTTCGATGTTGCGTCATTCCTGCTGGCCGGAGTGCTCGGAGGAATGGTGAACCAGATCGACGCGCCGCTGACTGCAAACTATGTAGCTTCATTTAACGCAGTTGAGAAAGAAAGTATTGAGTGTCATTCTTATGGTGCAGGTTGTTTTGAATCAAAGTGTAGCCGTCCACTGGTTAGACGAACTACGTTTTATAGTCAGTTTCGTACAGACTGCTGGTAACGCGCAAAATCCAGGCTATTTCTGAGCCCTTGTGTCGTTTGGCCGCGTCGTGCGCGACGGACACAGCCGTAGGTGCAAAATCATCCAACTGTAGATTGCTCTAGGACAAATCTCTATGCCTTCCTTGTTCGTTTGTCCTTAGGCGTGGCGTTTAAGAGGGGTTCCTTTAGTTGTTGCGGAATCGTACCACATCTTAGAGAGCACTAACCGTTCGAGGGAACTTTGTTGCGATAAGAATTTCACAAACTACTAAAATCACTTAAATCTTTCTAGCACAGCGAGATATGTTTGGAGAATCTTGGAAAAGATGCCCTAAGCAGTATTTCGTCATATCTGCTGAAGATGCATCAATACAATACAAACTCCCCTTTATTCAAAGGGGCGATATCATTAAGTCGAGTCGATTTTTTAAAAATGAGTATTTTAATTCTGAAAAGGAGACAAATATTAATGTGTTATATGTGATATGACCTCACGCTTTTATATTTGCTTAACTTAATTTGATATTCATTTTCTACTCCAAAAGAGCGGCAAGTGGAAAGTACACGAGACGCATGGATCTGGATGGTATGGAAATCTCATACCAATAAACACTAGTGGTGAGCGGTCCTGGATAACACTAGTCCTCCGTTCTTGGACTTTTTGGATTTTTTTCTCTGTGGATTCCTGCCAGTTACGAAGGCTTTAGAAAATATGTAGAGGTTTCTCTGATAGGTCCTTGAAGTAATACCCAAGGGTGACTCCAAGGCCGGTGATATGAGAGAACAGCTGAGTGGCTCCTGTAGCCGAATGGCATGTTTTTGATCAAAACCTTATATTAGGCTGTCCCCTTCAAACTTTCGCGCGTTTCGAATGGCGCACAATCCTAACTACGCGATACAATGCGTTGATTTGGAGTGGGCACGCGGCAGGAACGTGGCTTCCTTTCGAACACTAAGTGGTTTCGATACGATCAGAAAGATGGACACTAAAGCAGAAAATTCAAATTCCCCCAAAAATCAACGGGAAAACATCAAGTTTTTGTTTCTCCAAAAACACCCTCCAGCTGAAATCCATCGACAATTAGTGAACGCGTACGGCAGGTCTGCCTTATGCCTGCGAACGGTGCAAAGTTGGTGCAAGCGATTTAACAGTGGAGATATGGACACCGATGACCACCGAGGCGGGGACCACAAATCAGGTGCAACGAGAGACGAACGGATTGACAGAATCAAGGCAGCTTTTGAGCAAACTAGAGCTTGGTCCATGAGGTCTTTGTCGGCTGAAACTGGGATTCCTCGGGTGATATGTCATAAAATTGTCACCAATGTACTGAAGATGAAGAAAATCAATGCAAAATGGGTTCCCCATATACTGAGTGCTGCGCAGAGGAAAATGCGTGTGGAGTGTTCAACATCTAATTTGAAGACTTATACGCCTCTAACTCATACCAAAATATCTTTATTCTAACTCATTTAGTTCAAAAGTTATTGGCATTTAAAGAGGCGAAAGTTTGAAGGGGACAGCCTAATACGTAAACTGTATGAATCTATACCCAATCGATTCATTTCTGTTGTGAAGAACGGCGGCGGCCCGACGAGATACTAAATTTGTAGGAGAACGATCATAGAACTCAGTTTTGTTTGACAAACACTAACTGGGCTATCAATTTGTCGCACCTTCAAAACGACAATTTCCGATACCAAATGTCTACATCTGAGTTAGATTGCCAAATATTCGTGGAATGTTTTTAAAATGTGGTGACTTTGAATGACAAAAAGCGAGACTCAATTGCTACTTACGGTTGAGGAAATAAGGTAGAAAAATGGGGGCGGGCTATCATTTTGTCGCGAAGTCGTTTTCTAAATATTTTCAAAAAATGTACTTTGTCTTCTCGCGAGAGACATGCAGACGTACACCGAAATGGTAACCGGCGGACCAGTTCCCTCAGACTTGCATTTTCACAAGAAATTTCGTCCTGGTGGTTGCCTCCCATTCTCCCAATTGTAGCCCGTGTGACTAAAATTGTTTCCATCAACTGGAAAGGGCTATAGGTGGCCAAAGGTACGCAAATATCGATTTGCTCCGAGACGCCTTAAATAACGAAATTATAATGGGAATAGAAACAGTACAAACCTATAATAGCTGTGTGAAGGCTGCCAAAACTCTGGGACCAGTGTATAAATAAAATAAGTGCATGCCTCTAACTCATAATAAACAATCTTTGTTATAACTCACTTAGATTAACCGATATTGAAATTTATGTGTCATTTTTTTTGGGTCAGTCGAATATATATATGTATATATATAATTCCTGCTTTGAAGACAAACGCCAGCTTCTATGATGCAATATGACCATATCGTGTTTTACCTAAAACTGCACAATTTGACAAATTGGAATAGTCCTATATGACTCATTTAGGCAATGTAGCAAAAGAGTAACCGCAGGAGTGAATGTTCACACCGTAGCCAGCGCCGTGACTTGAACGGTGGGTGGCTAAGTCTCTGGCTGTAAAAAGCCGGCGACCGCGGGTTCGAGTCCCTCGACCTGCAGATGATGCATCCAGAGAGAAATTAGGCATTGTAAACGAAACTGCAGTTCTGTCTGCAAACGAAACACTCTGTATTGTATATAGCATTTAGAGGGGAACACACGAATCTATTGACATTCTCACAATTTGTCTGATACACCCCCACACACACACCGAAATCCCTCAAACACGTTCCCCATTTTGTCTAATAACTCATCTTTCGCTGTTCACACTCATACAGTGCCAATTTCTCTCTCCCCCTGTCTCATATTTCCTCATCTATATCTATATAAATATGTATGTATATATGTAAATAGTGCCCTCTTTTCCCGCTCAAATTTGAAGTGTGCCCGGGTCGCCTGCTCTCGCCACAGCAAGATGGCGTCTGCAGCACCAGTCCACCCAACTGCGCTGCTCCCACATCAGATGTTTAGTGAATGTTGTTGACTGAATGACGACGTATCATAGCAGCTGTGCTGTTTGCTAGCTCGTGTGTCGCCAGTATGTCTGCTTACATGTCTGTCTAGTCGTTCAGGCGCAAAGTGCTTTTCTCGCAAAGTGGTGTCGTACGAATCGGATTGTGTGTACTTTGGCGGTAGTTTTCTCGCTCTATTCGAAGACCGAAACGTACTGTGGTCGTGTTCAGGATCAGGCGCGTAACAACCGCCTTTTTCTCAGCGTTTCGCGTTCGGAGCCGTTCGCCCGCTCGCTCGGTGTTCAAGCCAATCGGAAGGGCCCGCCCGACAGCCGATCTTTGGGAAAACGTGGTCCTCGCTTCGATACACATAGCATACACATATACATATATATATATATGCTATTGCAGCCAAGCGTATGTGTGGTGCGATCGTTCGGTGAGCGCTGACTTTGCCGTCGAGGAGGAACTTTGTCGATCTCTTCGGCCAACGTGTGATCGTCGTCGACTACCGTGAACGCAGCGATTATCCGTCAAACTGACATTGGTACTGTTGTAACCCGCAGCTGAAAACAGCAGGCCGTTCGTTCTGTCGAAGCGACGTCCGTCATCTCCTGGTGGCGCTGAACTGCCTCGATTGCGCGTTGATTCTGCGAATATCTACTTCGTTCGTTCGTTAGTTAGCGCGTGCAGGTGTATGTGTGCGTCTCGCCCGCGATACTGCTGAATCTCAATGTGCCGTGTTATCGTCGACTGCGGTGCGATACCGTGACAGAACTAGTGGTGTTTGGCTCCGCTGCCTTGGAGGGCAGCTCGAACGGGCGACTCGCAGCAGGCCGCTGTCCCCGTCCTCGTGTACGTTTATCACGTTTGCCGACGTTTGGGCCACACTACCTAATGACTGGTGGGAGTCGTTCTACTCTACCCCACTGTCTTCCAGCAGCAGCTTGGAAATGTAGCCAGCTGGCCCGCCGCGAGCGGACCTGGACTCTGTAGTATCATCATCAAATCGACAACAGAGAGGGAGACAGGAGTTATAGTGAGGTTGCTCAGTGACAGTGATTCCGTTTGGAGGTATACGTAACACTGGATTCGGGATACCGTCAACGGCACGGCCCAGCAGTGACGAATCGAGAGGAGAAAATTTCCGAGCAAGATCAAGCTGCTTACCCAGTATATTCGCACACATTTCAATCCACAAGGATATCTGCACCTTGAATCCGTTGTTCGTGCCGGTAAGTTACTGTTCGTATTAGGGATCGTCGGGTCTGGTTTATGTAGCCGCCTGCTGCTTGTGTGGGGTTTATCGACTACTGCGCCTCATATGGTGTGCCCCCTCGGGGGGGTAACGGGGGGGGGGGGGGGGGCTGGGTAACATACTCGTCAAGGTTTCGTTCGCTCATTCATCCATTCGAATTCTGTATGGGAAAATACAGAGAGAGCGAGAGAGAGAGAGAGGAGAGAGATTTGAACTAGACGAGACCTTCGAGTCCTGAGGCGCGGTCGCGACCGAAATGCTACCCACGTGCTGAATCAGGTCTGTGAGAGGCATCGACGTGAAGGCTGCACGGCGAACCAATGCTTTAGGAGGAAGAGGCCACGATACTGTGGAGATGCGACGAATTGACATACGATTATTGGCGGGCTCCCAAATGTATGGAGTGACGCGTGCTACCACCAGTGATAGCACTTTCTGTTGCGTCCAAACGAAAATTTTGCTGGATATGGCATCCTATGGGTGGGCTGAGAAAATGAAGACGCTTCACATTTCAAGCTTTTGTCCAAGGCTTCCCAGTTAAGTTTATCGAGTTTAAGGCTGGTGTTTTAACGGGTGGCTTGTGTATGCTGTCGAAGACCGTAGATCTCATTTGGGTATTTCTATGCTCTGATTTCTTTTTTCAAACCTATTAATATATACATATTAGAAGAGAGAATAAACCGAGAATGATTTTCTTTCTAGTCGAATGTGTGTCCGCTACCCTTGTCTATTAATAGACATAAACACACCTGTGCTTGTGCCGGGTAAACGTTACACATATCTAAGTTGACGATTGGTGTCTCTGCGTCGCTCGTGTCCTTTTGCCGAGGTGCAAGAAATTGTACACACACACACATACACAGCTTGGCAACGTTTCACGATTTGCTTCCAACGGAACAGCTGCTAGGCTGCAGGCAATGATCTGCTGTTGCCGCACCAGTATTATAGTACACCACATTGCTGCTGATGCTGCTCGCATTAGGCAATCTTCCGTGGCGCTTCTGTATAGATTATATATAGTGCTTGGTGTATATATGCGTGGCATCGCTTGCCTTCCAACGACCAGTGACATGCCACCGGCACTGTAGCTATGCTATAATATCTTCGGGGAATGAGGGACTTTTTGTGTGGCAGCTGCTTATACAGTAGCATCTATAATACCTCTACTGCTGTCTGGCTGTGACGAATTGACCTGCTCCCCGTGCGAGGGCTACAAAGCTACCAATATGTCGCATGTACTATAAGTAGCCATAGCTGGGATAAGGGAAGCAAAAACTGTGTATGAGTGCACCCGGGGGGTACGGGGGTCTCTGTGTGTGTGTGTCCATGTCTATCAGCGGTCGCCGCGTGTGGCCAGGGACAGCCCTCGTTGGGTGTCCGGGTCTGTCCGCGTAAGAAGATGGGAGAAAACAAACCGACAAAGAATACCGCTCCTGTTATTGCTGCTGTTGCTTCTCGAGAAGATCGTATTCAGTCTTTGCAGCCCGCGTGGCTGACCACGGTACCGGTTGCTTGTTTGCCGTTAGCACGCTGGTCCCCTTTTGTAGCATGGGTGTGGCGAGTATTCTCATAAATATTATGTACCGTCTTGATTTGGAGAAAAGTAATTTGTTTGAATACATACATATCTCAGAAAGGAATATCTGTGGAAGTTGCATTTTGGCTGAAATTACGATATGGTGTCCAGTGGTCACTGGAGAGAATTGTTGCTTGAAGTAGGAGAAGGAAATGGAAAATTTAAAATAGGTGCATGAGTCAGATTTGATAACAATATACTTCCCTGATTGTTGCTATGTCACGAGCACATAGCGCGCGCACACACACACGTGCGCACATATTTGACTCGATTGGTGATTTTGAGATTAATCCACCATTTTGTCCCAGCACTGTCCCTGTTGTCTGTTCGAATAATCCTTAGTCGAGCAGCCATAGGAATATAGTGTCTAAATCATTACCAAGAGGAATTGGATACTACCTGCCGATTTCGGTATAATTAGATTAGTTACATGAGTTTATGCCGGGCAATGCCCGTTAAGTTACGGGGGATGTTGCAAATTATCCATGCCTGACAACCTTGACCAGTTCGAGCTATTCTGAGGGACGGTTGATCTGGCTCAACCCCGCGTCATCATATGCTCGTTCACACGGGTATCTATGTAAACATTTCAAGTGTCCTTCGTCAATACACTCATCAGGCAAATTTTTTGGCCATTTGAGCAGACACATTCTCATCAGTGGCACCCGTGATAGTTCGGGTTGAATTTTTTTTTGCATATTTTAACTACAGCAGTGCGGCGACGACCGTGAGTAAATGTCTCGTTATTTGCTGTTGTATGTTTGCGGTTTGATTGATCAATTGATTGTGCTTTTGTAAAATGCGCTTCTTGAATCGACGTATACTTGTCATTTGCCTCGCGTACATCAAGATGGTCAGCTCGTCTCTGTTACTTACCGCCACTCACAGAGTGATATATCGAGTGTGTGTTGTACCAATGCAATACAGAATTTGAATCTTAGTTGAGTGTGCTGCAATTCTTGTTTCTAATTCGCCACCATCCATCTGCTTCAGACGAGAGGCGCACAAGGCAAGTTTAATGAACTGTGTCTGTGGCCTAACAAAATCGTGTTAACTTCTGTCCAGCGTGTTAGCAACCTTTGAACTAGAACTTTTTTTTCTCGCGAGGCGACGCGCGGTGGAGCTGCACTTCCCCGACCTGACGCCATTTTCAACTTGCCCGCGGCGCAAACTGGCATGCAACAAGTAAAATTAAGAAAGTAATATGTTCAGCTTATTAGCTAAATGGATTTTTTTCTTATTCACTCGTTGTACATTACGTGTTAATCGCTATCGTTTCGTTCTGCCGGACTTCATTCAGGGGAAGACGTCACTCACTTGTATTGCGTTGTACTTGGTAACTATTGGAATGCCCTCTAATAAGTAGTTTGCAGATTTTATCCTTAGATTAGATCAGCAATGTCCGATTGTTGGGTTTCAAGGAACCGCCCAGAACTGCCTATGTATGTGCAGTGGTGAAGTTGGTCTGCTGATTCGGCTGACAGCAGGAATAGCCTTGCGTATTGAGTTGAAAGACTTTAGTTCATTTTAAGCGTTAGTCATCTTAATGTATTTGGCCTATGTTCGGCTTATTTGGTGGTACACATCTGAAGATGTTGGCTGAAACAAGTACGAAACATTGCACGAAACTGTCTATCCCAACATAAATTTATGCATGCAAAAAATGGTTGGCGACAATTGTGGGAATTATTTTTATGTAGGTATGTAATAGTGCACTCCTAATAACTATACATCTCAAATAATGCACGCAGTAGGTAGGCCTCATTAACCCGACCTATCGCTTACGATTTTTACACAAGCTCTATTGCCATGTATTTATAATTGGGTGTCACATAATGACGTGTGTTTACTGCCTGATAAAACCGTCGTTAATCTCCTACTAGCAAAACCAACTAACAAGAACGATTAATTCTAATAGTCAATACAGCTTGTGTTATTCTTTAGCTATCGACTGGAGGAGCTATCGAGCGGCGATATTCCGTCGGCGGAATATTTCCTTCCTATTTCAATTAATCCTTTGCGACAATAGAGGCGCCCCAAAAGCCCCGATCACTGGTTAAACGCACGTCCCCTTCTGGCTCTAGTTAGCCAATATTTTTCTCCTCAACATGATCGTCACACCTCGTGTTGGGTGTCGCTTGAGAATCATGTAGGCCACTTGTTGTAGCTGTTGTAGTTGTTGTAGTTAGTAGCTGGTGCTCCTCCTGTTCGAAATGAGTTGTAACAGACCGTTGTCTCTCTCTCTCTCTCTTTCTCTGCATATTTGTGGGTTCATGCTACTGTTACTCCCATGCTTCTGTAATCGTAACTGCTATCGCTGCCGAGTTCCGACGAGTCTCCGGGTCGTATGCAGGGGGCCAGTCACCCCCGCTGTCATATTCGCTAATCGAGCATCGCTCGAGATGTTTTCTGCTTCTTACGTGTCACTATCGCTATGGTGGTGGTGGTGTTGCTAGTTGCTGTCACTCTCTCAGTTGATCGGAGGACGACTCCGATGAAGCCCTTAGCCGCTTGTAACTGGG
This sequence comes from Stratiolaelaps scimitus, assembly GCA_019614645.1. NCBI lineage: Eukaryota > Metazoa > Arthropoda > Arachnida > Mesostigmata > Laelapidae > Stratiolaelaps > Stratiolaelaps scimitus. Next base: position 3,250,226 of record JABWDB010000026.1, read on the forward strand.
CTCGGCTGCTGAGAGAGGCAATGGAGGTTCGGAGAAACTAAGTAGCCAGGCGGGAGAGAAAGAAGGCGAACGGAGGCGAAAAACACGAGGGGGCGCGCGTCGAGAGCGATTGTTTGCCGCTCGTGTAGATTGGCTCTGTGACTGGATTTGGCGCTGGCTGCTCGGGCTGGCGAAGACGAGAGCTCGGAAGGGCCTCACGTACCCAATGCTGCCTAGCTCTCTATCTTGTGTTTATGGTTGTGTGTCCCTTGTCTGTGAGTTGCTGCCGATGTGTCGGATCAACCGCGCGCCTGCGCGCTCTGATCGGACGCCGATGCCGATGATGATGATAACCCTGATGAGGGCGATGTTGAACTCGGTGTGATGGGGCCCCTAGCGGTTAACGCTACTGCTCCAGAAACGTCAGAGCGGGCACACGAGACAGAGGAGTCACTTATTGCCGAGCGCGAGTGGTGGCTACTGGCGACTGCTCACCGGTCATAGACGCCTACGAATCCAAACAAAGTTGGGGCTTTCGACCAGGGAACGGCGTACGCATCCGCGACACAGATCGGAGTTTCGGTTAGCGCTACCAGAGAGGCAGATCGTAACAGCGTTAGCAAAAAACAGTGAGCTAGATTTCACTCGAAACTCGATTCGACGGCGAGCCAAAAAAACACAACAGCGTATTTGTTCAATAGTACCAATGAACAACAAAATAAGGGTTATATTACGAACAGGCAGGTTTCGTAGGCAGCATTACCAGCTATCGAAATAGAGGATGCGCTATGTGCTAGGATTCGTCTAAACATTTTATGTAAAAGTTGCACACAGCGGTGGTCCTGAGCAAGGGGGTCTGTGATCGTCATATGCGAACATATTTACATACCTACACTAGCAAGAGTTCTTAGTGAGAGAACTTTGTCAGCAAACGAATGCGTAAGGGACATTTGATTAGAACGATTTCCACCATCTGTGTACTTAATATCTATTAATAGTGTTTCAAACAGGAAGGGATAATAAAGCCGTGAGTAAATAGCCATATAAAAATGCCGTCACGAAGTGCACAAAAAGCAGCTTCGACATTGATAATAATAATAATTATTATTATTACTATCATTACTGTTCATGTTTTTTTTTTGTTACTATGATCGTTAACGAATGTCGACACTGTCTATCCACATTGCCGTTACAAGTTGTCGTCGTTCTCAAAATCCCAAAGGCGCAAACGGCGTTTCCAAAACGCTACTCATTGCCTCGTACCGCATTTCACCCATTTTGGTACTTTGTTGACATTCTCCTGGTAAACGCTTGCAATGACTTCTTATTATATGATTATTATTTTATTCAATGTTGGCAAACCACTGCAGAGAGAACGAATGACGAATATCTATGATTCGTATAAAAATGTTTTAGCTCCTTGAAGCGATAATGTCTGCTGCAGTTTGACAAATGTCACCGTCTCTTCGTGCACATTAGATAATGACGATTTGAGAGATTATTGACAACACCGCATATACCTTAAGAAGAAGGTTTGTGCTCAGGCAGGGAAGCGTTGTATCATTAATATAATGTGATTGTGACAGCTGTTTGTCACCATACGTTTCAGGCAGCTGATCGACCTAACAAAAGTAAATGTTTTTAAGCTGCTGTTATTTTTTCTATTTATATTTTGAACCACAACGAGTTTGAATCAGCCAAGATAATCACATGGCTCAACCGAGAGGAATAGCTTCCATCGGACTTGCTTACTTGAAGCAGCATTTTTCATACTTTCTTTTGAAGAAAACTTCATCAAAACTAATCGGCGTATAAATCTGTTATCAGCGTCAACGCTTGGTCCATTCATCCGTGATATTTATTTAGCAATGGGTAGAGCAGGGGTAAACAACAATTGACCTGTCGGAATTTGCAGAGCACTTGATGAAATATCCCGCTTAACCAAGACCATATATATATATATATATATATATATGTATATATTCGTTTGTTACTTTGTTCAATCCAGAGAATTGGAAAGAACAAAAATGAAATGTGTCGGATATTTGCGGACGCCGAACCCTTGGATCAGTCCGTTCGGCGTCGGTGCCTAGCATTGACGTCGACCTTTCTCAGATCGTGTGCGAATGTAAATGTTGTTTTTTTTATCGGATTTCGTTCATGATGAACAGATATCGGCCAAGTGATCAAATGCTTTGGTGAAGTCCATAAAACCTTGCAATGATGCCCCTCTGATCCCGCCGCCTAACGACTATCTCGGGGTTGTCAGCCTTTTTCAGCATATGTTGTTCACCATGTGTCTGTGCTGTTTGTATATTTATCTATATCGCTGGCAGCTTTGGATTTTTTTTCCTCTCGTAGAACTGCAACCACGAGGCTGGCAAGCGCCAGTAAAGCAGTGAAATTCGTTTTGGGGCGAGAGTCGACGGAGATTCGGCGGCCAGTGGCAAATGATCACCCGCCGACAACCAATGCGGCTTGGGACGTGTGGGGAACGTAGAGGTGAGACCAATCGATTGGATATAGTGATATCTAGGCTGAGAGATCTGTATTGAAGGGTTCGTCCAGGCAGGCTAAAAAGTGATCATCATCGCCATAATCATTCTACCTGGAAAACACTTTTGAGCCACACATATATTTATCTAGGGGGTCAATCAGGGATTGATCCACTGTGGCCTTAGTCGCGCTCGCGATCGCTGTCGATGCTACAAAGTCTGATCGATATCAATCCTCCAGTTGATGAAAATCCCTCGTGGGCCATTTTGCGCCCGTCCCGTCCTAGAAATAAAAGCAAAATCTGGAAAACAATTAAATACACTGTATCTCATGGAATCCCCTTCTATTGTTTCGTTCAGCGGTGTCGTTCGGGCAGGGAGCGCGCCATTCTTCGCTCTCCACATGAGACAATGTATATCGCTCGTTATGCCTCTCGCGCGTCAATTGACATCGGCATACGTTCCCAAGTTGAAAGGCTGCTTGCTTTCCCCTGCCGGCTGTTTCGGTGCAGGCTTGCCTGTTGTTGTTCGGCTGTTTTTGCTCGCTACTGTCCTACTGGTTCGGCTGTGGTGGTGGGTGCCTTGCGCTCGTGACGACGCGTTTGCGTTCGCCGGCGACGGCACCGGCAGCGAATACGTTTGACGCGAAAAGTATGGCCTTGGGGGAAGTCTCTGTCAGAGTGGAAGAGGGGAGCGGCTCACCTACGGACTGAGTGACTGACGGGCAGGCACACAGACACATAGACACTGCTGGCATAGTAGACACACGCACGTACTCCTCGCGGAGGAAACGACAACATTCGTTTCACGACGCCGGCGCCCGGCTCAGCTACGGCTGCCAGGTACGAACGACCGTCGGGTATCGCTTCTCGTAGGTTTGTCTGCAAGTCAGCCGTCCATTTGACTGGTGAACTCGCTCATTCAGCTGCTCATCCGCGGGTCGGGAGACTGCTACTGAGATCGTAGATATTCCCCCCCCCCCTTTTCGGCTGCTGAGGCCGATACGGCTTACACGTCACGAGGGCAGAGTCCCCTACTGCTGCAGGAACTGCGCCGGTGACGAACAGCGGCCGCAGTGACGCCGGCAGTAGCAGCCGGGGACGTCGGAACAGGACGCGCACCGTACGAGGATGACGAGCTGGCGTCGGCGGCAGCATCGACAGCGTTACTGTCGCCGCTGGCAACGGCTGCCGAGAGGCGGAGATGAGCGTGGTGATTGCCCTGCCGAAGGACAAACCCGACAGGAGGACGAGACGGTGCTGCCCCCGTTGCTGCGACAGTGGCGACTGTGGCGCTATTGGTGCAACACGGAGTGGTTGAACCAATAACAAACATCGAGCGGGGCAAAGCGGGCACTATGCGAACATATCTGTTTATCTGTTTTGATGGTGGATGTATAGATAAATGTAAAGCTGCTGTTGTTGCTGTTCGCTTAGTGTCGCATGGGAAGGGAGCGGCGACATTGGAACGAAGCCGGCAAAGCCTCGAGGTGGCTAAAACTTGTATCAATCACGATCAGTAGTCATACTACTACGATTATTAATTTTTCACTAGAACGAGTACGTCGCCAACTGCTAAATCAGCCCTTTTTGCACGTCACACACTTGGTGCTCGTGATAGTGTCCTGTGTAGACGGACTCTCTGGCGACCGCGGTGGGTTATCTTCCCATCTTGCCTTGCTTATGCCTACACTTGGGTCAACTCGATTGCCCAACTTGTGCTGTCCGGCGGTACACACTGTCTTCAATTTTTTCTCCTGGGCGGCGGCAGTGGCCAACTACCGACTCGCAACTACCCAGCGTGGCAGCGATCTCCTGCACTCGTGGTGGCGTAGTAGAAACAGACGCCCCATGAGGTCGAGACGGGAATAGCCCAGGAGGCCCGCTACAGAGAGCTTCAATGGTGGCGCAGCACGACAACAATTGCACCGACCGATCTCAAGATCGCCGACACTCGCTTCGACGCCCAATGTTGTTGATCACCAACCAACTCCGTTGTTTACTCCACCGATGAAATTGCCTACTGTATTAACAACGGTCAGTATTAGCAACATTCATAGCCGCAAGAACAGCAGCAGCAGCGGCGAATAGTCATCAAATTGTATTTATATAGTGAGCAATATAACACGTCTAGACAAGGTGTCAAGGTGTCGTCTGTTAGACCGAAGCTGTCGTACCCTGTCAGCCGATTCGTAGCAAGCGTTATTTGTCGTTGTTGCTTTTACCTTGTGCAGCCTTATAGAGCCAGCAGGCTAACACCAGCGTGAGCTGCTGATAACAACAACAACGATTCGTGGGTAACGACGGTGGCTGGCTGAAGCCGCCCGACGTTCAACTCGTCCATATCTCGATTTGCCATCAGGTCATGAATATAAAAGAAACTTGAATGATAAACCTTTGTCCGATATGCCCTCGTCGAGCATGTTCGTAAACGGGCTCCATAAACGGCTTTCCACGCTGTACTCGCTGTTGCCTGCATCGCTTGTATATATGGCTCAACTGGTCCATTGGTCGAGAGCCCCCCAGAGAAGGGTCCATTGGCCGCACGTGCTGTATACAAACAAACACACACACACACACATCCAGACGGTCCCAGCATTACTCCTTATCTTAGTGGTAGAAGTGGTTGTTATACATAGTATAATCATGGCAAGGACACGCATATATATATATATATACATGTAGACTGTGTCGGCTGTTGTTGATACTGCAGATAAACTGGTGGCGCGGCGCGTATTGCGTGTCGTTGACTGACTGACTGATTGCCTGACGACTGATCTGTCACCGTGGAGAAGGAAGTTGGAACTTGCACGAAGTCGAATATGACCAAACGTACCGGCGACCTGCTGGGGACGCTTATGAAGCGGCAGCCGGCACTGAGAAATTACGAAATTATCGATTATTAATGATTACATTAATGGCCTATATTGTCAACGAGTGAGCTGGCCGTTGTTGTTTGTTCTTGTTGTTGTCCACCTGCTCCCTTTCCCAGCAGGTGGTCGCTTACAAAAATGCAAGCAGTGACTGTTGACTCATTTTTGTTTACGACTATTATGGGTTACATTAGGCCTGAGGATATTTTATCGAAACGTGTCCTTCGGGCCGGAGCGGTCGGAACAACACGTTGATGGACACTGTCCATTCCATGATATTATGATAAGTTGCTGTTACGGAAGCTAATTGTTCGTCACTTCGGCCCCGTAGATGAACGCTCAATAGAGGGAGAAGTTACGCCTATTCATTCGATTGCAGACTAGGTTCAAGACTGAGGATAACAATAATAATAATAATATCGATATCAAATTAGGATGTATTAGGATCGTCGTCACATTCGATTCATCGACGAACTGCGTAAACTCCTCATATGTATTATCGATTTTGCCTGCTGTCAATCACCTCCGTATGCTAGGTGATAGTTTCATGTACGTCGAAGGTGTGATATTCAAGGTTTTCTTTCGTTTGAGCGTGATTATTATTATTATTATTATTGCTATTTATTATTATACACAGTTCTGCGTCGTAGGCTGAACCCGCCCTGTACATGTACACGCATACACAGAGATTATTTGTGTGTGTGCGCGTGCGTGTTTGTCAAAATGTCGAACGTCTGTCCGTGTCTGAATATGTTATTCGTCGTTCCGACTGTCAGCTGGCGCTATTTTCGCGCTTGTCTCGTGTCGCCAAACTGTTCAACGACACTGGCGGTTATTTTTTTGTTCTTGTTATTTGCTAGTGAAGGTAGCGAAGGTATCTGATCTTTAGATCAGCGGCCTGCCGATTGACAGCAGCTGCTACTGCTGCTGCAGCACCAGCTGCATCGCAACCACCACCACCACGGCACGATGCTGTTGCTGTTGTTGCTGCTGCGATAACGCGAGCGGAAACTATTCGGCGACAGCAACAGCGATGACGGTGTCAACGAGTTGGTCCGAGAGTCGTTCGACCAACAACACATCCACCCAACTGCCTGTTCTTCTCTCTCTATCTCTCTCTCTGTCTCTCTCTCTGTATGTCCGTCCGTTGATCGGTCTGTTTGTGTGTCCTATTCTCCCTGACCGCTGCCCGTCGTCGGCCACGCCGAGTCAACGTGGCCACGGCGTGTGCTTTGACCAGTCGGAACGGTACGGCGACAACCACAACCACCACCACCACCCCGTATTATCAGCAGCAACAGCTCTGGTGGTGGTAGCGCTGTTGTTGTTGTTGTTCTTGTCGCCGCCGCCGCCGCCGCCGCCTTGTTGACCAGCTGGTCGATCGGTCGGTTGCTTGCTTGGCCAGTGGTGGTCATTGGTGGCAGATGATGTTGCAAGTGGCTGTAACGGTGGCAGTAGCGGTAGCGGTGCCGATGTCTGTTGTTGTTGCTGTTGTTGCGGCGGCGGCTGGCCTCGCCGGCGTTTCCACCGTCGTCGCCACCATCGGTGGTGGTGGTGGTTCATTGCTTCGCCATCGAGGCAGCAGCAGCAGCAGCAAGGCAACCATTCATCCATCCGTACCATTCAGGCAGCGAGACGATCGTCAACACAGTAGTAACCTGCAGTAGTAACAGCAGCACTAGCTGTAATAGCATAGCCTCGCTGTAGCCGTTTTCGTGGCTGAAGTGACGCTCCTCCTCAGACCAGCGCAGCAGCAACAACGACGCCAACCACGATGATGATGATAATTATTATCATCAGATTATTATTATTACTACCACTACTACTACTGCTGCTGCTGCCGCTGTTGTTGTTGCAACAGAAAGAGTGGGGGCGCTGCAGTCGGTCGGTCGGTCGTTCGGTCAGACAACTACATTACTACTATTATACATGGCTCTGCTGCGACTGCTTGGCAACGACAGCGGCAACAGCAGCAGCAGCAACAACCGTAAATTACCCAAAGCATTGCTGGAACAACGACAGCAATGGCAGCAGCAGCAGCGGCCACACTCGTGTTTGGCCTGTTTGGCAGTAGTACAACAAGCAGCAGCAGCGGCGGCGGCGGCAGCAGCAGCAACAACAACCGCTGGCTCGGCAGAAACAGCAGCAGCAGCAGTAGTGGTCGTGTGTAAGGGCCGCTGGCGCCGCCACCGCCGCCGCCGCTTCAGCTACGTATTACGATGGCTGCTGCGACCGCTACTACAACGGGCAATGCCACCAGGGAGCGCGCAAGGGTGGTTGAGAAGAGAAGGCAGACAGACAGACTGATGGCGGCGGCGGCGACAACAACAACAACGACGACGACACAGATGCTATACCACAAATAATAGTGGCAATATCGCAAAATGAGGAGAGATCATCACTGAAACTACTGCAGCTATCACAGTACATCTGCGACGGCGGCAGCAACCGCTAGCAACAACGCGACACGCGCCACTATTAAAATTATTAATAATAATAATAATAATTATAGTAATTGCAGCTGGGGCTGCTTCGTCTCTGGTGCTGCTCTGCTGCGTAGTGGCTGCTCCTTCCTTCTTCTTAAAGTCGGCGGCGGCGGCTTCGCTACATCGACTACTTGTGCTGGTGGCCTGGCCTACTGCTGCTGCTGCTGTTGTTGTTGCTGCTGTTGTTAATAGCTTGCAGCATATGCTTCTGTGTGTGTGTGTGTCGCTGATCGAAAGCCCCTATTGCATGCCCATCGATAGGCCTATGTAATAGTATCAGGCCCGACATGTAGATTCTTATATATGCCAACCTGGCTACTCAGCTGCCTATCTCGATACTATCGGCATGTGAACTTTCCGCGTGCGCTACAACGACAGAAACAACAACAGCAGCAGCAGCAGCAGCAGCAGCAAGCGGCGGCGACAACGTGAATTTTACTGTATGCAATGGCACACAAATATCGCGCGTAGTCTTTGCGTTGAGTCGATTGCGAGACGCCAAATAGTGTCCGTTGCAACTGGTACATTCGGGTGGCTAGGGGTCAGCTCGCAAGGTCTCCGTCTCTTGCAGACAGTGCTGAATAGGACTTCCACAAACAGATGCGCCGACATATATATATATACCGTAGTATGTAAGGCAGCAAGAGGCCGGCATGTGGACCGGCGGGAAAAGATAGCACACACAGACGACGGCCAGGGCCATGCGAGCCTAGGTAGGCCATCCTGTACGCAATGAATTCGGAGGTTACCGTCCGTCTGTCCGGGTCTCCTTCTTATCTCGAGGGTCCCTCGCACTTTTCTCTCGAACTTCTGTGTCCAGCACGAATGTACCCTTTACACACCTTTTTCTGGCTAGCTCTTATTGTGGAAACGACACCATCGGCTGCTGAGCTGTCACTGTTAGCTAGACGGACTATTTGGCCGAATGAACAACGGGTAAGCTGATAACGGCTCGAAGCCGGCCGTCGGAGCGTGCGCATCGGCTTGCTTGAGTCGAATACAGCAAACAACAGCCTGCTAATTCTATCGGTATTTGTGGTAGGCATGTGGTATATTGTGGCTGTCTCACCGGAGTCAACCGGCCAGACACGGCCCACTCGAATCAACGGTGCTTGATTAACCGACGAACTCGTTTTTCGGGTAGAACCGGTCTTCGCATTGCAACCCAGCAGTTACCTTCTCTCTATCTCTCTAAATATATACACCATACAAACCGGCGCATATCCACATGCATGCAGACCCGACAGAGGCAGACAAGCGGTGGTAATAACGGCGGTCGGTGTTGTGTGCCCGCGTTTGCCGACTGTCTCTTATCAGTGGCGCGCCATCAGACCCCACTATAGTACTAGACGCGTGTCGCCTCTTCGCGACAGTCACCGTGTTAAAAGCGAGATTAGAGAGAGAGAGAGAGAAAGAGATAAAATGCGTCTCGTTCGATGTCTGCCTACCCTAAACGGTGCATTTCCTATTTCAATTTGCAAACACGCCACGAGGAAAATCGAGAGATCACCTAAGAAGAGAGACAGAGAGAGAGAGAGATTATAGTAGACGTACAGCTTATAGAAGGAGTTCGATAATGTGACTCAAGTTCGATTGATACTGGCAGGGAATGGAGGGCAGTCTTGACAGAGATGAGATGGTGCTGGGAATCGTAAAAAAATAACATTCGTTCGATTGTCGGCTCCCTCTGAGCTGTTGCTTCGCCTTGCACAATAGTCCCTGCTAGTGATAGTACATAGACAAGACGACATCGCAACGAACACTGAGGCTAGCGTCAAGCGTGTGAGTCATTTTAGACTCAATGCATGAATGAATTCTAATTAGTGAACTTGAAAAGCTATCCATGATTCAGTAATCGAATTGAATAACTAACATTCAAGGGGTGGTATATATACTGTGCTAATTGCGCGGTAATGTGCAGTTACGATAGGGTGCAGTGACGCTGGGGATTGCAGCATTGGGCTCATTAGTGGGGGGTGCTAGATGATTATGACTGGCACATATTCGCAGTGTGACAGTCGGTATGAAGGCCATTTCACCGATTCGCCGCATTATGCTGCTGCTAGTGCTGCTGCGCCATAATCGAATCCTATGAAATTGTGACCAGTATTGTTGTGCTCCTGTTGTAAAAGGCTGGGGTATTTTCCCTACAACGATACTCAATGCAATTTCATAGCTCTCCCCGCGTCGACAGAGTGAGGGGTATATGAACTTTCAATGATGTTATGAAGGGGTCAATGCGCAGTATCCACCGGCGGCAAGCGAGCTTCGAGGTATACGTGGGTAGACACGTCGAGAGATCGTGGTGACGCCCGTAGAGTTCACACATGAACAGATCCATACACAGATTGATCCGAGAGCCAGCGTCCTTCCGAATCTACTGCATGACCCGTTCGGCTGGCCCATCTTGTTTCTGCTGCTGCTGCGGCCGCTGTTGTAGCAATATCGTTTGACGTGATAATGACGATGATGTGCCGTTCGCCCCTGTCAAAGCTACCGACGATGATCAGGGATGTATCGGGCCATCATCTATACTTTACATTTGTGGTTGAGTCCTTCGCTGCGTTCGACCTTGGCCTAGTTATACTGGTTGTAATATCTATTTGCATTGGCGTCCCTACGATGTGTGGTGCTCACCGCGGACGATTGAACCATCACAGATAATAATCATGAGAAAATTGCCACTCATCTAATGAATATCTCGTGTTGATAGCATCCGATTAGGACTGCGGGACGTCGTCTCCATCCGACGACAGGTTGGCAGCTCTTCTAATTTCACAGCTCGAGAAAATGGTAACCGCTCCGGCAGCTTTGCGGGTTCACTCCTATAGAGACAGATCCACGAGTGATTCGCGATGCATGCCACCGACGTGAACAGCCCGCGCGCCTCGACCAACTCCCGAACGGTTCGGTGCGAAAACGCGTTAGGCAGCGACCCGATCGATGTGGCGACCGTCTACACAAACGCTGCAGTATCGAGTCAGCCGATTCTGAGGAAACAGAAATAACAACAACAGCAGCAGCAGCAGCAGCAACAACAACAACAACGGCAGCAATGCGGTGTGCGAATTTGACAGTGTTGGATATCGTGGTAAATGTCTGCACCGGGCCTTCGATGCGTTTTGTGTTGATTGAGCACCGATCAAAAGTAGCTCGACAGTGGCTCCCGTTGTATATGCCGCCAATAATAGACGGCCGTGACTCGGCCAGTCAGCTACGGGGGCGAAGAACTAAGTGGACGATCGAGCGAGGTCTGAATGAACAACAGCAGCAGCAGCAGCAGTGACTCAGTTCCGGTCATCCCCTGGGCACAGCAATGATTGTTGCTTTGCTGTTGCTGTTGTTGTTGCTGCTGCTCTGCGGTTGATAGCGTGTCGGGTCGAGCAGTCGCAATATGCCGTTGCCGCGTTTATGCGTTTACGCTGTTAAACGTCAGCGCCAGCTGGCAGGGCCACACCGATGGCAGGTCCCCGCGGTGGAGCCGTTCCATGCGACCATGGCAAAGGAGCGGATTGTCTCGAGTCGCATGATATTGTATCGTGCCAGCGGGCGTGATGATATATCTAAGCAGCCACGGAGATGTTTCGCGCTTCGAGCAGGACACCCGTTGCCTATCGTTATCTTGGACTAAAACGACGACGAGACGGACGCCTGACTCTTTTTGAGGCCCGTCCTGTTGTTCTTGGCTCTGTCGCCGCGCGTTGATCACTTGAAACGGGAAGGCCACTGAACTCGAGTTGCTAGCCAACGCGGTCGGCGCAACAGCTCCCCTGATCTGATAGCGTATGTCAACTGTGCCTTACCACGCTAACTAACTGGCTAACAGCTGAAACGCCGTACATGGTTACATGGTGTGTGTGTGTGGTACTTGACAAGCGTCTTTCTTTCTACGTGATTCACTTTCGTCAACGTCTCCATCGAGAATCGTGTTAAACAAGCTTATCAGCTTGAGCCGGCTTGATCTTGCCGTTCTTGAAGGGACGGCCAGTCGTCGAGGTGGCTAGCTATTGCACGGCAAAACGAGCGTCGTACAGAGAAAGAGAGCAAAGAGGGATTCGTTGCGCTTTCCTGATACAGTATCTCCAACTTCTGGCCACAGTGTGTCCATTGTTTGTCATTGTGCTGCTGCCGCTGCTCTTGTTGTTATTGTTCTTGTTGCAAACGAGGAGGATGTTGACGATGACAATGCAGTTGACGATGCGTTGATTGTCAGTCACTCGAAGGACATCACCAGCCTTCGGGGCTAATAAATGAGCAAGAACATGAAAGAGGATGACGAGGTCAAAGTGGCAACAGTAACAGCAACAAACTCCCGCCTTTGTGTATTAACGCTGTTTGTCTTTACTGCTGTTATTGTTTGCTGTTGCTGCTGCTGCTGTTTCGGCTGTGGAACCTCCGCCTCTTTTAGCTTTCCATGTAAATTATACTCACGTCCAATTTCGGGCAAACCAATAAGGAATGCTAGCGTGTGCTAGCAATGTAATGTGATTCAACATCAGGTAATACCTTGTAGGGAAATAGTTGCCGGGAAATGTTCAAAGGTCGACTAATGCTGCCTTCGTTGAGTTCGAGTTAAAGTGGCATTTCATTAGGTTAGCAACGAATTTTTCGTCTCTAGAGCTCACGTTGGTATTAAACCTAGAAGCGTAATTGAGTCGCGCGTTTGTGTTCGAGGCTAATAACATCCAGCGGATCAACATTATATCTGGTCTGTTCACGGCGACATATGACCGATCCTAGTTCGCTCGGCTGTTCAGGTTGCGTGGATCAAAGGGTGAGCGCGCTCGCTTACCGGCGGAAGTCTGTCCAATTCTGATTCACAATCGTGTGCTAACTGCGTACGGAGTCTTGCTTTTAATAGCTGATTTGCTAGGAGAATCAGCGTAGCAACAGCAGCAGTAGAATGCTTGACGAGAGCACGTAGCACTGATTCGTGTCTCCCTGACACATATCGACTAGTGGAGAATAAAAGTTCCATCTTCATTTGCGTCTTAAACTGACGTTAAATGTAGACAGTGTTTGTGGCGTATACCAAGCCCGATACAAAGGACGAAGTAGGAACCCTTGTGGAGGAGATCGAGCAGAAATACATATATGCCAGTGGTCCGCTGGCGTATGTATAGAAACTTTTTTTCGAGCTGACCCTTCAGCTGTTCCCCTATCTGACGGGGCTCAGCTCAACCTGTTAGGCGTTACTATGAAGACCTGTCGTTGTCACCTTTGCTTATTCTCTTCCTTACTCGTGTCTGGCAAGAATCTCCAGATAAAGAGCGATGATAAAGAGTTGGCGCATGTACAAACGGGTGCGCGACACTGTTATTATTGTCCACTTGTGTGAACGAAGTTGGCTGTCGAAATCGACATACTAATTTCCGAGCGGGATCGCGCGTACAAGTACGAACATTTGGCGTTGTCATTTTGATTAGGTGGCTGCAGCTGTAGCAGGTCCAAATCCCAGCTCAGCTAGGTTTGGGTTTCCTGCCGATATTTCTCGTAGGAATGCCATAATGCGAGCAAGTAGTGGGAAATGTCTGCTGGGCCGACGCGTTCACGCCATTTTTAGGCGGCGGCTGACCGGTGAGGCGCGCGCGAGATAAATGATCTCGGTGAATCGATTGTGCTCGTTGAACAAAAGGAATAACCTGTTCACCATCGTCAATGTAGGCGCTCACCGAAGTTTGCGCCAAGGTTCATGTGGGGGTCGCGCCATGCGAACTCGATAACGTGCTCGAAACCATCGACTATCTCGACCTTGGATAAGAAAAACACACCGACGAAGTATAGTGGAAATGCCGCTAATTCAAGTACAAAAATAAAATCTTGTTTATAAATGAATGTTAACGATCATTGCAATACTCTTTCCGTCATTGCGCCAAAGAAGAGTCGTTGTCGATGTTGTTGTCATCGTTGTTGTTGTTATTGTTGTTGTTGTTGTTGTTGTAATCGTCGTCCTTGTTGTTGTTGTCATCGTCGTCGTCGTTGTTGTTGTTGTTTGAGAACTGTGTGTTCTTATTCATTTGTGTGCTTTAGCAGTCGCAACATCACCATTTTCCTTGTTGTTTCATTGGCCACAATTGTCAAAATGCCCCCCCCCCCCCACCCCCAACTGGTTGCAGCGCTGGATGCCTACACAGGATGCATACGCGGGCGATCCGTAACCACTGCGAGAGGCGCATAGATTCATTTTGCTTAGGGAAAGTCAATCAAATGGTGGCGATCGTACGGCGATTGCCGTCACCGTAAAAATCGCCCCATCTCTGTTCGCCCTCCATCCGTCGATATCGGCTCGTTTGATTGCCTTTCAATTCGCGTTCACCCATTGTCGATGTGTTATGAGATTATTCCCAATCGTGTCATTTCTCTATTGATTGCCGCGATCTCGGCAACGCATCGCGTACGACCGGCGAACCGTCATCTCCCGCGAGTATCTCGAAGATGGTCACGTCTATGGCGCCACAATGTCGTCTTGTCGCCGTCACCGACACTGAGTTATTACAAGGCGACGCGTCGTAAGGAAGAACGAGCCTGGCCAGCACGCTGCCAACCCAACAGCTTACCGGTTCGTTGTCGCCATCATTTGGCGTTGCCTCTTCGTGTCTGAGCGCTGAGTGTCCCTGTGTGAGTGTTTGTGTGTGAACAGTAGTCCAGCATCTCTACGTCATTGTCCTTTTGCCACTGCCCGCTGCCGGAAGAAGCACAGATGCTGCTGGGAGCAGCGGCGGCGGCGGCAGGGGGGAATATGGGGAGAGAGAAACCATTGGAAATCGAGTGTTATTTTGTTTCTCGATTGACGGTGGGAGCCAAAGTTGAATCGTCTCCGACAAACACGACAGCTGGACACTTTCGTGTGGACGAGCGACCTCCGTCTCGCCGGCGGCTGCTGACGCCGCCGCCGCCGTCGTAACCGGCTATTGTTTTTCGTTGTGCGACAATGCTAGTGGCAACCCGCAATATCGTAGCACGCTTTGAACGATTTAGATTATATAATATATATATATATGAAGATGCACATCGAAGTCGTATGCACGCACGAGGTTACAGAAATTGAACGAGGAATCGATTTTTCTGAGAGAGAGAGAGATAGATATATACATACATACACATACATGTAGTTGAGAGACCATTGTTTTCATGAAGTTGTTTTGATTATGTTACTTACTCCTGATTATTATTATTATATGAGACGATCTAATGATAGGCAATATGATGCCGCCGTTGCCTATTGTGACATTAGAGCAAAAGCTAATAGTAAAGAACTGAGCAATATTAACCTAGTGCTTGTTTTATCGTATATCGACAACCTCGGCCAACATATATATATATATATTATGCAATTTGTCAACGACAATTACATCAATGGCCAATTACATCTGTGATATTGTATTCATTAACTTTTCTATCGATTCCTATCTATAAGCATGGAAGAGGGGGGAGGGTCGTCGTCACTTGCATTTGTTCCATACTGAAGGGTCGTATTATAGGTACTGCGATCTCATTCCGGGTCAGCTCAATAAAGAGAGTACGATAAAATTATATAAAAAATTCTATATGATATTATGATAAAGTCTAACGCTAAAAAAGGACACACACCGCACTGGTGCTCCCTGTCGGTTGCTATAATATTATTGTCTATTGTCTATTATTATTATTAATACCACTCCTCTTCTTGACGTCATGAATTTTCTACACACGTGACGTTAGTTCCTGCTATCTCCCCAGTATTTTCCTCTAACACTCGCCGAGAAGCACTTGCTTGATCTCATCTCGTTGACAAAGCAGTATAACAGATACCACAATTATTATTATTGTTGTTGTTATTGTTTCGGCAATTGTTGTTGTTGCTGCTGCCGCTGTTTAGTGTAAGCGTAAGCTGTGACGGGTTGGACCTGAATGGCCACTTCATTCTGACACCCTATCTCGCAAACGGCGGCGATAACCACCAAACACTATTCGTCCACTGTCCCCAATCGATGTACGTTTCGTGTTTATCAGCACCTACAAACATTCAATTATGCAATCGGTAGCTAATTGGCCGAGTTGCATTAAATCATTATTATTATTATTATACAATATCATATAACAAAAATCGGTATTATTCACATGCTCTTATTTTGTTCGCTCATTGCTCTTACATCAGCGGCTACAGTATTAACGGCGGTGTATATGTATGTGTGTGTGTGTGTGAATGATTGTTTATATCTTGTTGTTATTATTGTTGTTCCCTGCTAAATGGAACGGTGGCGGTCGTTCGCCGGACCATCTGTTCGTTCGTCTCGTTATTTATGATTACCCCACTTGGCCCTCCCCGACCCTAACAGCGTTTACCTTCTCGTGAGCTCTACCACGTCACGGCACGACCAATCAACAGAGAGAGACACAAACAGAGACGGACGCTTCGATTTTCCCGTGCCCTCATGACGTAGTGGATCGCCTCGACGAAGAACAACAGAAGTCAGCCGGTTGAAGCGGCGGCCAGCGCAGCGTTAGCCGATCAGGTACCAGCGGCAACTTGCGCGACGGCCAAGACGTCGGGATTGGATGCCGCTCACCGGCTTCGGCCGCTCGGAAAGTTGTTGACTTCCTTGTCGCTTTTCCGTCTGTAATGATGTGTTGTTATACATGCATATATATATATATATATATATATACATGCATGGGTCGTGTCGAGTAATTGAGGTGGTGACGACGTCGGCGCTGGCGATGCGTCCCAATGCTCATTCCTCGTTCGGTCGTGTGGCCAAAGCGTCTGTACCGACGTTTGTCTCGCCGGCGCACCGGGTGGCGGCCCTCGCTCACGATGCTGACGTCAGCGGCGTCACCGAGCGTCAACAAAGAGTCAGCCACCGGCGCCGGCAGGTGGGCGCGGCAAAACAACATTTTTATGCCCCGCTCTTGGGGCAGTACGAAGCCCCTAACGGCGTCGATCCTCGCCACCACATGCTATGGCATGATCCGTTCCAATGGCCAAAATATAGTACACGGGGCGGGCTGTCGGCGATCGGTTGCAGCTCGGTGCACAAATGAAGGACAACAACAATAACTGAATTGGGGGGAATGGTGAACGATGCCCGGCGAATAAATGCATCAATGAATTAATGATGGCTACATCTCACATAGGGCCGATCCATCGACGGCTACGAGCTAAACGCTATCGACATGAGGTGTTGAGGTACGAGAAGGCGCGGTGGTGGCTTCAGCGGAAGCAGCAGCAGGCGGCGAAGTAATGCGTGGACGCGAGAGATGTTATAGATTGTTTACGTTTGCTTGCGGGAGCAGTTGTGTTGATTTGGCGTTGTCTATGGGTCGATGATCGGCTTGCAGCTTGTTGCTGCCTATTGTCGGCCATTTTGCTTTTGTCGAACACATCGTTCTTCTTTATTGAAATTCGTGTATAGATTTAGCGTAGAATCGGCTTGGGGGAGGGGGGTGGGGGAAGGGAGACTACTGCATTTCGAGGTAGTCGGAGGCGATATTGGGAGGTGGTCACTTTTCATGTGTCAGCTAACACGGTGGGCCAGCGGTGGGCCAGCTTGCTGCGAGCTAATGCTCTCGTGCTGTTTCAACTGTGCTAGATTTCGGTGTGGTCTCGTATGCTTTTTTTTTGGTTGTAGAGGTAGTTACGGCATTAGAGGCTGTCGCATAAACCCGCTCGTTCGCTTGGACACAGCAGCGACAGGCGGGAGAGAGTGCGAGGAGATGTGCTGAGTGCGAAATAGACATGTGACCCATTCTGTGATTGTGCTAACAAGACAAAAGACGGAAAAGCAACTGCAGCAGTCGACAGCGAAAAGATAGAGATCACGACACGACGGTAAGGAACCTGAAACGGCGTAGGGTCTATGGTAAAGAGAGCATGGATAAAAAATACATGGCTCGATGGACGGGACCTTGAGAAGAGGCATGTTATCGGCATGAGAACTGCACCATATACTACTAGCTGGAACTAGGACTAGGATACGTACGTATTGCATGTATAATTATAATAGAAAAAATAATCTTTATATTATTATATGTAATATTATAATATAATCGGCTCGCTAGGTAGAGCTTCTTGCAGTATGACAGAGAGAAAGAGAGACCGAGAGAGAGTGAGAGAGATGTTGAACCTTGGCCGAGTCATGATGATCCTGCACGTGTAGCAAAAAAAGGCGATCGATACCGCCCCTTTTGCTGGCGTGGTTTTATTCTGTGGTGCTATGTTTCGGCGTCACCATCCTTCACGTGAATCCTGTTAATGTAACGTTAACGCTTGTCGTCTCATGACAAACAGTCTCATTGTTGAACTACAATCATTGAGTTTGGTTGGCGATTTCGATCATCGTTGCCTTGTCATGTGTTCCGACCACATGTTGCTGGGTCAAAAATCAATAGCCCGATATCGTAATATATATCTGCGCAGCAACGCATCGAACATTGTATGGTAAAGAAATCTGAATCAAATATCCGACTGAGTGTTTCGGTACGAAGAAAGCTAATACACTGTGATCAAAAAACAGTTGTCACTCTCAATGTAGCCTTGTAGCCTTTCCACGAAGTCGGCACTTCGCCGAAATGTAAAAGCAAAAGACGCCCGCCTCGTGCGAATTCTCATTGAGACCAAAGCATTGTTCCGCCCGCTCGTGTGAGCCTATATCATCAATGCACTCGACGATTGATATGATGATATTAATGTTTCGTCAATGTTATTAGCCTGAGAGGGATACATTGAAATGATTTGGCACACATGTATGCGTATAATACGATTTGAGAAATGAAATGCGACAATGTATAATGATACTGTTAGCGTTTAGTAGCAGAGTGAACAGATTGAGATTATAAATAATGATACCTCCTGTCGCTTTATTGAGCAGCGACGTTTGTCGAATACGATACGGACAGATCAGGCGTCGAACGACTTCGTTGACACGATGATAGATACATACACATATATATATATATATATATATATATATATATATATATATATATATATATATATATATATATATATATATTCTCTTGTCCCTTGATACTTAGATTAGCCAATCTATTTTTGGCTGTGTCCATCATCGCAACACATTTCCTGTTGTTAATTTTAGCTGATTTTCCCTTCGACAGCCGGCCGACACCCGGATGGCGCACATATCGCGGCGATTCCAAACGCAAGGTGACCCATCCGCGTCGCCTGCCGTGTCATACACGCCAGATGGCGAAAGTCGCCCATCTCAGTGAATCCACATCGACGTCCGTTCGTTGTTTATGCTGCTCTCTGCCAGCAAGTATAATCGGAAATTCAAGACGTTATTCGACATCGGGCAGAGTCATATGGTCATCCTTTTGATAGATGCAGTTTCTATCGTTGCTGTGATGTTCGTCGATAGCAGTTACGCACGGTTTTTTTTTTGTTGATTTTGTTGTCGTCGTCGTCCTCGTCATTGTCGGGTCGTTGTTGTTATTTTTCCTGTCTGTCAGTCAGATATTGGACGCGGGGTTTTCTCTCTGTCCACGCCGGTATCATAATGTGCACACGTGTGCTGGTACAATTCGATATTCGATGAAGTTCGTCTCGGTCGATCTCTCGTGTTCGATTGTATACATGGGACATAGCCGTCCGTACAACGCGTGAAGACTAGATCTATGATTATGATTACTATTGTTACATTGTTATTATAATAGTAAGCACTATTATTCTTGTTATTATTATTATTATTATCAACTGATAGTAGTCATCATCATTCGGAGACTCTATTTTTAAATCTATTCGCACTGTTGCCCTCACTGTTGTGGCGGGCTCGTTCGCTTCTTTGAGTGGGGTATCGATTTCGGTTCGGTTCCAGAGTTCATCTCTAAGTAGCAGCAAAGAAAAGTGGCCGCGATGGAGATTGCGCGTGCGTGTTCTGGTTTGACTACATCGCCAATCATCGGGTTTCTCTCCGCTGTCGCTACTTACAATGTATACACAGGAGGGATGGATAGTATGTGACTCATGGTTACGTGGTGATGGTGTTGCTGCTGCTGCTGCTGCTGCTGTTGTTGTTGCTGCTATTGTTGCTTTTGTTGTATAGCAATGATTCCCATAGCGTGGCATTTGTATTCGTGAACATGCGATATTCGTCTCGGTCTCGAGCCAGCCGGCCGTCCTGTAATACAACTCGAACGCTTTGAAAAGCAGCTCCATACATAACGCCATGAAACATATCCATGTAACGATACGGCCCATGCAGAATGAGTAAGCGTGAGCTGTGTGAAAACCAAAGGCAGACGTCTTTCTCTTATTTACTTCTTTCGCTGGATTGTGACCAGCCAGAACTGTGGACCTTTGAGCCGGATTTGCAAATCACGCATAGATGAAGCATATGGGAGAAGATCGCTTGGGTACAACCAACGAGCTGCCCGGGGGTAACATCCATAGCAGTAGCCTTCATCTGTCCAGTGCCCGATGTTCATCTGTTGCCAAGCTTGCCACAATGCTGCTTCACGGCCAATGCTTGCCAATGGTGGTAGTTTGCAGCAGTTTCGTTCGGCGATGTTCATTGTAATAGTAGTAGTACGAGGCATCATGACTACAGGCAACAACAGTGTAACCATCTCATGAGTCACCAGACGAAACAAGCGCGGCGTCAGGTAAAATGAACACGGTAGGCCGCCGGCGGCGGCGGGCTGTTATGAAGAGGCGATGCCGCTCATCGTCGTCGTCGTTGTCAGCGCTGACTGCAACGGCAACTTGAGCTCCTGCCGCTGTTCGCACGAGGTGGGTAGTTGGCCAAGGCTGCGCGCGGAGAAGGACAAAACTTAAAGTGCAGCCACCTCTCATTCCAGCTGTTGGCAACAAAGCGAAGATGGCAAGAGCGGATAAACGCATGGCAAGGGCGAGTGTGTTTGTTGTTGACGGGGCTGATTAAGTTGGGGACATCACTGATGAGAGAAGCGGAAGATTGAGAGGTCAGGGGGGAGCAGGTCGAAGTTGAATCGTATGCATGGGAATATTTGCTGCGTGAAATGCTTTTTCATTCGAATGGAAAACGGCCGCGGAAATAGAAAGGTGATAAGCTGAAGTTGACCTTCTCAAGGAAAGCCGTAACACAGCCTTCCGATTCGTTCGAAGACGTATTCGGCAGTCACCTGCTGGTGAGGTTTGTTGGACAATTTCGAGCTGGAAACTAGCGCCTGCAATACAGCGAAACGAGCCTGACCGACCGAAGACATACATGTACCTCTCTCATGGATGTTACACATCATCTGAGTACGGCGAGAGAAACACGTTTACTATAATCTTGTTACTTCTGTGCGAAGTCATTCCCTATTGCTTGATATTGAGCTCCCCCTCAAATATTACGTCATCGTGTCGCGTATCCTCTGACATCGAATCGGCTGGCCATCGATTATTTCAAGTTTTGATCCGGTTTCACTCAGAACTTACTCACTGTTTCGGTTCAAGCTGCTGAACAGCTACACACAGATTTAAACGATATAGTATAGCCGGCTGCCACCCATCAGCAGCATACGCCAGAAATATCGAAACCTCTGAATGAACGAATAAATGCCGGCTAAATGGCCGTCGAGCAGCGGTTGAATGAATTTGCCGTGCTCTTGTACGTTGCAACCGCCCACGTTGATGCTGGCTCATTGGTTCCCGGACACGAGCGGTGGCAGCAGCCAACGCCAGATATATATATATATATGTATATATATATATATATCTATATATATATATTAGATATAGGCTGTACATGTACCTTAAATCGTTATCCCGCAACTGCCAAAGGACAGTGCCTAGAAGGCATGCCATTGTATCGTGTAGATGCTATATCTAATGTACTCCTGTTAGGTCCCTGCCGACCACAACAACAACCTCTGCGGGTACAGTTATAGCAGAGGATGTGCTGCTGTTTGGGGCATGGTTCTGAACTAGCTTCGTAGTATTTACTCGAAACCATATGCGCCCTGCGGAATTCGAACCGGCGACCCTTCGAGGCTTCCAAATCCTCGGCACTATCCCCCGTGATACCACCACCACAAATAATTATTCGTGCTACTGTTATCGGTAGACGTGGACGCTGCTGTCGTGGAAGACAGCAGTCCAGGAACGTCACCCCGCTTTTACGGCACCACCAGGGCGTAGCAGTAACAGCCAGCTCGCGGCTGCGAGCTGACTGACGGCTCCCGAATTTGTTTCGTTAGAACGAACGTGAACCAATTCACAAGCACCGACGAGCGCGGTGACGTGGACGTCGACAGCAGCCGCAACAAAAGCAATGCTAACGTGAGCGTGTGTGTGTGTGTGCTGGCTGTTCTAGTTAAAACGCAGGAGCGTGTTGTGCTTTGCTGCCAAAGACGGCTGGCCTCTCAGATCCTCACATCGACGCCCATTGACACTACTCTATATATATATATATATATATATATATATATATATATATAATAATATATATTGCCGTGGTGCAGGCGACGAGCCGGATTCGTTCAGTTCGTGCTGCCACCGCTCTGCTGCTGCTGCTGCCGTTGCCGTTCGGTTCGTTGTTACCAGCGCGGAGCGCGCCAGCATCAAGAATGTTCGGAATGTCCGGGAACGGAGAAGGAGGAAGGGGGGGAGGGGTGGACAGAACAAATTGGGGGGGGGGACTCTTCGTCGCTGCTGCAGGGGCTGCAGCTGCAGCAGCGAGTTATAGCCATTGCAGTAGCCATTGTAGCAGTCGCCGCCGCCGCCACCGTCGTCGTCATCGTGGAAATTGTCGGTAGAAGCGCCAGTGCTTCTGTCTTTAGCTTTCGTCCTTCTGCCGCTGCGACAGCTCCAGTCGCCGCCACCATCCACCACCACCACCAGCAGCAGCACACATTCGCTACCACCACGATTCGTGTTGTTGTTGCTGTCGTTATCACCGGTGCCGCCGCGGTGCTGTAGCTGCTGCTGCTGCTGCCGCCGCCGTTGATGGTAGAACGGCGAATGTTGTCGTAAACAGGCGTACGTACACCACACGCACAGACAGTCGAACGTATTGCCAATGCTGCTGCTGCTGTTGTAGCTGCTACTTCCATTGCTGGCGACCGGTTGTTGGTTCTGCACGGGGATCTTGGTTGGTTGCTGCTGCTGCTGTTGCTGTTCAATGGTTGCTTGGCAGCGACGTGGCAGCAGTGTGCAGTTTTGTCATCGGCATAGTGCGAAGCCAAGCGGCGATACGGCGGCGGTAGCGACAGCAGCTTCCACTGATACGTGCAATGTGCATATCGTGTTATCTTGCTGCTGCTGCTGCGGCTTCTGCTGCTGTTAGCATTTAAAGGACAACCAGACCTCTTTGGTCTGCCAGTGTGTCTGTGTGTCTGATTGGCTGGCGCGCCGACGTTCGATAGGTTTACCTGGCGGGCCCTGTCGCTTTGAGCGGACGTCGGGGCGGTCTTCGATTCCTCGGACGAAATTGGCACTTAACAAACAATTTGGCCCCAGCGATGATGGATGACGGACACCTATGAGCGACTGCTGAACTGCCCACTCAACGGCAACGAACTGATGAGCCGACGAACAACGCCGTCTGTTGATGCGCGCAAATCTGTGCCGGAATTAAACCGCGTCTCCGGCTACCCGTGGTCAGCAGTCGATGTGCGATTCCCTCGGTATCATTTGCCGCAGCCCAGATAGGATGCGCCTGCATTCTGCTGATATGTACTATGTGTAGTTCACGCAAGCACAACGTCGTTCGCTCAACGGAGTCCCTCCTCACATCTCTTGAATATCAGCAAAACAAATATCTTCATCTTTAAAAGTCGGCACGGGACAGATTCACTCCTGTATTTGTGCGTTTCATTTCCATTTTATTAGCACGCCTGCCTGGCTAAGCCGAAGCGGCATCTTTTTCCGTAAGCTGTACTTGCTGGCGAGCAATTCAATGCTATCCAAAACAACGAATAAAATACGTCATCATGATTCGGTATAATTTTTCTCCCGATGGCGAAACTCTTCACCTTCCTGGTTGACGATGTTCATGACGCTTGCACTCATTGTGCATTATCCTATGCTGATGTGCACAGTGATTCCCGGTTCACGCATTCGTAGACGATCAACCGTCGTTGACATTACTCTGCGACTCTCCTCCGCTGGCGGCGGCTTCGTTGTCGACGGAAGGTGCTAACAGGAGTAAAAGGTCCGCTTCTCCGAAGCGTTCTATGTTCTGCATCTGGATATACATATATATATATACATGTATATATATATATATATATATATATATATACATTGCGCCACCTAAGCCGGAGGTTAAATTTATTTCATATAGCGCAGTCCATCATTATGAGGTATAGACCTCGTAATTTCTCTGTCCCCCCTCTCTCTCTCTCTTTTTCGTTTCTTCGTCTTCTTCAATTTGTGGCGCCATCGTTCACCGTAGCTTCCCTGTACCTTATACATCCTTCAGTTTATTGCATAATTATTATTTTTGTGTTTCTTTTTCTCATTTCTCTCTGCTCCTACCCATCATTCCCCATCAACTTGGTCTTCCTCTATATTCTGTGCTCCCAAACAGTTGTCATGTGGACACTGTCAATCAGGAGCTGATTCCCGAACGCTAACTTTTAAACAAGCTCAACTGAGTGCCGGTAAAGTATCCGTCTACGTGAATTCTTCTGTTCCCTCGATTTCAATAGTTATCTGCCAGCTTATTGCTGCACCGTAACGAGCAGTCGTGTGCGCCTTTTCAACATCCAACGTCATTCGATGCTCAGACGCCACAGTATTGATTTGCATTTGCCATCATCGTCAGATGGTCGCGAGTGGCGGCGGCGGACATTGTTACCTTGTTAGATGGCCTTGCCCTTTGTCACCGTCCCGCCCTTAGTAGAACTGTTGCTGTGCTGTCTTCTGGTGTAAGTTGCTTTTGCTGCAAGGTGGCGGTGAGACAAGGTCCATGGTGTATCGGTTAACTGGCCGTTGCTGGAGGCCGTAGCGATTCGTTCGTAGTTTGTGTCGGTGACTAAAGGTTGGCGGGACCCGTCTAGCTTACCCCACGTTCAGTCACTGCTGGCTAACGATCTGAGGGGCTCATCGGTCTCATCAATCTATGGCAACATCGTCGTTAACGTCCATCAGCAAGATAGCGTTGCTGATTGACTCGTCGTTGACAGCGTATCTTATTCGACTAGCATGAAACAGAAACGTGAGCACATGGGGGAGTCAGGCCAAGCTGGGGGTGACGAGGAGTGAGCAGTCCTTGGCGACTCCGCTTCGTGCGTGATAGTTCTACAACCTAAACTCGCGTGGCAACTGTACTTGAAGTCCAGCCAAGGGAATAGTTGTTGTATTCATGCTGTTGTTCTTCTTCGCTGTCCGCGATTCATGTACATCTCGTCATCGGGATTGTAGATAATTAAATTGCTAGTGAATCTGTTCATATAATTACGAGGAGCAACCTGTTTCAGCTCTGCGTCTCTGCCTCCGAAGTTCCTTGACGCAAGGTCTCTCGCCGAACGGACGGAACTGAACCACAAGCGGCGTTATTCTGTCATATACACTACGTGTGTACTTCATATCGTAGCGCAGGAGAATTTGTTTGATCGGAGCACAATACCACATTTAGTTCGAGCTCGACGTATGCTAACTGTTGATAGGGTCAGTCCAAAGTAGTCGGCCCGCATCCACAAGTACACGCACAGAGACGCCTTTCACTTACACAATGTATGTTCTGTATCACTTGAGACAGGCCAAGGACGGCGATAAAGCAAGCGCGAGCCTAACAATGATACCACGGTGGGGACCCACCGGGGCTGGGACGACTGAAACAAAGCTACGACGACTTGGACAAAACCCGTACCCGGCTGAAATGATTGCGGGAATAGGACATAAGCTATATATATATATATACCCTTTGCATTTCCTGGCCCCTACCGTGTGTGTGTGTGTATGTGACTTGTTGTCAGCCGGAACCTCGAACCGTAGAGAAGTGTCGTGTAGTCGAATGAACGCATGTCGGTTCTCCCGACGTGTGCATTTGAAATCTATATTTTCCTCGGGATATCCTTAGGAACCACCGTGACGTAGATTCAATGGTACACGCTCGAGCTGACCTCGAGCGCCGGCAGCGCTCTGCTGGCAGGCAGCTAGACAATGTACTTGACAGGTAACCCGGCTGACTGATTTCTCGTTCGACCAACATTTAGAAATGTGTCGTAACCACGAAGAGTTCCGCTGGTCTTGTTCGACTTTCGATGCGGGTCGTATTCACTGGATGAAGCCCGTTCAGGGAGGCCAGAACTGCTTATCACTGCGGTGCGCGCATCAGACCCCAGCTAAGAGTATCACCGGAGCCCGAGAAGCCGTTACTAACATGGTGACCTTATAACGAAGCGTTTACTTTGGAAGTGGCGTTCGGAGGAGTACACGATCGAAATCAGCGTGAACTAATGAGAAATAAATATGGTCCATAATTGCGACAGAGCTATTGGTAAATCGCTCGTCCATATTACGCACCTCCTGTTTGGTCATTGGTGACCAAGAGGTTAAGGTTAGGTCGAGTAACCTTGCCGGCGTTGCCACGTCGTTAACTTCTTGCTTTGTGCTTTGCCCTCATTTGTGACCCTGTAGTCGCTTATCGATTGATCTATAAATTGACGCACGCGATGTGACTTTGCCGCCGACGAGAGCACCTTATACTTGCGCAAGCGAACGACTCGCTGTAGAATGGCTTGAGAAGGCCGATGTTTGCTCGGAGGCCATCGTCTGTGGCACAGTGTACGCCCTGAACCAGCTTCCCCTTCGATTTGGCATTCCTTCTTGGGACGATTAGCCATTTCGTATCTAACGTTTCCCCATATATATATATAATATGTACGCATCTGGGCACAAAAACTGAAAATCAGCGGACCCATATATATATATATATATATATATATATATATGTATATATCGATAAGGTGGTTTTCTAGTGGTGTTCGTCCAGTGCTATAATTACTCGAGTAATATATTCCTATTCGCGCACAGCCTTGTGCTGGTGCGTCATATCGCGTATCCCTTAGGTTGGGCGTGGGTGCGTTTGTGTGTGCAACTCGGCGCTGCGTAAATCTTAGAGCGAAAACCTCTCCCTGAGAATGAAATGCGCCTCGTTCACTTGCAGCGGAGGCTTGCGGCGTACGCCACCAAGGAGGCTTCCGGCTCATTAATATTGGTAAACGATGATGGCGGCAGCGTTGATAATGATGATGGTTATTATTAATATCCCCATGCGGGCGGACTAGCATCTCCGTAAACGCGTGTAGACATTAATTAAGTTTTAGGAGCGTACAGCACAGAAACCTATGGTGCTTCCGAGTGGATATATTGCAGTTTCTGAACGTGATTCGTGCCACCGTTCGAATTCTCAACCTTAGAGTCAAACAAATGCGTTCGATGCGGTCGGTTACGTTCTATTCGCTCCTGCAGACACCCGCCTATTTGTTCTTGTCTACGAGAAGAATGTGTTCATTTAATCCATATGCCCTGGTGTAATCCCTAACCATCCTGGATTAGAGTCAAGTTAAATGGGGAACTCTGGATACTGTGGATCACCGTGCACAGGTTGCCCTCACGGGCTGAGAGGAAGGCAAAATGAACAAACTAATTGGCACAGATCTCATAAGGAGTCGGTCAGTTATGTTCCGGATTAGTAGCTGCAGTTACCGTGTGAGACAACGCTCTAGTCCGGGATCTAGACACGTAAACTGGGTAGCTTGTACGACACACAATGTGAGCCAATCACTTGACTTGGCTTGAGACATTGTTGGGTACTATCCTAAGGTTTTTATGAGATTTCCACTGGAGGTCGGGACAACGGACGCCTACCCTTTTAGATGACTTTTACCTGAAAGGCCGAAAGATTAAAATCGAGTTGTCTATAGTAGCCGCGGCCAAAACTGCTGTGGAAGTGATCTTTGAGTGTTTGAAAACCGCTCCAATCAATCTCCCATCTATCTATATGTTTTATTGTATAGAGATAGCCGAGTTATGACGACAATAATGAGCGGAATAATCATACTTATTCTATAAAAATTAAAAAAAATTAGTACAAACTATATTTTGGGCTGTGCGGAAAATCCGATTCGTTACGATAGGACAACAACGATATACCTCTATTCACGAGGCGAATTTGTAATTCGACGTTTTTTCCTTCTTCACGTCTTACAAACGTGTATTTGTAAACGTATCGTCATTTAGTGCTGTCGCAAGACATCTCTATCTCTGTCCAAAGGACACAGCCTTTCCAAACGTACGCAGCTGCAGCAGCAGCAGTAGCAACAACAACAACAACAACACACTAACACAAAATTTGTGTTTGCATCCGCAACATAACATGGTAGTTGAGTTATATTGTTTTCCATTCTGTGTGTATTATTTCTCTAATAATACGCGCGACGTTCTACGGGGAGGAGAGGGGCATTTCACAAGACGTGCGCGCGAGGGGTCCGCTGGAACGATACGAAAGAAGAAAGCACGCACGAAATCGCCACCACGAGGGAGGGCCGGCTGTAGATATATAGCTCTTTTATGGCCGATGGCTATAAACAGAGGGAGAGAGAGAGAGAGAGAGAGAGAGAGAGAGAGAGAGATATACGAATACTAGCGTGTACGTAGTAAAGTGTGAATCGGGAATTGTTTTGTGGCACAACGTCAGCCGCGGCTTTCTGCCCTGGAAGTGAGATCTGAAAGGCGAATCCACTGCTCGCTGTGCTTAGTAGATTTTCGGTTGATTGCCGTAGACTGCTGCAGCCATTCGGACGGATGAATGCTTTTCAACAATATTGTTTACGTTTCGGAAGTTGACTGGCACATGAAATGAGGCGGGCGGATTTCAGGCTCGGGGTAGCTGGCCTATGTCGGCAGTCGGTCAGGGCTGGGTGTTTATCTACGCTACGAGAAGCGCGAGCGTCTTTGCTGGTTGGCGACTTTAGTTCAGTGCATCGGTGCTTGCTTGATATGCGAGGCGCGCGAGCTCGTGCCCAGCGATTACGAAGCAGCTGCTATAGTGATCAATTATTCCCGCGATTGTTTATTACCAGAGGAAAAGTTCCGAAGGAGTCAGCTATGTGAACGCTATTCTTTTTCATCGACATATCCTAGTACTATGTTAACGATGTGCCCATTGGAAAACTTCATTTTCCACCATTGAAAAAGGGTCGTACCAATGCAAATCTCGAAGGGGTTGTTTTTGTCTTGAACAACGCCAAGCGGTATCTGATTATCTCGGCGATATTAAACAGACGCATCCAATATCTCACCTCTTCTGCGCACTCGACCACGGTTGGTCAGCGTCGAGATGTCGTTCTCATCCGGCTCTAGCTTGTCCATTCCACCCATTATCAATCATTGGGTCCCGCCGCGATCCTCGCGTCATCTGCCGCTTCGACAACACACAAAATCTAACTCGCTCTCCCTCTGCGTTTTGCTTGTTACTGAAGTTGTGCTATGTGAGTTTATGCCTCGTGTTATGCGTTGACACCTGCGAGAGGCGAGCCATCCCACCTCGCGCCGCTATTTCCTTGCCTCTGCGAAAAACCCTGATTGAACTCTCCCATCCACTTGTCTCCTCATTTGTTCGTTGACACCTCCCCCCCCGCTCCCCCATGGACGCGCCTGTCAACCGTAGCATTTGTATAGTGTCAAGGCTGACGGCGGAGTAGGCTGCCTTGAGCTGGCGGTGGAGGAGGACGATTGAGGGTTGCGCAAGCAACAAATAGATGTACAAGCACGCTATGATATTATACAAATACGAGTAGCCAAGATGAACGGATTGTTATCTGCCCCAGCTGACGCTCCAGCTAGCTATGGCAGCGCTGGCCGCCCGATGCCACCGTTGTCAAAGCGGTGAAAATAGATGGACATGTAAATTAATCTATTCATGGATACATAGACGTATTCAACTAGTACGCGTAGTGTACTGAATATAGCGGCTAAGCAGCAGGGTCACTTAGGACATTAGGAGACTTCGGGGGGGCTCAAATAAAATCATGAGTCTATTGTCGAAACTGTGCAATTTCCACTCTCGAGGGGAAAACTTCGCTCATCCTCTTGGTTTTTCCTATAGTTCGTGTTGTTTTGCCTGACTCCGTTTGGCTTGTGGCGTTCCTGGGCAGCAACGTCATTACGTGGCTCGAGTTAGCGTCACTTTCGAGGACGACATTGCTTTTCTAAGGATTTTGTGCTTGCAAATACTCCACCACGATGACCTTTTCGGTACTGCTTCTATAGCTACCTCGTCGTCGTCGTCCGTCCGTCCTCCCGCCCGCCCGCCCGCCCGCTTATGGCTATCGTGTGTTTCATCAGGCAGCTGCTCGAAAGCAAACCGTTGTGCGTGTGGCAGGATCGTTATTTCTCACGATGCGGTTGCGATGCTGCCTCTGCTGTTGTTAGCGTGGCCATGAAAACGCGTTTGAATTAATCGATTGTACTGCACTGTCCTCGTGTACGATGACCGCTCGACCGCGTACGAATCCCAGTGGGAACGGATCTCTCAGGGAAAGACCCCGACGAGATTATTGTTGCCGTCGTAATCCTTCATCATTACACCACTGGTGCCGATCCCGCAGCGCTATATTAAGAGGCAGCAGCTGCCCTGAAATTGACGTTGGGTCATCCATCGAGACATCAACCGGCTTGAGTTGCCCGGGTGGGCACAGTTGTACACGATTAGCCGATGCAACCTGCTGCATTGAGTCGAATGT
Organism: Stratiolaelaps scimitus; assembly: GCA_019614645.1. Classification (NCBI taxonomy): domain Eukaryota; kingdom Metazoa; phylum Arthropoda; class Arachnida; order Mesostigmata; family Laelapidae; genus Stratiolaelaps; species Stratiolaelaps scimitus. The sequence continues at coordinate 3,280,714 of JABWDB010000026.1, forward strand.
TAATACACTGATAGATGGAAAGATGGACGTCTACCTGCGGCAAGAACTAATCGGGGGAGGCGGGTTTAATTTGCCCTCTCGCTGATCTCGTGTCGACTGGACAGGCAGTTGAGAAGAGGCGTAGTGCTGGATTATCATAGCCAATTTCGTGGAATTATTCTGTTACCTCTTTGAAATCCAGCCCCTACATAATAGACACAGTCAGGGACACACCGTTCAGGCGAAATGTCACGCCGACTAAGCTTTCCGCTGGTGACCAGCAGTGAATAGCTGTCGATCGACGAGTAACAATTGCATCGACGGCAGCAGCAGCATGGCACCAAAATGAGTGTATGACCACAACATATGCTCAATATACAGAGCCAACTATGGCGCACACCGCCAGTAAGAACTCGTGACACCGTGTTACAAGTGGCGGCGGCGGTGGCGGAAGCAGGGGTGGATGCTGCAGTCGATGGCCGTTTCTACTGCCGAGGTCAATCATCTCGTTACCCTGCCTTGTAGCAAGTGTAGGAGGGTCACAGTAGCATCGCACCAGATGGGACGATGCCATCGTCTGCCTCATTGTCTTAATGCTTGCCCGTGATCTCATCGATTGCGAACGTTGAGTAAACGCCTTTTTTCAATGCCGTTTCTCCACTTCCTCGAATATACGGCCACGAATGTCGGACAGCTATGGCTCCTCTAATTAGTGCTGTTGCTGCTGCTACTGCTGCTATTTCGCAACGCTCGCAACTCGTGCCTCTGTTTCAGTTTTGAACCTATTTAACCTCTCTTACTTTGAACGATGTGCATACATACGTCTGTTGATATCCGGAGCCGGCAGATGATGTTATCAATCGCGCGTTCACCACCTCGCGATCGTACGGTGCTCAACGGCGCTTTCGTGATCGGCCAGCCGAGCCGAAATCGGAATGAAAGCGAAATTAAATCACATAGGATGTCAACGACTCTCGGTACTCGGTTGGCTGCCTGGTCGCGTGGTTGAATCGCGCATCGTACGCGATGCGAATTCTGAAATTTCTGAAAAGATGCCTTGCGTTACGTTGCGGCCAACTTTCAGATATGAGGAGGCGAATAATGATGGCATTGAACTTGAATTGTAGCTAGTAATAGATTCGGTGGTCGATTATTGGTGACATTGTCTCGATTTACTTGAGCTATCAGATGTAGGTCCTGCCGCCAGAAGCTCAAGCGATGTTAAGGAAATTTGTTAAATAGCTTTAACTGCTAACCCTATTGGTCATATTCGAGCAGAAGCTGAGCACATTGATCCTGTAAATTGAAGTCGAGAGTAGAGTCACAAGCATAATAATAATCAATTCGGCAGACTGATCTCTAATTAGATCATATGGTCTCGGGGACAATGATGTCATACGACAGCAAAAAACTGGTCATTCTTGTCCATATGGCGAGAAAATGTAACAGAAAGCAATAACCCCTATACACCGCTTGCATATATATATATATATATATTTATATATGAGTGCATAAGGAAAAGGCTTCGTTTAACCTGAGCGAAGCTAATTAGAGAATTGCAATTATAGACAAATATCAGTCTATGCTCATCGCTGAGACCTTGATACAGGCGCTCTGCAGTACCCACCGAGAGTCAGGCGTACAGGTATTTCGGCCAAGGGTGTTCAAAGGTATTCAGCAGCACGTGGCCGACTCGAGGCCGACCACGGTAACGTGTTTGACTGCCTTTGTATATTGCCCCTACACCCGATTTATCTTTTCCATCTATGGCATATACAAATCTGCTGTACACCAGTATGTTCTTGCTTCTTTGTAATCGTCTGAGTGTATAGTGTGAAATAGTCGGCGTATGGAGTTCTATCATTTGTCAAGCTGACGCACAGCTGGCGGTGCGTATGTGCACGTCATGCACGATATAGATATATAGAAGAAATTGAATTTGTCATCTGTATCAGATAGCTGAATACGAACAATAAAAAGACATAAGCTTAAGGTATTTCTACAGTAGACCTGATTGAGTGCAGTGACACTGTGAATTTGCGAGCTGCGACAACGAGCCTGCCATTGTGGAAATTGTGGCGAGGTTACGGGAACGGCTTGTATATGCACCGAGACCTGAGGATTCGTGGGTTGCTTCGTGGAGACAGAGTTTTCGTTGGAATCGGACGAGCGGTTCGGCTCCAGACATCGCACGTTGATTCCTTCTGTATCCATCCTTCAACTCAGTCAACTCATTTACGTCAGTACTCGATGTGCGAGATGCGATAAGGAGCCTGTTGTTAAAGGACCCTTCCGCTACTGAGGTTAAGGAGTCATTTGCCAGTTCACCATGGTTATTGTACCCCGTTGTCTCGTTGCTGTTAGATTCGTGATTGAACTCCACAGTGAGAAATCCAAATAGTTATTGTTGTTGTTACATTACTACTAATTGGAAAATGTTCTCCTTGCTTTTTGTCATTGACCTTTACAGGAAGCCTGGGAAGGAACGGTGTGCTGTTCCCGGAGAAGTCAACAATTCGATAAGCAACCACTGACGCTCAATCGAAGTGTGGGACATTGCGGGTTCCTAAGGAGCCAGATTCCCAGCAGCCGGTTGGAGATATATACATATATATAAATATATATATATATATATCCACGAAAACTCAAAAGCGAAAAAAGGAGGTAAAAATTGACATTTTCCTCATAACCATTTGTGTTTAACATTGTTATATACGCCATAAAGGTAAAGGTTTATTGATTTATTGAAGGAGCACTTGGATTTTTCTAATGCGTAAGTTCTCTTATATGTCCTTACAAGTTCGCGGAGCTCGAATATATATATATATATATATAAGACCATAGCAAAGCATAGCTGGGCTCGAACTAATAGTAAGGGTCATCTGCTGATAGTCAAAATAGTGAGAATGCTGTACAAATATGTATTAACAGATGACGTAATAAGAATAATAATAAATAATAATGATAACACGTAATGAATTTTAACGAAGAAAAAATGCAGCATACAGTATGTTATAAATTTATCTATACGAATATTTCTCTTTGTATAGATTTCATATGCGATATTGACTCCAATTAATTAATAGGCACAGAAAGTGTCAATAGCATATTATAAAAATATACTCTATAGCCGAGCAGCTCATATACCTGAGTGCACGCGTATGTATGAGAGACACAGAGAGAGAGATCAACGGAGTGAAAAACTGCCTCAACACCCTGATGGGCATCGAATTAAAACCACTTAGATTAAAGCGGTATATCACGGGGAATGCAGGGATGATTAGATGTCAGGCTGGATTTTCGGGATTCTCTTGTTGCTGTTTTGTCCTGCGTCGATCAGGTACTGGTACACTGTGCGCACTAACGTGGATTTAGAGTGCGGGTGTTTGTTGCGTGAATGCATATTGATATATTTCTACGAAGTGGGAATTTGGCTGGGAGTAGATTCGGTTTGATTTGGTTGAGCTCATTTGAGGTTGAACAATTGCTCTGCACTGTTCTCCTGTGCTCGACAGTATCGACAGGGAAATAAATATAATCTCAGGAGCATGAGATATCGCTTCGAGGACAGGTTCTACCCAGCTCATAATGCGTCTATACATTAGACACTATTAGTTGTGAAACAGTAGAAACGGAACTGACTTCGAGGCCGAGAGTAAAGATTAGTGTTATGTTACACAATGAAATCGGAGTTAAAAAGCGTAACATACACATATATATATATATATATATATATATATATATATATATATATATATATATATTATATATATATATATATATATAACTCTTTTTTACTGTTACTGTAGACTACGCTGAATGGCGATGAGTCATCATATGACGTCACTGTGGCAATTATTATAGCTGTAACAGCGGGTCGACTTATCGTGAGGTTACTGGCCTGAACTTTGCATCTTCGCATTACGAATCTACCTATCAGCCTATTAGCATTATTGAAACTCCAATGTTGACGTTTATGAGAGACTGATCTTTGTTATTCACATGACTCCTATACGGCGCGGACTTCCGATGAGAACGTTCCTGGCAGCCGATATATTCGTATCCGAGCACGATCCGTGGGTATTTTTTTTTTCGTTCAGAACGGAAAGAACTTCAATGGGAAATGCTTATGTTTCTCATTGGTACACGGAACAAGTTGTCTGGCAACAGTATGCGTCCGGGGTGTGCTGTTTTCGACGTTGCTCGTAGATGGCGCCGTAGACCAGCAGCGCACTCAAGTGCGTTCCGCTCAGCAAAATTCGCACTTGAAGGATACGACTGCTAAAATTAGTCAATTTCAAGCCAAACCGAACGTAATAATTACTACGATTAAATCGAATCAGCTACCTCAAATCAAAGGTCGGCGCATGGAGGGTGCAGTAAAATTTGTTGCATCGTCTATATTCTCTTGTAAATCGATATAATTCTGAGCTGAGAGACCGGTGAGAACGTACGAGTAGTCGCTTCCTAGTGTTATCGCTCTGCAGACTTGCATCTCCGCGCGCATCTCCGTATGTATACGTATGTGTCAATTGAGTCCAGCTGCTGGACTCGATAGTGGTGTGCGATTTTCGTTAATAGCAGCTGTTTCTGCCGATCGGCAATCATCGACGGCCGTGGAGAGACGCAGTTCAATCAGTAAAATTGCAAAATACTTCCAACATTAATTAAAGGTGTTTTCCTCAATTATTTGCATGCTGCTGCTGCTCGAATGGTACGATTTATTGTAACTGAACCGTGGACGCATCCACTGTGTGCGCTAAGTAGAGTGTATGGCCTTGAACTCTCTGTGGCCACCGATCGAAACGTATCATGGTGAAAATATCAGTGATGGGGTTCGTTGCAGCAACAGCTCCAACGGAAAACTTTAACGGGATCGTGTGATTCAGAACACTGCACAATTATTTCAATTCGTATGTTGTACCCCTAGTCTTTTTTTTTGTTTATTTGTTTTTTTGTATTACTAGTGCTCAGCTCCTTTGATAAACGACGATATCTAAATCTCTAAATACTATGAATTGGACGAAATTAATTAAGATACTCGTTTTTCCATTATCCCTATAAATGTATACGTGTAATAATGAGACGGCTATATTTCACAGCGGCGCTCTTCTTCATATGTCTACCTGCATATCCTTAGTCGCTCCCCATAAGTAGACAAATCTAAGCCGATCCGATATCTCTGATTACAGGAACTAACAACTTCGTGGACTATCGCGCCTCTGTCGCGCCTTCACCGGCAGTTTCGGGTGACGTGTTTTTATTGCTGCACGGTCCTGTTGACGTGTACGTGCCTGTTTCGAGCTTCGGCAGCGGGGTGTGATCCGAACGTAAGAGGCTGTCGGGTATTCCCGACGCACGCCGAGTGGACGATATCACAATGAAGTTATCAGATAAAGATCGGAAATACCTGGAGCGGTTCATCAAGAACTTCGCGTACAAATGCGTGCAGGTTATCGTGCAGAGCCGGCAGGGTGAGCCTCAGAGGACGTCATGTCGGCCGCCAGCAGAGTGTGGCGACTGGGTAAGAAGTCTTTCGAGAATACGATCACTATACGTCTATGGCTAATAACCGGGATTGGGTAGCAGTGAGGGGGTTTTTTTTCTGTGCGTTTCCGGGCCTTGTATATTTTTCTCATTGTCGGCAATAATTGACATCAGTAATCGACACCTCGATTCCCTTTAGAGGAAGCCACTGAGCGTGATTTAATTTCATTAATCCAAACGGAATTGATCACCACTACTGAGGTCATTAATGCAACCAAAATACGTCTTCTTTCCATAAAGTTGCCTCCTCACAGCCCCGTCAATATTCTTCTAGCAATTCACGTTCTAGCGATGACCGTAATAACTGAAAACATGCTTGATATGATAGGGATATGACGCGGGGCGACGTCCATCAAAATCCACGGGTCTTAGTCGTTCTCGTGAATACGACACGCCACAGATTGCCGTAACGAGTTCGGCGAATTCATCAATTTTTAATGCAATCCCCTTCATCCTTGCTATCCACGAATGACAGCACCGGGTAGAACCGATAATGCAACAGCACTGATCCATGCGAAATACCTACAATTATACATTATTTACTGCAGTAGAAACACATCACACACACACACACACACAATTCGTATCCGGAAAATACATCCGCGACGGACAGCCTGCAACAGCAGCAGCAGTCGTAGTATGAATCATCTGGGGCTGTCAGATGTTTGTTTGTGTGTGTGTGTCTGCATGGGTGTGATTGTGGGCGTCTGTTGCTGCAGATCTTCTGTCCTCTGACGATTCGATAATCGACGTATATGTTGCCACTGTCTGGGCTGATTGTCATTATAGCGTAGTAGCGGTGGCGATAGCCGTACCCAGCTATTCCTGTGTAGCTAGACCTTTTCGGGCCAGCTCTCAGCCGACATTTAACGTTCACGGTACCGCTGCTGCTGCTGCTGCTTCTACATGACACGATAGGGGTAATTCGCCGCTCTGGACGCCGCTGTGCACCGTGCAATTCGGTCGCTCGTTCGTTGGATTGTCTGACGACGACGCAATATTACGTTCATTGATTGTCACGGCGATATTCGCACGCCGCTCGAAATGTTACCCTGGGCGACTCGCGTATGCGTTTCGGTGCCGCGATCAAACAACAGTCAAGCGAGATGTTTCTGAGTGGAGAGGGTGTGGTTGGCGAAAGTGCGCCGGTGTCAAAGCCATGAACGCGCGCGCCGCCGCGAGCGTCGTCCGCGGCAAAGACGCGGCTGTTAACGTCAAAGGATATGAGTCATAGGGGTCGAAGTATCGACGTTCTGCTTGTCTCTTACTGGTTGGTTCTTACTTTTCAAATCAAAGGCTTTGTTATTGCGGAAATGGTTTTCGTTCGCCGTACAAAGTCATCCAGTAACATTGAACGTAACATCGACGCTGAAAAAACATGTTTCCCACTGGCTCTGATATCGTTCTGGATCGGGGTCGCTATGGCCACCGGGAACCGGGTGTTGGTCCGTGCTTGCCGAAGCTATGCACTGAAGGTCATTGAAGTGCGCTGAGGGCCTCATTGAAGCCTCATAGCATCGCACTATAGTTGACTCGTAGTTAGGAGTTTCCTGCAAAACTTATCATGCTCACATTGAAAATCAGCCATTATTAAATACAGCTCACGCTGAATCCCGCGCAAAAACGGTCACATCTCCGCCTTTTTGTTGTTATTCATAGATAAAATGGGTGAATGAAATATTGAATTTCAACACGACGCTGACTTGTGCATTGGCAGCTAATCTTACATCTTCTATTTGTACTTTCAACTCTGTAAATAGCAGTTTATCACATTGAGCACCCATACGCGACCATAAGCCGCTCTAACCTAAACATGAATTGATAGATATTTATATTTATATTTCTTCGTTTGTGCCACGTGTCCGTCAAGTTTCTGCTAGACGTGCCCGACATACACGACATTACGGAGGAGGCTCGTCGTGTGCTGGGTGATGCACCTCATAAATCCCTCGCCGGATCACCACTATGCGTCGAGCTTAGTTTACGTACGCCAGAGGACGAAAGTCTCGTACTTGAGATTTGGGAGCTTGGTAAGCGCCGAAACACATTATGTACTTTGTACGTTATATGCTAGCGATAATAATAAAAAGAAATAGTGTTAAATACTTAATTAATAATGATACTAATATAATATCAGTTTCTTCAAGCGGCTCTCAACCCTGGGCTTATGTATGTTTGAGTTAATTTTATTTGAATCACGAAATAATTGTTGAACGTACATAATGAACAAGCTATGAGTTAGCATCGTACACTATTGTGCAAACATCAATTTCTTCGAGAAATTCACTCTTTTTCCGTAAGGGACGCGTTCTAAATATATTAACACACATTGTATTATAGCTAACTATAACGTGTTGGCAGAGCTTCACGGAATCCGAGTTCTGCAAATGGGTCCCAGTGTATCCATGATATGATACAGTCGTCTATATATTTATTGTTGTTATTGTTGTTTCTTGTTTGCCATCCTCTCACGTCGCTGTGAAGCTCTATTACCGGAAACCGAGTCACCGAAGTCAGTTTATGATAGTTACAATCGGATGATCATCCTGTTGAAGAGCTTGCTCGCAATCACCCGCGTTGTGCCAGCGTTCCGGCTTGCGCAAAACCAGAATGAGGACACGTTCATCCTCCACTATCATGTCTATCTGGGGCCAATGCAGGTACGTCCTCGCAAATCACGCACACTCATCGATCGATCAGAAACAAACACACACACACCCAAGGCCAAAAGATTTCCAAAAGTCAAAATTTCGATATTTGTCTCGCGTACAAGATGGCCACGCCACACAGAAACATGGGCCGCTTTAATCGTGTTTCCCATCGATGTAACACCATGCGCTATCTGTATTGTCACCTGACGGGTGGGTCTGGTGTAAAATTACTGATTGATTATGGTTGACATAATCACACACACGATTTCAGCTGCGATCTGTGAGGAACATCTCTGTTCCCACCATCATGTTCTAGTTCGAAGAAATGACTCCCCCCATTCTTGCTGATACTCTTCGTTCCTCTGTTACGAGCACGTGCTCTCGGTTCGTGCTTGCTAGGCACGTAGCATCTAAGAGTGCAATTGATGCACGCCGATAAAGATATCGGATGCACGCGGTGTCGATGGGGAGATCTGCCTACCCTGGCCTGACCCGGCCTCATGTCCACACGATAGCTACCCCAGCAGCTATGCACCAGCTGGCAACGTTATAGGAACGGCAAATAGAAAAGAACATAAGCATATCTATGGATACCTGTATCATTAAGTGTGCACTTTATTTAGGGGAGAAAACCTATCCGTCAGTTTTCTGTTTCTCTCGTTTGTCGAATGCGTATATATGTGCTTATATTGTAAATTTACGAACCTGTTTCAGGAGGAATCATGTGGAGAGAACTCGGGACTTGTGACAATCGGTCAAGTCGGAACAAGCCTCGGGACGTTAAGTGTCTCCGTTCGGTTCGTATTGCACTTCCGTTACAAAACCACTCAAGACGATAATAATATTTAGCGTATAATACCTGCCAATTATCAGGATGACTCAATTTTTCAAATGTCACATGCTTCATTCGGAGCCTTTTTCGTCATAGAATGACAACGCGGAACCTGATATAGTCCGCGAGAATTACACGCCGTGACCATGTATGTGACCTTGCCTAATACACGGCCTGGTGCCACTGCAGCCAACAGAGCCGTTGAATTGACGGACTTTTGAGAGAAAAAGGCGAACGAAAATTCCTTTGGCCCTCAAGCGGGGTGAGAGAGCGTGTGCCACTTATCGGGGTGCACTTGAATGGTCCGCTTTTGCAGGTATCGCACGAAGTTGATCGTGACGAATAAGGAGAGACAGTCAAGTGAGATGCCTATGCTCAAGTCGAACTATTTCGACCAGCTCGGCGTGGAGCCGGATCGAATCGATGGGAGAGCCGGGGGCAAGGCGGGACCTGGCGGAAGGACTCGGCGGTCGGTGAAGAACGGCCCGGCAGAGCGGCCAACCTCGCTCGCCGGTGTTCCCTGCAGTCCAGCAGCCGCCGCGCGGCAAAAGCAAAAGGAGCTCAACGAATGTTCACCATTCGGCGCGTTCGCGTCGGAACCCCGCGAAGTCAGATCTCAGGACCTACCTGAGGACCTGTGTGACATGTTTAGCACGCTTCTGCTCGAGCCTGACGAGACGATGCCAATCGAGGTAGGCGAACAGGTACAGATAAGTCTACACGGCCTTATCGATTTGATCTTTAGATAGACAAATATGATACGTTTGCTCAACAGCGTCCCTATCTGACATCTTCACACTGGACGATCGTCGTAGTTGGCGTTTTTACTTCGCCAGTTACTGCTGACCGACCGTTATCCTACATGGTCGGATGTTATCCTGAGTTCCTATGAAAAACCGTATTTTCCCTCACCGGGAACGTTGGTAGCGTCATCAGTACTACACACTAATTATTCCTTTGGACATTAACGGGGTACAACTTGATTAACAGGAGGAGGAAGAAAAGATCGTGGCCTTATCTGACGATGAGCACGATGACCAGTTCGAGGACGCGGAGGACCCGTGGCGGCAGGGCAGCCTGAACAGCAGAAATAGCAAAGAAAACTTTGTCTACGTCGATTTGGTAAGTCGTATTGCACTTTATTCCGAGGCATCACTGATGTCATTTGCTTAATCACGTTCCATCAAACTGTGACTTCCATTCTACAAAAGGTGCCCGGGTTCGAGACAACACCGTGACATATGGCACAAACCTGATGTTTGTCCATCGTTTTAAGGTGGTGCGTGACGACGCGTCGATTCCCTCCCTAGATAGAATTTGTCTCAATTCGCCTTCAGGGCGTTCTCTGTGAACACGCTGAAGTGTGAACCGCTCTGAATTACATCACCACTGACTGAGGTGCTCTGTTTCCGTTCTGTGTTGCCATTTCAGAAACCCGCCTTCGCAGAGCATTCTTCAGATTTGGGCATCTTCTTCTCGGGAGCCCCGCCGCCGCTGAAGTCGCTCTACGGCGACGAAGAGCCCGCGAAGCCCGGGGCAGTGGACTCACAGCGACCGCCTGCACGTGAGCCGGAGACGTTAGAGCAGCAGGTGTTGAAACTTCAGACGCAACTTGAGAACATCCACGAAATCGATCAGTTTCTTCAGCAAGTTTGTGGGACGGAAGCCTAGAAGCCAGGCGAACTTCGACGACGAGGCGGCCGACGACAGTGTTGATCGTGTTGAATTAATCTGCCACAAAAGCCGCGCACGCACATATGATCATATTGATAGCCAACCCGCGAGAGTGAGTGATAGCTGTGGGTCTGTTGCAGGACCTGTTGCTTCGATTGGGTCGAGCGACTGACATTGTCAGGTGCCGCTTGTTTGTGTTGCGGTGCTCAACGGGCCCAGTCAGAAGACGTCACATTTTTAATAGCGGGGACACTCGCATGCATTATACATAAATCTGGGACCGGGAGGGTTGGGGTTCAGAGCGATGTTTTCTGCCGGCTGAGGGTGATGCACACAGACATCTCAACGAATTGTCGAAGAGAGACACAGGAAACCCCGTGGGAAACCTCACGAAGCGGAGCTGGTCAGGGGAGAACAGCGTACAATAGGCAAACAATGGAGCATCTTTATCAATCCCGGATGGGACGGCCTTTTTGGGAGCAACCCAATCTGCACAGAGCCGAGCCCACGCTGCAACGAGACCCGTGCAAAGAATAGTCTCTCGACCGAAAAGGTGCGCCCAAATACTTTGGCCGGCTCCAACTCAACAAATTAAGCCATGTTCTTATGATAATAATAATAATAGACAATGCTAAACTCCGCAGACAAGGTTATCCTTCAGCGTAGGGGACAGTGTGAACAAAAAAAAGCGTATGATACCCAACGCTGGGAATAACCTTCAGTAAATATGCTCAAAAGCATTGGAATCCTCTCCCGATGAACGAGCCTATTGCGAGAGACGGCCGTGTCTCGTGTACCAGATTTGTTCGTCCACAGTATCTATTCGAAGAGGAGAGGAGAGATAGATCTGTCTATATATAAATCATCTTAGTTAAGCGAATGTATAGAGTTCAAATTGTACATAGACTGCGGTATACGGATTTCAAAACTGGACGCAATCCCGATGCGATCAACATGCATCTAACCGCAGTTGCGGGTTGTTCTCTCTGCGACTAGTATGCTGGTGAAATCGTTTCAAGGGGAACGATTTCACTCAGGTCTTTCTCTGTATTGGAGAACCGTTGAGACCGATGTCTCGAAGGCAAACTTCGTGTGTACACCCTCCAGCTGCGAACTCGATTCGCGTTCTGTTCGGATCATTCATGTACAGTTGAATTAGCTGAGATTAAGGCTGCCAGATACGCGTTCGATTGAATAGAAAGTGAGATAGATAATCAGAGCGAGAGAGAGCGGGAGTGAGAGAGAACTCACGATTGAACTAGTAGCGTGACAAGCAACTGTTGTTATTTATCACTTGAGAATGAGAAAGATTCATAAAGCCGTTTTGTGCGTCAGTCGAAGCGGCTGGTTTTTCTCCCTCGATTGGGGAGCTCTCTGCAGCGCCGACTAGCGTGGTCGGACCCAGCCCCGGAGGTTAGCTGGTCTCTGCCAAAAGAACACGTGAACCGGTACATGAGGCGCATCGTAGCCGAATCTGTCGTCTGATTGAGATGAATTGTTCAGATCATCGAACGGTCGAGCGTCCATCGCGAAAATCGCTCGGATCATTTCGGAGCCGCCGTGGTTGGCAGCGGTTGCGTCGGCTGTGGCCGGGGGCCATCGGTCCCCGTTTCGATTGGGAGAAACGAATGCGTTCGTTGTTGATTTGATTGCTATCGGCCGTTGCCTCCACGGCCGCCGCCGCCGCCACCGCCGTCGACGCCATTGGAACTGAGACGATCGCATGGGGGTTTAGCTTTTGTCAAGTGATATACACGACCCTAGCTGGTACAGAGCTCGCCTACCGTCTGCTACCAAACGAATCTACTCGATCTATGACGCTGCATTGTATTTCGATGGCGTCACGGAGTACGGTCGTTTTCTGAATAGCGACTTCCTGATACGCTGCTAAGTCCAATGGTCGAATTGATTGATTAATTAATTAATTCATTCATTAATTTATTTGATGAATTATTCACTGATGTTCTCAGATATAACAATTTTAAAGCTTTCCACGGCTTTCGTTCTAAACTTCACTAGCCGGAAAAATTAACCATTTTATTCCCTTGAAATACACACGTGTAGTGAATGACTACCTTAGCTAGTAGGCTCGCGCTTGCTTCGCCTTCAGGGAAGACAGATCCTTTCGCTATTCCGTACCACCTAATCTAAACTATCAGGTGGATATCGACACACTGTGATTCCACCTTGATCAATTGGCCGCTCATATTCTTAACGCTCAGGTCACGTCGTTCATTTGCTCTATTTCTTCTTCTGTGATTTGTCCATTGTGGCCCCATATCAGCATTTCGTTTCGTGAACATTCGCCGATTACTGTAAGCCTTGTTGTAGACGTGCATACCTGAGTTCGGCGGGGGGGCGGCTGGTGTCGGAGGGTTCGATTTTCGGGCTAAATCCCTCGCAAGAAGAACGACCGCTCACGATGACTCGGAGGATGATTCAGGGAGGAGGAGGGAGAGATAGAGAGATCGATGGTTCGAATGTTGAACAAGTGAAATTGTCATTTCGCTCCAGCCGCACACTTTGCAAATGTTACTGTTGATATCTTTATTGCTGATAATGTCGTTGCTGTTGTTGCTAGTGTTATTGTTGATGTAGTGTGTGTGTATGCGTGTGTTTTTTTTTTGGAAAGCGCTCTAATTCCAGCCAGGGATGATTATAACGTCGAGCGCTAGACAGAGTAGCGGAATCGACTTTTGCGGTACTAATAACCATAATTACGATGACAATATCGAGTCAATGGACAGATACTGGTACGGCTTCACGTTGGCGATCTTCATTGACCGCCATCGCCGCAGCTGGCTAGCGAGGGTAAGGCTATATGTAACGGCGAACAATGAGATGAAACAAGGACATATGCAACTCTGCATGGCAATCAAACGTGTTGAGTGCCGATTAACGACAAATTGATTGTGGACACGTCCCGCGTTCGATCGATGGCGAGGCGGCGGCCTTGCGATGACGCGCACGAAGAGAATTTATTTAAATATATACATATATATATATCGAGCATTTTTAATTAGGAAATATAGATGACTTTTCGTGCGGCGTCATCGCGCATAGTACAGGTGGCATATGGGCGCCGGCGCGGCTTCAAAATTACGAAGATCGACAGAGAGCTCCTGTGCAGCAGGAAAGATGGAAACACTAAATGAAAATATCTTGAGAGAAATTAAGCGAACTCGACGGGATAGAGCATGATTAATATTAGGTAGTCACTACTATATGAATGATTGTACAGTAAATAGGGACAAAGCGGGTGAAGAATGAGGCAATGTTGCGATGTATCGAGAATACTTAAGACAAAGATTGTTGACTGGACATGAATGGGCGTTACAACGTGAACTGCGTCGAGAATTTGTCAACTCCAAGTCGTATAAATATGTACTAGAAGATGGCCCACATATATATATATATATATTATATAAAGATATATTGAATATCTAGAAGCTCGAGGGGAGATGGCATCTCATACAGTGACTGAGTCGGCGAACAAGAAAAATACGATGAAGGATTAATCAGATGACGATGTCAACAACAACAACAAGCTGTACGGATGTCATATTCGATGCCATATGTTGAATGAGAGAGCCCTTCGGGTGAGCCGGAATCGAACGCAGGTCGCCCCAAGCATACGAAAGTCAATGATGTGTGTGGTAAGCAGAAAAGCGAAGGACGCTTCCACCCCATCGTTGGCAGGGGAAGTTGAACGAGAGATGCTTATGAGAGGTTGGGAAGGTCACCCTTCTAGATGGAGGCAATTTTGTTGGTTGAGCTGCCGAGAGCGAAAGATGAAATGGAAATGGTGGAATGAAAAGCGAGCGCACACCGAGTTAGTGATTAAGACTATGAAATACTATTAGTACTAGTAACGATTACTAATACTACTACTACTATAATAAAACCAGTAGTGTTAGACGAGCTGCGGGGCAATGCAGGGCAGAGAAGAGAGAGCGAGAGAGAGAGCATCTTCAGTCGAACGCCTTCGCAGAGAGCTGTACGATGGGTGGCTTCATGCCCAGGCGACAGTTCGACGAGTGCAAAATATACGCGAAGCTAAAGCAAGGCTATAATGGATGGAAGTTCAGAACGATTATATATATATATACATGTTGTTGCAGCGACAACACCGACTGTTGTGAAAGAGGAACATTCACGGTGGGAGTTGGACATGACAGATCGAGGACAGAGAGGAGAAATACAATAAGATATATATATATAAATAAATAAATATGGATATTTTGTCACACATGAACGAGAGAGCGTAGAGGAGAGGGAACCGGCGCGAGTCGTGTTGAAGTAAAACCATTAACAGAGATATGAGCAGACTTGCACAGAGTGAGTGAGAAATCGACAATGTGGAAGACAGCGAAAACATTCACGGCGGTTAAGCGAAATTATGCGGAGTACCGTAATGAGAGAAACGGAGTGTCATAAAATTCAAGTGAACATAGCAAATGAGTTTTCCTTGATTCGTCATCGTGAGTTTTCGGTGTATAGTTGGTGGTTACAGTTGGCTGCCGATTAGCGGCTCGTAGCGATAGTGAATATGGCCCCGAGATGGCTGAGACGGAAACTTTGGTATACGCAGAGAGAGGACTTGGATGATTTTGTTGCAATTTTATGGCGAACTCTGGTTTATTTAGATAGCCTCACGCCAGTTTCGGTTAACTAAGTCAGCTAACACCAGTAGTGGAGTAGATTCGAGGTGGCAGAGTTTTTAAATCCTCATATTGATCTAGAGACACCACTTCTCATCTGTGTAGGACTCAATCGTAATGGCCGTATGATGGATCGATGTCGGGTGAGATGCCGAGCGTCAATAAAAAAAGCAACAATGTTCCCTTATGCTCTTCTATCCATAGAGTCTTCGCACGGCATACACAGCATATATACCTCGGAATATTTCTCTAGGTAGACCAGAGGCTAGGTTTTTCAAAAGGTGCCGAACATACATTTCTTCTATCACAGCTTGTCCATCCTGAGCATCCATCGTTGGAGCCTGAACTCAAGGTAAGATTCCATTGAGCGTACAACGAAATGACAACGGGCCTAAGAGGAGAGGCTTTCCTGGCCTAAGCCGATATAGGTAAACGAACCGTGGAGCGTCAGATGGAAATGGAATAACCTATTGAGTAGGGCGTTATGCAGTTCCGGCGCCAGGTGGCGCTCTAGAGTAAAAGCTCTCAAGTGCAACACGACAAGGAATCAGATCGGCGGTCAGTTCAAGTTCGGCTAGTGGTGAGAACGGACGTGTGCTTTGTGCGTAGTGAGATCATTCTGCAAGCTTGAGAACCATGTGAGTCCGTGTGGTTGTTTGTTGATTGAAGCCATTTCTCCGATGATTTCGTTACCTCCTCTGCTACTGCTTCTTTGGCTGACTCTCAGCACCAGGGATTCCTCTGATCTTCGCCATCACATCGATTTATTAAAGAGAACTCAGGGGTTTCAGAGTTCTAGTTTCTCGATCGACCTCACGACGAGAACTTCAAGGGTAGTTGTCTATTGATAGAGGAATCCTTACTCTTGGTCAGAAACTCTCGATTGCTCTAATCGAGACCCTGGCTGGACTTCGGCCGGAATCGGATTTTATCGAGGCCTATATCATCAAAGGAAAAAGGTTGAGAATCAGTTATCGAAAAAGGTGTTCTCTCTTCGGCTGCTGCCGCATGTCACTTCTCATAGAGGGTCGCAGAGGGACCCAATTTAATTAATAAAATTGCAACACTACTTAAGATATTATCAACGGCGTTTTCCGCAATTATGCGCGGTGCTGTGGTTCGATCGGCCAGTATTAGTTGAAAGACTGGCTTTTACACTGTGTGTGTTAATTGAAGTGCATGACCTTGATCTCTGTGTAGGTGCTGATCGAAATGTATGATGCTAAACTGTTCATAGCTTAGGCGTAATCGTCAGCCGAGGTTACCTAGATAACGTAGTTTAAAAGGCACATCAGTAAGTAGGTCTATGTTTGTTAGTCAAGTTTATTAACCGACACAGCTTGATAATGCAGGTTTCCTAAGAGGCTCAAAATGACAGACGGTGCACGAGATTATCCTGGGGTTGAATCGAAATCAAAATTGGGAGAAACTGAGGAACTTATGGAAATTTGTGTAAGAATCTATTATTACCTAATTATTATTCACCATCTATTATTGCCTAATTAACTAAATATGTCTAATGGAAGAAAAAATATCTTCATAACTGAATACCGAAACGACCCTGAACGTCTGCGTGGCTCGGACATTCGCTACGCATATGTGTATAATAGAAATTATGTGCATATCCCGAATAAGCTATCATTAGAAGCCATCGTCGAAGCGATCTACAAAGAGTCCTTTGACAATGCGAAAGCGATAACAAGCCGCATTTATCACCATTGTTATGTCGCCTATCTACGAATAGGCTAAGCAATGGTTCTCTATCCATGCTTTATCCATATGGTTTTATACTCATGTTCATCTAATCAGTCAGCCAGTTAGTCAACAACGGCTGGCTTGACACCAATAACTTTGTTTCATAGATAGCTATCTAAAATCAATCAGAATCATTCATTGATTTTCTGCAAAAGTATTTCGATGATGAGTGACGTCACCTTCTAGTTTCCATCTTTCCCGTTAACTTCGTTCACAGGAGGTGAGCGAACATATGGCTCGCCTATCCGAATCAAGTCAGGACAATAAATTTAAGAACGAAGTGGTCCGGCATAGCAGCAAGTCAAACAGCAGCTTCACAACAGGGAACTCTGCCGGGGTCGCTTCGGTACGATATCTACGCACGCAAGTGTGCAGCGATACATTCATATACTGGAGTAACTTATCATCGGTGTCAGATATAACGATTAAAAACGTACATCGAGCGTTGACCGTAAGCTCGGAGGTTTAGCATTTGGATTTTGTGCCTCTACATTTCTTGTCACATCGCAACACGGATAAGTGTCGAGAAACATTTAATTGATGAGCCTGAGAGAGAGAGAGAGAGAGAGAGAGAGAGAGAGCCTGACAGTAAACTAAAAGTGCCCCTTCTTGTTCGAGGTAAGCAACAGAGAATTGTATACCAGTTTCATTCAGATAGCTTGTGAGTTGTAGGGCTTCTCAGGTGAGCTGGATAACGATGATGTGCACCCGAATGGCATAAGTATAGACCGAAACATATTTGATGGTAACCGTTTCAGAGATCGGTGTGTACTGACCGGTCTTCTGATTGGATGCGGCTCATCTTTTCGAGATCACATCACCGGGCCCAGCTTGAGAAATTAAATGAACAGCTTTTGACCGAATCCACAACGTTAGAGCAGCTGGTGGAGGGTCTTGGGAGACATGCTAAAATCGTGCAAGAGGTTGATGATCTCCTCGAGGATGATCAGAAATCATAGTAGCGGTAAAGTAAAGATGCGCGCATCTTCGCGCGCACTGTTTGACCCAGAGACGCCGACCACGCGAAGGAGATCGACGGGCGCTAAACCAGATGGTGAGCCGAAAGTCTGCCCGGGAGGAACCACATGGAACCCTAATATGATTGGCTGCAAGCTAGAAATGACCTCTAATGACCTTCAACAAGGAAGAGCGAGTGAAGTAGCGAATTATCGAACACTGAAATCTTGCTTTTATACTGTGTTCAGGGTTGATACAACGGAGAGGTAATAGTCATTACCCATAACGGTACCCTCTTAGCGTTCGAGGGCAACTCTCTGCAGCGGTACACTGAACGAGGTATAGTAGCGGGCATTGGATATGCCCTGGCAAAATTTTGTTAAAAGCGAAATGTGTGACATGTTTTATATATATATATATATATATATATATATATATATATATAACATTGATCTATAGCACTCAGAAATTTAGAATATTACTATCAATGACTCATGATATATGATCAGAGCTCTTTACGTGTTACTAAATACCTTTTCCACGTTCATTCCAACAGGCTGGGGTCACCCGTTTGCAACGGTTACGACACCTGACCACCGACACCTGCTACTACCGGGACAGCATGAAATTCAAGGTCTCAGTGATGTGTGGATTTTGCCTCTCGATATTTCTCCTAGTAGTGTCATTTTACGGGTATGTGTCCGATGGGAGGATGGTTCGGCGCTGGCCGAAACGAACAGAAATATGAGATTCATATAGATTGGTATATGCACTCAGATTCGTTACACAAAATACTCCAGTTGCAAACAAGACAACATTATCGAATGATACGTGTGATTTATTCGTCAAAGTTTCAATTTGCTGGAACATGTAGAGCCAGACCCTTTGACAATGTTCACCTTGTTCTATCGTCCACGAATTCAATTGTTCATTCGATACCTTGACTCTAACCGCATTAGGCCACATTTGTGCACTGTTAGTCCCACACCCATTACATATATATATATATATATATATGTTGTTTTTTGTCAAACACGAACGAGATAACGTAGATAGAGGGAAATATAAGAACATAGCCTTCGCCCGCAGTTACACAACGGTACCAAACATGATCCCTCCAGTAGAAAGAAAAACCCCCTGAAATCGACCCCTCTGAAAGAAACGGAGGTCACTATCGAACGGACAGACACCATCAGCGCGAATAAATAAAGGAAAACATCTCATAGAACAACTGAACGAAGTCGCGCGAAGTGAATGGGGGAACTGGAACGAGGGACGAGTCCAATAGCATTGACAGTGAACAACCAGCAAACGGCGCTCTGTTAAGATAGTGACATAAAATTCAAATGTACAAACGAACCGAGTTTTTTCCCTTTACCGTCATTTATTAAGGTTCCGCCCAGTGAGTGCTTGGCTATTTACTCGTTGATAACATATATATATATATATATATGTGGCCCCGTGATGATAGCTGAGGTGGTGCAGTATGAAGCACCGATAAGTTACGGCTTGGCCGAATTGACCAGTAGTGGGGCATGCCTTACTGTCGCGAGTTGAACTTCTGCCGCGGCGTTTTTTCCTAGTGATTTTCTGCCATGCGGATAGTGAGTGTCCAGGAGCGTCTTCTGCTGGAAGAATATCTGAGGAGCAGCCGTGACGTAAATGAAAAAAAGCAGACCTATGTGTTACTGGTGATATGTAAGATGTCTGCATGAATGGTATCAACAGTTTCAAACAAAACGCGTATCTTAGCCTCGTGTTGCGCGGTGCCACTGTTTAGCTACTACATTCTGCCAACAATAACTGCCAATGGTTCACCATTGAGACAATGTTCCGTCTTTAGCTGACTAATCCACGCGTATTGCTGCCTTCTGGTATAAATTAATTGATTTATGGCCAGCTTTGAAATTGCTAGATAAGTATATCATTTTCTAAGTGTTCGCACTACATAAATCCAAGTTATTACAGTTGATGAAATGGATCTGACTCAAATAGCTCACTTACACAGTCGTGGACTACACTATGTATTTCCGTTATTCCTCACCAAGATTTACATAGGCATCGGCCGAGGTTCGGGGCGTTCACAAATGGTCAAATGTAGCCCCTGTTCTAGCATATATAGCCATACCTATCAGCTGGCATCGCTCATGGCACCTGACTATGTCAGTCGTTCAGTCTCCTCATGGCGTTAACCGCCTCGAAGTGCCGAATAACCGCTTGGATCAGCTGATACCACACTCGATTCCATGGTATATATGGCATCTCGAATGTTGTCTCGGTCAAGCTCGGTGTTTGTCAGGTGATCGAGAGTGATTTCCTTCAGGCGATACAATGATATTACCGTCTGTGTTAGACCGCGCGTGGGTGATATTTACTTCGAGACCGATTTCTTTCTCATGGAACGCATAACTCAGCCTATGCTAACCCTCAAATTGTGTTTAAGAACCGAGTAAGAACCGAAATATGCATATTTTAGGATCTTTTAGTTGTATTCGTGAACGGTTCGCGTAAGAATGCCATTTGTGTTGGAGCAGACCGCGTGACACTAGAGTGACCAATGGTAGGTTATGCTGATTGAATTACCTTGATCGCCAGGTAGTTAAATTTCTAGGAATCAGCAGATATACTGCGTGCTTACCTTAATTAATTAAGTTAAAAAGTAATATATATATATATATCATAGGTTAGGAACTCAAGTCACTGTGATGAGAATTCACTGTTAGTGCACGGTTCATATGTTGACACACATTAATGCATTGTATTATATAATGCGCGTTCACCACCAGCGCGATTTACCACACATCCGAATGCATTTGCCATATTTCTATTTATCGAGTTATAACGGAGGGAATCTAATATTACTCCGTTTCTGGGCGGAGCTAGCACCTCTTAGTTTCAATATCGCAAAGAAACGGTACCACTGAGTTTTCTCACGGTGCCACCTTGTTGTGCACTGTTTTTTCAACAACTACTGGCGTTCAGGTTTCGCTATTGAGTGTAAGTTGCCAATTTGTTAAAATGAAGTGCAGTCGGCATTCGTTCAGTGAAAGATTTAGCCACGCCTGTTGCGTGGTTCTCTTAGTTGGCTCTACATGACGTGTTATTGTCATTGTATAATATATTGGTTATTGAACTGAACTGTAATGGCCGTTACGCAGCCAATATAGCACATCTGTTGGGAGGGAGTACACGAATCGTAGGAGAGAGCGTCGGGCAACTGCTTCGACCAAACGAAAAGCGAGCCCCAGACAGCTGGGTCGTAAGGTCTTACGAGTTCAGCGGCTCGACGGGTCGTTCTTCTACTGCAGTGAGTAGGAAAACCATGCCCGATTGAGCACGTCAATTAACCATGTTAAAAGCCAGTAGCGCCAGTAGTATGACCGTGACATAGCTTGCTTACCGGATGGATGTCGTATCTGCGAAAGATATCAGAGATGGATTCCGTGCGGGTTCTCTCGAAAATTACAAGGAGAATAGCGTTCTGGATAACCTCGACTCTATGGATCATTATGATGTAACCGAGAAGAAGCGTCTCCATCGGAAACACAAGCCCTCTGAAGTAGGGTGGGGTAGGCGACAACTACATCACCTTTGGATGTGACGATCTCCAGATGAACACACCATAGATCATTGGACCGGGTCATTTATGGGCCGGAGATATCGAGACGCTTTCACCACAGAGCTGGATGGGGTCTATGCAGATTGCTCTTTGAATTGTGTGAAACAGCGTACGATCTATAGTTTAGTAGCGTTAACGACAAGACCCAAACCTCTCAGAAGTTTTAGCGATGCTCTCCACCTTTAAGATTGCAAACTGGATCAGTGAGAGGATGGAAGGTGGGCGAAAGGTGTGATCCGCCTATGTAATCAGTCGATGAGAATTAATACTAGACGCTAAGTTGGGTAAGATGAAGTTGATCAGGATGATAAACATATAGGGTCCCATGATCGAGCCTCTCGGCGTTCCGATGTTGATCACCCTCCAGGATGAGTTGAGAGCCCAACGTTCACTGACCGCCGTCTGTTCGTGAGATAAGAACGAAACCACCCAATGACAATAACGTCACAACCCAGGCATTCAAGCATGTGTAGGAGGAGGCACGAGTGACGCGAAGCTAAAAACTGCCTCTATACCCAGAAGGAAACCCAGACATGGAAATTGTCCTCAATAGCGTCGGTTTACAGACGTGCGCCAGGGAGATCTCAATCGGTCTCTACCTAGGAAATTTTTCGGACTGACTCACGGCCAACGTTTAACTCAGTCCACGGTACAACTGCTTTCGGCATAAATCTTCATAAGATGGACAACCCCTTTAATAAGTGCAAATGTTCAACGGTGGGCATTCGACCCGGTACACCTACGTGTCAATCTCTACCTACGGAAATCGAACTGACACGGAGGAAAGAAATGCATTGACTCAATGCGTCACTCTAGTCAAAGAGAGAGAAGATAGAGATCTATTTCAAAGATCTTTGACAAATAATCTCCTCCAGTGAGATTAGCCGGTAGTCACACGAGAACATCCTATTACCTTTGTTTTTGAATAGAGACACAATCCTAGCGTCCTTGACGTTGCTAGGGAAGGAATCCGGCAAGAAATTACGAGGATAATTTCATCAGCTTACTGGGACGCCGGTGGCTCCGATGGCTCAGGAGGCACTGGTCGATTCTAGAGCCTAAGGGATTTCAGGCTCTCCGACTTAACAAAAATGAAGGATCGATCTTGGGCAGACAAGATAGAATCTAGCAAGGCGATGCTCTCCCGCCTATGGGTGGTTTTGTTTTCGGGTGACTCTCGGCCAGCATTTATCGTACACGCTAGTGCTTTTTGCATGCTTCGTAAGACGGACCCCGAAGTGCAAACGTGCAACGGTGGGGGATCGAACGCGCACACCCACGTGTCTCCTCCGGTTGTAAGGCGCACAGGAATGCATTATCCCACCGGGCTCGGCTGCTTGTGGATGGCTAGCACGATCTCATTTCCGATGGCCGCAAAGGCTACTAAAAGTCGTCAGCAATAACCTGCGGAGTTTCCAGAGATCCTGAAATTGTTTCCAATATTCGGGGTGATTATGCTATCGGATTTACTTCTGCTACATGAAGAATTGATGAATTGCCACAGTTTGGAGGAGTTCCCTTTGAGAACTGTTAAAACGGCTATTATTAAAGATCTTCCGAACACTGCGGACTGCACACCTATACCTGAGCAGACAACGATGGTAGGCACAACTTGCCAATAATGCCAACGATACAACTCGTTGACATTCTTGCCTCAAGCGGCGAAGTCCCCACTGAGACCCGGAATTGACACGGCGCGGAGCTTCCCTGATACTCTCTGGAAAGCAAGGAACTAAAGGGAAGCAACTAGCTAAGGCCTCAAGAGCACAAGCAGCATTATCCGTATCATAAACACTAAGCCAGCTTAGTTGGCTCATACGGTCCTGGGAAGTGGCAATACTATCCATATTATGTCTCCTAACAAATACGCGTAATTCCGATGCTGCTTGCTGCAACTCTGGAAACTTTACCCTTCTGCATAATCGCAACGGGATAATGATCGGAGAGCACAAGGGTACGCCAGCTCACTGGATACGTATCAAGAAAACTTTCATCAGGTTATTTGCTTTTACCTGCTAATTAAGAGTTAATCTAATAAACAGTAACAAATCAACGCGTTTCTATCTTTGTCGAGCTACATCTGCAGAATGTCACACTAAACTCATTCGGTTGATCGATCTCCACTTTTCCAAGAACTACAATCGTATGTTACTCAATGCGGTCACCAATCCATTATAGTGATCACCATGATCCCATTTCTTTCATTTGGATATGCTATATTCTACAGTTCCAGGTGGTTTGAGGTGCGCTCTTGTAAGCTTTGTACAATAGGCACCTCATGTTCCAGAACCCACATACTGTGCACGGGGTTTCTGGCAATTTATTGCACAATTTCGAGAACACTGCCGTCAATAACAGAACGATGCTTGCCATTTTTGGGGGGGTAACGGAGCTATGATCTTCTTCAGACTCAGTCTGAAGTCTTCATGTAGACGAAATTAAATGAACGGCGAACTCCTAACGTGTACTCCTTGATGTTTATGACTCAGGATTCGTGTCAGCTAAAAGGACTTATCAATACGTTGGCGTATAGATTCGTGCAAATTGTCGTACAGAGTCGCAACTGCAAACTCTGGAAAACTGAATATTTGCCGTCCGCGAGTGACGATATGGTGAGTGGAGATATGGCTTTTTAGCAGTGTGGGGTTCGACAAGAGATTTTTGGGAGCACGTGATGGCATTTTTTTTGTTCGAGTAGCACCCGATATTCTAGTGATTTAAATTGCATTGCAGTCGGTGGGCAAACTCCATCTCAGATATGCTGCTTGTTTGCGTTATCATCGAGTGTTGTAGTGCCGCATTTTTGTTTTTGGTGTGAAATTGCTCGTTATTGAATATCTCCTATTAATATAAATATCTCTTCGATCACTATCTTAACTATGTGTATGGCAGATAACATACTGCGCGGTGTTACCTGTAATATATACGTATATTTATTATGTTTATATATACATATATCTTTTGACATCTATAGTCTATACATATATTTTTATTATATAATATATTAAGCATATTGCAAGTAATTTTTTTTAAGCAGAGTATGTGATCTGTCTTAGTGAGCTTCTTCATCTCTGTTGCATTTGTCGCCCACCTGCATTGTTTGCTTATTCAGCTTTGGCTAACTGAACCCGAGTTGGATGCGATTGGGAGAATGACACGAGATACACTCGGAGGTAGCCCGTACGAGTCACTTATGGGAACGTCTCTCTGCATCGAATTCACGATGGAATCCCCCTATGGAGAGCAGATGGTGATGGAGATCTGGGAGTTTCGTAAGCGCCACTTTTCGTTGAAATTGATTCATCGACAAATGACGTTTAACAGCTAACACGTGTAGTCAATGGGTGCCACTATTTTTGTTCCTTATGTATAATCGCAAGCATCTACAAGGATGAGCACAGAGCGGAGAAAGCCTAAATACAACAAAATAGTGCGCGAAACACAAAATCGGTTCCTAGGTCTTCTTATCGTGCCTGCGGGCATGGCGTGGTGGACAAGGTAGGCAGTACCAAAAAGGGAGTTTTGTGGAGCCTGAGGTTCAAATCTGAGTGGAGTCATATTTACTTTTATGGGCAGTATCTCCGCAATTAGATTTGTTAAGTAGTAGTGGCAACTAATGTGGTCTGCGGCATAGCTAGCACTGTGCAGAAAGGAAGGCACCGTACACCCCCTGTATGCGTCATAAATACTGCATGTTTACATACACGGGGCTTTCTACAGACACCCTATTGACCACAGTAGTTGTTCACAGACGTGAAGTGGACAGAGGTATAGAGAGAAAGTCTGGTCTTGAGAGAGTGAGAGAGAAGTGAAGCAGCTGAGAGTCAGCTAACCACGTCATGTCCGTACGGTGAGGAGGATGTGTAGTGCTCGTGGTTGGGCTTGTACACATCTCACCACCCTTTACTGAAGAATGCGATAAGCGATACCGGGAAGAGTGGTGCTGTTGAACATCGTCAACAGTTCCATAAGGGGGGGCGGCCATGGTGTTGGCATGCATTAGCATGCCAACACCCCCCTGTAAAAAAAAAAAAAAAAAGGTCTTATCGTAAAAGTGTATTCGAATATAGCTATGCGACCTTACATCGACACTATACCGTGACAGTTGATGCTGCTAATATGGACGTGTTTTAAGAGCGACCCGCTCACATGTGATATCGATTGATCGTTGATGAGGAGCCTCGTCGTTTGTGGATGTGATCTTTATTATGTAGCTTTCCGATGTGATTCATATCTTGGCCGACTGGGTCGCATCCGAGATTCTGTTCAGGTGTGCAAGTTCGTTCTCTTTGCAGGTAAATGTAGCTAAATACTTCGTGTTTTTCCCAGTAATAAAAACGTAGAGGTTGTTCGTAGAAGGACACTCTCTGGCGCCTCCTGTCCAAGTATATATTAACGTCATTTTTACTGATAGCTTTAACTGTGCGTGCCAAGATTCGAACTGCCGGTTCGATCCACGGCGGGACGAAGGGTAGTAAAGCACTTTGCAGCATCTATCCCCTGTTTAGAAAAGCCAGTTGGTCATTTTCGAGACTGAGAACGCACGTGTAAGCTGTGCTCAGTGCGATCGTTTTGCAACCTTGGGACCCATCTTAGTCGATTTGCCCATAAGTGTGCTCATATCTGCCGTCACTGCCTATCAGCGGTCCCTGGGGGTGGTAGAGGCACGGAAGTACATAAATAAATTTGCAACACTACGTTATGCATTAACAAAGGTGTTTCGCTCAATTATGTACGGTGCTACTGTTCGACCGGTGTATCTTAATGTGATCTTAATTGAAGCATGTGGTTCTTCAACTCTGTGTGTTAATTGAACTGCAGGATCTTGAACTTTGTGTTGGTGTTGATCGAAACCTATGAGTCCATAGGTGGGTTCCATAGAGAACCCTTGTAGCACGGACCTTTGACGTAAAACGCAATTCTAAGGTGGCACCGTCAGCGAACTGCGAAGGCCCGCATGGCCTTAATCCTCGAATCGCTCATTCGAACGCATCATGGATACAATGAGTGTAGCATTTCTGCTTACATCAGGCATAACCTACCTTCGTTCGCGACATCTTTTCAAATGCTTCTGCAATAGACGAACTTCAATATCCTCGACGGCGCACAAAACCAATTGTCGAGCAAATATCGATTGTTTCAGGTCGAACCAGCCTAGGAATAGCCTCACGAAGCGACTTGTGATCTCACACCGGTAACTTCTGTTGTGTTGTATTTCGAATAGTTTCGTCGAAATTGCCATCGACGTCTTCGGTAGCTCCACTTTTCGCGGATAGCTTCTCGTCCTTCCGAGCGAGCTATTTCGTTCACTTGAGACGGGTCGAATAGCATATACGACTGTATAACCGCAGCCGTTTACAATTGCTGTCAGCAGGCCTATCAGGAGCAACAACACCGTACAAAACTAGCGGGGCTCGACATGATCGCTTGATCCAATTTCTCAAGAGTGTCCTCCAAGTGACCCGTGCTGTTCCGCTCTTCCGACTCGCTCGAGTTCCAACTATGGATACATTCAAGCTTCACTGTCTACTATACATGGGCCCGATAAAGGTACGTATGCGCAAATCGTGCCTTCACGTTTGCACATTATCCACATAGAGTATGATTGACCTGGAGTGGTATACTAATCGTACCCCTTAAACAATTCGTTCCCAGAATCGGCTTGTCGCTCGCCGACAGTGAGATTTCCGAGGTTGTGACAAAAAGAAATAATCTCACTCAATCGCATATATTGTGTGTTAGACCACACGTATGAACAAGTGCGAATGTGCTCGATGTTAGTCGTCTTCACGGGCGCTGCACGGGTCAGCCAATCACTGTGGGTGCAGATGGTCATTCTCATTATATTTATTTGTTTCTTGTTGGATATTTTAAAGTAATACATTTGCTACTTGCTATCGCTACAAAGAATAAGATTATTTTATTTGTTTAATCAATCATATTCGTTAGGTATAAACAATCATCCTTCTTACATTTTTCTTATCTCTCTCGCCTGTTCACTGAAACATTTGCCCTTGTCAGTGGTGTTGAGCTCTTTGTAAATAACAAGACATCGTTTGAGCTGACCCTCAGCTGTCCTTCGGTGCGAGAGACCTCGGCTCTGAACCTTCATGTATTGCTACGAGGACATGTCGGGATAACTGTCACTTGACCTTTCAACCGTCTCGTATCTGGCAAGAATCCATAGCTAAACAAAGAGGATAAATAAACCCGCATATTCGCCAAAGCGTTTGAGGGCAGGATTTGAATCTAAGCCATAGGTCTGCGCTGGCTAGCAAAAGCTTTTCGTCAATAGTTTGTCGAGACCTGCTATACGCTAATGCTGACAAAGGTAGATGTTTAACACAAACGATTTCAGACGAACCACGGCGGAGATTGCTGGCGCTCGGTAGAGTTTGGAGCGTGCAGCATAGAGGCGGGTACCGTAAGCGCTTCCGTTCGGTATGTACTATCGACAGACACGCATATATATGTACATATATATATCGTCGTCCGAGTAAAATCTGCCGTGCACAATTAGTATACTTGTTAGACTCAAACTAGCATATTGGCGTTAATCTATGTTATTGCTAATGATTTTTTCATCGTTTTGTTACGGAGAAAAATGTTCACCATAGTCGGTCTCTCAAATGCCCCACATGAGTCTGATTTCATAGGCATTAGCTACTGAATACATCTAGGAACTCTGTATACATTTCCTCCAAGGTGTCATCGTCAACGTTGAGGTCAGTTAGGTAAGTAGATCAAAGCTAACCTTAGCACACACGACATAACCACGTTCACTAGCCGACACAACTTGATCATGCAGGTTTCGCAAGAATCTCATAATGACAGATAAGGAGAGGAAGGCATGGGACCGACGCGTGGCCGGGTCGGAATCACATTATGTGGACAGAACCCTCGGACCGCACTATTTGGATAAGGTTAACGCCGTATCAGTTGATCGAACTCAGGATCGGCCCAGCCGTAAAGACGGCTGTGGGTGTGCAACTTCACCAGATGACGAGCGTCGAAGCCAGGCTCATGCTACTCGTCGGGACGAACCAACCGATCGTTGGCCAACTTTTGCATTTGCCTCAGAACCGGAACACAAACGCGATCCGGATGAACATCTGGATGATCTCCTGAAAAGCAACTGCGACATGTTCGCCAACCTTCTCGTCGAGTCTGCCAGGCTGATGCCAGTTGAGGTAAGGGCACAAACTTGCCATCTTTTTGTTTTTGGTCCAATCATGATCGCGGCAGCATGAAAGCGATTACAACCGATTGGAAAAGCTACCATTGCTGCTGCTGCTGTTGTTGCTGTATTGCCTGTTGCTAGTAGAGATAAACTATGGCTTACTTCTACGCTGTATTTCATTGTTTTATTCATCATCATTGAGCTCATACTATCATTCATCGGTGTTCAGTCAGCTGGCTGGTCAACACCAGCTGTGATTGACACCAATAGTTTCGCGTGGATGGCTGTTTGCCAGGAGGTAATTGCTTTAACATGGTGTGTTGCACGGTACATGCGTCGATTATGAATTGTCGATTAGTTCTTCATTAATTCTTTAGAATGACGTCTAATTATGAGCGCGATCGTTTCGTGAATTGATTCCCGTCTTTGCCGTTTATTTTGTTTGCAGGAGACGGACGAAGATACTGTTGCATTGTCCGAATCAACGTAGGACAACGCATTTAAACATGAACAGATTCGATTCGGTAATTAAAAGAGCAGCCTCCCTGGACCCAGCTTCACCAACACCGCCTCGGTTCGCACGTGGACAGGTAAATGTCCAACTGAAATCAGCTTTGTCGGCATCTCCCACTTAAAACTCTTTTGATCCTTAAATATCCAAGCTTATAAGCTTAGCATTTTGATATTTTCTCCTGGATTTCTCGTTCCAATGCGGTAACGATAAGGGCCGAGAATATCTAACAGGAGGGGCTGGAGGTCGCGAAGGCAACAACGTTGTTCACATCTGCTGTTTAAGCACAGAAGCTTAGCTAAACTCCTTCATTCAAACGGCTTGTGGGTTATTTTCTAAAATCGTATCACTTACCAAGTGAGCATTCCGATTAATTAAATGCACCTGAATGCGAACAAATGCTAAATATATTTGATCGTAACCTTCCAGAAATTCTAGTGTGAACGAGCACTTATCTGCATGAGCGCACATCAACTTCTCAAGCGAATTCCCGTTGGAGGCTTTGTTTTGGCAAATCGACCGAAAAGCTTTCCACCAAATCTTCAACATTTGACCACCTTACGGAGGGGTCTCGGAAGCACCGGACTATATCGATGAGGATCCCCTAGAGGATGGTGTAACGATTAAGAGAAATCAGTCATTAATTAACGCGAGGCGATGTACGACACCATTGGGGAACAACAGTGGGCAGAAATTTCAGTGGGCGAACAGCGCCAATCCGAAGATGACGCTAGACCCAATTGCCAAACGAGACAGAATTGGATATCAAGAAACTCACTGGGGACTGTGGACGCTTTGTTTGAATCGACAACGCTGACGAAGCGGACCAAACCGAATGCCAGCGAACGAGGGACCGTCACCCGGGCTGAAGAGAATATGAATACATATGGCGAATGCCGCGAAATGACTTCTACGATAGCAGGAAGAAAATCGACGTATGAAATTGAATGATCCGAGAGCTGAAACCTTCCGCTTGCGTTTCGTTCACAGTTTGACCTGAATTGAATTGTTTTATTGTACTCGTTGACGCAAAACGGACAGCACAATACGCCGGCTGTTAATTCTGACTGAATGACGAGGGTGGACTTCAGAGGGCTTCAGGCCAAGTGATCCCTTTATTTTTTTTTATATACGCATTCTTATGGAAACGCAATGTAGAGTTGTCCAGGACAACTTGTCGCTGCTATAGTTGCAGGATGGCAAAAACACATTCGGGACGAATTGACTAAATAAGTTTTACAGTGTAACCCTGAGATAAAATCGAATTATAAGAGCAATTACTAGGTAAGATGAATCCAAAATAACAGAGATGCAGACAGACGCATAGGTTCACACGCGACAGCATCGCAGAAGCAGTTTCAGAGCTTCAACCGGCAGCGGCAAATGGACATACGAAGAATCGAGAAATCTATGATAAAACCAGTGTGCCGCTGTGCTATCTATAGCGCCAATTCACAGACTAGTTACCGGGTCCCCTCTCGCGCATTTGATATCGATTAATAGAAGTTAATAATTAATTAGATACGGTTGAAATTCGAATTTATGTCCCATTGACTGTTAATAATGGAGCGTTCATAGTGTATATATATATATATATATATATATATATGTAAATATGTATGTATGTCGCAAAGCAGACATTGTGTTCTTTCGGAAGTAGAAATGTTTGCAGTGAGCTCGTTAGACTTGAAACACGAGATTTAATTAACATCTAGATAGTTAATAAATGTTTACTTTTACCTGATTTCATTTTTAACTCGGAGGGGGAAGGGGATTAAGTGCTGCCTTCTTAGACGGCAGATTTTGGAGGGAAGCCTTGCAGTGTAGGCCTCCGTAGACGAATGTCGCGCTCTGTGGAAAAGTATGAAAAGAAAAATCACCCTTCAACGAGGTGAGGCGTCTTCTTAGAGAACTGTTTCGGGGCACGGCCAGTCGCTAACTGCCTGATCCAAAGTTTAGTCTCTCTCTCTCTCTCTCTCTGTTAAGCTCAGTTAGTGGAAGAATTCATCATAGCAAGGCAAGCAAGCAATCGCAAACAACTCCGGTCACGATCTCCACGTTCCAGTGAACCCATTCAACAGTATCACCAACCGCTAACTAATTTGCATGATACCAATTCACAGATTCGACTAACATCTAGGCAGGCATAGGGTACCTTAGTGGACTCGGTATGCTCTAACGCAGCTGAGCGTATCCTAACGCCGAATATGAATGCCTGTTATGAGAGACGAGCGAGTGAAGCGAAGTTTGCTTCAATCCCGATGTTACCTCCCATGTGTACCCTTACCTTTTTTCATCGACATCTGGGCGTCTCCTATCGTCTACGTTCCGGTTGCTCTGCTACGATCTCACATCTTTTAGCAAGTGGCATCACTCATTCAGCTCCGTAGTTGCATATCTATTTAGACCTTAGATTGGCATCCTTCAATCATCTAGGCACCCTTGCCTCGGCGTTGTGCCTCAAGCAGCCGTCTTGCACAACGAGCACGTTGCCCATGGCTGAGAAGTCCTTTAGAAACCGTATAACATTCTCAAGTAATTTCTCTTACGATCGTCAAATCGCGTGCGTCACACCCTTCATCTAGAATCACACCTTAGATGCCCTGCTGTTGATTCTGGGCCGGCTAAACCGGAGGAAAGCTGCATAAAATATTTTCACGGAGCATAGCCGTCATCGAGTGTCAATTTTGCCCGATAAGACAACACTATTGCGGGACGCGCAATGATCCTGATATTAAAATGTTTTTTTTTCAATGCTGCCTTTTTTTTCGGTATATTTTGTATACGTAGATTTTTTGACGAGTCACGATAGCACACGGTTTGTGATGTCTGCGATGCCTTAAATTGAATTGGAGTTGCTGCTCAGTGCATTTCAATTAAGTCAGCTAGTAATACAAAATCCCATCGACGTGACCCAAATTTGGCACAATCAGCACAAATAGACTCGAGCAATGCTTGCTTCTTCGCAATCGGCTCAGATAAAAGACGGTCTGTCTGACTACGAACTTCATGGCTGGATACTCGCAAACTACTTCTGGGCGTGTAGTAATCTAAAGGAAAGCCTGGATCAGCTGGTTGTGGTTATCCTCCGATGTGATGCGGTTTCTCTCGAGTTTAAGATGAGATGCGTCCGCCCCCCTTGGATTTAGTTTCATTGTCACCCACCGGTGTGGCTACCTGAAAGCTCCAGTCAGTTTGCGCACCGCCGCCAGCTCACCAGTGCCGTTTAGAACAGGTCAGGTCGAGTCAGGTATTCAATTTTTACTCTACTATAATATTGTATGTGGACCATATCCATGGGTGAACCTTACTAGCTGTTTAGTACCTGGATCAATATTGATAAGCAATTTGGAGTGCACCGTTTAGCGCTACCGCCACGAATATCACTGTAAGCGAAAGGCGTCCTCTAAATGGGTCGTCAGAGTAGATCCGATTCCGCTCTTTGTTATGGCGTTCGCGCCAATATTTGCGCGTTATTGATTTTCGAATATGTGCGATCATTGATCATTTATCTAGTTAAGATTCAATAGCTGTATGTAATGCGGTGATACTGAACTGGAGCAAGTATCACCCAGCTGGAGGATGTGTAGTGCTCGTGGCTGGGCTTGTACACATCTCACCGCCGCCCTTACTGAAGAAATGAGTTAAGCGATACCGGGAAGGGCGGTGCTGCTGTTGAACATCGTCAACAGTTCCATAGGGTTGTCACGATGTTGACATGCATGACCCCATAGTTTATCACTATTGTCTTCAGAGATAAGAACTGTAACTAAGCATATAGCGCACACTGAATAACTGCGGATAGCGACAGTCTCATCTGCCCTACCGATATCTTCCGAGTAGCTCCAACTCGGTACATTTGTTTGCTGGATACTCTCGACCGAAACTGGGAGGTTGCTTGCCAGCGAACTGCACACACTTAATTCTAACCGCGCTCTGTATTGCCTCGTGAGCTAACTGCAACAGCTCTCAGACCTACTGTATATAAACATGCGTAGCATTAGTAGATATCACCAGTATGCTATGGCCAATGCGTTCCTTCCGGCTTATTTCCAAGTCTTTGTGTTCATAACATTGACCCAATTACCGGACTCCAAGCTCAGTACAACTCGCCGATTCCTAGGATCGCTCGCACAAGGGCGGAACGTGGTTACGTTTTTTCCCCTTTCAAACAGAAACATTTGTCGCAGTTCGACAATTACTGACCACTGGTAACGTCGCGTTGAGCATAGACCAGCATCGCTATATATATATATATATATATATATATATATGCCGCCTACTCCTCAAGATCAATTTCAACCGATTCCTCCGTCAGGTCTTTCTCACATGGTCTTCGTCGTGTGGTCCATGTTGTATCAGTCGCGGCGCTAGTAGTATCTAGCCATAGATTAATTCATCAAAAACAGTCTGTGCCACTGGTACAGCAACGGTGAACGGTTGAAGCAGGTCACTCATCGTTAAGAGGAACATTTCGCAGCAAGGTAACGTGTGTTCATTACGTGTCTCATGTGCGTGCACTCCCCCGCAAGAAGTGTCTTTTGAAAATCAATCTTTTGGCAAAATTCAGCAATTCGTCTCCCCGCCCCGACTAAACCAAGTATCATTATTATCGAATAAACCGCTAATAAGCCTAGTGAATTAGCGGTCAAGTCAATCAAACGAGCCTCTACTCTAGCAACGGTCCCCTTGACAACAAATGGATTCAAACGGCAATCGTACGAATTGGCAGACGCATTCAATGTGCCAACTAAGTTTACGTAAGCGTCGCTTGAGGAAGTCCTTCGACTCGGTTCTGTAATGTGCAGGTTCAATAAGTTACAGCATGTTCTGTTCGGCAGGTGGCCACTTCCTGCAATGGATTTCGTCAGGCTAAACATCTGGTTACGTTCGCTGACCCGGGCTGTCAGTCTCCTATTGTTCTGTATCTATACGCCCAGTATCACCTGTGTCCTACAGTGGATCTCTGTTGCATTACTCATGTACTTGATCTATGAGCTGTATCAAAGCAATGTGAACGGAATTGGAGGCAACAACCAACTGGACGTACGCAGAGATGACGTTGTCATCATAACCGGCTGTGATAGAGGCTTGGGACAGGCAGCTGTCCATCAGGTAGGAAGATCATGAACCTAGGGAGAGAATAGCACCTTTATTTAACAAAATTCAAGAGGAAACAATGGTATATATATATATACCATTGTTTCCTCTTGGGCTTAAAACAGTACGAAGTCTACTTTTTTGCCATGATGCTATGAGCAGGATGCAAATCATAATGGCAATGATAACAAAAGGTGAATCGCCCAAGGTAGTTTCTCTCTTGAACTCGTTATGTTTACACAGAATTTCGGTATTATCCACACATGATACGTTCGGTATATGATACCCACTGATTTTTTATTTGACTCGACAGGGTAAAGAGATTGAATTGGCTAACTATTGCTAGTGTGAAGTTCCTATTAAATAACAATTACACAATCTCTCTCTGCTATCCAGCTTTCAGCAAGCTTCACTGTGCTCGCCACCGTGCTTGACCTCGACAGCCCTGCAGCTGTTGCCCTTCAAACGATCGAGGTTCGTAACACTGTACAAGTTGTTAATTACAAGTGATAGCTAATTATTGAGAGACACATATAACACGTTCACTGTGTACCAAATCGAAAATATGTTTAGCCGCTTCAAGAGCATATGAAATCACTCAAGATTTTAAATCTGTATTAGTTGTTAAGTTCAAAGCTATTCTTAAATTAAACTGACGAGGTCATTTATTAACCGAGAGGTGGGATGTACATACCCCAGCTTGAGACAAACCGCACATAGACGTCGATTGTCCTTGCCATCAAACTACATCACAAAGGTATTATTGCAATCGTAGCTTGATGAGGAGAAACAGATTTCGTTTTAGCCGTCTCATAAGCAAAACGCTTTTGGTAGCGGATGAATGTTATGTTTTAAATCGGCAAATTATGTTTTAATTATGCTTTATCGTCCCATATCACTGACAGCATGTCGAGGTGATCGAAATGAATCTGAGAGAAGAGGCCTCAGTAGAAGCCTGTGTGGTGAGTGTCGATGCGTTTTTCAACGAACACCCGGGGTACCGCCTGCATGGCATTATCAACAACGCTGGAACAAGTATCTTGGGTGAACTGGCTTGGTTTACTAACGACAAACTCAACGACGTACTGACTGTACGTGTTTACGATACTTTACAAATAAGTATGACATGTATATATATAATATATATATATAAAAGAGGAACGGTTTTTCATAACACCCCAGAACTATTATAGCTCGCACCTGATCAACTGTCTAACAGATTTGGATTCAGGCGCTGCTCGAAATGGCCACATCCGATCGCACGCAGGCAACATTTTCAAGCCTTCATTGACAAAAGTTGTTGCATATTCTATCTATTATCTTATTGAAGAAAACACGCTGTCATAGCTTGTTTCTTTTACTTGAATCTTCCACAAATTTGCTTCCGAACTTTGTAGCGGACGAGCACAATGCATTTCAAACGTTCCAACCATAAGGTCTCATTCTTCATTTCGACCTCTCGGAGAACTCGAGCACTCCGTGCGGGCCTGCAAGAATATCAATGATACTCAGAACAAAAGACGTCTTAACATTGTCAGTTCAATACATTCGCTCTTTGCTCTTCAGTCCTGATGATCAGTCCTGAACTTCATGATCATATTGCACCACTACAAACTCATTGTTGGTCTGCTCAGCATTTCTTTTAGTTCCGCCTCTTGGTTTGATGTCATGCAATTAGCGTTCGTCCCCGAAGAGTCAGAGTTTATATCTAACTTGAAAGATCATTCGGCACTTGAGCGCAGCGTAACTATAATAAGTTTACTCTATCTCTAAACCTGCAATACGATACGACAGCCAACCAGCGGTTCCACAGTTTAAACAATAATAATAATAATAATAATGACAATATTAACGAAGTGACATAGCTGCACGTACAGCACCACATGGTTAAACTGCCGACTATAAATCACGGAGAAATTTGCCGAAAGCTATTTTTAAAATTCATGTCTGTAAATTTTGCAACCCCGCCGGCTGACGGACTGACCCACAGGTGAATTTAACCGCTCCGGTAAAACTTACAAAGAAGCTCCTTCCAAGAATCATTAGGGACAGATCTCGAATTGTGAACGTGACCGGAATAAACGGGACCATTCCTGCCACAGGCATGGCGGCCTTCTGTGCTGCCAAGTTCGGCCTTGAAGGATTTACGGACGCGCTCAGGTAGGATTAAACAGGACAGATTGAACGGTATCCACCTTGGATAGTTACTATTTTGCTGCTGATTACTGCAGAGCTACGACTTGTGAACAAATAATAAATACATATAGCACTACAATGAGTAACCAGTCAGCGGATGACTGTGAAAACGTTAAACCAGACTATTGCCAGGCCATACGAGGCCAAGGCAGGGTGATCCATTGACAAGATGAGACTCTCTCTCTCTCTTCAATTAACGATTCTGTTTGCATTGATTGAATGAAGAGTTTACAAGGCTTACTCCCCCCACAGTAAACAGTGTTACCTGAAAAATTAAGAGCTGAGAGAACACTGTGATCCTGTGCAAAACCTCGTCAGCCATTTTGCCACAGCCTATGTGATAGCTGCTGGTCTAGAGGACATCTGGACACGACCTGGACAATTTAGAATGATATCAACCACTGTACCTAGTTGCGTTTCATTGCCACCCAGCCAAATCTCTCGTTGGTTCAATGGGTTAATCACCGTTGCTTCCCTGCTGTTCGTAAAATGGTCAGTAACTTTTTTTGGCGATTATTTCGACTTCAATAGAATTGTTTTCCCTTCGTATCTGGGTGCGCGACAGGTTGGAACTTGCTAGACACGATGTGAAAGTCATAACGGTCCGGCCTGGAGACTTCTCTGGCCTAGTGCCCTACGTTAGAGATGAGCAGACGCGACATGCCATAGAAATGTGGAGAGCGATCCCTCCAGCCGAACGACCACCCCACGCTGACAGATTCGACGCCTTTATGAAAATACTCGCTATAAATAGGTAAAAATAATGACGCTCATTAACTGTAGCTAACTGATCCGATCAGTTAGCCGATATCTTTATATAATGCACACGTTGCGGGCGTACAATAAACATACTTCAATCATATAAGCTTCGTAACCCACTTGGAACTTCTCTCAGCTGTACGTCTTTGTGGAGCGCGTTGCATAAGTCACGACCAAGTTTGAATACGATTGCATTCTTTGTCACTTGTTAACAGCAGGCGATGCCTCCCGACAGTATGAATTATTTGTAATCGTAATTATTTGTAGTAGTATTATTATTGTTGTTGTTTTCTAATGTGACGTTTGCGTGACCTTCAAAGACGTACAGCTGAGAGAAGTTCCAAGTGGGTTACGAAGCTTATATGATTGAAGTATGTTTATTGTACGCCCGCAACGTGTGCATTATATAAAGATATCGAGATTATATAAAGATATATATAAAGATATATATATATAAAGATACAAGAGACTATTCCTTGTATACGGCTTGAAAGTACTATCATCACTATGTGTACTCAGACTTATGTAGTTTAATTAACCTACCTTGACTGATGATATTGATATATTGATTATACCGGAGTGTTTGCATTGTGCGATCTGCTCGCACTGCTGTTTCGTTACAAAAATTGCGCATATTGATACTAAATCCATTGTAGGGCACTGAGGGCTGGGTTGAGCAAAATATGAACTTTCCCTCAATATTCACCGTATTCAGACCGAAACGACAACATAATTCGAGAATCGAACATCTTTCCTAACCTATAATAGATTAATCCTTTGGAGAGAGTGCTGTTTGTTGAAGCTACTCGTTTTGTCCCGGTAAGCGTAGCGAACATTATGTCTACCACATTTCGCCCTAAAGTTCTTTTACAATTTTTCAGAGGATGGTTTACCTCCACAAACTTGAGTGGGATTCAAGCGGTCTTCGAGGACACCATGACCAACAGGGTTCGTTCAAATGTGTGATTCCTGCCGAAGAAAATCATTGGCGTCATGTTCTTAACTACCGATGCCCAGAAGGGCAGGTTATTTGTGTCAGTCTACAAAATTGATTTCTTCTGTCCAGCGAGCGTAGTCCACATTGAGAAGGCGTCGACTTCCCACTAACAGGTTCACCCTTTCTATTTTACCCACCTTCGAACAGGATCCACAGTCGGAGTACACTGAGGGGCAGGTCCTGTTCGTATTCGTCTCTTCATTACTGAGTCTGATGCCCAAGCGGATTTCCGGCAAGATCGCCAACTACTTGATTGAACTTTATTACAGGAGATTGTTATTTATCAGATAGACTAACTAACGAGTTCTCGTAGATGTTTAAAAGGAGTAAGTAATGATCGTGTATGTCCACAATAGAATGGGCTTGTTCCGGTAGAATTGAGAAAAGAGAACATCTCATTGTTGTACAGCTGTTTGACCGGATGAGTTTAAGAAAAGGAGGCACTGAAATTTTTGAACCTTCGACCTTAGTCGATTGTACCTACGATTACACTATCTTCTATATAGAGGCTATGCTGTGGCTAAGCCATTGAAGGTAGAATATTTCTATTGGGAATAGTTCATAGTGGAGCAACTCAAGACTCAGGGTTCGCGTATAAATTGTTGAGGCCCAGCCAGCCATCAAAACTGCGTCACACTTCGCTGTAACGGAACCTTGGAGGTGTAACCAATAAAGAGTTTCATTTCTCGAAGCACATATTGCCTAATATATATATATTAATATATACGTATATATTTATCTACGACTAATATCTACCAATAATAGTTCTAAGGTATATAGATACCGTTATGCGATTTTGTGAAAGTCGTTAGCAATTACTCCTCCTTAGATACTAAGACAAATCCGCTATCGTTGTAGATGGCTTTACTTCGCTCAATGTGCTATTATGCACTTGGCACCAGCTAATGTCGTTATGTAGCAAAAATAACGCAGAAGGCATATAGTTAGCTGACGTTTATATATATTTAGTTAGATAAAAGTGTATATATATATATATATATATACACACATTCTCTAGGGAGCATCCAAGACAGTAATATACAGTTAGTTCATTGGACAGAGTCGCACATGTGAACCTCCCCGCGAGTCACGCACGTCAATTGAGCGCCTGTCATTTCTTGATCTTTCTTATTATTTTATCTGGTCGTCTGTCCGAGGCCTTTGGTCACATAGATGAGGATTTTCGCCCGGTTTGTCATCGCTCGTCTTCATCGAATATACATTGCCATTCTGACAGGAACGGACAAATCCACTCGCTTGTTTGCTTAAGCTCGGTCAGTGAGAGTCGCATCGTGGACGTCCTTCATTTTTACTCGCCCTCATCAACGGCAGATGATCACGACGACGACGACGACGATAATGACGCCTTCCAGGTTAGGCGAGGTTGAGGGTAAAGACAAGCAACGACGAATCACACGCCAGCCGCATTGCGCGATACTCATTGAGGCAGTGTTGTAGTATGACTCCTGGCACTCGTGGGCGTACAGCCGCCAGCAGATCCCATCCGAATCGATCATTTCCCCATGAATTACTCTCCTCTCTTCCCGAACATCACCACCACACAAATGTATATATCAGAAAATTATATATACCCTTTTTCCGTACGGTAACTGGCTCTGATCGAATCCTGTTGTAACCTTGTGCCTGTATCTCTTATGTGTGCATAACCGATTTCGGAGCAGGAGGCAGCGTACGTCAATGCTTAGACGTACATCCTGCTCGAAGCAGCTGTACTCTCCTAATACGTGGACACGTCTACGTGGTTCCTAGACCAGCGTTGGGAGTCTCCTTGTAGATACGGTTTTGACAGTTGATATTTGACTGACCAATTCATACATGGATGATTCTCAGTTTCGTAAATGTATACAACAATGAATAGTCAATAGGTTGAAATTTGCGTCGGGCCTCCTCTGTGGTTTACTTCGTTGTTCTCGCATAGGGTATCCATCCTTAATTCCTTCCAGCATTTAGAGGACACACCCATCATCGAGCGTACGCCTTGATCCCATTTCAGATGCATGCATTTCTAGTCGCCGTGTACGCAACGCCGAAAGTAACACCTGCCGCACTGCCGGCTCGACTAAGCAGTGCTTGTGGTTATTATGACTCTCTCTATCAACTTGAATGGCACCACGTGGTGAGTGATAACCATGCAATGAATAGTATCTTCACTGGCTCATTAGGACACGCTCGGACTAAGATTGGATGCCGTGTCACCAGTTGCTCTGATCGCGAGGACGGTGTCTTGAGTGTGTTGAACGCCACGTTATCTCGAAAAATTTCGTTCTTGCTCTCCACAATTAAAAGTGGCAGTTCGTCGTGTTTGTCCTCTCATCATCATTATGTTGTATAAGAGGACTAAGACGACTTTTATATCGACCCGGCAAGCTGAAGTTATCAGAGGTTAACGGAGTGTGTATATTTATGTATAGATGCGTGTATATATATATATATAAATATATATATATATATATATATATATAATATATATATAATGGTCGTTGTTAATTAGAAATGTTCTACTTAAAGTTGACGGCTTGCTCCTGGCGAGGGTCACTATTAGAGATAGGGTACCTCG
Source organism: Stratiolaelaps scimitus (assembly GCA_019614645.1). Lineage (NCBI taxonomy): Eukaryota > Metazoa > Arthropoda > Arachnida > Mesostigmata > Laelapidae > Stratiolaelaps > Stratiolaelaps scimitus. The sequence continues at coordinate 3,321,710 of JABWDB010000026.1, forward strand.
ACGGGGCACTCCGGATCGTATTCTGAAAAATAGAAGTGCTCGAGGGCCGCCCGCGCAGTTATCCGCTTTACAGGATTGTAGACCAGGCACCGTTGCAGGAGTTCAAGCGCGTGGCCCGCCACGGGCTCGCAGTTCGCCGATAAGATGTTCGTTCGCCACTTGGGGAAGTGTGGCTTGTAATCGGGCATCGACGAGACTCCGGGCCACTCCTCCTCACGGGGCGTACCCAACGTACGGAAGATTCGGAATAGTTGATCGATTTCGGAATCGCCGTGGAACAGGGGCTTCTTCGTGTACAGCTCGGCGAAGATGCAGCCAAGTGACCAGATGTCAACGGGCGTACAGTACCTCGGCGAGCCAAGCAGGACCTCCGGCGCGCGATACCACAGCGTGACGACTTCGTGCGTGTAGACGCGAACCGGCACGCTGAACGAACGCGCCAGACCAAAGTCAGCGATCTTCAGATCGCCGTTGTTGCCAACGAGAATGTTCTGCGGCTTGAGATCGCGGTGCATGATACGCCGCTGATGGCAAAAGAGGATGGCGTCCAAAAGCTGATACATGAACTGTTTGATAACGGGCTCCGGTAGGAATTCCTTCTTCGGTACGAACGAATCAAGGTAGCGCTTAAGGTCCATTTTGAGGAACTCGAACACAAGGTACAGCTTGCCCTCAGGTAGTACGGTCTCCATCAGACTGGAAAGTTAATGCGTTCGGGTTAGATAGCGCGACAGATTCAAATAGTTATCTCACTTGAAGGGGATGACAGGGGAGCCGTTCAGGGAAGTCGATGAATGCAACACAAATGATGGTTTATTGTCGGAACTGCGATCACAGAAACGCTTAAGGTCTCGTAATGAAATAACGATGAAAGGCTGTCACCAATGTGTAGGACATCAGAACCTAGTTGTTTGAACATATATAGCCGAGTAGGCACAGCTCAACGAACAGCTTCACTGTAGGAGGCAACAGCAGGGAAAACAAAACCACCAAAGTGCACTAAACAAATCTTCTATGGACTACTTGTTCGTATGTGACTATTGGCCGAGCTATATTTCGTGCGTTGTCTTTTACTTTCGCATAGGAGAACAGTAGCATTTGCTTGACATGGCATGGAAGCCAAGCCTACTAGCTACGATAAGAGCACAACCACTTTGGAAAGACCACTTTGGAAAGAAGCGATTTATTATTTCTTTTAAAACGATCGATTTTTTTCTTCCCTGTCCTCAACAACGTGTGCTGGGGCATTTCTATGCAAACGTCGTCAGAGAAGAAAAACAATCACCGGCGAACGAGCCAAATCTCCATCATCGGCCTAACCCTGACTTGGACCTCACCCAGACCACGTCACCCCACAATACTACATCACACAAGCATTACAATGCGCCGCTACATCAGGTCTTGCGGTTGCTTTCGATTACTAGACGGTACCCACCTGACGATGTTCTTGTGACGAAGCTCTTTGAGTGTGGAGACCTCGCGGATGGCTGTTGAGGGAACGCCTTCCTCTTCGTTCTCAAGGCGAATCTTTTTCATCGCGACGATCTGATTTGACCGCCGATCCCGACCCTTGTACACGACGCCATACGTCCCTTATACAAAAATATACACAGAGATGTTTGGTCAACGCGGAAATAAACGGGAACGTACACGAGAGAAGTGGGAAGGCATAGCTACAAATGACAATTGAATATTACATATCTTCTATTCATGCCGAGTTGATAACGTCAATAGTCACTGGGCTAACCACTCACTGATGTGACGTATGATTGACGCAAGAGTGACTTTAACGACCTGGCTCTGCTTTAGAAAAGCTCAATCTTAAAAGGACGTTTTCATATTTTCACTGTCAAAGTCACTTTTGCGCCAATCATATGAGTCGCTAGATTACTACGTATTGTTCATAATTTGCCTAACAATTTTGGCGGACGAGGTTAGTTAGGGGGAACATACCTTCGCCAATCTTTTCGATCTTTGTGTAATTCTCCATTGTCGCTGGAACGAAGCAAGAAACGAGATGATGTAATTAGAATTTAATTAAAGCCAAAATAATAATATTAATAACTATGAACCAGGAATGATGTGCAAACAGGTAATCAAATGTGGCGCATTTCTAGCTATATAGTGACCCTAATGCAATATTTCGCAAGATGCCACAAGCTGCTCTTGAGCTCTTTCGTATCAACAGGCTAATGAGTTCAATTAGATAGGAAAAATATATCCGAGTCAGAAAATCAAACATTTAATCACCACCCATAGAGAAAGAGTAACAAAATCGAAATGTTTTTAAGTATATAAGAGCACTGTGCGGTTACGATACAAGACAATTTCTGTGGTCAATGACAATTGACCATGATCTCAGCTCATGTCTCCAAGAGCTACCGCAGCAATATTGAACGTAGCCAACCGACGTTGTTGATGTCAAGTTCTGGCCGAAAACCATCAAGTTCATATGCACACACTCACGTACACATACGCATCCCATTCAGAAACGTTACCTCATCTACAACAGCTATTTCGAATGTGACTATGAATATCTGTAACTCATAATTTCCGATGGATGTTGTCTTTTTCAACGGCTCACTGCTTTTTCGTTCGGTTCATACAGAAAAGCAGATATCTCGCGAAATCGTTGATTTCCTCCAACGGACGGCTGTGCAACTCAAGCAGGAGACACGAGGTAGGCAAATTTTGACATTCGATAGCCTACACAACAGAGCTGAAGCTCAACTGTAGAGACGAGGTTTTGTCGAGGTGAAAAATCTCACTTGAATCAATCAGCGGAATTTCTCCTGCATATAACAGAACCAAACGGTTGCTGATCAACAGCATCTGCATTCTGGCCGTCGTTCGTTATAAATGGCTAACTCGGGTAAGCAGGCGAACGATATCTACCTTTCGACAATTTGGTCACGGTCAAGAAGTCGAAACCGATTTGTACAAGTCGATCACCTCAGTACTTAGCGGCGACGTGTCAGATCAATACTGAACCCATCGTACGGTCGTTACATGTGTTCAAATGGGGAGCCGTTAGAAGCACTGGCCACAGGTCGACTTCAGCTTTCGATTTGAAATCAAGGGAAACCACCCTGCGTAGAACGCATCTACAATGTTCTACGAGCGCTCTCGAGACTCACCCATCTTTCGAGGCCAATATGGCCAGAGGCCGCGTGAAACGATAGCAATGAAGTCTCGGAAAGGAACTCGGTATCTTTACGAATCCTTTGTCAAATTTCTCGACCAGCCGTTTACCACCGTTCCTCTGTTGGCGCGTTCAATCTTTGACTGGTTCGCCGCGTCCCATCGGATCAGCAGACGAAAGCCCGCGAGGATTTGAAAAGTCGCCGAACAACGGGTGGATATCGGTCACATGATATAAAATGCATCTTCTTCATGTGTCTACATCGGGATATGGTCATTCGAGGCGGGATTTGCTCAGATGATTTGCTTAGAAGCATGGTCTCATGGTGGGGATTTTTTCCCTCAATTTGAAGCACACATTTGTGGCCTGGACAGGCAGCACATTCACAGTATTCAGTTTGCCTAATACTTATGGGGGCGGAAAATGTCGATATATTGTTGTATTACCTATGATTATGCCTAGCTTGCTCTATGTTTCTTAGATAAGCTAATATTAATTGATGCTAAAAATGATCAATCTCCTCTAGTGAAATTCTGTGCAACCTAATGCATGATTAGTGAGCGTGGATTAACTTTGTGTCCACTTTTTCACCGTATTAGTAGAATCCTACATCAACACCATCGGGAAATGCGTTATCTATGTATCGCGCGACATCAAATTCTACCCAGTGTTCGCAGAGATCAAAATGTGACCCGCTGCAGAACACGCGTCTCTCTCTACTTCCATGGGGAAAACGATGCTGACCTAATGATAATCGATCTTATGAGCCTCGTGGACTTCGGGCAATCGTTCTCCGGTTTCTCCTACTAAACCATTTAGTAATGGTGAATGAACGTGGCTAGAAAAACAACAGTTTATATACAAGCCTCACAGACGGTAGAATAAAAGGCAGAATGAACACTTCCCATAACAATTTTCAATGGTTTAACCGAAAAATCGAAGGACACGACTTTTGAATCAAATCACACACATACTTGCTGCAAGGAAAAGCCAGGTGAACGGGAGTTCTCGTAGAAATAATGATATAAGAATCGTATTCGTAGGCACTAGTCTCTAAAGAAGAAAGACTTATGCTGATGTTTTACACTAGATCAACACAAATTCGACGTGCTACGAACGATTTGATTATAGCGAGTCTGTCCAGACGAAGTATTCACGGGGTAAGATGGAACTCGTGGACGTACCGATTGGGGGCAATTGTAGGCACGGCTACGAACTAATCCGTGTGTACCCGAAACTCACACTTTCGGTATAACGACACAGGCTATTCTAGTACATCTCTACGGCGCCCATTTGCCAGTTACTGCGTGGCGGATGCAACGTGGTGTACGCGTCGATTTGAAACCTATTTGTCGTCAAACGACTGGTAGCTGATGACCCCTATTAACATAACGAAATGATATGAAGCGAGTGTCTTAATCAGGTAACATGATGCGCATTTCAATATGATCTCTACTGTGAAATGCGTATTGGGTGGGGATGCGTGTGGTGGAGTATTTCGAGCGCTGGGTGTCAGGTGCATAGCGGTGAAGTGCATACGGGCATATTCCTACTCTTAGTTATTTTACATTATTATGCTGTTGACATTTTGAAATAATATTATACGTTTGCAGTGTCAAATCTATACCACTCGCATCGATTGAAGTGTATGCCGCGGCTTCCGAACTCGTGTAGAGGGCAGACGATCGACTTTCTATTTGAGTTTAGAATTGCGAACGTTCGAGAATCACTCGGGATAGGGAGGTCAATGCGTTCCGGTGGTTCACGCAGACAACGGGTGGCCTTAGAAATCTTCATCTAAGGGCGAGTTCGTCAAGTCAGATTAGATAACGACAGCGATTCCTGGTGACCTCTAACCTTCCTCGATCGATTTCGCAAATGAGTGGATTTCATAAGATTCAAATTCGCAGTGATCTTTCGTCAGACTCAAATCATTCCCAGACATACCCGGCTATATTAGACATATCCGGCAAAATAAAACAGCAACCTGAAAGCTACAGGGAACATGTTTTCTTTACGCGAAGTTTTGCAATTCTATATGACACATCCATGGTTCGCACCCGAGCGGCACTCGCCGCTTAAAGAATCTATGAACTGGCAGCGGGACGCCAGTCGGCAAGGTCAACAAATTCACGTAGTTAAGCGTAACCGGTTGACGTGCAGCACTTTCTCCGAAGAGAAAAACGCTCTTCTCTCCCTCTCTCTCTATCTCCGGACCAGTGACGATGAGGTTTCTAGAGTTATACTTGTATGATATTATCAGGTTCTATTAATCTCACTCATCATCCTGATCAGGTGCATGAGTGCCGATAGGCGAAGCCCTGCCCATCACTATATGCACACACGAAGACACAGATCATATATATCTACACGGACACATCTAGCTAGCCACCCAACAGAGACGTACTCCACGAAGGAAATGGATAAGTTCGAGAATTCGAGAAGAGGCCGGAGCATTGGTTGACATGACCAGGCAATCACGGTCATGAATTCTCCTTGAGGGCGGCAGTACGCAATCGGTTCGTCCACCAGTTTCTTCACGTGACCGTCGCAAGAGGAGGCACTTTCATTGAGGCTTGATGAATTGAGCTATTGTTTGAGCGGAAAGTTCATCTCGGATGGTGGCCGTGGTTACGACAGACTCGTGTAAGTTTTGGAACCATCCAACGTTAATATTGTGTGTATAAGTATGTGTGTGTGTATAGTGTTTATACTCAGTCATACAAAAGTCAACTCACCAACGGATTTCGCCTAGTGGATTTCGACGTTTTGGAGAAATTACTGTCAAGGAACCTACCTGGCCGCCAGCGACCAGTGCACCTCTCGTTATATATCGAGATGCCCTCAGGCAATTTGTTATGGCGTCGCTGATCAACGGTGACGTCTGCAGGGAGACACATGAATCAACGGCAGGAAGCGCCTTGTTGTAGATTGTGCAGATTGCGACCGTGTACATCACTATCAGCACGTCCAACACTGCCTTCATTTCAGTTGTTCGCATATTCAGACGTTCGAATTCATCGAAAAACACGGTAGAGAGAGATTGATCGATTGTCATCGAAGTCATCGTACAATACGAACTCGAATAGTGTTCACTATGAACCGATACCATGGCAGTGGATACGCCATCGTTCATGCTGGTTCCTAAGGAAATTCTTGATAACATGGAAATGAATACTGGTAACAGACGTGAATGCTAGCAATCATCAGTGTAGTACTTTAAATAATTAATCACAAGTATATATATATATATTTTTTTTGGATACGTTTTATCACGATAGTACACAATCGATGGGAATATATATATATATATATATATTCTATGCTGTTGTAGAGACAAAATAGGATCAACTACATTTTCTATGCCTATCGGTTTTATACAACCGACTGCGGAGAACACGAGGACATTGTTGAACCTCTCATGAGACGCTTGGACTTACGTCTGCCTTACGACGCTTTCCCCGCAGTCGAAGTTTAAGATTATGGCGAACAGTGCAATAATAACTGTCCGAAGTCGGGAGTGCCATCTTATGATATATATGCACAATGTTCCCACACATTTGTATTGCGAAGAATGTAGTCAAGGCTGAGTTGTATAATAGTTACTCTTATGTTTACTTTTAAATACACACTACTAATTATAAATATGCGTTAATCGTTCGAATGACAGAAACTTGCTTTGGCAAACGTTACCCATAATGACTGTGGGGTGGCGCAATTTTATTTTTTAAAAACATATATATATATATATATATATATATATATTACGTTCCAGTATAAATCAGTCATTGGCGGACAAGGCTGATTATGTAGATCGGTACACAGATGTGACAGATGTCGAGAATTGAATTGTGTCTACGTTCTATGAATATCACACGTAGTATGTCACCGACGAGAAACCCACATGAATTTATCGGATACTCGATCGATCACTGTGCAGCGATCTGTGCAATTCGACAATAGAATTGCACTAATTGTGTAATTTGCGAACATCTGTATTGTTAACGCTACAGGTTAAAGACCCATTAGTTCACAGAATCAGAACCGAACGTTTTCGGGTGGCCGTTGGACTTCGCGCTACAAGTGGAGCTGCTAATGTTAATGAGTTACAGTAGCGGACACCGTAAATCCGTTTATCAACGTTTCAAAGATTATCGGCAAAATTGAATCGCTTTTGTTCAGACGACCACTTTGGCCTTATGGATACTCGTTAAGGGGAACGCGTGGAAACTGCTGCATTGTTTTCGCAGCGTCGTTATCGTGTCTTGAGGACGACCAAAGAGCGTGACAGCAGGATATTGCATGTGCCAGCGAATCAGTCACAAAGAAACGGTGTATACATATATAATAATAATATAACACTTTATTCAAAGGTTGATGATAATACAATATACTCTACATATATATATATATATGCCACATATGAGATACGTGAGACTGTTATTGCTTATCCATTAGAAATAGATTCTCTAAGATATATACACATCATATGGGATCTACGATGTGATAGGAAGAAGTAGTTGTCAATGGCGATCTAGTGGTGATGGCGCACACGAGCTGAACGAATTGCGCGAAATCAACTGGCCGTGTATCCTCCTTCACTCTGTGGCTTCGTTTTTTCTCTGTCTCTCTCTCTCATTTATTTTAGCGGAGTCCACCAAGTAATCTCGTCTTTCCCGCCTTGAACATGTCGCCGCTGCCCCCGCCGCCACCATTACCGATGATTCCGATTGATTGATCCATGGATACTTAGATATATGTGTATACACACACACACACGCACACAAACTCGCATACAGAGTGGGAGCTATACACAAATATAGCAGCAGAAGCGCATTATATATATATAGATGTATATAAATGTGTATACATGGTTGTCTCTTGTTGCTATCAGAGCTGGCCGATATGAGTGGCCGATAAAAGTAAGTAAGCTGCCATCTACTGACTGAGTCCGATAATGACCGAATGAACGAAGACTGTATAGTAGCGTTAGGGAAAGAATAACAAATTTATGTTGTCAGACACCGGCGACAGCCAGATTGAATCAGACCCGTTCCGTTTGACTGTTTTGAGTGTCCGTGTGTATATGCATTGTCTATACATTGTTGGTTTCTCATCATCATCCTGTGGTACCCTCAATGAGATGGCTGATGTCGCCGGCTCTGACATCCCATTCCATCAGATTTCATAATTTCACAATTTCGTCTACGAAGCACCACCGATCGGTGTATGGCATCTCGGCAACTTCGTTCACGGCCGAACTTATGGCCGTATGTGCGAATCTTGGCCTCTTCTCAATCTCAGCGATGTCGGTATCAGCGCGCGTCTGTGGTACGCTCCGAGATCTTCTATCCATAGGCGAATCCTTTAGTCCGTGTGCCTATCTGTCTGTATATCTGCCGGCTAGTAAGCGCGGTGAGCCGTGAGCGCGCGTGGTACGGTGAGCACTCGTCCATATGAGCCGAACTCTTCCCTGTGTGGTACGTCGTCGAGCGGTTACGAGCGCTTGCAAACTACGAGCAATCCGCCACCTCTCTCGTATAGCCGCGCCAGCCAGCCAGCCTCCTGTGGCAGCCGATGAGGGCGGCTGCTACTAACGCCGCTGCTGCTGCCGTGGCCCTGTGGTACGTCGAGCGGTGTCTCTACAAAGCGCACGCCGTAGTCGGTTCTCTGTGGTGTCATCCTGTCGGCCTGTGTGAGAGTATCTTGGTACGGCTGCGGTGCCGCTGCTGCTGCCGGAGCATTAGCATCAGTGTCTAAGAAGAGACGGCAGACAGACGGACCAAGCAGCCAACCGAGCGAGCGAGTGGACAACGGCACGATCCACAGGGTAGCCATCCTCTGGTGTAGCTCCAGCTTCGGCCTGAACGCTGAGAGCTGGCTGCTGCTAGGAGCTGTTGCGGCAAAGGGTAGCCAGCGACATTGAGGATTACTGGTCGGTTCGTTGGTTGGCTGGCTGGCTCTCTGGCTCGCTCGCTGTTATACCACAGCACAGTACATACATCAACAACTAGTACTCTGCAGAAGCGACGGCGCTGCGGTGGGTGAACTGAGCCTGTTAGTGCTGCTGCTACTGCTGTGGTTGCCGCCGTCGCCGCTGCTGCTGCTGCCGCCGTTGCCGCTACGACGGCTGCCACCAGGGGCAATTCTAACTGAGCAATCGTTGAAGCAGTTGTGGCGGTCGTGCGCGTGCTGCAGCTGTCGTTGTCGCCCTCGATACGACTCACTATGATCTATGACCACTAGAACGACGATGACACCTCCACTCCAGTCAGCAACGGCAACAACAACAATAGAGTAGTATAGCTAGCTTAGTACTGCTACAACTGCTACTGCTAGCTATCGTTCTCTCTCTCTCTCTCACTATCTATATCCCCCTATGTGTCCGTGTATCCGTCTGCCCGTACTCGCATACAGTACCGTCAGCTCAGATCAGATCAGCAGCTGGCGATCAGTGTCACTGACTGACTGACTGAGTCAGTAATCTGTATCTCTCTATCTGCCAGTCCTAGTCTCTATGTGAGAGGCAACAGATCAGACCGAACAGTCGATACGAATGGCCGTACGGCTGATGTCGGCGAGGCTAAAATCGAGAGAGCCTCTCGTCGGTTGAGAAGCGGTGCACGTAGGGGGCGACTGCCAGTGTAGCTGCTGAGGGACAGAGTCATCATCCATCTGTGAGTGTGTCAATCTGTCCATTCGTCTGCCGGTGTAAGTGAGTAGGAGAACAATATACGGGCTTGTGTCAGCCGATGGCTCTGTGTTGTTGTTGCTGTTGTCGCAGTCGACGTTGTCGCCGTGGTCGCTGAGTGTCCATCGTTGATCTGTCTCCGTAGTGTCTGTCGTCGCCTGAGATAGTCACCCGAGTGCGTGAGGTTCGCTCTCTCTCTCTCTCTCTGCTGCTGCTGCTATTCGGTTACTGCCATTGCCACCACAGGGTTAAGTGAGTGTCGAGCTCTGCTCCCCTCAACCACCCACGGAACCGCGTTTCCCTTTAGGGAAAAGAAAAAAGTCTAGACGGTGGAGCGAGCGACGGGCGAGCTCTCGCGGGTGAGTCCAGCTCAAGGTGGAACGCTGCCTCGAAGAACAAGAGCAGGAACAGGAAGAACAAGAGGTCCATCCGCGACAGTGAATTAAGATGGCGTTTGTCAAGCGGGGCAATGCCGATCGTCCGAGCAGCAGTCGTCGACACCGTATCAGCCTCAGCTACAGCCACAGTGAGAAGAGCATTGCCGGTAGCAGCGACAACATCCGATTCAGCTACAGAGACAACGGTTATAGCAGCAAGAAGGCCAACAACAACAACAGCAACAACAAGAACGACAACAGCCTCAGCACGATCCTCAGCGGCGATAGCGCAGGCAGACATAACCGCAGCAACAAGCAGAACAACAACAGCAATAATTTCAACTACAACTACTACCATAGGAGCAGCAGCAACAGCAACAACAACAACAACCACAGTAACGATCTCAGCACCATTAGGAGTGAGCTACTATCGAGCGCTCTTGCCTCGATGGCAGCCGCCGCGCACTGAACGTCACCGACAGCGGTGGGCCTTGCTGCAGCTACCGCAGGAATTGTGCGCCTCCGAAGGTGTATTCTTCGGCCGCATATTCCAGGCCCGACAACGAGACAGTAACAACAACAACAACAATAAGGGCCACAGGCCCAGTAGAAGCAGAAAGCCTACGGCACGTACAAGAATAAGCAAGAAGGAACGAGGCAGGGTTGGAAGACGACGAGACAAAACAGGGGAACGTATACCGTTATCATCAACGTCACAAGCTTCATCGCCGTTGCCGCTACAACGAGTGGGAACAACTCGCTCAACTGGCACCAACTGACCGGCAACCACAATAACAATTCGTTGCAACAGCAACAACAATCGCCAACACTCGAGTAGTGCTGCTGCAAGCACTACTCGCATTGCCGGTAGCATCAGCAGGTGCATCCGACAACGCATACGGCAGGGACGACCTGTCGAGCCTCTCTCGCTGTTACGCGCGCCCCGCCGGCCGATCCACTCGTCGACCGTGAACGAACGCCTGACAGTGGACCACAACACGGAAAAGGGGATGAATATTGGAATGATCATAATGACATCGTAGTGAAGAGCGTCCTCTGTGTGTGGATGTGTGTCTGTGTACATATATATATATATATATATATATATATATATTACATATAGTGTGCATCTGCTGATGCCAAGACGTTGACAGACGAGGCTGCCACCATCCGAAATCTATGAAGGACATCGAGTGAGTGAGAGAGAGAGAGGGAGAGAGAGAGATAAGTCTCTGAGTGGAATTGTCCTAGAAGTAGAAGCAGTGTTGTAGTTGTAGTACTGTGTCTTCTTGATAGACACCACACCAGGACGCACAGCAAGAAGTACGCAGCGCAGGCAAGAAACGCGCGAACGAGACTAACGGCCTCTCATACCAACTCCTGATCTCCTGCTGCTGCTCCTCCTACTCCTCCTCCTCCTCCTCCACCACCTCCTGATCCTGCTCCTGTTGTTGTTGTTATTGTTCGTCATTTTCATCTTTTACCGCTTTTGTTCACGGGCATCCACTGTCGTGTCTGTCCGTTTACGTGGGACATCCGTGGTCATCTTCGGGCAGGCTATTAGCATAATTAATCTGCCTGCCGACCTGCCTAGCTGGCGATACGAGGCGTGTGACGAGATTGATTCTACACTATAGGAATGTGTCATTATAATATGATCGCTGTGTGATGATGACGTAGTGTGTGCGTGTGTATATATACATATATATATATATATTGGTAGCTGTGCATATTCATATATTCGTACGTGTATAGATATATATATATATATAATATATCTATATCTATATATATATATGATAGTGCTTATTGTCGTCTGTGCAGCTGCCACAGTCTGCGAGTGTGTGGAAGGGTTTGGGCCAAACGGCTCTGACAGCTCTACCCAGCAGGCACCAGCAGGAGATCCACCCGTGTGGCACGAATATCAAATCAACAAGATTGTTATTAACAGCAAGAAGTGAGAGTGTGAATGCACCGCAGCCGTTGCTACGGCTGCTGCTGCTGCAGTTGGTGGAGGTGGACGAGTTACAAGTCGGTTATCGTCGCCGTGAGAACCACCAGCGCGTTAAGCAGCAACGACGCTAGCGAACCTAATCAACAACCGCAATAAGAGGAATAAATAATCACGACAGCAACAACAATTATCAACAGCGCATCGGCGACATTATTCTCACCATTACGATGACGACCCCCAAGCCAGTCGAATGGGTGAGCTGCCTCATCACCCGCTTCGAGGAGCAGGTAAGAAGTTCGGACGAAATCAGTACGAACGAGTAACAAATGATCTCTCAGAATCAAAACACCACCACTAAGCCATATCTTGAAGTTCGCCGATCGATTGTACAGATAGGTAGATGCGTATGGATTGACTCGGCACTTACAGACGTCTCGGGTTCGACAATTTGCGACGTTGGTTAGTCAATCGATTCCACCGAGCGGGAGCAATCGCTCACGGAGTACCTAACGGCTACATCGAGACGTATACGAATGCTTTTCTTCGTGAGATATTATTACACATTCATTACTGTGCTCCATCGATTTATGCTGCCTCGATCTACTACACCATACAGTGTACTATGCAAGAATAGAATAGACAAACACTGTGTGTGTGTCTATGACAAATCAGTTAACGCTCAGACAAGCCAAGCATCCAACAGTGTTGATGGCTGACGGAGCCACCAACAGTGTTGCTGCTGCTGCCCTCAACGGTCCCCCTCAGATTTGACAAGTTGCGAAGGTTGGCGTTGCTTCGATTTCAACGATGGCAACGAGTCGACCGGCGGCGATCAGTGCCAACGACCACCGCCAGAATTTCTGCTGTCCCCTACGGAGCTTACCGCGCAACCACTTCCGTCCATATAAGTTTCCTGATGTTCGTTATGCGAGCTGCGTTACGAACCGTATTTCGAGACAGCGGCAGGTTGGTCCCTCTCGTCTGCCGCCATTGAGAGCGTGCCAGTCAACCGGCCGGTCTCATTCTATCTGCACACAGCGTGCTGATATCGCCTATGCCGTTCCACTTGTCGTTATTTAGGGAGCTCTCCCCATCCATCCTGCCCTGGCCCGGTGCTCTCTCTCTCTCGCTCTCGAGCCACCCGTCATTGACTCTCCACGCTGCGGACGCCGTTTCATTCATGCAAGGCCGTCATAGGCCGCCAATACAACGATGAGTACTACTACCACTGCGCCTCTCCTAGAGGCGCGCCGCAGGGCACTCTTACATGGAGATGGAGAGAGAGCGAGATGGGCAGAGAGACGGAGTCAATGAGTAGTATGTCAGGTGGTTAACACAAGCCGTTCACTCGTGCGGCCCGCTGTGTGCGGTAGAAGACGTCATTAAGGCGGCGCCGGCGTCATCGGCCTTTACGAGCCTTGGAACTGTAGTGCTCGTAATGGTAGTAGAAGTACTAAGTACTATGAAGTATTAAGCAATGCCGAAAGCAGTTGTACAATGGACCACGTTAAATGTTAGCTGAGAATCTGCCCGGAAAATTCGTAGCGGTAATCAGGAGGGACCACCAATAACAACAGCATATTCAAGTCCCCTAGCTGTTGCCGACTTGAATCTGCTGTTGTCGTTACTGCGGTTGTTACGCTGCGATGGTGATCTAGGCTTGAATTATTGTCCCTGCCTTTCTTGGCGTCTGATTTGTGTGCGCATCAAGCGAGGCGAAGCACAGTCGAGCCTACGCATAATAGGTCTTGAGCGTATCTGTTTTGCCTTCCACATTGTAAGGACACCCCATTGTAATGGACAATAGAATAGAAATGAAGTAACACACAATGGCGTTTCTAGTCTCGCGGCAGGCAAGCCAGCCTCCACCAAGTCGCCGAGTTCAAACTGCAATACACTGCCTCGATATCACCTGTGCTAGCTGTCGTCAGGTGAATCTCGACAATGGAATGACTCGTACGCAGCAGCCGTCGTTGTCGTCACCGCCGTATCCGGCACCGTAATGCGAACAGATCGAGTAACGGCGATTATTATTATTATTCTTATCATCATTACATAGATGGATCTAGAGACAGGAGGTTCGGGTTGGTTGTTGGTTGCTGGCGACAACGGCTCGTGACTAGATATAGCTGACAACGAATGGAGAAGGGGAGACTGATTAGAGAGGAGCTGTTTCCGGTGGACATAGCCCCGTCCTAACTGGCTTGCTTGTATGACTACGCTAGACACTTGTCTTGGTGACGTATGATGGCCTCGTGCCAACTCGTAGCCATGCTTTCATGCGGATAGTAGGTGCCGAGAAATGTCTAATGCGAGACGGGCATGATCATGTGTAATTGATGCATATATACTATCATAGGTCAACGCTATCATGGGCAGTACATCTGGGGTGGAACGACAGCTTGTCTTACAAATTGGAGATCGCGAAAGTTTCGGTCGTATGTATCAACTGTCACAACGGTAGCCCACAAGGTCCACAAGGTTCTCGGGCAGACTCTCAGCCAACATTTAAAGTCCACGGTAGAACTGCTTTTCAGCATTGCTTCGTAAGACGGTAGCGGACAGCGATTTGCAAAAATGACCACACTGTTTAGGTAGATGGGAGAGAAAATGGAAATTGTGAATGCAGGTCGTTCGGTTGAGGATGAATTTGATTCTCGGCATTTACGAGACTTGGGGAACAATTTGTCACAATTTGGGGCCATTGGCAACTGTTCCGAAGTCAGGTCGTTTGCATATACATCGATCGTACGTGAGCGAAGCACGGTGGATTTATTGTATTTCAGATATTACCGACTAATTAGTATGTATTTTAGTCGTTTAGGCAAAATAAATTAGGAAATTTAAGAAAGGACTATGGGCATAATATGTACACATATATATAGCTCCACTAATTGAGTGATTTAGCTTACGAAAGTGGGTAATTTTTAACGCCACGGTAGTCGACAGCAGAAATCGCCGAGCATGCCGGGTATTCATGTCGAATGGCCATCTGTGGTTATCAAAACCACCACATCGGTCTGTCGCTTTCAACTATGAGGTCGCAGGTTCGATCTCTAGCTGAGACGAAGTCGCCTCTGCACTTGATGTGCGTTCTTCATACCAGCCTCGACCAGCAATTACATTTGACCATTGAGCTCTGGTCGGCGCAGTCCGCCACTCATACCTTCGTACAGTATTCCACTAACGATATAGCCTGTCTATGATGGCAACGGCTCGCAAATGACCACATTAGGTCACTCGGTTCGAGATCGGCCACCACCTCAACAGGTGCAAACGTCCTGATTGATATTTGACTCGTCTTCACACTTTCAAATAGCCCCTCCTGAGGCGAGTGTCCCACCATTGTGTGATCTTTCAATCGGCGCAGGCGTTACTCTGGTCATTGCTATTCAATTGCTATCGACACTATTCTCGTTCAAGTTCTTCTTGTCTCTCATTATTGTAGCCGGACTCTGCATATACCATCATCCTCATCTGTGATTACAGTACGACTAGAAACACCGACAGCACAGACATCACACGTTATCCACGCCGAGCGGAAGGATATATATATTCGTTTATACTACAGGGGGTTAGATAATGAAATGATTTGGATTCGTTCATTATTTCTGTAGATATATGTTTCCCTTCGACGATTTCAACTATTGTTCCGTATCGATGAACATGGACAAACGAAAATCCCTTTACGCTGTTCCATCTATGATTTTCATTTCATGTGCTAATCATCACCGAATCCGCGTACACCCGGAAATGCCGCTGATCGCTGGCTTATGCGCTCAAATATATGCATCGCCAGCTCCCCTGCCGTTCAGGGCCAACAACGCCGCACAGTCGACAAAACGTCGAACAGAACAAGGAGTGCCTGATTGCCATCTCGAAATACAAGTTCTCTCTTGTCATTTCGTCACTCACGAAGATCCTACAAAGCACAGAGGTTTGTAGAACGGTCGCCGCTTCACGCGTACGTCACCATCGGCGATGCGGTGATCGTACGCAGTAGGTCAGCGCGATACGAGATAACGGTGAAATGAAGTATTTCTAAAAGTTATCGCCATGTTGAACGTTCGGACGTTTAACCATTTGAGCGTTTTCGCATTCATTACCTAACCTTTCTCCGTCTAATTGTTCGTTTGGTGGTATCGTCTCGTTGGTGGTTGTTTCGATTTTGAACAGCGCGCTCACGGCTCACTCCAACCGGAATTCGAGAAGAACTACTACGAATCGCAACTCATTGTGTTGGACACCCTCGAAAAATGCTTGAGCAGTGTAAGTATGATGGGTGAGTCCCGGGGGGGGCTGGCAACGGGCAACTGGAATAAATACGGTAGATAGCTATAATGATGTAAAGCAATATCCGCCGGCATGGCGTAGGGGTAACGGCGACGGCTTGGAACTGTAGGGTGTCCGATCCGAGTCGCGTAGGGTACATTTAAATTGATCCAGTATGTACTTGAAGATTTGCCAATAACGTAATTTTAGAAAGCCTAAAATGCCTAATTAACCTCATCATCGCTGTACGTCCACAGCAACCCAGAGACTCCGAGCGGAGCTATGACGAGGCAATGAACGTCAAGGCCCTGCTCCGTGAACTTTGCCAGTTCATGGATATGCCAGACTCGCCAATGGTCACCCCGCTCAAGTCGCTCGCATCGAAGGTGCTGTTTGCTCTGTCTCAGAACAACTTCAACACCGTATTCTCAAGGATCTCAGCAAAGCTGTCAGAGCTGAGTACGTCCACCGAAGAAACTACGGACTTCTCGGACATCGAGCTGGTACAGCATATCAATCTCGATTTAGCCCGCCTTATCAAACTTCTACAAGGTCTGTACCGCTCCTCTCAGCCTACGGATATATATATATCCCCTCCGGGTGTCGTAGTCTATTTACATTATATATATATATATATATATATTCAAACATACAATAATTAGGAATTGCTTCTAGGGATTATTTGGGGGAGGGATTAGGTGGGGACCGGGGCCGAGGCCGACATTGTCCCGAGGAAGGCGTTGGCATTGCCTCTCTGCCTCATAGCGAGGGACAGGCGTTGCAGAAGGATGCAAAATGAGTTCCAAGCTTTCAGCGAGGACTGTGCCCCATTTTCCAGCGATTCGTTCGTTAACCGATTCTTATATTACTGGATGCCACAATCGTGCAGCATGCCGGTCCACAGGATCTCCCCTCCTCGCCTGCCATCAGAGATCACTCGTTGTGAACGCTACTAACACACAGGGGCAATACATTCTCGGTTGCAGATTCCACGTTGAGGATGAAGTCGTTGAGAAAAAATGCGCATATCTGCCTGATGAACAGTCTCGAGAAAGCGATCTGGACCTGGCTGGACACGTACCCGAACGAGTTTGCCGACCTTCAAAAGAACCCGAACGAAGAGTTGAACGAGATCGCCGATCGACTCTTTGACCAGCTCGAGGTGTTCGCCGAATCCAACAAGCGAAAAGCCCAGGCATGGCCCTTGCAGATTATGCTCTTACTTCTTATACCATTCGCGATTGAAGAGATCGCCGCAGCAGAGAACGGACTACAATGCGGCACGCGACATCTGAAAAAGGTTAGTGGCGTCCGCGAAGAATTGCTGCGCCAGGTTATTGGGTACGATCAGGGCTGATGCAGAAGTCTGTGGCGGCACCTTGTCTCGGCGGTCTCCCCGGTCGGCTCTCTGTGTATCCGCCACATCAACAAAAAGCGCACGCTGTTTGAGTCAACATCTAGGATCATATCCGTAGTCGGTGGCTTCGTGACGTGCACGAGGTATTAAATTGTATTTTGGACAAAGAGGGAGAAAAAAGACGGGTTCGATGCACTTTGCCTTTTTTTATTTCTGAAAAGGTAGAACTCGTTGCAAACTCACAAGAATATTTGCTGTACCGGGAGAGTAGCGTAAGTGACAGAGGACAATGCCAGATCGCGTTACGTTTCTCTGATGAACCGGCAAAACTTATTGCGACTTGGGTTGGATGTTTTTGGTGCACCCACCATATTTTCCGGACCTTGTGGCTTCAGATTATCATTTGTTCCAGGTGCTGGGGCGTAGTTTGGATAATCACACCTTCCCATAATCTTGGGCATACTCAGAATCTTTGGATGATCAAATCTTGGGCATATTCAGAAACACCTCGAATATTCCTCCGTCCAATGCAGCTCTACTTGAAATTTATATATATATATATATATATATATATATATATATATATATATATATATATATATATATATATATACATATATATATATATACATATATATACATATATATATATATATATATATATTTATTTATGTATTTATATATATATAAATACTTTTTATGCGAAGCTTGCGAACACATCGCGTCAAATAAATATATTATTATTGGAACACTATTACTCATCCTACTAAACCAAACTTTTTCAGGCTAACTCTCAGCCAACATTTAACTGCTAATTTTTTTATTTTGTTTCGGAACACACTGTAAAATGCAGCTATTGCTACACCTACTAATTATAACATGCTCATCTCCTGTCTCCTGTTGTATCCAATTTTTCAGCGACAATTCATGGATTCGATAAAGAAAGCTCTTTTGCCACACGGCGCCTCAAAACAGCTCACGGAAGGTGCAGCGGTCACATGCGTAAAACTGTGTAAAGCTTCAACATACATTAATATATTAGACTCGACCAATGTCATTTTCGTGCTTGTCCAGTCAATCATGCAGGACCTCAAGTTGCTGCTGTTTAATCCGGCGAAGCCGTTCGTCCGGACGAGCTCCCAGTCGGCGATGTGGACTGACGTTGAGCTCATGATTGATTGTTTCGTGTCGTGTTTTCGAATCAATCCGCACAATAACGAAGCGCTGAAGGTCTGCCTTCATCCAGCGACCAACGTGAACATGACCACTTACCACTACGTCTTGCTCAGCGCTTTGTACCGGTGAGTGAGTGTTGATGCTGCGATGAATAACGAAGAAACGAAATTGGATTTTTTTTTCTTTAGATATTACGTGCAAATTTGACTTGATTTGCACGATTCGTGCGCGGATGCTCTTGTTGTCGTTGTTTTGTGTCGGCGGTGTCTCTATCGTGTGTGTATTGAAATATACATCAACATATAAGAGATGTTTCTCATGGACAAAATCACCATTTGCAGATAGATTCTGCGAACGAACTGTGGAGGGCGGCGGGCTGCTGGAGGAGATGATTTTTTGCGCGGTTAAATTACCAACAAACGCACAATCTATCGTTATGCAACTACGTGTCATGTCACGTTTGGTATTGGCAACAACAGCTCGACGCGATCAGATGTGTCTATGTCATTGATACCAGAGGCGGTGACGTCAAACGAAAAGCTGGCAGAATACCATATTTGCCTTATGAGTAGATTAATATCATATTCGCTATATTCGCCCTGCTCTCCACCTTACAGGTGAAGAGTACATATTATTGGCTTATTAAAGGAACTGCAATTTTTCGAACGCTTAAGTTCTCGATATGCCATCAGGTCGAGGGACCTGAACCGGCAGAGTTCGGCTTTGTACAGCCAAAGGTGATTTAGCAGTCGAAGACACCGCGCTGGCAATTATTATAATTAACTGATGATTAGCGAATGGCGTCAGTGTTCGATTAAATGTGTCCTACGAGGTTAACCCTTGTGTTCCCCTCCTCTGTGCCGTTTCTTCAGGATAATTACGCAAGCGCGATTGCCCTGGTGGCCGCAGATCGATGTCCTGTATTCGCGGTCAATCGAGCTGCGTAGCCTGTTCACGGACACGCTAAATAAGGTCACCCAGGGCCTATCTCACACGTCGCTCAGAATGATAAGCTCGTTAACACTTAAAGAGAAAGTGACAACGCTCAAGTTTAAGGAGCGTGGAGAGGAGTCGCTCGGATACAAAAATATTCTATTACTACTTGTGAGACTGATTCACGCCGATCCATTGCTCATGCTGAACGTAAGTAGGCCAACGAACACATTTTGGTGCAACAACAATAGTGTTGTCCCGTTTCTGTCAAGTTTCTCTAGCATATTAGCGCGATTAGAATTACTTCGGTATCGAGGGTGCATATATATATATATATATATATATATATATATATATATGTGTGTGTAAATTAATCGTTCAAAAAGCGACAAAGCCACCATTGGTCGCATTAGTCTAGAGAAATGAGCTCGTTAATTTCGTTTTCCATCTTCCTTAGGGAGCCACGACCAATAAAGCAACGGAGGCAACTGCCTAACATTTGCATCTGTTAGCATTGAACTATAAGCGTTACCTCACTGTGTATCTGCCTTCAATTCACCGTTCAATTGACCCCCTAAATAGCCCTCATTTAGTTATGCACATCTAAATATATATATATATATATCCATCCAATCGGCATCACTGATTGTGGCACAACCTATTATGAAGCATTTTCGATACCCGTGTTCCCCACCCACTCCGACTAACTATATCCCGATACTTTGTTGCCGGTGGTGGACCACTTCCGACTGGTCATCATCTACTATATCGATCATCCGGTCTATTCATCGTTCTCGACCCGACCCGATCGGTCTGTTGGCGACCGTCAGAACCAAGGCAAAGCTGGCCATGAAATTCAGTCGTCGACACTCGAACTCATCAATGGGCTCGTTTCGCTAATTCATCAGCCTTCGATGCCCGATGTGGCTCAAGAAGCGATGGAGGCCCTGCTGGTTCTGCATCATCCAACGAACATTGAAATGTGGAATCCCGAGGCTCCTATCAACACATTCTGGGACGTTAGTTCACAGGTTCTATTTTCAATATCGCAGAAGCTTATCCAACACCAGATTGTCAACTACACCGATATTCTCAAGTGGCTCAGAGAGATATTGAAATGCCGGAATGCCTTCCTGATGAGGTTAGTGAAGCAATTTCAGCAGCGCGTTACTCAGGGGACCACCTGAATTATTTTTATATTTGGAATTATATATTATATCTTTCAACTTCGAATTGTACGCCGCATCGTTACGGCTATTAATGCTCGTCGACAGTAAAGTGTCCGAGATTCGAGAGAAAACACATCAAACGAGAATAAATACTAAACGAACACATATTGAATGAATTTAATATATGAGCTAGACATTGTATGCACGACACTCGCCTAACTCGCCGCCGAAATATCCTCATTATTAAATATAACATTTATTTATGCGTAATTTCCCGCCTTCGCTCGATCTGTTTGTTGCTGCCATTTCAGACACCGGGACTATGCCAATCTCGGCAGTCACATAGCCATCTGTAAGCAGGCTCACATCAAGCAAGAGGTGGTGTTCTTCATGTATCTTTGGTCTATAGATATCGAGGCGGTGCTCGTGTCGATGTCGTGTTTCGCGCTGCTGTGCGAAGAAGCCGATGTACGATGCGGCCAGGACGATCTGACCGTCACGTACCTGCTGCCCAACTATTGCGTCTACCAGGAGCTGTCAGCGGCGTCGCAGACGCTCACCACCGGTCGGGCCGCGCTGCAGAAACGCATTATGGGCCTGCTGCGCAAGATCGAGCATTGTACACAGGGCTGCTCGCAAGCCTGGGAGGACACGTTCATCAACTGGAACTATCTGACAAACTTTCTCGTTCAGTATCCGAAGACAAAGCTGGACGACGGACAAATCTGCGACACGCTCCATCGTACGATGGGCAAGCGGCGTGCATCGCACCAGAGCACAGATCACGAGCTCGAGGATCAGGTTAACGAATGGGCGAATATGACTGGCTTTCTGTCGGCTCTTGGCGGCGTCTGTCTACAGCGGAAGTCACCGGCGCGTTCGCGCTCATCGAGCTCGGTGCACTCATCATACGCCACTGGCTGTGACGCCAGAAAGATCCTCTCCGGACAGGATATCATGCAGCAATACTGTCCAGTTCTCGACTTTGTCGGCCAGCTGCTAAAGTTGCTGGTGTGTCACAACGAGAAGTTTGGCACCCAGATACAGAAGCACGTCAAGGATTTAGTCGCCCACGAGATGGCGCCGTCACTATATCCGATTCTGTTCGACCAGATCAAGTCGATCGTCGAAAAGTTCTTCGACGCACAGGGTCAAGTCATCCTGGCCGATACCAATACACAGTTTATTGAGCACATCATATTCATCATGAAATCGATCCTTGAGAACCGGGTGGAGCATACAGCCGAACATCTGGGTGTCACCTCGATGGAGGCCATGATGTTGGCTATCGTTCGGTACGTACGTCATCTCGACACGACGGTGCATGCAATCCACATCAAGACCAAGCTTTGCCAACTCGTCGAAGTCATGATGGAACGCCGAGACGACCTCGCGTTCCGGCAGGAGATGAAGTTCCGTAACAAAATGGTCGAGTACCTCACCGACTGGGTGATGGGCAATTCACATCAGATCGCCCCACCGTCAAGTGGCGATGTCACCGCCCTGACCCGTGACCTCGACCAGGCCTGCATGCGTGCTGTTGCAGCACTCCTGCTCGGCTTACCGCTACAGCCCGAAGAGAGCGACCGCGGGGACCTGATGGAGGCGAAATCACAGCTCTTCCTGAAGTACTTCTCGCTGTTCATGAACCTCCTCAATGAGTGTGCCGAAATCCCCGAAGACTGTAAGGACGTCGTCACCCCGTCGATGCCGACCGTCACAACGGTGGCGACACGGAACTCGCACAGGCTGCACTCGGTCAAGCTGAGCGAGCTGCGAACTTGCACGATCCAGGCGATGTCAAACCTGCTCAGCGCCAACATCGACTCAGGCCTGATGCATTCGATCGGGCTAGGCTACCACAAGGATCTGCAAACCCGCGCCGCCTTCATGGAGGTGCTCACGAAGATCCTACAGCAGGGCACCGAGTTTGACATGTTAGCCGAGACCGTTCTGGCTGACCGATACGAACAGCTCGTACAGCTAGTAACAATGATCGGCGACAAGGGCGAACTACCGATTGCGATGGCCCTTGCTAGCGTCGTGATGAGCCCGCAAATGGACGAACTGTCCCGGGTATTCGTCACACTGTTCGACGCGAAGCATCTACTCAGCCCGCTGCTGTGGAACATGTTCTACAAAGAAGTCGAACTATCGGACTGCATGCAGACCCTGTTTCGGGGCAATTCACTAGGGAGCAAAATAATGGCGTTCTGCTTCAAGATATACGGTGCTTCCTACATCCACTCGTTACTTGAGCCACTCCTATCACAGCTGTTAGAGGCTCCCCATTGTAACACGAGCTACGAGGTGGACCCCGCACGAACGGAGCCAACTGACAACGTCGAGGAGAACCGACTCAATCTGCTCCAGTTGACCGGACGAGTGTTTACGGCGATTGTTCAATCAGCCGATCGGTTCCCGCAGCAGCTACGCTCCATGTGCCATTGTCTGTATCAAGTGCTCAACAAGCGTTTTCCAAATTTCCCTCACAACCTCTCGGCTGTTGGCACCGTCATCTATCTGCGGTTCATTAATCCGGCGATCGTCTCGCCGACCGAGTCGGGAATCGTCGATCGACAGCCGTCCCCGCGAACGAAGCGGGGCCTAATGCTCATGTCGAAAATTCTACAGAACATTGCCAATCACATCGAGTTCTCGAAGGAGCAGCACATGGTACCATTCAATGACTTCCTCCGGGCCAACTTCGAGGCCAACCGCCGGTGGGTGATGCAGATCACGTCGGACTGCGAGCCGACCGAGCAGACGTCCCATACAATGTCATTTATCAGCGACGCGAACGTGCACGCATTACACCGCCTGCTGTGGAATCACCAGGAGAAGATTGGTGACTATCTCTCGTCGTCCCGCGATCACAAGGCCGTGGGCAGACGGCCGTTCGATAAGATGGCCACCCTACTAGCCTACCTGGGTCCGCCCGAACACAAGCCAATGGACTCCCAATGGGGTGGCATGGATATGACGTCGACCAAATTCGAGGAGATCATGAGTAAGCACAACATGCACGAGAAGGACGAGTTTAAATCGATCAAATCACTCAACATCTTCTATCAGAGTGGTACCTCGAAGGCGGGCTATCCCGTCTTCTATTATATAGCGCGTCGCTACAAGATCGGCGAAACCAATGGTGATCTACTCATCTACCATGTCATTCTAACCCTCAAGGCATTCTGCCACAAAGGCTTCGAGCTCGTTATCGATTTCACACACACCTGTGCCGACAATCGCTTCCGGACCGAATTTCTACAGAAGTGGTTTGTCGTATTGCCCGACATCGCGTATGAGCGAATTCATGCGGCGTATATCTACAACTGCAACTCGTGGGTCCGCGAGTACACGAAATACCACGATCGAATTCTCGCCCCGTTGAAGGGCAACAGAAAGCTGCTGTTTATCGATTCGCCGCAAAGGCTCAGTGAGTATATCGAGGTGGACCAGCAACAGCTTCCGGGAGCTACACTCAGCCTCGAGGTACATATTCGAGATTCTTATATCTTATAACACCAGTAGTACAGAACTGACAACTTGTTAGAATTATCTTTTACTGCAGAGGCACATAGTTTGCACTTTATGATCTGTGTATGTATACTGTAATCTCCATATATGTGTATTTTCAAAAACAATACTCCCCTACTTTTTCAATAACTCCATTCCGTCATCCATCCCATCCAGTAAGCTCTCGGCCGGAACGACGTTTGCTACAAGAAGTGCCCATGGTAGGCAGAACGCTCAATTAGACCCGCTGCCCCTTCTATACGTTCACACTTTACAGGTCAACTTTTTCGAAAAATGAAGCAAAATTCACTTTTTCAAAAGTGGCGACCGAGCCTGCCATATACATTATATATATATATATATATATATATATATATATATATATATATTTGTCTAGAATGTTGACAGCTACCAAACCCGAGTGTAACGCCTCAACAATAATAGCCCGATCTCCCACCATTGTCTCGTAGGTCATTCACTGTCCTTGTGATGTCACTAAATCATTCAAATTTGTCAGCCCTGTCATTAACTTACCTTCCGCTGTGTTGCTGCTGTTGTTGTCGTCGTCGTCGTCGTCGTTCATATTTTCAGTGGCGAGCCATCTGCCATATCTGTTCCACATTGTCACCCTGCTCGTTCACACTGGCCCGTTATCGTTGCGCGCCTCCATTCACGGACTCGTCATCAACATTATCCACTCACTGTGCACGTGCACGAAGCCGTCGTTCAACGACACGAAGCAGACACTCCGTCTGTCACTCGACGAGTTCTCTCTGCCGAAATTCTACCTGTTGTTCGGCATCTCCAAAGTGAAGTCAACTGCGGTCACTGCCTTTCGCAACAACTATCGTCACAATGACCGCCACCTCGACCGGTCGTTCACATGCGCCGGCGCTGACCCCGAACGAATGCCACTCGCGTCACTCGAGATCATCACTGATGCTCTCCTCGAGATCATGGAAGCGTGTCAGAAGGCAGCGGGCGTCACGGACT
Source organism: Stratiolaelaps scimitus (assembly GCA_019614645.1). Lineage (NCBI taxonomy): Eukaryota > Metazoa > Arthropoda > Arachnida > Mesostigmata > Laelapidae > Stratiolaelaps > Stratiolaelaps scimitus. Next base: position 3,347,290 of record JABWDB010000026.1, read on the forward strand.
GGCTCACACATTGGACAACGCTGGCGCGGAGCTTTGCGTTTCGTTACAATCCGGCCCTACAACCCCGCGCGCTGATCGTGTTCGGCTGCATCTCGAAATCTGTGGTCGACTCCGATGTCAAACAGCTACTTCGGATCCTTGTCAAGGCGCTCGAATCGTTCCAGGACCTGCAGCTGATCGACGCGATCATTATGTGTTTGACGAGGCTGCATCCAATGCTCTCGCCAGAGTCGCCTATCCATCGGGCACTCTTTTGGGTTGCAATATCCGTTCTCGAGCTGGACGAAATCAATCTGTACGCCTCCGGCCTAGCACTGCTAGAGCAGAACCTGCACACGCTAGATTCACAGGGCATGTTCGAGGCGCCGAATACGCTCAAGCAGATCATGATGTCTACGCGTGACCCGCTCGAGTGGCACTTCAAGCAGCTCGACCACTCGGTCGGGCTATCGTTCAACACGTCATTCCATTTCGCGCTCGTCGGCCACCTGCTCAAAGGTTTCCGCCACCCGACACCCACAACGGTATCACGTACGGCCCGAGTGCTGAACATGCTGCTTGGTATCGTGGCAAAGCCGTACAAACGCGACAAGTTCGAGGTGACACCGGAAGCTGTCCCCTATCTGTCGGCGTTGGTGTCCGTCTCGGAAGAGGTCAGATCGCGCTGTCATCTCAAGCATCGATCTGCTCCCTCATTCACCACAGCGCCATCGGCACCAATGTCGTCAGCGACACAACAACAACAGCAGCAGCAACAGCCACAGCAACTGGACACAGCCGCGAAGGCCGACAGTCCAGTTAATGCAAACGCGGTATCGCCAAAACGTGACTCGCAAGGTGCAAATCTACTCACGAAAACTGTCTCTGCCGGACAGGGGAAATCCTTCGATCTCGGTGAGCAGTGCTGATATTTCCACTACGCTGATGTGTGTTCACATCAGCCTTTCGTATAGATGTACCATCAAAGCTATACAGCGGCTTCGTTTACTTGAGCAACAGATTTCATTGTTCCTCTGTGTGTACATATTTCGAGGGCCCTTTTGCAATCGTAGCACGGTTTTTATTCAATAAGGCAACAGCTCACTAGTGTCGTACCTCGTGCATGTGAAGTCACAATATATATATATATATATTATATATATATATATAATGTGTTTGTGTGTATATGTATACAGCGAACACTAACCCAAGCTTTACTGATGTCGTTTCTAATCGTTCTATTTCTGTCGCTTTCCTCTATTGCTGCTGCTTCTGTTGCCCTGATCGGATTTTCCGCATCGTCCTCTTCTCGCGGACTGCTTCGCTTCGTCCTGATTCAGGCACTGACGGCAACAACACGTGTCTGAATAATCAACGAATGGTTTTACGGTCGAGCTCCGCTCCGTCCGCCTCCCAGAGCCAGAGGCGGGAATCATCCGCCGGCGAGATGGTGTCCTCATCGGCTGCCGCCACGATGGCGGCTGTCACCGTTCCGTCATCCGTTGCAGTTGTCACGACAAGCCGTCCCGCCGTCCTCAGCGGCGGTCCCGGGAACGGTCCTGGCCACGGCGCCTCCGCAGGCGTCGAAGTATCAGGCCCGGCTACGGCGGCAAGTCGTGTATCAATCTCGAACGAGGACAACGTCCTGCTTGATCCGGAAGTCTTGACCGACTTCACCACACAGGCCCTAGTGTTGACCGTACTAGCGACAATGGTCAAGTTTACCACCGATGAGAACGAGGCCCGAATCCTGTACGAGTATCTAGCTGAGGCTTCGGTTGTATTTCCCAAGGTGTTTCCCGTTATACATTCACTGCTCGATGGGAAAATTACAAATGTTCTTGCAATCAGCTATGACCAAATCATTTTGTCAGCCGTACAGTGCATCATCAAGAATATGATCGCCTGCTGTGAAGATCAGCAACAACAACAGCTTCACTACTATCTACAGAGTGAGTAATACTACACTTCGTCCAGCTAGGAATTAGTCAATCTACTTTTTAGAAACTACCCCCGGACGGGGGGAGCCGGTTAGGTCATCGTTCTCGTAACGACTAAACCAGTAGGCACAGTAACCAAATTTGCTTTGAGTCGCGGCGTCGTACAATCACTACGGTGAGGACGCCTTGTCTGGCGATAGTTAAAAAAGCCGCAAAACCATGTCACCGTACACACCTATTCTACCTTCTCGTTAGACGGTTGTAGTACAACTCTGATGTCGAGCCCGGTGGCCTGGTGGTGCATTCGAGTGCGCGGAGGAGACGCGCAGGTGCACGAATCCGCGTATTCGTCCTCTCTGCGATTTCGTCTACAATCACTCTTTCGCTATGAAATGATTTCAGCATGCGGCTTCGGCGGTCTGTGGCGATTTGCCGGACCATTCTCAAAGTGCCAAACGAATCTGGACAACGCCGAACTGTTCGTCAACTGTCTGGAAGCGATGGTTGAGACGTGCCTTCCTGCCGACGAGAATGAGCCGAGGGAGCAATCACACGAGCCTCTGCAACACTATCCTTCATCGCTGTCCGTTGCATCTACCCTCAATCTGTCATCGTCGATGTCGAGTCTGACACTTGGATCACCTACCGAAAAGGTAGGAGGACTTGACACTTGGCTGTACACAGGACGCCTTGGTATTGCTACATTATTGACGTCACTGGTACCCTTAGGTGGAAAAGCAACTATTGGTGTACGTTCAGCATTTTGCCATCTTGTTGTGGACTGTCATGGTGCCTCGCAGCAACAGCAGCCGTGATGGTTTTCTTTGTGCATGTTTCGAGGATAAAGCCGTACATGCGCTTGACAATGTTTGCTGGCCACCACCAGGGGAGATGGTGGTGGTGGTGGTCTTGATACACGAAGTAGTTGTCTTAGCCTATCGACGAAACGGGCCTCATGTGCGCTGCGACGATCTGCATCGAAAACCGTGTCGGCCCTTTGCTTATAATACATTTCTGACCGTGAAGACGTTGTCGCTTGAATTTTACAGGGATGGGATTTTAAATATAACCCTCGATATATCATGATTTTACATTAATTACTTCGAACCATAAGCGTCCTGCGGGACTCGCGCCGTACTGGTTTGCAAATCTGAGTGGCCTGACTAGACACATCGATATGCTGGCCTACCGAAGTTATGTTTTACGGTGCACTCGTATGAGTTAGTGACTTGAACGAGTCCTAATTCATCATCGCGATCTTCCGCACTCACCAAGCTTCATTCTGTCTGACACGTGCGTCGTAAAGATATCCTTCCCATTCATAATAGGAGATGTTCCAAAAGCTAACATGTTCACTATTTGCCGATTCGGTGCATTGGTCTCTCCCTTGCAGGATATGACCGCTACAGCGGTCTGCATGGGTAGTGGCGAATCCTCCCGGAATCACCCACTTCCACGACAGCGGTCTCTCCGATCATCACAGGTTAAGCAGCAGAAGCTCTCGCAGGGTGAATAACAAACTGCCAGCGGCGGTGCATCGGTCAACTGCAGCCCGGTGACGATTGCAAACTGTAGTCGCTCAGCGAGCTGTTCAGGTGCCTTGCAACAACAGCCGCAACTGCAATTCCAATTGCCACTCCAGCTCCAGGAAGAATTGGAGGAGCACTTACAGGAGCAACTCCTACAATATGAACAGCATCAGCGGCAGCAGCAACAGCTGCAGCAGCAGCAGCAGCAACTACAGCAACCAGGGCAGAGCTTTATGCTCGTCTCGCTAGGTTGCAACGACGACAGTCAGGCCTCACAGTCATCGGTCGCAGATTCGGCCCTCGATACGACACCGTCGACCACCTACAGTCAGCAGGCGGTATCGTCAGCGAGCACCGTGCCACTGCCGAGCTCTGACGGCGCCCCGTCGCCTGCAGAAGCGACACCTTAGACCGCAATACCGTTGCACTGTCCGCTGACGGATGGCCACAGCATTAAGCGGCTCTATCTCATGTGTATAACGACTAGTTATACTTACTATCATGGACGGGGCGGGTTGGAACGACGAGCTGTGCTCAAGGCTGCTGCAGAAGCAATTCGTCTATATAACAGCTAACAACAAGGCTGAACATCCACTGATGCGCCGTCCGAGTTTAATGAAGGTGACGAAAACTCACAAATAGCGTCTACCTACTGCCCTTCGGAACACCACCCTGAACTACTGCAACTACATTTACAACAGTTACACCACCGTCGTCATCTAGCGCCCCCTTGTAGTGAGTAGTCGAACAAAGCAAGTAATCATCGCAAGGCGTTGAGGCATTTGATCCTTGCGACCTTGTCTTGTTCCCAGACAAGAGACTATTGCAACAAGGATACAGCGACAACAAACACAACAAAGAATCGGTACCGATCGATATACGCCCGTTGAGAAGCTTTCCACTGTTTACCAGAGAGATGGATGAGATATTGAAGGAAGTCAACAAGAACAACAACTACAACAACAAAGCATCAACAACAACAACAATAGCAACATCAGCAACAACAATACCAACATCCAACAACCAAATCGTGACACCAATTAATAAGAGACAGAAGCAAAAGAGAGGAGAGAGAGAGAGAGAGAGATAATAAAAACAACAGACACATGGAGAACCTACAAATGGCGAAAGAACACAAATCGGTGGGAGGACGGTTGTGTCCACGAGGACAAACAATGGACATCTCGGCAGAACTTCACAAACGTAAGAACAAGAACGGAAGAAGAGCTCACTCATACCAACAATCATAAATTAATTCATTAACACGGAAGAAATCGAAAACAACATCATTAACAACAACAACAACAACTGCAATGAGACTTCAGAGGAAAACGCCGAAACACGGCGAATCGATCGAACGATCTACGATCTCGATGTTCACTATTATAATTATTATTATTATAATTACTATCGTATGATCTATGATCGCCGGCGGCGGCGGTGGCCTCCTCTCGCCCGTGATAATAATGGCGATATGTACATCCAATTAGAGCATTGATTCCAGCTGATGGATGACAACTTGGCCCCTGCCGGTATTTCAATTCTACTACCATATCTTGTAAGCAAGCGCGATTTAGCAGTGTTCGTTCTTCATAAATATTGATGATGATTCTTTTTTTCCTCTAAGATATTACAAGCGATATATAGATAATTAAGGGCCATTGTTATTATATTGATATTACAATTACTATTACTATTAACTATTAATCAAACAGTGATGACTAGTAATACGATATATATATATATATATATATAAGATATTGATGTTGTTCATATGACTGGCACACGTGTAAAGTTTTTGTCTGCCACCCTTGTATCTGTATAATAATAATAATAATAATTATAGTTACAGTTCGATAATGATGAAACAATGAGAACACGGTCTCGACAACCGTTGAAACCCGTTTGACCGATGATGACAGCAGATGATGATGTGTTATTCTCGTGTTTGTTTTTAATACTATTCCTAAATCACCTATTATGATGATGTGATTAGCTCGTGTGTGGCACTACGTATTTGAGCGGATATTACTGTATATAATGTGTTTTCGATATGAGTAGTCATCATTTGATGAGTGGCCCTGGCAGGCTTCGTGGCCTACTGTCTGGCTGGGCGGTGTGAAGGTCCCGCGAAGAATCTAGCGGGGGACCCGCGATTCGCCTGGTGACGCCCTGGGCTCCCCACGGCGCAGAGTGTCGCGCGGCCATAACTAGCTTGATCTGCAGAATCGATACAGTTCCGTACAGAGTATTTGCGGCGCACCGAGGAAACCAAAGTCACCGCGAACACACGGACACACACACAGAGTTAGGGTACGGCGGCCAGGTGGCAGGAAGTCGCGAAATATACAATGGAAATAGAGAAATGCGCAGAGAACAGACACTGAAACGGTCACCGATGATGGAGAACTAAGTGCATTTGTTTTTGATTCGAATGTTTACATTTTGAGGATTCAGTGTGTCGCCATATGCTGCAACTCGAATTGTGCGCTGATTTGGATCGAACGCCTGTGGCTTGCGTTCGTTTTCAACACGCCGTGGTGGCAACCACAAAGGGTGTGTGGTTTTATTAATTTGTTCCTGAGTTATGGGGTCGTCACCGTCGAATGAAATACGGTCGGGGGAGACGATACAGGAAGCGGATACGAAGTCATGCGAAAGTGGCGTACGAATATACCTCATTTCGTTCCAGGTTCGACGTCTGTCGCAAGAGGGAGAGAGAGAGAGATTCGATTGGGTAATGTATGTGCTGGTACACTACTCATTGCTGTATGACATTGACAAGTAATGTTGTAACGTTCCTTGTGACTTTCAGTGCGGCAGTGGGCGAAAAGCCAAGAGATATTTTGTGTTTAGATATTTTGCCGAGTTGTACAAGTTGCTATTGAAGATCTCCGCCATTTCTAGTTAGTTAGTAACAAAGCAGCTATAAACGGTTAGCAACCATGGGAGGGAGAGATACAAGCGGACGTTTACGTCGCGAGGGGTTCCGAATGTGTCGAGTGTTTCAATACAATAGGAACACAACACAAAATTGATGGTGAGGCAAGCTATTACTTCTCGTGCAGTAATCAATTCAGGCTTAGTAAAAGGGGTTTGAACCCGTTTTTGTGGGATGATATCGCTCACAATCGTTAAGACGACGCCCTTCGATCCATGTCGAAAATTTGAATCATTGGAGCGGCACACAGCGAAACCCACTTTGAAACCCCATTAACAAAAGCTCGATTCAACGAAAATCGACAATGAAAAATGTATAAACCATGCTTGGAACTACTTCAACGGATTTTGTTCAACGTGCCATGACAATTTTATGTCGAATGATTGCGATGCTTATCATTATCTCTACATTAATTACACTTGTTGGTAATTACACCTAGTGTCGTACCGTGAACCAAATTCTGTGAAGGCTGCCAAGGCGAGCGCTTCGCGGATGACCTGTTCTTTCTGTGAGCAGCACCAACAGATCAACATGACAACCTGTAAATCATTTTCGCAGCAGCTGTTAGTGAAATCTTTCACTGAGTGAGTTAATCAGAGCGCAATCTCCTTCTTTGCCGCTCGCCACATGCTGATTACTATTTACTGCTATTGTATTGTTTGTAGCCTGCTTCGTCCAGAACTTAAAAAAAGTGACAATATACTTCTTTCATATGATGAGATGGGGATTATTACTATTATTATTATTCTCGAAACGGTACTGCCTTGGAGAAACTGTATCGTCATTAGACACGCACCACATACACACACACACAGAAAGAGACCGTCCGCGTGAGCGGTGACATCGGGCTCGAAACGCCTCACGGCAGTTGCACACAATAGCAAGCGATACAATCAAATGACAACAGTAGCATCAGCTGCAATGAGAATAATAACAACAACTTCTGACATTTCGACATTCCCTGACGATTAACACCCGCACGCAGTGAGGATAACCTGAGTCATCCGCGCGACCCCGCCCCCTCCCCCACAACCACTCGCAACCGCCGGATGAGCTCACGGGGGCGATGCGTACATGGTTTTATAATAATATAATCACAATAAGAATAATGCGACTAAGAATAACAATAGTAATAATAATTATAATAACGATGATGCTGGGGCAGATCGGGGACCTTTGATTGCTCGTGCATAACACCAGGCCAACCACTCAATGGTGAGCGGAACCGGAGAACGGGGGAAGGTTCGCCTTCTAGTGCGTGGATACCCTGTTACTGTGTGCGCGCGTGGTTGGGTGGGTGTCGATATCTTTTCGATAGATGGCTATAGATCAATGGACGAAGCACAAGTACACGCCCAAGTATACCAAGACTATGAAGCAACTAAGGATTGATTCCTTTTTCATGTTCTGTTGTCGACAAAACGACGGCGGGCCCACTTTGGAACGACGCAGCAACAGCAGCAGCAGCAGCACGAAATATGAATAGGAGAATGTTCACAATGTAAAATCAGACTGTCCGCTCCGCTCATCGAAAAGTTGAACGAGAGCGCGCCTACATTCGCTCGATTGAGCCGTTCGATGATAGAGAGAGAGATCGCCCCCCTCACCCAGCTGCTGCTCTGGAGTTTGGCCGCCGTCGACTAATTGAATAGGCGAGTTTGTCGATGTCGATAAATGCGTATCGGTGGCAATGCGCCACATCTTCATGAGCGGACGTGATATGGTGTTACTATGAGCTAGTTCCTAACAGCAGCAGAGATCAAAACGTGAATACAACCAATTTTCGATCGGAGATCTATACTCCCATAGAATTGTTTGTCTTCAAAAGGACAATACCCTTGAATGAGAATAGATAGGGGGAGAGAGAGAGAGAGAGGGACAGAGAGAAGGATTGTCAGAACGGCCTCCGATTAGAGCAAAATACAATGAAGAGTGCTTGATGAAATAAATAGTAGTAATAACGATAATATGACGATAATCATATCTGCGGAAACGCCGGGAGACAAATGCAGCAACGTAACACGACGGAACCATTGACTCTGATAGGAACTATTGGCCATGGCAAGAACGGGAGATGTTCGTTGAGTCGCTGAAATCAATGAGGTAGCTCGCGAAGACGATAAACGGCGATTGCTGCTCAGCGCAGCGAGACTGCGCAGTAACAAGCCACGAATGAAGATTTATATTTACATGTGGTATGATGGGCGGTGACGATCCGTGTGAGAAAAAGTGCGCCGGGCGACCAATTGAAGGTGGTGACGGAAGTGTCGTAACGTAATGGTAAATAGACCTTATTGTTGTATGAAGGAGCATTTACAGTGTGAATTAGAATTGTGATCTGGAAGATTAGCCAGGAAAGGCCATCGTCAAAGGCCACACACACACACATATATATATATATAGATATATAAATGGTAAAACTCAAATAATTATCTCTATAAATATATATATATATAAACGTGTGAATATGAATGTACATGTAAGGAGATGAAAAAAAACAACATGACGATGAAATGTAATTAATGCTGCTAAGTGAAATGGACAAAACACAGATTTTAACTAATAACAAATAAGGATAACTAAAGGAGTATACGTGGCGCGTATTGCACAAGACGAAGATGATTGACGAGGGCCCCTGAGAACTGTCGTTAGCACTCGCACCCAACGGAAGCGATGTGCCCACAGACTGTCTAGGTCAGCCCACCATTTACCGTTGGGCGATATACATATATATATATATATATATATAGGGTTATTAAATACCTATATAATATAGATAGATGAAATGGAGACATAGAATTGCTGGGAAGAGCTGAACTAAACCAATGAACATATGCCATCGTTATGAACCAGCCCTTCCCAGGGGAATTGCTTTGAAACGAGATATGCCGCATCCCACACTGTTAGATATACCGCATCTATATATATATATATACTATAAATGGAAATTGCAAAACGGAGGCTAAAACATGATCGCGACCAGAACCGAGAATCCTGTTGACTCACGAGAACGATAACTTAACGCAAAGAACGGTGGAAACCTAACCAAAAAAAAGGAACACCATTTTATCGGCAGCGTCGACCTCGTTAAACACATCATTCGCCTAAAACAAATCTACGCTTGCTTACTCTGCCGAGCAAGCAATACCTATATATTCGTAATGTTAATCTCAGAAGTGACAATATCAGAAAGATAGAGCGTAATAATGACGAAATCCACAAGCAATGTGCAGTATAAACTAATACAATTAACGTAGACTATTTACCAATGGTGGCAGCACCACGCAACCCCTGATGAGTGAGGGGTCCCACAGATATGAGAGAGAGAGAGAAAGAGGAACGAGTCTAATTGTAGGTGACGTTGTGTCGATCCGTTTACAGTTATCACTGCTAATTATTGTAGTTGTGCTTACTAACGATTCCCAGCTAATTGGAGAGAGACCTTGTGATTGACATGTTAAACGGATTATCTCATTTTGATGTTAACTATCATCATTATTATTATTATTATAACAACTGTTGCTATTTCTACTCCCAAAACGATGATTCATCATTGACGAATTTCAATTATACACTAATAACAATAATAATGATGCATACAAATCTCTTGCTGGTACACTGCTTTCTCTATGAGATGTTATCGTGTAGACATTGTACTGCGTGCAACGGGGACCGGGAATACTGCTCTGCCGTACGAGAAGCGGGACTGGATCAAGCAAAAGGTCGAGTACGAACCCGGCTGGGAGTGACGCCTCAATGGGGGTTGCCCTTGCGTCTGTCGAATGAACGAACATCACTTGAATACCTCCCTAAATACCGAACACATTGTGCGATTGTGATTTAAGCGTATGCGTGAGCAAATTCACGCGAAATTCACTGATCGATCGATTGATCCGATCTTACTTGAAGCGAACAAGATAACGTGGGAGATACTTGGACGGCATGAGCCAATAGTGGGTAAGTGATGTCAAGTGGGAGACATTTAATTAGCCTAATTCATCTTGACACATTGACGACTTCTCCCGAATTTTTTTAGGTAGTAAGAAGTGTAACCGAATATAATATACTTGTTTCTCGGTCTGTCTTCGAGTCCATGGCTTGTTTTCTTGAGATGTGAGTGTGTGTGTGTGTGTACACACCGCTGATGCGCGTACTTGATAAGATCAAATTATGCGTCAAGTAATAATAACGATAATAATCGTAATGATCCTGATTGAAGATTTAGTGCACGATGCTGTAGGTATTGCCAAAATAAATATGTGTAAGTATGTATCTGTCTCTGTGTATCGGTCTGTATGTGTGTATGGATGTCGTAAATGACAGGAGCTCTCGATGACAATGAGGGCAATGAAGATCGAAGCAAGAGTTCCTCGAAACGTGCACGTATCCGAGGGTGCACCTGTAGGAGGTTTTGAAATGTATATTGTCACTGGGTAAGGAGAGCGAGATAATAGCGACTCGTTGAATCGATGAGAATTGATTTCGAGACGGTGTAGTTCGTGGTGTGTATATCCATCGTTGATAGGGATTAGACTTCCGAGGACGGTCGAAGGCCGAGACGGACAAGAAGACAAAGAAGGCATGTAGACCTGAGAGAGAAAGATAGAGAGAGGGGGCGCGCAAGGGAGAGGATGAATTGGCAGAACCTGATATGGTGGAATCCGCGGTACGGAGGTGCGCTAAAGATATGGAACAGGACCCATAGAAGTAGAAGTAAAGAATTTAAAGAGGAGAAGCGACTCTCACAAATGGCGGTGCGGCCGAAACGCGGTGTTCGTGGAACTGAGATGATGTGGAGACTTATTTTACTTGTTGTTCGCATAATATACCATTTGTATATACAGAGAGGAAGAAATAATTACTATATATATATATATATATATATATATATTAAATGATAACAAGATCTCTTAACTGTTATAACATTTCAGTGTCGCCTATAAAAGAAACAAATGATGAAAATAATAATAATGATAATAATAATAATAATAAATGATGAATACATAAACGGGTATTTACGTCATGTCATTGTGTCCTTATTTATTCTACATAAATATGCTCTTTACTATAATTATTATTCGTAGACGTTATTGGGACCAAACAGCGAGATGTCTGGTCTCAGTGGTCCGAAAAGCAATATGACTGATTCAACAGCGCGGTTTGGGTCAATCAGCAACTGTCAACTATTGTTGTACCTTTGAGTTCGTGAACATGTTCTTTTGGTGTTGACGATGCAGATGTTTTTGGTTTTCCTATATTCCAACGGGATACAATAAATTCCCGCAACCATACACACGACAGCAACTAAGGCAAATCTTCCGGGCTGACTAGCAGCCTCAAACATTAAACTTAGCCCACGGTACAACTGTTTTTTTGGGCATAAGGCTTCATAAGGCGCACAACCTCTTTTTAAATGCAAATGTGCAGCGGTGGCAATCGAACCCGTGTGGGCACCTACGTCCGTCTCTCCCGATTGAAAGACGAGCGGATGGACCAACAGGCCACCCTGGACCTCGACACCCGACAGCTACTAATCAGGTTGAACGTGGTCGTTAAACTGCGGCCTACTATCGAAACTCTCATCTAGAGTTCACATGACCATTTATATATATATATATATAAAAGATTGGGCGATTCTGGGGTATTTTGAATGTTTTTTTCTTCGTGTATAAAGAATTTCCCTTAGCATACCCAAAGCCGAAAAGGTTCGTTCCGCTCAAAAAAGGGCCCCATCGATCGAAGCACCATATTTGTTGAGACACGAAATTGACAGGCTTGTCAAGTCACCTTACCTTGCGCAACTTAGCCCATTGCTCATGACGTATGCACAGAGCTTGATTAGTATAAAAATGGGTGAAATACAAAGGAACTCCGCCAGTCGGGAGCGCCCTATCAAGAACCAGTATAGTAAGCATATGCTACATGTAACCTTGAAATTATCTAACAAATTACTTCCCATGCCAGTCACACTTTAATTAACATCAACTGAGCCTTCCGCATAGACGAACGCCTGCTGGTTCTTACCCGTTTCTTGTCGATTCTCAGCAAGCTTTTCCATTGAGATCCCGCAACAATTTCCCGTGGAAAATCCGTGATCTCCGGTCAAGATCTGAAACCCCGTACTTCCTTGCTTGATCTTTGCAGAAAGCTAATACGTGACGAAGAGCTGGCCAGGGTCAAACGGGCCCTCCTCGCTGCCGGCTGAAACATCGCCAACCCTTCTTTCATCAGAGACTTTTCGCTACTTATTCGTATCACGGCAAATCGGAAAAATCAACGGGCAGATCAGGAGGAAATCGTAGTACCAGCACCTCAGAGCAAAGCTAACCAAAAACACGTCTGTTTCCGCAACCAACAACTGCAGTAACTGCGCTGAAACACAGAATATATCAATAAATCTCAACAAGCTCAACTGCGGCGTGCTGAGTGCACACTCAAGATTATCACGGATGAAAATTAAGCTATCTCGTATCTGCAAATCAAAACTCGGAATACCGATCGGGTCGTATGAGTTCTTTTCATTCGGGCGGCTATTTAATGTTTTATTTTTGCTTATTTCTTTGATTTTCTATAATTCACTCATTTGTCCTTCGATCAATTGCGACGCTTTCAGCAATTGCTGGGAATCAATCTATCGTCAGTCGATGGTCAGGGCGGTCGCTTCTCTACCCGTTCGTTCTGCTTTGCAAATATGTACAATCATACAACGAAGTGATTATATAGTAATCTATGTGCGGCAATTGTTGACGGCCACTAGCTTCCTCATCCTGTTGTTAATTATCACGAGGCGACGTACATTTGCTTCATTTATTTTCAACATCAACCAACTTCATATGGTCTAAGGTCTATCGTATATATATTTCCTTATATATCAAGAAGGTTGATTTATTCATATAAATCTTACACAATTAACCACTAGCAACGACTACTACTTGTGTGATTTGGTTCACAATTATGTTCCGCTATTGTTAACTGATCCTGATTTTTCCTCGTTTTTGTTCCATTTTTGTTATTATGATCATCATCATTATTATTATTATAATTATTATTAATCGTATCTGATAATAGCAATGCTAGCAGCGGTAGGTTCTTATTTAATTTATTGCCTTTATGTACACGGTATCATTCACAGAATGTGCAAATACGCACCATACGTCAAGCACACCGCAATCACTCATATACATACAAACATTCAAGTTAGTCTATCAAGGCGTTCTCCGTTCTCATAGTTCGTGTCAGACAATCTTCCATCAGTCATCGAGCGGTCGGTACCAATATAAAAGGCTCGCATGGCGGAACACCTCAAGGGATGAGAACAACGAGGGGCGCCAATGGTTAGGTGAAATACATCGAGTAGGGACAATTGTCAGTAAATGTCGTCCACGTTTGCTCGCCACAATTCGCTGAGCGCTTCTTCTCTTTTAGATACACAATACGGTCCTTTGTATCTTCATACGACTGAATAATGAATGGGCTCCACGGCCAAATTTGCGAATCGAAATTTGCTCGAGTCGCGTGTGTGCGCACACACATAGACACACATGTACGCTGAGCGTTAGGAGGATGGGTATCGTTTTCAATCACAGGAGTCATATGCCATATAGCTTACGTATGTGGGCTATATTTTTGGTTTTTTTTTTATAAACGAACTTACTTAACGTTGGCTTTCAGTCTCCCTAGGAGTTGTCCTAAACTGCTACGTTGTCATATACTTGACACTGTAGATTGCAGCTCGCGAATGTGTTTTGAGCTGCAACTCCGTTCCTCTGGTGTCTTCAGCTAAAATTGTTATTGCCAATCGACGCACTTAATAAATTGTTTATCGCGTAATTAGTAATTTCATCAAATCAATGCCAGCCACTAAAGATTAAAGGAGTCGGCATCGATAGGCTAAAGTTCGTTGCATCGAATTGCCTGCCGACAAATGGTGACAATTGTTCATACCGGTGTATGTGTACCAGTGGTCGTTCACCATAAGCCTTTCAGACACCAATCCTTCGGAAGCGGAGTCAACCCCCAATAATTTTCCACCGCGCCACATAAAGCCAACCGCAAACGAAATTCGTCCTCCTCGGTCTGTCAATCGATTTCTCCACGAACTCAAGCCAAACTCGAACTCTCCCATAACCGCACCATCGATTTCGAAGGCACAACTTCAGCGTAACACACGGCTCGGTACCAGTGATCCGGGTACGGGGTGAGTAAAAATTAATGAAGGATGCGAGAGGGAGAGAGAGAGAAAAAAACAGGAGGTAGCGAATCTCACGACTGACATGAGTCGGCGATCCGATCCGATTCGCATTTAGGAGGGGTCTGTCGTATGAAGCACTGTCGAACGCAGTTGTACCGTGGACGTTAAATGTTTAAGGATGAGAATCTGCCCGGACAAGTTTATGTATTAGATCGGCGTTCGCTGGCGAAAAACAGAACAGCCATCGCTGCGGTGGAAATTCACACAACAAACTATTCCCAACCACTCGCAGACACGACCCGCATCGACCCGAGTCGAGCGGATGTGCTTCAGTCTCACACCTATACAAATGGCTTGCTAGCGACTACCAGCAGCGACAACAGTCTTCTTCGTGTCTTCATCAACTAGTAAGAAAATAATTCTCGTCATTTTCCTCTGTCTTCACAATAGTTGTAGGGGATGTCTTCTTGAAAAATATCAATCATATCGTTAACAACTAACTACGCCTACTACAACAATCAGTGCACAATCGGCTCATGCGCGATGCGCTTATGGAATCGTTGCTTGATCCGCTCTCCATCGTTCAGTTGACGGCACGATCCGTCATTGAAGAGTCATGTGCGGTCCTCTAACAAGAGGGTTATTTTGTCAACCACAGATATACAGGCAAACTCAGATACACACACACACACACACACAAACGCTAACCTGTACACACGAACACACACAATCATGTTTCATGAGGCGGACCAGACCTAGATCGACAACGATGTGATAATATTCGACATAAAACACTGCTCATACACGAGCCGGTACAGCGTCTGTTCAGGAAGCGATCATCCTGTTCGATGTCATTCATCATCATGAATATATCCAGTGTCATCTATTTCATCCCGAGTTGCTCGCTCAATACCAATAGAATAACATCGTCGTCCAGTAGTAAGTTTAGGAAAATTGGGGATGGCGTGTGGCACCTTCCACGCGCCAAATGTACGCTCATCTTACGCCGGCCGGACGCCGAGAAACCAACGATACAATGAAAGAGCAGACGGCGTCTATTCCCCCTGCGGTGATTACAGTGGAAAGCTATATCGAGCAGCGGGTCCTACAAACCGTATCTACGGTAGGGGTCATGTGATTCATTGACTTCCTCGTCACTTCGTTCTACTCCAAGTCTCAAATAAGTTTACTTCGGCTCATAGGCTGTAACCCCGGAACACCTCCACCCTCCCCAGCGAGTACACTATGCGTCTTGTCAACAAATCCGGCCTACTTCGTCAGGGCCGTTGTCAACGTTCGAAAATATATTCCTTTGCTTTGCTTTGCCTTGGCTCGTGGTCCGCGTAGTTCCGCTCAAGAGATCCTCCACAATCATCTAGAGTCATCTAGCTAGCAGGCTTGGAGATGGCTTCGACTGTTCTTGAGTTTAGATGTAATTGCATCTATGAACAGGGGCGAAGATAAACCTCACCCACGACGCATCATATCATAATGTACCACAGTACTGTACTTTCCAATCAGTGCAGCAGTTGGCTGCAACGATAGCAGCCCGTGCCCGCCTAAGAAACGATGCGCGTACAGGAAAAGCCGAATGTTTTATCAGTAACATCCTCGCTCACGCATACATCGTTCTACAACTACGGAACAGTTATACACGTTTGTAGCCGCCTCGTACCTCCTACCAAGTGAAAAAGGAATACTTTCTCTAAAGTTTCTACTAAAGGTCGTCGTTTGAGTCGTCGTCCAGACGCTAGATATATGGTCAGCGAACAACATTATTATAGCCTTGGATACACCTCTGATTAATTAATGAGTCTATCCATTTATTTTTTGTCGTTTTTGAAGACTGTCGATATCATGAGTTCATAACGTTGTGTTCACGTCACAACGACGCAACTATACGTGCTGAAACTCCCCCGACAGTCATTGTTGAATATATCCCCCTATGTTTAGGCAGCACTGAAGACCGTCCCGCTGTGCGAACAAGGCGGCATTGAAGACAATCACCCCCATCTGCCGCCACAGTCGCACAGCAACAAAATTGAGCGAAGGCATAATCCACAATTGTGTTGTGTCTGTCGTCATTTTCCGTTCCATTTTGCGTTCTCTCATCATCATCATCATCATCTCCTAACGTCATATGTTAAAGTTTCACCTAACTAAAAATAATAGCCTATATATACGTTCGTTCACCTTTCACACGATCGGTCGCAATGGGCAACAACCGCCGCAGGTAACAATCATATCCAGATCGAGCCGTCGAATTCAACGTCGAGATGACTCCAATCGAAGTCATCTCGATTCACGGCGGCTTCTCCGCTCCAGAATATGAATATACAATCTTCATCGATTTTCTAGGCGATTTCGTACGCGTATCTAATTCCATTAGCATAGCGTTACCAATGGGTGGCTGATTATTAGGCAAATCTCAACGAATCCTCGTCAAATCCAGTTGTTCACCGACCATTGTCACTTAGCAATTCTTGTCTCAGGGCAATTGTTTTCGTTAGCTAACACTACGCAATTGGCTAACTGACAAGTACTACAAATATAAGCAAGAATTACTCATTGTATATATATATATATATATATATATATATATATCGTGTGGTAATGTGTTGTCGGGTCTAGGGGCTGCAGAGCATTTGTGTAACATCCCCAAATTATTTCCTCAACACGAAATCACTATATCATCTTCCACTACAGCTACAACTAGGTCGAGGTTTATATACGCACGAAGTTAAATCGCCATTATCAGTGGTCATCATTTCTCTACTACCCAACAATGGTTTAGCTATTCATTCACATTCATTTCAATCAATGCACTGATATCTATCCGTTCTTCGACTGTTGTGTTCCAGCTCAGAGCTTTCCACTGGGAGTTTTTTGCGTCAATCAACGCTCCCGTGTAGCAGCTCCGCTCGGCCATTTACCCTTCACCTATCACACATACATGTCATCCATCACATGGTCATCACGTATCCTCCTAGCTGCAAACATAATACGGATTGTATACTTCGTCTAATATGAATATCTATACGTGACGTTAACGACTTATCACTAATTAGCGTGTAACGATAACAATGCGCCAGCAGCTGCCTTCTCTCAACTCCTCCATCCGGTATCTATTGCCGCGGCGACGTCGTGCGAGGCCGCGCGATCGGGTGTGTACATCGTTCGAACGCCGAAAACGCGATTACTGTGGACTGGCATCACTTCTTCATTGCTTCATTGTCAGCTCGATGTGTTTCTGTTGTGGGTGGGTGTCGGTTCAGTTGGAGCGTTGCTCCATAGCGTTTAGTGTTTTGCCCGAAGAGCGGCGACACGAG
The DNA here is from genome assembly GCA_019614645.1 of Stratiolaelaps scimitus. Taxonomy (NCBI): domain Eukaryota; kingdom Metazoa; phylum Arthropoda; class Arachnida; order Mesostigmata; family Laelapidae; genus Stratiolaelaps; species Stratiolaelaps scimitus. The sequence goes on from JABWDB010000026.1 coordinate 3,365,199, forward strand.
AAGCCTTTCATCACGAGGCAGAGGTCGCCTCCGACAGCGAACAGTTACTGGGAGCCGTTCGTTTCTTGAGCAGGGGCTTCTTCGGGTCCGCCCGAGCTTAACACAGACTCGTGTGGGAGCGACGGCCACCAGCAGCGACATTTCGCACACGCGCAGATCTTTCTCTGTATTTGTTCGCCGCATGCCCTCGCATCATCTACAGCTGCTTGAACCACTGAATGACCCGGTAGACAACGAGCGAGAGTGCTACCAGCGTCACGGTAGTGTGCAGTACTCGTCGATTGGTGTCAACACACCGTACGAGAATCACAGCGTCTTCCATGTGATCGGCAAGCGGCAACTGATCACGGACCTCCTTGGAATTATTCACCTGTTTCAGAGAAAATAGATAACGCAACATGGCGTACGACTAATTTATTAGCATCTCATATAGCGGGGGTGCCACCGCCGGGAGCATGTATGAATAAATAAAATTGTAAATTAATTACTCGATCCGCCATTGTTGTAAATATTATACAACAATGGCGGATCGAGTAATTAATTTCTGCTAGTTCTGAAGAGGCATCGTCTCCGAGGTCCCACTTTGTGACTTTTTGTCTCTTCTCGACATAAGACGATACGCTTCAACCGGCAAGTTTGAGAGTGTCCTTCGAAGAGACGGACAGGGTTCGGCAAGCTTCGGGACGAGATGACTTGCGAAGAAATGGTATTATATTTAACCATTCAAATGTTCAAATATTAAATAATAGTTTAGTTGAATATTAAAATAATTCATGTCATATTGTTCGTTTCGGTCTGTATTTGACAATGCTGTAAGGCAGACTGCCTCAGTTAAACAGCTGTATAGTCAATCTGGTAGAATGCTAATTTTAGCAACAATAACAGCAGATCATAGATATAATTGACAATATGACTTGTGCCTCTTACCTGATAATTTATGCAAGGGTCACTGCTCCACGAGATGTTGTACAGTGTGCAGCACAACAGATTAACGCCGACTAAGGGAAACATCACATATCTACCATATTGAAGAAATAGAACAAGAGAGAATCACAGTTAACGCGAGTAGTAACACACGTGAAACGCACAAATGAATGTCGAAGAAAATCAATTAGCTAGAATGACTCAAGATCGAACTCTGAGCCACTGAGGTAATCGATTTCATTATTTTTCTCGAAATGGTGTATTTAGAGTACAACTGTGAATCTCCCAACGAAATATGGTTTGTGTACGCCGGTCGCGTACTTCATACATGAGCATACTGAATTTTGTTTAGCGAGATTTGCCAAATGGACCGCCTCTTCATTGTTTCGCCTCAACTTTGAGATTGCCAGCCTTTGCCGCCTTATCTCACACAGTTGGATATATCTTCTCGACAAAGGAAACACCTCATTTAATTGATAATGATATCTAAAGGTCGAACAAATGCTACTACCATTAGTACGTGTACGTTTAACTGAGAGGTTAACCAACAAAATATGTAGGATGCTGGATGCGTTGGTGCTTGACATTTTTTGTGCCCTCTCATCGTTTGGACACAATTTTGTATAACAATTTAAAGCTTTCAAGCAGTCTCATTAAACCATAGGTATTATTCCCGAAACTTGTAGCTAACATGTAGGAATCTACATCCAGGCCGCGGGGTTGGAAAAAGAATCCATGCCACGTACAGCAGACAGCTGAACATCGATGCGCATGGCCAGATAAAATTGAGCGAACATACGAGCTGCAAACAAATCAACGGGTCGCGAAATAATGACTCTCGACAAACCGCGGATTCATGATACAGGCAATGAATCCTAAAATAGTAATAGATGACATGACGTCAATCACGCGAACAAAAAAAAAAACTAACAGTGATTGGGCGGAGTTGCTCTTGGTGAGTGCGAAGGTAGCCGCCGAGGCGACTCCACAGCCAATGCCGACCCGCGTCAGGCCGTTACCGATTTTGATCCACCTAAAAATTAACAGCGATCCCGTAGCCTGTTTATTAATTCGTTATTATGTTGCGTTGTTGGCTTCATTCAATTTCACCAACATTGACAGCTATCATTAACAGCTGTCGAGGCGGTTTATCAGCGTACAGCAAAAATATATCGTAGAATAATATTAACAGTCAATGACACGATCATATGGGACCGTGGTGAAGCATAGCCCCTGCCTGGCAGTGTCAACTTGTGGTGGCGTGGAGGCTAGGAGAGGCTACGTAGAGGTCCGAGGTAGCATCCGTTCAAAATAAATCAGTCAGTCATATATGACTTTATCTACGGAAGTAATAGAATGCTCCAAGAACATCTCATCTTGTCGGTCGCAGGACTATTCCTAAGGGAGGGCGCGTTCAGTTTGTTAGAAGTAGCACTGTCTCTTTCACCACCCTAAAACAGAGGTTAGCATAAGCGACCTGCCAAGAGACTTTGAAGCCCCAATGATGACGCCAGCAGATAGGCAAATTTACTTGTGGTGCAGGTGCGTTATCGATCTAGCGGAAGTGATTCCTTCCAGCCTGGCTCGTCTCCCACAGGCGGCTGACAATCCTCGAGACAAACTTCAACTTGATGTCATGATCGTACATAAGAGGGTAAGATACATGTGTCATAATGTCACCCATAGATAGCTGAATATTACTAGCTGTTCGTAATTCCCTTAAAGGAGACGAATCTCCGGAAGAATATCCACTTCTCAATCCGGGGCACTTAGTCGGCAAATGAACAAAAAAAAACAAAAGAACAAACGCGAGCGAAGGCAACGAATATACAGGCAATGCATACGGCGTTGTCACTGTTCGTTTCAATAGCGATCCGTCGTTAAATTGCCAATCGTCTCATTAAATAGGCATTGTTTTCCAACAAAGGCGAATTCCTCATCGGTTGTTTCGACTTCGAACGTTTGCTTGTAACAAAGTAATAACGAAAAGCCCACAATAAAATCTTATGGGTCCGTACGGACCTGGCGGTGGCATCGGCAAGACTGTGAGGTTCGATGACAATGATCTTTGGGGTGAACTCAAGAGCTCTGTCAAACTCGAGCTCATGAGCTTCATGCGAGCCTCCGCCGCTTTCCTTTTTCTCGCCGAACATCTCATGGATGATCACCCACTCGGGGGAGATATCCGGCGATGGGGGCAACTCCCTGAAAGAATAAGTGCAATATAATTTAGTAAATGACACCTATCCGAGCGACACCGCGAAATGATTAAAATCTGATGCAACAGGATGACTGGCGAGGGCGGTGTGGGCGAGAAATTCAAATAGGTTAAGGCTGCTTACTAGCCTAGCTCATGGGGAATGAGCCGTCTCGTAGAATGTCCTTGCCGCGACGCGGTGTCGAGAACGACCGAAGTAACCTTGACTGGACATTGTTCGTGAGTTACACTTAATTTAACTCAAATCCATGTGCTCGAACGTGTTGTCTTGCACGACTCCCCCAACATTGGGTCTCTTTATCTCTGTTCCAACGTGGAGTGTAATAGGTACACAGCCCAGATTTAGATCTAATACGACATTACTTCAGATTTAAAGTCTCAGGCCCGGCTCAATGTATGAAAAATGAGAGCCTCGAATGTTTACGAAAAGGACCCTTCAAGTTAAGGAGGTAGCGATCCGCTCCATCCTCTGAATGGGCACAGAAACTAAGGATGGAGTCTGTTGAGATCTGTTGGCCCATTTGTCGCAATCCATGATCATGTTAAGTGGATACCTCAATAACACACGAATCAGTCTAGCAATCAGTGCTTTGGTGTAGTGCGGTGCATGCATTTTCAACGTTATTTCCCTCGCGGGATAACTACCTGTCTAAAACCAACGTCATCTTAGACATTATTTCTACAGTCCCCTTCAAATCGTCCAACATTTTAACCACAAAATCCATGTTTCTGCAAACACATTTCATAGGGATCAAGTCCACAGCAGTTATCGAGCTATAGCTCAAAATAGCCCCAGGAGCAGTTTTGCATTATAATTTTACATATACTCGATTATCTGTAAATAAGTACCCTTTAGCGAATACACGCTCAACAGAACATATTAGTTCCTTCTCTTTCGCATGTTTGATGCACACCTAAATATAGACAGATCGATCGATCGACTGATCAGTTGATTTCCCAAATATGAAAGCTTACTGAGTCAGATACTGTATATTTCTGATAGCTCTCTTGAACCCAGGCAATATCGTTCTGAATTGAAATCAACATCGTCCTGCAATCACCGTTTTGCAATTGTCACTCGTTTAACAACCGAACTGACAACATCAGCAGGAGCTAAGCCAGCAATAACTATCTTCGAAACCGAAGCTTCACCATCAAGCATTCAATATGAACGACTCTTAGGTAAGGAACGCATTGACGAGTGTATCTCTCTGGACGAAATGGTCACCCATCAATCTCTCTTGCCCAGAGTTACCATGGCGAGCATCACACCTACGGCACTTTCTGCTGTCGGTCTTTCCGGTCTCCCTCTCTTTCTTCCTCTGTCCTGGATGTCAACACACGCACACGGCAGTGAGTAGTCGAACCGACTCAGACAATGCACCTACGCACAACCATCACACAGATATGAATGGATTTATCGAGATTGCCCGAGACACCGATAGCTAATATCCAGCTCGGTCTATACCGGTTAACACACTCCGCAGTCATCTTGGCTGGAGCCCCGGCAGGAACTAACTACCGTATCAGCTGATCGACAATGCTGTTTGGCCCCCGCCGCCGTCATGGGCTGCTTACTTGGGGTTCGCCTTTGCTTGTAATTTTCAATATAACTGTGGCGGTTTTAGCCGAGCTGACTTGACAACGACATTTGCAGGGGTGGCAGGGGCCGCGGGATGGGGTTTAGTGGTCTTAGACGAGAGCATTCGTTGCCGGGGGTAGTGGTCCACTGTTTCCTATCGAGTTGTTTTCTGACTGTGGCGAAAAATTTTCTTTGACATCTGTTACCGGCACATGTTTAGCAAATCAGAGGAAGGTGAGACTTTTGTTTCTGGTCTCTCCTCTCTCTCTCTCCCCCTCTCTATATTTCTCACGCGTTTTAGCAGCAAATCGAGTACAAGTCCACGTCACTTACTGTGAGTCCGAGCTGGCCATGATGAGCGAGGGTGAGGACCTTCGCCCTGAAACCGTTTGCTCAGCTCAACGCAACTGTTCGAACGAAGCCAGGCTACAGCCGAAACCCGCTGTTGCGTCCGTCGAGTCCAGCTTCACACTGTGGCCGTGACTGTGTACTGCCTCTGCGTGCACTCAACCACTGCTGGAATAATAATTCTAGCTGGCGGCTGAGCACAGCATCATCAGCCGTAGCTACAGAGGACGGCAGCAACACAAGCAGCTGCGGGGCAGCCGTGCTCGAGTAACAACAACAATAACATCAACAATCCAACCGCGGCTGCGAACAGTGTGCGCCTTCCCGTCTGCCTGGCTTCTGGATATGGCGAAGCCCACGGGCAAACAACAGACATTCACTGATCGATATAGACGAGGAGACAGCGGTAGACACCTCAAAGTCAACGGAATGATATCTTCTTTATCAGTGCGAGAGCACTAAGTGGCGGATGAAGTTGGCTATTAAAAATGCCGTTTGTCACAAAAGGCGAAGGAGAGACGCTTCCTGTGGCCGTGTAATTAGCACCTATCACATAATGGGTAGTGGTGATAATCGTCGGCAACTGAACCAGGCCCTAGCCTGCCAAGTACATGAGTCGCTTCGGTTGCCGTACACGAAAAGTTAGAAAATCTTGAACGAGTGATTGGTTCCGTCGTTTAAGATATTTGACGTTGCGAATATGTGGTAGCCACATCGAGAGGGGTGGCGATTTTTTCAAAGTTTCGTAGCTAACAGAGAGATTTTCAAGGGTACATTCCAGTTTAATAGACAGTCTGTAATGAAGATATTTTATCATTTTATTAACGAGTCCGTTCGAACACAGGCCCGGTTCACTGGCTACGTAAATTGACACATTACGGTTTGATTGTTCGGCGAGATCCGTGAACATAATCGAGGGGCGCAGGATTAGCGTGTAACTTCCTCGGAAGTGGGAGATCATTTGTCTTTGAATACGTGTATATGTCGTACACAATTCGTTTCTTTTTTTGGTCGATTGTACATCGTTCTTTTATGATTATTCACATTGTAGGGACAAGACGGGAGGGATCGACATTCAAATTTCATATACCACATAAAAAGAGGCAGCTCCATAGACATCATCGGCTGTCATTCTGAACGAACTTCAATATCGGATAATAATTATACTAGTAATGTATCATCGCCGTAATCTCTGTTAGCTCGTCTAATTTCGACACAAATGAATTAGTGAGATTAGAATAGTTCTAATTCAAAAGATACGTTGTAAGGTAAATACATACATATATTTTTTTTTCAGAAGCATATAATTGCTAAACATCTAAACCCGTGAAGGCGCATGAGGAAAATGTGGGTTATCCACGACACAGTGGACGAGATGTCCCAATGGCCGACGCCTTTGGCTAATTGGCAAAATCCTCGTTCTTTGATTAGACATCCGCTACCTGTGACAAACAAGATATATTTGCCCCCGTTTCGTCAATGTTCTCGAGCCCTAGTTGATAGCGCTTTCCGCTGCGCTCTCCAATTACTTAGTTAGTCAGGCCAGAACCCGAGATTCGGGTAATTCGAGATCGTAACGGCCGATCTGCGTTTCGGCTGCTCGGCAGGCCTGCAACAGTTTAACTGTGAATATTTTTCCACTCGAATATGGCCGCCCTACGAATACACAAGCAACGTGGAACTCACTCGAGGCTTAGCGTTCACTTGGGAACAGCGCGCCTCGTTAGCTCCTTCGAGGCGCACCCGCGACGTCATGTCGTTCATCGACCAACGGTAAGGTCGCACAATTCGCACGGTTTGAAATTATTGACCAAAGAAGGTGGCCCCCACGAACGCCCCACTCGTGTTCTATCTCTCATTGAATGAATGTGACGTTCCGTCAGTGACTTGTGCTGCAGATATGTAATCAAGAAAGCTCAACTTCTACGATTGTCCTTTGTCAATCTCCTTCGTCGAATGGAAATGAGTCCCGGGATAGAACGGCATAGTGGCACAGTGGCAAAAGAGCCGTGACAAGAGAGAACGCCCGGAAATACACGAGTTGCCCCAGGTGCGGTGATCCGTTAGGTCCGTCAACTTCGTTCCTTGCTCAAGCTGTGAGGTTCGTGTGCATTTTAATTGCACCGCTACAAGCTTGGCCGACATCGTCGTGGGAGCGACAGTGGCAGTGACCACCTTTAAATGCGATATCTGCAAAAGAAGGAAACGGTTAGTTAAGGGCATTCTTAACCGCGCGGTTAAATGATAGTTATTCAATTAGCTGCAAGGACGAGAAGAACACTTCAGGTGGACTCATCAAAGTGTATGGCGGTCTTAGATAGCATGTTCGACAATTGGAGGATTATATATAATATATATATATATATATATATATATATATATATATATATATATATATATAGCGTTTACCAAAGATAATCTCGGTTTCGCTACCTCGTAAGCTCGTGCCGCAATGCCTATGCATTATACTTGTTAGTGTATGGGCAGCCCGAGACGAAAATTTAATAATTAACGGAACGAGGAAAATTAAGAACAATTTATACCGCTTATGAATATATTAGCTGAAGAGGTGCACAGCCGGAACCGCTCCCTTCATCCTACTACCCTGCGAGAGTGCTGTGTCTAGAGTTTCAAAGCGCTTGCTTGATTATTCCCGCATTCGATAGTTCCAATTGATTAATTGCGGATAACAACCCTCTGCGCGATATACGCTTGCCTCTGCCGTCTCGACTCAAACTGGATAACGCTATATCGCTCGTCAGTTACTTAACTTGCCCCCTGTATCTTTTTGACCTTTGACCGTCATTCTGCGTACAATTTTGGCGCCACCTGTTTTAGTCAACGAAACATGTGAATATCGTAGGATATATCGATTTGTCCTCCTCGCCGGCGAAGGCAGAACATGGACAGCAGGTTTGTTTCGGCGGACACTTCCGAGTTGTTTGAATTTCGATCCTCAGAAAAAATGCAAACATACTAGCAGACGCTTTTGGTTAGGTGTTCGCACCAAACAAGTGTGCGGATTGATTGTTCGGTGCGACGATAACGGAGTTGTTGTTAAAATAGTTCATTCTGTGCGTTTATACCCTAGCATTTCGCCTGCACGGATGAGAGTATCAGGCCCGTGCTGGTAGAGTCCATTGTTAAGCAGTGCGCGACAGTGACGTCTCAAACAAAAACAATGAAATCCGACTCCGAAGAAGGGGAGATTGCCCGCGGCAGGTTTGTACGCAGTTCTTTTTGCTTAAACCGGTTATTTATATCGACTAGTTGGATTTTCATTCTTGATTTTTCACCGCTCAACGCTCAGCCATCTTTCGTTAGCAGGCCTCGGTACCGCTGTGTCCTATTGCCTCAAGGCCAATGGCTGCACATGCAAACATGGGGGGATCTCAATACCTAGTGGCCGGTTAGACAACCAGGTGGAGTTATAACACTTCCAGTGTCGATTGCATTAACAAATTAATGATTGTTGTTGTTATTGTTGCTAGCACCACTTGTTATGTAGATGTCGAATCAAGTACAGACAGACATTGCACACACCTCATTGGAAAGAGGAACAGGCTATTTGTATTTGATTCCACCGCACATTTCTGTGTGGAGTAAATAGTGGCTGCGATCTATTCCAATACAGAAAAGCCTAGTAAAGTGTCGCACGGTTGAACTTGAACCCTGACGTTAGGTTCTTCGTCCAGCGAGCGTTTTTCTATGGCTTTGTGGCGCATCCTTTGCTAGTCGTTGAGTTCAGGTACGCCTTTAATGTTCACGAGATCTGGCACTTGACTCGGCTCGAACCTGCGACCCCTTTCAGGGTATTTGTTGTTGTTCTATTTCATTGAATAAAAAAAATTTCAAATACTTAAAGAACTAGGTAAATGATTCAAAATTGAATGCAGGAATATTAGTTATCCCGCCAAATTGCGTTAAGCTTTTTTTTCTACACATCTGTTGTTCCACTAAGTAGAATACCAACCACTGTGCTATCTGTGTATCGTGAGCGCTATAGTTTGTAGGCAGTGCTTTATTGCATGCGTAGCACAACGTTGTTAGCAGTTATTAGGATGGATTTTGGGATTTTTTTTTTTATGGAAGTTAGACTTCTTCGTGCTCATCAAAGTCTATCCAGTGAAGAATATGGGAGTGTTAGTTATGCTATTCTAGTGTGTTAGAGCGTAATCTGGAAATGTCAAGCGTGAAGCCGAAACTAGGGAAGGCCCAGGCTCTCAATAGGGGATGGTGGTTTTGGCAGGTAGAGACACATTTTGTCATCCGCATCAACCCAGCACTGGATCGGCCCAATTTCCATGGAGACTGGAATGTCTCTAGATGTGTGCCTGCGTTTGCAAAAAAATTCCCCTTCTAAATATAGTATGTTATCCTAATTAGTTGTGTAATTATGAATCAATTAGAACCCGAAAACTTGTCATAACTCGGGAAATTGCACTATCGAAGAATATCATTGAAGAAGGCCCATAGAGACTAGGTTTAGCTGGTCGGCTAGCGCTATTTCTCAATTGCACCGTCGTCTTGGGCGCCTTTTTTACAGATGAATGTAATGAAAACAGTTGTGGTTGTCTTTTAACAGGCGCGTTGTTCTTTTGATAAGGTAAGTATTACCATATGGTCTATTATAGGGGCGCCAGTAATTCATATTGCATGTTACTTATCTCACGTTTAACACAGACAGCACATTAATTGTATCGGTCATAACATCCGATCACCTGAACCAATAGATCATTTACGTATCGGCTTGGAACATTCATTTGCTCAGGAAATAGAGAATACTACTTTTTTATGCTATATAGAGTGTAGTCAATCTTCAAGCAGTAAGCGTTTGTTTCGATAGAAGTTTATTTGGGGTGTGTTATACGGCCCGGATGGCTCCGTCACCATGCGGTCACCGTCACGACACGGGCCGCTCGAGTGTTGCTCGTAATAGAATCAAGGATATCGTAAAATCCATCACTGAAACGTCCATTATATATATATATATATATCACATTTATATTCTCGTACGAGAAATGAAATTATAGGTGATATATCGACAGTACGTAACGTGGCTTATTAACGTCTGCGTATCTAACAGTGGAAGCGAGGCATCTTCTGGAGAACAGGACGATCAAGAGGACACCCTTGAAATCAAACCTCCGCAGAGGCCTCAACGCGAAAGAGATGGACGCGGAGACAGACCTCCGAGCGATTGGGAAAGACGAGACTCCCATAAGGAGATGAGTAGCAGTTCCTCAAGAGGACAGGACCGTCGACATCGGACAGATAAACATCACAAACCAAAACACAGGTAACGCTGTAGGGGGTAATGCCATGCCAATTATGTACTATTTTTATTTTCATTATTACTTAGCAAAAACAAACATTTCCATTTTAGTGGGTTGTCCTCACACTGTCGTCTGTTTTGTGGAGCTCTTTTTAAGTCAGCAGAATTTAAATCTTTAATCTGAATCAACGTCGTACAGCTCCAAGTGTGCGTTATTATACCAGTGATTCACTACGTATCGGAGTCCTCTACGGTTGCTATTTTCCGGAGAAACAGCAGCAGGATCTTCTGGGAATCACTAGTCTAAAGTCATATTAATGTGTTCACTCCTTTACTGAAGGTACACCAGCATGTATGTGATCGTTTTCAATGATGTTGTTTCAAGTGTTTCAGTGACGTGTTTCAATGGTGTTCCTTCGAACGATTTCAGATTAGGCAAGCTCCGTCAACTCTTCCGTATCCATGTTAACGTTCGCTTTGTTTGCTTTTGTCATATTTGCCGCTATATATCAATTCGTTGTTGCCGCTGGTGGGCGACTCAGAGAGAGGGACAGCTCGTACCATAACTACGATCGGCGTCGGGACGATGCACAGCGCAACAGGTGAGTGGATTCAACGAAGCGCCTCCAACATTCGCGCTACCTTTCAGCGTTATTATCATGTCATTATTATATTGCAGGTACAGTTCATAACAGGCTAGTATACTTGCCGCATTTTCAATTGTATCAAAAGACCGTACACAGTCAGTTCGGCAATCGATACAAAATGCATTTAACGCTGTGAGAAGAGAGGAGTGAACGAACGAATACATGGCAACGTGTGGCTAAGTCTCTAGCTGTCGGATGCCAGAAGCTGCAGATTCGAGCCCCGCTGCTTGGTGAGACATATAGAGAGAGTTTAAGCATTGCGAAATTGCAGCTCCTTTAATAAACCTCTACCTTTGTAACGCGATGTTTGTCTGGATCAGCTCGCGGGAATCAGCTCACCACTCCTCGCGCGACCGTCGAGATCGGCGATCTGATCGAGACGATACGAAAGATAGAGACCGCGAACGGGAACGTGATCGGGACAGAGGTTTGAATGATGCTAGGGAAAAGCTTAATAGAAACCGGCTGGAAAAACAACAACAACAACAACAACAGAAACAGCAGCAGCAGCAGCAACAACAACAACACCTATCGTAAGTAGCCTTCCTTTTCATGGGTGGGTGAAAGTGAGCACAATTTGAAAAGAAAAAAAAAGAAATGCAGGCCTTGTTGTCCAGCAATACCGATCAAATCGTTTTTCAATGTTCTTTTTTTTCGCTTTCTACTTCATGTGCAATCGTAGTCGAACCACTTTGCTCCGATGGGCTATATAAATAGACCATTGCACATTTACATAACGTTTCGCTACAGCTTTCGATGTTTATGCCAAATCTGTGTTGTTTCATTCGTTGTGGTAATTACAGGGGCGGTGGACACTCCTCCGGTGACGAGGAGTTACAACGACGTCGGGAACGTCTTTTGGCAGCGCTGAACGAACGCGAGAGAAAAACGAACAGTGAAGACGTCTCCCGGGAAAATCGTGACCGTGAGAGGAGTCCGCAAGAACGTCCACCAAGGTGATTTTTAGTAGTGCAATATATAGTACCTGATACTTTTTACGCAGTGTGCATTCGATGGTCAACCATAAGCGCCGATATATATATATATATATATACAATTTTTTATCAACGTTGTTCTAGAATTAAGACGCAGTTGTATTTTACAGCGCACACAACGCGCTTTTCATTTAAAAGGGGTAAAGTAATGCCGGACGTTAAATGTTGGCTGTGAGTCAGTCCGGAAAATTGATAGCAAACAAAATGAATCCACGTGTTTATGAAATATGGAAGAAACATGAACTAGATAGGGGAGGCTGCTGTGCGTCGTAGCTATTATAGATTGCTATGTACCTCGTTCTATTCTACAATTGAACAAGTGTAGGCGTTGATCGCGAGCAGTTGAAACCAAACTTTTGGTTCTAACGAATCCCCTCCGCTATCCATTGTTACGAATGCATTCTCCAATTCGCCACTGAAGATCGAGACAGCCGCATCCGCACGCCCATCCAGACGAAGATGATGACGACGACGATGACGAAGAGCACCTTGACCAGCAGAAGGCGACGCAGTCAGCGAAAAGGCTATCGTCTCCACCCAGAGGTGACGGTATAGGTGCCGGTGCGGTGTCACGGTCGAGACCGCGCGATGCTGGCGATAGAGCGAGCACTGCTAGTGAGCGGTCCGATGCATCAGGCTCGGGATCAGACGAGAGTAGTACAGCAGGCGAGTCAGGCGGTGGAGCGACCGATGACGAGCGCGACCTGAGTAAAGGGGAGAAAGCTGGCAAGGAGAAGGATTCAGCTGCCAACAGCTCGAAGGACGTCAGGAGGGATGGTGCAAGCGGAGATGGTGATAATGTTGGCGGATCTCAGCCAATGGACGTTGACGATGCAGACGATGATGGCCGACCACCGGCAGCGCAGGTGGGTGGGAAAACACATGATTGATGTTGATCGGTAGTTATGGGAGATGTGCTATGGTGTATATATATATATACCATAACACATCTGCCATAACTAACCATCATCATCAATGACCATATATAAGAGACAAGTGAATAGTAAGTGTTATATATAATATATCATGCTGACCCATAAATTTTGAGACGGTTATACCCTTGCGCCGGCTCACCGCTCGCCTGGGCCGGTCCTGTTCACCTTCAGCGGCCTCCTCCGCCCTTAGTGTTCCTCGGCTACCGGTGCCACTCTGTCTTCCTAGAGTCCGACAGCCTGGCAGCCGGGAAAATCGCCTGGCGGTGCGCTTCAACTGTTGCCGGACGGGTCACATCGCGGCCCGGTGCTCATTGCCCAGGGCCTACAGCAACTGTAGCGGACCCGGCCACCTCGCTTCGACGTGGCTGCCCATCCCGCTGCGTCAATTGCAAGGGTCCCCATCGCCCGGGGCTCGCCGGCTTACCGACTGTCGGCTTGCCTCCATGAGCGCCAGCGGCTCATCACTGAGGCCAGGGCACTTGCTCGTGTAAGCTAGCCCCCAACGACTGCTTCGTTGTCCGAACGAGAGATATATATATTAGGTTGACCCCAAAATAACCGCACTCCTATCGTCTTGCGCCGAAATCCATCGAGAGTTGGTTAGTGTGCAGGGCCATAATCCCCTAAGTCGACGACGGGTGTACCGTTGCTGTGCGCAGCTTAGGCAAGGCGATCAGGGTATTAATGAACATCGAGTTCACCCACGCCTTCCCGAATCTCGATTCGACGAACGGATCGAAAAAGCTTTTGAGCAAACTAGAGCTTTGTCATTGACGGCTTTGTCGGCAGAAATTGGCGTGGCTCGTGAAACATGTCATCGAATTATTAAAAATTATCTGGGGATGCAGAAAAAAGGTGCAAAATGGGTCCTTCATTAACTCGGTCCTGGCCAACTGAAAATGCGTGAGGAGTGCTCGCAAGACAACTTGAAGATATATAGGCAGCAAAAGAGTCGCTTAGAGCATACCGTTGCAGTGAACGAGACATGGGCCAGCTTGTATAGGAGACCGGAAAAGGATCATGTGAAACAGTGGCTATGACCAGGTGAACAGGCAATGGCGGTAGCAGTGCCAAATAGATTCGAGCCTAAAGAAATGGTAGCACTTGCTATGGATGTCAACGGAATTTGCTACAACGAGATTTTGGGCCCAAAAGACAAAATGGACTCTGCTCGATATCTCTAGTTCTTGAAGGGATTCATGAATAATTGGTATGGCAATAGGAAGCACCGAGTGCGTCTGCTCGGTGACAATGCTAGGGCACATCGTAGAGATGAAATACAGAACATGGATCTGTGGTGATCTTACACAACAGTGAGGCTCTGGAGGTGGTCGAGGGCCTCGAGTAGCCACAGGATGGCCACGGCAACACCGCCAGATCGCTTACGCTTGCTATGCTGGGAAGGGAAAAAGACCCCGCTGGGTTCCTAAATACCCTTCAGAAAGTTATCACAAAAGGTAGCTCACTTGCTAGCGGAGAAGAGACCGCCCGCCACATATCAGATGAGTGGGACGGCCCCGTGATAAGAAGAGCTGTAGAAATCTGTTTTAAAAAACATCTTCTGCTATATAGAGCTGGCCATGAGGAGGGCTAAGACTCGCACGGGCGCTTAGCACATCTCGCACCAAAGAGCCGATCAGTGCGATTCACAGCGCTATCAGGGTAAACGCCAAGGAGGGCGAGAGCTTTGCTGACGTCTTGAACGCTATTAGCGATCACGTGAAGCCGAGCGAGGCAGGAGTAAAGTTAGGAAAGGTCACACCGCTAGGCAAGGATGGCGATGTGCTCATTGCCGTTAGTGCCACCAACGCAGCGGGAGGCCCCACTTTTGCTCATATGATCGCTGGGGTGTAAGTCGAGGTCCGTGCGGCTAAGGGTCACAGCATGACGGTGTTACTCCACAACGTGGACCCTTTCCTTGGGCCTAGGCTCAGCGCAGAGTTAGACTCGATGCTGGGACTAGATGCCAATAGAGAAATCATGATAGACGAAAAGGCATGGCTGTTAAAAGATAACGTGTGGAAACGTAGAGTCACACTTCCCAATGTGCTGGGCGAGCCCAAGAGACTCATAGCCATACGGTCCATGAAACTTGGGACGATGAATTGTAAACCGGAGGAGTAGGTGGTGATACCTACCTGCTTCAACTACCAGATGCTGGGTTACGTTACCAGGGAATGTAACAGCGACAGGGTTTTTTTTTTGTAAAAGGGGGGTGTTGACATGATGGCCGCCCTCCCTTATGGAACTGTTGACGAAGTTCAACAGCACCACCCTTCCCGGTATCGCTTATCGCATTCTTCAGTAAAGGGTGGTGAGATGTGTTCAAGCCCAGCCACGAGCACCACACATCCTCCTCACCGTACGGACATGACGTGGTTAGCTGACTCTCAGCTGCTTCACTTCTCTCTCACTCTCTCAAGACCAGACTTTCTCTCAATACCTCTGTCTACTTCCCGCCTGTAAACAACTACTGTGGTCAATAGGGTGTCTCTAGAAAGCCCCGTGTATGTAAACATGCAGTATTTATGACGCATACAGGGGGTGTACGGTGCCTTCCTTTCTGCACAGTGCTAGCTATGCCGCAGACCACATTAGTTGCCACTACTACTTAACAAATCTTATTGCGGAGATACTGCCCATAAAAGTGAATATGACTCCACTCAGATTTGAACCTCGGACGCCACAAAACTCGCCCGCAGGCAAAGCGACAGGGTGGAGAAACGACGCTGCCGCAGGTGCGGAACATTGGCCACTTCATTAAGGAGTGTACAGCGAAACAGCCCAGGTGTTACGCGCGCAACGAGAATGGTCATGCTGCTGTCACAATGAAATGCCCAAAGTTCAAAGAACTGATAGAGCGGAGAAAAAAGACGCCAACTACTTCCACTACAGAGCAGGCAGAAAAGCCAGAGTCAGAAGTTCGGAAGCAGCGAAAGGAGAAACAACAGACCATCATAAATGCGGAAGGTTTCCAGAAAGCGAAGGTCCCGACCGCGGGGACCTCCAGTGATGTCTAGCTGCCTAAAGATCATTCAGGTCAATTGTCATCGCAGTAGTCTATCCTGCAACATGGTCGAGGAGATCGCAAACAGAAGAGAAGCAAAGCTGATTCTGACCGAATGAAAGACAAGCTCAGAGCAAGGCGAAGCAGATTGATGATATGTCCACAAAGGCTTGCATCATTGCGGAGCGCTCAATAGCCATTGTCAGAAAAGGGTCCGGAAACGGCTTTGCATGGATTGAGCTAGTAGAAATATTGGCAAAATATATTCTTGCTGTATCCGCCCAAATATAAGTAGCAGAAAGGTAGATAACATACTGGGTGACACCTCCATGAGGGAACCGGCGACACCGGGGATTGTAATGCTGCGTCCGAGGTATGGAGATCGAGAATAACATACAATAGGAGAATGGTCATGCTGGATTGGGCAGCAGCAAACAATATGGCAGTAGTGAACACGGGAATCGTTCCTACTTTCCAGCGTTTTCGGCTGGGTAGAATTGAAGAATCGCACATTGACTTGACTCTATGCAGCGAGGAGATGGGAAAAGTTATCAAAGAATGGAAGGTGCTCGACGAAGAGGTCAACCCAGTGATCATCCACTGTATTGAGTTCTTGGTCGAAGCAGCCAGACGGGGTCCACCACCTACTCCCCCGAGGGTAGGTCTGAGAATACTAGACATGGAGGTATTGGGGGACGTGATCAGAGAGACCCTCAGCGAAATTGTGAACAGCACACCCGAAACTCCAGAGCAGCTACACAAGGTGCTACTTGAATCCTGCAAAGAAGCTTCAGACAGGCCAATTCACCCAAATAGAAAGACCCCGGTGCAACGAAAATACTGGTGGAATGAAGAAATCAAGAAGAGTAGGGAGGAATACATGACAGATCGGAGAAAACTTAAGCTTCCGAAAACGTATGATTGGGACACGAACGATCTTCAACTTTCCTTTAGGCGCTACACGGCGAAACTCAAGCGAGCGATCGCTACCAGTAAAAATAAATGCTGGAAGGAATTTCTAGCAGAGCTAGACGATGACGCGTGGAAGCGCCCGTACAGACTAATGAGCGGAAAGCGCCGAAAGTAGATGTCTTGGAACAGGAAGGACTGGACATGCTGAATAAGGTCTTTCCTGCCACCACGACTTCGAAAGGGAAGAATTTCGACGCCCGGGAAGAGACATGGAGGAAGGCTTCCCAGCAGTCACGACAGCAGAAGTACTCAAAGCGGCGGAAAGGGTAGAAGCAGGTAAGGCCCCTGGTCCTGATGGAATTCCACCAGCCTCAGTCAAGGTGCTTTGCAGGAAGTTCTCCGATATTGCGCCTGGTGTCGTCACAAGAATGCTACGCAGTGAAAAGTTTCCAATAGATTGCAAGACTGCGACCATGTGCCTCATTAACACGCTTGCCAAGGGGTTCGAGATGATAGTGGAAGAAAGGCTGAGGGCCTTTGAGGAAGCACATGGCCTGCTTTCGGCAAGTCAGTTTGGCTTCCGCAAGCACAGGTCCGTACATATGCCAATACACAAATTGGTCTCAAAAGCGGAATTTCTACCTAATTGCACGCGACGGACCCAAGCGAACTTCCTTGCTGTTAAAAATGCTTTCAGCAGCCTGCCATGGAAAGTCATCTTAAGTATTCTCGGTCGGAAGCGGGCGCCGTACTATCTAGTAGTAATTACATCAGATTATCTGAAGGACAGGACTATCACACGTTCGGCAGTAAGCATGAGCATGACGGCAGGCGTTCCAAAAGGCTCCATTATGGGACCTCTGCTATGGAACATTGCCTATGATGATTTTCTTAGCCTGCAGGGATTACCCGGCGAAATTGAAACCCTTGCATACGCTGACGATCTCGCGATAGTAGTGGAAGCCAAACCGGGTGTAGAACTGGAGATAAAAGTCATCAAGATGCTTCATTCTATATAGGAATGCGTTCACTGTCAGCACCAAGAGAGGGACAATGCTCTGCACACTCTGCTTGTTGTCCCGCTCTAGAGTAGGCCAGAGCCCTGGCGGTCCACAAGGTCGTCTCTCTTTGGAGAAGAAGCGGGGATCTGAGAGCCACAAAACCGCCCATCACGCCGGGAACAAATATGAGAGACTTCGTCGAATTCATGTGTAGCTCAAATAGTGGGTGGGAAATAGGAGCAGTGACAGCCAACCAGGTACTGGAAGAAAAGGGTGACTAGGACGCATCAGACTATAAAGGATCTTGGCGACGGAAAATGGGCGGCAAGATCCTGTAAGAAACAGTTAGCCCCGCGAAGAAGGGAGCCCGACGGGTGACCTCGGCCTTTTGACCTGGCTGGCATCCACCGCTTCATCTACCTACCCGTAGTACTATTCAGCGAAGACCCGGGCGATATGGGGTGAAGTTTGAGCGAGATGGGTGGATTTCCAGAATATCGGAAACCTGGTTTTTGGTAGGTAATACCAGTTACCCTCACTGTTGACCTCACCGCATGGGTAGTAAGGTCTACATTGTTCGACCCACATTAAAGGTGGTGCCCGTTCGTGCGCAAAGCATTTTCCCATCTCGAGAAAATAAACCAATATATATTATGTAAGACTTATTATTTATCTGCCTTTTTTTTTTTGGTAAAGCATCACTTGCATATTGTTAAACAACAACTGTTTTATTGATTTCCGCGAGTGAAATTAGCTGCGGTAGGAACATCCTATTGAGATCGTCGCATATCGCTTGGTATACGTCATTTGACCGTAACTGAAGTTCCTTGCTTACATAGTCCCTAACTCAAAGTGTCTGCAAGTTACTTTTGCTAGATGTCGTGAGACCCTGTTAGATCTTGTGGTAGTTAATTAATCGACTTTTGAAAGTCGCTCTCAGTTGATTTTTTGGTACTCAGTGTTCCCATACGAGTGATAGAGAGGGTTCAGAGCATTCATTTGACTCTGGTTGTTACCCGTGTCGTTGCTATGTCATATTTTTATCTAGAGGGGAGATCAGCGGGACATCCGTGAGGAGGACGAATTTCTCGAAAATCGAGAGGTCGAAGCGGAACGGGACAATGTTCGGGACGACGATTCACAGGACGGACCCCTCGACGGTGAGACCGGTAAGTTCGCCTTTTGTTTACTCTGTATAACCATTTAACATATATATATACCGAAATGCTAGATTTACTAGGTTCGCCGTGTACCCCCTTGGCTTACTTTTGCGTGAGGGGTGCTTTTAATCAAATAATAAATATGTGTCCAGTGTGCACATGGAAAAATACCTTACTCAAAGTGTTGAAGTTCGTGCATATTTCATGAATTATTCTTCTCTTTATTGTCGTTGTATCTTGCTCGTAGATCCCATGGAGGAGCTGATAGACTATTTTCCAGCTAGACAGGGCTGTCGACGCGTCGAAGAGTTCCACTGTCTCAACCGAATTGAGGAGGGCACCTATGGTGTCGTGTACCGTGCCAAGGACAAGCAAACAGGTAAATTAATCATACAGTCAATGGCTATGCGAGTGAGGGACACCAGGTGATATTATAAATGTCAGAACATTTAGCTGTTTCGTTCTCTGATAATGCTCATTATGTAATGCGTCGCAGTCGCGAAGTTTCCCTAACTCTTATATTATTATATTATTATTATTACCATGTGAAGATATGTTTAAACGTTGTTAATAAACGAACCATTTATAGGTATCTATATAGACACAAACGATAGTTTGTTGATACCAGCCGCAATTTTGTTTTTACTTATTTCAGACGAGATTGTAGCTCTCAAGAGGCTCAAAATGGAAAAAGAGAAAGAGGGATTCCCTATAACATCCCTAAGAGAAATCAACACTCTGCTCAAGGCTCAGCATCCAAACATTGTCACAGTGCGGGTTCGTATTCGTACCGGAATGTTTTGCAATTAATTAGTGATTAGCTACACATGATTCTTAAAAAAACGCAGCTAACAACAATAAAAGCTTGGTAAGAGACGTGCGGCATAACGAATTTCAAAAAATTACTTTAAAAAATGGCTTTATGCATGTTCAAGTTGCGGTTCTCGTTGGCATTATTATTATTATTATTATTCTAGGTTATTTTCCAGTTAAAGTAGAAGTGAGAAAAATATTGCGAAACATTCAGTTGTTAAATCATTGTGCACCGTTGCAGGAGATTGTGGTTGGAAGCAACATGGATAAGATCTACATTGTGATGGATTACGTCGAGCACGACCTCAAAAGTCTAATGGACACGATGAAGGCGCCCTTTTTTGTAGGCGAGGTCAAAACCCTCATGAGGCAGCTACTAAAGGCAGTGGCGCATATGCATGACAACTGGATATTGCATAGGGACCTCAAGACTTCCAACTTACTTTTGAGTCACAAAGGCATTCTCAAGGTAAGTTATTCATTTTGCGTACTGTAACGTATATAAAATGCCTTGCGGGGGGAAGGGGTAGATCTAATAATCGTGGTTTGTAGTTTGAAGTATGTGTTCACTTGAAATGATTCACCGCTTGATATGCACAGCTAACGACAGTACACTCATCGTAGAAAGATATGTTACGGTATCTCCGAATATTGAACATCATCTTCAAATATATTATTTTGTACACTGTCATTAATAAAATGTCGTAAGAAGTCCTTAGTGAATTTTTTATGGAGGGTTTTGGGAAAGCGTAATGCACATGCGTGACAGTACAGCCTCTTGCCACCACCTAGTGTGAGAAACCTCATAAACTCACTAAAACCCGTTTTCCCCCTCACCCCTAGTTGGTTTGGAACGACGTAAGCAATACTGGATTTACGGAACGTTGCTGGCGTTCTTCATTCCAGGTAGGCGATTTTGGTCTGGCTCGCGAGTACGGTTCCCCGCTCAAGAATTATACGCCCGTTGTTGTCACCTTGTGGTACCGCGCGCCCGAGCTACTTCTTGGCACCAAGGAGTACTCATGTCCAATTGATGTGTGGAGCGTCGGCTGCATCTTTGGCGAACTCCTTACACTCAAACCAATGTTCCAAGGGAAAAGTGAAGTCGATCAGCTGAACCGCATCTTCAAGGAGCTTGGCACTCCATCAGAAAAAATCTGGCCAGGCTTCAACGATCTCCCCATGGTGAAGCGACTTTCGTTCGACCAACAACCGTACAACCACTTACGTAAACGACTCCCCGAGACATTGCTGTCGACGGCTGGGTTCAACTTGTTGAATGCCCTCTTGACTTACTGTCCTGGAAAGAGAATAAACGCTGAGGACGCTCTTCGTCACGAATGGTTCACTGAGAAGCCCGACCCCGTCGAACCGGACATGTTCCCGACATGGCCAGCGAAGTCAGAAGGCGCCAATGCTGTCCCCCGAAGAGTTCAATCTCCTAAACCTCCCTCCGGTGGACAACAGGCGAAAAATCTGCTTGTAAGTATCTCACTAATCATAATAATCCCTTACAAAACAATGGGAAATATAGCTAACCGCCTTTTTAAGATAGGTCACCAGTCACCACTCAATCGGTAGCTATTGTACAGAATGCTACAAAGCTCCTATGAAGACAAATGAAATAGTTTTATTTTGCTGCCATAGCCTCGGAACGAACGTGTTTCCAACGAAAAATTGACCCCAGTGGGGTGATTTCTCCTATTAACAACCTATGGATGTCCGAACTCTTAATGTGGTATGTTTTTTTCGTTTCAGGACGACGATTTTGGTTTCCGGATGACTTCGACGAGCAGAGGAGCTTTATCCAAAGGCACAGGTTTTTCGCTCAGGTTCTAAAATTCTTATATGATCGCTGGCAGCGACCGCATCTCAATTTCAAATAGCAATTAGATCTCTGACACACTGAACACTCCTCGAATGACGTTGTGTGTATGACTGAGGATTGAGAAGCTCAGCACGAGTCCAAGAATCACTAAATTATGAGATGTTAATTATGATTTATGTACACGAAGAAATTCGTATATATATATATACATATACACGAAATGTAATAATAACATGAGAAATGCTGTCTTTTGCTATAACAATATTAGGTACATGTATTTGTTACTGTTTCTCTGCTCAATAAAAGGCAAACAATGAGCCCGGGAAAACATCAACTGTTTCCTTATTCCCAGATGCAGTGTATTCAATTCTATAGCATTTGGTTGCAATAAAACGGCACTAATCGCTTCAATCATTTGGGACCGCAGCGCAACTTGTTCTAAGCAGAACATCTACAATGCTTGTTGTTCGAGATGAATCAGGATTAGTTAGTTTCCGTGTGGAGCTGTTATGCTGGATGGCACCTTGGTTCTGGGTTGGTGAAGTGACACCGGTACAAGATGACGCATCAATGTATTTGGAAAGTGGGTAGTTACCCTGTGTGCGTTTACCAAGTTGCGTCATTCTAAATATGCTTTAGACGTTTCTCATTTAGAACAAGCGCCAGGCTTTATTGTTCAATACAAGAGTTATTCACTCATATTAATTACACAGATTTTTCGTGTGTTGCAAGTGTGATCCTTGGGCGTTGATCACATGATGACATCTGGTTCAATAGATTTAGATTTTAGACCCTTCATATGACCTCAGTGCGAGAGGTCATATATTGTCTCTCTGAGTACTAGGATACTTGTTCCAGCTTTGGTGGTAGGTAGCCCTCAGATCCTTCGGTTGGGCACAAGGATTGAAGTATAGCGGGCTTATTTCAGGAGAATATACAGGCGCTTCTGGGCAAAGACGCGATTCCCGTAATATTCCAGTGGGAGAACTGGCTTCGTGTCGCAGGGTGACCAGAGAACTATAACGGGATACGTGCCACTGAACAGCAGAGCTTGTTCTGAACTACAGTTTAGGTTCGATTAAGGGTAGCCTAACAAACGTCGGAATCGAGCAAATCAGACGGACGTGTCTGGTCGCTCTAATAGTTCTACCTAGTAAACAGGGATCAACCACTCAAATATGATATGGGCGAACCGGGCAACATAGCAAAACGCTTCCATAAACAATAGTACGTATTGCCTAATCAAAACAGGTGGTGTTTGGGCCAACTGAAGGGGCTTCTTCTTATGATAGAAATTCGACAGAGCCATAGACATTTGGGCTGTATATATCAGAGAAATTATAATGACAATCGAAGAACAACAAGATCATTTCTAACACAAATCTTAGCATCACTAGCTACAGATCCACCTTTGGTTTTGAACGAATTATATAAAAAATTCCGTGTAGGGTCTACACGTGGCAAAACGACGATGGTCGTATTGTGCCGATCGATTCGGGCTATTTCTCGATTCGAGAAGCGTTCATCTTTTAAAGCATTTTTTTTTAAAGATCTGGACATCGTTAAGCGATTTAGTTCCATCCTGGAAGCCAATTGTTATTAATAATGAGCTCAGAACCCGCAAGAACGTTCCTTTGTACGCCGAACAAATCGCAGCGAACAACATATCTACGCCTGGGTCTAGCTGGCTAGATATCTCCGTACAGGAATGAGCGGGACTGTTTAGAAGAAAGCAAATCTCAGTTGGCATCGAATGTCCTCAAATGTCTACCGAACTGCGCTCGCGCGAGCGGACCTTCTGCGAAGCGACGCGCGATCTTATCCTTTTCAAACATGCCAATATTGTTAGTAGCTCTTTCCAACAAAACAATCAATATATATATTCTCTAGCAATACTGTGAAAAACCTGTGTGTCATCTGAAGGGCTGTTATGATTGGAGGACCTGGCCACGCAACAGAGCGATGCAAAGGACTTTTGAGAAGCATTTCGATGTCACCTGATATTTATTTACTCACATGAACTAAATGTATACGGAATGATACAGCCGAATAGCCGAATGATAATTTCTGTTGCAGAAGAAATTCTGTTGCAGAACACCTGTACAAATGTCATTTACGTTTATTTACACATGAATATCAGACAGGATTTGAACCTGCGTCGCTCCGGTCTAGCAGTCCAAGACGCTCACCACTAGACAACCATCCAGGGGAGTAGCTCACAACTTTGCCTCCCGAATTAAGTCTCGGGTGCTTTTTGACCAGGATTCGTGGTCTCACCAGCCGAATAAACCAAGCTTCGAAATTGCACAAGTCCAACGGAAATACACATATTTATGCAAGTTTCATTTAAAAAGTTAGCTGGACCCGGCCCAATAACAGTGAATTTATTACAGGGTAGAGTATTTGAAAAGGGCGCCTGGAAACCTACCCCGCAGGTACCTACTGTTGACAACGTCGTTCGTTCGACGAACAACGAGGAACTGCTGCTGTTGTTAGGGGCAGGATGACCGAATGCAGGAAGATGGAGAAGACTTCCTACCTTAAGGCAGAAGAAAGCATAAAGGATAAAGGCTACATGAGGGTGATCGGCCAGCTGGCCGAATTGTTTTCCCATAAGGATGTATCAGCCGCGTTCAGTTGTCTCTCGCATCCCTCTTCCTTGAAGCCCTAGCCTGTGCTGGCTGCTCCGTTATGGTGGTGAACTGGTTTTGCTCGTACCTCACCGGTAGAAGACAAGCAGTAAAAGTTGGTCTGGTAGAATGTACATATCAAGAGGTTAACTTATGGACACCGCAAGGCTCCATTCTTGGACCGTACACGTTTATAATACTTATAAATTTTATTCTACGGAAAATTGATTATGATGGTTTTTGTAAAACAATCGCTTACGCGGATGACACCACTCTGTTGTTTCGCGTGCGGCCGGAAAGGGCACAACAGGACATTTTTGAGGCGCTTCGTAAAGTAGACGTCGTCGTAAAAACGTTTGAGAGTTTCTGTCTTGCCATTAATTCAAGCAAAACTAATATAACTCTGTTTCGCTCACCGCAACGGAACATTGCGATCGGCCAAATGCGTCTTTGTGATATTGAAATGCAGTGGTCTCCTACGGTCAGATGCCTGGGCCTGGTTTTGTGCGAAAAGCTCAGATGGAAGGATCATTTAAGTTCCGTATTGCCAAAGTGTTACGCTGTAGTAGGCTCTTTGCGTCGACTTAGAAAGCTTGGAGTCCCTACAGGAGGTTTGGTGTATCTTTACAAAGCCCTTCTTGTCCCTCTACTCAGCTATGGTATCTCAGTCTGGGGTGGAAGCTACAAAAATGTCCTTCAGAGAGGGGAGATTATACAGAATTACGCGCTCCGAGCTATTGCTGGTAGAACTCGAAGAGACTCGGTTGCGAACGACCTAGTGAAATTTCACCTTCCTTCGCTGACGACATTGTACTCAATTCGCGTCGCTCTTCTTGCTTTCAAGATACACGAGGGCATTGTGCCTACAGACGCTGCTCTTCCGATGAAAGCCTGCATCAAACGAACCGCTCGTAGAGCGACAGTGTTCATGATACCACTGGCTATCAAAGAATCAAGCCGCCGTAGTCTCGCTTATCGCCTGCCGTCAGTCTGGGGTTCTTTGCCTAGAGAGATTCGGTCTCTCATGTGTTAAGAAATTTGCTCTCGAAATAAAAAAAAGGCTAAAATCTTATTTGAATCAAATCCAGTAGACCACTTGTAATTATGTTGTTCAATATGACTTTATGATATGTTTCGACGGTGTGTCATGTCGAAGAACCTTGTGAAATACTTTGGTGATCGTTTTTTTTATCTTATTTTTTAATACGAGAACTTAAGCGTTGTAATATTTCGCAGTTCCGTGGATAATTGAAAAAAAAGGTTTTTCGAATAATAAACGCACTCTATTCAAAGGTTCAAAGAAATAAAAATAGATGTCATCGTGAGCCTTTGTCCCAATAAGCGCCAAACACCAACATCGATTTCGAGTTACCTAGGCTGTTCTAGTTCCACCTCAGATATACAACAAACACAACACAGTAATATATATATATATATGAACTCTATTCGAGCTGACCCTCAGCTGTGCCTCTATCTGACAAAGGAACAGGCCTCTGACAGGCCTCTATCAGGTTCCCTATATATATATATATATATATATATATACGGGTCCATTGCTTAATTGACAAAGCCACAAATCTCCCCATTCTATTCAAGGACGCTACAAACTACAGTAGGTTTCGGCGTCACTGTGGCCACGTGACCGATGCCAAAAATAAATGACATAAATATCATTTGGCAGTCTTAACCACGTGACGTCGTGCTTGTAGCTGCATTAAGTGGCTACTCCCAAAATGGTGGCGATGAGTTTAATATAGCGATGCTCCCTCGGGTGTTCAATAGAGGTGCATGCTTTCTTCGAGAAAAAAAATCATCTGTTAAGCCCCTGTATTTGGTTGTTGTATTCGTCTATTTCATTTACTTTGCTACTGGAGGATGAGGTGTGAAACATGACTCCGGTGAAAGCTTTTTGGTTAAACTTGTGACGAATTCGCCGATCTTTACGACGATTGATTGCAGCTGGCTCCCGAGGAGCTTTGAGAGAATCACAGCTGTTCCTCTATGCGAGAAGTCTCGGAACCACATTTGTGCATAACTTCGACCTAAATACGCCTTCAATGATCACCGAGTTGCTTGACCTCGGTGCAAACGATACCTGATCACCATCCTTTCGCTCTTCTAACCAGTGGAATTTATACTCTCTAAATACCGCAGCTGCGGGATTTGAACCGGAGACCCTAAGTATCCTGCGTTACCCGTACGCTATATATATATATATAGTGTCCTTCGAAGTTATTTTGCCCATCGAAAAACCTTTGTTAACATCCGAACCTTCGACTCTTTTACTTACATGTGGCTCAGTCGCGTAGAACAGACCTGTATCTAGAAGCTAAAGCATTGTTTTAGTGCAGAAAATCAGCGTTCCGTGTTCAAATTCTTGCTCCTAGAAGAAACAAGCCCGAATGAAATTCATCGAAGAGTACTTGACGTGTATGGGCTGTAATCTCTTTGTCGGTCTATTCTAGAATTCCGCGCACCACATGTTATCAAATTCTAGAGAAATTAGAAAGAGGTCCACACATAGGAATTGACCCCTTCCGAGATAGAAACACGTGTGGTATATTCTAAACGCAGCCTTCAGGACATTAACACATGTTCAAGGGGTGTCGAGACCAGTGGCGTGGTGCATCCGTGCGCACCTTGCAATCGGAGGGGACACGCGGGCGGGCGGACGGGTTCGATGCCCCACATTTGCATTTGAAGGCGTACGTCTTATGAGGCAATGCAAAAGGCAGTTATACGGTGGACATTAAATGTTGGCTGTGAGTCAGCGCAGAAAATTAATTTATAGGGGGTAGAATTGTTACCCAAATTACATGGAAGGATAACGCGAAATTATCGACAAGACTATAAGCAGCCGAAAACTTGACTGACTATTTAAATTGCTATGGAAGTTGGCGCCAGTCGCTGATTCTAGTTACTACGCAAAAACGAGAACATCATTTATCGACCCTATATGGCAACTTCTCGAAAAGATTCATGGAGAGATGGCCCGGGAAGAGAATGAAATTATGTACGGTACATACTAATGGGTAGTGTGTATCTTATATATATATATATATATATATATAGGAGCTATTTGTACTCAAGGATGAACAGATAATTACTAGTATGGAGTCACAGTACTAGTATGGAACTTCTTATAACGAAATACGGATTCTAGTTACGCTTGATATGCTCGGCCGGCCATTGTCGAGTGTAAATACCATTTGAATTCATATTTAGTGAAGCAGTTTTCATTTTCCACACAAATATTGTAGTTGATTCCATCACAGACATTCCAGTGGTAGATAACTTTATTATTCATTTTATTTAACATTTCAATACAATACACCCGTAGTTTGCAGCCAACGATGGCATTTTCACTGGTTTATTGTTCTCAGCACAGTGATATCATAACAACTGTGTCGCAGCTTGTAAAATAAGACTTATAATTACTAATGGCATACGATTAACGGAGTTCGATAAGCTCAATACAGGTGAATCTCACGAGCAGGGTCTTCATTATGAACGCGTCTGCTTTGCAGCCAAAAAGAAACAAGAATTCGAAACAAGCTCCTCGTTTCACGTTGCTGACGAATTGGAGAACTTTTGAAGAAAAATAATTTTGAAAACTTTTGGCCACAGAGCACGCTAATTGCGCCTGAACGTCCTGCTCGCAAGCGTTACAACAAATGCACCTAGCTCTGAAGGCACGTTATCTCCCGGCCTCTTCCTCTGGTGTAGGGACTCTACTTAGCTACCTATAACGTATTTTTTCATAGGAAAGGTACCCATACTTGCAACGCACTAGTATGATACCATTAAATATAATTATCAATAATATTACAATCATTGGGATAGACGACATTGCTCGGGTCCCGTTGCTCCCGCTAGCTTCGTTGCGGGGTCCGGTCCCCGCGTCTGCTTCGAATATAAACATAACTTTCTGCTCATCGTTACGTACGTGCATGCGTGCAATCATTTTCCAACAAGGACCTCGTGCTAACGCACCCCTACACAGCTATGGCGGCACCGACTCCATATGCAACAGCACGAAAGACTCCTTCAGGGAAGAGCTTCATTGATGGCTACATTTGGCCGCCTATATTTCATCGCTGTATCATCTTACGAGGTCGTTATATAAATACGAGTGGCCGCGTCATGGAGGTGCGAAATTTCCTCCAAACGGGCGCTATAACACGAAGCTATAGTTGGAAACGTATGACTGTCGCATACATTGGAGTAGGATTTAATCATTCTGAGATCAGCTTTTCGATTGGCCAATCATCAGGGCTTTTAATGCATTAGGCAGATGTAATACTTGTTGCAATTTGCCTAAACTTCATATGTGCTGAAGACCTTGTTGAAGACAGTTCGGAGATTGTTCTGCAAGAAAGTTTTGAGTGTGCCTCGCGAGATCATCGTTCCGAGATTGCCGATCTGTGACGCAACCCACGCGAACGGCTGTACGCCATCTACGCGGACCCAGATTCCATCTAATTCCGTCAATCGAACCGAATCCACCTGAAATGGCGATTCGACGATGCGCATTAGCTTATTCTCAGCTTCTATTGTACTATGCGGATGTAATGGTTAACGACATCTTCAGCTTATTTGGAGATAATGCCTGAGCTCGCTGTTTAAAACAAAAAGAAATAATCGAATTTTGCGAACCCCCTCATTGCGAACTTCCTCGAAGGGGTCTATCATGCTGATCTTTGACGCTGATCTTTTTCCGCCTCGCATATTTTTTAAACGAAGGTGAAAGCGACTAAATACAAGGAGGAGCTTTCCTTGACTATCTGCCCTCGACAACCTTCCGAAGTGAGCACTCAGGAGGGGCCCCTTGTGGCTTACAGTTCCTTCAACGGCCTTGATGTTCGCTACCTCTTAGGATAGTAATTTACCGTACTTAGCCCAATACAAAAGCACGTGTATGTGTATATATATATATATATATATATATATAGGAAATCACTTATGAAAGCTAGGCTAGCAAGGCCTGTTGTACTTACTGTGAACGGCACTGCCTTATTCTGATTTAGTGGCGCGGAGAGCTTCACCTCGGTGGTGATGCGGTTAGCAAACGTCCAAAATCCCCCCGTCATCCCGCTGATTCCGGCTAAGTTCCACGTGTAGTGCACCTAGAAGTCAAGTAGGCCGAAACAACATGCATTGAAAATGTCCCTTTGAATTTGGAACAAAAATGATTTCCCCCATTCGAGCACACGTCGAAAATCTTGAAATGTTCGTGCGTGTCGAAATATCAAACGTGTTACAAGCTGTCTATATACTTTGTAGATTTCTATTCAACTGTATACGCTTTGGTTATAGCACAGCCATGCTCGAGGGAATATTCATACATACGGCAACATATTTTCCACGCATAAGTCAACGTAATTTGGCTCATCAAGCCTCTCTTTCTCCCTCTCTCTCTCTCTCTCTCTCTCTGTCCCCTATCTGTTCACGTTGATGTTAGATGTTTCGAAGGGATCTTGACAATGTTTCACATGTTTCTATCTCTGTGATGTCTATTTTCCATATAATCTTAATGACTCAATGTACCTTTGTGGTGTTGAAAGCGAGCAGCAGAATCATGTTAGCCTGTTCATTCTCCTCGTCACACAAAACCTGCGGCGGGTGTCGCAGCATGAACTCGTGGAGATTGTAAATTTTCCCATTGTACAGCCGGAAAAACTGTCAAACAGCGGAGAAACATCGTAACGCAGAATTCACCAGTTAATTCATTCGAATGACAGAATTCGAATGATTGTATGCTTTATATACTAAAATGTCTTCGTTTGGCAGCTCACTATGATGCTTGTGATGATGGTAAGGGTTATACATCGACGTTTCATATACACATATGATGTAGCTAATGCGACCCTGGCGACATATTGCCAACCAAAGAACACGATATCAACGCATTATTACTATTATTATTATTATTATTATTATTATTATCATTATGCTCGCGGATATGATCGTATCGGTAGTCAGCCGGTATTGGTAAGCACAGTAGCCTCGAACGTATCCATATTTTCTTTGCTTGAAAACGCCTTTCGACCTACCTTTCGTAAATCGTCTTCCATCTTGAAGGGTTCCTGCTCTTTGAGTGTTGAACGTAGATTGTCGAGAACCATGTCCGAATATTCCTGCCTTTTTGATTCATCTTTGCATAGGTCTTCGAGAGAGACACCTTTCGATGCTGTGAGCGTATTCATCAAAGAAGACTAATGAGTTAGTGGCAATTGATACGTACGCTGTGTACATGAATCATCAATGTGACCTTGGTTTCGCTACGAGTGATTATTTGTGCTTGTATCACGTCATTTTTATCACGCCTAGATATTTTCACTCAAAAACACCTAGACCCGAAAATGTCTATTTCTATGTGACTCGATCTTCAAACACTTCATTGAATAGAATAACGATGAACGATAGAACGTCTACGATACGGGCAGAACAGCACGATTTGATAAGGGAAAATATAATTATAATTAAAAAGTAAGCGTCAAGCGACAGTGAAAATCAATTGTTCTCCGCTGTGGCAGGTGGGTTAGGATTGGTTGAATGTGTCAAGATTGACAGATCTTAGATAACTGAGTCCAGCGTGGGCTGGATAGCTATTATGTATCGTCGTTCGCAATCTTTTTAGTTCTCGAACGTTTTCGTTCTCTACACACTTAAATCCTCCATCCCTCCTATGCAAATATTCCGTTTATCTCTCGGTTGTCGACAGACATGCATGATATCTGTAACCCCGAGAACGGGACTTACCCCAAGCTCCGACGGAAAGCAGCGAATAGACTGCGACAAAGGCAATGGGGATCTTCATCTGAAACAGAGGACATTCAAGTAACATCATAACTATGGTGAGTTCGTGAATTGATTAAAAATCAGTGGGTGGCACCTTAGTATCGTTAATAATGTCGGAGCATTTATGCCAACCACAACGACGGCATACGGCGGTTCACACAGCCGATGAGACCAGGTGAGTGATTCGGCTTCGATTACAACACAGTGGAGAACTGCTGATTGTACTGAGATTCAACAGCGACAAGGGGTACCGAGAAGGCTGTCGCATTGCCGAGCGGTTTCCGTCGACCAATCCATAATGGTTCGTCCATCATTCAAGTCAGACTTGAGTAAGCTTGGAATGAGTTAGATAAACAGAACACCTACAACCAGCCTAGAGCGGCCAAAGAACCATTATTGAACGGTCCAAAGTAGTCGTTCCGTCTTTTCAACCCGTCACAGCGGGGTGACGGTCCGGTTGTTAGCTACGCGTAAGGCAACATTACCGGGATACGAAGCTGAACGGCCTAGTTTCTTCCTCACGGTGACATCGATATAATGTGACATTCGTAGGAGACACCCGCGTGCTAGGAACACCACACCAATAGTGTAGTGCTTTGCTTCATATAGGGAAGCAGGCTCTCGTCACTTGGCTGTTGCTCTGTAATACAACGGTTTGATTGAAACCGAGGCCCACGCTTTACTCGAACGAGACGCATATATATATATATATATATATATATATATATATATATATATACATATAGGCTAGGTCGTTGTAAATTCGTTTAATCTGCTTCGCGTCGATGTCATGTTATGTATCTGTTCACGAGTGAGCCCGTCATCAAATCGAAGTTAATTTCTTGCGAAAGTCGGTGGCCCTTAATCTTCAGATAAAATCAACCTTAGCTTGTCTTAATAAGCTACTCTTTCAAACAACTAGCGCCGGAATCCGCCAACAGCCCACTATCTCATGTTAAATTCAACCATTCCTGCCAGCCGCTTGTGTGTTTTTATTACAATTTCTTGCCACCGGAGCGCCCGGCGATATTTGCCACGGGCCGAATTCGTTGGTCAATTGTAGCACCAGCGTCCAGCGACATCCAGTTCAAACGGCGAGAGCATCTCTGCCGTTCGCGCAAGTGACGCTGCAAGCCGACCCTGTTGTAGGTTTCCATCGAGATGGAAAATGCGTAAAGGCACTTGAGTGCATCGTACCGCGTAATTCTCAACAAAGCGATGGCTACTGGTAGCCGACTGCTGCTGCTTTTACATATGACATATCCCATTAAACTAACTGTCTAGCGAGAAAATTGTACGTACAGACGTCTACAACGCTGTCGAATTGCTCGCCTCACAATGACTGCGAACTGAAGTAGATATGTGACGATATTGTACACGTGCAATGAGAATAACCCGTCCATTGGAGTGTACGCAGGTATAGTTCGAATACATACTCATGTCTAGTCGAACTTGTGCTTATTATATGTAAATAATAACTTGTTCTTTCTTCATTTGCTTTCTGACACAGGTTTGCACAGGCAGGATCGCCACTTCACGTCCCATTGTGGACGCCATCCTCCAATAAGCGTACGACGTACGAGGCAGTATTCGCAGTAACAACTTGAAATTAATGCGAACGGCGTGAATAAAATTGCGTGCTAATAGCTATATATATCATTCGTGAACGATAATTCATAGTTAATCTTGTATTAGTCAGCATATGCGAGCACCTGCCCACTTACTCGTTTCTACCGGTAGCGTAATATGAACTTACGATGATTGCCGCACGAACTCTGATCTAGACGAACCAACAAGGTGCGTTTAATTGAATCGTTCACATTACGCTACGTACGAAACGTGGCCTCGTAGAAACGGCCGCATAAGAAATTATTTATACAATAGCTACAGCCACACGTCTACTGGTACTATAAAGGCCAGCGATTGATAACATGGCCATCTTGTGTATTTGTATAAATAGCAGCGAATTAGTTCTACGCGATTTGTGCGTAAAGCGTCTGTTCGATTTCTGGCCAAGTGTTATTTTAGCCAGTTCGCCCACGAATCAAATGAGGGTAGTCAATGTAGCAATCGGCTTCGCGCAGGTTCGGTTCAACTCAGAATAACATCGTCATACATGGAGCGGGACGTACGCAGCAAATCCGTAATCAATTGACTCCCGCCTGATTGCAATCAGCGATCCGTATCAAAGCGCCGTACGGATCCGTATCTGGGGGACGCCCCGCGACAGCGTTTGTTCATTCTACCGGTTGGGTTCAGGTGTCATCTGCATATGGACACCTCCAGCGATTGTCCAAGAAGGAAAGGATGTATGCTTGTGGTTGTTTTACGTTTGCTTATTGTCTGTGAATAGCCAACATAAAGTCGTGCTGGTTATCGATTGGCCGGAACACAGCAGGAACGCTACGTCACTGGAACACTCATTCTCTGTGGCTGGATATATCTTACGAGTCTAGAAATAGAGTTAATATTGAACTGAGTCGATGATTGACGCATGCCAACAGTAGTCGAGTTGGAACGATAGTACAAAACGGATTCAGCTGTCAGCAAACGGGGTCCACGTGTGCCTGTCGCAGGCAACATTTCATTTCCTCAATTATATATATATGTATATATATATATATAGAACAATTGAAAATGAGCTGTTTGCCGTCCAGTCAAGCATGCCGACCTTATCCTGATCATTGTTTGTGCTGCTGCATACGGATGCGTAGAGTATGACAGGAAGACTCTGCAGGCTGGTATCATAGATTGGTGAAGGAATCTCTAGTCGATTCCAATGGTCGAACTTCTAGTTGTATCCAATGCATACAGGGGTACATGCCGCAGTAGGATATGCTGATAGAGCGATATATGTGAAAAGGTTGATATTCAATATGCTGTCGTTATCTAATCTCTTCAACAGCATAAATGGCCGTGCTGAATTTTGAGCCTGAATCGACATTCGGTGCACGCCAACATTACGCTTACATACCCGTAGCGTGCTCGTGGGTTACGTTCTCATATTTTCATAAGTCTTACGTATCTTCTTTGAGAAAATAGTCACTGGATGTGGCCAGCGGATTTATGTAAACAGAGATATACGTGTGCTTGTGTGTGTGTGTTGTTTTGAAATTCCGATTTACTCCCTTGATGTATCTAGCTCGATTCGACACCAACAAGTAGTCCAAGTACGAAAGCCCAATGAAAAATAATGACAGACAAACCTCCGTATAGAATCGGCCTGTCGATTTTGCTCCATGTATGATTATTATTATTACTATTATATAACAAATGGAATACATGTATTTGTGACTACGCCTGCGGGGGGGCGGGCATATCATTGTAACAGTAGTGGAATAGCATCTTCCTGACTTTGTTGTTTATTTACTGCTATCGAGGGTCGACTGTTGTTGATCCCGACATTCAGTCATTTAGACGACATTCGACGTCCAAATAGAAGACGAGGTCTCGCCAGCGACGCTCGTATCACACACACAGACACACAGACACATCTCGGCGCTTTCTCCCGCTGGGAAGGGATCCAATCGATTGCATTTAAGCGGTGCCACGACTCTGATTTAAAACAGATAGGATGCTATAGAATATGTCGAGCATAGTGTGATCGTATGAAGTGTATTTGAAGCAAGGCGATGACAGTTGTCGAGTCGAACTCGAACACAGCGAGCGTGTCTAATAAATGTTATTGAGGGTTTCAATGATTGATGTACGTCTGACATGACCAGTCGAGTGATGGTGTGACTTACGGCTGGTGGTCAACGTCCACGCAATTATGTATAGATTCACCGCGACCATTACAAGCCACCAACGTCACTAGCATTCGCAGAGAAAGCGAGTGTTGCCACAGTCACAGTGTCAGCTACTCGGTGGCATGCATCATAGCTCGCATACGAGAACAATAAGGCTCTATGTCGGAGAGCAAGGCTGGCGGTGGTTTGTCTACCGAAAAACGAATGTCCGTAAATGTTATACAGTCCACACTCGTAACGCTGATTCGTCAACTACAACTGAAACACCCTGTGAACTCTATGGTATCGCGGGTGGTGGGTAAGTGGGTCGTTTAAGAACGCGATGAAATCTGCATAGTCTAAGATGTTCTCTCTATCGACGCGGGATCGATCTGATTCCAACCTACCACTAGAGGTCCATAGGTCGATTGCCTGATTCCATTGCCATGTTTGTGTCTCATATGATGAAAAATGGCATCGTGCCATACATTATAGTTGATTGTCGAGTACGAGGTGGTGTCAGAGAGGTCGGTCGATTTGACGGTATCTCAGACCGAACAATTCCGAATGAAGTCTTGCTGTTCAAGACACACGTAGATATGCCTAATATGGCGTTCGCATTGAATATGTATATTTACATTTGGTAAGATGACGAATAGTATTGATGTTCATTTCGAGATTATGAGCCACGATTGAGTAGACCCTAATCATGTTTCTAATAGCAAAGATAATTCCTTCTGAAACGTGACAAGATAAACCTATTAAACGTCATTATTAGCAGATTTCGCTGCTGTTCTTGCTGTTCTACTGAGGTTGTCGTATGGCACGCACGGGTAGTTTGTAACCGCAGCCGGAGCAGAGGGTGGAGACCACATCGGTGTCTCATCGTACCCGAGCTACGGGGTGTGGTTTCAAGGTAAGGCTTGCTTTGAAGTGAAGTGTAAGAAATTCTTTCAACGCTATGCAGCTAGTTTTAGGAGCATAATACCTATTAGACTTTCTATCTGTAGAGAGGAGACCCCCCACCCCTCTCTGCCAGAGTTTACGGAGTCGGCCATTGACACATTGGCCGAGACAGTCGACGTCCACACTCCTGAATATCCCGAACACACAGTGCAACCAGAGGTCTTTGCAACGCAGACGGGATTCTGTTTGAGCAACGACAGAGAGGAAGTCGACTATGCCCAAAGCTTCTCCGTATATGAAGCATCACGGTATCGATTGAGCTACTTCTTTTTGAGCTACTAACAACATAGACGGGGCAAACAGTAGCGTTATAGAGCTGCGATCGAGGCGGTTACCTCATCATACTTGGGAAGGCTTTTATACTTTATAGAAGTTTTTGTTTTTTTGTGTTTTTTTCCTGAATTATTTACCATGACCACCCCCCTCTCAAACTGTTGACGATGTTCAACGCAACTAGGGACAGTGACGAAGTCCGGGGACGGTCCATGTAACACTAGCAGAATCAAACGATAACACAACATATAGGTTATATGCCCCAGATAGCGATGACTCCGATCGACTCATGACCTCACGAAATGCGAAGATTAGCTGCAAAACGATCGATGAGTCGCCAAATTCGACATTGTTGACAATGGATACACTGCGAATTAATTTTATTATCTTCGAAAGTTATCCGGTATAGGATGAACGTGTGCCTGTAGCGAAATGCTTCGTAAAAAAGAAAAGATAGAGAACCACTCATAGATTTGGATCCTACCAACCAGTCGCTTTGAACCAACAACTTTGATCTCTATTGACAATTGTAGATGGCAACATCTTCCCGAATTTCCCAAAGTCAACCCATGCTGAGCTTGAGTCAAGCTTCATGTTCGAAGCTCACCGAAAAAAAAAAACAAACGCCCATTCAGAGCTGAACAGCCGCGGGTTCAAAAGACCCACATGGCGGCTAACCAGTCACCACATTATATCGCGTGCGCCACATCGAAACATTGTGCAGATCCAAACTTGAATGGAACCTGCGTTGAGTCACACCCCCCGATACAAGGTTCGGCTTAGTTGGCCGGGTTCTCAGCGGGACAATGTCCGCGGAGGTATAGGTCAGTTTTTCTTTCCATATTTCGCATTGATTTCAGTGCGTGTCATGATCATCCCTTGGTGAGGTGGCGTTCTACTCATCGATTCGCACGAAATCGTATTCCCAAAACGTTGTATTGTTGTTTGCCTATTTCAACAATTTGACCGTGATCATTTAGCTCGATTGTTGCGACACGATCGAAGTGATGACACGCCGGCGTTACTGAGAGTTTCACCGCCAGTGACACCTTGCCGGGCCTCGTCGCGAATCGCCGTAGCGAGTCCACAGGCATAACTAGGCATTACACGGTAGCTTTGCCACTTCGAGAAAGTTCTGACATGAAGTTCGTTGAAATATGGTTTACACATGATGGTGGGAATGAGCAGTCCCGTTTTGAAACGGGCGGTATGCACACGAATGCGGAGTTAATACTATAGGCCTTGAAAATCCCCCAATTCGTCGCTGTAAATCGAATCAATTCGTCATCTGACGCATCTCTTAACGACCAGCAGTCCCCATATTAAAGTTATAGGAGTATGATATATACATATATATATATATATATATGTACATATTTCATGACACACAGTTATTGTTATTATTGTTATGTGTAAGTTACAGAAATCTCATGTGCCTCTATCCATTCAGCGTAACGTGATATAATGACTGTGAAGAAAGGCCTGCTAACCAGAAAGTCTATCCAATCTCCATTAATTGCACTAATAGTCCAGCGTGTGCATATACTTCGCTACATCCAGAAGCGATTATACTTTGTGCCATTGAGTGTGGGTGCTCGAAAACCACGAAGTGTTTCCTAACTCTGTTTCGAAAGGGCAAACTTGATATTATAAATAGATGCATGAACATAAGTTTATGCATCGTCAACATGAGCCACAGGTGAATCTCCGCGTAGCAACCTCAATAACAGCTGTAATGACTCGGCGATTTCCAGTCGAAATTTCTGAATAGCACCGACGTCAATCACACGATTTCCCGTTGCCCAACCCGATGCCAGAGCTGTCGAAACAATTCTACTCCGAACAGCATAGTCGTGAGGCTAATCTCACCGTCTAAATATTATAGTGTCATTTAGCAGCAACCGGCGAATTCCCATTTCGGGTTCGTACTCTTCTGCTATTGCGAGAAAATCGAACACGCGACGTTTGAACGCAGAAAACAACGTGTCAAGTGACTTAGGTAGTACTGTCAAGACCACCTTTAAAATAGTCACTGCTGAAGCTGGACAGGGCGATTTCCAGAAAATACGTAACTTCCTGTTTTCATTTTTAATGCAATCCGACTCTCAACGTCTCGCGAAAGACAATTTGCGATGTTGAAGCACACACCATTAAAGGGATAGGAATGATGTCAAAAAAGTGAGAACATCAAATAAAGTCGTGAGCGGAATGTTTTATAGTATTTGATTCATTGGGGAGCCTTTGCCGCACAGGGCCTTAACATAAGGGTCCGTCACATAGCGGCACTGAAAACTAACTGGTGATATTGCTACTTGAGACTATGACAGACGATGTGGGCTATTTCAACGAGTGGCAAACTCTCGGACCTCTTCGTTACAGACACCTCAAAATGTCTACGTGGGTGTCCATCCAGCGAGGTCCAGCAACGGCTGAAATATTAACAGCCGACTTGCTTGTGCCCCCGTGACCGCCGGTGGTCTCATGGGTTCATGACCCTCTCGATTCATAGAGCTGTTTCTAGTTAACTCTTTCTCCCTCCCTCTCTCTCTCTCTCTCTCTCTCTCCTGGTGAAATTTGCAGCTTAGGATGGGCGAATTAATGAGTTCTTCATGATTAGGCGATTCACACGTGGCCATCTCAGCATGACGTCAGGGCGCAGGAAACCCTTCCAATTCGAAACAGTTACAGTCCACTGATGATATCTGACTTAACCGATTTCCAAGATTCGCATAGTAGCCGGATGATAATTATAGCATTCATATGCCAATCTCTCACTGCGATTACGGGGTGAGATGTTGAGTATTTACAGACATATCTTTTACTTGACTCTCAGCTGTGCCTCGACGTCACAGGCCTCGAAAATACCTTTATGTGCAGCAATGTATAGCTTCGCGATAGAGTCACAGCAAGATATGCTACTACTGGGACAACTAGACGAATCGTAACAGAAAGAGCCAACCATGAAAATTACAGCGTTGAGCATGAGGTTTCCACCACCTTAGCGAAATACTTCGATGAAAAACCGCGATTTTTCTCTTCGCTTCAGCACCCCCAGTGTGATATCGGGATTAAGCAATATGAATATACAGCGTACTCAGACGACTGCATCACACTGTTAGCGGTTCAGACTCTGATCGACCTGATCACTTTCGTTTTGGAACGAGTTTACCACACTGGGCTTATCAGCACCACGACGAGGCTTATCTCACCATTGCACGCTCAGTGCTGGGGCAGCGCTCTACTCTTACGTTGGAGGTATCATCAGAATTCGCTTTGACTCTCTCCAGAGCCTGTGAACAGGGAGGGACGAGAGTGGCTGCTGCTATTTCACGAGTTTGCCTTTGTTGATAAATCGGATGACGACGAGGAGAGTGTCTGATGTCTGCCATTCGGGGTAAATGTTGGTAGAGATGACAGCAGTTGCACGCTCTTTCAAATAGGCCCACCATAAAATAAAGCACTGGGATCTACGTTCATCTCGGTCTCTCTGCGCTTAGATCAAGATCTAATCATGGACTTTGTATAATCTTAGATTTCGAATTGAGTTCGAGATGCCACAGCACACGCACCCGTAGTGTTACACATAGTTAGCGTTAGTAAACAGCGCTTGAACTCTGGCTAGCTCTTCTATATCCCAAGCTTTGATAGATTGGCCACGAACATCTCCCGGAGGCAGATCTACCTTGGAAAGACTTCACATGCAATCACTGTTTTCAGCCCTTCTGAATCACGAATCTATGCTGAATTCGCAATTTTGCGATGATGGAGCTAACTTTCGATCGGTAGAAAAAAAACAACCCAGCGAATCTCACCTCGATTCCCGTGGGACGTATTGGCTGGTCAGCACCTTTGATTCAGACGTCGTCATTTATAATAACGAACGAGCTCAATCGAACAAGCAGAGAATCATCTGCTCATACTTTTTTACTCAACATTGAAGTGGCAGCTATCGTCTACGCCGAAACGTCATCAACCAGTGCCGTTCTCAACTGAACAACTCGTCCCCTCCCTTAGATGTCAGCAACATATCAACCCTACGACCCAGTTCTGAACGGGGGGTCGGTCGGTCGAACTTCATCCGTCGGCCTCATTCGTCAAACATATAGCCCAGCGATTGCACCAGTGACCACACGGTCGGGTGTCGACACTATCGCACTCGCACCTGCACTGAAACACCTCAATCGAACTCCTCGAACCTCGCTGTGTGACTCGATGGGTTGCGTTCGGCAAAGTTTGCTCCGCTAGCTGGTGCAAACGGCGGGCTTTCTTTTTTGACACTCGACCGATTTGAGGGGCACTTGAAGCGCGACCTTCAACCAGTCCCTCGTTCTAGCAAAAGCTGACTCGCTCGCTGGGGCTTCTCATATCCGACATTTCGCCCCCAGGTACAAGCAAACGAGGCCGGGCGAGCCCACAGCCAACAAACCGCTTCAATGAGATGTCGCACTTCGAGCGGCAAAAATCAAGCCAGTCGCCGACCTTGCAACAGACATGAGGGTATGTCACTTCAGCGGCCACGTCCATTCATCGCTATTTTTATCTCATCAGTTAACCAATCGTATTGAATCTCTCCTAGGAAATGCTCAACCTTGCCACAAACAGACATTAATGCTCGTCCAAGTCCGATTAGATACGATATCGCCAACGACAAATCGGCACGTGTAGGTAGGTGTTTATCTGTACGGCCTCCAATCATCACACCGCACTCCACCGTCTCGAATAGGGATACAACAACTCCAACTACTGCGGCTGATACTGCTACATGATACAATAAACACGTCTAACACTCAACATCAACATCACGTTCGCTGCAAACGCGGATAAGAAACATGCATGTTCAACTTACAGCTGATGGGCGCATGACGACGACGACTTTGACGATAGTTCTGAGGGTCCACCTGTGACTGGTAGCGCTCCGAATGTGAGTAGGCGCTCGTCTCACTGCCGGGCTGCCGCTGCCTACTACACTATAAATATTTGCAGAACTCCGATCAGCTGTAGCAGGGGCAGCTTGACGAAAGATGGCGCCACATGAGTCGCGATCGCCTTTTACTTGTTGATCCTGGGCTTCTTTCTCTCAGCACTGGCTTCGTACGCTCGTTCGTCCCCAGCAGCTGTCCGTTGTCTCTGCTATGGGATGATCGCAGACTGCGAGAGAGAGAGAGACCGAGAGAGAGACACAGCTGATCAAGCAGCAACAATATCGAACGTACACTTGCTGGTGGATTGGCAAATCTCGGAGGCGTCCGCGCCGCACACAGTCGAAACGACTTCACTGAACGTCAACGATTTACAGAGAAGAGTTAAGAAGAAGCCTTCAGTGGCTGGCGGCTGCTCGTCACCATTCGACTGCGAATGTCGGGTTCGACAGCAGTCGTCGCTGCTTGGGCTCACCACCGTGCTAGTTACCCTATTGGACGCGACACGATTGGATCGTGCTGGTGGCCGCAGGTCGACAGCAATGGTCGTATGTATCCGCAGTGGTGGTTGTGCTAGTGCTGCTACTGCTGCTGCTGCTGTCGTCGCTTTCGGTAGTGGAGCGATGCCGGCAAACGGTAGCCAGGGAGCGGCGGCTCTGGCGAGTGGAAGCGAAACGCACAATGAACAGAGCGATGGTGACCCTCCTTTCTGTGCTAGCGGACAGTAGCAACCTGGTGTAGTCGTGTCATCGAAACAGCAGAAGCAGCCACTGCTGAACGTTGGCAGCGATCGCGACGCGGGCGGTGATGGGGCTAAGAGACACAGCGCCGCGTTGACGCTTCGCTGATGGTCAATCAGTGACCGAGTCCGGTGCCCCTCCATAGGAGAGGGCAGCAATGCGGCGTGTGGCCGCGGGTATGTCGATCTGTCTCGGCTAAGTGTGGCGCTGTTCGTATTAACCAGTGAAAGAGGGAAAGGATCAAAGGACCTTCTCGATTTTTGAGACGATTCTTGTGTCTGGCTCGTTTTTTTGTTGTTACTCTGCGCGGGGCGCAAGCGAAGACTGCGCATGCCTGTGCAGATGAGAGATATATATAGGGATATGTTGACAACGGGGGAGTAGATTGCCAGGATTAGATTAATGGTAAATGCCGGGAGCCAGTGTTCGACGAGAGAGAGAGAGAGAGAGAGAGATAGAATTTGGTGAGCAATGCCGAGATCCAGGTTTTTATTCAGGTCAGATTGACTAATGAGTAATTTGTTCTGAATGGGTTGTAGCGCAGGTGAAAGGTCACTAGTAGCATCAGCATGAACAACTGACTAATAACGTACGAGAAAAAAGTATCTGACCAGAAACTACAGGGCAGACTCTTTGGGGAAAGCAGCCCGGGAGGCAGTTGATGAAAGATTCACTGTTATGACTAAGCTGGTCACGGCGAAGGTAGTCGCTATGTAACGCAACGTTGATTCGACAGCAGGTGCCGGCTGAACTCGGTGAGACTGTGGAGGCATTCGGGATTCGCATTCATCTAGATAATGCTCGTCTTCTTAGAAGTTCAACTCACGACAACAGGCCTTGGACA
Source organism: Stratiolaelaps scimitus (assembly GCA_019614645.1). Taxonomy (NCBI): domain Eukaryota; kingdom Metazoa; phylum Arthropoda; class Arachnida; order Mesostigmata; family Laelapidae; genus Stratiolaelaps; species Stratiolaelaps scimitus. The sequence continues at coordinate 3,407,745 of JABWDB010000026.1, forward strand.
CGATCAGTTACGAAACTCATGAGGACGTGGTGCCAATTTTCACAACCTCAGCGACGGACTATCGGTGGCCAGAAAGCTCTGTATATTATGATCATATGCGATATATCTTTAAATTTCGTTTCGTCTGTTCTCCTCTCTCTCTGCTTCACTCGTTGTGAACAAGTATCAATGATTGGTAAGAAAAATAGCGATTACCAAGAAATGTTTCTGTCGAGTTTAATTCCGTCAAACGAGGAACTCCGTCAGCGTGAAATGAACGCTGGGCGCACAATAGCTCTCCGAGGAGGACAACAATCCTACAGCTTAAATGAGGGGTACTCCTCAGTCGCGAACATGGACAGGCATCTCGAGAAGCGCTCAAATTTGCCCAGCGAGATGCCTGTCCATGTTTCCGGCTGGAATCCTGCTATCATTTTATGTGGGTATCACTATCGCTGGTATTCCGAAGTCGGACGAACTTCCGAATCTATTCACTTTAGCTATTATTATTATTATTATTGTTAGCTGTGATGTAATGTAAAAAATGCCGGAAGCGCTGTTACACGAGCCCCGTGTGTGTGTAGGGGCTTTGTTTCGATCTGAATTTTGTGCAGCTGGTGGAGTTCGATTCCGCGCTGTGCCCTTTGCCTGATTTTCGACGAACTCCGGGCTATCTCTTATTAGAGTAAGATTTCGCTTCGTTTCATAGCTCATAATGAGGGTTTCGACGTTTATTTTTGCTTATTAACATCGAGCAGCGAAACAGCGGCGTGCTATCGTCGGAGTTTATGGGTACCAGAGTGAATGGATAGATGTTCTACATAACGTGAGCAACTATTGCGACACTCATTTTTAAAAGTGTTGTTGACTCGATGCGATCTTGTGTGCTACAGACAAACCGATTCGATATGAATTCGAACAACTCAATTTCACCGTAGCAATGTCATCCAGTTCAACTGGGACCTCATAAGTTCTTAGCAGCAGGATTCACTTACACCGGCGTTGTTGATCGTACTGGGTTCACTGCTTAACAACGTGTGATGGTTGCATAACTGTATGAACCATTTTGAAAACCAGAATCTGACAATAGGCGTTCCCGTAATATTCCAGTGGGTGAACTGGCTTCGTGTCGCAGGGTGACGAGATAACTAGAACGGGATACGTGCCACTGAACAGCAGAGCTTGTTCTGAACTACAGTTTAGGTTTGATTGAGGGTAGCCTAACAAACGTCAGAATCGAGCAAATCAGACGACGTGTCTGGTCGCTCTAATAGTTCTACCTAGTAAACAGGGATCAACCACTCAAATATAATATGGGCGAACCGGGCAACATAGCAAAACGCTTCCATAAACAATAGCACGTATTGCCTAATCAAAAAAGGTGGTGTTTGGGTCAACTAAAGGGCTTCTTCTTATGATAGAAATTCGACAGCGCCATGGACATTTGGGCTGTATATATCAGAGGAGTTATAATGACAACCTACGAACAACAAGATGTTTTCTAACACGAATCTTAGCATCACTAGCTACAGCTCCACCTTTGGTTTTGGACGAATTACATGAAATTATGTAATCATACCCCATAATTATACCTCTTTCCTCCCTTGCCTTCGAAACCCCACGGCGGTCACGGCTCCCTCACTGATCCGCGCACCCCGGGGGTCCTTCCTTCCGCAGAGCCTTTTTCTCGCTGTGATTCAGAGAGGCAATGCCATCGCCTCCCTCGGGGGTAACAGCCATGACGCCCTCGGCCTGACACCCAGCTGTCCCGAACTGCTTCTCTAATTATTGTATATTTTGAGACGCACAATAATAATCTATATCCGATATAGAAAATCAAACAACCGCTAATATGTACAGACCACATGAAAGATTCCCTTTGAAGTCAACATTATCGGGTAGGTGCTCCATTATGATCACTTATTCCCACGCTTGTCCTATAACTGTTGGTATCTCCTCGATAGTAATAATCTTACTTGCACTAGGGACGAAATCTCTAGCGAAGATTGCACTCATCTATTCCACGACATGAGATGAAGCCAATTTGTCGCAGTCGGTCTGTTCAGAAGAGGTATGTCAGCATCCTGACCCAACGGTTTTATTCCAGCGTTGGTCTGCATTGGATGAGTCCGAGGGTGTCTCAAGGGTATGTTCTGCCGTTGCGGGCGAGCCCAGTTGCTTAGGGTACGCCACACACACACACTCGCCTCGATGATGCGTACCGAGAGAAATGAAACTTTCAGGCAAGCCTCCCAAAAAAATTACGACCTTTGCCATTGAGATATAGCACCGGGCCATCCCGGGACTATTCATTACTAGTAGCCCATGCTACTGACCCTGTTTCAGAAACGTGCAATGGTCGTATTGTGCCGATTCTGCGGGCTATTTCTCGATTCGGGAAGCTTATATCTTTTCAAGCAGTGATCGGAAGCAACTCGCTCGGAGCAACAATTGTTATTAATATAATAGTTAGCAAAGACAACAGCAGAACGCTCATTTGCACGCAGGGAGCGACTTCTAGGCGAAGATAGACACGTCGGATCGCAGCGAACAACGCGTCTAATCGAACAACATATTGAAATAGCTGGTCTAAGTAAATTTTCCAGGCAACACTCTCAGCCAACATTTTTAACGTTCGCGTGTTGCCTTAGCTTGCTGCGTCTCTCCGTACAGGAACGAGTGGGATTGTTTAGAAGACAACAAATATCGGATGACATCGAACGATCTCAAATGTCTGTTCAACTTTTGGCTTTCTCGAGAAGCATTCGATCGCGCTGCGGTTGAACGACCGGATGTTTGAACAAAAATAAAGCTCTACGATGTTGTATGCCTTTTCAACCATGCCAATACATATCGTTCGTAGCTGACTAACCTTATGAAACTCCTATTTTTACCATCTACCAGCCGTTTTCAACAAAATACACAATATATTGTTACGAACAATATTATTAAAAATAAACACCGGGACAAGTGTTCTCGTCTAACGAGTTGTATTATGATTGGAGGAGCTGGCCACGCAACAGAGCGATCCATGAGATGTTTGAAAAGGATTTTGATGTCAAACGAACGAAATGTTGTTCGGGATGATACAGCGGCAGAGCCGAATAATATTTTCCGGGTTATAGTCAAATGGATGCTAATGACCTGTACAGATTCCACTTTCATAAATCGTGGGAGGATCACCCGCGTTCAGGACTCAGTTGCTGGCCTCAGTGCTTACGTTTGTTTGAGGACTCGACGACTTGAAACACTCATTCAATTTCTTCACTGCTTTTTGTCCTTTTCGAGCTTCACTTTGATGACCTACCGTTTCCCCTATGGCAATTTGTCCTATTTTTTATTAAACTTCGCACACCGATCCCGTACACTTCCCGCGGACAGGGCCTGCCGGCCTAAGAACTTGACCAATTTTTTCTGATTCAATTTTTCTTAATTACTGGAGACGGTTTTTTTTCATATGGTGACTTTGCTCGAATCACCTAATAGAAAATCAAAGACAACCGTAATATGAAAGCACAAAAATTGGCCAGGGCGTGCGAGATGATATACACACATAGGCGAAAAAAAAATATATATATATATCATATATATAATTAGGGGAGGAAATATGTGTTGTCCGGTTTTTGTATACTAATTAAAACGTTTATAAGACGACTTGTACTTTTTATTAAAGGTAGTCTCCTTCGTCTTCTACACACTTCGCCCACTGATTGGATAGATCAACAATTCCCTTCTCGTAAAAGCTTTCTCGTGGCTGGGTCGCCAAAACGGTGTTAATGATGTTTTCTACCTCCACCTCTGAAGTGAAAATTTTGCCTGTGACGCTGTTTTGCAAATTCAGGAAAAGATGATAGTCTGATGGCGCGAGGTCAGGAGAATGTGGTGGGTGGAATAATACTTCTCAATTTAACCTCTTAATGGTGTCTAAGGTAGTTCGCGCGATGTCTTATCGTGCTGGAATATGACTCCGTGCCTTTTGACGAGGCTGGGTTGCTTTTCGTTTCATTATCGTGTTGGACCCACTTCTCGTCACAGGTAGCAATACTTTTCAAAAAATTACACTTGGAGTGACGTTGTAGTAGAGAGAAGCATGCCGTCGGATGGCGGATCCTCTGATCAAGCGTCAGAGCATCCGAGATCCACTTCCCGATCTTGTAGATCCGTCCCATCTTTTGCAAATGATTTCTAATGGCATGGTCGCTGAAACCCAGTTTTTCAGCTAACATTACACTACTCATCCGAGGATTTTCCTCTAATTCTGATCGGAGAAGGTTCTCATCTACCTCAACAGGTCTGCTTGACTTAGGAGCGTCTTTCAAGTTAAAATCCCCAGCTCTAAACTTCTTGAACCACAGACCTTAACAGACACACAGGTTGGCCCAAAAGCTTCACATAACTCGGCAGCCGTATCCACCGAGGAATGTCTAAGTTTAAACTTAAAAATAAGAAAAATGCGCGCAAATTTGCACTGGATATTTCCATGGTTTTCATGGTACAAACTAAATATTTTGGCAGGCGAACCGAACGAGTTTCCCCTTCCGTGAATTTAAGAGAGATCCAGCAACAACAATAATTCATGATCTTTTCAATCAAGCTGATCTTTCTCTCTCTCTATCTCTCTCTCTCTCTCTCTCTAGCCGAAACCGGACAACACATATTTCCACCTTTAATATATATATATATATATATATATATATACTGAGAGACGCATATGCTGATAGTAACATCATGCTGAATGTCATCGATGTTACAATTCGTTATTACTACACACAATTTTCTCCCTAATCGATTTGTAATACATCTACAGTATCGCTTTGTATACAGTGATAATATCGTCACATAGACACAGGCGCTTTTACACAATGGAACTTTGTCATTGATGTATTTTTCCCTTATGCCCGTATGCCTCCCCCCAACGCTGCGCTTGTCCCAGTATCTTCGTATCGCAATGGTACGATTTCTTCTCGTATGATTTTTTGCTGTCCGTGCACCTGAACTGTCTCGTAGGCGTTAATCTAATCGTTCATAATTTCGTGGAAAATACGAATTGCGTTAGTTGGCAAGACGTCTTTAACGTCCTAACGTCCACGACGTTAGCCCCGGATCTAACATAGTCCATATCTATGTATGTATATATGCGAATCTCTCGATGAACGAGATAGACGCTTATAATGTCGAATAGAAGCATTCGATATCAAAAACCCCTGTGACGAACGGATGAGTGGTTCGTCAGATTATGATAATATGAAAGGCGGAGAACATGCTTATTTACTGTAGAGCATGTTTGTTCCTCACACGAATGTGAACATTACTACAGATTGAATGTGTATTATACTGTTATTAATAACTGATATAATAAATTGAACATGGCGCGCTAGAGGTCAGGACGGTCGGGTGGCTTCCTCAGGGCAGATGCACAGACGTCAAAAGCACTTCGTTTCCGCCACCCAGTCAGTACACATCTCTCGACAGTCAGTGCGCCATCTTGTGGACACCTGAGTGTCTTCAAATATCCTCGACCGACCCGACTCTCTCTGCGCTATCCCATCGTCCCAACAAGTCCGAGTGTCTTTCCTTTATTATCCAAGGGTAGTGGGCTCAGTAAGGGCCGCGTCATCACAGCCCCGTCTCGATGTTGACTAGGAGAAGAGTTGAGATGTGACATACGCATCGAGCTTGGACCCGCAATTTCGATACGCTATCGATATTTTCGATCAGGTCTCTCCACCCATGGTGTGGCATGGTTCGATTTTTTGACGTCATAACAACGGGGTGAATGAGCCTTGCTTCGGTATAGCTGGCGACAGGATAGCTAGCGTGCTTTAAAATATATAATGTAATATACAGTACCTTATTGAATTTAATCACAATCATGCTGAGTACGTATGTGTCACGGCTGTGCTTGAAGGCGTCTTCTTTTCAAAGATATATGCTTGTGAAGTTTACTTAATATATTTATATATATATATATATATATATATATATATAAATATATGGTCTGGTGTGAAAATAACGGTGCTCATACTCACACCTAATGACCTTGCATACTTAATGAGGGTGACAAGCAATGTAGTGTGTATTTGCTGAATTGAATACGAGTACACACATCTATTATTCAAATGCATAGCGGTCTTGTTTTCCACTAGGTACACAGGATCTAATCGATTTTATTTACTAGTGCCTTACAATATCAATAAACGAGGTAGGTTAAGCGTCTGACTTATTCATTTGCAAGCCCACCAGCAAATCAGTCAAATAGCCTCTCGCTAGTCCGCCATGTAAAGCATTGGACTGGTCGTTCGTTGGCACCCCTTCGCGCGAAGCCTTCGACACGAGATTCGGCGTCAACTAGTGATCGCACAGGAAACTACGGTTTATGTGTGACAAGGTGGAAAAACGTTGCGGTCGCCTTCATTTTCAGTTACTTTCCGCAGTTTCAAGAAAGAGCTAAAAACATTAGCTCGTCGTCTTGCCGACTTTTGGCTCCACAAATCAAGTGCGCTGCTCTTTGTGGCAAACTAAATAGAATAGCTAAATACATACAATTTCAAATTGAGGTTTATTGTCAGAACTGCGATTCCTACAAACACTAAGCATACGATGATATTAGGCCAATATATATTATACGTATTATACGTTCAGCGTCTTTTATGCACTTGATTTGCAAATAGGTCAATATATACAATATTATTGCATCTTATTTTCCTTCCCCTCAAAGGAGTAATTTCCCTTTAAAATCTACCTATCAACAAAATCGTTTAGTGATACGTATTAACAGACAAATCATCATATACATCATATCTTTCCCTCGCTCACACCCAGACAACATTCAGCTGTGAGAGTTCGGATCGCAGGGAGCACAAGAGGTTATTGGCACCAATAGCGGCTTCAAGCATCAAGCGGTGTCGCCATCTGGCGGTCAGACCCACCCCGTCACGTTCCACCTCATACCCCCACGGCTTCATGCCCCACTTCCGCAACCCCCGGCGGCGGCAGTGGCGGCCAGAGCCCATAGTAGCTGCATAGTCCAGATCGCTGTAGCTTCGATTCCTTTCGCTCCGTCGACAGCGACCGGAGTCACCCTCCTGCCTGTCGTCATCCATCGATGCGAACCCCGCGGAGGCCCGAGGCGGGACGCCGAGTTCGCTGCAGAGGGCCCTGCAGAGCGGCTCTGCCGAGCATCTCTACACTGCACTACTTTGAAGTTCCACCCTAGCTACCAACAGCTGTGATCGTGGCAGCTCGCGTACAATTGGGGGTGCGCTGATGGCGGCCAACAGCTATATACTATTCTACTAGCAACGCCATTCGCTGGCAGCGGGACCAACTAACGAACCACCCACCCCGGACTAGGCCTACCCACGGCAGGACCGGACCTATGGAAAGGCCTCACCCCGGGCCTACTCATACTTACTCTGAGGCAATCAGCCTCAGCTGCAGCCAGACGCTACCACAGTGCGGTATCTCACATACACACACACACTGTATGGTGTTGACTGTCACATTGCTAGCTGCCCGTCTCTAACGAAAAACAACTGTGAGCTTTTTGCGATTGATCAACAGGCAAATATGTATATAATTTATTATTTTTATTATTATTATCATTATTATTATTATTTGCATAATCGAGTGTGAGATTGCTCGAGCAGATGATCACGGCAGAGGAACACACAGTATATAATATTCTACTTGGACAGTGAAAAACCATACCTGCACTGATATACTTATATTCACTGAGAAGGTATGCTTTTGTAGATGGCGTTGTTTGTACACAAAATGTTCGGTTTATATTACATTCGGGAGAACATGTGTGATGAAATTTCATAGAACCAATTTATTACAATATACAAGCGTTACAGCAACGACCACGTATATGTATATGCATTATATACAGACGTAGAAATATAGACAAATATAGACAGAGAAGGTGAGAGCGAGAGAGAGAAAGAAATAAAAAACAAGGCCAGTCTGTCGGTTGTAACTCGTGTTCTAGCTGTATTTCCTTTTAGAAGATTTATACCCTCGTATATATATATATATATATATATATATATATGCAGAGGAGGGAGCTTGTCCGGTTAGTGATATTGACATGGTCCGTCTTCTCCTCGAAGCGATGGCAGGCGCAAGACGGGCCAGCGTCCATCTTGCTGAGATGCGATGATCCTGTTCGTACGACGATGCTGTTGCTTCCATTGAGTTTCGGTGAGTGCCGTTGAGATGCTGTCGTCGCAGTGGACTGACGGAGATGACTGTCAGGCTGCTGAGATGAGATTTGAGGCGGGCGATCTTGTCTTATCGAGCTTGATGCTGGGGATGGCTGTGGATGATGACGATGACGTCGACGAGAATGTCCAGGTGATGTCAATTCGCGCGCGTTTGCGGATGGTGATGCCTTTTAGCCGGAATCGAGTTAGAGCCGGATCTGGAACTGTCGTCGTTTGGCTTGTTCTGACGCCTTTGGGATTCGTGGGGATGGAGGTGTAGGGTCGCTGTCGGGGGCGGCGTTATCATTTGCACTCCATGAGATGCCTGGAGCTTCGCAGACCAGAGCACCTGATGAAGTACAATAGACACACACCCAAGACCCAGGAGTCGCCCTTCCCTGAAGCGGCCCATTACGGCCCTATACGTCCAAACTTGGCCGCGGACTTGGCGTGCCTCTCTGGCCGACGTAATCACAACGGCTGCCGGACCGATACGTTCCGGGCTGTTGGGTTGCGTGACCGCGAGACGGTAGCGTTTCGCGACCCAGCGACCCCGGGTGACCTTCAACGTCGCCAACGGGTGCCAGGTTGCTGGACGTCATACTTACCAAGCTGAGCGGCAGGGTTAGGGCAATGAGCTTTGCCGAGACTCCCGCCGACGCGTAAATAACTGCTCGAGCAGCAGTAACGCTGACGATGGTCCAGAGGCACCCGCGCGCTACTTCAGGTACCTGACTATGCGTGAGATGAAGCCACAAGCACCTGCTGTAGCACGGGGCGCAACTGGAGGTTTCGGTAACAAACCGACAAATCGGCGGGCTCAGTTCATTTATTGAGAGAGGATCCAGAGCCAAGGCTGTTGCTAGGCCGTTGTCTGTTGTCGCTGCCGTCGACGCTGTGGTGGTTGGCGACGCTGGGACACCACTTCGTATGTTGTTCTGGTCACAGAAGGAAGACCTTCTGATCATACTTACCTCTGAGGCGGCGATTACTGAATACTCACCTGGTGCCGTTGTACATGGCACTGGCCTTAGCCAGTGGGAACGCTAGCCGAGCTCGAGAGCCCGGGAAGAAGCAACGCCCAGCGAAACATTGAGCTGAGCTAGGCTAAGCTCCAGAGAGCCAAACGATAGCTACGCTGCAGTGCAGCAGCAGCAGGACTTTAGCAGCAGTGTAACGTTCGCTCCGGAGGCCCGGGGGCAAATGAAAGTGGAGGGCGGTGGTAGGCCCTCAAGTAGGTCCACGTTCGCCCTTTCGCCTCACAAGAGACTAGAGTCAAGACCCCCGAAGGTTGAGGCCTGGACGAGGCCTGAGTGGAGCGGTGCCGCTGTGACCCTTTCCCTCTTGCGCTACCCGGAGATGCCGAGAGGGTTGGGTCGGGGGGGGGGGGGGGGCTTGGGTGTTTGGGGAGTTGTTGGCGCATGCGCCATTTTCCTGGCAGCCTCCTCGTTCGCCCCTGCTCTGTCCCGAGAGGGAGGAGATGGCAGTCCGTGCGATGAGGCGAAGCCCCCGAAGAGGCGCGCGCGTAGCTTGAGCGAAATCAAACCCTCAGCGCGAATAAGGGCAACAGCCATTGCATGGCGCTATCAGATATAGGGAAATATACTTGGAGCTACCGTAGAGGTTGTACATTTTGAAAGTAAAACAAAATAATAATAATAATGATAATAAATACGAGTTATATGATGATTGGAGCTGATAGCAAGGGAAGAGAACTCTTGAAATTCTAGGTGGGAACTCATGAAACGGGCTGAGACTACCTTGGCCTAGGCTTGGGAGGAATAAAAAGAGAAAGAATGAACAAGCCTCTATTTGTCTGCTTGATTTGGTGTACGTTTGTCGAATCGGGGCTTGGTAACGCTACTGCTACTGGGACAGGTTGCAACTCACCTCGGATTTCGCCGATTTCTTCATCGCAGACGACGACGACGCCTCCTCTTCCGCGGGAGAGTAAACTAACCAGTTGGGGGTGGGGGGGCTTACTGTTTATCTGAAGTGGTCTCAACTTGTCGGACTGAGGGCGGGCGTCAAGCGCGTCCGAGGATACAAGACGCAGAGGTTCAGCATTGAAGAACCGTGACAGACGAACCTCGGAACAGCTCGGTCTCTCCTCCGATATGAAGAGGACGCTTCCTAACGCTTCCTTCGAGCAGATGTGTGCGCTTCGAGCGCACCGCCGAAGTCGTTTTCAGCTGGCTCTTAGGCGGTTAGGCTCAGCTAACAAAGAAGGCACTGACTAGAACCAGCTTGCTGGGTGGCTCCAATGGCAGCAGCAGTAGCAAGTGTAAGGAAACTAGACGAACGGAGGCTGCTCTGCAGCTGACCCCGTAACGAGGTGACGTGAACGCGTCAGCGGTGCGCTGCGGGACACACACTGTGCGCGCCGCGCCAATAGAGCAACTGTGCACTCTACGGCTGGCTGGACGAACTGGGGCGGCAGTCCACCGGGCTAGCGGTTTATCAAGCCTCCGTGGGGCATGCGCCGAGATGGCACCCGTGGCTAGCGCCCCCTACAATGCTGCAGAGTGATGGCAGGGCCCTAGTAAAGGGACGCTGTGCTGGTGACGGCCTCTCGCTTCTCTGCGACATCTGGGCCTGGCCAGGCCACTGGGGCCCCGATTGCCGGCAGCACAACGTCCCCCAGACACTGTTTCCAGGCCCGCTCACGGGCGCTCGCCTCGGGAACGAGAAGAGCAGGGAATGTGTGCGCTTCTCTCCGGGTTTATGTATGTATATATGTTCGTGTGTGCGTGTGTGTGTGTGTTTGAGAGCGCGTATGTCGGTAGCTGTGAGTGTGCGTTGTTCAGCGTCGACCAGCGGCTCCGTTCGTCCCGTGGCCGCTAGAGACGACGACCACGACGACGCCGACGATGGCGATGGCAATGGCGGTCGAGTGATGCAACTTAACCCGCCGCCATAGCTACAGCAAGCACCATGACTACCAACTGCCACCTCCGCGAACTATCCAGCTAGCCAGCCACGACCAGAAACCAGCAGCATGCAGGCGCAGCATGCAGACGAACGAAATCGGCAACGGCCCTTATTCCGAAGTCGGACAGAGCATCACCGTGGGATGGTTTCACGAGCGTGTTAGGGCAAGGCGAGCGACAAATGGTCGCGCGAGCGATCCAATGATCCCGCTGACTGGCATAGCAGCTTTGGCGACAGCAGGCCCAGGCGTTCAGGCCCCACCGGGCCTGATCGGGTGACTCAGCTGGTGGCGACTGCGCCAACAGCAACAGCGATAGACAAGCCCCATTTTAGGTCGTGTAGTCGGCCTATCACTGTATATACGCACGCACGCACATAACTAGACATAATAGACACAAATATTAGGCCATCAGCGGAACTGATCGTTTCGGCGTACGACAACCGCGGACAGTCCCGGTCCGACGGGCTCCTTAGTTGTCACAGCAGTGGCAGCAACAAGGTTTCCTGAACCTGCCAGCTGTATATTGGGGTTGCAGCATGGTTCAATGCAAACATGCGCACTGTCGCCGCTGGGAACCAACTGATCGGATGATACCAGCAAGTCCCAGCGTCAAAATGCTCCACCTTCTCTTCGGTAGAGGTGTGGACACTTGTCGGAGTCGGTAGCGGCTAAAAGTTCAAGAAGATGAGAGAACATGAGAGAAAACCGGGGAAGCCACTATTGATTGTTGCCGAGCAAGGGGACTTACCAGGATCGACTCCCCTCACCCGAGTGGCCACCGCTCGTGAGCGCGCTGGTGGCTGCGGCTTCATCATTGAAAATATCGACATATGTCAGTTTTCATTCGCCGACGATAGATTCCCACATTGGTTTTACGTAACTGAATACGCCGTCCCTGTTCGGCCCACCGGATCAACCGGATTTGGCCTTGCCTGAAACCTGACCTACTGAATGATGTTCGTAAGTCAATCGGTGACTTGAGCCCATCCATCTGATAATTAGCAGTTTTTACGCCGGAGAACGCAACTGCAAATCGAAATACGCGAGGTACGCGTCGGCTCCGCTGCCCGTACGACGTCAATAACCTATAACTGCGCGTCAACTGACGCAGTCCGGCGCCCTATCCCGCCTAGAGTGCGTATCCCTTATGTACGTCTTCCCGTCGATCCATGCGGCTGGTTGGCCACGATACGTCGTCATCAGGCGCTGTTCCTTGACGTAGCGGCCTCGTCGCGACACCGATTTACGTGTGGCAACGTCTATTATTATGTCTAAAGCGTATTGACGACTGCTGTGTTGCCACCTGGCGCTATTGTCCCTGTTGCGAAATCCTCTCAACCTTCACCATATGCATGTTGTGCTTCAATGGGATTGAGGTTGCGCTCCACGCAGCGGCCGGCGAAGGGTTGTGGAAGCCAAGAATCATCTGTTGCAACCCTATGCACGGCTGAGTGTCATACTATTTGGCCTTGGACTAGATCTAGTTTCATATGAGAAATTCGCGTTAGACACTCGCATAGAAACGAACTCGGATATAGACAATAGGTGGAAATAGTATGTGTCATCAGCATTAGGGTGCACTGCAAAAGCCATAGAGGCTTAAAATAATGAAACAATAATAATACTAATAATAACGTAAGAACGAAAGTGTTGCATGGATGCAGCTCCTCAAACAAAACACGATTTCAGTTGACTTGGATAACACATTTCGGCAAAGGTTTGGCTGGTTAGCAAACGAGGTCCGTACGCGAATCATTCCTGCTGTAGGCTGATTGCTTTTTTGTTTGCAAGCGCATCGTCCATCGTTTCAGTTCGCCGTGATGGTCGTCTACTTCAACCTACCCACCCATTACGGTACTTTGGACATAGCCCCTTGAGAATAGAAGAAATATCCAGAGAAATTGTCAACCATTGAAATATAGGCATGCGGGAATAGCAAGGTGGTCTGCCACCCGGGGGAAAAACCACAATAAAGCCAATTCTATAATAGACCAAGCCGAAATCCATGCTGGCCACCCCGCCGCGTTCTGATGTGACCGTGAGTTTTCTCGCGTGTGGTGGGCCCTGCCCGTGTGCGATTTGCCAGACGATTTTGAATATTCTTTTTTACTATTGCTGCTGCGCATTGTCGTGTAGCATGTATAGGGCAAAGCGCAGCATCCCGAGGGCTCAGCATCTTGGCGTCATCTCTGAGAAAGAGACGGAGAGAGCGAGAGAGATCTTTGCCGGGGCATCAACAGGTGTTGTTTTTCGCTCTCGTTGTGAGCCCCGCAGTCGAGCAGGTAGACCAGGTGGCGCTTCAGCAGAACGTCCTCCTGCTTAGCCCTGTGCGCGACTGCAGACGAGATGGAACTATATCTCCTTGCCTTGGAACTATATCTCTGGTAGCGCAGCAGCAGTAGCAGCAACAGGCTGGGGCCGGGCGTGCCGCACTGCCGTTTTAGCGCTTAGCGGGCATCCCCATATTGCTTCATTAGCAAGACCAGTGTTATGACGAACACAGAACAATAGAAATCCACCTAAATCGAATTGAGACTCGCCATCTGCCTTAATGGCCGGATGGTAACAGAGTACCGCCAATGCGTCGGGTGGATTGCACCCTCCTCATCTGCATTTCTAAAAACCCCGTCACCACTGCGCCGTCCTCGGCGAGTTTTTCTCTCGGAGGCTTTTCAGCCATTTGTGCCTCTGGAAGGAGTGATTATCATCACCATTGCTATTACCGTGGCCATCATCTATCCCTTAATGACCGACTAGCAAACGACGGAATCAGTGCTAGCAACGAGGAGAGACAAAAGTCGAAGCAAACAATAAATGAATTTCACCCTCTCTAGCGTTTGATTGTTCGTGCGCTCTTTCATTCACTGCTTCGTTGATTTGGTGGCCAAAGCGTTTAGAGTTAGCCACGTGCCCATCCATCTCGCCTCCCGAACCACTGACTGACTGATTGACCGCTTGCTTATATATGCTTGTAGCCGCGCCTCGCAGGAAACCTCGGCCGCTGCAGAGGAGTGGACCGGTTGCGAGACTGGGGTCTGGAGGGTGCCTTTGCGAAGACGTCCTGAACTCCCTCCCGTTAGCCTGATCTAGCCTGATTTGTTCTGGTCTCGCCGTAATGACAGAGACAGTAGGAGCACTCGCGAACATATTCGCGCTCAATATCCTAGCACAGCTAGCCCATTCGCCGTATAGTGGCCGTTCTGGTAAAGCTGCTATATGCTATGCTACGCCGTGCTGTTTGTGCTTTGCAATGATGAGGCGCTACGTGTGACGTCGTCCACAGAGTTCACCGGGAATCGGTGCTGGCCGCTTGGCCGGGACCACTGCCTGGAAACGAGACGCTGGCCGGCTCGGACGAACCGCCTGCTGGACTCCAGCAGGCTCTTGCGTGCTGCCGTCTCGGCCTTGCTTGCTGCCTGCTTAGTTCTGGCACCCGGCCATTCCGGGTCTGCGCCTCTCGCCCCCGGTTTTCCACAGCCGCCCACAGGCTCCCGCCAGCCCCGTTCTGCTGTAGTCGCTACGAGCGCGCGCACTCCTTTGACTCGTTGGCCCTCGACGCCAGCGCCGCAAGCGCGCCACAGACAGCCACAGACAGCCATGGCCACTTGCACACACACACAGAAACACACACACCCACCCACACACACAGAGGGCAGCATACACACGCGGCCAAGGAGGCTGCTTGCCTGGTCCGAAACACAGCTTGGCCTGCTGCTTGTCGGCTGTGCTATTGCCGCTGCCACTGCTGCTGCTGGTGCGTCGACAGCGGCGCGGCGGGAGCGAAAGGCCGGGGACGATTGGCTCCGCGCGTGGTGCTGCACTCCGCACTGCGGGAGGCAGGAGCCCCCGGGGGTAAAACCCCACCGACGAAGCGGTCACAGTCCTACAGGCTCGTGTGGTGTCCACCAGCAGCAGCAGAAGCAGCAGCCAACCGCCTGCAGCAACAGCAGCAGCCGCCGATACCAATGGGCAACTCGCGCACCGGGCGGGGGGGGGGGGGGGGAGCGTTGGTAGACGTGCAGCCAAGCCCGGACGCGCTCTGCAGGACCCCAGTATTCAGCAGTTTCCACTATGGAAGCCTGCGAGCATGACAGCAATACCAGGCGGGGTGGGATGCTGCAGCAGATGAGCGAGACGATGTCGCTGTGAACGTGTGTGTATGTGTATGTACGTACGTCTGCCTGCGTGCTTATCTGCACGTAATACGCCGTTCTGCACCCTGTATCCATATAGGCTTGTAGTGTACATACCGCTTGTGGTACTGACGCCGGCGGGGCACGCCTTGCAGCCAAGCAATCAATAGAGAGCTATGGGCAACGGTTGCAGCGGAGGAACCACTTGATAGGATAAGATTCGTTGGACAAGTACACATATATGGTGTCATAAGTAACTGAGTGAGTGCGGCGAATGGGCGAATCACCACGACAAGAGATAGCTCGCTGCCGAAATAGCAGCTGAAGCATCAGCAGCGACAGCTATTCCGAAGTTTATTGATTTGTACGCAGTCGTGTTCGCACTTCCTATATATATATATATATATATATGCTTATGCGTATTCCCTGATCAAACGACAAATTCAGCGAGATAGAGGAGATCGGTTGGCTTGGTCGGTTTTTGGGCTGCCACAGACGCCATCGAAGTTGCGTGGCCTATGTCGTCGGCTGCGGTTACGCCTAGGCAGATTTCGATAGCGTTCGTAAGTTCACTGTTGATTTGAAAGGTTACACTTTCGACTACGAGTGCTTATGTGTCTATGCATCATAACAACGAGGTAAAATCAATGAGAAAAAAAATCGCTCAATCAGTTGATATTCGAACGGTTAAACCTCAATAGCTTGGGATGGAAGACTATGCTATTATACGGGGCAACCTGAGGAGAACGCTCACCTCCAGTCCTTGAGTACTAAATTGTTGAGCCATGCGTAGAGGTAGATGTATTATGGGCTCCTTTGACGTCGACCTTCGCAGATCGATTAGCAAAACACCTCAAGAACGTTCCAGCATAAGCCTGCAAACCACTGAAAGAGATTCACGGCTAACTTCGGTTGCTCCAAATCTCGCCCCATAGAAGGCACTTCGGCTATTGCTGTATACACGTACAGGCCGCCCATACGCTTCGTCGAGGCCAAGGGTGGCCTGTTGGTGCATTCGTATACGCTTGTCTTGCAATCGGAGGAGACGGACTAGGTGCCCACATGAGTTCGATTGCCACCGCTGCACGGTTGCATTTACAAAACGAGTTATCCGCCTTATGAAGCCTTATGCGGCAAACAGTTGTACCGTGGGCTAAGTTTCATGTGTTGAGGCTGCGAGTCGATCCGGAAAATTTACCCATACACTCCACGTTGATGCGCATTATCCTGATTATATTTTCGACATATTACGTATTAGTAGTGTACGCTGTTCTTCGATGTCGTCCACTAATGTTCAACGGGTAGAATTGTGTGATTTTTTTGGTGATTTTTTTTCAAGATCAACATTTAGAAATCAACATTCTCCCTAGATCATAATAGTTGCCACCAATGCATCCTTATAATCGATATGTAGATATCAACGTTTGGGCGTTGCCTTTAACAATGATCGGATCGAACAAATAAAAACGACGGAAAGGATATCACGCCGTTGCGAAATCCGTTCTCTAAAATTTCCCCATCAACGACCGAGACAATTTCAAACACTTGGCTACACAGTTTCATCTTTACCTCATAGAAATCATAGGTCGTTCCACAGTTCGTGTTTCAACAAAACCGACAAACGATTCTGACTTCAACATAGAAACGCACGTTTCGGCACGTACACAAAAACCAATCGAGCACAAGGTCCATGTTCACGACCGCCGAAATATATTCCGCTCGTATTGCAGTGTTGCGTGAAGCTGTTCACGATGGCGGGCGCTCATTTCTAGCAGACCTTACACGTTACCTTATGGCTAACACAAGGGGATCTCGCTTAGCATCTACATCTCTGTCAAGTCCAGCTTTGGGTAGTTTAATATCGCTGCACACTCGAAGAACTTGCGCTATTTGCCTACTCGATTGAGCTCGATTCGTCGTGTGTCGAAGGGTTCATGTGGTGTCAGTGAAGCCAACTTTGCCAACTGTGCATAAGCAGATGGATGGCTTTCAAGGCGACCCGAAGGAGGAAACGACTTAATAAAATACAATGATGAAGTCGGCTGGCTTGCATTTATGTACGTTGTCGACAAAACCGATACGACCTGCGTAAAAGATAGCGGCTCGGAGCTTGAACGGCTTCGCTTAGTTTTGTGTCAGATCAAGCTTAAATTCACCTAAAAAAAATTCAAATTTAAACTCCAGTTAAAAAAACTGGAGTTTAAATTTGAATTTTTTTTTAGGTAAATTTAAGCTTGATCTGACAGTTGCTAGCGGCATTGCTAATGGCGTATGTCAAACAGGTAAGTGTCATTGCAGACCTTAGTAAGTGACTCAAACTTGAGCAGCACATCTATGGTCAATGACCAAGTACATACGAGCAACATAAGCGGTATCATATAGGCGCACGCCGAGTTAGTATATAACACCGTTGGAATGAGGCAATCAAACAATGGCAAAACATTAGCGATCAACATACCCAGCTGCATGTCGCGTTGAAGCCCCCCGAGAGAAACGCTTGATTTTGACGGGTTGAAGCAGGTACGCGTCACACAGGACTTCGTGGGTCAAGGTGTTCGCCCACTATCAGAGACGTTCTTGTTGAGTGTGCGCATAATCTGGTTCCTGCAGCTCCACGAGCTGTCTCTAAACAAGCAAACAAATGCACAGGCAATTGCTAAGTTGGCACCCATCTAATAGATGAAGAGGGAGCTCGTAACAATACCTCAGCTCACTTGGCGATACCACGGTGAACATGTTATACACTAAACCCTGCGCCCCCCCCCCTCTATCTTTGCTTTAGGATTGCGTTACTTTTACACACCAAACGCTGCTGTCTATGGGATTGCTTACACGTGTCTGTCGTTTCTGAACGTCTTGTATATGCACGCTTGCGATGTTTATAGTAAGTAAGCATGCCAGCTGTACATATATATATATATATATATATATATGTACATATATATATATATGTATATATATATGTATATATATATATATATATGTATATATATATGTATATATATATATATATATATATGTACATATATATATATATATATATGTATATATATATGTATATATATATATATATATATATATGTACATATATATATATATATATATATATATATATATGTATATATATATATATATATATGTATATATATATATATACATATATATCGTTCACTTTTCACCATCCGGTTTTCTTCGGCCCCAGTCCTCGTATGATTCGAGTCGCGTCATCCACTTTCGCTAATTTCTACAACAATTATTCTACAGGAATATTATGCGACTCAATCGATTGATTCGTATTTTTTACGCACTGGACCCACATTGATCAATTCTGTCCGGAGGCTTCTTGGAAGGCGGGCTGTTTATCGTAACACGCCGATGACTCACTTGGCTCGGACTTACCATGAGGGGAATTCTGGGGTTAGATACTTCCACACAAGCCACTTCACTATCGCGAAATGTAAGCGAAATTTCAACAATCCGATAGATGCAAACGAAACAAGGCTCGCAATGGAAAATAATATGTTGAAAGAAATGAAAAGAGTGAGATCGCGCTCAATGTCGATAATGCGATTAACTATCTCAGTTATAACTACATCGTATAATTCAAATTTACGTCTGAGTGGCACATCTTACCCTGGTGGTCAGGGAACTGATTTTTGCCGGTCTCTCTCCGAGAAATCAAATGGGAATATATTCTAATCGTGGTCACGCCAAATCAGAGGCTAATACTAACGTCATTGATAAACAGCACGATTGAATATCGGGTGATGATGGGCAGGTTCGATAGTGATTGAAAAAAGGAATCGCTCAAATGAAATGTCGGCCGCAGATAGGTGATAGTTTCTTCATTATCACTTTTAAATGTATCGAGGTATATTTCGACGAGTGTATACTATATGCCGACAGAAGTTCTTCTTGCCAGAGCAAAATCATCTCATTTCGTGTCGCGTCGGCCATTGATCGGAGCTCAGCAAGAGGCTATTCAGTATATGGCATACAGGATGTGACTTTTAGCCCTGCCAGGCAGTGAGCATTCGGCTAGTGACACTCGACTCTTGCGTAACGAACGGTGGCTTGAGATACTGATGTTGTGATTCATGCTAGAAGGTGGCGTCTACAGACATCGTATGGTGTTAGGATTTGGCTCATAGAAATGTTGTGTCGCCTGACGTATCATATTAATAATGAATACCATATTTGCAGAATGTTTTCTAAATTGAGCTATGGTGGAGCGCATTTGTTCCGGCGTTCACGGGGGTGGAAGATTCGAGTGATTTCGAAAGGACCGACCACGTGGTGGCCTTCACGTCAACTCCTGTACATGGAACCTTGAGTAGGACAATGTACAAGCGGCTCGAAGCAGAGAGAGGACTACTGTCGAGTCGATGAAAAAGTATTCGGGACGAACGTACACCGAGAGCCTTCCAATGCCTTACGGCAACGCGCACGGCGAACGATCTCAAATTATGATAATATAAGGAGCAGCTCCCCAAAAAGGCACTTGATTCATCAATTGACTTCGATAACATGTCCTCCCCCCGTCTTCAAACGTTTTCAGGCGGTTACAAGGCTCAGTAGTCATAGCAGTCATAGCTATATTGTCACGTTAATATTTTGCAAAGCGTCGAGAGTTGCTTGATTGTCTGTTGGCTAAGAATGTTCCGACCGAGTGATGGCACCTTAAAGATCGGTGTTGCGAGTTTGGGGGGGACAACAACCGCGCGAGTACCTCAGCCTCAAAAGGGCACCTCCGTCCTCAATTCCATTCGACTTATTTGATGTTCAGCGGGCACATTGTCCCGCAACTTTTATAACTGAATAGATCCAAGCTGATTCCGTTCTCTATTCCATCGCCAGCCGAGCTGGGAACTAACAAAGCAACTCGAAAGTCGACCAGATACAGAGGCAATTCAACATCAGGCAATATAGCGTTAACAACAAATCGGCGCTTGTAATAATAATGTTCTCATAAAGATGAAATCACGACCAAGGTGCTGAGGTGAGGAGTTCGCAAGAAATCGCGTAATTGACAAAATCGAAACTGCTTATTTAGAATATGATAGTTTAGCAGGTGCAGATCTCGGGTATCATGCAAGCCAAGCCGAACGATTATCCGAAATCTAGACCGTGGAATATACGCACAAAACACACGTAAGTTGCAAGGACCTTAACACTTGTATGCTTGCTGGCTGGTGAGCTTTGCATATATATATTGTGTTATCTAAATATCGCAGGCTCCACTCTGCATGTGTATCAAGGCGTTGTTCAATAGGCTTTATCCGGAATATCTACAGAATTATTGTTGTTATTATACGGCACTAATGACGTTTGTTATCGCTCAAGTCTTTAGGCTCAGCTTTCACTGACGCCACCACGAAGACTCGAAAGAAGAGTATTAGGTAATTTATAATGCATATATAATACACTATACTTGGCAGCTTACACGACACAATATATACAATGCGGCCGTTCACGTTCACAGCAGAATTCAGTGGATCCTAGCGAACAAGATATGAAGCTTATCTTTAGAGTTACACCGCGCCAACGATGAGTGAATTACCATTCCAGGACGATTTGCCTCGGTGTTTGTTGTACAGTTCAACTTCTATCTGGTAAAGAGACTTCGTTGCCGAATCACGATCCTTCCGTTATGATCAGGCGCCGCCAGCCACATTGACGCCTAATAACACCACCACAGTAGCATATTGGCAAAAGCACCACATTGATTTCATGGTGATTCACTAACGATTCGATGACTTGTCCGTTGCACGAGGGGGACGCGTTCGCTGTCAGCAGATTCTGAAGAAAACGCGCACTATGAGAAATACACTGCCTCCTTCGAGTTTCCTGTCACTACACGACGTGGGGGTGCTCGTCAAGAACGAGCTCGCGCGAGCTCCAACTGAACAGGCTCCAGAACGAAGGCTCGCGCGCGCTCATCCGCTTTGGCTGGGTATCTGGCTAGCTGTGCAGCGGGCTGGCTGCTGCTTGATGTGCTCACTGATGTGCTCAGCAATTCGCTGTCTACTGAATCACTGAATTGCTCTCTGTCCCATCGTTGCTGTCGCTGCCACCGTCGCTTGCTCGGCGTGCTGTGGATCGGCGGCCGTCATCTCTTTGGCGCTCCAGAGCTACTATAACATCGAGGGTAACCGCAGCTGCGAGCGGTTACGGTCGCGACAGCTTCATCAGTGACGCCGGGGCCGAGACAGACGGAGCTCCGTTCTCTGCTGCAGCTGCTGCAGAGTCAGCCGCAGCAGCAGTAGTCAGTGATTCCATCCGTTCGTCCATCGTCGGAGGGACGTCAGCGTTGACTCCATGAGTCAGTGAGTGACTAGTGTTGAGCAAGCGAGTCGATAGAGAATTACACATTACAGACACTACACAGACAGAAATGCATCACCGTTGAGCGGTGAGATCGCCCTCATACTGTTGGCTGTGGGAGACCGTTCTCTGTTTGCGCCGTTTCTGCCGCCGCCGCCGCTGCGGCCGCCGCTGCCGCCGCCGTGATGGTGATTCATACCACGGTTTGCTCCTGGTGCTGTTCTTGGTGCTGCCGCTGCTGTTGCTGACCGATTCCGCGTAATCGCCGCTGCTACTCGCATCGCAGCGGCCGCCGTGCTCCGCCGCCGCCGGCGGCGGCATCAGTTACAAGACGCACAGCGCCAGGCTCTTTCAGCAGCCAGCCAGCCAGCCGGTCTGTGTCAGTCAGCGGAGTCCAGCAGCTGCGGCAGCCGCAGACCCAGGCTATGGTTCAATCCAACGATGTTTGCTTGCTTGCTGGCTGCACGCGCGCGTGTGTGTGTGCCAACTTTAAACTACGAAGACGATGTCGTCGACGGCGACGATGGCAACTCCGACAACATGGAGATAATCGCTAAATGAGTGGAAGGTCCACGCTGGATGCCAGACAGCAGCAACGGCCGCTGCGGCCGCCGCCGCCGCCGCTGTTGCTGTTGTCGTAACGGCGGCAGTAGCAGCAGCAGCAGCGGCCGAAGCGGCGGGACTTCGGGGCCATGCCTCCTCGTCAGCGCGTGCTATCGCTCGATCTATGACTCATCATTGACAGCAACAACAGCAACGATAAACAACAACAACAACAACAACAGCAACAGGAATGCACTGGCTGGGCAGCTCCAATGATGCCGACGTTTTTTGCGCGAATTTTCCATTTCTACCTTCTCGTTCTGTGGCTGCTCGAATGTCATCCAATGTTATGGTGTCGCTGGGTTCGTTACTAGATATTGTATATATATATGTACATGATGGTTGCTTTTCTTATTGTATAGCAGTGGCGTCTGTACCCGCGAACAACTCTGGGGGTTGTCCACATCGAATATTGAAGCAAATGAGCTCTTGCCCTTATCATACACCACAGTACGATACCATATAGGCGGATAGTGCTCATGCGAAATTGCTACCTGCTCGCTCCGCTTAATAGAGCCCTAATACTACGTTCGACAAGAGGAGTTTCAGCCGTTAGGAATTCATCGCCGCTATCAGCAGCAGGAGCAGCAGCAGCCGTATTGTCTGCTTTCAAGACTCTACTGAAATTTCATAGTCGGATAAAGTTTTCACAATGAGCGTATGACAGGGGACGATCGTATCACGAATCGCCGGAGGTAGCGGCGACGCGAGAACGTGCCACGGTAACATCGATTTTAGGTCTGGATGAGGCCTTCAACAGGGACCGATTGGGCGGACAGCTTTTCCCGATTGATACGAGCGAGCCTAGCTTATAAAAATGATTTCATCCTTTATAAATTCACTGCATGGTCACTTAGTCGATTTATATCGCGTACGCAAACTTCAGCAGTGCTATGAGAACTTCACGTTCGTCGAGAAGAAAGCACGTTTAGCATTAAGGGTCATTATGGATTATGGTCAACGGAAGCATCACGGTAATGGTCATGTAAATTTGGCGTGTTGTTTTCCAAAAGTCGAGTTCCGTTTCAGCTATATTGCCATGAGTGTACGCGTCACTGACGCCCAGCAATGAATGCTTTACTGAGGAGTTCCGTTTTTCTCGCTTTCAAAAAGACGAAACCTTTTTCTGAAGCGGCCAGACGGTTGGATTTCCACTCGGCTACGCGACAAAC
Source organism: Stratiolaelaps scimitus (assembly GCA_019614645.1). Classification (NCBI taxonomy): domain Eukaryota; kingdom Metazoa; phylum Arthropoda; class Arachnida; order Mesostigmata; family Laelapidae; genus Stratiolaelaps; species Stratiolaelaps scimitus. The sequence goes on from JABWDB010000026.1 coordinate 3,431,095, forward strand.
ATCGAGCAGACCTCACAGCCAAGCTTTTTTTTCTTTTACAAAACAATATGCCAATAAGACCTTTTATTGGATTACTACTCATTAACGAAATTACTGCTGGTACACATTAAATCTATATCGCTGCATTGTATTTTCTATCCATTCATGGAATGGATCATTCGAAGGCGAAATCGCGTTCGAGCGAAACTCTTTTAGTAACCTATAAGAAAAGAACTTGAACAGGGTACAAATTGTAGTTCCTTTAATAAACCAATACAGCGTTATCTTTGTCTTACCTATCGATCGATACACATTTATTTTTCTATCTGACTCTGCTACGTTGCTTTATTTCTAATACGACGATAACGGTGACGATGATTATTATTATTATTATTATCGTTAATTACCAAACGAAGTGTATTAGTATGAAAAAATTCTACCTCGTCTCTGCGTCGAGCGCATTTTCAACCGTACCCCCTTTCAAGTACGCCGCATTCTACGCCTGCTATAGCGAAGGGTCAATAATTGCTGCGAGCTCAGATTGGTCATTTCACTCAAAAGGGTGCGTATATATATATATATATATATATATATACAATGTGTCGCATCATCCCAATGAGAAAAGTGTGTTCAAATCGACCTCAAATAGTGAGGTCATTAATAGCTGATGGCTTTGTTTGTGGACAATGTTGCTATGAGAGCGATATCGCTGGTGAGTCACTCGGCTGGACGCCTAGAGAGATTTCTATGTCGCATAATTAGCTCCATGCACTTATGTTGCTATTTAGCAACTCGCGATGTGACCTCTCATTCGCGAGAGAGAGAGAGAGATAGAGAGGTACGTCACTCTGCAAGATAAAATTGATGATAAATTTGAAGCTATCTTGCTGCATTAAACGACTCGCAATTTTTTGGTGACACTCTAACACACTGTTCAATAGATTAGACCAATTGAGTTCGATTTTAGGAGAGCGTTTCGTATTGTTGCATCTAACGCTCAATGTCATCTGCACGAGTGGCTGACGTCTTTTGCATGTGAGCCTTATTCGCTAGCCTGTGGAGAACGATACGCACACTTCTACTTAAAAGTGATAAAGAGGGCTCTCTAAAGAAATGAGAGAACAGAGTTTGATCGAAATGATTGCAATACTAATAATCATTTTGCAACATTCATCGAAAAACAGTCGAACTTCCGTTGGGGGCTGTCAAACATTTCTGTCATACCCCGGAAGGTCATAGGAGGACAGATTAATCTGACATGAAGGAGGTTTCGCTTCGTCGTAGGATTGTCGTGGTGCCTCATCGACCGAGTGATGAGTTCCTGTAAACCCCTCAATAATAAATAAGGGACAAAATTACCGGACTTACGTGTCACACTGTCTTTATCTGAGGTCTCGGGGCAATTTTCGATGATCGGTTAGAGTACAATATTTATCCTTACTATTTTGTGAAAAACAGTCTCACGTGTGTCAGCTTTAAGATTGACGCTCTACCCTAAAGATGTGTAACATATTGATGTCAAGCAACATCAGGAGACGACGGGTGAATTCGACTAAGTATGTGCTCTACAAAATCGAAAACGCTTCCCCGCGATGAGGTCAGCCGCAGACGAAAGTAAATAAAACATTCCCTCCGCATTTATATACAACGTAAAGTGTTTCCTTTATCGTAAAATGAATTGTGTCAGTACCAGCCTTGGAATCTCTGAGCAAGGTCGAAGTATTACGAATGGATGGAAGAACGTCTAGGTAAGCTCCACGGTTCAGAGCCCTCAAGCACTTTGCATTGCCCATCGTGTCCGTGACTGAAGTATTCGTAGAACACGATCGTGCGACGCCGGGCCGCAATGACTGTCGTAATTGCACCGCCTTAATTGCAACTCGGGTCGCGCAAACGGAGAATTAGCCTTTAGCTCTATGAGTACGCGCTTTATTTCAGCCTTAGAAGTGCACTTGGTACAAATTAGCTATACTTTCAGTCAGTTTGTACCAAATTGCAGTTCTAGGGAGGGAGTAAAAATGAAGATACTATGTAGCGAACATTCTATCGTTGAGATTCATCGCCCTTTGCTCGAAAGCCGAACTAGCTGAGCTGGTGCCGATCGTTTGGAAATACACGTGTCTCCGTCGGATCACCAACAGCCGACTGTTTCTACATAGAAGTGGCCGGAGTCTGTGTTCGGCCACCGCACGAGATCTAAGGCCACTTAACGATTGAAGTATTTAGAACTATTGATGTTGCTGCGCGCGACGATAACGACCCGTGCGAAACTGTGTCGCCACTTGGCTCGTTATTGAGCCGTTCATTGTTTATATCCAGGCGGCTCGATTTGTTTGTGTGTTGGATATATTTTCGTCATTGTTTTAATCGTGTTCACATGATGATCGCTTGGCTGTTAATGGTGGTGTCACGGAGGTTGCCAGGAACAGAGTTGAGAATATAGCACCACGCAAAAACGCCTTCCCGAATTAGATCACGTATGTTCTGTATAGAGGACTCTGACTGCCTTTGAATCGAGTGTCAAAGTCGCGTATTTCATTGTTTGTATTTTTTGGGCCATCTCAAGCCCAGTCAGCCCAGTCGTCAAACGCTGGCTCAGTGGTGAAGCTCAACGGTTTCCTAGATTCAATACCGACGATTTCTGCAATATGTTTTTGTTTCTCCTGGCCAGCATTTCACTGACACGAATGGCCTCACAGGCTGACCGGAACGATGGAACCAAGCGATGTCCATACTGTACCCGGTGTTTCTTCTCTTTGCCACATAACTTTCGTGGACACCACAGGGTTACGTAACCTTCGAAATATCCTGTAGCTCACCCCATGTATTTATCCACATGTTAGGTATGCCAATGCGTGTGTGTGTGTGAGTGAGTATACCTGGTGCAATTCGGTACAAAACGATGCGTATTTTCTATACACGCCACGAAGAACCTTGGCGCGGTGTGTTTTTTTTTTCTCGTATGGAGTCATCCTGGGGATATCTTTAATCGACGCTCATTATCTGTTAAAACCCGGAGCTTGAATATTATGAGACACACATCAGAAGAAGCGGACCACTGTTGCCAATGATGTCGAGACATTCAGCCGGGGAATTTTTGTATGAGTCAGCAGGGGTTGCTTGAAGACGCTCGCGGCTCGTCCGACTTCTGTATCTGTTATTATTTGGGCAGATACTTACGCGAGTCGGGCAGTCCAACCGGCAGACCGGTGAAGCAGTCCAACAACGGCCAAGCAAATCGTACGATTTAACCACACAAACAATTTTGTGTATTTTGCCTTACCCGATTTTTAAACCACACCCAATTACCTAGCGGCTGTTTGTAACTGTAAAATGACTACACTGTTTGTACTGTAAAATGTATCTCATCATAGCCATTCTGGTTAATAAAGGAGTATTTTAATTGAACTGATTGAATTTATGACAACCACCCCTTCGCCAGCTTAAGAGCGGCCTTGAGCAGCTACGGGCGCGTCGAGCTTTCCGACGCTACCAAGACAGAGTAACGGGCTGCCACCATATTACCAAACTGTTAAGCACTGAACAATATATTAATTTACTTACGCAAGTCGGCTGGCATCATTATACGCGAGAACGACGAAATTGGCTGGAAAATCCATTCTACATCAGCTACGACCACGGATGGAATCGTCCGAAAAGGGGGCTGACAATTAATGCTATTCAAATTGCTCTGCGGACGTTCATAATTTCAGCGTCATTATGCGTGCCCACTAGAAATACCCGCATAAGAAGGCGTCCCATGCTGATCGCCTCTCCTGGATCGTACTTGGCCTCACTGCGGCAACCTCCGCCGCCGCCGCCGCCGCTGTCGCAGCGATCGCGGCAGCCAGAAGATCCATTGGGCAGAGGTGGCCAAACGTTCCAACAATCCTTCGTTTCTTTCACCTTTCGGAAATCAACTCTGTGGATGTCGGTGCTGGTACGAGTTGACGAATACTGCATCCGTACGCACAGACAGGAGTGGACTGCGGAACGCTGCACGAAAGGCGTTGAATAAAAACGGGTAGTTTCGCATTTGTGGCAACATGAGAAGAGCAGTTCTTGCCAACAGGTTTCTGTGGAGAGGCTCATCTATGTCAGATGGCGGAGGGGGGAGTCTAGTGAGCGAACGATACAGGCACAATATGCGAATGCTGTATTGCGTCCCAAGCTACCCCGATGGCTGTTCTGCATTGTGTTCATGTTGAGATTATGGTTGCGGCTTCAGTAGCCTTTTATTTACTATAGCAGATCATTGATTGAAAAAGTAGATATTAACAAAAATGCTGCTAACATTGAGAAAGTTAGTGGCCCTTAGTTTCGGCAACCGTTTTAGCTATCACCCATACCACAAGCTCTGACAATGAACACTGATACTAATTACTACCATGTTTGTACGTGAGTTTCATTTGCACACCTGCATATATGTGTCAATTGTGTCGAGTCAGATGATGTTGAGTCGGTTTGATGAGGTAAGCGAGTGCATTCGAATACTTTTCAATTTTCCAGGCTGACTCGTAGCTAGCATTTAACGTCCACAGAACGGCTTTCGGCATTGCTTCATAAAACGGACCCCTTGTAAATACAAATGTGTAACGGCGGGGGATCGAACCCGTGCACCTACGTCCTTCTCCTCCGATTGAAAGACAGGCGCACACGAATGCACCACCAGGCCACCGGGCTCGACGCGTTCGAATACACTACGCATGCAGAACTGGACCTCGATGATGCTCGCCATTTGCTCGCCATTTGGTCGTTTCTAATGGATACCCTTTCTGTAAACATGCGCATGAATTTCGTCGAACTTTCTAAATCTTGATAACAGAGCGGTTGCGTCCATCATGAGCCTGAGTGGATTATGGGCTATGTTCCGTTACAGTCGAAGAAAGGCGCTGGTGTATCCGGGGCAGTCGACGCCTCGCTATACGTGATTGAATCTGCTTTATTTAGCTGGATGTAGCTCTCACCCGGCTCGGTTTTTCCCGCGAGCAACTTGACGTTACGTAACGCGATCACGTGTCCATAGCTGCAACGGTGCTGTTAACGTTCAATTCAATGACCTTAGTTTAATCAATTTTCAAGGTGTTCTTCATTAACGGGACTCCAATTTTGCAACATCGAAGTTCTCGTGGCAATAACAGTGAAAGAATCGTAAGTCCCAATATGACGACGAATGCAACGGTGCGTATGTCCCAGTTATGTGCATGTCTTGATAATCAATCATTATGAGGTCCCGAAGAGCATAGCACCGCCGCCCTGGTTGGCTGGCGTTTGCAAGGTAGCTGTAGCTGGACTCCCTTGCGGGTTATGCTATCGAGGGTATAAGTGGTTTGGAACGGGAGCATGCTCAACGTCGGGCATGCGCCTACTTCGCTTATGTAGCCATGTATCTATATAGCCAATGGGACACTTCGGCAGGGGGCAACAAAACTGAAATATGTAGAAGCAACGTGTCGAAAAACTGCAACCCATGGCCGATGAGGCTTAGGTACTTGGGCAAACGGCCCTTTTATGGATTATCATCATTATTATTGTTTCAAGTTCCGAAAGCTTTTCAAATGTGACCAGCTCATTGATGCTAGGGGAGACTCGAGTTGTTCCTTTATTTGTAACAACTACTCCCTCCATTGGCATCATGATAACTTGTCCGACCTGGCCAAGTATCGATGGACTCTATTCAGGGCTCACTGTGTCTGTCCAATATACAATTCGTCCGAACGAAGAGAACGCCAGCTACTATTTGATATACGTGTTTCTTTTTATACTGAACACCCTACTGGTATCGGCCCGCTGTAATCACTCAATACGAACTTCTCTTACATAGAATCCAACGCCGTTGCAGGGCTTCTGCACTTGGACCGGTATTTAACACCAGTTCTATGCTTTAAGCGGTGCTAAGACTTTATGGAACAAGAATGCCTTAATGTGGGAATAGTGCTGTTGCAATTGGAGGAAACAGTACAAGGGTGTATTTTTCAAAGTAATCTCTATGTGGTGTAACAGAAACTCGTAACTAAGGGCCAAAGTAAGTTGTTTCTGTGGGTGGCAACACAGCAAGTGCTGCAACAAGCCTATGCGCATAATTCCGTTTAGATCAACCTAGATACGATATAGGAGAAATCCAACAATGTCATACATTCGTTAGCCATATATCTATAATATACATAAGCGATAAATCGCTTTAATGATGGGGAGGAGGGGGCGGTTGCTTTTGCAAAGAGAACCGCACCCTTAGCGCACTTGTCTGCATGACTCCATGGAAAGCACACTACACGAATTATTAGTTCGACTTTGAATTTTTCCGTTAAGTTACTAGCCGACGGGATTCTGTTTCGTCTATGGCCAGCAGACCATCCTACTTCCCCACACAAATCCGTCTCGTGTTTCACCACAAAATTCTGCATATTCCACCTGTTTCACCATTTATCATGAATCAATGCGGCCCTGTTCGAAAGTATACGTTCATATCTTGGCCGTATCCCGTTCTGTGGCATCGTTCTCTATTGCAAGTGTTACCACCAGTACTAATTACGAGCATCTTCTTCTATCGAAATACAAGTAGGTCCCCTCTATCTTTATTATCCAATACTCACATTACTTCATCCATTCGGTTAATGACTGATCCTATTCTTGTCTCGATTTTTGTGGGGTGCCCTCGCGCTACGAGCGATTTTTTGCAGATACTCAATTGAAACAGTTAGATCAATTCGCGATGCGCGATTCAATGCTGCGATGAGCAAATCAATTCATGTTCACCAGCGAAATTCAAAGGGAAACCGACGAGTTCCTTTGGTGGAGGGAGACTCTCTCGAACAGCGTCGATCGGGGAATGCCCATGTATCATTGCATCGTGTAGCGAATTCGTCTGCGTTGTTCGCACCGATGCAGTCATTAGAATGGCAATTACTTGTGCTTGGTAGGCTTTCGTCACTGGATTGGACTCGCCACCAAGAAAAGCAGCTTCCGTATAGGGTAAATCGACATGTGCATGGAGAGCTTTGTTCTGTTTACGGTGGCCAGCTTCGTAATGTGTCCGCCATCGTTGGCAGGCTCGTTTTGTTCGTGGGTAACCGATCTAGGCTTTAGGCGGATCGAATCTTGTTCAACGCTTCTCGCCGATGCTCCACTGCAGCAAGTGGCAGCAAAAAATCCCGAATGTCGCAGAAAATCGGAGCGCTCTCTGCATACGCTCCCGGATCCGACGGGACGAGCTACCTCATCCCGAAATTGAGCTGCAGTCGCCCGCAGCGCCCTCGGCGGTGTAAATACAAACGAAATCATTTATTCTTCCGGAAGCAACGCGCTTAAATACAGAGAGTCTGCGATACAGCGTCTGTGGTCCCGTTCCTCGTCGTGTATTGTAAATGGGGCACTATCCTCCTGCATGGAGACGCTGGGTCAGAAGCTATGAATGGTTGCTTCCTTGTCACGTAGGCAACGCTACACTGAAAACCTTGTTGATGCAGGTTCGAAAATGAGAAATAACGGTATTGAGATTCGGCGGCTTGTTGACGTTTGTATAACGAACTAGTAAAGGTAAAGGTTTAACGGTTTATTGAAGGAGCTGCAATTTTACAATGCTTAAGCTGTATTGTTGTATTGTTATCTTAAGTAATTGCTGTATTGTTCCTTCTGACTGACATAATGACTAATAGTATTTGGCATTAGGCCCACTAGGCACATACAAATCGAAACTATAACCAATAACTATGATATGAGAGATAGGGTCAGCGCGGTGGCGGCTTGAACGGCTAAGTCTCTGACTGGAAAACGCCGGATGCCGCTTGCTAATGTCTCGGGACCTGGTGACAAATATAATAATAATAGTTCATTGGTATCGTATTATTTTACCTTACCTTTACCCGCGATGCGGCATATCAATTAGTCGCTTTGTATAAAACAGTTTAGAAAGTTTATATGAACATGCAATAATTCGAACAACAATGTTATATCGAAAAAATATCTGTCTTCTAAGATCTATTGATATTCTCATGTTTCTTTATTAGAAGGGAACCGTTTTGGTGGCCACAATTCTTATTACCAAGCGAATGAAGATTTTACATTTTAATTTCACTACATTCGACCATCGAAACATGGAGGAAATCGAGGTTATATGAGAACAGGTCTTTCGTAAGGGGGTTGCTGCCATGCCAGCACGTGATAACACGGTGATCTCCCCGCCCCCTTCTGTTGAAGATGTTCAACAGCACCGCGGCCCTTCCCGGTATCGCTTAGCGTATTCCTTCAGTAAGAATGGTGAAATGTGTACAAGCCCAGCCACGAGCACCACACATCCTCCTCACCGTACGGGGACATGACTTGGTTTAGCTGACTCTCAGCTGCTTCCCTTTTCCCTCACCTCAGACTTCCTCTGTCCTCTTACTTCCCGTAAACGACTGCTGTGGTCAATAGGGTGTCTGTAGAAAGCCCCGTGTATGAAAACAAACACACGCAGTAATTAAGATGCTTATAGAGGGAAGGGGGGGGGGGTGTTCGGTGCCTTCCTTTCTGCACACTGATAGCTGCGCCGCAGACTACATTAGTTACCACCATCACTTTTAAAATATGGCGTAGATACTGCCCATAAATAATATAAGCAAATACGGCTCTACTCAGATTTGAACCTCCGACTCCACAAAACTCCCTTTGATACTGCTTCCCTTACCCAAAACGCCACACGGATACGCATATGAGACAGCAGGTACGAGATAATATCCAATAGATTTTGCAACAGCGGAGCGTCTACCTAGAACATTATCGAACGTCATCAAACACCAAGCAGAATGCTTGAAATGCAAAGGTGGGTAAGATTCCTCTATGATCACTTTTCCTCATATTGGTAGAACAAGTTTCAACCTAACCGATCCAAGATTTCACCTTAATTTTCCTCAGTGTTAGGTGTCTATCGTTTTCCCTAAATGTATCGATATCCTTGATGCGTACCCATTGGTCAACAGCGATAAGGCAATCTATCCTCGACAGTACGTTGAGCACCGATTTCGCCTTGATCCAACTGGAGTCAGTCATGCCGGTGGTAAACGAGTCCTTTAATTTCTTCTCGATTTTCTCAACTATTCGAACCTCGCGGTCGTCTCGCCTAACTGCTTGACCACAGGTGTGACTTACTACAATATGTCGAAATGGATTCTCAGGTGTTCACACCAAAGAACAGCTAAAACTTGTTGACCTCGGCGGAGTGTTACGTTTTCTATTGGACTTCCGAAACTCTCCCCTTTATTATCCAGCGTGCTCTGATCGACCAGCCTGCCCAGAGGAGTTGTTTATATTTATAAATTAATAGTCTCAATTAGTGTTAGGTTCAAGTGATTGTGATTGCGTCCCACGCAGTTCGCATCTGGGCCTCGCATCTGTGACTAACCTCGCTTCCTGAGTTCCACCCTTGCTCGCATGTGAGTTCAAATTGATACAATGTTTGGCCATTACGAACATTTGTCCACGGCAATTAAAACATCGTGTGCCGTCTATTCGACTGGCATAGCTGACGTGTAATCGTCCGATTGGCTTCTCGTTGTTTTAGACTGCAATTTTGCTGCAGTGGAAGCAGAATTGATTATCTCGATTGGTTGACCCAATTCAGTCCTGGGTTCACGTACCAAATGTTCACTATCCAAATTTCAACGATGAAAGCGACGACGAAGTTGTTTTAGAAGTTGATGTGCCTTTCTCTACGTATAAAATCCAATAGTTCACTATTACGGCCCGTCTGCCACAGCCAATAGCTCACTGTTGCTGTATATTTATCAACTTTTAAAGACATGCGGAACCGGTACCAGGTGACACCCTCAGCAACGCTGTGCTACTCACTCTGCTTTAGTCAGAGATCCGCGTTAATGGAAAATAGCCCTTGCACTGACTCGCTTGATATTCGACTTCGATTAATTTCAATAGGGACAATAGAGTCAACCATGATGAGAGCAATTGGATCAATGAAGGTGCGCATAATGTGTGAGCAAACCCTTTTGACGGTACAAAAATTCCCTTCGACGTTTTCGAAGGCAAATTTTCACAGCTTCTGAGGTTTGTGTGTAGCCTTGTTTTTGCAGGAACGGAAACCTCGGAACATCTTGGATGCCCAACGTACGCCTACGTAAGGTTGTCACTTTGAAATGCGTTTACGTTGAGGGGGAGTAAAAGGAGAAGAGTGCGGCGGGGCTGGGAGCATTTTCAAAAGTAGCAGATCAATTACTTCAATGGTTCTCCAGGCTTTTGAACTGGCTTCATAATCTAATCACATTTATTTTGCAAGTGGCCATACATCGGAAAAAATTATCTACCCCTTCACCTTTCACAGTTACTATCTTACTCAGTAATCCGAATATCACTGTACACTATATATATATACACACAACATTCAACAGATTATCAAACCACGTTCATACGCCACACATCAGCATCAGACGTTTTTTGTGAATAGTTCTTCTATGGAACCGTTCGTGTTTGATCGCTTTCTAATAACACTCCGATATGTGTATCTATTGTACATATGTGTAAGCCGTTAGCTTGAGTCGATTATTGCTCAACGAGATTAGATACAGCTGCAGAGAGTAACGACGTGACCAGCATACGCCTGCAGGCGTTTGTGCTGATTCTATAGACATGTTGCATTTTGTTTACGTGGAACAGGCTAAGAATCGAATTAGCCACGAGTACCGGGGGATCCTTTCGATGCTCACGGGTCCGGTGCAGATACTCACCGTTCTGCATGACAGCGAGTGACATGCATTTAGTTCGGGAAGATTGCTGCCAGATTTCTAGACTATTCTAACGGACTAATGACGGAAGGCAACAACAACAACAACAACACCAAAAAATATACTGCTGTATATATATATACGCTATGAAGGATCTAGCATAGCGGGCTAGGCGCCGACTGACAGGAGCTGACCTTTAAGGCATCGTTATTTAGGAGGTTTTCCCTGACATCAGTTAACTGGAAACTACGGCCTTGTAAGGTTGTTGATTTTGAAACGTATATCAGCACCATAATCGATTCTATCTGGCCTTTCGAAGTTAGCAGTTAAGTCTGCGCTTCTTAAGGTAACGTGTGCATTTCGGCTACAAGCGATCGTAACGGACAGGGTCACATATCATAGTTTTGCCTCATGTTATCAATCCTTCCACCGTATGTATGGGTCATTGTTAACGAATGGCTCAGGTTGTTCTGCTGGATTAGATAATAGTTTGGGAGCATAATTTCATAATCTTTGTTTTACGGCGATATTCCGTTTAATCAATTGCATGTACATATATGGTTTTCATGGCTAATCGAGTATCTGTAGACACTTGTTCCTGATGCATTTTACTTTCGTTTTCTATGCAAGAATTCACGTAAACTCATTATTTAGCGAAGCCGAGGGATGGCTAATTCATTCACAGTGGCTGTCGTGGGATATTCGTTATCGCGATGTAACTTGTATAATAATTGTGCTCGTCAAGTGTATTTAGCAACACATGCCCAATATATCCCTTGATATGATCGACTGTTAGGGTTATTTATGGATCCCAGTGGCATATTGCTGCAATTTTATTTTTTTTATGAAGGGATATATATATATATACGGGGGCAAGAGTAGAAAACGAAGATGTACTGTTAGCAAAAAGTAGCCTTACAGTTCAAGAATAATCTGTTTCAACTGTCACTCATTTTTTTATAGTTGTAAGCTTTTATCTCACCATACTGTAAGTCTACCTTTACTTTTCATATATATATATATATATATATATGTGTGTGTGCTTCTTGTTGTGCTACGAAAAATTATCCCCTCCACTATATATAATATGATAAATCCGTATCATGTAAATATGATACGGATTTATCATATTTACATGCATAGATGTGTTTTTAGCGAACAAGAGAGGCTGGTGAGTGCAGTATGAAATACTGAAATTCGTCCCTAGTTATTATTATTATAATTATGAGATATAATGTAACTAGGCACTGGCTGCAAGCGTTGTAGAATTTGAGGCACAACTTCAACGACAACATGATTTGTTGCTATGCTGTGGCCTGCCATACGCCTCCATGCATCTGGCTGGCTCAATCTATGACCCCATGCTAACGTTTTCGTCACATCTATTTTTGTTTATTGGGAACGTTTTTAGCTAGGGTTGTGATCTCGTTGTTGGAAGTACTCATTGCGTACTAAAGTGACCTCGTAGACTGCTGAAATCGTCTATATCTGAGAATGCTCAGTTATTGAATAGATTCACTCTCATATTATTTATCCGTAAAGTCTTGCTGTGAAACAAATGAAACTGATTAACAAGTTTGACCAATTCAAGATTCGTTTAGATGGAGACCAGCATCAAAAGACTTCTAATTGAATAACCACTAGAAGAACAATTAAGAAACCAGCGAGAGCATCATTGCCAATGAGATGGACTTTCACGAGTGCGAGATCGTCCCATTAGTTTGACATAAATCTACAGTTGACCGGAATTGTTCAAACGGTTCGCCCGGTTGGCCTCTTTGTGCGTGGCTTTGTTTGAGCCTATGCGCGTACCGGGGCTAAACAGCGTTTGCGTCCAATCATCAGGCGGTTTATTCAATTGGCCGAAAATTCTAAATACAAAAACGGCTTTCAGTACGTTGTCACATAATCGCAGCTCTCTGTGTGCCACCATGTGTGCTTAGCTACATCAGGCAGCTGTCTGTCCCAGATACGATTTGCTTGGCCAGTAAACCCCTCGGCGATATTGCTTCAGGATCCTCCAATGTAAACTAAAACTATACATCGCATTCGGAATCGTTGCCTGGTCCGGGTGCGCTTGAGTAGAATGGGAATTCACACAATAGGAGCCCTTTAAGGCGCGGTGGTACTTGACGATACACGTGAGGCGGCAGTGGAACCAACGGACTGGTTGAAAGTTTATACTCCACGTAATCCTCCAGCCTGGAAACGGACATTGAAGGACGCCAAAGGACGCCATTAGCAAATGTATGAACTACTGACTGCTGAGCTTGTACACTAACCTATCACGAGCTTAACTTAAATGATCATTGTTTTCAATTTCAATTTCCATTGCAATAGTAAAATACAGCTACCACCGCCCCTTGTTCCTAACAGTCTAGCTTATAGTCATAGCGGAGAACATGTGGGCAAATGGCATGGTGAACATTTATCACATTAGGTCGCAACGTCACATTTTCTGCTTTCAAAACCCTCTATTACTGATATGCTTCCGATAGCGTGAGATGCGACTTCGCATGTGAAACCTGCGCCATTCAAGATACTAACACTCCGTATCGCTGATCAGCGCTGTGCTCAAGCAAGGGCATTCCTGATAAGAACAGAATCGTAGCCGTCGTGAAGAGTGGTGAGAGGATAGCCAACACCTCAAGGGGTCGTTCCGAAGGCCGAAGAATCGAACAACTCAAAATGAACATACCCCACCAAAGGAGCGTCTCACCGAAGTAGTTTGGGTGTCGTGAGTATCTCCACAAACCTGTAGGCGACAAAACAGATACACAGAGAATATCTTAACGGCTAGCTATATTTCATGACACGATCTGATTTCCACCTTATTTTACTTCAGTTCGATATTTAGAGAGTACATCTTGTTCGACTAAACGTCTCTATACAAGATATCGACTAATGTCACTTGTGTTATATCAGTTAACAGATATATCCCTGTGAGTGTACTCACCGTCTTATTTTTCATATATATTCTTACACTTAACGCAAAGAATAATTTTGGACGCAGTTGGGGGGGGGGGGGTCAGGCCGAGATCAAGCTCGTGAGGGCAGGATCGGGATTACGTCACTTGCATTGTTACAATACACAATACAACACAAACTTTTTGGTTTACTAATGTAACTGCAGTTCTCACATCGCTTAAGTTCTCGATAGTAACTCAAGATTATTATACGTAAAGGGCCAATGTCCGCCGTAAGCATTTATAATATACTATATTCTCCCAGCTGGCATTTAGACCTAACAAGGCGAACGATGCCTCCCATGGCTTGGACGGCTAAGTGGCTGTAGAAAGTCGGAGGCTCCAGGTTCGAGTCCCGCGACACAACATATAAGAGGTCTTAAGCACTATAAAACTGCAGTTTCTTTAATAAGCCAATAAAACCTTTACCTTCAGCCCACACACAAAAAGGTGCTCACCAATGTCGCACCAGTGTCTGGCATTTTGCGCGTCGTTCCTATACTGAAATTTCTGGAGGTCAGCAGCTGTTTCGCAGGACAAGCCGATGATGAAGGCCGCGATGCCTACAACGTCGAGAATCCCGATCGAGGACGTCACCAACGATTTCCGTGGCGAATTTAGCAGCATCACCGGTAAGCTCACTATATACACCCATAAAGCCTAATACAACGCAGGATTGCAAAGCATCACATTGACACAAGACACGATGAGAAATTCGTCAGCAAATATCGTTCCAGATGGTGATAATCAAGAGGGGATGGCGGTTGTCGTGGGGTAGTTGAAGTAATTCTTCGTCACTCAGATCATTTTTGTTGTGTGCTACGTTCAGCTACTCCTATGTATCTATGTCTGTCTAAGCGATGCGATCCTATCAGAAAAGTGGTGGGATCGTGAAATTTGGCATGAAACGTATAGACCTCCGTGTGAGTTCTGCAGTCCTTCACAGAAATATACTCAAATAAAATCACTTCCCACCGCGCCATGGACAGTCTTGTTCTCTTCGGCATTGAGATGATGCTGAGATGTAACAAATAGAGCTGTTCATCTCGTTCGTATGTCAGAAGCACGTCACAATTAAGCATATAATTAAGTAAAACGAGTATTAGGTGCACGATTAATTTCGACACAAATGCATACAAGTAAACGCACTAATTGTGCTAATGAAAGTTGGAGAAGGATGAGGCTCGAAAATTTGCTTATTGATAAATGCTTACTTAAAAATAAGCGTAATTATTTTCCGCGCACAGAGCATTGTTTGGGGTTCGTCAAAGGGACCTAACTAGCGTTGAGATCAAAAATCACCTTCGACAACAAAAGAATATATCAGACAAATGGCGCAAGCTCGGAAAATAGGATTATTGTAAGTTTTCTAATCTTTATGAACAAATATATGAAAATCAACTATGAAAACCGACCTGCCTAATATTTCTTTCAACATTTCTACCAAACTACTGAATCGGCAAAGCTGACGAATCGCCCACTTCACGCATGTAAGTGAACGTGAATAGTGGAGCCGTACGTGTCCACCCTCCTCGATTGCGGACGTGCTAATAAATCGTTCACACAACTGATTTCTGTACCATCAGAACGGACCCTATGCTAGCTCGAAACCCATAGCCATAATTCGATGAGCGTGTAACAGATATGAGTTTCAGTAATTGTGAAGTGTTTGTTATAGATTTTCATCTTTTCGTGAAATAGCACATTACGCAAACAGAACAGTTTCACCAGACGGGAACTATATCTTACATACGCTGTGCACAACAGCACACATTAGCAGTACTTTAAATCATCCTGCTTTATATCTTTATATTTTCACCTCTATGTTTAATGGTGAACAGTGGCAATTACCTCTCTCTCTCTCTCTGTCTCTCTTTCTCTCTCTCTCTCTCTCTGTGAGTACCACGTAGCCAGATATGCCAGTAAGGTTTGCAATCATATATAAATATTGCACCGGCGTCCATCTGCGAGATACCATCGACTTGTTTTTTAATACCAGTCCATTTCGGTAGGTAAGTTAACAAGTAAGAGTGATAAAGGCCCCTACAATATATCGTTTTGGGGACCTTCATTTGCGGATGGAAGACCTCACCGCACCCTGCACAGTCTCTCTCCTGTCACACGTTCCTCGGTACTTATTCGAGCTGGCCGTATCATTTCGAGAAATGCCCGCCAATCATACCATCGGTGTCAGCAGCCAACTGAGCATTGGTCCGTCCCTCCTACCTGAAATGTCCAAAAGATGGCGAATCGCGCTGTATTCCTGCGAGTGTCCTGGAAGCGTTTCTCCCGTCCGAGACGTCTGATTCGGAACACCAGAAATGATGAAAGGCGGATACCCCACACACAAACCAGACACGTGGCCACCGTCGAACGCCAGCTAAACGTCTGTTGAGGTCACAGCGAAAGTTGAAAGGAATCATCGTCATCTTGGCTCAGGAAAGCCCCGAATTTCTTCATCATGGCGTTGTGTATTGTTTGTTTGATTAGAAGGTGATGATAGGCCGAGGCGCCGGCAAAGCACAAGATGCTTTCAGTTGTGTCCCCCCCTACTGTCTCGATAGGGAACAATAAGCCCTTGGTTTCGATAGTTCCGTCGTGTATATATATATATATATATATGTATGTATGCAATAGAAAAGGAATAATCAGTCAGGCGCAAAAGCGTGCTTGCACACATACGCGCCCCAATACACTTGCCTGAGCTAGACCGTATGAGAACAGGGCAATGATGCAGAAGTTGATTCCGCCGGCGAAGTCGGTTAGTTTATCGAAGTGAAAACTTGCTGCTATTATAAAAAATATTACCTGGAAAAAAACACGCACATGACAGAAGCTAATTAGTGCCCGAATGTCAGGTTTAGCCTTCACTTTTAGTTGTTTTTTGCTTTTTGTTTTGGGTTTTCATAGAGCCACACTCGGTATGATTAATGACTATGCTCAGAAATATGGGTGAGTAGTTGAGCGATGCAATGCATCTATGTATCTGCATGATCTTCATTGCGGAAATGCGGGATTAGCATAGGCCAATACTCAATTAATCACTATAATAAATAATATGAATAATTAAAAATTTTAATACATAATGTGATCAATTAATGATTTAGATAAATAATATGATGAATTAATGGTATTAATAAATAATATGATTATTATTTTATATTATATTATTATTTAATAAATAGGATACTTAATTAATCATTTAAATCAATAATATCTATATATATAATCCCTCTAAATAATTCCTAATTATTGTATGTTTTAATCTTTTCAATCAATCATTTAATATGCACTTGCTTATATTGTTTGCATTCTAAGTAGTTCATTATTAGTTCATTATTGGTAGTTCATATCACTAGGTTCGCCGTACACGGCTTCCACCACCTTGTATGTCAATCCGAGGGATACCACGACGCAAATGATCGCTGTAAATGTAAATTCTGCGGATCTAAATGTTGTAAATATCATGCGGGCGAGTGCAATCAAATAAGATCACTGAACCATTTGATGAAATTGAGTGTAGATAATAACAACAACAACGACCGAACTCTCGCCACAGCCACTGGCGAAAGCACGTTGTAACATATTTATAAACCACCACACTGTTTGTAAAATAGGTATATTATAATATTACACAACTCGTGTGAATAAAAAGAGATATATATATTGGTAGTTCATTATATTAGTAGTTCATTATATTAATGGGCGGTCTCAGTATTCAGCGCAAGTCAACAATATATTTTAGGCGTACAATTGAAAGTACCGCGCAATTTTTCCCCTGGATATTGAGTATTTGCATAAACATTTTACATAGAATTGCTCGTGTAACCGTAGTTTCTTTTGAAGAAAGATCACAACGTAGGTTGTTGATGTCCATATGAAGTTACCAATTAAGGATTGAAATGAAGTTTTTTTAACAAACATACTACGATATTTTATAGATGTTCAAATCACATTGTGAGGCCCCATAGGACTAGCGATATTTACCTGAAGAACAATTGCACAGATGGCGCAAATGGCGAGGTGATCTTCGTCCAAGATTGCCGTCGACATCTCGCGAACTGGGCGGACGACCTAGTGACAACATCGGTTGTCAGGCGAAAAGTAAACCCCTTTAGTGCTGAGCGATCCAGACATTCATCCAACGACAGCAACAACAACAACAACGACGACGATGACAATAACAACGATACACGGCCTCAACGCTCCCATCAGCGAAATCTTAATAGCCCCGACAGGTCCTCATAGTAATACCTATAAGGTTAAGAGCTGAGGCCTGTCAGATAGGGGAACCGCTGAGGGTCAGCTCTAAAAAAAAAAAAAAAAAAAAAACTATATATATATATACGTATGTAATTTTGGGTGAAATAATATATATATATATATATATGTATGTGCCTGGCAGTACGTTATATATATTTGTATATATTTGTGTAGTTTTTCTTCATAAAAAATGGCTTTTCCTTGATAAAATGAAATCAAACTCCTCTTAGGGTCCCATAACGTTTCGTCTCTTCTTAATTTCACTGGATCGTTACATAAATGAGAGTTGATATATATTAGGTAGTCCCCAGCAAACTGTCGCGCCTTTCGGATGGCGCACAGCCCGAACTACGCCACACAATGCGTTCATTTTTGGAGTGGGCACGCGGTAGGAAGTGGCTTCCTTTCGAACACTGAGTGGTTTCGATACGATCAGAAAGATGGACGCTGCAGCAAAAAGTTCAAATTCCCCCAAAAATCAACGGGAAATCATCAAGTTTTTGTTTCTCCAAAAACACCCTCCGGCTGAAATCCATCGACAATTAGTGAACGCGTACGGCAGGTCTGCCTTATGCCTGCGAACGGTGCAACGTTGGTGCGAGCGATTTAACAGTGGAGATATGGACACCGATGACCATCGAGGTGGGGACCACAAATCAGGTGCGACAAGGGACGATCGGATTGACAGAATCAAGACAGCTTTTGAGCAAACTAGAGCTTGGTCCATGGAGTCTTTGTCGGCTGAAACTTTGATTCTTCGGACGACGTGTTATAGAATTATCACCAATATACTGAAGAAGAAGAAAATCAATGAAAAATGGGTTTCCCATAAACTGAGTGCTGACCAAATGAAAATGCGTGTGGAGTGTTCGACATCTAATTTGAATACTTATACGCAACAAACCAGTCGCTTAGAGCACACCGTGTCGATAGACGAGACATGGGTTAGCCTGCATAGACCCCCTGAGAAGGACCAAGCAAAACAGTGGCTCCGACAAGGTGAAGTGGCGGCGTCTGTGGCAGTGCCAGATAGATTCGGACGAAAGGTGTTGATTATACTCGCTCTGGATAGCAAGGGTGTTTGCTATTACGAAATATTAGCGGCAAACGAAAAACTCAATGTTCCCCGATATCTCGACTTTTTGAAGACATTGATGAACAAATGGCGTGGGGATCGACAGCACCGAGTGTGGTTACTCGACGACAACGCAAGACCTCACCGCACTGCTGAAATTGCGGCCTGGATGGAGGGGAACAATATTGAGCGATGGCATCAACCCCCATATTCTCCTGATTTAAGCCCATGTGATAATGGTTGTCTCCATGCATTAAAAAGGTCAATAGGTGGGGTTCCATATGCAACCGCCGACTTACTCGCAAAAGCAATGGATAATGAAATTATATATGGAAACGCAAATGGTAATGTAAATATTTGGCTATTTCAAAACTCCCAGAGCGCTGGAATCGGTGTGTCAATAAAGCTGGAGAGTACCTCTAACTCATACCAAAAGATCTTTGTTCTAACTCATTTAGTTCAAAAGTTATTGGCATTTAAAGAGGCGACAGTTTGCTGGGGACAGCCTAATATATATATATATGTATATATATCTATCTATCTATCTATCTATATATATATATATATATATATATATATATATATATATATATATCTATATATAGTGGCCAAGACCCGCTGCGAAGAAGAGCCATACCACGCGTCGACTACGATCGTTCCTCGATAGGGTGAAGAAAAACGATCTCTCAGAATATGCGTTCCGTGAATTTCTTCGTTCTATCAAGGTCGTCGTTCGATATAATAGTGGATAATTCGGTGAGTTTAAAATAGACACAATAGTGTTTCATTTACTTGCCTTTATGTACAGATGCAAGCTGCGCCCTATCGTCCGCTGCCATCAACCTCCATCGGCTGCCATCAGAGAATGGACCTCCTGCTCCGTCGCATGCTACATTCCACTTCGATGGCCCTCATTAACGCCACCAACGACCGCCTCTAAGAGCAAGATTTTTTAACAAAATACCGCGCATTATTATCGTTTTTAGAAGTCCATTCTTGAAAGATCCTACCTAAATCGAGATGAACAACCCAGTGTCAATACGAAGACAGTTCCTTTCAACAATGCCGTTTTTACGGCACAAATTGTTTTACTGGTAAGTACTTTCTCTCTGCTCGGCGAATGTATCCAGTTTTGCACGGTGGCTTTGTATATCAGCTCGAGCATATGTCATTCAGGACTATTTTCATGGTACCATTTCATATAAATGAGTGTAGGCTCCAGCGTACTGAATGAACTGAGACGAATTGTGGCCTGAAATAATTTACACGAAAAATTGGCCTTGTCAGGTGGCTGCTGCCAACAGAGAGAGTGAAAAATAATAGCAATAACAAGAAGATCATAGTAACAAGCGAATTAATATTGGAAATGTACAAATACCAAATGCCAGCGATGCTTCGACCCACTGAGTATAACATGATGGACGGCTTTGTTTCAAACGAGATTCGCTCAGCCAATGTATATATATATGTACATTTTTCTTTCTTAACGGTTATGAATTCGACATTCTGGCTGTCGCAATTATACCCTTGACAATTTGGCGACCCACGCGCGAGTCAATGGATAATGACTACGATGCACAAGATCAGGTATACATATACATCAATTATTGATTAGCGATAATAATTTCTGGTGCACTTGGCCTTTTTTTCTATAACGAAGTATGCGAGTGTCAGAATGACAATACAGCACGCGCCTCACAGTTAATTGTGACGCGTAACATACTTCGCAAAGAACAATACCTGATCCCTAGTGAGTCGAACCGAGGCTGGACAACGCCTGCCCCGAGTAACCTAGAGTAGCTTCCGGTAGAACACAGTTACCCGGTAAACAACTGGTAAGCAACTGTTGGTTCGTTGCTTCGAAAGCCATCTTCAAGTAGTTTCGTTAGATGGGCGTTAAGCACAGGTGGTGTGACCGAGGTCATGGCAAATAGACCGCCTGACTAGGTACTCGAAGGACCACAATCACTCGCTGGCTCGCTCGCAGTCAAAGGAAGGTGCACCTCAGCGGCGCACGCGCGCAGATTCAACCCGAGTGGATTCATTTCGACTCCGACTGGGAGAGCAACTCGAGCACGACGATTTCAGACCTGGACTTTCATGAGTTATGGGATAACTGGGACCGCAGCCAAGGAAGCGGGCGCTGGATCACAGAAGGTCGGTCGCCTGCCGACCAGGCCCTGAAAGGCGTCCGGGTGCAACCGAATAGGACCTCTACCTTGATACTCGTACGTGGGAGTGTGGCCAGCTGTTTAGAGGTCACAATGTCTGTTTCGCTCTGACCAAACACGACACTCGGTTGGCCCTGCATTTGTGTAGCACACGGGACCTGCTCGATAGCTGCGAGAGGCAGATGAGAGACGGTGTCGGAACAGTTGATGGTGGTTTTGGAAATCGTGCTGGTGGTGATGAAGAGACGACGAACACAATGGAATCGTTAGGTCAAAATGAAATGTTACACGCCTATATTGTTGCCAGTCATTTCGTATTTAGAAACAAATTCGCGCATTTGCATGGCCGGCCATGTCTGTGGCTGCAAAATTTCGGGAAATCGCAGGTTACAACCTCGTGAAGTGACTTGTTTCTTTGAAGAAAACGTGGAAAGGTCGTTGAAATTTTGCCGCTGCCGTAAAGTGGAGTAATCATTTATAAGTTCATTTGGGCCGTCGAAGAGTTCCTATCGAATTTTTCTCGAATCTCGTTTATGTTAGAATTAAAATGCAGTTCTATTGCCGTTCTAGAATTGAATAGTTTTACTAATCATTTCAAAGAAATGACCAGATCATATTAAAAATATGTCGTATTGAAATTTTAGATATTACTGAAATCGTTGTAATGTAGGATTTTGTTTTTTCGAAAAATATATCTGTGGCATACAGGAGGGGGGTGGGGGGTACAATTGGTTGTGTACTTTTATTGTAACATCAAAACGAATCAGTTCTGAATGTCCGTTTGAAAGGAGTATTAAATGTTTTTATGGCCGACCTATAGCAGCAGTAGGCCCAAGAGCAATCGCCCTCTATGTTCCAGCCTCACCGAGCTTAAATACAACAAGATTCGCCTCTAATTTAACAATTACCAGCGATATTAGATTATCTATCCGTATACGGGCGGCCTTACTTTTACGCACGTTCATGCAAAGCAAGTACAAATTTTAATACATCAATAAATACGATTGTATATTCACCATCATTCTACAGCATTGCGTCAGTGGATTTGTCAGTTTGCCGATATGTCGCCCGTCCCGCATGCTTCAATAGGATAAACCAACAGGGTAGAAGGGTTGGTAGCAGTTTCCCAAATTTCCATTTTCAAGGGTATAACACGAAGCGAGCTATATATGGGCGCATACTATTGCGCATATGTTGTCCATGTGGCCCCTTCACCAGCGAAAGCCGCTTAATATTTTCGGGTAGTCGGCTAACCGCAATGAAGTTAACAGCTGAGTGCGTAGATCGTTCCTGCTCTGGTCTTTGTCATCTCTCGCCATTCGCATGAGATAGCGCCGTTGGAACCCAAAATCAGGCACTTTGCCACACGCTTGATGCCATAACACACTACGTTGAACGCGTACCTCAGCGATGCATGGCCCGGTAGACGACCATGTCGGTTGCGATAACGGCGAAGTTAACTGCTAAATGCTGGTTGCAACGCATCGTGATTGAGCTAGATTTTGCAGCAGTTTAAGGTTACGGCTATGACTTGTTGCTTGAATTGAAAAGTCGGTTGATGTGTGCCACTTTTGAAATGAGACAACTATTATTATTGTTGAGTGAGTGACGCCAGCAGAAAATCGGCTGTCGGTTAATCAAGCACATGGTTCGTCGTGGCAACACCCTGGAACACAACTGGGTAAATGGAGCTGTGGTGGGCTATGTCGGAGGGCTTAGGTTCGAACCATGTCGCTGCATGAATCCAGGGTGGCATGGATTTTCCTTCCGACCTGTCTCGTACAAAATGAGGCCATACTCATACGTGGCAGAAATGTCTGATCGGAGAGGGCCATATATAATAATATATTTATTATAAATGAAAATAGCTTCAGGTGCAATTAGTACAATACCACGCCCCACTCGTTGTACGCACTTGCTGATAACCGTAGCGTAATCTAGCGTTGAGTCACGTCCCCGTCTGAATCCGTCTGAAACAACAATCATTAAACGCCCACTCGCTACCTGTGCCCAATAGAGGTGCTAACAATCATCGAATGTGCGCATATATCTTCAACACATTATATGCGGCCAGTGGCTATCAATGGGTGTCATGCAACTTATCTACGTCCATAACCCCATATAGAGACTACAGCTTCAGGGGGCCTCCATTTGGCCTGATGGCGGATGCTCCCAGTGTTCCAACAGGCCATGATGGACCTCTTAGGTGGTGATTTAGCTGGGTGTAATAGTGAGCGCTGATGACGTACTCACTTATGGAAAAAACGAACGGGACATATCGAAAAGTTAGTGAGACTGCATAACATCTAAGGTCGCAAACGAATTAGGTACAAAGAACCTACGCAATCGGCATTTTTTTAGGTTCGCTTGGAAACTGGCGTGATAGAGCGTCCGTTCCAGTGCGTAGAATGTCCTTTATTTTGGTCAATGTGATACCCTCGTGAAAAATAAGTATACCTTCACGGGTACAATTGTTGCCCAAATTACATGAACAAGAAATACTACGAAGTATCACCAGGATTCCAGTTCGATTCTACTAATTTCTAGTGCGACAACTCAGCAGTTCTCGACTGGACCAGAGTTACACAGGATAGGTGCCCAACCTTTCGTCGCAAACGGAACTAGAGAAGTTCGACAGGTATCTTGACAGTTCGCTTGACACTACGTAGTTCCAGCAGAAAATCCAATCTACTCCCCATTAGACAAACGAGGTACAAACAAACAGCTATGATCGGACGCGAAGCCGCCTGGCTATCCATGAATTCAATCCAATATCAGGCATCGATATCGCCAAGGAGTGCATCTCGTCATGTCCCGCCACCTTCAGGCTGCGGCCTTTTCCAGCGGTGATGAAGGAGGCCGAGGTACCGGACGGACTAAGCGAACCGTATCGACGCTTACGTGCAACGCTCCATTACCAGCAGATGTCGGATAACCGTTCCACCACTGGCGGCTTTCAGCAAACACACAACTTTTGTTCATGGAATCTCGCGAGGCAGTTGATGAATGTTTTCATGGAATGATCAAATCTCTTCCCGATGGACGGCACCTTTTTCTCATTGATACGCAGGTGGCCGGAAACAGCGATGTATGGGTGGCCATGAGCGAAAACGACGATGTTGATGATCTATCTCATATTGTTCCCGTTCGGCGTCGCCTGGCGGGACTTCAGTGCAATCCCCTGATCAACAAATTGCTGCTGCCGCAGTTCCGCATAGGCTGACGCCGACAACAACAGAGTGTTATTGCGGTAGCAGTGATGTATCGTACCGCAGACATATCAGCATGATCATGATTAAACGTAGGATGCAGTCAACCAGAAGGTCGCGGTTGGCCGGTAGAAGAGCCAGTACAGACAATGAGTGTAGAATTTCCACTATCTCCAAGCACGATAGGATTCGCCTTTAGCACTCAAAAAGGTCGAGAACTGTATCGTGAAATGATAGTCGTCGAACCACGTCTTCGAAGCTGAGAATGCTCGACTTCGCTCCCCTCATAATAATATCTAAGGACAGTATCGCCCAGATGAGTTTTTTTTTTTTTTTCTAGAAATTTTCAAAACGAAACATTGAGCAATGTCATGCGTAACGGGCAAACGCTGCTACCTTACTTTCAAGTTTTACCACAGGCTATTTTCGACACCCTCAGCCATAACCTCAGACGCATATGGCTGTAGTTGCAGAACTTCGCCTATCGTGGCGTTTCCCTGACGTTTATCAACAACCCTACATGATGCTAGATTCAAGAAGTGGTCAGCACCTGTAATCGTAAGGTACAAGATTTGCCAGATATCGTTTGCACCGTTTTAGTCTCTCCCATTTTGCGATATTGAAAAAAACGCACGGTTTTGGAAAAACTCAAGGTTTCATGTACCTCGATAGAGTTGCAGAGCTGTTGCCACATGCTGCTAATCATCACGAATAAAGCTGACAGGGTTCGATTAACTGAACGCGTTTGCCTCCGCTCAGCTAAAGCTCTAGATTAATTGCACAGAATTGTCAGAAGCGTTCTGTGAACGCGAGGCTCTAACAAACACTGGGTACCCCGTATACCGACACCACGATGTTACCGTCATTAGTCAAAACTATGCCCGTAGCCAAACTGCAGGTGAATAGTATATCTGGCCAACGAATGCAAATTTCGTCCCACAACTTGCCCGTATCTACCCAACATTATAAATACTCACACAAAAGCGGAAATCTCCGTGGAAATGTACTCGGCCAAGTACATATTCAAAGGCCCAGAGGCACCGTTGAGTAGAACGGCAATCTTACCAATGCAACGGTGTCATGCTGAAGGAGACGATCGTAACTTTACCCATTAACTACGTCGCTTTATAAAATTGCGGTGGGCTCCCGCTACAGAATTGCCGTGGCGTTTACCGGCACTGGCTTTCTCCAGCTTGACTTGCACAGTTGTCAGAATTCCCGTGTCCAACGACAGAGAGAGCCCCTTGCGCCGCAATTCGCTGGCTGGCTAATAATGAAACGATGAACGGGCTAGACTCGCTTCGAATGCACCCCCAGGTCCAGCTGTGGGTATCTATCTAGCCAGTCTGTCTTAATATGCTCAAACATGAACGATATCACCTTCGATGACTCTTGCCACATACTCGCTGGCCAGGGAAAACAACCATAGTTACGCACTGTCGAAATTGAATGAAAATCGACATTTGCAAAGTTTACAATAATACTTGGCTTAGCTGTAAATTCGATCCATTACAGGCCATACATACTTAGTTCAATTGCGAATCCCGAATTGTGCTCAGGAAGAAAATGACCGCCGAAACAAGGTTTAAGTCTAACTATTATATATAGTTCGTTGCTTATATTCGTTGCTCGTTACATTATATAAGGGCAGCTGAAAGTTCCCTCGCTTTGTTTAATGAATGACGCATTCTGGATTAAGGCTAAAATATTTGACGAGGCCAAAAACCGCGCAAGCCTTCCCGCTGCCCCATATATATATATATATATATATATATGTACAGCGATGTAAGCATATATATAGCAAGAGAGGGGCTGAGCACTGCAGTAATCGACTATGAGTGCAGTCACCGCCATCCGACTTCATCACCTCATCGTGCGATTCGCGGCTGAAGTTCGGTGCGTATTTATTCAAATGGTGTGAATAGCAGTACGCCCGTACGTAGTACATTTGAATTCACTCAACACAATAAACATTTGACATAACCTCAAATGCATTCTTGTTTGCATCCCGATCCTCGCTTATTCGGCGATTACCTTTCGCGCACTACGAGGCTCCGACGTATCGCCCCCGGGCGGAGTTTGTCTGCGCCGTTTTGTTCGCGACGTCCCAGAGCAGAGCCATGCCGAGATCGTTACCACCACTTCGAGCGCTGCTCGCTTTGAAAGACGCGATAGTTATCTCGTTCACAGGGGTGAAAATGACGCCCCCTCCCCCCTGAAACATTATGGCGCTGCAGTTGAGGATGAACGAGACGTGTATATAATTAGTTGTACGAACTCTCGGCTCCATTATCGAATCAGCCAGACGAGAGTGGATGCTGTCCAGCAACCTCTTGCTTTTCATCTCTCTCCTCCCATCTTATTTGCCTGATTGCTTGATACACCGTGGGGTCCGTCCACCGACGTCCAATTGGATGGCACGCAGAAGCAACATAAATATCTTTGGACGGAACTAAACGCAACATGTCATTCGGCTATATTGGTCATGCTATTTTTACCAGCAGACGGTCCAAATGAACCCCCCCCCCTGGACGACGATGACGGCCCCCAACCGTGAATGAAGCCCCATTGCAATCCATTCCGTGCGCATAATGTGCGCACTCAGCATCGAGTGCCCGCCAGTCAAGACTTGGTCAACACCGCTGATCTTTAAAACTACTAATTACGATTATCTTATTATTGTGTTGCTCTTTCGGTTTAATCCCCAAGTGTTTGTGTTGTCGTCGCTCAATCGGGGTATCGACGCGTCATCGGTAGATAAGATCGCAAAGGCTCATTATTGATCTCAAGGTTGAACGGCGCGAGTGCAGCGAACAAGGTTCTGTTGCTGGGTGGCTTTTTCAATTTGCTGGGTGGCAATTTCCTGTCTCCCTTGTAAAGAAAGGGGTTTCGTTTTCAAGGCTTTATTTACGACGTCTGGGGTGATTTTAGGGTCCAAAACCTTGGCACAAGCCTCCCCTCCACGTACGTTGACGCTGATAAACTCATTCTCAAGAAAGGTGACACACCGCTCTCTATGTGCCGTGAATATGGGATGTCATGTCGGCAAGAGCACGGTCAGCTAAACAAACAAATAAATCCGCAGGATAGACGAAAGGAAGTCTAGCGTAATCTTACTAGATAACGCGGTCGCGTGGTTGCGTAACGCACGTCAAGTGCGTCTCCTCCAAAGAATACGTTACCACCAAAACATTACGCACTGATACGCATGTTTGTTCGATTATTTGCAAAGGAGCTCGCTTGTCAACGTACTTTTACCCAAGTGCACCCACAGTTGATTTTTGTGATCACATACAGGGAAATGGCCAGGCCCTGATGCTGCTGATCAGGGAGAAACGCGTCCGGTCAATATTGAATTAGCGTATCACGAAATCCAAATCAAATCGCTGCACGCTCCGACTCAAACATTCTTATGGGTAGATCCGGCTCAGGGGTACATGTTCTCCGGACGAATCCAACGCAACTGATTCGCCCGAATGACCCATTCGAGTATAGATGACAAAGAACCTATTGCACCCGCATATTGGGGCGGCACATATTGTACCTTCGGAATAAGACGAATCGGAGTTACTTGAACTAGCGGACAGTGACGAAGGAGTTGATGCTGGAGGAGCCGTTCACCAGAATAAATCGCAGAGGACAGTATGGCAGACGTCCATAGCGAGACAGCGTATTATCCATTTTTCATTCGAAGCGTTCGTTCACCTGTAGCGGAACCTCGTCTAAATGCAAAATAACCGTACCAGAGATTGCACACGCGATCCACCAGCGGAACATAGGCCTATTAGCAATATGTGCATTTCGCTATGTAAAAAAAATGCAATTGATACATTTTTCCCAACGCTGCACATGGCGAGCACGGTATTACAATGTAATACGGATTAAAGTGCTGATGTATGTTCTGCACCGTAGATGGGACACTCTCCGATTTGGCCTCATGTGTCCATGGACAACCAGAGTACTCATGGTATCGTAATTATTAATTACTATTATAATTAACTAACAATCATTCTTGCAGTGGTCTTGGTGTCGAAATCGACTGACGAGCCAAATATATGGACGAGTCAAGCCACAGAAATTGAATCAGTTTTAAATATATGAAAAATTAAGCTGTGATCAACACTCATAATGCAGTTGCCACATTCACGTACAGTTGATTATTGTCATCGATGGAAGATGAAACTTCCTTTGACTTACAATGGTATTCAATATATCTGCCGCGACAACGTTGTTGTTGTTGTTGTTGAGTAAATGGTAAAGCTTTTTGACCCAACCTAGGCAGGCAAGCCTGGGGGAGGATCGCTCGCCTCACTCTGCCCAGCCTGATAAGGCAAGGGGAGCTTGTTCTATTCTCCCAAGTGAAATCTGAACAAGTCGAAAAGTGCTAATCACAGCAGCTCACTGTGGACGTCGTGATGTTGTGTTCATGCAGGCGTTCGTGCATGATGACACTGGGTTGACTTTCAATGAGCAATGATACCTCGAAGACATCTCAGGGTGCTGCGCGTTACATAAACGTTTGTGACCTCAATAGCGGCTTCGACACCACATCCAGCATCGAATCGAGCTCAAGAAACTTACCAATAGTGTGCACAGTGGAAGGCACAGTGAAATGTTATGCATCTTAGATGTTGCTGTTGAGCTCATTAATCATTCGTTTCATTCTCGCACAGCGCGCTCCTATCAATATTGGCCCATGAATACTCTGGCGTTCGTCGGCGTTTATCAAACTGGAAACGGTATTTTTGAGCGTGGACGCTCTCTGCATAAGATCAGAAATATCTAAGCCTCACTTTCCTGCGCCCGCTTCTATCCTTAGGCGCTGCTATCTGAATAACTATTATATGTTCCCTTATCCAGCTCAGCGACCGCGATTCAGGTAAGGGCTTAAAATGTCTTACCTATCGAAAAAAAACAACCTCTTCACCTTCTTCGTGGTGTTCGCATACTTCGCACAGATTCCCATTTTGCTGAGAAAACCCATCAATGAAACTGCACTCAAAATGTTCCATAAACTTCCAGAAGGGACTTCCACACACACCGTATCTATAGGGCATCTGCTTAGGGTACGGATACCAAACGCTGATATATCACAGCTTGTATTTAGTGATATGCTGCTTTCGTATGATTCCTAACATAGAACGACATGATATTGGTTATCCACGCGAAGGTTGGAAAATTGCAGTCGACATGTCCATGAAAAAGATCAGAGATCGCTGTGAAAGAGTGGATTTGGTCACAATAAACTCCGTTCGAGCTGAAATGCGACTTGATCCGATTTACGAGATGGGATCTCCTTCTGCTTTACATCAGGTTGGCACTGGTAACATCAGCAGCAGCAGCCGTCCTTACTAAGTTCCTGTTCTGTGCTTGAAGCTCCAGCTAGGCGGTCAGCCATAATAGAATGTTATATTTAGCGACATTTATTTGAGGGGTATCCAACGACTCACGCACATAGTGCTGGATTCGCAGAGCCTCCGCCTGCGAGCGCGGCCAAAAGAAGACCAGACGAGATTCGGGTTGCCCGGGCTATCCGCCTTCCCATAGTTGGCAGCCTGACCTTGGCTCAAGTTATTCGATAGTTTGCCAAAGGATGACACATCGCCAAGTCTGGACTACCACCTCATAGCATGCCCACAATTGGGAACAGAAGAGCAGCGATGCAGGTGGGGTCAACATTAAACGCTAACGTTGTAGGGCGCCAACAGAAACAACTGCCAAAACAACGAGGGGACCACAGCAACGACTCATCAACAAGAGTATCATCTTGTACAAAGTGTCTAAAACCAGTTTCCTGAATAGATATTTCGTGCGTTACCAATGTATTCATATGTGCAGGATTCTTCTTTGTCTCAAGAATGAATCATTTGATAAGCTTGTACGAAGGTATTCTTGGTGGATTTAGCGTTTCGAAGCCCTCTCAAGGGCCACTTAATGACAACAGTAATGGTAAGGGAACATCGAACAGAGGTGTATATAGTGAATGAAGGTGGTCAGCCTCCTATCGATCGGTTGAGCGCAAAATATTGAAGTGTGTATCGTTACCTGAACAGAGCAGGACAACTTGTGGCCGTTGCCAAGCCGTCGATGATGTCCCTCTCCCTGACGTGGGTAATTGCCTGCTTAGACACACACCGCAGAGCACCACCACGTGTGCGTGCTTTCCAGGTCGCCAACACTGATTGGACATTGACGACGACCAGCAGCTAGAGCGGCTTCCAACTCCACAGCGGTCTTAAGTCACTCGAAAGTTCCGACGGCTTTGTTCACGCTTCCAGATGTCGAAACCGTCACCCTCCTAATTCCGCTTCGAAAAGTTTCTATCGCAGAGCGTCGGAAGAACGAAATGATGGCCACGGGTCGGGGAACCGTTTCCGCCTGAAGTCTACGCACGCTCTCGCCAGACCCCGCGCGGCAAGTGATGCCGCTCGACGACATCCACCTGCAGCAGATTTCAGCTAGCTGCAACCACCTTCAGCGGAGGAGGGTCTCTCAGTGGGAAAGGGAACCACTATTATCGTACCTCGGATAGACCGCACATCCATGCTGGAATATATTGATAGAAGGACTGGGGTTGTGAGCCGGGGCCTGCGGCAGAGGCAGAGAGGGAGCCTCCTTGCTGCAGGTGAAGTACAGTTGTCGAAATGTGTCGACTACTTGCCCCGGGACCCTGAAAGGTCCCGAGGACTGTCCTCGCGAGATACCCCCCATCAACATACTAGGCCAATGCTACGCGCGACGAGCCACACCATAGCATGGTAGCGGGCGCGACCACTGATAAGAAACACATTGTGTGGAGATGTGTCGATCACAGGAGGCTAATTGATTACAGGAGGAAACGCCCTGCGAGCTCCGCCAGTGCCAGGTAAATGGGATCGCGTAGACAGGGCATGCTGGAACGAGCGATAACTATGCTTTGGTGAACTGTCTACCATCATTGATAAATTTAATCTTTAAGTCGAATAGATCGTAGCTGACTGCGATCAGACGGGAATGCAAAACGCAGCATGCGCTATCTCGTATGATTGGAGTTTTTCCTTAATATAGAAAGTGACGGCGAAGCGGCAATAACACCTTGGAAAGGCTATGAAACGATCCAGTGGTGACCCGCGCGACTCGGGCCTGTCGGCTGGCCTTGATTTTCGTTGGACCGAATTATCGGCGCCGGATGGGGTGTGCGTGCTCACTCGCATGAAGTACCGTGCCTATCGATATTAGTAAGAACCATAGATCATAACAACAATATAAGTCGTACGGTATTCCCCTCACGCCCTAAACGTTGTGCCATTTCAACTTTTTTCAAGTTCCACCAGTTGCTATTCACTACTACTGCTACGTTGAAAGTAACCCTGAGAGATCGACCGGAATCCCACGAGAAGTATGACGATACAGTGAACGCGCGTGGTAATATATCAGGTTAGTAAATATTTGAGGTATATTTAGCAAAGGTCACTCATCCTGCGCAGGTCCTGCTCAATCGAGTTATGGGGCCATGCCTGCCCTGAAACGAGTTCAGCCAGCGGACCTCGTCGTTGTAACGATTTCCGGACTCGGATGAGCAAAACGAATTTGCTCAATGTAATACTATTTCCTAGCTACGGTAGGGCCGGCGTTAAAGTTTCCGACCCGATATTTATAGCTTGAAGGCCGAGAGTACGGGTAGCGTATTAACGAATGTCTAAGCTCGATCCTGTCCATCGGATCCATTACGAGGTGCATCACGTTTGACATGGCGCGTTATCCTGGCGAAAAGCCACCTTCTGGTTCCTTTCAAGACAATCTGAGCCATTTTATATAAATTGTGATACTCGTATCACCATTTATAGCCATGAAACGTAAAAAAGCTCGACTTATTCAACAAAAGACAGAAAACTACCTGTTTAAGAGCGGTGGGAGCTATTTCGATGAGGCGAGACAACTACTCGACTGCGCGAGTTTGTCTAACTTCATTTGATCTTTTAGCCAAAAAGGCAAGAAACACCCTTCCGATGAACAGTGGCATTGTTACCTTCAGTGGGCAGCCTATACTAAATTCGTTCAATACTTTTCGTTGGCTGCTGATTTCGAAGATTTTTCAGAATCTCGCTCGATACGAATCACAAATCGCCTAGTTAAAATTGTCCCAATTAATTAGTCCCCATGGTTTCGTCATCATTTGAGAGCTATATTTTCTTTCGACTTTAATGATAATTTGCAACTTAAAATATGAAGACTACTAAGGGTCCGGTTGAATCTGGTGCGCTGTGGACAATTCGCGTACGCCGTTATTCGAGGGTATGAATGGAAACTAATTCAAATTACGAAAAGTACAGTTATCTCAACTGCATATGACATGAGAACTGACGCAGGCGGGGAGAGCCCTTCGGACCAAAGTTCATAACTCATTAACAATCATTATACTCGTGATGAAGTGTCTGATGAAGTCAAATCCATAACATTATTACATTCTGCAGACTTACCTAATCCTGGTACAACAGTATATCTCCTTCCCATGCTCATCACTCTGCTATATCTGATATTTAGCCGCAAATGGAACTTATTCAGCAACAGTCTGGTACGCACAATCGTAGACTACCCGTAAGCACTTCAGAGTCGTGCAGTCTGTGGGAGATAATTGGTGTCCGGTGAAATCGCTTCTCCTTGATTCGAAGTGAGCCTTCCTCAGACGATTATCACTCTATATAGAGGCTGCATACCCAACGCAATATATATATATATATATATATATATCTGCGAGGTTAGCCAGGGCCCAAGGGCATGAAAATGTAACTTGGCCGCTCCGAACTCAATGAAACTGTCTAGTCACGGGAACTCCCATCGATCGTGGTCAGGTTTGACCTGCACTCTGCCGATATCTATATATATATATATATATATATATTCGTAAAAGTCAATAAAGCAGTCTCCGATTAGGCGCACGTTGCGTTGTATATATATATATATATATACACTTATATTATTATGTGAGTAGCCATAAATATGGCGTAGAAGGGTAATGAATGATCTGATGATATTTACCGGCGTTTGTCGAAGGTCTTGATAACGTCTTTAACGCGAGCCGTAAAAGATGGCAAATAGTCATCGAAGTAGGGCATCTATATAAACAATTGTTGTTGTTTAGAATAGCAGTTTAATTTTAGCATGGCAGAGTGGATAGACCCTAGCATGTTGGGGGTTCACAATATCAACTGACTTGGGATTGATTCTTTGGAGTTCACCGATTGAGAAACCCCTCAAAATAGTTTCAATGCAAAACCAGTCAGTATCAATGTTGGCTAATAAATACAGTTCATCTTTATGCAGGCTCTACTATTCTTTAATATATATATATATATATATATATAGATAACTCCGCATAGGACATTTCGACTCGGATATATATATATATATATCATTGATGACAGTAGAATATTATCGTGTAACTTTCGGAATGAGGCCCTCTTCCAGTTTGAGTTCAGATGTGCTGCTTTTTGAGTACGCTACAGGCGGGTCTTTGTCACTACATTTAAACGTATAAAATGGCAATAGAGCTATTGATTCAGAAGGTATTAGTGCAAAAATATATTGCGTTCACAAATACAGACAATCAGCCCTGGACTCGAGGTTTCCGTCACTTACAGATACCTCCTCGTGGATGTTTTTCATATACAACTGGAAATGGTCTATTTATATATATATATATATGTATATCTATCTATCTATCTATAATACAACGCGAACACGCTGTATTAACGTTTCTCGTGGTCGTTATAACACACATTGTGTAACTCACAATAACCGAATTTATTTCTATCTTATGAAAAGTCTAGCTTTCGCCAATAAATCACAACGTTTCGCGAAGTCTCCAAATTTGGTTTGACGTCCGATACGATTAGATACTATTTTATAGCATTCGACGAAGCCTTCGCTGAAATCGTTTCATAAAGTATATTCCTTTGAATGTTCTCAATGATCCACAGTGAACCAAGTCGATTCTCATTAATTTTACTCAGTGTCACCTTGACAAAGCCTGACATATCGCCTGCCACCGCCTGGACAACGTGGTGATTTTGTCAGAGGCCGCACTCATCCGTAGCATTGGCTTGGCGCTTCTAACCGCTGCTCAGCTAACCACACTTGACGCATACACATTCTGGCGAGCTTCATTATGGGATAATATGGGAGTACCTGACGATGTGATACCCACTATAGTATAAATCTAGCAACGGCTTTCTAGAGCCCGCTACCAATACTTCGAAATGTCTAATTGAAGACGGCATGCTCTAACACCTATTCACACGGGATGTATATTTATGCTTGAAAATGTCACGGGTTCTATAACTGTAGTCTGTTCCGAAACATAATGCTGTGACTATATACAGGTGAACGCACAGTTACAAGTAGACAAGCAACTAGTAGAGTAGCTACATATATAAATATATATATATATTAGCTAATCTTGTTAGAAGAATGAAGTATGCTTTCCAGCACAGCAAATGCTATCTGCTATCAGCCCTTGCTCCAGCAATGTCCGGGCGTCAACCCATTATAGCCTACACCTGAGGGTACCTGCATCTGCGAAGCCTGCGTGCTGCTTGGTGTCACTTTGCCTTTATGATTTTCATCGGCAATCGAAAATACGCTGACTTTACGACGTCCGCTGGTCGATTTTCGGGTGGATATGCCATCGTCCAGTTCACGATTCAGGGTTTCGGGCAGTAAAAGTGCAAGCCCCGCTGCTAGGAAACTCATCGCCGCGTACAGCGACGGCAGGAGACGTTTGTTTATCCGCGGCAGCCAGTACCGCCCGAACGGATCGATCGTTGAGGCGAGTCGGCACATCAGATCGCAAAAACTGATGCCAACATTGCGCAGCGGGGTGGAGTACAGCTCCGCGCCGTAAACCGGATACAGCTGAGTAAAGGCAGCCGTCGAGGACCTCACGAGGATAACGGCTGACATCTCGGTGTAGAAACGCGGCTCACCAGCGGCGGTATAGCTAGCGACTGCTAGTGTGACGAAGCCAAACGCACTCAACGTTGCTGTTAGGCAGACGATGACACGGCGACGCATGTAGCGGACACCCCAAGCGACCAGGACAATGGCACAAACCTCTCCCAGAATGGGGACACAGAATGACGTGTGTGGACGATCACCTAGCGACGTGCTCAGGAACACCGCCGAATAGAACAGGAGACCCGATGTGAAGCACAAGTACCACAAAATGACCGTGACCAGAGCCATATTGCCACCAGACGACGACGTACGAAATAGGTCTGCTGCGCTCGTCGGCTTTGGAATTGTCAGACTATTATATCGCTGACGAATAGCTGGTATCTCGGCGCTGATCTTGTCGTCAGTTACACCGTTCATAGCAGCGATTCGCGTTAAGATTACGATGCCCTGCTCGATGCGCTTTTTCGACAGGAGCCATCGCGGTGATTCCCAGACGAAATAGAGGAAGGGTAGCAGTACGATAGCTGGAGCACTTATCAGACCTTGAAGGTACCGCCATGAAGGCGAGTGATAGGCGATGAGAGCCACGGCCCCCATACCAAGATGAAATCCTATGCCGTTCAACATCGAGAACATCCACCGGCTCGATGAATCGCTCGTCTCGAGGAAAATGACGATCGACGCCTGGATGCCGATCTTCGACACTGACGAGAAGAAGCGAGCAATGTTGAACACGAAAAAGTTGCTGGTTGCCATTGCAGTTAGTCCAGCTAACGCACAGAGCACTGCGCCGCTATAGACGGCTAGCCGCCGGCCGAAATGATCAGAGAAATGGCTAAAGAAAACATTTCCCACAATTAGACCCGCCATCGACAGGGCCTGCGGAAAAGGTCGAAGATAGTCTCTGTCGCACACGAGTTGCCACTGCTCGAGGATCGTCGACTTGTGGACGGACCGATCAAATACCCATGATCGACAGTGGATGAGTGTCTCGTTGTCGACGAACCACTTCGACATAGCCTCCCCCGATTGAGTACCGTTGACCAGCGTAGAATGTTCAGTCGTCGAATCATCGAATTCAGCTTCTTGATTCGTTCGATCCAGGAACATTTCAGTTGTTCGACGATAATCGAATCTCGTCGTTGGTGTCGCTGCTACCGTTGTGGCTTCAGCCGTCTCCGTTAGGTTCGTCGTAACTTCCACAAGTGTGCCGTCACCAGAATTTGTTGCGGTGCCATTCTCAACGAGATCTGTCTGCCCAGTATCCCAGCCATTAACACGATCGCTCTGTGCAGACGCATCGTCACTGCTCGTGTTCCCGAAAATGATCCTTCGTCGAACACAGTATCCCTGCCTGGTGTCGGAAGGCGTTCCTGCTTGTGTTAGCTCAATCCACCGCTGCTGGGATAATCCGACTCGTCTCGCTTCCTCAGTCCGCGAGCAACTGTACGATACGTCAGGCAATATGAATGCCATCGCCAGCTGGCCGAACGCATTGAATAACGAATTTGCAAAGATCACGCTAAGAATGATCAGGTGCCACCTTCGTACTTTTCCGACGAGGATCGTCAGATCGCCGCCTTTGCTTACTCCGCTCGCATCTTTGCTCGAGCTCATCGTTCTCCGTCGCCGATATCTCGCAAACAGGACCCACAAGCGAAAAAGCTAAATCTTGTTCTTGGCATGAACACAAAACTCCCCACCTTCGAAATACTCCGAAGTGGTCTCGCGTGCCCTGTTCGAGCGGGACCTGCTGGACGTCGTGATAATTGCCACAGGCGAGCGCCAACCGGGACTCGTAGCCGGAGTACACGACTGTTGTTGGCTGCAATGCTCGAGAGAGTTGCTTTCGATCCGGCGACTGTTTTCGCCTTGGGTAAAGTTTAGTCCAGGCAGTCTGAGAACGCTTTCGAAAGGTTGAGAGGTTTGAAGTTTGCGCGGCTGCTTCGGGATGTGGCGTCGTACCTTGGATACCACCAGAGTGTGTCCTTGATCTAGACTTTCTCGAACCAACTCGCCATTTGAGTTGTCTAGTCGCTGGTCACATCGTCGTGCAATGAGGGGCGAGTTGCATTTGCAGAGACTAAAATGTCATAGGCTGCCGTACACGAGAAAGGCATAGTTTACCACGACGATGCGTCGATCCGATTAATATCTAGTGGGTATTTTCTCTCATCGTCTATCCAATCATATATTGGCAGTCTTGTATAGTAAAAGCCCTCGAAGGGAATACCTGAGCAGGCAGATCCATTGAAGTCCATTGTGGATTTGGATCGGCTTATTTCAACGATTCGTGTTATTCGGCAAATGAACGGAAATTTCACAGGACATTACTATGTTACCGACCTTGATCCAGAACCGAAATTGGACCCTGTTTGTTTTTTAGATATTGCTTACGGAGCGTTGTCATAAAAGAGTTTATTGAGTTTCTTCTTTATAGCTGTGCTCAATTGGGTGATTATTATTTTGCTATTTCTCTGCAGTAGGAAAACATATGCCGCTGTAAATGATCAGAATATGACTTTATATTAATATTCTGCTTTCTTGTACTGGAATAGAGATCGAAATAGGTTTTTTTTTTGTATTCGCACTGTTTTTTTTTCCTAAGGAGAGCCGAGCTGCATAATCAGTGGACAAATAACTATTATATTGACCTAATGGTATTGTTATAGTCCATTATAATATTTCACTAGTGAGTTCTGATATAAATAAGTGATCATTGTAACATACATCATAAATGAGCAATTTAGTTGCAGGTTGAAACGTATAATGATACATTGAAACTGGCTTCCCAGCGGCCAGTGGTCAACGTCATCTCCCGTTCGGCTCTTATGCCGAGAGCATAGCTCCTACGCGTGGTCGATTTTGTTATACACCATCTCTCACTGGAGATTTCTTTTATAATAGGAATAATAATTCCCGCTTTATTTCCAAGGTCGGTTTAACAATATGCGAATTGGCTGCCATGTGTTTTTGCCAAAAAGAAGTCATAGGTTGTGAGAAAGCTACCCCTTCACGTACGGTATGAGGGTTAACTCTCCAGGGGTGTCCTCGGAAGTGGGAGATTTCTGTGTCGTTTTCCCCGAGACCATCTACAATAGCGTTATCATAGTCTACATCGAATAATTCTACATAGAAGCTGCTATCACGGCTTCGTGTTTTGAGTTTCACTGTTAGGAGATTCGGAAATGCATCTACGCACGCTTCTTTGGCGGAATGATCCTTTGAACCCCAGGATAGTGAGGGACCCTCTGCGATGTTCTGCAGATCAGCAACCCACCACCACCACATCTCCTCTTCCATCTGAACGTTTTCATATCTTTCGTCGAAATGTCAGACAGATTATGTTGATGGCGGTTGGGGGTAGTATCATTTGCTCTTCTTACGACGGAGTACATGACGGACGACCGGCATGTACTCCGTCTGACAGTAACCTATAGTCCATGAATACAGCCAGGAAACCTATCCTTACAGGGAACTCATTGGTTCGTTAATGTATCTGCCAATGGGAACAAGACTCGACATCGCGTTTACAATTGAATATTTATAACGATATCTGGAAATACCAAATAGCGATCACTGGAATACGGCATTGCGCACCTTTTAGGTATCTCAAAGCCACCCCCACACTGGGAATAGCTTATAAAAAATAGATAACTAACGGTTCATAAGCTGTCTTATTAGATTCCGACTTCGCGTCCAACGTGGACACTCGTATATCTCGATATATGGCCTTGAAAGTCTTGAAATATCGGCCTCGACCACCGAGACAGCCGACAGTGGCTACATCGACCAGTGAGGCGGAGTTCATCGCAGCGGCCGAGGCGGCCAAATCTATGTTGTGGGTCAATAAGCTGCTGCATGAACTGTAATGTGAGGTCGTGACCACGCTGCATGTAGACAATCTGTCCCCAATATAGTTAATTCAGAAAGCGCAGTTCTACCGGCGCACCAAGCACATTGAGACGAAGTACTTCTTCATAAGAGATCTGCTCGAACGAAAAGAATTAAAGCGTGGAATACGTGCCTTAAGAACGGCAACAAAGCGGACATCTTCACTAAGCCACCACCGAAAGCGTCGTTCCAACGCATGAGACAATTAAGTGGTCTCAGTGAGACAAAAGCATGAGGGGGATATCACCTACGATGGTATTGAGCTTCGTGCTCGCATACACACATGGATACATTGACAATGAAGATTGTGAAGATGAATGCCGCAGGGGTAATCTGAGCTGCATGATTATCGAATCTAGCCCCGAGAGCATCACACATATGGCACGACTACAGCCAACACAATCACCACACCACAATGACAGAGGCGTCCCCAACCGTACCTACAGACGAATGGTGGATTATAGTGAATGGAATAATGACGCTGATACTGACAATAGTTATTGTGAGCTATATTGTATTTACGGTACATAACCTGTACAAAACACTACATTACGAGCAAATAACACACGAAGCAGTAACGGATAATCCGTACACAACGACTAGAGAATGAATAGAGTAAAAAAAAGACAAATTGGACACATGGCGTCTACTCCTGCGACAATAGAGGACGAAGATATCGACAGGTACAACTGACGATCAGCGCGTTCCACGGACCGACAAGACACTCCAGCTCACTGAAAAATAGATGAACCACGAAGGTCCAAACGGTGACGGATGCGGCGAGGCAGCATAGAAAAGCCTGAGTCCCGGGACTGGCACAGTAGCTTGTCCCCAACGGGTGCACAGGGAACGAGGTCGTCGGGAGGGCAGGATGAGGCTTACTGCTGATGCGGTGGACACCTCGATCCAGGGGGTCCGTGTAGTTGTCGAGAAGACTGGTTCGGTGGCCTAGTGCTGCTGTCTGGGACCGACGGATGACACTGACCACGGTGAGGCCGTCGCAACGTGAAACCTGTTGTATGGCAACTAAACAGAAAGTGAACCAGGTGGCGGGATGCGAAGCCAGATATACCAAACGACATCGGGATGCAAGGAGTCAACCAGATACATAAATCACTTTGGCTTTCCATATGCATACCACTTTCGTTGATATTTCGGCGTACGTTCGAAACAGGCACCATTTCAAATCGTTTCACCTATGCAATAGTCTGCCCTGCCCATAAGAAAGGTTGTATGTCCAAGCAAGAAAACAAACGCCCCGTATCGCTGACCCCCGTGCCATGCAAAATCATGGAAAGTGTCATCAGTTCGGCCTTCTACGAGAATGCAAACCATTGTGGCATGGTGTCATTTATGAGAAACAACTTGCATATCGGCCTGGACTGTCTCCAACATTTTAGCTTCTCGGGTGCCAAAACGATTGGGCGTTATTCGCAAACCGCTCAGTACCCTCTGATGTCTTCGACTTCGATTTCAAGTCTGCGTTCGAGACCGTAACCCACAAGAATCTGTTAGATATCCTGCCAAGTTGCGGAGTTGGGACCTCGACTAATCAACTGGATCGCGGCACTTCTACGTGGCAAAAGCTTTCGGGTCAACGACAGCCTTTCATCGAGCGGAGGAGCCACGACTGGATCTCCGTGAGAAACAATACTAGGACCACTTTGCTATATCTTGTATACAAATTCTCTTATGTACCCAGATCCTAATATAAAAATTATAGTATATGCTGACGATGTAAAGATGTACCGCTCTGTCTTCACCGAGGACAATCAGCGAAATATGCAAGATGCCCGTGATCGTTTTTTTTCGAAATGGACGATAGAACTTGATCTAAGACTTTCAATCCATAAATACGCCGTCATGCACTTCGGACATAGTAATCGAAGGGCAAACTATTTCCTAGACAATATCAAATTGATAGCAGGGAACAGTATACGATACCTATGGTATATGGTATAACAACATGAAATAATCTGAAATGTAGCGATCTTGTATCAGATATTGTGACTCGAGCCTCCAGAAGAGCAAACTGGATGTTACGCTCATTCGTTATCAATAAGCCAAACCTCTGTATTCAATTGTTCAACTGTCACATGATGACGATTCTGATGAACCCGTCTGCAATGTGGAACACTGGACTAGTTAATGGAGAAGAGATATTTGCAGCGTGTACAAAATGAATTTATAGGATGTGTCGCTTTTAGATGTAGAGTGAATTATGACGAGATTGTATACAATTAAATTTTGGAATAACTAGGTAAAAATGACCTATATGTATTAAATAGGCTGAAGAATAGCCCGATTCTGAGAGAGATCAGTGATCAGATCAGAGATGATTCCTACTACCACCAGAAACGAATTGAACACACAACCAAAAGGCAGAACAACGGAAATACGTGTTAACAAACAACGTCTTCGCATGGCGTGCCCTTCAATTAGCCCGCTGTGTCCGCAAGCACACAAACATCGCGCTTCTATTTGCCTTTGTTTGTGTAACAAACAAGTATTGTAGAGTATTGTATAAAGTCACAACATCAACTGAACCCAATATAGAAAAACAATGGAGACAAGTGAATAGAGGTAGAGTGTAAACACGTGATAACACAAAACCTACATAAAAAAACCAACCGAAAGAAGCGGCGTTACGCAAACGGGTTAACTGTTGGAATTGCAAATGTTGTTTACTGCCGATGCTTCTATACAAAGAACAGCAGAATGCGTGTACGGCTAGATATTCAGCATAGATAGATATACGCCTATAGCATATTGCAGTTTGGGTAATATTCTGTTCTAATGCTAGAACACTTAGGTTGAAACGAAAAGTACACCCAGCACACTAGCTGGTACTTTTAAGCATTATAGAGATTGAGAACGGGGATGAGTGTACAAGGATAGGCTGCGAGTGGCTATGGGAGGCCCACTCGGTTTAACGTAAGAGGGCAGTAATGAAATGAGGGCGAAGAATCGCGGAACTTCACTTGGTAACCAGCACTCGACCTGTGCACATTGAGTTCCGCTGCCGTACGCAGCATCTTCACTCTACCTCGAGCCAAAGTGTGTCTTCTCTTCTTAAGAGCTAAGCAAGGCCCTGAGCTAGAGGGCCACCGAAAAGCTCAACATTCATTGTTAT
Organism: Stratiolaelaps scimitus; assembly: GCA_019614645.1. Taxonomy (NCBI): domain Eukaryota; kingdom Metazoa; phylum Arthropoda; class Arachnida; order Mesostigmata; family Laelapidae; genus Stratiolaelaps; species Stratiolaelaps scimitus. The sequence continues at coordinate 3,473,432 of JABWDB010000026.1, forward strand.
TATTATTATTATTTATTAATTTTTGCTATAAAAATGTACAGGAAGTAGCTACTGCAGATTTCGCAGCCACAAGCCAACAACTATAAGCTGCGCAAACCTCCCTCACAATCCTCAGACTGATGGACAAATTTGCCACCATAGAACAAACGCAAACTTTCCTCTACAAAGAAGACTCTCTACGAAGCGGCCTCCACATCACCAATTATGAATCAGAGTAAGTCACATTAATTTCACGCTAACAACAACAATATATTTATTAAACACTACCGATATACGAAATGATGAGCTTATAATAACGTATAGTTACAGAGAGATAGCGTCAATCCGCTTGTTGACGCACGGGTGCTTTATACAGTCATAACTGCGATCTCAGGCTCTCAAAGACACAATTATGCAGAATGTATCTGTCGAACGCTTGTTACTTCTTTTTGCTCTTTAGTTTCTGTAGTGAGTTTAACTCGCCCTGCTGGTTTGCGAGTTCGCCAAATAGCCGTTTCACCTTCGCCTTGCGATCGGCGTCCATTCGAAGCTGGTCTTTCAACTTGTGGTGTGCAATGAACTGGTTGTCCCTGCGTACTTCTCTCATGGCACTCTTCAATTCTTTCTTATATTTCGCCTGTAGCTTCTTCGTCTCTGCCTTAGCGCTCTTTGCCGTATTGTGCACTTTACGTAACATGTCAACCTTCTCCTCAATCAGTGGTTCGTACATCTTGAGCATCTGAGGTCGTCTTCTCGCACGGCAAAGCGGTCCTCGAGGACGAGCGTGTGACAGTTTCGTGAGAACGGTCGCCAGCAACCCCCTAAGCGACTCCGGATAGTAGCTGCTCTCGAGTTTTCCAAGCCTCTGCTGAATCGTATGGAACACCTCTGTAAAGGACGGCAGCTTCGAGAAGACATCCGCCGCAAGGCTAATCAGATTGAACAAACCGAACATGATCTTGCATCGTATTGTCCGAGGCAGTTCGAGGTCAGGTGAGCAATACAGATCTGAGAGGCGGAGCCGAAGATCCTGCTCGCGCACCGCACCGGACAGTGTCAGACGTTGGGATTCCTTGAGCAGTCTCAGGATAAACGCGACCACCTCGGGGACGTACTTGCCTCCGAAGGCGACGTACTCGAGCATCTGTTGCGCTACGAAAATGCCACGCAACATATTTCTACCATCGGTCACTCTACAGGTGGTCAGCATATGAGCCATGCACAGCAACGCTGGAGTGGCCACGACGTGTTTCTGGTCAGACGCTGAAAAGCATATGCTGATAAGCTTGAACATGATTAGGCGTTCTAGGCCCGGAAAACTGCTGTCCTTCTTCGGCCCCGCCGATCGTTTGCCCTGGTAAATGTTGCGAACAATTTCAACAAAACTTCGAGCCGAAGCCACCGGCGACATTTCCGTTAACCGGTGAATGTGCACGACGAGGCCGTCGACCAGTTGCAGCACCCCTGGCTGCAATTGTCCTCCATCGCCGACGGGTGCCTCATCCAGGAGGACAAAGATCCGATCGACCAGCAACCGGAGAAACCCTTCAAGTCGACGTTTGTTCAACTCGTGAAGCGACGGCGCATTGCCGTTAATGACTCGTTCGACGATGGTCAGCTCTTCGGCAGATGTTCGATTTTGAACGAGCGCATCATAACCATCCATATCATCTGGCACAGCGATCAAATATGGAATGTCCTTTGTCAGTGTTTCAGACACGCGTCCGCCCGCCGCTGTACTCGCTGCCTCCTTTAGAATTGCGGCGTTTGCGGCTTTTTTTTTAACTGGACTCGCTCTAGCTATTTGTATCTCATCGTCCGAGTCACTCTGAAACGGAAACCAATCAATATATAACATATACAGTAGATTAGATAACAAGTAGCGTTATCGAATACAAAAATCGCAGAAAATAACCGTTTATTATCTTCATCTTCATAGCGCCCCCCGTGACAACTCGATATATACACGAGAGAATGAACATTGTGGTGTTCACATTCGAAAGTACATATCGGGTCCAGCAATCGCCTTAGTTGATATAGCTCTGCGTAACTGCCTGCCTCATATTGTCTAGCAACCTTGAGATCATCGTAGCTGTCTTCCTCGTCATCGTTGTCATCGCCACTCTCCTCCTCATCTTCTTCTGAGCCCGTGTCGTCGTCTGCATCACCACGACGTTCTTCTGCCATTTCGTTGTTTCCCTCCGCTGCGTCGTCCTCATCCGAGCCGGCAACTTCGTCATCCTCGGAGCCAGCGTCGCCATTTGCATCCGCCTCATCACCATCATCATCACAATCTAAATCAATAACCAGCAACAACAACAACAACAATAAGAAGAAGAAGAAGTAAAGGAAGAGAAAAATGGGAAGCATATACTGGTTATCTCAAAAAAATGGGAACACATTTGTTTATAAGCTTTGGCTATAAATAACGTCGCCAACAACTTCACCGTTATTGGCCAATAAGACCTATGTATATGGCGTCATTACCACGCCACTTCTAGTAAGTTATACACACATATATATTTATTATCTAATCTAGTGAGTATATGTATCACAGCCAGCTATCGAAAATCATTTCTCCGCTATGCCACTGTGCCACTGACAATAGGCCTTTGTCCCGGGTTAAAACTATCAAATGGTGCTGAAGTGTTACAGTCCTTGCAAAAGAAAAGCATATCCTTTTCAGCCCAATGTCCACAATATACCCTATTCCCGTCTGCCCGCCGTATACGAGAGAAAAAAACTGACCTTCAACCGCAAATCCGTCGTCGATGTCGTCCGCGCTTCGGTGGTTTCGCTTAGCAGCGCTTTTTGATTCGTTAGTGTCACGTTCGCCAAGGGCTCGGGCAAGCCGTTGACGTTCGAGCTCTTCCAGCCGTTCGCGTTCCTCCCTCGCAGCTTCCTCAGGCTTTTTAGTACGATCCGTGGCGACCCCGGCACGCGGTGCGTATTGCAGCTCGCTTACAATCATGTCAAACGCGTCCGGATCATCCTTGCCGGCAGGACGCCGACCGGATGAACCCGCCGGCGCGGTTACGGCTGCTGAACCCGTACGCACGTGTGCGAGAAGCGAGGACACGTCGCGCCATTTCGAGTCCAGTTCCTCCGTCAATTTAATGTTTTCATCGACCTCCGTTTGACGTTCGTGCTTCAGTCTACGCGAGGAATAGATCAACAAAGGTCGTCAGAGAGAATAAAATGAAGTCATTACGATAATTACTCGGACCACACCTTCCAATCAGCAAGCTCGAATCGAAAGAACATTAGTTTTTTGTGGCACTGTAACTCGTGGTACTGGTGTGGTACTGAATGCCTCAGCAATGCTACAGGATAATATACCACCAGCCATAGCACGCGGTCGCAAATATGTTCAGCGTTTACTTTGTTCTACAAATACATTTATGAATTTAATTCGCTTTACAGTTGGCTGAACCGACTTCGTACTCCCTTAAATTGGCTATTTGCTGAAGGAACAGTTGCGCCTGATCAGTTGAATCAACGCTCGAATCATGTTATATACTTTTTTTTCACAATTCATCAATCATTAACTCAAGGCTACTCGAATAGTCTGGCAAATAAATTGCACAATCGGCGGAGAATAGCCATTCGGCTTTCTTGGCGTAAAAAATAGATTCGTGCAGTTGCCGACCGTTTGCTATCCGCGATGAGTTCGTCGATAGCACGTTTTCGACTCTCCTCTGTTCCTTGTGACTTTCTGAGAAATCCTCCGAAGTGCGCTTTGTCCACGAAGGCTGCGTCCAATTTGTCATAAATATCATCGTCGTCAGATCGAGGGTCATCTTCCGCATTAACGTCCTCAATTGATTGGCCCAAATGAGTAAGGACCTGCAATTCAATGGGAAAATAAGACAAAACAAAAAACCTTATAACCATGAAAAAGCAAGTGAACTATATATATATATATTCAGATTTTTCTTATTTATTAAAAACCTTCATTGTTTGACTGGAACGTGAAGTTCATTAAAAACACCTCTTTAATAAAATAAAAAAACGAATTATCAATCATGTGGAATTGCTTCAAAAACGGATCATATCGCCCATGTTGGATTTGTCTGGGACGTTCTCCTAAGTTCTCTTTCGTGGTTTCGATCGCAACAGGCACTCAGAGATGAGCAACAGCCGCCCAGGCGACTTCGAATAGCCAAAACATAGTAAAGCAAACACGTTTTCCATTGCTTCATACCTCATCGTCATTCAGATTGAAAAGGTTCCTCTTATTTTTACGGCTGGTCTCCCGGGCAATTCGTCGAGCCATCTTCTCGTCAGGATCAAGAGTGGCGTCCCCTTCGCCGATCCGACGATCCAACAAAAGCGTGTCCTTATTTCGCTGCACATACTCCTTGAGCAGGGTCTCTTTGCGCTTTGAAATCGCACGATCGCGAGCAACTCCCGGCAGACCGCGTTCGGATTTGAACTTTCGATTGATCACCTGTGAGTGAATTGAAGGTAGAAAGAAAATATACTTTAACAATATACTTGCTGCATGCACCCGACCCAAAAACAACAGGAGAAATCACTACTCGGTGTCGTTCTATATTCCAAATGAATATCTAATTTTTGACATAGTTGCAAATAACACAAGTTAGAAATGTCAATTTTTCAAAGCATTGTTTTGTTTCGTAGCAAAAAAAGGGAATCTTCCCCTTAGCTAGCTGTAAGACGCAACTCTGAGCGTTGTGTTTTACAAGCAGTGCGACAAATAAACACTTATAGATCATCTGTTTAGCTCAAAACTGTCGTTTTCCATGAGCATCTCCTCTCCTCAACAATAAGTTCAACTATCACTGGCTGATATCATCGAACTCTCAACACATCTCTACGGTACAATAAATGGTTCGAAATCTAGCGCGATCTCACCTGATGTTTTTGTCGGTTGAGTTTCACTTCAAATGGATTCTTCTTCACATCATTTTTCGGCCGGATTCTATTCACTCGGTCCGGCAACGCTCTCTTCTTGTGCTTCGCCATTTGCGTTGCTATGTAGATTGTATTGTAGGAAATAGCGCACAGAGCGGATATCTTCAACGAACAATCTTCACGGATTCACTTTGTGGCACTGACTACTGTAAATCACAGACATGAATCAACGGAGACGATATTGACACTGTGGCAGAAATTCTCACTTGCCTCTACCAAATATATATACATATATATCTATATATATATATATATATAATATATATATATATATATATATATAGCAACGTGCGGTTAATCGCGGACACTGTCGTGTACACTTTTACAAAGCGCTGTTGCTGGACATTTGCGTCATTTTTGACATGACCAGGCGTCGTTATGGTTTTTGTGTTCTTAAGCACAAGTTTGTTGGCGACGTCGAACAGATTATGGAGGCTCACCTATTATGAAAGCTCATTCGAAACAGTACAGCGGCTCGCGAAAGCCCTGAGAACCGCTCCAAGACACGAAGAGGAATACACGTGCAGTGCCAATTGGGTGAGGGTAACCAGCAGAACCATAACAACGAATGCATGAATCGTCAACTACTCGTCAACAAAAAGGCGACTTCAAGATCCAGCCCTGGATGGCGGCAAGGAAACTCACATACAGCGTTGCAGCGAACTCTCGCTAAAATGTATTTTTAGAAATAAGAACCATTAACAATTTAACTATCTCCTGGGTATGTCCTCGGCATGTCCTTCTCATGTTGCTTAAACCCCAGCTGCCCCAGCTCTCTGCGTTCTCAGACTTGACGTGAGTAAAATTGTAGCAATATTTTGTTATTTCGGGTCAACAGGGATGCAGTAAAATATTCTACATTTCAATGTCAACAAGATCACGGGCGAGAAATCAAATGTTTTTCATGAACTTGCCGCTTCCTAATTGAAATCGAATCGGGCATTTAACAGAAACAGCGACCCAGACACGTATTCTAACGAGACGACGAATAGACGCATTTCGATTTCAAAGCCCACAATCTCGATTCGCAGCAGACGATTGGGAGAGCGGCTCCTCTCATTGACAATGCCCAAAACATAAACACATGTCGCACATTACGTTGCCGGGCTGGTTACGTGTCTACTCGACTTAGGCCGACCGTGTCCCCGTTCTGAATTACAATCGCTTCCTCGTCATCCGGTCCGGGACGTTCTATCAGGACAAAATTGCACACGATGAAGCATCATCACTTCATCGTTTTCAACCCCAGTGACTCCACTGGGCGATCACGATAACAATGGCTAAATGACACTGACAGAAACCACATGTGTCTATTGTTCTAAAGTGGGTGTACTTGCGTGTGTGTGTATGTGTGTGTGTGTATTTGTTCCTGTGCGAGAGAATATAGTGCACGACGAATGGCTGCTCACAGCTGATCTTGCAGAGAAAATAGAACATTTCTGTAAGAAAAATAGCCTAATTTTAATTTGGACGTGTGCGCCCGCCGTGTGTTCAGAGTACAATGCTGAATTGTAGCGCATTGCTCCACGGGAGTCTGCAACAAATAGATGCTGCTGCTGCGTAGTGCGATCAGTCCTTTGATTTCACAAGCTGAACCTATCCTGGAGAACAAAGTTCGCTGGAAAAAAAGAATATGAAAATTTGCTGATTTCTCGGAAGGTGTTTCTAAGGAGATCACCTCAGTGGCCTGTCAGTGATGCATGGAGACGGTCTGTTCTTCTGTTGGTGACGTTGCAGCATTGGCGTGTAACCGGAGGACAGCGGAAGTACTCAAAGGTCGTCTTTATCTCACCGTCGCTAATATATAGTAAAGGTATGTTTAGTAGTAAGCAATCGGTCCACTTACAAACGTATGAGAAAGATCATTGTTAGTAATTGGCAAAATGCTTGAACCCTGCTAGCGGTCGAATTATTTTTTTCCTTTAAAGGTATAAACGCTGATGTGTTTCATGACCAGACCCTGATGATCCGGCGGGAGGCTGAGATGTTTGAACTACGATTACGGGTTATTTGAATTACGACTACTGTGTTTTCAAGGGAGCCCACAAAAGCAGAGGGCTTGAGCAATTTTATGTACGTTTAATACTTCAAGCTTTCTCGGAACTTTTACCAAACAAAAAATTAACAACAAATGCGCCCACCAAGTACTTAACAACTCACTGGGAGAAATATTTCGATCGTGCAGCGGATGCAGAATCCTTTTCTGAGTTTTCTAACTTGGGCTCAACGCATATACAAGGAATGATATTTCATGACACCTGTCCTTGCTATCAATTCATAATGCTCTCCACTAGGAACTTTAGAACAAGGCAACCCTTGCTATATTGCGCCCATGTTTACTGTACATGAGATTATAAGAATGGTGCTGCCTCACAAAAAATGATTTGTGCTCTCTTCCATCTAGAACGAGAAAAGATTTGCAACGATACAAGACCCGTTCGATCATTAGCGAGCGCCCTTTCTCCGAATCGTCTGCAATGTAATTCTTGGCCGCCAGTTATTTGATTTAAGCCATTAAAGCTAGCACAGGAACGGACCGAAAGCAGACACACTGTCTAGTAGAGGTTGTGCAAATGGCTGACAACAGTTCCAGCAGTGCCCTAGCAGTCGCTGCGAACTGGCCGAGGGAGAGGGTAACAAAGAACGTGTATGAGTAACACTGCCCAGCGGCGAATGTCGCTGGGAGGTAGAAATTTGCCATTAGCGAACTGCCGCTTGGCTCCACGAGCGGCAAATTGCCAGTGCTTCCGAAACGGAGAGTTTTGCTAGCGGCTGGCAGACAGAACGAGCGATGACGTCCCTGACATGAGAAGGTATCGCCTGTCAAAGACATGTTTAGCGAAGACCCCATCTCCGAGCTGGTCCTTAGTGATCGGGAGGACCTTACCACCACTGTAACAGCTAGCTTCTTCGAGCAGCAAAATGGTACTAACACTACTAGCAGCACTACAGATGGTGAAGGTGCTAACAGTGAGGTAGCTGCTGTGGCAGCACCAGCTACGGCTTTCGTGAATAGGTCCCAACTGCAAAATGGAACAAAAAGTACGTCCGCTTGGTCTCCAGTCTACTCGATGCTGGTGAGTGCTCGAGTTGATGTAAGTTGAGATTGCTGTTTGCGACGGTGCTGGTCACTGTCAGTATTCGCCAGCTTATAGGGTGTGTTCTCGATTTGGTGGCGCTCACGCAAGCGAAGCCACCTGCTATACAACGATGTTTTTCTAGAGGCGCGGAAAGCAGGCGGGGGTGGTAAGAGGGGGGGTAATCTGACAGCGTTGTATAGGAGTGGGAGCTTGTCCGCGCTTTTCCTCGAGCCCTGCTCTAGCTGACTTACGTCGCCCAGTGAGGGGTAGACAGAGATAGATTTGCTTGTATATAGATATATATATATATATATACACGCTAGGGGATAGGGGTTCTGTATCAGCATAATGATACCTATATACATTATATATATATATATGTGGGTGTGTGTTAGTGTATCCAACATAAAGAGGTGGCACAATCGTCAGTTGCCGTTTTACCTGATGAAACGGTGGTTAGTAATCGGGGCCATTTTTAGCTCAGTGGCCGGGCCAGCTAGAATGGCGGGTCACGGAAAGAAATATCAGACGTGAGTGTGTACAGGTGTTTCAGTATGCGTGGGTGTGCTTTCAAATTGTTAGCCAGAGCTAGTAATTTGATCGGGGTCTTTCATTCAATGCGTGTGCCATATAGTCTAGACCGCTAGGTACGGTGGTCACTGAAAGCACGTAGTTATGTTAATCTTGGGTTTAACAGAATCAGCTTGAGCCAAACTGACCGGTATAGGCTCGTCTTCAAAGAATCGATACCTATGTACTCGAGGTGTGTACAAGCAGCCGATAACAGCCAACGTTATCATTACTATTACCTTAAATAGCCTTGGCAATTATCAAATAGGCACGAATGTCGGCTGATAGATCAACAGGAGAGATGAACAAGGGGTTATTAATAGACATTCCTAACGTCCGGGTCAATATCACAGTAAATCCAGGCGGTCTGAAGCATTCGAGTAATTTCTTTTCGTTTAGATCTGCTTCGATTCGCCGAATTTAATCCAGCCCTCGGCTATTTTCATAATCTTACCATCGTACCCAAATGTGGTTATTGTTAATGAGTATCACAACCTAAAATGAAATGTTGATACTCATTATTCTTGACATTTGTTTGCTTCATTGCGATATGTTGTAAGTTGGTCTTTTTCAACTAAAATTAACACCCCTACCAGGGTAGTCAACTAACGTTATACCGTTGACGTGCCCTGACATAATCATGGTAATAATAACGAAACGTCAGCACCGAAGCGAAGTTGTCGACGTCAATCGCCGAAGCGAACGAATAGGCGAGGTACTGAACTCACTTTGAAGTCTATTGCTTACTCTTTGTATTGCGTCAGATACGGACGCTGCTTGACAGTTTGCATACGAGCATCAGACAGGGTATTCGAGCATTAGGAACTGAATTTCTGACTGTACTCTTTCCCAGTGGGTAAGGGATGGCGAGCAAGTGCGTTAACGTCACCGTTGGTCACCCTGATTCATTTGTCTTCTGCTTTAAGCATAAGAGCTACCCGAGATGAGTCTCCGAACGTTGATGAGCTCAGCACACACAAGCTCTTTCTTCAAAGGGGAATACTTCTATTCTACTTTTGGTCAAGGGGTAAATCGAAATAGTTGTTATAGCATCTGTTCGTCCATGACGAATAAAGTAACGTAATAAATACTTATTCTATAACACTATATAATATCTAGCATACGCAGTTTGCATGCTTTGTATAAAGTGACGGGGTACTATTCTACAAAAAAATGCTCTACCGTACTAATTGGTTTAACTCATAACTACGGTATGTTTGAATAAATCATATTGGTTCACTAATCGAAACAATATCTTTCTAAATATGGCCGATTATGGTTAGTATATCTCCGTGGAATGAGGATAAAATTGGTAGAGTCCACTGGAGAAGAATCTGCATATGCTACTGGTGGAAAACCTTATACATATATATATATATATATATATATACATCGTTTTCACAATTCTATTACCATTTTAATATTATTGGGTGTCTTAATATATACAGTAATTAGTGACACAGTATAACAGACAGCAAACGAAATATATATATATATATATATCGAATATAATACCATTTCGACACCATAGTCTGACCAATTTGTTAATCATAACATTAAAATGACAGCAGCTTGACGATTCTATGAGTTATTTTCGATGTCTATTATGAAAATACGGTTGCAATTTGACATGGATTCGATATTGTATCCACCTAGAGCATAAACAGTATCACGACTTTGAATTGTTCCGCCTCACTAACTCCCGCCCATCAACTACAGTAAAGGAACTAAAACAAGAGTCACTGCACAAATGAGACCTCAACGTGATGTTGCTGCAAACCGGGCTTGCTACAATGGATAGTCATTTGCTAATCATTGCCAGTCATTTGCCATTTGTTGCCAAATGTCATCCTCTCTCTCTCTCTACAGCTGCTGATGCCACATCAAAGAAGATGTAGAACATTTGCAAGCCACGATGCTATTGGACGTTGTATTTTCACAGTCGAGTTTCACGAGAACGCATTGCAGCTCGAATATATTGAACCGAACTGCTTAGCTATTCTATAAACTTTTGCCGATCCTTAAGCTCGATCGGGGTATAGCACCATTGCGAGCATTCCACGTCAATAACATCCTCCGTGAGTCTTCTTCCCATCGTAAGATGCGCCAGCGTAAGTTGTTCTATTGTCTAACAACCATTTGAACCGTTATTGTCTCTTGTTGATGTTCATTTGATCGTCGAGCAGACCAGCCTTTGCCGAAGGATGTCATCAGCGTTCGGGTTGGATACCGCCCCGGTATCAACCGTGGGTGTGACGTTTGGCGCCTGTTGTTCAAATGTTGTGTTTCTCGAACAACTCGTTCGACTGGAGCCTGGCTGTACGGCTCTAGTCACCTTCGCACAATTTGCTTTCATCGCCGCTGAGAAGTTTTTTAGCGAGACGCGATGTTTCACAAAGCGGCGGGCAGTCCCGCTCTCGAGGTACCTGCAGATGGTTGGAGTGTTCTTCACCCAGAGCTTTCTAAACAATTATGCTCTCAGCTTCGATATCCCGATGCCGCTGCACATGATCTTCAAGAGCGCGTCGCTGCTGTCAAATATGGTGTTGGGTATTGTCATCCTCAAGAGGTAGGTCATACACCAAGTAACTTCAATACTGTCGTACACTAAATGCCTATGAAAAAAATATGGAGGAAAACGGCCATTGTAGACTTCGTCGGGGTACGATATCTAGCAAGTAGAATTCAATGGATGTCGCCAGTTTGAAACGACGTTATTGTCATCTGGCGGCCGTATCACACGCTGCACTACGATATAGACAATAATAGCCATCAGCTGTTTGAACGATTTTTTTGTCGCCGTAACTGTCCAGGCCCGCGGAGCGTATGACGCTTTGTTGCGCGACGATAATTGCGTTTTAGTGACACAGAAATCGATGAAACTTCACAGTTTCAACGGGAATATCAAGGTTGTAAGTCATAATTGTATGTTCACTTTTGCACTGTGCTATTTTCGTAGATCGTATTCGCTGCGGAAGTATAGCGCCGTTAGTCTGCTGACGCTTGGCATTATACTGTGTACTATGGCAAGTGCGGCACCACGAGATCGAACGATGGCCGACGCGAGGAATCAACTTACCTTCTCTCTGACACAGATTATTGGCATGGCGATCCTGATTGTTGCGTTGCTGCTGTCGTCGATGATGGGAATTCTACAAGAACAGGTAGAGCACCTACATTAACAATTATTCAAGTCAATCTAACGTGTTTCTTTCAATCCAGAGAGCTTAAGCATTGTAAAATTGCAGCTCCTTTAATAAACCAATAAAACCTTTACCACTGGTGGAGCGTAAATAATCAAGCTTCGAGCGAAATACAAGCTCATGGCTATGAGAGTTAATCGTAAGTTCAACATCACAGTTTCCCGAGCTCATCTACAGAAATAAAAACAGTAACTGTTCATTGTCAGCCCGGAAACCTTTCTTTCTAACTGTTCATTGTAATTCCTTTTAGCAAGAGTTTTCTTTAGCAAAATTCTTTCGCTTTGTACGTTCTTATCTACTTACCTATTAACCATCAAAAATTAATATCCATTATAGATATAGATGTTCATTTTTATTACTATTCTATGTATTCTTTGAGCTGATCCTCAGCTGTTCCCCCAATATGACAGGCCTCGGACCTCCGAACCTTTAGGTGTTACTACGAGAACTTATCATTACTATTGACATGGTATAACCGCGAAGAGAACTCCGCAGCAATTCGACTGACGAGCTATTTATACTCATCTCCAGAGACCTCTGGCTATCCACTTAGTCACTGCTGTACTAATGCCTCATTGTCAATTATGTTGATTAATCATTGTAGATGACGGCTGACTTCGGCAAGCATCCGGGCGAGATGATGTTCTACATCCACGCGTTGGCACTGCCAGCCTTCTCGTTGTTTGCCCCTCAGATGTGGCGTTCCCTTCAAATTTTGACCGCCACACCGGGTTCATGGCTGACATTTGGCCTGCCGACAGGCCTCCTCTCACTGCTCGCCAACGTCCTCACACAGTACGTCTGCATTAGCAGCGTATTTAAGCTGAGCACCGAATGCACCTCACTGACCGTGACACTCGTCGTGACACTTCGCAAGTTCATTTCGCTGGTCATCTCCATCTTCTATTTCGACAACGAATTCTCCCTGCAGCATTGGGTCGGCACGGCTTTGGTGTTCGTCGGCACGTTGCTATTTCTTGATTCGCCGCCTCGTCCCATTACGCCGACGCCGGTCGTCGACAACGAACCGAAGGATAAGCGGGAGTGAGCTTTGTCCAGCAGAACAAAATGACAAAAATGTAGAGAGAAAAATGCATTGACGTTTACAAGAAAATGTGCTGAAAGTCTGCGGACGACGACGACGACGACGCCGACACTAGCTCTGACGTGGCAATTGAAAACGTTGTGACCAGCTACGGCTGGAGAGGGCGTTGGACTGGACAAAGCACGTTTCAAGTGAGAGCGAATTTGGAGTGTTGACGATGAAAGTATGACAGGCGAAGATGGTGCTTATAAGAGACAATACACGATTTGCCGTTGTTGCTACACATTTAAAAGAATACAATTTAATGTTGCTGTTACACAATTGTTAGTATCTCGATCGTGAAGCCATGTTCATCAGTCCTACATGGAGTGTAGCACATGCTCATGCTGGAGCAATTCTCTACCGGTGGGCGGTATACGGAAGCTTAACCAGCTCACCTTCTGCACGATCTTAAATACCGATAATCTCTCGTAAGCAGATTTGAGAGTTAGCAAGCAGATTTCGCCGATTTGATTAACAATAGAAGAAGCATATGTTTATGCGAACATCGGATTACGTCCGTGTTACCTAGGCTAAATGTAATATATAAGGAAAATAGGAGAGCCGAAATGGCCTACGCGTACGTCATACTCTACCGTTGTGGGGTGTCAGGGAGAATCCTAGGTAATGAACGTGCCTGTGATCATCTATCATTTCGTATAGAAAAAAATGAACTTTACTGAGATTCAGCGCATAACACAAAAGCACAACGTCTAGCTGATACCACAAGTAACCAAATTTTACAGAATTTTACGAAGGAGCCTCGTTAGTGCTAAGCAAAGAGAATATAGTGTTATGGGCAGCCAGGTCCGTGTGATCATTGTTTATTTGTTGTCGTTTTTTTTTGTCCTATCTCGTAAAAACACAACACAAAGACTCGTTGATTTTGAGTCAAGGGTGGCCGTTAAGATGACACTCATACATCAGTGAGTGTATTTACAAATTGAGCTAATATTTATTGTTTTGGTCACCGCGTGTATTATTGTTTCAAGGTACAAGAAAACGATCTATCATAAGAGAGTGTTTTCCAATTTTTCCAAACATTCTGAGATCATCTGCGCTGTGTAGCTCTTTAAGCGGAGCTAGTTAGCAAGATCCGACTCTCTCGAGACGCCGCATCTTGCATTAGTCCTGCGCATCGGACCCCTTTTTCCATTTTGTCAAGGTCATCAATGTGTTTTTAACGGGGGAACACCATACGACCGTTCGACCGCTCCTGGCTGTTAGAGATTGCTTCTTAATTTAAATAATTTCGGTGGAGAAACGCGAGAACATATGTACCAAGGGACATTTGGAACTAAGACCGAGGAAAAACAAGGTTTTTACTAGGAGCTGGAATTTTGGCCAGAACACACGCATTTGTGGCCCAGCTTGAGCTGTTGTTTCGGGTACCTGTCAGCTATAAGCTAACGTTAGATATGCGCGCTTAACTTCATGTACAAAATGAAACTGAGTGTTGCCTGACGATTCGAGTAACGAATTAATTTGTAGGATCTTCAATTTGTAAACATTGTTTATAAGCTGATTCGTGATGTATATGATGAAATAAACACTTGATATAGATATATATATATATATATAATATATTCACAGTTACACTATATCTATGAGGTGACTTTCTTACTTTTACCTATCATCTATTAATTCATTAATTCGACACAGCTTCGAAGCCTCTATTGACACCATCGTGAGGTTCGAACGTGTACACCAATCAGAACATCCTATACGATCATTATTATTGAATAAGTTGAACATCTCAAACGAGAGCCATAGTCTCGGATGTGACGACGAGGCAAATATAGCAGACGCGAAGGCGCTACCATGGCTTCAGCAGTAGAGAAAATTCCGAGTGATTCAGCTAGCACGTAATGCCCGCTTTCTTATATTATTCCTGTCCATTTACACACACACACACACACACGCGTACAGCCCAACTAGGAACATTGACGGCAGAAATAACCTCAATCATACCCAAGCATGAGGAGGAGGAATACCTTTGAGCGTCCCACCTCATGCATCCTGTCGACGTCCTTTTTACAATTTGAATGGCGCACAATTTTCTTTTAGCTTCGTCCCCGTGGCCCAGGCGTTCCCTTTGTTAACTTTTCAGTGTGAATTGGTGAACCGACCCAGCGAGGAGCCTCACGATCTATGGTTCATCTATCCGCATACGAGGCGAAACCCTTTTCAGCAACTCAATGCTTGGTAAGTACTCATCGCGCATGCGTTGGAGTTTTTTTTTTCATCCACCATAGACACAAGCATATGATTCTAGTCAGCGGTTTCATAATAGCCTGGCGTTGTGTTCTCTTTGTCCTCAGGAGATATCGTCTGAATTCTAGCCGTTGAATACCTACTAACAAAGGTGAATAAACGAGTCTTATTAGTAGTCTATGGTGTAGTTCATGTTTACAACTTCACTCGAATCAATCACGATAATAAAGACAGAAGACAAGTGAATGGAATAACTAATAGTGTATTTTTACAAATTACGATGTAATTCTCATCAAATATATTTGTCATTAACTAGGCGCGTGCATGAAGGTCGCTTTCAAATAGACCCCCCCCCCCAATGAACAATAATCTTATCAGAAGAAAGTTCCGAAATCTAATATCGTTTTAGACAACCTGAAGTGAGTCACAGAAGAAGTCTTCGTCAACACTGAAATCGTTTGGCCGTCATCTGCCAATAGTTAAAGGTATATAGTTACTTACAATACAGATGAATGCTGTGGTCCTTCATATGTTATCAATCTGAAAAGGAATTGTTGACTGAATACAAAATTGTCATTGCCTCGTGCTTTACAAAAGAGACACCTAGACAACGGTTCTCAGCGGCAGTAAACAAATAATGCAATTGTCGGATTTTTCATGACCGAGACGGGTCACGCTACCTCGGAGAAATCCCACCATGATCAAAATCACCTAACTATCCCTAACGACTTTTCGACACATTCGAATCCGCCGTGGTCCAAACTGGTACTGAGCCGCCGGATAACACAGAAGAAGCAGCTATTCACTAACTCGTTTTCGGAACTCCTGCGACTGGGTTTTGGGTCTTCATCGGACGGATTTTTGCGCTTGATTGTGTGGCCGACTGTTTCTCCTTCGATTTTTTGACATGGGCTCTCATGTGCCTCCAGCACTGTCGGGGGTCGCCAAATAGCGCTGGACAGAGCTTACAGGAGTACGGTTTAGCGCCCGTATGCGTGTTCAGGTGAACGCGCAGATTTCCCCTCTGGTTGAAGCCTTTTCCGCACGAAGGACATTGAAACGGTCGCTCGTCCGTATGCGTACGCATGTGCACAATCGCGTGACCTCGCTCGTGGAATCGTTTCGGACAGAACTCACACCCGTAGGGTCTGTCGTTCGTGTGCTTTCGCAGATGAACACGGAGCCGGGCGCGAGTCGGAAAGCTTGCTTCACATTCGGGGCACTCGTGTGGGCGTATGTTGCCGTGCGAGATCGTGATATGTCGATGAAGACCCGACTGGAAGTAATGGCCGTAGCCGCATTTGCTACATATGTACCTTATCGGCCTGGCCTGGGCATGGGCCATCTCGTGCCTTCGTAGCTGCGTCAGGAGTTTGAACGAGGACTTGCAGAGTTTGCACTTGTGAGGCTTGTCTGATCTGTGCACGGTGAGGTGTCGATTAAGGCTCGACGGATCATTGAAGGCGGCGGAGCATTCGTCGCAGGCAAACTCCTTCTTGTCGGCGTGAATTCGAAGGTGGTTCTTTAGGTTGCCCTTATTCGCGAATCGTTTGCCGCACTCGGGGCAGTCGACGGGCATCTGGCTAGGATAGACCTTCTTGGTCAGTATAACGTCCTCCGCTTCAAATGAGATAGGTTTGATTGGCCTTTTATTGATGTAAGGTCTTATCTCGCTCGAGCCATACGAGATACGGTTCAGGTCGTTTTCGCTTCGGAGGCTGCATCGACGCTCCGTGACTTCGATCTCTTGAGAAGGCATCTGTAAGGTGGATTGAACAAGCATGTTGGTTTTGGACTGTCTCCATATACTCGACACACTCATCCAGAGTTGAAATCGGAATTGAAAATACCTTTGTTCTCTTCACTGACAACAGAGGCACAGCATCGACGTGTCCCACAAGGCGTCTCTGGCTTGACTGCCTGCTCCCTCGAGACGAATGGCCCTCGTCTAAGAACAGACATCTTCGTCGTTCTCGCTTTGATATATCTGGGAAACGTTGCATGCGTCTAAACCCCTGTGTTTCCTTTTGTTTTTGGTTTAAAGCCTCCTGGCAGGAGATTCATGCACTACTGGTGAAGCGCACCTTCACCGACTGTGGGTGGGACTCGACTCCCGAATGGTTGGACCTCAATCCTAGCCACACAAGAGCATATATGCGTGCATGATAATATTGACGACAAGTTCTTTACTACAATATTAATAAAGTAATATATTTTGTGAGCTCTAAGACAAAACTAGCTTTGTTGTCCAGTGTGTTCGATACTTAGCGCAAGGATGAGAGATCTTAGTTTAAATGTAATTAATTTAGTAAAATTCAACGCCAATATAATATGTCGGATAATACGAATGTTTCCAATCCTGCAATACACGTGAAATTAGCTGTTTTGCATCGCAGACACAGAATCCTAGTTGGAATACTAAACCACAGTAATTCTTCATCGACTCCTCCGAACAAAACGCTCTCGGACGAGAGGTTTCAGCAGCTTGCCGTTGTTTACACGTTCGTACCCCCTATCGATTGAGGCACTTAGAAAAGATGAGAATAAGAAACATTTATTGTCAATATCCCCTGAAAAGTCACAATCATTCATTCATTCATTGCTTCTCATTACAGTATGCTTCTGCATTCTCTGCCGCGGATCACATAAGCATTTAACATACGATACAGCTCATCAACGTACCCCACCCTCAACACGATGTCCGTATGCGAAAAATATTATGAAATTTAGTCCGAATTTCTTGATTTCTTCTTGTCGTGTACTCAGCGTGCCTTACCTTTAAACACATCTCGGACAGTGTCTTTGCTACTTTTGTCTATAGGTAAAATAAAATCTGTACTTATAACTCTATGACTATGTACGAGTATCTTTGTTGATAACATATCGTTGTTTCCCCGTCGTTGTCATTATTATAATTATAATTCTGAGAGAGAAGAACAGCTCACCGTGTTTTACGCCCGTGTGAAAACTGCCCTTCAAATACCAGTATGAGTCGATCTCCATTTAAAGGAGCGGACTGACTGTTAAGCAAAATTACTTTTTCCCTTTCTTTTCTTTCATTGCCGAGAGCCAAGTTAGAAAATCGACAACTCATAGAAAACTGATTGATATTATAGTGAAATATGGCAAACCCAACTCTTAAGAGCCAGGACAGTGCCGATCAGTCAATCAAGACAATAATTCGGGGATATATATATCTATATATATATATATATATATATATATATATGTGTGTGCACCACAGAGGTCCTAGTTATTAAGTGTTGTTGCACACTTGCAATTTGTCGACAACTGAACACTCATTAATAATAGCGTAATCGGAACGTACCTTGGATTAATATTCGTACGGCCTGTTAGTCTTTTCGAGAAACAGACACATCTAGCGATTTGGCAAGTCGATTATTAAGGTTTGGTCTGTATTCCAGCAGCAGAACGTCAATATACCACTAGTCGATATATATAGCTGTAAGGTCCCCCATGGGCACACCGCTCGCACATCAATATTTTCATCAGAAGCGCACTTCGTTTTCATCTACGATCGAAATATTGTCGTCTGCGAACACGGCCTCAAAGCAGAGCGGCTACCAGACCATGCTCGCCGAGAACCATGTAGTATTTACCCTTCTCTTCTTCCAGAATCGAAAACTGTTTATCGTTCGGCCCTACGCAAATATCGGCACAACGTTGAGATTGCCAGGTCCACTTTCTACAAAAACCGCTTTGCACTCCTCCGTAAAAAGCCAAAACATCTGTGGGGCTTTCTAAATGCCGCCTGCGGTAGGGAAACAGGCAAAGCAGAGCTTCCTAAGAAGCTGGTAACTGCTAATTGAAATTGCCAATGAACTAAATGTGCACTTTGCAACAGTTGGGGAAAGGACAGTGGCCTCATTAAGGTCTTATGATAATGCTCGTGAAGTGCTGGAGTCAATCTGGACGTCACGAGAACACTTCTCGTTTGCACGTGTTGGTGTCAAGGAGGTCCAATCGGCAATGGAGTCGACGAAGGCTACCTCGAGTTGTGGAGCTCTAGGTTTACCGAATAGGTTGTTGAAATAGTCATCAGAGCATTTTGCACGGCCATTAGCACACATCGTCAACCTAGCTTTTGAGGGTGGAGTGTTTCCCCGCCAACTTAAAGATGCTTCTATAATACCCCTCTTCAAAAACAAGGGTGACCGTAAATTAGCAGGCAATTATCGGTCAATCTCTCTTGTGGACTACTTATTTAAGGTGATTGAGAAATTGGCGAAGCGGAGACTTGAACGGCATTTGGATTCGACTAATTTCTTTTCGCCGTCTCAATTTGGGTTTCGATCGAGCTGGCTTTAGCTCATCTATGGCAAGAAATGAATGATTCTATTGAACGGAACAATCTTTGCCTCGGTGTATTCCTTGACGTATCAGCCGCTTTCAATTGCCTCTCGCATACACTCTTCCTTGAAGCCCTACTGTTTTTCGAGCTGACCCTCAGTTGTTAACCTTTGAGGTCCTTGAAGTCCTAGCCTATGCTTGCTGCTCCGTAATGGTGGTAAACTGGTTTCGCTCGTACCTCACCGGTAGAAGACAAGCAGTGAAAGTTGGTCTGGTTGAATCTACTTGGGAAGAGGTTAACTTCGGGACACCGCAGGGCTCCATTCTTGGACCGCACATGTTTATAATACCTATAAATTGTATTCTACGGAAAATTGATAACGATGGTTTTTGTAAAACAATCGCCTACGGGGATGACACCACTCTGTTGTTTCGCGTGTGGCCGGAAAGGGCACAACAGGACATTTTTGAGGCGCTTCGTAAAGTAGACGTCATCGTAAAAACGTTTGAGAGTTTCTGTCTTGCCATTAATTCAAGCAAAACGAATATAACTCTGTTTCGCTCACCACAGCGGAGCATTACGATCGGCCAAATACGTCTCTGTGATATTGAAATGCAGTGGTCTCCTACGGTCAGATGCCTGGGCCTGGTTTTGAACGAAAAACTCAGATGGAAGGATCATTTAAGTTCCGTATTGCCAAACTGTTACGCTGTAGCAGCCTCTTTGCGTCGACTTAGAGAGCTTGGAGTCCCTACAGGAGGTTTGGTGTATCTTTACAAAGCCCTTCTTGTCCCTCTACTCAGCTATGGTATCTCAGTCTGGGGTGGAAGCTACAAAAATGTACTTCAGAGAGGGGAGATTATACAGAATTACGCGCTCCGAGCTATTGCTGGTAGAACTCGAAGAGACTCGGTTGCGGACGACCTAGTGAAATTTCACCTTCCTTCGCTGACGACATTGTACTCAATTCTCGTCTCTCTTCTTGCTTTCAAGATACACAAGGGCATTGTGCCTACAGACGCTGCTCTTCCGATCAAAGCCTGCACCAAAGGAACTGCTCGTACAGCGACAGTGTTCATGACACCAATGGCTATCAAAGAATCAAGCGGCCGTACTCTCGCTTATCGCCTACCGTCAGTCTGGGGTTCTTTGTCTAGAGAGATTCGGTCTCTGACCTGTGTTAAGAAATTTGCTTTCGAAATAAAACAAAAAGGCTAAAATCTTATTTGAATCAAATCCAGTAAACCACTTGTAATTATGTTGTTCAATACGAATTTGTGATAAGTTTTGACAGTATGTCACCTCAAAGAACCTTGTGCAATACTTTGCTGAATAAAGAAGAAAGAATAAAGAAATAATTGAATTGAATTGTGGACATCTTTCTCTCTCTCTCCTCTCTTTTTCTCTGTCTTCAGTTTGTAGAATGACATCAGAATAAGAACAAATCTGACACCACAGACAAACGCGAACTTTCGTAGTCAAGGAAAAAATTAGCCGCCAACACTGACCCGATGACTTCCGCCAATCGGGTACTTGATCGCTATCCACGGGTGCGCGGTGTCGAGAGCGAATCTAAAGTCTGGTTGTGCTGAAATGCGCTCTGCGTATATGCGTTCCAGTAGAAGAAAAATATGCGCCAGCTACATGGACAAATATAAAAGGTTAATAATGTAATGAATAATACTTGAAATGTGCCAACCATCTTATTTATTCCCCTGGGGACTATCACGCGCACAACACGGGCACGCAACGTGCGCAACCGGAGACAATTGAAAATGAACATAAGTGAGACTTGTAACAATTATATTATACCTTCGAATAAAGTGTTTGTTATTATTATTATTATCTCGTGGTGAAAAGGCGACGTAGAGCTTGTATATATATATATATATATATATATATATATTTGGCAAGCCGTACTTTGAACAGACAACCAGATAAAAAAATAAAAAGAAATTGAAGTTAACATAAGTAATCGCTCACCAAGAAATAGGACGACATCCGTCGCAACCGAATGAGTGTTGTCAGTCGATCCATCACATTATGGAAATTAAGTACAACTGACAGTAGTGGCTAATAACTCGAGGGCTGCCAATAATTCGCGAAATACCGCATTTCAATGAATTTAAATTCAAAACAGTGCCTGCTTGACTTGCAGCTTTAAGCGTATTGATAGCGGCATATAGTTTCACACCACCAACAGTCGCCTCCGTTAAATATATATATATATGATCAACAGCAACAGGCGATGATGACGAATGATCCACCAACGGTAGATCAGCATCGAATTCATTTTGGTGCCGGCAACCAGCGAAGGACAAAATCAGCCTCGCTTTTTCTTCTTCTTCTTAGCGTCTATTGGTATTGCCTCTAAGTACGTGATGCATCTTGCTGCGTGGACTTCTTAACTGAGGTTTTTATTGTGCAGTTAGCTTGCTCCACAACCCCCACACAATTCTCATAGGACACATTGCATGCTGAGATTCGCTGACATTTCCGTGCAGGCTAATGTTCAATAGGCATACACGCGGGCTCCTACTTCGAAAAACCATCATGGCTTTATACCGAATGTGTAATTCGTATGTTTTGCCTTGTTCTAGGCATCGAAGTAAGCCCCGTGGGGCTAGCTCGGCTCTCCGTCCGAATTAAACACTGTTCTGTGATGAGGATCTCACCGCCTCGAAAAAAAGAACTCGAGACAGATCAATCTCCCCCTGTACAGCTATTATAAGCTGTGATGCCCTAATAAGGCACGAGATGTGAACGTGTTCCCAGTACCTCAATAGCAACTGCACGACGATGAGGCTATGGAAGATTAATACCCCAGCCAAGTATTATTCTATAACTCTGGTAGAATCGTGCTGTTCTCCGTAGAGAGTACAGTTTCACCATGCACATTCGTACACTCGTTTCTATTATCCCTCGTAAAGGTTAGGTTAGGTCATCATGAGTCGTTTAAATGAGGCAGACCATGCGAGCGGATAGGCTGTAAACGAATCGTAAGCATGAAAAACATCTGTCATTTACTATAAAGCATACAGTTGTGCATAGAAAACAAGTTACTATCTAGGTGGCGCCTTTGTTGCCTATGACAGTGGGCCGCTTGCCGCCCCGGTGAAGCCGGCATGCGAGGGTCAATGGTTCATTCTTGAACATCAACAGATGCGACACATTATATCGATACGCGCTAGAGAAGGAGTTTCTGTGCCGAGCAAGAGCTCCGAGCAAAGAAGAGCAGTTGGAGTTATATAGTCAGCGACTATGCGTTAAAAGGTATAACTTTTTGTCGTAATTAGGAATGCATGTGCTGTTTTTGTGCGTAAATAGCTTCCGGATGACCTAATCCACTTGTCTACACATTGTGTCTGTGCGCGAACGACCCCTCACGAGGTTGGCGAAAACTAGCCATTGTTGAAATAGTCATTTGTTGTTGGCGTTTGAGTTCACATTCGTAGTCCGATCGTTGACATGTCATGGCAGACGATGCGAATGAAGAGCTTTTGTACATATTGTTGTTTTTTGGCCACGGAAATCATTTTATGCACTGTCGATCCACTCGGGAATTTTATTGCAATCACTTTATCTATGTCAGGAAAGATCCAGTGATCTTGTCTCTTTAAATGTATTAATGATAATTATATCGTCTTCATGGTAAGACCAAGTTCTCTAAGATCAATTCTAAGGGTGGCATAAACGAATGAGTTGAGTTAGCAGTCACTTAGTGCGGTTCTCAGAGAGGCCATGAACAGTGCCGGTTCGATGGCCGTAAATCGTTTTTGAAATATGGTTAACGTCGCTCTGCGGTCACTTAGGTCGACCGCAGAAAGCTCAGACAGGTCCAGTATGACCACCTGGCCTTGAAGCAGTTGCTGAGTGAAGCTGAATAGGCCTACATTGAGGTCGCTAACGTAGCCGCATTCGCCGGCGAATGCGGCGGTAATAACGTTGCTATTATTTGAAAGGTTTCTGATAATTGACATTTTTTTTTTCGTGTGGTCTGCATAGCATCAAGAGCACTGGCAGAATTTTGTTGCGTTGTTCTTGCCTGCAAGGTATATATGTATGTCGCGTGGAAGCCTAACGTCATCTATTAGAAGTATCTTTCCTTCGTTCTAGGCATATTAGGAAGCGCACACTGTTTTTGAGGCGTTGTTTCGCCTCGGTAGGACAGCTCGTCATTATAAGAACACATTGATTGATTTTTGCCACTTGTGTTGTGGTCCACGATGTCGCTACACCATAAAATCTGCCTTCTCCTGTTCCATATTTATTTTGTTTTGTCTATATCATGCTCTCATGCGGTTGCCGACCCTCTCAAAATACTCGTGTTCTTACAGACATCGACGTGACATCGGCAGTATTTAACAACATTCAACGACATCGGCATTACAACAATAACAACAGCCATAACAATAAACACAATAACAGGCATTAATCGCAACCAAATAGCGAACGTAAAAAGGACGAGGGCGTTAGAATCGCTGTTGTTCAATATTTACCGAGTAGAACCCATGTATAGGGTTAGGAGATACTGTCTGACATAGGGGTGACACCTAAGAAGGAACTTTGATTAACATCGTGACAATGAGACAAAAGCCAGCGGCTATGGATATCGGGAGTGGCCAAGAATATCAATGCATATAGTCAATGAGACCGAAAATGTGTATGCACGAGATACGTCAGACGGGTATTTGATTATTCATATTTCTACGGATGATCTATTCGCTTGTACAAAGGTAAAGGTTTTATTGGTTTAGTTACAACTTGGATAACATGTGACAGCGATCGCCAGGGCTGCCAGAGGATTACGAGAGAAGACACGATTCGGCGATGATGGGCAACGATGTCACTTTATTGGCAATGACAACCTCATTCACGTACCCGTCAGTGTCTACTTGCCTGTCCAACGACGCTAAGGCAACTGCTCATCTCTACGAGGTCATATGAGGTTATCTGAGAGAATACCCCCTTACCTTTCTCCATATGCGTGCATACACCGCACCTGCAGTGTACACATCACCTACACACATGCCACGCTCCGTGCAACTCTAGCAAACTCAACTTAAACATGGAATACCGGAAACGTGATAACGAATGTCCCTTATGTGTGCCCTGATAACGATTGATCGCTCGAAGTCAACTAACGATATCGTTAGTCGAACTTTATCAATCTCAAACCGGGTTCGCACGTTTGAATGCTTACAAGCTTTTGTCCATCGCTACCATTGTGTTCAAATAGGACCCAAATATGTATGTGTGTGAACTGATGATTTTGGCAATAATCATTTTTAGCACGCAATTTATCGGAATCAGCGTCTCGCGGATTGGTCGACAACTCGAGGTCAATTCCGAATAAGGATGAGATTAGTCATGAAACTGTGAGCGTCGACATCGATTACGTATGCGATTTTCCATTGGCTGCATCGGTCGCCTCGTGGCGTTGCAGGTCGATTTGCTCTGTAGTATGCTGCCCATAGGGCGTCAATAATTAACTGTTCATGTTGAGCTTACACATTTCAGTTAGCTGGTCGAAATTTTTAGTCATGCAGGCTTGACTCGCGCTCGATCTTCATTCCTCAGAAGCTGAATATTAACAATCTGACTGCTCACGAATCGGTAGGAAGAATTCCTATTATTAGTTTCCAATACGGATCCGCAAAAAAATCCGCCATTTATTGTTATCATATAGGTTGTCTACCAGACCTAACCGTTTGCATCTTGCATAACCCTTCCACAATGGGTTGGTTACACGTTCAGCTACCTTAAGACGGTTGGAATCAGAAAGAGAATCGACAAAAATACCAACCTACGCGAAGAGGGCTGTTTGTTTCCTGGGGGGATGGCCACCAGCCATCAGCAGATATCTAAAAGGCCGCTTGGCGCTCTCGAGCTACGATCAGCCGACGATATTATTGAAAAAAACGACAAAGTCTTATTGATATCCCTCTTTTCTTTTGTTCCACTCGTGGCCTCGTTCAAACGTAGCCTACGAAGTATCGTGGGCGGCACGAGTCGCTGCTATTTGTGGTGAGCTGTCGTTGGCTTCGCGTGATAGTGTGATATTCGACAGTTTCGCTCATCTGGGGTCGCAATGTCGACGAAACCGGTTGCTGTGGCCGAGGCTGCGACAGACTATCCAAATCAACACACGAATCCCGGTGAACGGCCAATCTGCCTGGACGAACAGCAAGGCAAGGTTAGCTGCGACAGCGAGGTCAGTCACGTCGACAAGAAGCCAATTGCTCGAGATTCGCTTGCCAAGAACGACCGGGTGGAACATCCTGCAGATGGCAGGGGGCAGTCGGAAGGATCGGCTGGCTCCTGTCCGAGTGGGAAGCCGAGTATTCCCGAGCACCAGTCAGAAGGGCCACCACATAAGGTCGAGTTAATAGCAAAAGATCTCCAAGCTACGGTCAAATGGTGAGTGCGTACGATCGTTGGGAGTTCGAGCGGCGGGGTTCCACAACGAGCAGGGTAGTCGACATGCATGCCTGTTCGCTGCTGTGACCAGCCGTTGAAATCGTAAACGTCGCTCGACGTACAGTTGAGGTGTTTTAGTTTGTTGAATGAGTGCGTCTTGCTTCGGTGTGTCGGTCGAGTACGGAAATTCAGTCGATTTGATTATTTATTCGCTCCATGCTTTGGCATGCGTCTTGATTCGAACACATAATGGCTAAACCAGTGTCATTTCCTCTTAGTATAAAATATATATTTGTGTCTTGAAGACCGCAGCTGATAGGAATGACTTCAATACATCTTTGAGCAACAACATCCATTCAATTAATTCTACATTACCAGCCATGTGTCACATTTCGTGTACGCTTGCCATCGACTTAAATTGCTTATCAGGTATAATGGACAAATGCACTACGGTTTCCTCGTGCGAACGGACACCCAGCGCGAAGTGTTCGTACACCGAAATTCGATTGTGATGTCGGCCGGCGAACCGCCGTGGCTCAACAGAAATCAGCCCGTGACATTCGACTTATGGACGCTACCGTGCGGCCGTTTCGACGCAAAGAACGTTCGGTCTGCCAATGGCCAACCGATCACCTTCGGCGATCCGGAAGCATCCGGCATGTCCGGACAGCACAGGCCGCTATTTCAGCATCGGACGTCGCCTGCTAATCAACACTTGCGTCGTCAACAGCCGGGATTTGCCTACAGCAGGCCACTGCAAGGCATGCCCTTCCATGGACAGTACGGTAGGTGATCGTTTCGCCGCCGTAAGCTAAGGGTTAGCTGACCTGCTGGACTCCATCGTGACACGAGTTGTTATTGACGTTAATATTCCATTATTGTATCACGCTTATTGGATCATTGCTTACTCTTTTGTCAAGCATCCGAAAGGGTTCTTTCGAGAAGTACGTGAAATTCACTAATGTTTAAATAACACGGATGTGTAATAGCAAAGAGAATTGAAGGATTATGCTGCGCTCACATTTGAAAGCTACAGTAGCTGTGATCGTCTGTTGCAGTCACGCTGAAGTAAAGTGAACAATTCTCTGTGAACAACGTCTGTCTGACCCAAAACGGTAGGAAACAGCATTGTAGATGTAGCTAGTCGCACTTACGATGTATTTTTATTGAGCCAGATAGAGGAATCGTCGTAGAACACCAATAAGCAGCACCAAGTCGATTAGGCATATGAAGACAGTTTGCATATTAGCTTATTTTTTTTTGACTATGTTTATTCCCCTTGGACTATTCGTCTCCTTTAACTATGCACCCGGGCCTGGATGATCCTTGTGAACCCTTGAGTTCTCCCATTAATCGTCTCCGTTTTCATTTCTCACAGGTTACTATTGTCCGGTTTGCGGACGCTCATTTGATTATCCTTCGTTTGGCGGCAGGCCCCGCGGCAGTTCCGGCTTCAAACCTCCCGGCGGAATGAACAATCCTCGGATGAATGGTCGCGCATAAATCAGCGGGTATGGTTGCCACTTAGCAAGCGACCCCTTTAATTTTTGTTCTGAACGGCAACCGGGATGCCACCGACTAACTTTGCATATGCCAACAACCTTGCATTTCCCATGGGGGGAGTCGACCAATGGACTCACTACTGTTCAGCTTATTTTCCTTCTCAATTGAAGCTCAGCGCATTGTGTGTTTAATACGTTCATCGAAGTGTTGAAACCACTTTCCTCAACAAATTTGTATTCAGAGGGAAATTTCAACAATTTCTGCTAATTCGAATGACTGGTGGTCTGGTTGGGCCTTCCGTCGGCGTCGGACTCGGCCGTCGGTGGCGTCAACAACAAAAACAACGTGATGGTGCAGGGAGGGTGTTGCGGCAGGCAACGCTTTCGCGTTATTTTCGGCGTGGGATGAACTATACAGAGTATGCGCTTAGTAGTGTTTTGTAGGTAGGGTTGTGTGGATGAGTTGGAATGCTGCGACAGCCGACCAACAGCAGTTGTGTGCGGATAACTTGGTGAAGATGATGGCGGGATTTCTCGAAGGAGGGGAACCCAACAGCCATGTGGAAAGTACGCCCAATTTGCGTACCTTATAGTTTCATTTTTTAATAAATATCGCATTTTATACCTTAAGCGTTTCGTGTGTTTTTTTTGTTTTCGTTCCTGACCTATTTTCGAAGACTTTTTCTGAAGCAGATTGCTCCAAACAGCTCCCCCAGTGGCCTTCGTGTGCACTTGCCTTAGAACCGAAGGGACACGTAGTTGCATGTAGGGGTCGGACCACCACTGCCGTACATCTGCACTTAAGGGGGGCCCGTCTTACGAAACAGTGCAAAACCAATACCGTGGACGTTAAGCCTTGGCTGAGAGGCCTGAAAAAAGAAGCTCTGAACAGAGCACTATAGACTCCGATGCAATTTCTTCAAACTCCAAATCCAATCCGATTTCTGAAGTTTCGTCGTCGCTTTGTGTACATTGACTTCGATAGTGCGCGACATAGGCCAGTTGAAGAATACCTGTTCCTCTATCCATGGTAGATGCTCCCTTTGGGTGTCGTGGATGCCAATTTAAGTCTAATTTTATTTCCACTATTTCATTATCCAGGCTTAATGAAGCCGCTAGTTCGGTTAGGCTTTAGCAAAAAAAAAACAAGGATTTTGAGTTCGTTGGTTTGAGTCAACGACTCCAATAATCCGTCTGACGACCACTGAAACCATCTCTGTAACCTCAATTTCCAGAAATTTATGCGCCTTTCTGTCGAGCTGATAGCGCCACAACAGCCTACTGTGAAATCTAAACAGAACACACTGCTGGGACCCATTGAGGGTGACATTACTAAATGTGACATTACGTATCTCTGTCTCATGGGCAGAAGAAGCTGTCCTCCTCGTACGGCACAGGTAACTCCGTATAGACTACTTCTCGGTACACACAGCAAACCCCACAAGTATTCGCTGTGCCTGTTGTTCCACAAAGACTCG
Source organism: Stratiolaelaps scimitus (assembly GCA_019614645.1). Taxonomy (NCBI): domain Eukaryota; kingdom Metazoa; phylum Arthropoda; class Arachnida; order Mesostigmata; family Laelapidae; genus Stratiolaelaps; species Stratiolaelaps scimitus. The sequence goes on from JABWDB010000026.1 coordinate 3,502,212, forward strand.
TGTGAATGCCAGGAGCGAATATGATTGAAGAAAACGGATGGTTTATTTTTCCGAATGGGTAATCCGTACACGCGAGGCTGATATTCTGCAAAATATCGAAAGTCGGCGAAAATATAACGGGTTCCTTTTAACGCTCATCAATGTGCTGCTCATTTTCACTGAACACTCAACCTCATATAATATAATGGTACTAGCCGCCGGGACGCAAGATACCACTGTGTTGTTTGCCTGATCAGCATTTGATTCCCTTGCATAGTCTGGAATTCGAGAGTATTTCATATGCGAACCAGCATGTTCTCTCTGATCTGCCCTATATGGGCCGCGCAAGGCAAATTAATAAAACTCTAGCGGACGCCTTATCTAATAGGTGTTTGTGTTTGTATCAAGCTAGTATGCTTCATACATACGCAAACACTGTGTTGTATCAGTGAGTAACACTGTTTCATTGCACACTGTTTGTATGGTTGTACCACTTGATATGTTAAGTGAATATAATCACTAATACATTTTTACTTAAACTCAATCGCATTCTTTGTTTATGAGTCATTCGTGAGCTTCTGTGGGACGGACAGTATACGTGAATAGACTTGCAATCCGCTGTGTGGCTTGTCGTGTGCGATGTGTATATCTGACGACGAAGAAGACTTCTCTTTGTAATGCCAGACACGGCGAAGCTCTTAAGCGATTATGCTGTTTTTACAGAATGATTCGGTCATATTTTTTGAAGCCTATTCAACTGTATTGAGTTCGCGTGCTCAGGTGCCAATGATGCCGCGCTCAGTACCTCGCATACTGAGAACTGACAGTATACCGTAGAACGACATTAGTTCGCGAGCGGCCGTTTCTAGAAGGGGCCAGAGCTTCTGAGCTTCTGGGGCAGACTTGAAGATTTAGCTAGAGATTCATGTTGTCGAAGAGTGAAGCATAATTTTTCCGGCAATTTCATTCGCCTGTTCCCATTTAAACGCCAACGTATGCTTGCGGCTGGAGGTGGTTTCATAGACAAAATGCCTTAGACCTGCCCATCTCTACTAGATTTAGAGGAAAAAATTGTCTTCAAACGGACGGCCACCACTGGAGACATTGCAATGCCAATCTTCGCCAGCGATGCTGTAGATATTTTTCAAAGGTTGTTCACTGTCTTCGACGGCTCCATTCAATTCGTGGCAGTCACAAGCTTTCGTATCCTGTATCTCATAACCAGCGTTTACCTTGCTTTCATATGACATGCACGCCACAGATGGACTGAAACAGTCCTTCATGAGCCGATGATACCCAAGTCTACCGATTTCTTTGCCAAGGCGTGTAAGGAGGTCAGTAAAACACGGAAGGGCGAATGTGTAGCGCTCTCGAACATGTTGCTATCGACCCCCTATAGAGACGCAGGAAATGGGTATCGCAAAAGCCATTTGAAATAAAATTAATCTCTGATAAGTGACACCCAGCTAACAAATGACGTGCTCTGTGAGTGCCTGCTGTCGACCGGTTTTGTACGACGTGCGAAACGATCTGGTCAAGCGGAAGCGGGTAGAAGCCGTTTACGAAAATATTTGTTTCAGCGGTTTGTTGCTTGTACGTATCTATGGCCAAAGTTTATTGAAAACATTTCGAACAGCCGTAGAATACAGTTAGTGATTGTTGGAAATTGAAATAGCGGACCGATTCAGTGGGGAGATGTGCGATGCTTATATAAATCGGCTAGATGCAGGAAGAACTTCACCCCTTCTGTGATCAGATCTGGTCACTGTGGCGCAATTAATAGAAGCGTAATATAAAGTGCTAATTGCAGTCTTCAGTTCGCGTGCGATTATTTTTTACCTATAGCCTGAGTCTTATGTGGTGTCATGTGTACAACACACTCGAAAACACACCGCAGCAGAACCGACGCGTGTTACATTGGACGCTGATTTTGCCCCTATACCCAAGCAAAATTTCCGTGGCCTAATTTTAAATATGAAACCTCTGTCGGAAAGCCGACGTCGAAGACTGACTAGCTACTGTTGCCAGATTGCGGTACCGTCGTTACTTCGGTGTCACCTTTAAGCTCATTCTCCGAGATCTGATCAGTAGAACTATTAGAAACACATTTTTCGTGTACGCTCACACCTAAGGTACGTTTTAAATAGCAAAGTTATTCTGTCCCATGAACGTGTCCATCATTCAGATGTACGATCGACTTCGGCCGCGCTGCGAGGTAACACACCACAACCGTAAACAACTTCTCGCATCCATCTATGTTCGATTTTCCCGTGTGTGTGTGTGTGTCAGCAATGACCAAGCTGCTCTCACCCGAATATCTACGAGTGTCTGTGTCTTTTGTTATTACTGATCGATGCGTGCGTTTCTGCAAAAGGCGTCCGAACGAGTCACTACTACGGTAACAGAACACCGTTGAGAACGCGTGACGCTCCAGGCTCCTGTTTTGGCGCTCGCGACAAACGCGTGAGCGGGCAGGCTGGTAGTGAGCGTGCGTCATGGCGAACGAAGGCGATGCCGAGATGCGGGAAAGGACACCGCCGGTAGAGGAGAGTTTCGCCGGCGGCGGCCGCGGCGGTGGTGGTCGCACAGAGTAGGAATCTAGCAGGGAGCTCGTGTACTCTCTCAGTATATTCTGTGCTACCTGCCGCCGTGGCCAAAGCCGGTTGGAGTGCGTCGATGAGACTGAGCGCGCATCGGTAGCGCGCCAGAGTGCTCCTGGCCACAGCAGCAGAAGCCGCAGCAGGAGAGCGCGGCGGTGCATTCTCCCATTGTTTAGCTGGCACTGACGTCCCAGTTGATTTGATTAGGTTAGCATAGCATAGACGTACTTGGCTTAGTGGAGCAAATCCATGCGTATCGACGACCTGTCGTGCCATCGTTCGGCTCACGTAAAGACGAAAAATTCGACATGTAACAGGTGCAGGAGAACGCTCTCGAATAGAGGAAGTGGCAGCGAATGACGCCGGCACAAAGTGTGGTTCTCTTTTGTCAACGTCGAGAATTGGCTCCAGCCCTGGCGGACTCGCGGCGTAAATGCGGCTCGTTCGATTGCTATCCGCTGTTAGGCTAAATCGTTTTCTTCCTGCAGGCTACTAACTAGACTACTACTGCTGCTATCGAGCATCGCAAAGACGACTAGAAGAAGGCAGAGAATTTCGGCGCGGACCCCAAACTCTCCTGGCGTCTCGCCGATCCTTCAACGCACACCGCTGTACCTCTGCCAGTAGTTTCCATCGACCTTCCATTACAGTAGTATTGTAGTTAGTGCTGGCAATATCAGCAGAACTACCCAAGTATCCGGCCGGCTCGCATTATCTCGGTACGGTGCAAGCGGCCAAACGATTGGTGCGCGTCCGTTGTTCGGTACCCCGGCTCACTAGGCAACAGCAGGAGCTGCTGCTGCCGCCGCCGCCGCGGTCGGCTGTGGCGACCACCAAGAGTCACTACAGCACTATAGTGAGGCAATATATCTGACGACTGTATCGTCAGGTGATCTGTATCCATTATTGTTATTATGGTGATGATCATCGTCACCGCGACCGCCACCAGGTATATCCTTTCACCCACTCGTCGGCCGCGTGGGCGGCACCAACGGCGGCAGTGGCTGCACCGTTTGTGAACGGTGGAATCAGACTGTCTCGGCTACCTGCCGATCAGGATCGACAATGCGCGACAAGTGCCACATAGGAGTGGCATGATTCGAGGCGATACGGCGAGTTATACACCGTCACCGGATGCTGTGCGGTGAATATTGAGGAGATCAGATCAAACACGATAATATCGCCCGCGTCTATGCCGGCGATCCAGATATTGCGCCTAGTGGATTCGCCACTCTACCGAGGTGTCCCGTGATCTTCAACAGACACTCGATCGAGTGCCTCTAACAGCTGGAAAAGCGCTAGATGTTAATGTAAATGCCTATTGAGATCTGTGGAACTATGTGCCGTTCTCCCGTGTCAGTCGATGGATGCCGCGAGCAAAAGAGATTAAGAACTATGTGACTCCGTTCATCTGTAGCATTCGAAGCGCAGGGGAATGTAAACTAAAATAAATACAAAATAATATTAAACCAAGGAATACGCGAGTTCGTAAAGGATTGAGTAAGGTTATAAGTAACGGACTGCACGCCCGACTGAATGTGACCGAGCTGGCTGAACAGCTGAATAATCATTCTCAGTGCTATAGTCGAGCAAGGTAGACAACAACGTCACCAACACACTCCGCTAGCTATTTGTGAGTGTCTGCAGTGAGTTCAAACCCGCTTAAGCTGGAGCCTAAACTCGAATCACAATGCCGTCAGTTCAGCTGGATGTTCCGCGTATTCAGGAGCGGCGTCAATCGTGTCGTCCTGAACGTAAACCTAAAATCGCTCTGCGCAGGAGAGGTCCTGATTCAAAGTACTCCTGGCTAGTTGCACTCGCTTGTGGAGGTGTGAACCTGTTCATGCACGGATCGTCCAAGGTAGGACCGTCCTCTCTCTAGTTCGTGCACTAATTCGATCCTTGTTGTAACGACCTAATAGTGGTGCGATTTCAAAACGTAACTAGTTAGTGAATATCAATTAGCGATAAATAAAGGAACGTGCATATATGAATATAGAGTGGTGGGCAATATTTTTGGTCGTGCAGATCAGTACCACTCAAGGGCAGGTTTGTTTCGCTGATTGAAATAAATTGCCTTGTAGAAAGGCTATATTATACGTGGCCGATGAAAACTCGAGAGCAACTTCAGTATATTCTGTTTAAACACTAACAAACCGGTACAAAGGCGAGCAGTTTATTATTATTTTTATTATTATTATTATTATTATTATATGCTTACCGATGATAATAATTGACTCTAGTATGGGGGATTACTATAACAAGAAAACAACTCCCAAAGAAACCTCTAATAATCTATATCATACATTTGGCAATCGTGGACGTATGCCCACAGCTGTATGGTATACCAGTTAAAAAGATCATGTCGATTCCGTGTATGATCTGACGAGATATCATACAAGTGCTCTTTGTTTTGGATATACATTTTGTTTCTTGGAATTTGGTATAGGTTTATGTTTATTTACCATTAAGTTCGCATAGTATTTTTTTTTTGGATCATCTTTTTGTAGATATGGTGCGCCGCTCATGTGTGCACTGCAGGTTTTAGTATAAGACACATCGGTCCGATGGATCTTGGTGTGCTCACGTTTCGCAAGAGCTGTTCAAGCTGTTAGCACCTTTGTTAGCTTAGTAGAGAATAGCATTTAGTAATATTCGCATTTCCTGAATACTTTGAGGAGTCTTGACCTGCTGAGGATACTCTGTGATATCATGTTGTATTGGCTCCAAACAGGTACCTTGCAGACCACAGCAGACCCTTCTTTGTATAGAATATACATTCATTACTACGTATGCCCTTGCACTCAGGGTCACTATATATATGCGTAAAAGTACAAGCAAGTAACTCAAGTCTAATCATGCTAGATCATGGAAAATAAAAAACCGTATGAGCTTTGCCCTATGGATAGCGGCAACCCTTATCGCATTAATTCGTGAAACGTGTGCACTCTTTATTACAAATCCATTGTACTGGCTCTATTGTACTTGTTCTGTCCTTATGGATATATACTGCCTGCCCCGGTTGCATCCATAATCCCCACACAGTGTGAAGTTTAGTTCTCGTGACGTGCTCGTCCAGTAGCATACATACAAATCATGATTAACCTAGAACTCAGAAACTGCTCACACCGTTACAAAGGCAAACGCACGAAACACAATCCAGACAATCTTTGAAATGAGTGCGATGTCATGCTGATCAGTCTTTACCGGCAGCAATTGATAGATTCCGCGTAGGATGAATTCGCGCTTTCACGCTTAACATGGCTGCGGTTGCTGCTGCTGCTGCTGCCGTCGCTGACAGACGGCTCATCGCTGATCGTTGCCAAGGGGGCCTGACATGTGACATTCATAGACAGTGACGTGTAATGGCTATAATGATCTCGGATTATCACACAGTAATAAGTTAAATTTTTCAATCACTGTGTCCTGGGTGCGACGGTCGGCCTCTGTCGACTGCTTGCGGAAATTCTCAAGGTTGACGCATAATCGTCATGTAATACTAATATGTAATCGCTGAATCGCGACATCGTATATGTTTTGTTGTGTCAGCACGACAGGGATGTTATTTAATTCAAATTATGCATACCATATTTGAATACGCCATACTCATGATGCGAACACTCGGGTGACCTACAGCTACTCAATGCAATATAGTGATATTTACTAAGTACATTAGTATCTACAATCGAGCGTTCTCCCTCCCCACGAATGTTTGCATAAGGAATTGTTCCGGCAAGCGAAACTTTCAATATCACATCACAAAGAAACGTGATGTTTTGGAAAAGGTTCTCCCAGATAAAGCTCTCGGTGAGCTACCTTGGACGGCTAGAGTCTCGGGGTACCATGTCAGGTGTCAGATTGTAATAGGAAATAGGATGAGGATGTCAGAACTTCTAGAATCTCTGCTGCAAACAGATACTGATCTGTCCAATTGACGACGACGTGTGGACACAATAATCATGCAATTGTAAGCACGTACACTTGAAATATGTGACCTATAATGCTGCTTGCAGTCAGGCACGCTTCCGTTTGTAAACTCGTCGTAAACTGTCCCCACTCGTTGAACACGCCTTTTGGTAAGCGTTCTAATAGATACTTATAGTAGCTTAATAAGGAAGTTAACAACTTTCTTGCACAACGTTTATAATGGAATATATATTAATAAATAGAAAGTTAACAATGTTAGCAATATGTTGATTTCAACTTAAGAAAGATGTGGCTGCACCGCTGTAGCTTACAGCTGTTGCCCCAGCCGTAAGCTTCCGAAGTTTCTTCATATTCTCAACCTGTGCTTTTCATCTGTGCACCTAACTACAACTCTCTGGCCATGCTGTGAGTCTGCTTTTTACCCGGCCCGACTTCAGTAATTTTAATAAAATCGATCCAAGCCGTCGCGACTAAGAGTTATGGTCGAAAGAACGGTCTACCATGCTAAAAATCACTCCTTCAATTCGTGTGTCAATCTTTTCGAATTCCCGACGACGACGTGGAGCTAAGCAGGACATGAAATGTCCACTATTATATCTGGTGGTTCATTGTAGGCATATAATTCTTCCTAATGAGTATAGCCACTATAGTCGTAGCTACTATACAAGAAGTTTTAATTAGTTAGCTACATGAGGTGAGAGCGAACTTGCACAACATTATTAATAATATTGCTTTATTAATAATGGGGAAAAAGCGATCCTTCTGGACTCCATTGTGGAGCGTTGCCAGTTGCTTCCATTGCCTCTTTGAACGTGGTTTTCTCTGCTACAGATATTGTCTATTATATGCTACTACCTATATATATATATATATATATATAGGAAGAGAGAGAGAATGAGACGAATGACATTCATCGCACGCCTTTTTCTTTTCTCCTAATAATCGATACCACCTGCTTAGAACTGCAACCACAACCATTGCCCAATACAGACAGAACAGATTCTTCCGCTCGTTCGCTTTGAGAAAATCCCTTATTTTCCACCATCCCACAAAAGTTCACAGCCGCTAACCACAACTTGTATCTGCAGCCAATATTTCATTTTATTTTTCTTTTTTTTCTTTTTTTCACATTTTAAGTGCACCAAATATCTAATCGATGTTTAAGATAGAAATAATTTGGTGATTTTTGTCACATTTCCGCAGGTAGTTGGAGTACTGTTTGTGGCATGGATCTGGGAGTTGAAGTGTTCGAGGGAGATGGCGGCGTGGCCTTTCGCGTTGCATACAACCCTCATTCATCTTGCAGGTAAGCACGACTACCCGATCACCATTATCGGACCTCGTTAAAGTACGTTCGGATCTATTCACATGTTTGCGTGTGACTGCTAAATCGACAATTATCCGTTGCCTCCTTGTGTGGGGTCTTCTTTACGATGCCGTTAGTATGCCTTTCTTTCATCGTTCCCGGTCGAGCTTGTAGATGGAGCACTTTAATGCGGCGTCACAGCGGGGTGCGCGTGTCGTTTGTACCGCAGGGGACCTTCGATTTGATTGCTTGGTATCATGGGGATACGGAGCCTCGATGAGACATTTCCCTTAGACTAAAGACAGCTATCATGTTTAGCTTTGGTGGCCGTATATATCCCGAAGCGACGCACCTCACATTGTTCATGCTCGATGATGAACACAGGTGATGTATACTTGTTTTTATAGGTCTTCGGACGCGGAATTTTGAGAGGTTTTACTGTTGGTTAGGGCCCCCAAATAGTAACAAAATCCTTGTCCAGGAGACTGCTTGTAGAACGAGTGCAATGGTGAACAAGGATCTTGTCAGCCGGGGGCCTAGCCGTGTGCGAAGCTGAGAGTCACCTCCACGAATGTTTTGTTTTTCATGGGGATCAGGGATCACAGAAAGAAATCCAAAGTACGATTTACACATGCACGCTTTGGGTGGTGTAAAGGAGCAAATGACGTTGCTAACCAGTCCTCGGACAATGACTAAACAATGATACCCACGGCTACCGCACAGTTACTGGTAACTAGCTGTGTGAATGGATCTTCTATATCGTAGCTGGTCGAATGTACAGGATGTTTGGAAATTACTCAAGCCTTCAGGAGACTACCCAAGCTTGCGAATTTTGCCTCACCTCATATTCTATATATGAATATCGTAGCTATACGTTAGTGTCTGAATGTGTTGGCATAAAATAATAAGGAGCTTGAAATAGCCTTCGTTATTACCCAGAAGACCAATGAAACGGATGTATTTTCTTGAGTTTTTTTGGATGCTGTGCAAGGCACACTTCTAGAAGGCGTGCAAATGCACACCTCGGTAGGGAATTTACAAACGGACAAATGACTGTATTAAAATACAAAGGGAGGAAGGCCAATGGCAGCCGCAGGCTCCATCACCTGCTACGGCCTGTTCAGGTAGGCGGTGTGAGACACGGCGTGTTAATGATGTCGTTGTTCTTGTTCAAATTCTGCCGTGACTGGATTCAGGGAGGTGTGGAGTTCCCTCTCGTCAATTCTCGTAGTAATGCCATTATATGGATAATTACCGAGAAATGTCTTATACGAGGCTGGAGGGCAGCTACAAATGAAAGTAAGCTTATTCGTTTAGGTTGTATCAGCCGCAAGAGGGCGATTTTTTCTTGTTTTGCTGTGTTTTCTTACTTACATTTCTTGTACCAGATACCAGGTGCCGTATAACGATGACAAATATCGAACCATGTTGAAGCTTACAAGAAAATATAGTGACATAATGCAATGATACCTTTCTTTGTCAAAAGAGGTGGCACTTAGGGTTGGAGCCTCGGTGTTTTTGGTTTTTCTACCAGGTGGCGATTCTAAGGTAACAATTGTTCTTTACATGATTTACGATTGATCTTCACGTACCCACCTCAGATTTGCTACGTTTACCTAACGCCATACTTGGTGTATCCATCAAAGTTCTTTGAAAAGGCAGTAATAATAATCAGCGGCGGCTGATTACATAGGCGGATCACACATACCCCCCACTTTCGCGTTCGGCTATCTTCTCATCAATCCAGTCTGCGATCTTTAAGGTAGAGAGCATCGTTAAAACTTCTGAGAGGTTTGGCCTTATCGTCCACGCGAACAAACAACACGTAAAGCTAAGGTAAAAGTGAACGTAAATCTTCATTCGTTCATTAAAGGAACTGCAATTGTTACACTGCAGTCTAAGTTCTCTCCTCATATGGCCTCGTCACGTGGCGAGACGAGGTGTCTTATGTTGTTTCGCACATCTCAAAGAGCCATCAGGATGAACCCAATTCAGCTCTGTGGTGAAAGTGTCTCGATATCTCAGAACGATGCCCTCCGTGCAATTTTAGGGAGAAACCACAAGGACTCCGTCTCTGATCTCTTGCGCAGATACGACATCCATCCGATAATCAAGCTATGTCAAAAGCATACTCCGCTGCTAGCTTTTCAGATGGTCAATGCACGTCCTCTATGGGGCAATGTCTTCTCAATCAGTACCGTTGGCAGAAGAACGATCGGTCAAGCCGCTGCATTCGTGGGACCCGCTTCCTTAAAAGAGTCTAGCCGCCATGCACTCGCATATCGAGCTATACTAGCAGTATGGGGTAGCTCCTCGCCGTAAGAGATCAGGAAGCTCACCTCCGCTGAAAAAATTCTCACGCAAAGTAAAGAAAAATTTACAATATCTCTTCGTGCTGATGTAGATTGTGCTTTCTTCTATATTGGCTTTTCTTTATATCAGGACTCAGGGTATTTTGTTCCACGATGTGTTAAACACTTTTTTCATTTATTTTTACAAGAACTTAAGCATTGTACAACTCTAGTTCCGCCATAAACCAATGTCTATATATATATATATATATATATATATGTTAGACTGTTAATTGAGATACCGTAGTTACTGCTGAGAATAGAAAAATAAAAGTCTTGATAAACCTAGAGAGCACTAGGTTTCTTCTTTTTTCCTCGATCAAAAAAGCCTCGTGCTCTCTTCGAACCAAATTATCTAATACGTACCGCCAACTAGGGAAGATATTTCAAGGTTCTATAAAAACCTCGAACCGGTGAGGCATCCACTCGAAGCCTATGCTAAAGCAACATCCTGTTGCATCGTTGCAAACAGCACCTTTTGTTCAGGCCTAATTGAAGCGGTTTTCTATTTGATTTTTAACGGGGGTTGGGTGTCATTTGTTCTCATCTAAAACCCAAAGGAAGGCAAAACAGCCTGGGGAGAACATCGACTTTTACATCGTATTTATTATCTTGGCATCAAAACCAAACGAGGCTAAACTGGTTCGAATGCATGAATGTCGTAATGCCAGTAACAGCATAGTATTAGTGGGACGTGTCGGGGCGCGTCAAGACCGTTAAACGACATCATTTTTGATAAGGCACAGATATATAAGTCACGCTGTTTGGCATGTTTGTTTGACGCTTGCTTCTCTAGGCTGTCGTGGTGTCTGGCTCGCCATAGGCAGCACCTACAGTCGAGTGGACAGATGTCTTCCTTCATTGGCGTCGTTCTTTCCGTTGGAGAGTGTTAAATCATCCCGGGCGTGCACATTTTGCCTTGGATTCGTAGACGGAGATGAATGAAAGAAGTACCCCAGATGGTTGACTTTATCTGCCACAGCTCGATCTAGTTGTTGGTCTCGTCTACCCATTGGGGCCTTGTATATCAATGGTAGTCTACGCGTATGTCCGTGATGTTGACGCGATTGCTGTCGGAGACGACAGCGCGCCCGATCGTTGATGATTCGTTAAAAGCCAGAGTAAAGGATGTCAACAACAAAGTACAGCTACTATTACTACTACTCCGACAGAGAAGGACCTACACACTCGTAACGTCCGTGAGGAGCACCAGCAACGCATAACGGATAAACAACTCGAGCGCACTTTACTCTGGACATTTCGGGGTGTCCGTTTCAGTTCGAAAGAAATGGCAGGGAGGTCGCTTCTGACTGCAAATGTAATATAATCATAGCGTCCCTCTTCAAACAGTTTGACACTAATCATCCCTGTTGCTACCATCGAATATTAAGCCTCAGCATCTTCCACTGGAAGATGCTTGCTCCATCTCACAGCACGTCCAACTTCCGGAGATAAAAATTCGATAAATATTATGATAGAGGCATGCTTTCGTGATGCAGACCATTAACCTCAAAATAGCTACGATATTAGGTGGTGAAAAACGACCAAATTGTCATAAGTGGAACAGTCAATTTCGAACTCCACGCCATTATAGCAAAGAAGTGGATTCGTTTAGTCTAATAGCTAAAAGCTTAGTCTAATAGTAGTAATAATAATAAAATAATGTTGGCGCCGTGCGTTTCCGGACACAGCGGAACGCTACATAAATAACAGCCGGGTGATCGATTTCGATACGTTGGACTCAGCACAGTTGAGCCCGGTGGCCTGGTGGTGCATTCGTGTGCGCCTGTCTTGCAATCGGAGGAGACACGTCGATCTCCACCGCTGCACGTTTGTATCTAAAGGCGTCCGTCATATGAAGCAATGCCGAAAGCAGTTGTACCGTGGACGTTAAATGTTGGCTGTGGGTAAATGGTAAATGGTAAATGTTTATTGGTTTATTTAAGGAGCTGCAATTTTTCAATGCTTAAGCTCTCTTATATGTCACACAGCGGGGCTCGAACCTGCGGCCTCTGGTCAGCCCGAAAAGCTTCTTGGGTCTCTTAGGGGGACTCAGCAAAGTCATCCGATAGACCACCACCACCATTGTTGATCTGGTTTTAATTTTGCTTCAACTTGATTAATTATGCGATGGCACGCAGGGCACTTCTATGCATCGTACGCAAATACATAACACATTGCCGTTGTGGAACCTCACAGCGGACAATCTTAGCCCATATTTCACTTGCTAGCATTTTACTCGTTCGCCTCTCGTTCTATGCTTGCGGCTGTTTTGTTACTAACGCGCCCGCGGTTGATTAGCTGGACCGAGCTGGACATGGCAGGGCTGCTCGTATTTCTCATGTAGCAAGCGAAGATTATGATAGCATGTCGTGGGAATCATCCAGTGTTTTCTCAACCGCGACAATCATGGCTGTTCTCGACAGTCTCCAATGCACGGTACAGTTCTTCTCGAAGCGCCGTTGGCTCGGCCGTTGGCTGTCAGCCAAATGAGGCAGACCGCTTGAAGCGGGAGGACACGCGGTGAATCTCTGCTGCCGCTGCCAACACCCGAGCTTTCTCCACTTTGACCGTTCCGCCAATCTGCTGCCGGGCAGTGTTACGCAATTAACCGAACAACAAAGATAGAGTGGAGACAAGGAGCAGTGGACCGATCTCTTTGATTATTGACACCCTGACTGTCAACTAACAGCAACAGCAGCAACAGCGACACTAGCGGGTCAATGCAATATCAGCAACTGCAGCAGCAGCAGCAGCAGCAATACGGGCACATACCTAATTATAGCAATGTACAGTAATGACTATTGCAAGGACTGATAACCACCATGCTACGATATATGTGGCAATAGCGGATCGACAGGCTGTCCAGAAAGTTTCGTTACCCTACGGAAAAGCAGCCAATGTTTGACGGTTTTGAAGGGGGGGGACCTTATGTCAGATGGGTTCGAACGCTGTCGCACGATGGGTCGTCAAGCTTTGCGACACGGGTGGGATTCTATGTAAAGCTGTACCGTTCTCTATGAGAAGTTTTTCTAAAACTCCTCGCTCGTCCTTTTGTTTGTTTATTCAGTTCAGTTCAGACTGTATATATATATATATATATATATATATACATATACAGTCTGTCCTCTATATAAGTGAACTTGTAAATACACTCTGGCCTCTATGGTAGATATAATATTTACAGACAAACAAGATGCAGTTACAAGGAGGACGGCTACCCTTGAAATTGTTGAGCTTTGGTCTTTCTTCGAATTTACATTGATAGATTAGTAGTTCTCTCTGAAAGTCTCTTCAAGTGTAGTCAGCCTGACCATGACACCTACACATAGCCAAAGGTTCCATTACCAGAATAAAGGCTGGATGGACTCAACACAAAAGATTTAACTTTGTCAGCAATCAATAGTATTTAGTTTAAAACGGAACCGCTATATATATATATATATATATATATATATATGAGGCAACCAATGCTGAATGCTTTCCAAGAAAACCCATATATAGTGATATTGTATGCGAATACGAAACAGTATGATTGTGGATAGAAGGGAGGTTGGCCTACAGTTAAGGAAAAAATTATGCGTTTTCAGTTTAACACAGATGGTATGCACGCACTTGAAGCAGCCGCTGTTGCGACTTGCCTTTATGAAGATGTACTTTTGCTTATTTGTAGGCTAGCCTTCACCTAAATGTAAGCCTAATTTCCTTCCACCTTGGATTTATCTAAACAATAATGTTTTGACTACCAGAACAACATCGTAGAGATGTCTTTGCTCTATCGTTTCGAAGCAACTAGTTACAACATATTTTCTAGGATAATTCGACAATATAATAATGCGGTATTCATAGTGTGACACTGTGGCTGGTAGTTAAACTATGGTATTTCGTTTATGGTGATACTTAGATGCAAGGGCGTATAGTGTTTATATAATTATATATATATATACATATGTGTCAGTATCTGGTGTTGTAGGAAATATAAACCCAGTAACCTATATATCTAACTATGTATTTCACGAGTATGTGAATTGTGCACTTATTTTCGGTCCCATTTCTCGTGTGAGACTGGTCTGTATTCCACACGCACTCAGTAACTCTTAGTCATAGAGTTAAACGACGCTGATTATTTCTCATCGCCCCCTTGAGCCCTGAGCTCTTCGACGACACTTAATAAATACTATAGATAATAATACTAATAATTCAAATCGTTGTACGAGTGTTGACGTGATCAGCGGCATGGTGATTCAACCATTTTCAATGACTACTCAACGATGCAGGTGGTGCCACTAGCGGTTTTGATCTCTTGTCAGATCAGGTTGGGATATCGTTTGTCTAGGGGCGATCAATGCTCCTATTGAAGAGATGCTCCCGTCCCCCAAGGTCGTCAAGTGATTGCCTGCCTGGCGTTAGTGTCTATTGCCAATATTGATCAGGCCTCCTCGGCTTCCTTTGTTCTGTAGTCACCATTTGGCATAGTTTAGCATGGTAAGTCATCTTGACATCAGGTTAGTAATGGTGTAAGAAATATTGGCTAGATGTTGGCCGCATTTCGTATATTGACAATCAAAACGCAAACTGGGAACACACGCAAGGCTGGCGTGAATCGCTGCGCTCGACATGAAGCTATATAATTTTCTTTTTTTTCTTTCGTTATAATCTCGTAATAAAACTTTTACTGTACTCTGCTTAAAGTGCGTGAGAATCTACTTTGAGCAATTTGGTGTCATTTGAATTTAGCACCGCGTACAAATTGCCACAGTGATGCGGGTCTGCTCACGGCGATACGCAATATGAGTACGTATCTGGGCCCAGTGGTATCTAGCCAGAATTTATTCGCTAACCATGTCCAGCGTGGACTACACGCCCAACCGCAATTGAACGTGAGCTGATTTTCAGCTGTTGTGACAACCCGTCAAGAGTTGACGAGCTCCCACTACTCCAGCATATCCGTGTATGGCATTCGTTTAAAAAAAAGGCTTCATTGATATCATCCAGCCATTACCCGGGTATATGTCAAGCTAGTCATTCGTTCAAGCGTGCAGTTTCGCTAGTTGACACGACTCCCGATGTAGCTACGAAACACACAATAACAGAAGACAAGACGCTCAGTGAAAAACAGAATCATCTCGAGTCTTCCTTCATGCCTTCGTTGTTCGCTTGCTAGCTGGTACTTCGATCGACCGCGGCGGCGTGCGATGCCAGCCATCAGTGTCGCCACGTCCCGCGCGCACGCATCGCGCGATCAACACGATAGTTCGATCTAGAAACGCCGATAGTCCTCTTGTAGTATTATAGTAACATTGACGACAACATCTAAGCACAAGCCAGCGCAGCACGTTAGCTGTGACGTTGTCGTCAGCTGAGACGCCGTGGGGCGGCGGGGGCTGCGGGATGTTCACTTTGATGGTGAATCTGGCTCAGTTGCTCGCCGCCGGTATCGAGCGGCTAAGCAAGGAAGCAAGCCGTCCACGCAGGGGCGAACTGCATCGAGCGCTCATCTCATGTCGTCCCGTCTCGCCGTCAAATGATGAAGGTTAGCAGGCGGAGGACAACATTGGGACACATGGGCGATGGTCCCATAAAGATCGCCCCGTGGCGTGGCTTATGGATGAAAACGCGCTCAAACGCGCATACAAATCATGCTCGTCTATCTGCCTCCCCGTCTGCGTTCTCTCGGCACGATACTCTCATTGGGTGGCCGGTTGCTTTGGAGACGCTAAACGCTTTTGCCCTAGCGAGAACGTATCTGAAGGAGCTCTTCAAAGGGACACGAGCGTTTGAGTGGCACTTGGGAAGTCGCTACTCACCATCCACTCAAGCTGCATGCAGGCTGGCTATATAATGATGATGATGATGATGACGGTGGTAATTAGTTGCATTTCTGTTTGCTCATTTACTACGTCTTGACATAAAACAGAGTGGATCTGCTCACATAGAGACAGAACGTCATATATTTGATAATTGTCCAGCACGCTCCTAGAACAATATTTTATGAGGTAACTGCTAGCCTCAACGAAAGCCTGAAACGCCACCATGCAGCCATAGACCTATGTAAATAAGTGTTAAATATATAATCGACACACACACACACAGGGAGCTAACATTTGAATGAATAGGTATTTTGTTTTTTTATATAAATCATAAGAGTATGAAATCTACCCTAATAAATTATCATATCTTATATCTTTAGGACCCTGCTTGATTCATAGCGGTAAACATCGATGTATGCACAAACATAGGGTGTTTCTCCGTATAAAGCAACCCTGGCATTCCCTAAATAGCGTAGCAAACATATATTCGTATTTCCTTACACATAAAATGGAGTTTATGATATATGTAGCGGATTGTATATTTATATATATGACACTGCAAAGTGATCTTGACTGGCTCACTCGCTCATAAGTACGTGTCTAAGGATTGTCGGCGGAGCTCCCGTGACGAGACAAGAGGAAGCCCAGCCCCACGCACGCCTATGACAGGTCACGGAGTTGCTGATTTCATGGAGCAGCTCTCCACCGCAGTGGCTGTATATGGGAGAATTGATTGTCGTCGATGCTTGGGTCTCATTGCGATTTCGGCACGTAATCGGGCCGACTAGCAGCCGACTCGAGCGGTTTAGTTGGCCATAACGTGTTAAACGTCTGACTGCAATGTCGTTTGAGTCGTTCGAAGATTGACGACGTGTCGTAGGAGAAAACTTCGTTTCCAACGCCGCCAATGCCTAATCACTCACTCGCAACACATAATCGCTCTAAGATGTCATCAGGACTGCTGAGCATACAGCCACATAGGCAGGTCTGTTGGGGAAAGCCTAGAAGAGAAATCCAGCGTGACCAACAGCCTGGATAAGGAATCTGTCCCTTGCAAAAAAAAAGCAGGAGACAGGCTAGCTACACAGCGGGCTATTGCCTTATAAGTTTTTATAGATGAAATCGAAGGTGACGTATTCGTATATATTTCAGCTTTAATGTGCTGGAGGTTTCGATTACTTACTTATCGATACTATTAGATTTTCGATCGGAGTATTATTCTCATACGAAATAGTTTCAAACCACGAGAGGCCGAGGGTTGCTCATGGTAAAGATAAGCGGATGCATTCAATGATGGCGGAACAGCCAACGCAATCATAAGACACGTGTAGACGGACACTGGCACGAAAAGCAGACATCTGAAGGTCAGCGCTCGTACTAAATACGATTATGAGAATACGTGAATAGTGGACAGCTCACGGACAACCCGTAAGGCTGTTGACAGACTCGGGTTTTCAGATCACGCACGGCACTTCACGCCTCGTTAAAGCTACTCAGACGGGGAGAACATTGTCAAGGCAACATGGAATCGTATTCGTCGTATAAACTAGTGTGCGCTGCTTGTTTTTGTCCGAGTGCGGACGATTCAGAGTTAATATTAATGCTTCCCTTTTAAAGGGATCATATTAAAGGTCGCGCTTAGAATCGGTTCGGACTTTTTCGGCACGCATGTACATACACAATATACAGTAAGCATAAAGCTGATATGTTTTACTGATACGTTTGGTGTTGCCTAACGATTCGATGAATCCGCATTGAACGCCGTTGTATCTCGTCGTACGGCTATCACTGATCGCAAACTTCACAAAGTCTCGTGTTGGGAAGTCCTTCTTGTTGTTGACAAATGGGACATGGCGGTTGGTATGTATTCACATCGCGGCGAACATCGACAATGGGAGTCTCATGTGGCTACGGAGTCTGGCCACGTTGTTGTGCTACTATTAATCGTCTATGCAATCTTATTGATGACAGATGACCGGCAGTGAAAGAGATGACATCAAAAGAGACGTCATGTGACGCCAGAGATCTACGGGGTATTGCACGAGTTGTTTTTCAACAATGACGAATAAACAAAAACACAGGAGATTTGCGAATATATTCTAGCACAAATCGAGCCTCATTTTCCACTCAGCATTGTTGTGGTTGTTTTTTTTCCATTACATGTTACAAAATGGGTCGAATATCTCAAATCGGTTAAACATGAATGAGTCTAATCAGTTGGGCCTGATCTCATTTTCATGCTATTGTCTATGATGTGTATCAAGTAGACGACCAATTTGAATATGACCCCGCATGAATACGATAGGATAGGGCGCTCATTACATTCATTAGGTATCAGACTACCTCATCAACGATTTATACCCTGTCTGTATAAACACTGCTATTCTCCTTAGAGCTAGATTCTTACGGTCCCATATTATTGATTAGTTGAATTGTTGACATCCACCCGTTGTACGGAGAATGTCACATCTCGTACAGTGCCGAAAGTGGCAGTGTTAGCCTTCAATAAACAATTGTAGAGTAGCAAAAAATCTCACTCTTTCAATTGTTGCCCTGAATTTTCCGCTTTCTCTCCGATGAGCAACAGGTCCAGTCTTTGGCCTGCTGTCTAGGCGCCTCCCTATAAGGACGATAATCATAGGTTCGTCATTCGTGTCAGCGTTATCCGTTTCGCTTTGCTATTTCGCCCCGGACATCATATGGTTATCGGTACTCTTCGGAATTATCCATGGTAAGTTTTCGGTTTTACAAAATTTAAACAAAATTAAGAGAAACATTCCCCGCGACAGAGAAAAAATAGCTGAAAAAGGGGATATCGGCGCATGCTTCGAGTGAGCCCGTCCATCATAACTGCCCAACAGCTACATGACGTACGCAATGCATATATGTGCGTTATGGTAGCAGCGTGAACCTTGAGTGCTTCTTTTTTTCATATTATTATTGATTAATGATCATCAGTTCCTGTTTATCTTTGGGTCTATCCTTAGCAGCTCGACCTATCGATTGTTTGGGTTTGCTGGTAGACATAGATCTCATACGGATATTTTAGCAGGTCGTCGACATCTGACCGTGAATTCGTCTAATTGCTTCGTCCGAACCGATTTCAGGCGCTGCCACGTGTGGCGCGGTGCTGATGACGCAGGTATGCATCAATCAGCACTTCGTGGAAAAGCGGGGTACTGCAGCCGGTGTGGTCGAGGCCCTCGCAGCGATGAATGGCATTGTGTTCCCTCCACTGCTCGAGGTGCGAATAAGAATAGCCAAGAGCTTAATCTGGTTAATTATTAATATGCCCTAATACACTGAATACTAAAAGCTAACCAACCTCACATAGTCTATTATAATTTGTTAATTGTTTAAATTTTTAAACCCTTTTTAAATAATTTTGCATAGAGCTGGAGCCCTTACAAAACCACGCGAGCTTAATTCGTGCTGGAACATTGATTTCAGCCCAAACTTATAAAGTGTCAACTTGAACTGTTAACTCGTACGAACGGCATATGAGGGAACCGAGATGACATGTCGCGAAATGATAGCTGTTTTGAATGATATCTTTTATTTTTCACACAAGCAGGTCCAATACAAAGCGAACACGGGCACGGTACTTCACTATTAATTAACGAGTAGCATCGTTAGCCAGCCTTAGCTTTCCAGACACCAATGATTCATCGATTCCTTCATTGCGGACAACATCGAATATAAACAATAAAAATAGCGTCTCAGAGAAGCTATCCATTGCGGGGCAGCGATACGCACGAACCAGACCTGCAATCCAGCATATATTTGACTATTTTCATAGATTGCTGAATAGCGATCCAGGTATAAAATTGACTCATAATAACTCACAGAGGTTAATCAGCGGGCACGTATTAATGAATCAATCAATAAATTAATTACTCTGCTTCTTTTATCCCCCGTGCGTGAGCAGTACTCGCTGCGGAACTTCGGCCTGCATTGGTCAATGCTATTGCTTGGTGGATGTGTGCTAAACGCACTGGCGTTCTCGTTCGCAGTCCGATCACCGTCTTGGATGGTGGGAGATCCCACTGAACGACGGAAGAGTATCTTCACTAATGCTGTTGTCGCGAATAAAGGTTCGAAGAGGGTCTTCTTTTTTTATCAACACTTATCGAACGTCTTAACAACTCTCGCTATGGCGTCGTGGCCACGTGGATGATTATTAATATTATTATTATTAGATAATCATAATTATACTAGCGTCCTACACTGCTAGAAAGACTGCTCGATTTTCCTTATGGGAATCGTGGACATGTTGCAACGGTTCGTTTCGAGGCCCGCATTGGGTGAAATAACAAGAAAACAAGTTTCCAGCGTAAAGTCCTCTGATATTTCAGGGTTAGCCAGTTGGATAAATCACTTCCAGCCGCAGGTAGAAGATGAGAGCTCGGATGAGGACGAGACCAAAGGAAATCAAGGGGACATCCGCTACTACGTCAGCGAAGGAGGGGGCATGGCCACGTCGCAGGTATCGCTACACTCTATCAATTTGACCTCAGGTCACCCTGAACTCACAAACGAACGTCGTGTGCAGATTCTACATCTCTATACATTTTCATAGATCTCTATACAATTTCATAGCTTTTCTTTCCTTCAATGACTACTGAATCGTCTGCATTGATAGTCCGCATTGCTGTTGCGCATATATATGGGAATAGTTTCGAGGAAGCTATTCTCATATATGAATAAGCACATCGAAGCAAATCTTGTCACCCAAAAATATCAATATTGTACGCCCACAAGACGATGATACGGCTCTGTGCATACATCTCTATTGCCCGTGGGACATATTGAAGCGTTGTGAAAATTGAACAAGTCGTCGAAGTGGTGCGCTCACAAGTAGATCGATTTGTGGCGGCGCGATAGAATGGTCACAGAGACGAAATATGCGTTTGCGACGAAGCCAAAGTTGTTTCTTCATACCTCTAAAGAAACAACATTTCTGTAGTGAAACAATATTATTTCTTTAATGAAGCAGCATTCCTTCAACGAAACAACATTTCTTTAATGATGGAGAACTCGTCATGCATGCATGTCGTTGTTTTCCACCGCAATAACGAAACACGTTTCAACAGTCCTTAGAGTAGATCATGACAACATGAGCTCGAATATGGTTGATCTGTGACGGAGGGGGGGGGCCGGACCCATGTTGCTTTGACAGGTGGATACAGAGGTGCAGTTGGCCAGCATCATTCACCAAATCAATGACTCGAAGTATATCCAGAGCGATGGGAAGCTCGATTTCAGCACGATTCGTCAGGATCTGCAGACTGCTCCGTCCACCAGCAAATTTAAGAGTAGCGCTTCCGAGAGCGATATGTACCACTACGCTTCGAGACAGAATGCCGCCCCGTATACTCAGCAAACTTCCATACAGCCATCTCCGGTGTCGAGTGCGCCTACCGGCGCCAATGATCAACAACAGGTAGCTAACTATCGCTTAATTATCAATCATTTTTTAATTATTATGCATCCCATAGTTTATCCTTTACACGTTGCCCTGTAGCTACCACGGCGAAAACTAATAATGAGCAATCAAATCGCATATTCAAATGCGTTTGTTTGTTCATACATCCACCCACCTATCGATCAATCCATTGACATCATTGTTGTGTCTAGGTACTGCTGATGCCGTTTCCACATATACCCACGGGTTACACACTCTACTCTGAGTTTCGACGCAGCTCGACGACGATTAACCGGCCACCGAAACTTCCCAAGGCTCGTCGAATTAAAGAGTGCCACTCCGATGGACCTTGCGAGTACCATGACAGCAAAAGGTATAGGGTATCAACTCTAATACAATAATAATAGTAATAATAATAATAATAACGATCGCAATTTCATTTTCAACGAGCTCAATTTCATTTGCGTGAGAGAGAGTGTACACATGTGTACGATTTCCACTAGCACATGATAAGATCTGCGATTCTCCCGATGCTGTACAAAGGTACAAATTATGGAAGCGCGTCCGACCGTTCCTCACCATCACGTTCTGGCATCTGACGCTCTCGCAGTTCATAGTACAACTGTGTCTCGGAGTCTTCTTGCTGACAATCCTTGATTTCGCCTATGACAAGGTGAGGGAGCTGCTAGTCGTGCGAAATTTGTGTAAAAATAATTAATAGTAGATAGTAAAAAAAAAACTTGAATAATAAGAAAAAAATAAAGATAATATGATTGAAAATATCTTGACAGTAGGCAGAGCAGCTCAGAGTAAGATTCCATGTGTGACCCTCACCCCTTAAACAAGATACAAACAGTTCCACACGTACATCTGCTCTCTGATCGAGTGTAGACGTTTCCAACTGAGGAGTCGGTGTATTTCGTCTCGGCTTTCTGCCTCGGAGATCTGATGGCCCGTCTTGCAACTGGTTACGTCGCGGACGCAGACATCCTTCCCATGGAACTCATAGTCCTGTTCGCTTGCAGCCTACAAAGTAAGTTCTTTTTGCTGAGCATGCACGCCCGGTTCTTGCAACGGTTGCTGAATCCTCTCAGCATTAACAAGTTGTGCTAAAGGCCTTACCCGTCGTGCTGTACGGGCCATTTCAAAGATGCAATAGGATAGTTAGTGGGAACCATATTCTACATAATATGAAGCATACTATACGCCGTGCAACGCGGCGGGCTAGTGTTACCAACGCAAGCGTCGCAGAGCCTCAGTTGAGGATCGAATTCGTCACTTCGTCGGCAGGCTGCGCACCTCGATCTTCTAGTCTCGTTCTAATCAGCAACTTGTCCACACTTTATTTGGCATTCGCCTCTATTCGTTCGTATGATCCTGGCGACGACAGGTGCAATGTTCCAATGCCTGATGCATTCCCGCTCGTACGTGGCGTTAATACTAACGGCTATTGGAATGGGAGCTTCGCACGGAGCTCGTATTTTCCTGTTGCCAATGTTCATCACGAAGAGCTTCGGCCTTCGCCGACTCACGCTGAACGTTTCAACAGCTTCGTGCATCTGTGGCCTTCTGATGCTCGTTCGACCCTTTATCATCGGTGAGTCTTGACTAATCGGACAGTCAGTGTTCGTAGGCACTGCGACGTCGCCGTCTGAGCCATGCAAAAAAAAGGTTTCCGGACATGAATGCACCACAACGCCGTCTGGGCTCGACGCGAATCGTGGCCATTTGTATAGAACAGTCCTAGTCTAAATAACAGTAACTGCTCGCAAAAATATAGATCTGATCAGTGAATGGCACAGTTCCATTCATCAAGTATTGTATAAAACATTTTCGCGTCCGCGTTACGGGGCTTCAATTAGCAGCCCATTGGCTATTTAGCCAGCAAGCTTGTGCTTGCGCTACATATACTAATCAAAAAATTGCAGCCACCAGTTTTTGTTAAAATTTCTGTATTTGCCTCTATTCTGTATGAACATATATCTTTGTTTTCCAGGACACTATCGTGATGGCCAGGGCTCATACAAAGTAAGTATATACGTCGATTATTTCTAATGGAATCGTTCCTATTTTTGTCCAGTAGATTATTCTGCGGACGAACACATATTGCTAAGGACCAAATGATTATTGAAGCCATCATTTCGTCGTCCTGACACTATACGCTTGGTCGCTTTCAGGAGTTGTACCGGCTACTTTGCGTGGCGAACGCATGTCTAGCGATCACGTGGCTCTTCAAGTTGATGCTCGTACGAAGGCGTGACCGGCCTAATGTCACATTATAGAGCTGAGATATTATTGCATATGAGAAAACGCATTGTCAACACTATCAGGGCAAAGACAGGTCAACTGATATTTGCTTGCATTCAGCAGACGGGCCGACAAAACGGCCATGGGTCGAACTGACTGACTCCATACGAGTGGACCTTGGCTAGCGAATTTTCAAAATCACAGCTCACGGCCCTTCGTTGCCGCCGAGTGTGATGATGTTAAATTCATCATTTTTTTCATACGCTAATGTGTCATATATATATCTAGGTACGTGGAAAGATCGTACAACAGCGGAGAAAAAAAAACATTGAAACGTGTGATAAAACGTCTATTTTAGCGAGATCTTCCTCTTGTCTTAAACGTTGAGCCTATTGAGCGATTTTCACTTGACTGGATCGGAAACAGAGGCGGTTCGTTTACAAGTGTGAATGTGCAGAGTTCGAAAAGATAACCAACCCTCAATGGGGGAGACCATCCAATGGTTGTTCTGTTTCGAGGCTGGTAACCTTACGTCACCGATTCGTTTTCTGATATGCACTTCGATAGGAACGTGCATTCGAGAACGCCGAAGTAAATGACGCGCGAAAAGGACTTCTAAGAACATGGCCAATTTTTAGTTATTAGAGAACTCGAAAAGTTCAACCAAAGATTGGCGTCGTCTGAGGTAACTCGTTCTTGTGTTCTTGGGTTGGCTTGCGTAACGACTCCATCAGCCGAAGATAAACTACGAGGAACGAAATGGGTTACTTGGCAACATATAGGTAGACCTTGTTGAATTGCAGATTTGGTGCAGTTGTTCAGCTAAATACCATAAAAGCACTGAAGCCTGATTGAGAATGGTAGCACCAAAGCGGTAATGCGTCGCTTCTGAATGTCTAGTTATCAACGAGCTAAAGCCGAGATACGTAGACCTCAACGAACACCAGTTCTGTTAATATTAATAGGTAATACTTTTGTTAGAACAACAACTGGTATTATAGGGCCTGGTTGGTATGCTTAATTTATTTGAATATGTTTAACTTTGATGAGCTTACGACAAGCAAAGCAGTGGACAGTTAGTGATGTGTCATGACGCGCATTAGGGTGCTATACAATGCAACGAAAAGTTCATATATATATATATATATAATATGGTATTCAGAGTTTTGTATACAGAATATTTATATTCATAACACGAAAGATAATACTGATAATATTCAGAAGGAAAAATAGACTACGTAACATGAACTACGGGTGTATTTATTTGATAGGTAATCATTTTTATATCGAATAATATCGCTTTTATGCAAATTTGAATCCCAATTGCCTAACGTGTCACGTCTCATACTCGCCATTGATACCTGCCCATTTTTGCAATTGATGTTAGGAGAGCGTTAATTTCGTACGTTGCTTAAGGCCGACTTTGCATGCGGGTGGTAGCACTCAACCGAGTCGACCTTCTTGCTTCAACCCCTCGGGGCGAAAAATGTTTCAATCTGCTAAATCTAATTCGTTATACTAAAAGTGTTATAATTTCAATTGTGTATATACATATATGTATTAAAATTAGAACACTAAATATAAATTACCAGATTACACAGATTGAGTATGAAAACGAAGTAAGTTTTGCTGATTTAATTGTGTGAATAGCCCATACCGTATCGATTAAAGCAAATTAGTCTACGATCAATAGGGCAAATAATGTTTTTCTTTTTTTATTAATTTACAATACCTACAAGACAGAGGTCCTTCCGTTGGACACGTTGCGCTTTAACGGCCAAGAATGACGAAAAGGCATTCGTTGAGTGTAACAAAAAACTTAAATTAGATCTATCAATATCACAGGGTTCAACCCGCACAAGGCACAATCAATTACTTTACGGCCTTCGAGAACAAATAAGCAATACACGGGAGTACTAGACATAATCCAGAGTGCAACTGTGTTATCCTCTCTCTCTAGAGTGTGTTATCTCTCTCCAGCAGGCAATTCGTAAACTGAAATTGCATGAGCTGTTACACCGCGCTACATGATTAGTTATTTTGGCTGGGATAGCAGTCTTGCTAGAATGAGGAGATCGCATACTTTACTATGCGCATTATAATACTGCATTCATTAGAAAGATAACCTCTGAACGTATTCTCAAATTGGTTCAGTAAAGCTAGACGAGATTTGTCTGCATTTTTTGTTTGTCGACAAACATGCGCGTCAAAAGTCACAGCGGTAAAGTTTTGTCAAAATTCACCAGGTTGACATCTTCAAGAGACAACAGCTGGTCCTGCTCCCAACGCTTGTCTCAATACAGATTGTTGAGGCAATGAGATCTAGAAAAGCGGTACTCTACTCATGGATATCCTTTGAAGATTAGTCTCCTACAGGGGGACCTTGAGAATAGAAGAATCTGAGCAGTAAGGTTGAATTCAACATCTGAGCAGTAAGGTCGAATTCAGAATCTGTAGCAACATCAATTTGTCTCATATCGAAAGCTTCATATCGACATAAAGGCAGGGATCAATTAAGAAAAAAGAAAAGAAAACGTTGTAATTAATAACGCTATGAGCAAGTTTTGCTCATTCGTTGAACGAGAGGTGAACAAAAAAGTAAATTTTGTACTTGGAAATTACAACCGTTGTCTTCCTCAACAACATCTGTACCACACTAAACAATAACATGTTATTCAATGCTTGAACTTTTGTCGTTCGCAGCTCAACCACTGCTATGTTGGCCTGGGTTGATCCCATCTGAGGCCAGTGCAATGCATATATATATATATATATATATATATATATACGATTACCACGAACAATATAATAGATTGTGCTTGTACAAATGGCGCGCATATATTACATTTCCAATTCGTTGCTCTACTCGACACATAAATTTTCCCTCGAGGGGGATGTACACTTCGCGAACATTCGACTGAATCCACCAAAAACGATATATATTGTATATATGAAACCAACATATATTTATATATATATATATATATATATATCTTTGCGTCGATATATTGGGACTGTCGCAGCGTTTGAAAAAAATGCATTGAAATCCGGCTGTCATTCACAGTAGCGGAACACCGAAGTGATTGTCGATGAAATGAATGTCG
The DNA here is from genome assembly GCA_019614645.1 of Stratiolaelaps scimitus. Classification (NCBI taxonomy): domain Eukaryota; kingdom Metazoa; phylum Arthropoda; class Arachnida; order Mesostigmata; family Laelapidae; genus Stratiolaelaps; species Stratiolaelaps scimitus. The sequence continues at coordinate 3,528,961 of JABWDB010000026.1, forward strand.
ATGAGTTGCGAACTTAAAGGAGTGCAGAGGTGGCGCTGTTGATCCGCGGAGGTTGAACTTGAATCAGACCCGTCTGAGGTTAGGCCTCAACGATTTCGCCACTAACCGAACAAATGAGCTGAACCTATATAGAAGAAAAGACACATATAGGTATATTTAGCAAACGTACACATCTAGAGATCCGGGTAAGACTTTGGTAAATAAATACACATACTGGGCTAGGCAGGTGAAACTGCTAGTCGGCCAGTTGTCGACCATTGTCATGGTAATCGTCAGATCTGTGATTCAACAAGACTCGACGAATTTTCCGATTTACAAGAATTTTTCACGGTGCGTTTTGATATGGTGAAAATTATATTACGCTCGCAGCAAAGCTCACATAAATATACACAATGGGTGGTATACAATGTTTTGCTTATGAGAAACAAATAGATGAGAAGTTTAATTCATTACAGGACAGCAGATAAAAGCGGAAATCCTGTAAGCGCAGATACCTGGTGCGGTACCTCGTAGAAAGTGGCTGACACTACAACTGGTATTATCTTAATAATAGAAAAAAAATTAATTGAATGGCTTTGAGAGCGGTTATTTGAAACAGTTTGGAACAAGCCCATACATACAGACACACCACACACCTGTCTCGCCCAACCAGTATTCCCCTAGAAGTAATTGTTCAAATCGGCTTGAAAATGCACCCAAAATGTTCTCAAAGCCTGCATGAGCTTCATTCTGTTTCAACTGATAGTGAGATTAGCATGCTATTTATTTCAGACTAGCGCCGAGCTCTCAGACAGAAGCGAGGAATAAATTTATGCATACGCAGAGGATAACTAAGCGAACTAGGGTAATTTCGATATCGTTGGTCTATTTCTCATTCTCGACTATTTACAAAGATCCCAGTGGCGTCTCTAGAGCGGAGAATCATGTCAACAGATTTCCCTCAATAGTTGCTTCCGTATTTCTCATAGTGTTCGGATTCCAGGGCGTATTCTCGCTAATGCTTGCCATATCGATATTGCGTACATTTAACGAAATACTCTTACTTGGGGAATATCATCCTCCTTCGCGGTCATATCCGCAGTATTAAGCACGAACAACCACTGTGGATTAGTTGTGTTTACCCAGCGGGATCGCAGCTTGGCAATCTTGCTTATTGACAGGTTTGCGCCGGAAATACCTTTAACTGCAACGAGTTCCGCCTACACAACAACAAATTAAAGTGGATTGATCAGTTCTATTTTTCTCTATATCGAAAACGGGATGGTCAGTATTAACATTAAATAGCCTTCATTTTTAATTGAGGATACTCAATTATGCAACGATAGTCATGTTCATTAAGCTAAATTAACAATAAAACCAATTTCAGTTGTGTGTGAACAGTGCTACCAGTGTAGGTGGTGCCCCATGACGATACGACACGAGAACAACATCAGCATATATATATAATATATATAGGTATATATATATATATATATATATACGTCCTGTTGAAATGTCTTGCATTACCAGTCACTGCCTGAATATTCCAAGAAGCACTCACCTGCGGAGGTATTTGGCTAACTTCTTCAAGGTTGCATATTTCGCGCAGGTCATCAAATGACACTTCTTGGTGAATTCCAACATCTCCGAAGTAGACAAGGACGGTGCGAGTTTGCTCGTCGTAAGACTGTACCACGGCCCGCTCCCATGAGGGCTCGGGGTTTTCGTCGAGAAATCGCGGAGCCATATACCATTGACCGATGATAACCTGTGTCAGCCGAATGGGGTCGAAGTCGACAATGTAAGTGGTTAATGAAAGAGAGCACAAATGAAGTATCGATGGAAGCCGTTATCGATAGGGAGTCAATACATTAAATTGAAAAAAAAGGCTATTAATGATCATTTTCTGTTACTGTTCACCGAACGGATCGGGTTGAAGAGAGTGCGTCGACAACAGAAATCCAATCGTATCGTGTGAACAGATCATACCCAGCGGTGATTAAGCTTAGAAAAATCAGCACGGCAGATGCGGAGGCATACCGCCCTTACATAATCCTAGCTATCTGAGGTGTTATCATTTTTACGGCATGATATCGATGTGTGAAATGTAAAGCTCCAATATTTTCAGTTGGCAAACTTCGAAATTCGTTACTTCAACGGCATTACCTGATCAACGGGCGTCTCCCATTCGACTTCAATATTTAGCTGTCGAAGGGCGGCCAGCTCCGTTCCTTCAATCAGTAAATTCAGGTATCCGTCATCGTTGATATGAACGATTTGTGCCCAAATAAATCCGGCAACTGCTTCATCTGCTGCCGGCACCCCGCCGATACCTGTCTGCTTAAGGCTATCGTCATCTGCATAGTGTGCATTGCTGTCTGACTGGTTTGCATAGACAGTGTGAGTTTCTGTCACCGAATTGTTGCCGACCGTTAACTCCTCCCTTTGCACCGTATACACGTGACCGGTAGGTGATGTTTCGGCTTCATCGCCGTCGACTGCACCTATCGAACTCGGTACCACGTTCGTAACGGACTGTTCATCTATGGATGCTAATTCGGTAATTGTGGAAGTGCTGATTTCACCTGCAACAGATTCTACCTGAGATGCACCTTCATACGCTTGTTCATAGCTCTGCTGCGGTTCCAACAGGGCGCCGTCACAAGTCACGCCAACACCATCTGGTTGGACAAACTCTGCCGTTGAATCCTCAGCATGATAGAAGTCGTTGCTGCACTGTTGAGCACTACCGACAATATATTGTCCACTGGTTTCATCATAAACGTAGCCACTGTCTGTTGTTCTATCTGCTGCGTATTCCTGCTCGGAGCTATAGATGTCACGCTCGTGCGCGTCGCCATACTGCACTACTGTGTCCTGGCAGATACCATCTGAGCTATGGAAAGTACCACCAATGTCATAGCACTGGGTTTGATGGGCCTCGATGGTGACTCCGTCATCGGTGTATTGGGCATCGGTTCGTTCGAGAAGAGCACTTCCATCGCTGGCGTAGATCTCCTGCTGGGCTATTGTTTCCTCCGCGGTATATGGAGCTTCCGAAACAGCAATGTCGTATCTTCCTTCCTCATTTAAAATTCCCTCCGAAATGTACTGCTGTTGCTCCGTTACATGTGGAGAGCCATCTGTTGCGTCGTAATATTGAGTTGACCCGTCTTCAGCGGCGTACGTGATACCTTGAGTCTTTAGCGGGCCAGTGGCGTAGTCCTGTACAGAGTCGCCAGGGTTGTCGTGCTCGGATCCATTTGTAGTTTCCAGCAGTGCGTACTGCACCGCATCTGTAGACTGTGAATATTCTTCCGCTACAACAGCGCTGTCATCTTGAATTGGAGGATCTTGCGAGATGTAGGCAGCCTCCCCACAATCGGTTTCATTGGGGGAGTACGCCTCGCCTGCAGGCATAGAGTGCACATCTTCTGCGTAAGTAGGATATTGAGCAGTACCGCCCTCAAGGTGCGCATCGTCGTAGACGACGAGATCGTTGCTTGCGTAAGATGTACTTTCGATAGAAATGCTGGCCTCTTCAGCGCCACTAATTCCCGCTGAGATAGCCTCGCCTGTACAGGGATCTATGCTGTAGGCTTCATCGCTCGTTACAGCCTTGCCTTCAATGTTTGCCAGGCTCGAATCGGTTTCAGCGCCAGCGTACTGTCCAGCTCCACCTTCCAAATCATAGTCACTTTCTTCACCGGCATACGGTCCCACATGAGTATCCAGCGTCGATAGTCTAGCAAACTGAGCAGACATTTCGTCAACATTGGCCGACTCGCATTCAGCGTACAAGGAGTATTCCTGGAGAGGCTGGCCATTGTCGTAACCAATCGACTCGACGTACTCCCCTATCGTCGCATCGACGTCGTATGACGAATCGCCGCCAGCGTCAACTTCGTAAGGGTAGTACAAGGGATCTACAGCAGGACTAAGGGTATCGCCACCCGCGATATGCTCTCCGGTTGCAGCGGTGCCCTTCTCAGCATCAGCAGCGTAAGCGGCCTCATCGAGAACAGCGCATTCTGCCGTCGATGTGTCTGCTCCATTAGTCGACGTGTATGGAACACCATCTCGGTCAAAATCCGTGAGCGATTCTGCTGCTGGAGTGACTTGTCCCATCATCGAATCATCCAATTGCTCCACTTCATCGTTTTCGTCACAAGCTTCCAAGAATCCAAGTGCGCTTAACTCTTCAATACTGTAACATCCCTCGTCCGAGAGGTCGACCTGCGCTTCGGTCTCGCCAGTATCATCCTGTTGATCCAATCTCGTACGAAAGAACGGCGGCCAACTTTCGCTTCCATAGATTGAGCCACTTCGGTCGTCAAACATCGCTGGAAAAAAAAACAAAGAAAAAGACAAAACAAACAGTTGTCGCTAAACAATGATAATTCTTCAATTGATTGAAATCAGTGAAAATGTCGTAAGGTGAATCTTAACTAGCGGCTTCCATGTCTTACTACGCAGGATCCTGTCACAGCGCAAATTAAGCCGTTAAGGTAGCCATCGAAATGTAATTCAAATGCTAAGCTCGTTAAATCCTCTATGTCAACCAGTTAAATGAAGGCGACTTGTCAAATCACGTGCAAATTCGATGGTACAAATTAGACGACTCGCCGAATGCAATGCTCATCTATCAGCATCAGGCCGCTTAGCCGCGATACGTCATCCACTTCCGTTTGCTGATGTCTCTCGACTAAGCCTACCTGTAATAGCGTCGAATGCTATCAAGACGTTCTGAACGACCTCCTTTACGGCTTGCCTTTCGCTACGGTACGAAAGCGAGCTGCCCAAAATTAATCGGCCAATGTGTAGACTTGCTACGTAATCCACTCCGGAGTGCATTACGTTGATTGACGCCCTGGGGAACTGCCGGTCAGACAAAAGCTCTTGGAGTCTGCTTAGTTGGGCCCATTCGTCGCCGTTGGGGTCTGGGGGCTGAACGCAGTCGTCCTCGATCTTGGAAGACATTTCAGTGGGGAGCACCGTAGACACCTGCAATGAAATCAACATCGATGTACTGTATCTAGACTTTGATATGTTGCCAATAACACGCAATCTCTTCGGGGTCGTCCAGTTCAGTCAGGTTAAACTCTTAAAAATTGTTGTTAATCAGCTGTCGTTTAATAGCTTTCACATGTTGTGGAACTCATGAACATCCGCTTTTATTATAGTTCACATAGGAGTGCCACAAATTTTACGCGACTGAAGCCAACAAATACTTATTTACTAACTGCGGAAATTCCCTGCAACCCGAGTTATCGGCCCAGCATCGAGTAAATGGAGACGCTGAAATAGTTGATTCTAGTTATCTGCTATTACGTTCGAATAATTATTGTTGTCGATGATTCATTAATAGCCCCCCCCCCCTATTAAAGCCAAAAGGAGGCATAGTACTCAAACCTATTATGGACAATATCACGGTTCGATACAGATAGTCCACACAGTCGCGGTTTGATTATTGCCACTAATTAATGCGTCGCCGTTGTTGCGAACTTAACACTCGCACAACAACTGTGAAGGACGCTATGTATACATGCTATTTACACGTTGAGTTCTTGTTATTTCAGGTCATTTTTAGATTATGGACCATGCTGAAATGCAGGACAGCACTCATTCGTACTTAAATTTTTCTGCAAGTAAGTTCACATAAGGGGAGTACCATGACATCCAATTGATATAGACCAGATGTCAGCAAAGCACACTGTCCTACAGAAATGGTTAAATACCACAAAATCCTTCCTTCCAATTCAGACCAAGTCCCTAGTCATGCGTCTTCTGTATACGTTGCGTGCAGGTCGATCTGCCCCTGCTAAAGCCATATTGAGCTTTGGCGAATTCGTCGTTCGCCCAGAAATAAGTTTCTGTGCAGTCGATTACGATGATATCTAAAATGATACAGGTAACGAAGACCAGAGCAGTAGGCCTGCAATTGTCAATCTTCGACCTTGTTCCCTAATTAAAGGCTGGCGTGGCGAAGTATATATGGAAGGCAAACGCCCACATCTTATGATTTCAAGACAAATTTTGCAGCCATTTGGAAAAATTTCGACACCTGCTTGGTGAACCACGGAGAAGGCTTCTAGGTTGTCTAGTGTGTTACTACACGTAAAGGCAATAGTATCCGACGTAATGACCAGAGCGGGGACTAACTGAGAGGACTGGGGCCTGCACTCAATGCACCAAAGTGTGAATTGACCCTTCGAGACGGACAATGGCAGAGGAGAACTAGTTTAAGCGACGTCCGGCTTTCTCGTAGCTGTCGACAATAATCAAATTTGCACCGCATTTCGGGGGGAGGGTCGCTCCGGTCCACGTGCTATTTCGTTCGCGTATCGATAGAAGAACATTGCGTCTCTGAATGAAAATTTTGTCAAATGACTTTTCCACATCCGGTGTGTGTCATGTCTGGGGTTCATCAAACGGCCTGTATTACTCAGTGGATCCCTGCGCATGTGGGAATTACAGGAAATGAACGTGCGGACACCCTGGCCAAAGAAGGAATGCAGGAAACCACACGTGCTAGGACTGTACCGAACAGAGTTGTTTTAGCCAGGAAATGGGTGAAGAACCACTGCAACAACTTATGGGTGGCAAGAAACAGGACAAAGTTGGTGTAACCTAAACGTGCCAAGTTTGGGAGTGGGAGTGTGCACAAACGGGATGATTTACGTCAGTGCCTCTCGAACAACAGGTGGTGACGGTTCACAGACTAAGATAAAGGTAAAGCTTAATTGATTTATTACAGGAACTGCATACAATGCTTAAGTTCTTTTGTATGTCGTGCAACGGGATTCGAACCTGTGGCCTCTGGCTTCTTAGACTCAGCCGACCAAGCCACCGCGCTGATTTATTTAGAGAATTTCCAAGATATGGAAATTCTCTAACTAATAGTAGGCTATTGCACATAAAAGCACGTACGGATGCCTTATATGAGCTGCGCGTCAGGCTCCAATCGAAATACACCCAACTTCTAGTTAAGTTTATTACGCAGCGCAATCTGAAGAGCTGTAACAAGAGGGCAATTGTCTGCAGGGCAGTACATACACACACAGTGTCTCGATGAATGCATGTGTGTCGAATAAAAAAACGCACTTCTGGGTGCCGCTTGGTCTAGTGCCACTGAATTGGGACCAATTCGTGGCGACAAAGTTCAGCCATGTATAATGGATATAGCATCGTAGGTTTCTTTTGCAAAAGTCGTATAAAAACGGTCCACTTCAGAGTGTGATTAGGGCGTACATGAGTGAACGGTGAATGACATGATGACGAGCATGCTCAACTATCAAAACAGGATGATCTAAAAACCTACTCTCGTGAAAATTTTCGCCAATTGGGAGTGACCATGTGTGATGCAAAAGTCAACGAACTTGTTGGCCTCTACTGTTGTTGTCGAGTTGTGTAACGTAAATTCTCCCATGCGTTCCTCGGTAGACTGAAATCGCGTCAACACAAAAGTGACTCACAAACTGAGCCAACACGCTTATTCTTAATACTGAAACCTTTGGCTAATACGTCTACAGCTAAAGGTTTAGGTCCACGACAGGCGGAATCAAGTCATTTTAAAGTCTCCATATACTATGACTTTGCGACGAGTATTTTCGTAGAAAAAATAAAAACGTAAAAAAAACAATATTTGCATAATCTGCATCTGGAACGTAAACACGTGCTTAGCGTATACGAGTTACACTGAGAGAGGCGTCGATCCATAATAAAATATTCTAGACTTTCACTAAGTACCTTTTCCTCTATTTCAGTAGTAGTATTGGAGAGAGAGAGAGAGAGCAATATATACCATATAAACAATATACATACACATTAAAATGATTCAACAATATTAAAACTATATATATTAATGGGCCGCCGCGTCAACGCATAAAGTTTGCAAATTGTTTAACGAGACCAATATCATTATAGGTATTCAGCATGCTTCACAAATCTCAAACGGATACATGCATATAATAGATAGATGAAACCCAAGCTTTATCTCGAACAAAGAATGATCACCCGAGTGGATGGTAAGGATCTGTTGTTGGTTTTCGCGAACTGTGATACAAAATATGTCTTGCTACCGTTGTCTCTGCTGGTCTGTCTTCTACAATATTTTCAACAGCGTTCGCAGATAACTCAGACCCACACAGAGTTAACCGATCAGAAGCAGTAGCGCGATCTGGAGTGGTGCGACACTCAGTGAACGGAAATTGGTCCTTTTCAGATAAACAAGACACCGTGTGTCAGGCATTAGAACTACAATCGTTCGTTTTTAGAAGCTTTGAGGCGAAAACATATGCAGGCCACAATGGTGATGTGATAGGTATTGTGATCTCTTTGCCCCGATGTCCTGTTCAATATACATGCTCGCGGAATGAATATATATATATATAATTTTACAATATGCATTTCGTATACGGTGATGGCTCTTCCTGAAATGCCTGACACTAGCTCGTAACAAAATTCGCCCACATTACGTTGTTACAGTGCACAGGACGTCATTGTCAATTTCGTTCGTGTCATGGAGATCATGGCATCGGTGGAGACAATTAATCGCGCAATTAATGTCCTCAGTGCTATGCTGCTATTTGATTAGACACAGCTAAAGATGTTCTCATAACTTGTACATCTTGTCTACGTGCAACGATTTCACCAACTCACTGTGCACGTTATCTTTTGCACTCGTGCGAACAGTAAACTAACACATCGAGGTTTACGTTAGCCAACAGGTTGGGCGATGTCAATCAGTGTATCGATTACGTACCGCAACCATTGTGGACCTGATATGCTGCTGCTGAACTGCTTACATCAAAGAAATGCAGTTCTAAACAGAACACATTGCGAGTTGTTGAAGTATCTCGGCTAAACGTGAATTCAACACGTTAATCACACACAGTTGGGTTACGCGGACTGATGAGTCCACCCTCGACTCATCATCAGTCAGTGGCGTGTTCACGGAAGTACGTTGAACTACGATGACCGTCTTGCTGGATGTGGCTGTCTACACACGCTCGAAAAGCTCATTGCGATCGTGGTTTCTGCCTGAAATCTGCAGCAATCTGAAACGCTCGTGCCATGCCAGAAAGCTGCACTCGTCACGTCTGCAAATAGAGCACACCCAAGCAAGAGAGCATGGGGTATGTGCACATAAACGTCAAATCTCATCCACGGCATCAGCTGGATGACGCTAGTTGTGACTGCGGTTTTGTGGCCGTTAAACGTTGGCTGAGAGTCAGCAGTTTAGGTCGTGGATCGACACATGCACGCATAGAAACACCAACACTCAAAGGCAACACAAGCAGACACAACCGATTTGCCTGGTAGTTTGCTGTTAGTTGATGGTGGCTTGGACGAGGTAAAGAGATTGGGTATATTTGGCTCTTCTTTATACGGATTCCATCCCCACAAAGATTATAGCTCCAATCTAAAACGGCTGGAACGAGATCTGAATTTCGAATTTGGAGGCGACACCAACATGGGCTGAGCCGGTCGCGGTTGCTGGCGTAAGCTCGCGCGCACAGTAACAGGGTATAGAAGATAGAACGCTGCTATGCTGCCGTTGTGATGAGGGGCAATTTCGTGAGGAAGTCACACAGGAGGAACATACGAGAGCATCTCAAGCTGTTAGAAATGCCGTAACGAAACGCACGAAAAACAAGCAAGAACATTTCTGAAGCACACATTTGCCGGGTCAGGTGGTTTGCTTGCAGGTCACACACATGCGAGGAGTTGAAAGCAGTTCGACACGAGGAGCGCGAAGCAGGCGTCTTTGCCAAAGTGCTTTTACCGCTGGCGTTCTCAGAGCATGTGAAGAACGTCGTGTGAGCATTGAGAAATCTTCGCACGACACTGCCATACGCAATTAATATATTAGCTGGATATTGCTTTTTTTGTTTCGCTATCGCAAAAATATCGAAAGTTTTATCCCGAGACATGAGCATACATAGGCAATAAGGAAGGCAGTCGCCACACCACAAGACAGAAAACAATTGGCCGGATAATCTATTCATTCAAATCACACCAATACATTGGGGGTTCCTTGCAATCTGCTCCAATCTCTAGATCGGAGTCAAGCTCAAATCCTTAGCCCATGTCACTAAGTATCTACTATAATATATCTATTATCTCTTATATTATTATTATTATTATCTATTAAATACATTTTAATCACGACACGTACATGACACAACGCACTTTCATGTCCGACGAATATCAAACGCTTACCATGCCATTTATGGCTCGGCAATATAAATCGACGTGGAATCGTGTGGAAATTTAATTTAAATTAAACGTTCAAAAGTTTTGAAACGAACAGCCGAGGTATCACATTAGCCAGAAGAGAGCAATTGCTCGTCAAGTGTCGGAAGTTCTAACTGACCGATCAAAGATCACGGGTGTCGAGTTCCTAACGACAGCCGCCACCAATTCATTGAAATTCGGTAATCGGGGCGGCTAGCGATTTCGAGAGAGACAGTCGGGAGTGAATTCCGCGACACTGACACCCAACACTTCACTGTTCATTGCGCTCGGAGGCAACCGACGTTCGAAGGCAACATGAACAGCCGCCTGCCGTAGACACGAGCCGTATCTCGGCGCTGCCGCAATACGGCGAGCGTAGCCAGCAACAAGATAAAGCAAAAGAGCAAAAACAGTGGTGCGCTAACATCCGAGTGGAAACAATGCGTCATCCTGAGCGATCACTTTCTCGTAGACGAGGGATCTGCAATGCAACGCACTCGCACGGGCTCAGGGTAACAACCGACTGATACAACGAAACGCCTGCTCTAGTGTATGCCTGATTACGGTGTATACTAAAAGGCTGTCTTGGATAACCTATCCATAGCATAATGCCATGCAACGGAAGACCAGAGGTCTTCATTTGGGGCAGGGCATCGATCGCGCAACGTGAATGAAATGTGTCTGGTAGTGATTACACGGGAGAAAGTGTGCCATGGCCTTCTTCTGATCAACGAAATCGATCGACCTGATAGGTGGAAATCGATCCGTCTGATCACATGTAACATGATCGGCCTGATCATGTAACGTGAACTGATTCTTAACGAGTCTACAGTTTGTGATATCGGATTGGGTCTGCTTCGAGATCTGCAAACGACAGAACACAAATGAGACGGAACTACGAGACATGACTGAGGGATAGATAACCGCAGAGCCCGCTCTGTAAATGAGAAACTAGGAACGTCCTTGCTAACCACGTGGTGACACTGCAGTCGCCAGAGCATTTGTACGTCACCCATCTACGCAAGATGCGTTCGTGGAGACTTACCGGTGATGCCAAGCGGTTGATTATGTTTGTCCCCCAGTCCGGGAGTCCCACACTGCGCGTATGTTCTTTTTGTTACCTAGCCACCTCTATGGCTGTAGTTAGCGATAACTTCTTCGAGTGCATTTGAGATGGGTAATGGATGAATGGATCGAGTTGGCGTGTACCAGGCTATTGGATTAGTGGAGAGAATAAAAAGCACACCGAGTGGGTTAGTGCATCAGCTTGTCTCTGTCTCGACATCGAATGATACTTGACAGATTCGTCGGAGAAAGAGAGAGGGTTCAACACATGCAGACGATCTTAGACCTCCGGAGAAGGTGGTTATTTCAATGCATATACATCTACGGCATTGCCCATTATAGGGTAGCGGTTTCGGACTAGCTGATCCTCCGGTTTCAAGAAAATCATTGTGATAACATAACATCATAACATTTGCGGTTTATTTCCGGAACTGCAATTTTACTGCAATTGATAAAGGACATACAGCAACGATATGAACTTGCAAGGGCGTTTTTGCCAAGTTAACAGTGCAATTAATTTGTTATTACTATTAGCATTTCTACAGCTTAGAGGTATTCTTCATTCGTATGACGAATCCTTAGCATTCCAATTAGTTCAGGCTGTGACCGAAGTGGTAGCAAAATGTTGTGATTGAACTCGCTTGTTCTTATTGTTATTGTATAATACATTTGGGAATATGTATGCACATTTGGGATCATTCTCGTCAAGTAACTGCGATTGAGATGTTCCCTCAACCGATTGGAATATATTCAGCTAGTATTGAGTGTTGAGGACCGATGAGAACTCTAATAAAACTATTTAGAAAATAATTTCGTTCAATAACAAGGCAAAACATTTCCCTTATATAAAGACTGCCGATAATTATGATAATAATAATAATAATGATAAGGGGAATGCATTGTAATTTAAGTAAAGCGTGCCCTATATTGTATTGTATGAATTGTTTGATATACATCTAATTGCACTCTGCAATCGGTTTCTTTGGTCAGACCAAGCGAGATTGAATTTTAGAATTTGTGCGGCTTCGATTGCAGTCACACACAAAGCTGACTGCCGTGATACCACCGGTCAAATCGATGCACGCGCGGGTTCCTAGCGATTTCAGGTGTTTCTCTCAGTTCCAGTTCGTGCCAATTGCTATGAGGACCTGTCGGGGCCACCTTTGCTTATTATTTTCCTTCCTCGTACCCTCGTACCCGGCACGATTCTTCATATAAAAAAAGAAGATAAATAACTCCAAAGATTTTACGCGTCTGACAGCAGTTGAACCGGCGTTCCTACCCCGTAATACCTAAAAGGTTAAGAGCTGAGGCCTGTCAGATAGGGGAACAGCTGAGGGTGAGCTTGAAAAACAATTATTATTTAGTTCGTGCCAATTAATGACAATGGCATGACAGACACATGGAGTAGCACTGATCGGGGTGAGCGTACAGCGCAAACAACAACAAAAGAAAATCTTCGATTTTCTATTCAATTTTCGACATAACGACATGATCATCTCAATTAGGACAAATGGCCTAAATCATAATAATGTTGTCCTCACATTATTCTTGAGCTAATATATGTCCGTTTATCAACATAAACCTCCATTTCCCCACTTTCAACACAAGGAGAGCTCATCGTTTCCTTGCCGAGAAATGGCCTCCAATCGATAAACATCGAATGGCCACCAGTAGCGAGTCTTCATAATCATTTCACGTTAATGGCAATATAGTTTTGTTCACGAACTATTTCAACTATTTCGAACAGATTTATCAACATCATACTATACTTGACGCCGTAAGAATCAATCGCCTCAGACCAGGGCCGATATTCGTTACGGCCATCATATTTCGCCACCGACAGACGAAAAGTGCCTTTCACCAGCTTCATTTGGCTGAGGAAAGACGAGAGCGACGCCCCGCGGAAGTTGAGAATCGGAGCGTTTCTTCTCCGATTTCAACCGGGCTGATTGCTATTTTTCAATTGGAGTTTCTCGTCTTGTTGTCAAAAAGTTGGTAGCCTGGTAGACGATCGACTTTCTCAGATATCTACAATGCAGCAGAACACACAGCATGACCTGCCTTGAAAGCTATGGAATACGGCGGGTCTGCTCGATGTGTGCGAATGCGCTAGTGGGTGCGTACGTATCAACGAACGCCCTGCAGATCCGTAGATCAAATCAGCTATCTTCCGTTGAGACGGAACGTCATGATAGCGGCGTACCCGGGTCTGGTCAAGGCTCAAACTCAAATCGAGGGTTACTTTAATCGTTTGTTTGTCAGTGGCATCTGATACCAGCAGAGGTAGGATTATGACACTGATAGGATTACACCCTGTTCGGTTTATGCGACGTTGCCTGTCACGATTTTTGAACACTTTCAAATAAATATTTCAGCTTGTTACCACAAGCCTCGTTGGTTGAATCCACCACTCCACTTTTTCGCTGTCGTGGGAAGTTCGACGCTATGGTTATTGGATCCGCATGAGCACCTCGTTAAAAAAATGTCTTAGACACAATTATTAAACTGTGGAATTGTGCGCAAAAAAATTTAAATCACGCAAATAATCGATTGTAATGGTCCATTTTCGAGTTTGTGGTACTGCGCCCGCCGACTTCATTAGCGCATCGTATCGAGCTGACTGCAGAGGATTCCGTCTACTCTCCGATGTCACGACGAACTCGTCTATATGTGTGCTTTGTTTTATGGAATCCTTTCTAAGAGATCCTGGAAAATCAGTTCTTCCGCAGAGTCGAAGCGAGGTGCAACTTGAATGACTTGAGCTCATCGCAGGTTGTGACTGAATGAGAACTGCTGAAGGAAATCTGTTTGGAAAAATTTTAACGAAGGACCCAACGACATTTCCGTCCTTGAACATACCCGAAGCAGAGCAGGCTTTGCTGTTAGGCGAAAAAAGCAACTGCTCATACTGAGAGAATTTATTCAAACATTCAGTAGTTAGGAATTAGTTCTAGGGATTATGGGATTATGTCTACCTGTAACACCTCATGTTGAACTTCAATAAATTTCGATATATTTCACATCAAATATGATTCGGCTTCTCCAATATCACTATCGTAGAAGCAATGTAAAGTGATATGATGTTAGTGATACGGACTGAACATAATGGTATAAAGGTAGTTCAAGCTCGTTATCCTCATCACCATCGTGATCCGTTTCGTAAAATCTGAAATCCATTCGAAAGCTTAGTCATAATTACAACTCTTTGCAAGCACTGACAACGTTTTTTATGGACTTTCCAGCGTGAGTCAGTAGGCGTCTTCGAGATCAACCTTGCCCTAGGCCTTTTTTGAAAAGAAGATAATCTCCCTTCTCAGGTTTATGGATAATCTCAACACAATACGACCAAATAGATTGCATGTAGATAGACGTATGTGATGAAACAATTGAAGCTGTGTGATGACATTGAGATGATCTATTTTTGTCGATTCATTTTTACAGAATTTAGTAATGGATCATGTCGTCGGCTTATGTTATCGCTTATATTAAACCCCTGGACACTTCACTTATATGGTTGTGAGAAATAGAATCGAAATATATCACGAATAGACACGAACTGGGAAGAGACTGCCTTGTGCTATAGTATTCCGAGAGGAATTGGTCCACTCTGGGGAGCGCTGTTTCCAATTCCACCCATTATTTCTCTATCTGATCTGTGGGAAGAGGAATATCATACAGTAACGGGTTTAAAATTGAGACTGTGCGTCAAAATGTCATAGGCGATAGAATCAGAGGCGCGCTCGTCACATCTCGGTATAAAAGGACTACGGCTGTTATGCTAGGTATTAACGAGACCAAGGTTGAGCAGTGACTGATCTTTATTGTGGGCTGTCACTCGGTGCCCGTGTGTTGACATCTGCCACTAGGTGGCGTGGCGTCTGCCGCGGGCGCCTCCAAATATTCGTGTCTCCAAACATCCCCTTTCCTTTACAATTTATACAATGAGTGATGTGGGAGACTGATGATTCTGGTAACAATTACAATATACTGTAGTGTGTCTGTGACCCATAACGTCGTAGCGTTTAGTACAAGTGCTACAATGTTGGGTTTATAATACTAAAATAATATGATTAAAATATGACTAAAACAACTAAATGACTCAGTACAAACAGCCATTTACCGTATCGACGTACTTGTTCTCTTATTATTATTATTGTATTATTGTTATTATTATTTACATTGGCGATTTTTGCTTGTTTTATTTTTTGCTATATTCTCTGCGGGTCGACGAATATCTCCTTGCTTTCTACCAATCTTCCCGCCTCCTTTTGCTCTATTGTCTAATTCGCCTGTTGCGCCTTTGCTGGTGGTACTAGCCTGAGACGTCGCGCGTGTGGTCTGTGTTCGTTGGTTCTCTGCTCTCTGTTCGAACACTGCCGTATGTCTGTTACAAATCCTACGCGCCGTGTGCGCTATGTCAGACTCAGCTCTGCGCTTGCGTGTTTGAGGTGGTGGAGTGACCTGCGCCTTTAGTGTAGCCGCCCGATTTTTTGCTGTTGTCGCTCTTGTAGCGTACCTGATGTGCACGGTCGCCATTTTACTTGTACCGTGTGTACTTTTGCTGACAGTGTTCTGTGCAGTGTTGAGTGGGCTGGTGGTGTTGGTGGTCGGTGGTGTATTTGTGTGTGTACTAAGCCCGTTTTGTGAGTCCGATGTCCCCTGTCGCCCCAATGGGCTCTCTGGCGAGTGCATCGTTATGTCCCTTGGTGTCGATTCACTTTCTGGATGTTCTCTTGGAGCGGCCGGCTCTACAGGTGCCCTCGGAACTATTCGACCGCTGACAGGTACGCGCTGTGAACAAACAGAGTGCGCCTTATTTTCCTTATCACTATGAATTGTGCTTTGTGGGGTGGGAACTACAATGATGTGTTTTCTATTCCTGATTAGTTCGTTGCCGCCTTCCAGGCGTATTTTGTATGTTCTTGGTCTGATTTGTTCTACGCACCGACCCTTGATCCATTCGTGTGATAAATCCATCGGTTGCACTCGAACCCACTGCCCTCTCATTATAGGAGCGAGTTCTCTTGTGCCGTGATTATACGCTTTTTGTGCGGCTTGTTGACGTTTACTGATTGTTTCGGTAACCTGTTTGTGATTGGCTGTTTGCAGTCTGTTTTCTTTCACTGGCAGAAATGTTGCAATAGTTCGTCCGTAAAATTTTTGTGCTGGTGAGAGCCCCTCGATTTGTTCAGTTGCTCGCCATTCTAGTAGAGCCATGTTTATGTCCTCTTTACTGTGCCCCACCTTCTTCACAATTCGTTTGGCTATTTTGACTGCACTTTCTGCTTTTCCGTTTGACTGGTGATGGTGTGGTGCGCTGACTATGTGCTTAACCAACCATGTGCTGCAAAACTCTTTGAATTCTCTTGCCATGTACCGTGGATCTGAGTCCGTGTGTAGTTCGCTCGGTCTTCCGTGTCGCCCGAACTGTATACTGGTCTTTTTAATTATCTGGCTTGTAGTTGTGTTCCGGCCCAGCTCATCTAATTCAAAATAGTCACTATATCCATCTACAGTGACCAAATAGTTCATTCCTTCCCATACGAAAATGTCTTGATGAACTATTTGCCAGGGCCGTTGTGGGATACTCTTGCTGAGTAGTGGTTCTGCGCGCTGTTTTATTTTGTAGGTCTGACAGGCTGTGCATCGGTTTGCAAAAAGTTTAATGTCTTCCTTTATTTTTGGCCAGTATATAGTATCTTTGATACGGCGGCACATGGCATCGTATGCGAGATGCGACTTGTGTGTGCGGCGCAAAAATTCTGCTCTCAGGTTTGGTGGGACCACTACTGCAGACCCACGATATATTACACCCTCGTCTATACTAAGTTCGTCACGTATACTCCAGAAAGGCAATAGTTCGTTTGGGACGTCCTTTTCTTTGTCGGGCCAACCCTGTTGTATATTGTTGATTAAAATCTGCATTTTGGTATTTTGTGTTGTCTCAACTTTTACTTGCTCTATCAAGGGGTCGGAAATTCTGTTCTGGTCTCTCTGTCTTGTTTCCTCTAGTTCCAGCCTGCATATATGGTCCGTTGTCTGCTCGTATTCTAAGGGGTGTCGGCTTAATAGATCCGCAATTATATTGTTTTTTCCTGGTATGTATTTCACGGTTATGTCATACCTCATTAGTTCGAGCCTCATTCGCTGTAGTCGCTTTGGACACGAGTCTAAAGCCTTGGAAAATATACTTTCTAACGGCTTGTGGTCTGTATGGACTGTTACGTTCTTCATCGCGTATATGTAGTTCTCGAATTTCTTACATGTCATAAGAATTGCCAAACATTCTTTCTCAATGACAGCGTAGTTTTTTTCTGTGGAACTTAACGAGTGAGATGTGTACGCCACTGGCCTGCCGTCCTGTATCAGAACACCTCCCAATCCATATTCACTTGCATCCGTCTGTAATATGATTGGTTTCTCTTTGTCGAAGTATGCTAGTATCGGTGTTTCTGTAAGTTTTCGTTTTATTGTTTCGAAGGCTTCTTGTTGCTGGCTTTGCCAACTGAACTCATACTGCTTTTGTGTGAGTCTGCGCAATGGTTCCGTGAGTTGTGACAGGTTGGGGACGAATGGGAGCAGATAGTTGACACAACCCAGAAAGCTCATTATTCCTTTTATGTTTTTGGGGGGTGGCATGTCTCTGATGGCCTTTATTTTATCTGTGTCGGCTTTGAGTCCCTCTCTGCTAATCACGTGGCCCATGAATTTCACCTCTGACATACCTAAACGTAGTTTGCTTTTGTTGAAACGTAGTCCTACTGTGCGTGCTCTCTGAAATAAGGCGTGTAGACTACGGTGATGGTTTTCGGTGGCCTCGGCTAATGTTTTGCCCTCTCCCCATACAATTGTATCGTCAGCCACCACGGCTACGTTTTCAAGTCCTTCGTATGCCTGTACTTGCCGTCGCTGGTATTCTTCGGGAGCCGACGCAATCCCCTGAGGTACCCTACAATACTGGTATCTACCTATAGGTGTCCAAAATGTAGTGTAGTCTCGACTTTCTGGGCTCAATACCATTTGATAGAAGCCATCCCTAGCATCGAGTACTGAGAATATTTTTGCTTTACTAAGGCGGTGGAGTGTGTCATTAAGCGTAGGCATTGGATATCGTGGCCTGTGTATAGCTTTGTTTAATGCATGTGGGTCTAAGACGATTCTCAACTTACGTCCTGGACGGTGCACTGCTACGAGATTTGATACCCATTCCGTCGGGTGGTCCACCTTTTGTATGACGCCTTGATGCTCCAATTCTCGGACCCGTTCTACGATTTCCTCGACGAAAGCGACAGGTGGGGTGCGTGGCGGCTGTTGCACGGGCCTCGCTTCCTCCTTGATGTGGATTTTCACCGGTTGCGGTAGTTTACCGAGCCCTTGGAAAATGTCTTTATATTCCTCGATGAGGGCGTCGATGCGATCCTTGTCTTGTTGTATCACCATGTTCACGTTTTCAACTTCTTGTGACACTTTGATTAAACCTAGTTCTAGGCAAGTGTTCGCCGACAGTAAAGTTTCTACTTTTCCGTCAATGACTTGGAATTTGATCGTTCTTTTCATCTTCCTTGTCTTTACGGTTAGCACAACGGACCCCATGGTGACTGCTCTTGAATTGTCGTACATTTTCAACAGCTTTCTGTCCTTGTGGTCCAGTTGAGCGGCTTTGTTGACGCTATGTATGGTCAAGTATGTCGACAGTCCCATGACGTTGCACGTTGCACCAGTGTCGAGAAGAGCTCTGATTTCTATTTCTTGTTTACTTCCGGTCCGAAGAGTGGTGTATAACTTCCTCTTCGGTATCCTACCGATAGTTTCAGTCTGGAATGTGTCGTCCGACTCGAATCCTTCGTACGCTTCCATGTCCTGTTCCTCTACTGCCCTTATGTTGTGCTTGTGCTTGGATCTGCACATACGCGCGAAGTGGTTGTTTTTGTTGCATTCGCTACACGTTTTTCCTGCTGCCGGACATCTTTGTGGTGGATGTACTCGTCCGCAATTTGGACACTGTCGGTCACGGGGGTGAAGCTCCTTTTCTTGTCGTTTGCGTCCGTTTTGTGTTCTGTGCTGACGCACCAAGGCTACCTCCTCTGGACGCTGCTTATCACGACTGCCTCCCTGTCGATCACGTTCAATAACTGACAGTGCACGCTCGTTGTCCTCGTAAGTCTCCAGCGTGAGCATGACTTGCTCGGTTGTCAGCTTTTTATGGTCTTCGTGGCGGAAAAGTGCTTCTCTCGCCATTGCCAACCGAGTTCCGAGGATAAGTTTGTCCCTGAGCATAACTTTTTCATGCTCTTCGTACGCACACCGTTTTGCCATCTGAGTCATCCGTTCTCTGAACTCCTTCACGGTTTCAGCGTCCCCCTGGCCGGCCTTCAGAAACAGATATCTCTGGAATATGATATTCCTGTGACACTTATATCTTTTGGACAGTGCCTCCAGGAGTGCTTTGAGTGAGAGGCAAGGTTCTTCGCCGGTCGGGTCCTGTCTGTCCCCTGGTACCATTTCAACTCCGAGACCATTCAAGAATATGCGGTGCTCGTCTCCGTACACTGACCTGAAGTGTGCCAACTGTCTCCGGGGGGACATCTTGTATACGTCGTTGATTAGAGCGTAGTCCGTCCAAGCGTCCAAGAAAATGGTCCAATTTTCGCTTCGATCACCATCATGACTCATCGGCCGTGGTGTGTTGCTTCGTTGAGTCATCTTTCTCTGTTGCTGTTCCTTGGTCTGACGTTTCAAAATCCTGTCGGCTGCGCCATGTTATGCTAGGTATTAACGAGACCAAGGTTGAGCAGTGACTGATCTTTATTGTGGGCTGTCACTCGGTGCCCGTGTGTTGACATCTGCCACTAGGTGGCGTGGCGTCTGCCGCGGGCGCCTCCAAATATTCGTGTCTCCAAACAACGGCCTTTCGGCCTCCATAGCTTTCTGCAATTTATTAAGTAGCAGCAAACAACTCGTAGAGCGTCGATATCCGAAATCAGACTGGCTGTTTGGGGAAAAGGTGGTCCCCTCGGGGCGTTTCCTTAACTGCCATTTTGCGCATGTTACGAGGAGCCCTGCTTCGAACGACGGTACAGCAGTTGGCCGATCGTTTGCAGGCTAGATAGTTGTGTGGTTGGCGTTCGCCTTGCAGGCGGGTATATCACGGCAATCCTTTTGTGACTTTGGGAACGTTCCATGGGCCACATGATAAATTGAAAATATGACCAATGGGTTCGACTTGAGGTCCTATATATATATGTGTGTTGCTATATTACCTTTGGAGCCACGCGGGACAAGCTCCCATTCTGGTCTACGTTCATTTTTCTGCCCTCCCGACAATGGGGGGCATCGGCAGAATAGATGGTAGCTGCATCTATTATATATAAAATAGAGTAAAAATTGTGGCTGGGAGTGATTTTCTACGTCCAACTTAGAAAGGATTGCAAACGTGGATGCGATGTTCCTCGTAGTCACCTCGTCACCCGTACCGAAGAATTCACAATAGCCCTCGGCTATGTTAGTCGACCGACCGACCGCCCTCCCACGAGGTGACCCCCATCTACTACTATTGCGGATGGTATAGTGCCAGTTTTTATCCACAGGCCGGTGCTCTTATTAAGGTGGTCCACAAAGCGATTATGAGCCTTATTTTGTTCTCTCGTAAATTTGATAATTGTGGAGCTCTCTAAAAACTCGTCTTTGACATTCGCTCGGTATGTTCGCCGGTTCTGACTTTTGTAGGACTTTCTTGCCGTTTTGACAGTCGGTTGCCTCGGTGATAAAATAATATCACGCATTACACGCCTGCCGCAGACGATCAGAGTATTATATAATGTTCTACTGACATTCTTGGCATTGCAGCCGTACCCCCAAGCTTACGAATGGGGCAACACTTATGGTAAGTCCTTTGGGAGGCCTTTTTGAAACGCATTCGGCCTTCAGTTAGATTTGATTCTTGTGTAACTTTTTAGATCTGCTATATATTCTCAAATTAGTTAGAGAATTTTCCCTGATTAAGACTCGACGGTCTTGGGATTGCCTTAATATCTTAGGACTGCTACTTCTGCAACCGGATTTCAGGCGGTGTAGAAAAGTAGAAAAATAATCGGCCATATTGAAAGCTTATTGCCAATATTTCAATGCCAAGTAGCTAGGGGCTAAACCAGTCCGCCAAATTTTGCAATTCAGCGCTACGCGCATGAGACTTTGCCGTATTTCCGACGCTATCAAGCACAACTTGCTGTGCAGTAGGTGACTAACAAATGCGAAGTAAATCGCGAAAAAAACAGGCTGAAATGGCAAGCGACCCCCACACGGGGAAGCTTCCAAGGCTTCTTTGTTCAATCGTTTCTTTTTTAGATATCTGAACCACACCATTAATATATGATTTCCAATTAACGAACAGCCTAAGATCAAAAGCGTCACAAGCCTGGATTCAGGTCATCAATGAGGTGTTCTCTTCCCCGAAACCATTGGCCCTTTGTTCTCTGCGAGCTGACAAGGTGGGTTTGAATAGAAATTGATAGCTGCGATAAAGAACAAAGCATGCGACGACTACCATTGACCTTGCAATCCTGCTTTTAATCTTGCCTCATTTCGTACGTAGCTTCCCCGCTTATGCTGTCAATTCAATTTTGGACTAACACGTCCTGTGCATTTTCCATATTCTTTTAGCATGATGTAGATTATATTCCCACATCTCGGTTGGACGACTCAGCAATGTTGTGACGTGCTAAGAATTCGCCTAAAGGGCAGAGGAGAGAAGGTAAGTGGGTAGAAAGGTTATACAAAACTAAGCAAGTGGACGTAATTCGTCTGAAGAAGACAACCTGTTTCAACCTGTTTTGACAACCAAGTATAGGTGCCGATTGGCCACTGGCTTCGATGTAAAATGAATTTGATATTTAGGTGAAACCCACCTGCGCATAATGTCAACGTGTGCAGTGTGTCGAAGTGATTCATATACAGCATGGTGGTATATAAATGAAAGGACAATTATAAGGGTGTTGTTTATGTAATTGGGATATATTATGTTGAGGAGACGATAGCGAATTCGAAAAGCTTGTACATATGAGAATGTCAGTCGGTGATTTAATAGCTCCAAGTATAATAGTTAAGAGCTCGTGATTAGCCGATGAGATACTACTATTGTCTGTATTTTTAATTGTATTTTGATAACAATTCTGGTTTGGTTTATATGGATGAGAATACTGTCCACCAGATAGGTAATCGATAACCGACCATAGCTCTGTCCCAGCCGAGTAGCCTTTTCTGAAACCGAATTGATGTAGAGAGGGCATATTATAATAAGAGCCAACAAATTGTTGCAGCCAAATTGGCCGAGAGAGGAAATCAAATCGCTTAGCAGGTATATGGATATTACCAGTCGGCCCGTTGGAGCTAGGATCATTGTTTGATTCTGTTACGCCGTATCCAGTGCGCCGCCTTCCAGGCAACTCATCTCGTTTCCATTCAGACCCTCGAAACGCTGGGCGGGCAGGGTCCTCTCACTGCTAATTTCCTCGAAGGACTCTATCACAGTCTGATCCAAGCCACCGGGGACAAGCGCGCAGGAACTTCCTTTCCCTCGCTGTGAGGCAGAGTGGCAATGCCATCGCCTCCCTTGGGACCATGACGGCCTTGACCTAACACCGTGCCCCCAGCTACTTCTCTAATTGTCGTATATTTTAAGACGCACAATCACAATCCATATCCAACATAGAGCAATACAATAGCCTAGGTCACTTGCCCTTATATATTGGGGTTTCTCTACCACTGCTGAATGCCGTTGGATGAGCCCGCTAAACAACGAGACATTAACTATGAAGGCAAGTGGGTAAAATTGGAGGTTCACGTTGATTTCTAATACTTCATATCGATGGTCGTCAATCACTTATGGTTAGATTTGCACGTAACACGACTTATCGATTACCCGCATAGATGAAATGAGATTGAAGGAAGGTATTAAATTAAAGCCACAGCAAACATGACGAAAAAACATGACTAAATGAAACACTTTAGCTGACCCAAATGTGACTTATGGCAGTGCTTGAATAAAAACGTGCATTTAGCTCAACAATAAGATAAAATCCATATCGTTCTGAGCCACTTGTACAAGATTCTGTCATACATCATTATCGAAACGCTGTAAGTTCACGCCGAAATCACCATTCAAGAAGAAGACGAATTTAGAATCTCAAAACGATACGATGAGCCGTCATATCGAGATAGTTTTCGCAGTTGTGTTTTTTTTGTGATGTTTACAAAATAGAACTACATACATTTTGGCAGCACATTTTTAATATATTATAGAATGCATCAACGAATGAATATAACGTCAAGAGGGTACCGCATGTGAGATACTCACAAAATGATTTCACATGTACTTCTTCATGAAAAAAAAAAAATTGGCTATTTTTTTTGATAATCTAATTTTTTTTTTAGAATCTAAACACCTAATCGAGGTTCCTTTAGCGGGCGCTTACGTCTGTTCGCGTAAACTCCTGTCTTTGTTTGTAGCCATTTGTGTAACTTATGCATAACGAACAACCGAACGATACTTTCCCGCGGACCCTTTTACGGAAAGGTAGCAAAAACGTTTAGATTACAACCTTTGTCTCATATACTGCCTCTATTTCGATGTAGGTGTCGTTTATGTGTAGGGTACGACGAGAGAATCTCATCTCGTCCGTGTGGTACCGACGTTTTGACGCTCAGAAGGGGTTCAAACGGTAGAAGAGAATATGAATCGCGAGCAAATACAATTTGTTATGAGTTCTTCTACCTATAGCATTTGGAAAGATTAGCAATGGCGCACAAGAGGTAGTCCATAGAAGATGAACTTTTTCCTACGAGAACATTGGGTCTCGGGCGACAGGGCAAAGCTTTCGGAGTACAGGACTGCCGTTACAAGGCGAAATGATCTTAGACTCCGGGTTCTAAACAATATGTTTAGGACGTTTTGTTCAGAATCCGGAAGTAAGTTTCGACAAAATCTACAGTATATGCAATTTATCGATATTTGTGTACGTTGCAAAGATACGCTTCGAAGCAAACACGACGAGAATCTCGCTTGTGTCGATTCACTGATCTGATGATTGACTTTCATTTGCGAATGCCTTTCGGAATATTTTGCATAAAATCATCGCCGACTACGTCTGTTCTTCTGCCACCAGATTGAGTGTCGTATTTGGCCCAAGGTATATTTGCACTGTTAACATTCGTGGTAACGCCAACGTGTTACCAAAGCAATTGCTTCTCATTCAGATCAGAAATTCGAAAGTCCTAAGATTGGCTTTATTCTATTTACTACCTATGATGATCATTGTACGGGCTCCATTACCCCTAAAAGCTCCATCTCACGATAGGGGTTCGCTGTGATCTTCTACATACACAATTGGATAATCCATCTTCTGCGTTACCTGAACTAATTCACCTCAACTAATTCGTCGGTATCGTTTGAAATCAAATACTCAGTCGTGCCTGCACAAGCTGACAATTAAACGAAGGTTTCTTTAAATCTCGAGAGATTCGTTTCTCAAAGAAGATTCGTTTCTGCTTCGGTCTCTTGTATGTGTGGCGTCTGTGTCCCTTTACAAATTAGACTCCCGTGTGGCTGCCTCAGCGTTGGTCTGATGGGCAAATTTCTTCCCACCTCGATCAGTCCCTCGGGCTTGCTCCTACCGTGAAGGCCGTTCCCCCCTTTGTTCTGGAACCCCGGCCGGCCGTAGATTTGGCTAGACGTCGCAAGTGTCATTGGTCGTCTGTCGCAGACGTCGTCCGGGACAGTCCGAACGCATTCTTAGTGCCTTCTTACTCAGCCTGTTTTTGCCGTTGATATCTATCCACTGTTCCCTTGTCCAAGGTCTATTGTTCGCATCTCTTCTTCTCTCTACATGTGTTTGAGTAGCGGAAATTTCAAGGCTAAAACCGCACAGGGGCATCATTCATTAAATCTGATGTGTAGAGAAGAGGAAAATGACTCAGTAGATTTGCTTACACTAATGCTGTGGCCGCCACAGAGCCGCCAGCAGAGGCAAGGCGGCTTGCGGTGGTCTGGTAATCGTGGTCGCTTACTATCCCCCTTCGTTGCTAGCGTAACAAAGCCCCCCCCCATATTTTGTACACCACACATGTTTTGTCTCTCGGAGTCCGTCTTCGAAAATGGTTCCGTCCGCCAGCGGGCCTCATTACGCTTTGTGCTCTATTCACTCGCAGAAGAACCTCTCCCTTCAGCGAACTGAAGGGAAATCGCCTTCCAAACATGATGGTCAATAACAAAAAAAAAAGAACTCGACGCCTGCTCGCTTTTGAAATCAGCCCGGAGAACGAGGAGGAAAGCTCGCTGAAAGCGCTCGTAATTTGGCCCGTAGAAAAAATAGGAGCCCCACAAATATCGTCAGACAGGGGGAGAAAATGTTTAGGCCCATTTTCGAGGATCACAAATGTGTGCTTTGATTGTGATTCTACTTTATAGTATAATTATATTCCCACAATAGTAGTAGTAATTGTAAAGATAAAGGTTTCATTGGTTTATTAAAGGAGGATTATTTCATTGGTTTATTGGTTTATTTTGTAATAATAATAATCAATCCTAAAGACTCTAGGAAACAATTCGAATCCTACCTAATGACGAAAACAAAAATCAACTCTCCTCAGCCACGTGGCAGTGGCAAAGAGTAATATTGAAATGCTGTTCGTAGAATGTAACATAGATTTGACACAGAAATAAACTTTGTCACGTCTGGTCCGGCTACAAATAACAGACGCGAAGCGGCGACCAATCTACCGACTGCCTACTGCCAGTGGTTCTTGATTAGCCGAGATAGCCACGTGGTAACATGGCCTACCTTTGCGGCTATTATCCGCATGTGAAGCTGAAAGAATAGTTGTCAGAACCAATGTACGTATCTTACTTTTCCAATAACTAAATGGCCGAATTGCATATAGGGCTGCCGTGAAGTGTGCTTGATCACAAATTAGCACTGAGTCGTAGGAGAAAGAGGAGGTTGAAAATGAAGAGGATAGTGCGTTGTTGGTCGTCTGCCCGCGCCGCAAGAGGGTTTTCGCTGGTTGAGTCGAAAATTTTCAGCTCGTTTATGTTGGATTGCTCCAAATAATAAACTGGGCGGAGATCACTATGTAGTTTTAGCATAATTTAAGAGATACACTCGATCCATAACAGCAACAAGGATAAATTCAATGTAATTGTATGCTGAGTTTATCGTTGTCTCGCTATCCGTGCCGTGTCGCACTGGGTAGATAGCATGCAATGTTATTCAATAAATTGATTAATCACATGTTCACGTCTGACATGACATCGAACTAACATAAAAACGATATCCTGTCTCTCATATCACGAATGGATTTTTGGCAAATTAATAAGGATGGCTGCGAATCATAGTTTCGAATGATAGAGGCCCCGTCACGCCTTACTCGCGATGTATAATATAATAGCTGTCGCTCTGCCAAGTGTTTGTGGCGAATGTCGTTTCTGCCAGAGGTGACGCTGAAATGTGGCGTGTGCTCATATCGTCCCCTTGTCAACGTATGCGTTCCGCTTGACTCATCCTGGGTCCTGTGAAATCAGCGGTAGGACCGCAAACGACTTTTTAAACATTTCGCAATTGGCCAGCGGTACGTACAACCTCCGTAGAGCTAGAAGGAGATGGACGCAAGGATAATTGCGAAAGAATGGGACAAGGAAATGCAATTTCCAAGAGAGATGGCCTGTCTTCGGGCCTGTTGTCCATGTCAACTTTGTGAGTGGGCTAATACCTGTGGCATTACGCAACGAGATGCCTCTGGATCTGCCTTGCCGCCGCTTACTAGCCGATATATTGGGGACGCAGAAAATTCTCCAGATACCTAGACTGTGGCATATGCACGGTTATTTGCTGTTATATTCTAGATTCGTCTGTGGCAATTTGTTGCCAAAGGATGCTGTTCAATTAGATTGTGATGAGAGTATAGGACCTGTTTGCCAAGTAGTGCTATATTGATAGTATGTCCTTTCGGCAAGCATAACCTCCAAGCATTCAGAGTAAATTGACTGGACCGATCTGCGTAAGCCGTCTACTGCCTTGCGACTTCAGCCATAGAGACAGCTTTGAAAAATGGACGTCCTCAGATGCTGCCACCGCCTTGATTACTTCCGGTGAACCCATTATGCATGCCTCTCTTGGCATGCGACAACAGCGCACCAAAGTGAAACATACTCAGTTACTACTAAGCAGCAAACTAAGAGCATTCGTCATCCTCGTGATCAGACAACGAGAGAGACGATCTGGGGGTCAGGTGTTCGTCATTTGTTGGAAAACGGGGTTAGGTTTTAAGGTTAGGTTTAGTTTATCGAGTGGCTAGAGCGGGGCTGATAAATGTAAAATTCTCTGAGATCCGATATCAATCCAAATGCGGTTAGTTAAATCGTTTACAAATATCGAACACACGGCCAGCACCGGCTGTTCTGACCAACGGAATGCCAAATAACTTCCCCACGCACATAGACACACACACTCAATGTGTCAGCACAAAGCGACGGATTAAAGGAATAAAATTGTTCCCCTTTTGTTCAAGGGAAAGGCGGACACCACCCGTCCAAATAGAACTTTTCGAGAGAGACGGCTCATCTCAAAACGGCTGAGCAGGACGACGTAGACAGTGTACGTATAATGGTAACGTGCATTTTATTTTTTTAAATAAATATAAAAAGTTAAATAAAGTTCTTTTGAAAAATGGAAGACTATACTTAAGGTAACACCACAGTTTCGCGATTTTACGCGAAAGCTGGATGCTCCTTTGAAAGAGGTCCTCGTATCTAATGCTTTCCCCTATGTATCTTGGAAGACAGTTGCTGCTATCGAAATATAATATTTGCCTGGGAAATTTACTTTGGTATATAATAATAATAATTGCTCACTATGATGCTCCAACTGGGTCGCCAGAGTATGTCGTCTACAGCCGCAATTTTGGCGGATCTCGTGAAGTGCTCAGATGATTCGATAACCCACGTCAGCAAATTTGCTGTCCTCGACCTAATGAAGGATTTGCTTTTGAACATATCGGCCTCTCCGACTACATACCTGCGCTGTCATTGGTCGCAAAAAGAACGTCTGAGAGAGCACCGAAAGAGATATGGGTGGAGCCATTTAATTCTTGCCGAATAAATCTTCCATATGAGTGGAAGACATTGGTGCTGGATATACCGACAAGGTCGTACTCGTATATGAATTTGTGTCACCTATTCGCAAGGAGCCGCTTTCAGAGGAAGGGATCTGTACATTTTTACCTTTTCAACGCAGACATACACACATAGCCATCTCGTCGCTAGAAGGAACACATTTTGGAGATAACGCCCTAATGAGACCAGGTACAGCTTCTCCACCGCAGTGTTCTTACGCCCGAACGCAACGAGGAGGACAACGTGCACCTTAACGGCCGTAATGTTTCGCGGGGCGGGGGCGCGTTTGGGGCTTCGGTGCCGAGTGGAATCAAATGAGGGACGATGGCTTAGATCACTAGTTGGGGCTGGTTGCACACAATTAGCGAATGCTGCGCACCGGGGCACTACCCACCTTGGTACTACTACAACCCTGTTAATGACTCGTGCCGTCGCCTTATAAATATACTATTATACCTAGCCTAAGGTCTCATCGGCGATGTTGGCAACCGATAAGATGTTGTTCGCATTTCTTTTTTGCTATCGTGCAAGCCACATGGTATAATTATGTAGGAGATACCGCTAGAAGAAACCAGACCATAGCTTACCATCGTTAAGTTCATATACCAGCAGTGTTCACACTTCGCTGTTACGCGGACCCGCTGCGAACAGCCGATGACGACTAATCTCTCGCAAGAGATCGCCGTGTGCCGACCAAACAACCGGGTGATGGATGTGATAAACAATAAATAAATACGAAATGTGACTAATATAGATGCGGCTGATTTCGAAATATTACCGTCTATGAGGTTAGATTCGTGTAGATACGCAATCGGACATACGTATATACTCTAATCTATATTTTTTACCATATGTCGTTTACCATATCTCGTAATAATAACAATAATAATAATAATAATGCTTGATTTACGATCTTCAAGCATTTGAATTCGAACTTCAATTTAATGTATTAGCAAATAACCTTTGTCATTTATTTGTTGAACACGCGCATATGATACGACGGCAGGGCACTTATTGTTACCGCAAATAAATGGCTCCGATAGACAAACAATCGATCACAGCATCAACGGCCATATAATACAAACAAAACATAAAATATATACTTTCAGCTAATTGGCACATCTACCAACACATTGACAATCATTGACGTCATGGTATATCACACATGCGATTTTCTATTGAGACAGAGTTCGTCTCTGAAATTCTCTCACTTTTCCTCTCGGGCTGATAATTCCAACGTCCAAATACATAATAGTGGATGAGAACGCGCCTGCCTAAGGCTTTGCTTATCGTGAGACAGATTTCGCCGACCCGACCCACTCGAGTCAATGGCGACCTCGTCATCGACGGTATCGGCCGAAGGGCGTGGTTCATCTATGTTTTGTCGACCTCGCCTCGATCCTTACCTAAAGGGATCCGTTGTTGTTTCGTCACCAGGCAGCACGTATGCCAGCAGGACAGTTCGACTAATGAAGCATATATCACCCACCAATGTGACGATATAAGGTGAACTCTTATGAGGACGCAAGGATCTGTACTGTTCAGTACCACTGCGACGATCGTTGGTCCCAACTGCTCGTTGGTGGGTACATCGTTTTCCATCATGATACATGTATGCCCTCCCCCGTGGCAGACCATAACCTATTTCTAGTGAAAACAGTTTGGTAACGTGGAATAGCCGAATAGGCTAGCGATTTTTCGGATGGCACTTTCATTGAAACCAACCTGCTGAATTGGTTTGACATTTGATTGACGCAAGTGTGGGGCACATCCGTGCTAGGTGGCTGGACCTTACGGCCCCTGTTTGGTAGCAGCGATTCATGTTCGGGAATTTTGGTAGCGATAGACATCGGCGGGGGATCCGAACTTTAGGTCCCGGACGTAAAATCTGAACGAAAAGTTGGACGGGGCTTTTGCCTGCGGTGAAGACCTAATCTTGAGATACCTGTCGATCGAATTTGATAGTTGTGCGGATTCAATCTTTAGGTCCAGTTTGCAAAAATGCGGTTAACAAAAGACACTAACGCCGTCTAAACCCGTCTAGCACTAATTGCATTTTGACTAATGAACGATTCAACGTTGTCATTGACCTCGTAGATCTATTGCCAAGCTTTCCTTCGAAATCTGTGATATCATTCGCGCCTTGAAATACCATATACCTTGTGAGTGTTTCCTGCGATTCATACAGTTCGATCAAAATCGTATTGCCTGCCCGTTAACTAGTCTCGCAGTGCTGGGCAATGGATACTGTATCGAGCTCAAGGATATAAATTTGCAAATATACCCCATTAGTGGTCCGCGGTAATAACAATGATACGCCGTTTACGCACTTCTCCGTTAATAACGTAAATATTAGAACCAATTTCGCGAACAGAGGGACAGCAAATGCTTTACGTTTGAGTTCAATTCTTGTCGAGTAACTGTCCAAACTCAATACAGCAATGCAATCAACAATCTCGAGCTGACTCTCGGTCAGCATTTAACGTCCACGGAACCGCAATACACTACTTTAAACACTGCGATTACACCTTCGGGTGGCTAGCTCGGCGGCCAATATTGGCCGCCCGGATATGAGCGTCCTCGTCTTCACGTGTTGTCAAATACAATTTTCAGAGCAGTTCTATGATCGGCGGAGACGTGTGTCATCCCCCAGTTCAGCAGGCATCCTCCCTATCTCATTCTCTCAAAGTATCTTTCCATTTGACCTTACACTGGGATGTGTTCTCGCAATACGACGCTGCGTGAGTGTCGCAAGAGGATTCCGTACCTGGGTATCTCCTAAGGACGGCGAAGTGGGGGGTATTTCGGTTGGCGTTGTTTCAACGGGACGATAGGCCGGGATTCTGTACGGCCTTGCATGTCATTGCTGTCTAATCTAATCTAGACCGGGTCGGGCTGGACTCTGCGGATGCCTAGTTGGGCCCTGAAATCGCTACATATGTATGTACATGTTGCGTTTCCAAGACAATTCAAGGCCGGCCTGCGGATTTGTGTTTGGCCTGCATGCCTGTATGTACATGGAGTGCACCATAACCGCGTAAGGATCGCGCATCCTCCTTGCGTCGGTGCAATTTCAGGGCAATCGCGCTGTTGTAGAAAACGACGTCGAGGGTAGAGAGAATGCCATCCGAGCCAGATGAAAAAAACTGGATAGTTTGCTGATCTGACCTCCAAAACATTTGGGGCCGACGCCGGGCCGGCTGTTGTTGCTTTGCAGTGGTTGCTGTTGAGACACAGAGAGCGTTTCGTCTGTACAGAAATCCGCCGTTCGACAGATTCTTACCGCGGGCAGTGTGCTCTCGTTGACAAGTCTATATCGACCACGAATCTAGAAACAAACCTTCTTTTAACTATTGTACATGTGACGGGCTTGTTTTGCCCCAAAAAATAACAGACAAATTACGATTTTAATCTGAATCGACCGTCCGCGTCTACCGTGCGTTCATCTTTACAAATCTTCATATATAAAATGCTCATAAAATCTAACTGTAATATACTAACCCAAAGTGTCTATTTTATGATAGAAAAAAAACAATACTATGATAAATAGTTCCTTTCTCTTTATTAATCCCCGAGTGGTGCACGAATTTCGCTACAATTTAGTTTGCCAGCACCCGTCATCATTTCGCAGTTCTCTCTCTAATATTTCAGCAAAAGAGCCTTTATTGATTCTACCTGCCTATTGGACGCGATTTATTCGACAAAATTTGATAAGATTTGATTTCGAGGAAGATCAACCGGGTACCCCTCGCAGCCTGATGGGAGGCCTGCAAAGAGTTATTATAGCATTCATGAGATCGCCAAGAGCCATCTGGTTGGACAAGCCATGGAGTTCATAGAGGCGGCACTGAAATATCGTGAGCATTATGTGAGAGCAACCGTTGGCGTGCGACAAGAAAAAACAAGTCTACCATTGTCTCTATTCTTCGAAGACTTCTCTCTTTGCTCAGATATCCCTATGATCATGTCTCAGTTTAAGATTAGCCAAATATATTTAATTACCGTGGGCAAGAAAATCCTATATTGAAAAGCAGACGAATAGCATATATTGTCAATGTCGTTTTTATTAGCCGTCTTTTTTGTAAATATTACAAACGATCTTCGTCTTCCGTGCATGAGTGATCCATAACTCCGCCGCACACCGCATCTACGAAAGGTCGAATTACATCAAGGTAATTTTGTGGTAAAACAATATAACATCCTACCAAATACGGATTATAGCGTCGAGAAGCATCATTAATGAAGATTTTAACAGCCTCGCTCCGGTATTGCCGAGTGATCATTCCAATTCTCGAGTTTCCTGATACGATGATCAGCTTTCTAAGCTGGAATAATTATTCTTCCCCATCCTGGTGTCGTCAGAGCAAAATGAATCGCATTATACCGTGATTATTTTTATTGTCGCTGCATTGCCTTCCCTTGGAGGAGCTTAATGGCTCGCTGATACAGACGAGGAAGCTACTTTAAAGTTTCAAGGATTTATTCAGCCTCGCTTATCTAATCCGAGAAAAGGCTTCGTCCTCTTCAAGAGACGCCCCTCAAGCTATGCGGTTATTCGTGATGTGATAGCAATCCTTTAGAGACAAAACCCCAAAAAGAAAAGCCTAGGATAGTATTTATATGCTGCCAGAGTTCACCGTTTGGAAGACATCATACAGAATGTATTTTGTGGAATAGGCGTCTCGGGTTGAATTCGATATACCGCAATAGTGGTACTGTACATAGAACTCAACAAATGGATTAGACATTAATACGGATTGTTACATACATCCACTATACTACGACAATAGGCAAAATATTGACAGACACCAATATATCATTGACACTTCGAGATGATTTTGTAGTAATTCAGGTCGTCCAGTGCCTATTAACCCGTATAATAAGCTGATAATTAAATAGCTTGTTTTAGATGGAGTTTTCTCCCTCCCTCGTGAACTGCGAACGCTTGTGCGTGTCGACCTGACAGTTCATCCCCGAAATTATTCTAAAAACATGTTGATAAAATGTAGATACCGTAGGTTATGAAAGCTATTCCTAGTCGGGTATATGAATTATACAAACAATATATGCTCTGATGTTCTAAACATTTGAAACCTGCTTTTATTACTAAGTTATTACGAGAACGTAATTTCATTGCTGTAATCGCAGCTCCGCCAATAGACCGACATTTGTATTGTATTGTTAAGTAGTACCTTAATGATTTTCTTCATTATTACTATTATAATAACCGTCAGCTACGGGGCTGTTCGATTTATCGAGTTCAACTCCGAATAACTTATCTGTCTATACACCGCGCCAAAATGATAGCCCACCCCCATGTTTCGGATTTTTTTCCCAACCGCAGGTAGTTCTGCAGTTTCGTTTTCAATCATTCAACTATTTATTATATCACATTTCACGAGCATTCCACGAATATTTGGCTAACTAACTCAAATGTAGACATTTGATATCGGAAATTATCGTTTTGAGGGTGCGACAAAAGGATAAGGCAATTAGTGTTTGTCGAACACAACTGAATTCTAACATCGTTCTCTTACAATTCATTTTCACATGTAGTACTTTGTCGGACCGCCTCCGTCCTCCAGAACAAAAATTAATCGGCATAGATTCATAAAATTTACGTATGGGGTTTTGATGAAGAACATGCCATTCGGCTACCCAAGCTTTATTTAGCTTGTGTAGCGTTTGATACTGCTTGCCACCTTTAAAAATAGCTCTAGATAGATGCTCCACAGGTGTTCTATAATATTCAAGTTTGGAGAGCGTGCGGGCCAGCTCAGTAACTGTATGTCTTGAGTTTCGCAGAACTCCTTGACGATATTTGCCGTAAACTGCCGATAAACTGCAGCGTTATCCTGCTGGAAGATGAATCTGCCAGCACAGATCTTCTTGGCGTGATTTCTAGGTTGATCTTCTAACATAGTGACGCAGGCACGACTATTCGTCCGTTTACGAAGGCCAAATCGGTCTTCTCATTCAAGCTAATATCGGCCCCATTCATCACACAACCACCTCCCACTTGTCGTCGACCTAGGAGTTTCTCTTCTTTCCTTATGTCATGGAAGTAATAAGGATGTCCATCAGAACCGTCGAGATTGAATCTCTTTTCATCGGACAACAGCACACGTTGTAACGTGTGCTATTGCCGGGGCGTCAATCTTGCATCTTTGTGTTTCAGTGTTAAAGGGTTTTCGCTTGACTTCTCTAAGAACAAGATCAGATATCTTTGCACGTTTCGGACGTTCGTGTCGACTCGAGCCTCGGCTGCAGTTTCACGGCAAGTCAAAGAGCTGTTGAAGGCTGTTCGGAGGAGGGGGTGTTTTTCACCCGCACTTACTGCTTCGGGTCGTCCTGTCGGCGTCTTGGTCTCGTACTGTTGAGGATCTTTAAGAAAATCCGAAATCGGCGATCCTCTCCACACACTGGCAGCATGTGGAGGGACGGAGCAGGTACGGCAGGAGGTCGCGGACGCCGAACTGACACGGGCCACGCAGGACGGGATCCGAGGGTTCGTTTCCTACATGTGCCTGGCCAGAGACAAATGGGACAGAGGAAGCACACTAGCCGAAAGGATCTTCCGGGGAAGGATAGGCTAGAACCGGCGCGGATAGCAGAGCTGGTTCGAAGGGAAAATGCCTGGAACCCACCCGCTGCGGCTGGGCGGGAGCGGTCGCCCCAAAGGAGGAACTGCGGGATGGGACATGGTTGGAATCAACTGCCGGTCCCTGCAAGGCACTGATTGAAGTAATACTTTTGACAGTCCCGGTCAGTGCCTTAAGTCAGAATCGGTACTGGGTTTAGTCAGTGAGAGTCTGACACTACCAGGCAAATACCTTAATTGTGAGGTCTGGTGTTCATGCACGATTTACTTTTAACCTCTTAACAAAAGAAAATTCGAAATCACCTTCTTGCTTCTTTGCAAAATACGAGCAATTTTCGATTTTGACTCGTTTTTGTTCATTGGGGTTGAAAATAATTTTTTTCTCATGTTCACTGAGTTGGCGGCCTCGGCCCATCGTACAAAATTTCGTGTACAAATTTTCTGGATCTTTTGTTTTGGCTTTCAAAGCGTCCAGAAAATTTGTACAAGAACGACCTTACAACCCAGTTGCGTGTCAACTGTCGTCCCACTCGACAACTACTAAGTGGGCTATCCTTTTGACGCACCCTCAAAACGACAATTTCCGATATCAAATGTCCACATCTGCGTTAGATAGTCAAATATTCGTGGAATGCTCGTGAAATGTGATATAATAGTTGAATGATTGAAAGCGGAACTGCAGTGCTACTTACGGTTGGGGGGAAAAGATCATGATGGGCTATCCTTTTGACGCGGTGTGTATTCCAACCTAATTACCACGAATGCGCATTGCATCCTTCTGGTCGACACTACAGCAACTGTGGGATACGTATCCAATAACAAATATTATTACTCAGATTGGCCATCCAGCTATTAGCATCTCCTCCCCGCCCTAATTGCAGTTATCCTAGATATCACGTTCGAGCGCTGCGGAGTACTAAATCTGAGTCTTTGCTATTGTCTGACCGAAGAACACTGCCTTAATGAATTGTGACATCCCGAGAGGTTAACGCTCCCAGTGGTCATGATGGTAAGCTTACTTAACCCTTTGGCATCTTGCTCTGCAGCCGATACAAAAACGCAAGCGACGCTCAGATCGTTGCACTCCTGACTAACCACATTATGACAGCGGTGGCCACAGTATGAGCGGATTCGTCCTATCGTTTAAAAATGTCGCAAGGTAATGGGTGCTGTTTGGTGTGGGCCAATATCGGAATAAAGATTTCGCATCCCGTTCGGTGCCATCTGGCCATTTAATGCTGCTGAGCGATAGATGGATCCTATCAGCGAAGTATCAATCAGAGCGATACGTGTATGATAAACACTTAAAAAGTGCATTCGGACCCACTTGCTTGGAACCCAACGAACGACTGGAGTTGGCTACTTCAAAAATAATTCATTATGTATATATATTTATATTAGCCCCTTTGCTCGCCTTATTTGGTCAATTTCAATTTTCAATTTCAGTGGTTTATTTTCGGAACTGCAGTTTCACAATGTTCAAGTTCTCGCAAAAGAAAATTCAATAAAAGGTGTATATAAAACAAGGTCAGAATAATCTGACTTATAACACGGTTAGGATAGTCTGACTTACAACGTGGTCAGGATAGTCTGAGACATATCGTGACCAGGATAATCTGACAAAATATAATTGTAATTATATTCACATTTTAAACCCTCCCCGCAAGGAACTTTCTTGCTTCACTTGCAAACTTTTTAGCTGAAGTGAGGGAACGAAGCTCGCGAGGGAGCGAGCCCCAGACGACCGGTAGACGGTAAGCCAGAGCTTGGCGGCTGGACTCTTTGACAGTAAATGGCACCTCAAAGGTGGTTGGGCGACGGGTCGAGCGCTTCCTCACCATCGTGATAGGGAAGGAGATGTCGGCTGGTATCTTACCACTGCATGTTGGTATCTTACCACTGCACCACTGCAACACAGCTCTCAGAGCGTCATTCTGAATGATTTCACCCCGGCGAAGCGTATCTCTGAAGCCACCACCCCAGATTGTGATACCGTAGCATAGCAGTGGACGACGAAAACGACGAAGTGATGCTATAACAGCATAACATTTTGGGGCAGGTCCAGTCAAATGGTCGTGCCATCTCAGACTGTCTTCGATCGTCAGGCCTAAACACTTGACGTTGTGTGACGTGGGGACCGATAAACCACGCAGTTGCACAGACTGGATCTGGATTGACCTCTGCGGCGCTCGAAAAAGAGTGACACCAGTTTTACTTGCATTTATAGCAAGCCCAAACCTC
This sequence comes from Stratiolaelaps scimitus, assembly GCA_019614645.1. Lineage (NCBI taxonomy): Eukaryota > Metazoa > Arthropoda > Arachnida > Mesostigmata > Laelapidae > Stratiolaelaps > Stratiolaelaps scimitus. Next base: position 3,566,253 of record JABWDB010000026.1, read on the forward strand.
TCAAAAAGACGCATGACCTCTTCAACTTTTGACATAGATAATTTAATGTCCGCCTGGATCGTCGAGGGGGAAATCCGGAATAGGAGCGATGTATCATCAGCACAGGCTATAGTCTTACAGAAGGTACCAGATGAAATCTTCAGTACGATAAAATTGATTAGGATGATAAACATGTACGGCCCTAGAATTGAGCCTTGGGGTGTCCCGATGTCAACTACTCTCCAGGTAGACTCCACTTTGCCGACTTTCACCCTCTGTCTTCTCTCCAAGAGGTACGATCGGAACCAAGCGACAACAGTCCGCTTACATCCTAAATGTTCCAACACCTGAAGGAAAAACGAGTGGTGTACGCAATTGAAAGCGGCAGAGACATCAAGGGAGACACCCAGACATAATTGATTGTTTTCGATGGCGTCCGTGATCTCCTGCCAAAGGTGACCCAGTGCTAGTTTTGTGGAGCGTGACCTGCGGAAGCCGAACTGGCATGCTGAGAAAAAGCTTATGGAAGTGAGGTGATCCGCTAACCTAGACAAGACTATTTTTTCCAGAACTTTGGACAGATAGTCGACAATCGAAATCGGCCGATAATTTGAAGGTAGCCTGCGATCGCCTTTATTTTTAAAAAGAGGGACAATCCTGGCATCTTTCAGCCTGCGGGGAAAGCAGCCTGATCTCATTGAGACATTGATGACGCGAGCCAGTGGCAATGCTAAGGTTGTCGCAGCCAACTTAATCAGCTTATTCGGCACACCCATTGCCCCCACACTCCAAGATGCTTTCGTTGAAACCGACGCCCTCTGAACCTCTGGAACGTCAACTCCGGGGAATTCAAATTTGTGTTCTAAAGCTTGCAAAATCGATTGCAGTTCGGGCCGAATGTCCTCGTCCAGGTGGAGAGCGGAGACCGTTCTCGAGCCGACAGTCGCAAAGTGATGATTTAACTTATCAGCAATGGCTTGTGGAGAAGAAAGCGGGCCTGCACTGCTTTCGAGAGAATCCGGGAGTTCCACCGTATCACAGCCTCTGCCACAAGACCTATTGATGAAGTTCCATAGTTGCCCGCTCTTGCCCCGGAGATGAAGAAACTGGTTCTCATAAAACGAGGTCCTCGCGCGCCTGAGTTCTCGCATATATTTGAGTCGACTACGGCAGTAGTCACGCCATATATAAGTTTTTGCCATTACGTTTGTATCGCCATATATATATATATATATATATTTGCCATTACGATTGTATTTATGCCTTTATTGTCCCCTGGAGGGTCTAGTGGTGAGAGTCTTGGGCTGCTAGACCGGAGGGACGTGTGTGTTGGGCTCAAATCCTATCAGACGCGGAGAATCTTTGAAGTTCTTTATCATCTCTCTCTTTATCTCTCTCTCTCTTTCTCTCTGTTTATCATCTCTCTCTTTATCTGAAGATTCTTGCCAGGTTCGACTAAGGAAGAGAATAAGCAAAGGTGGCCCCGACAGGTCCTCATAGTAATACCTAAAAGGTTAAGAGCTGAGCCCCGTCAATAAAGGGAACAGCTGAGGGTAAGCTCGAAAAACAATGATTGAGCTTTTATTATTCGACGAAGCAGTGCCTACGTAAGTCTCCCTATGGGTTCTGGAGAAATATACTCCACCATCTCAAGTGGAATATAATCCGCTGTTCACTTGGGGAAACAGTATCGTGTGTACGAGCGAATATCTAATTCAAATCATTATCTTCAACATTTGAAGACACAAGGCAGAATAATAATTAGTAGGTTCTCGACGTCGGCCTAGCTACGCATCAAGCCGTAGCCGTCTTGACAAAAACGACGCACCGATTCAACTCAGACATGAGTGTGCTAATTTTCCAAATTCGCCTATTTAATTAAGCTTGCATCAATGACAACATGTTGTAAATTAGCCAGACTTGTCTTCAGAAAGACACTGTTATTGAGCAAGGGTCGCTAGAGTGAACATACGTTTCGACAGAAGAGGCGTGACATTTTATTGTTTCAACGACAACATCAATTATTCGCGGAAGCGTTCGTAAAGATCACCGCCGCCACGGCTTAACAACGGTAGCATCATCAGTACAGGAGAGGTAGGTAGGCTCTCACTTCATCCATAATGCATGCCACCAGTTGCTGGGCGCCGCCGTCCATGAATACCTAGATACGTCGATAGAAAGTGAACTATCTGGATGCATACCCTCAATACAGTCAGTAATTTCTAAATGCATTCCAGTTAGTCTCTGACATGCGCAAATCGCCAGCCATCGATGAGAAGGGCCGACAATCGAATCTGCTATTTGGCCCTCTAGTCTTAAATCGTTTCGCTATATGCGATGGTCTCGTACGCTCCAACCAGTAAGTCGCCAGTAGTCCCCCGACTTGCACTAAGCGTTCCCATCGTCGTGGATTGAATGTGCCCGCACTACTCAGGAGGCTTGCCCATAGTGAATGCTCATAATCCTATACACTACACCGATACCGCATCTCTCTGCCTCCGCAGGGGGCCATCGCTCGGTGAGGCTAGATCCTGATGAATCAGTCGTTTATATTAGGGTCACTTTATCAATCGTTATCAATATTTTTGCTCTGCCAGCATCGGCAGCAGCAGAGGGAGCAGCATAGCAGGGCTTCGATCGTCGACTAGCGAGCCTAGACCGCCCCAGTCTCTGCTATATCTGACTGGTGTCTATCTGCCTTCCAATCGGCCAATTTCAAGCTCGTCCCTGCTAAAGAAGCGGCATTCCGACTTCAAACTTTCCAGAATCGATCCGACCTTGAGTACCGCAGTGGCTATTGGAATTTTCTCACCGTTCGAGTGTCTCCGCTTCGCTACTATCAATTCACAACTAGCTGGTGAAAACAATACATACCTGTCGGTTTCTCAAGGTTCCAGCCATGAGAAGAGGTACTGATACGTTGCTACGGGAAAGCTTGCAGCCAGCTTTCTCGGCTTTGATGTCCAATGTATTCGAGCGAACTGCACACGCAAATTGGAAACAGATAGCTATACACGAATCGGATTCGACGATATATTTTGTGGCGATAGGTTGTCCTCACACAGGCTGCCAAAAGACAAGAAAAGATGATATCTACATTATCATAATTACCTGAAGTAAATTATCCGGGCTGATGCTCAGCTTGAAAACATTTAGCGTCTACGGTACAGCTGCTTTCTACACTGCCTCAGAAGACGGACCCCTTAGGTGCAAATGTGCAACGCTGGGGGAGAGATCCCGTGCACTTACACGTCTCCTCCGATCGCAATGAGCACACAAATGTGCCACGCCAGCAGACTTGACGATCACAGTTATATTACTTAAGAGTGGTGCTGTTACCTATCCAACAGTCAGTCGACTTTACCAAAGGTTTATATAGGAGCTCGTAGGATCAGGAAAACCAACTTTAGAATGTCGTTGCCAGAGTTCAATGGCTACGAAGGCTTAGAACTAGAATAGGCCATTCTTATGTCAGACTCGCGAACGTGTGCGCGTGTCTCAATTGACGTGATGAGCACTTCAAAGCTTTCGCATGTGACCCAGATGTTCGTAGAAACTTCATTTCGCCGTTCTGCTGTCTCGCTAGAATCGAATACATATTGCCTTTCAAACTTCCTTTGGAATAGACAGGACACACCCAAGTTCATAGGGGTTAACCTATTATAGGTGTAAACTTGCTGAACACCCTCTGCCCGGTGCCCTGGTGGTGCATCCGTCTGCGCCTACCTTGCAACCGGAAGAGACACGTTGGTGCACGCAGGGAGTCGATCCCCACCCGTGCACATGTGCATTTAAATACGGGTCCGTCTTACAAAGCAATGTGTACTTCGCAAATAGAGAATTTTCGACACGAAAACGACACTGTGTAAGCTGAGTGAAACAAGTAAATTGTACATTTGATTGGCCATCCAACGTTGCATAAGACCGCCGCTGATATCGGTTTACGATCGACCGCGTTCAAACGGGCGAGTCGATGAAAAAACGAAACGCTAACAACGACATTTTCGCCATTGTCGCCCATTGTAGTGTACTCATCATCTACGGATTGTTACGAGCGATTCCTTCTGAATATAGCATCTCCCGAGGACAATTGCACGAAGGTCGATGTAAAGCTATGAATAGCTCGTCGACATTCCCTTATACTATATATTTTGTCCTTATATATATATATATATGCTTTTTTTTATTGATAGCGCCTAAAATCCATCTCTCGCGCACATTGTCTTCGTGACCTGCTCAGTCTCGATTGAAGTCCCATGCCTTTTGCTCAAGTCATATCGCACAGCGAGTTCGGAGTGAAGTCGAACCATAGCCGCGTCTTTTTGCCGTCGCCGCGCCTCCTTTCTTCTTTTCTTCTCCCGCTGATATTTCATTGGACAACATGACAGTGCGTCGGTGGTGGCCTCCGACACCACTACACAGGTTTGCTGGTGGCGTGTTTTCTCATCATCGGTAGGAGAATTTGGGCGGAGGAGAAACCGAGACAGGGGTTTATTTTTTGACGCTTTCGTGCAAGAGCGACAGAGGCAGATACGTGCGGGGTCTGTGGAAAACTTTTGTTTAGAGCGTCAACAAGGTTGTCCAGCCAGAGCGACGGGGCGGGCCGAGCCAGGAGGGCTCAGTGCGTCCGCCTGAACCCGCTACCGTCACGGCCACGAACGCCGCCACCACCACCGCTTCGCCTCGTCTCGTCTCGTCCACTGCGCGCTCTGCTGTACCGCGCCCGCCGTGGCCTGCTCTAGATTCCTGAGTTTATCTCCTTGTTGTCCTCTCGTTGTTCGGCGGGGCCTCTGCGCTGCCGCATGTGCCTCACACACTTGCTCTGGGCTCTGTGCTCACTGCTTCTGTCGGCCCTGTCGTTCAGTGCTGGACCTGTGGGGCAGATAGTGGGCCCCCGCTCGTAGGCAGAGTCGACTCAAGGAGAAAGGGTAGAGTGCAGCAGCAGGAGCAGCAGCAGCAGCCCGGACGAACGCACCCCAATCCACGTTGGTCCGATCTGTCTGTGAAGGCTGGAAGGGGCCGGGAGTGGGCGGCTAACAGGGTCGGAGAAACGTTCGCTCAATCGCCCTAGCAGCCACCAACCACTCTGTTTGTTCTGGAGCTGCTGCCGACCGCTGTCTTTCTCTCGGTTCGTCTCCACTCTATGTGGCTGCTTGTGTGTATGTGTATTCCTATCTGAGAGAGTTTCTGAGTGTCTGTCCGTACCTCTCTCTCTCCCTCTCTCTCTCGCGGGGCGAGCGCACGGGTGTGCAAGCGCTTTGGCACACATGCTGTCTCCGACTGCCGCTACTGCCCATAGCACTGGTCGTACGACTACCGTCCCAGTACTACCGATGCTACTACACCGACCATCCCAGCCCCGTCTGACCGACTACCCGCTTGGCTGGCTGCCTGCTTGTCTGTCTGTCCGTCTGTCGGCACTGCACCGCCGCACACTAACTCTCGTCGGAGTGAGAGCCCTCCTTTCTAACGGCCGGAATCCCCAAACGAGGGATCCCGCCTCTTCCCTTATACTGTGGCCTCACCCCCCCTTCATCCCGGAGCACACTGAGCGAATGCTCACTCAGGCAGAGGGCCCTACATACATCTGTACAGAGTGCGCTGGCTGCTACTTCTGCGGCTGTTACAGCAGGGCAGGGCGGGGCGGGGTAGACCGGGCAGAAAGCGAGGCGGTTGGCCGGTTTAACAGGCAATGCCACATCACATACATTGACTACCCCTAGGCCATCTCTCCCTTCTTCCCACAACAAGCCCCAGCCCCATAACTTGTTCCCCTTCACCGCACCCCCGACCCCCCTATATCGTTTGCCCCAATAGTCTCTGCTGTCGCTTCTGCACTCCGGCATCGCGGGACGCAGTGGACACACTGCAAGCAAGCGTCCCTCTCCACAACTGGGCGGGTTGCCCTCGCCGCGGCGGCGGCCGCCGCCGCCTCCACCGCCGGAGCATAGCCCAACCCGGCGGCGGTGGAGTGGACCGGAGCCGCGCCGGCCCGTGGATCCGGCAGGGCCGAGGTTGCGGTACAGCACCAACCGCTGCCGCCGCCGCGGCGGCGGCGGCGGCGGCTCTTGCTCCTGCCGACGCCACCGACGTCGCCGTACAAAACGATTGCAGAAGCAGCCAAGATCACCAGCCTCATCATTGTCATCATCCTCGTAGCGGTCGCTGTTGACGGCGACGGCGGCGGCGTTGTGACTCCTCTTCCTCTTGCAGCTTTCCTTTTGCTAGCCCACTTGCTTCGGGTGCCGCTGTTGTTATTACTGCTGTCGTTGTTGTTGTTGCTGGCTATGTCGTTGTCATCGTTGGAGCTCGAGTTGGAGGACGACTCCATAGCTCTCCTCCTCCTCCTACTCCTCCTCCAGCAGAACATGCTGCTGCCTCTACACGCTACGCTACAGCTCGTTTGGCTCAGCCCGTTCCCTCGTCCGGTGGTCGTTTGGCGGTCTTCTGTGCGTCGACTGCTCGAAAGAAGGAGAGAGAGCGAGAGAGAGAGAGAAAGCTGGCGGCGGTAAAAGAAGCAGCAGCAGCATCAGCCGCCGCCGCAGCGGCACTGCTGCAGGAGCTGTAGGCTATAGGCCAGTAGCCGCTTGTATTGTGTACGTATTATAGAACGACGACGAGGACGACGTTGCCGTCGCCGTATTTGGCGTGCAGCCGTCTGCGCTCCGTTATTCGAGCGCGCCTACCCTCCCCCTTGCTCACGCAGACTCCACGGACGGCAGCAGAGAGACGGCAGCCGTCGCAGCTGCTAGCCACATTCAAGCGTACACAGCCAGCCAACGCAGAGAGACACACGCACACAGCCCGGCTCACACAAACAAACACGCAGACACACGCCATTGCCGACACCGCCGCTGCACACCCTTCTAGTAGAGTGGAGTCCATGCTGCTGCCGTCTGCGCTCAGCAGCAGCAGCAGCAACAGCAGCAGCAGCAGCAGGAGCAGCAGTGGTCGTGGCTAGCAGCGAGCGCTGGCCAGGCAAACGTACGGACAGACAGAAACAGAGAGCCCCATCCTTACCGCTCTCTGGCTGGCTCGCGCGGTCGGCTGCTATCATCGTCCACACACCGTCCACGACCACCAGTGGACCACCACGGGACTGGGTGCTGCGGTCCTTGGTCTGTTCCAGTGCGTTCATCGACTGCCGAACGCGCGGTATCGTTGTCCGGTGGTGGCCGCGCGCGCCGTGCGTTCAGCATTGCGCGCCGCCCCGCTAGGCGCGCTCGTGGTGCGCTCACACAGTGTGCTCCGTTCCATCAGCGTGCTCGCGTGCTGGCTCCCTCCATATCGCTGTAGTTCTGCGAGCATCGACAAGAAGCACAAGAACAAACAGGAAGCTCTGCGCAGAGCAAGAACAGCGGGTCGAACGACCAGCGGAGGCGAACAGGGGTGGAAACCACCGGACGAACGAGTGAGATTTATGTCTGTGACCGACCGATAGACCCTGGGCTGCTCGCAATTGTTTTCTCTGTTCTGGTTCGCGCAGCGAGGAGCAGAAGAGGGAGTAGCAACAACGACAACAAAAACAACAACAACAACAACTACAAGGACAACAAAAACAACAACAGCAACAACAACAACGACAACACCGACAAGCGCAATGGCCGAGGGAGAGTGAACAACTATGATGAGCCCAGCTGTAACGACACCGGCTGTATCGAGTCTATGCCAATTCCGACAGTAGATGAGGCAGATGAGCTCTTTTGCTGTAGCCACAACTGACTCGTCGTGCTTTTCACGCTCACAGTTCTGGTGGATTGCCATTTGCGGCGCCGAGCTGCTCTTGTGCTGCTGATGCTGCTTAGGCAGCATCACTGACTTGGTGAGCGACTATTGTTGCTGCTGTGGAGACTGCAGTGACGACAGCAGTTGTCCAGCTGACTCTGACGAACCGCCTGACAACAGCAGTAGCAGCAGCAGTAGCGATCTATAGCTAATACCGCTGCTATTTTTGGTGTCGTTGTTGTTCTCTGCGTCAGATACCAGCAGCAGCAGCAGCAGCAGAAGCAACATCGAGCAGCGAGCGAACGTTAGTGGCTACTGCCCCCCTGCCGATGTTGTCTCGTGGTATCAGTCATAACGCGTGCAACTTTTGCTGCCGTCGTCGTCGTCGGGTGCTCTAGTCGTCATTCGTCCCGTGTCTCACTTCGCGAGCGGTGCCAGACGTGATCCCACTCGCTCATATACGAACACGCTGCTGGTTCTTGCCGCATGTGCTGCCGTTCGCGTCATCCCCGGGCAGCGGCTGCAGCAGCGGCAGCCGCAGCAGCATCGCCGTCGTCACGGGTGCCGCTGACGCCTGCGAGAAAGATCGATGATGAGACTGCGCGGCTGCGACAACAGTGGCGATGACGGACACTATTTACCATTTATTATTATTACTACTACGACGACGACTACGACCACTCGCGCAGCCACCGCATCGCGCCAGTGAGACCAGAGCAATCATCGATAAGAACGGCTACTACTAATGCTGGCCGACGCTGACGGTAATGTCAGTCAAGTGGCTCTGGCCAAACGGCGACTACAGCTGTTGTTGATCTATCGACGACAACAACAACAGCAACAGCAACAACAACAACAGGAAGCGTAGCGCGTTGTCGTCCTCCGGCCGACAACGAAGTGATGTGTCACTAGCGCCACTACAGCATAATAATGTGCAACTTCTCCCACTGCTGCAACTACTACTAGTATAATTAATTCTACTAACATTCTATTGTACCGCACTCAACGGCAAAATTCGACGACGCCGGCCGCTACATCCACTTCTGATAAAGCGACAACAACAACATCAACAACAACATTAACAACAACAACAACAAGCGAGTCAGAGTTAGTAGCATCAGCTCGACGTCACGTCGCCTCGCGCTGCGCGACACATGTTCCTGTTGTTCCATCCTGGCATCATTTCACTGATGATCCACATTCGCCTTCATTCATAGTCGCTCTCCTAGTTTCGTTGTCGCCGCCGCCGCCATCGTCATCGCCACTGATCTGCTCTTCAACTTCTGACTCCTTTGGAGCTTCTTCTTTTTCCTCCTCGTCATCGTCGTACTCGTCAGCAGCAGTAGCACCAGCGGCGGGGTAGTTTGTGTGGAGAGAACGAGCCCTCGAACGGCTGTTGTTCTTGTTGTTGTTGTTGGTGCCACTGCCGCCGCCGCCACCGCCGCTGCCGCCTCTGGTGCTGATCCCACTTCTGATCATCGCTCGGAGCCAGCCGGCCGGCCAGCCAGCCAGTCACTGCTTCTGTGGCTCCGAGCTCGAAGCAGCGTCGGTGCTGGTGCTGGTGTTTGGTGGCGAGAAACGGAGAGGAGCTGCTCCGGCCGCGCTAGCAGAAAAGCAACCGAAGCAACAGCGGCAACAGCAGAACTGCAACCACAGAAGGGGACGACAACGACGACGACTGCATCCGCCGCTTTCATCGTTCAGTCCACTCCAGTGGCCGTGGTCGTCGTTGTCGTCAAGCGGCCGTTGCGGAGAGTCGCTTGCTGCTGCCGTTGGCGCCGCAGTTGTTGCTGATCGTCCGTCGGTTTCGCCGCTTGCTTGGTGCTTGGTCCGTCCGTCGTTCATTCGTGCGTTCGTTCGTTCGTTCCCAGCAACGAACACCCTACGAACAGAAAGATCAACGTTTAGCTCGGTGACGTCCCGTCCTACCGTGGCGGCGCTCCACGCCTCTGGCACGCCAGTGCGACGCCCGAGTGTGGGAGAATTGTACATACAACATTGCCTCTATTCGGTGAATTGAAACTATTGCTGAGAGTGAATACGGCTCCGCTGTTACCGCTATACTATCGCGCTCATTGTATCGCAACGGCTCACTTCTCCGACGGCGAAGAAGACAGCATCAACTACGATTCATATTACAACAAGTGTATTGCTACGGCTGTGCTCGGTGGGCCCTTGCTCAGGAAGGTGGAGACCCCCAGGAGAAGGAGGAGGAGGAGGCCTTCCCATCGTTGTGATCGCTTTGTCGCCACCTCGAAGACGGCCGCAGAATCGCGCCACACAAGATCGTGGTGTCACACACACACACACACACAACCGCTGATGAGCGATCCAACCACCTGAATTAGCGACAGTGATCACTACGGTGCTGGCCTGCGATAGCCTCAGTGGCGATTTGCACCCTCGCCAGCATAACGAACTGGGGCAAGAGCACCGAGCAGCACAGCAAGAGACAATGCAGTGAACAGCGAGCGGAATATTAGCAGTCGCAAAAAGAAGATCGAATGTGAGCGGAGGCGCAGGGTTCGATACTCGTCAAGTACAAATCGTATTCTGTATTGACCCGCCACGGTCACACTAGCTGGTAACACCTGCTGCTGCTTAGGCAGGCAGACAGAGCAGGGCGTGAGGTTTCTAGCGCGCAGGTGATGCTGCCTGGTGTGAACGAGATTGATTCAGAAATCGATTGGAAAATAACGCTGAACGAGCGAAAAGCATAAGGATATCAACATATTCCTGCCGAACAGCAATGAGAAAATTAGCTCGTTGTTGTGCTTGATGCACAAGATCGTTACCGTGAATTTTCGCTCGTGAGTTAGTTAGCTTCAGGCAGGGCATTGCTATCAGGCGGGGTCCATCACTAGTCAGCCGACTATGTGTACGACCGCATGATTGGGCAATAGAACGACACGAGGAGCGAGCACCTAGCGGTCGAGCAAAGCCACTGGTGGAGCAGCTACATGTCTACTGGTGTTGTTGTCACGTCAACAAAAAAGCCGTTACAAGCCGTCACTAGCAGTCGACAACGGGACCAGGGGCCCGTCCGTCTCAACAATCTCCACAGCTGCGCCTGCTGCAAAGTACCCCGACATATTCGTCTGATCTGATCAGGGGCTCCCTTCGACCGGAGTGCCGGCAGGAGTGTTGTGAAGAGGTGCGCCAACGTCCGAAGCCTTCGAGTGCGTGGTTGCCGTCTGTCGATCGTGTGTTCGCACTGCGTTCGTTGTTGAGTGCATGGAGTTGTTACGTCCCTTGTGCTAAATGCTGGATGTGTAGATGTCCCCGCCTCCTGCTGCTGCTCGCGCTACTGTGAATACACTGACTCGCAGCGGCGTCATCATCGTTCGAGAGCGTGATTCGGCCCAGTGTTTCCAGTCTCGTCCGGGGTCTGTGTGGACTCGGCGAATTGAGCCATTGAAAAATTCAGTGTCCATGGAATAGCGATCGAACTAAGGTGCTCGTTTTGTTCTGCCCTGGGGGCGGGGGCGGCTGGGGTGTGTCGGGCCACACGGCGAGGCGGTGAACAGGGAGAGTGCGCTGTGTCACGAATTACCTCTATCTACCGTTCATCATCAGAATTGCCTCGTCGATCGAGCAATATCGAACGGAGATGGCGCTCGACGGCATCGAACCCGATCAGATCATACAGCTTGCCGAAATTGAGAAAGGTGAGTACAAAAGCAAGCGAATACCGCGACCTTCCCATACACAATAGCCTTGTGCATTAGTGCCGAGTGACTTGACGTGAGCCGATGTCTATTGACAACCGGTGCACAATACGTTCTAGCAGTCCCACACGTCTGTTCAGCGTAGTGGCGAAGTGGTGATGGGGACCACGCCGTGTTAGCCATCTAAACGTCTATCCACCTAGTTACTTCGGTAGGTCGAATAGACAGATAAACCCACGCTCGGTTTTTTTCTTCTATGGAATCGCTCTCATGTGCAACAGTGTCCAATTCCATGTATCTGAGCTGAGCGGGTGCACATATGTACGTGTCAGCGTTGACTGACAACAATGTGTAACAGCTATTGTGTTGCGAATCGGGACAGAAACCCAATGCCTTTGAATTTATACACGTCCAGGGAGGCTATACTATACCATGCCACTGCTAACGACTGGACGAGTCGGCGAACAGGCGAGAGATCGGACGGGTTCTGCTATGCTGGAACTAGCTTGCACACGCCTGCAAGCCATTGGGGGGAGCCAAGTGGCCAGGGAAAAAGGCGATCGTATTAGGGTTGAATGGGGGAAAAGCGAGGCGGCCAGTGGGTCTGCTCTCGGGTGCGGTTCCACCATCGCGCGCACACACGTACATCGTTGAGGCAAATGCTCTGCTGGACTGGCAGGGCGCCGCAATGGATCGTCCCTCTCGATAGAGCACGCCTGCGCCAGCAACGACAACCGGCTATACGGTAGAGTAGCCGGTGTTATAGTAGTGATGGTAGCAGAGGCGGCTAAAATTCCAACAGCACACTAGACACTGATTTGATCGGACGCCACACATCCCCGATTGGCTATGTGCCTTGCGTACTTCCTTCTATACACACATAGCACGCTGTATGTATAGCGTAAAACGGATTGACGAAAGACGCTGCACAGGTGCGTGGGCTCAGCCGGCTGCGGCCGAGTTTCGGCGTTTGTGTCGGCGTTGCTGCTGCTGCTGCTGCTGCTGGCGATGGATTTTCTCCCGTGGCTTTCTTTTTTTTGCCTCCTTCGTCTGTATGTATCGATATTACCGCCATAAGTTCTGCTTCGTCACCGCTCGCCGCCTCCGTAGTAAGATGGTGAATGGCGTCTAACTGAGATGTGCGTGTGTGTGTGTGCCTTTGTACTACTGTATAGGATCTGTTCGTCGGTCAGATTCGATAGCGTTACCGAGGTGGGCGTTCCACATAAAAAAAAAACACAACAGAGAAGAATGAAGGTGAACCAATGGTATTAGTATGGAGGGCCTTGCCGTTACATTGCTGGGCGTATAACCGCAAAGACAACCCCGTACTACGACTGCTGCTGCTGCTGCTAATAGTGTGTATACTAAATACTGACTCTGAAAACAGTGCTCACTCTGTGATGTACATACACCTACACGATAGAGCACCATGGTGCCTCTATGCTATTGACCGATGGAGACCTAATACCTGGATAACTGATGAGTATACTGATACTGATATATTTATCCCTGCGATTCTATGGTATCAAGCGCAGCTGTGGTGGTGGTGGGCATCAGCTGTGGTGGTGGCAGCAAGAAAAAGACACCTCACGAGTAGCTTTTCACGATGGCATAGTATTTTATATCTTCTATGTACGACATACATGTGAGAGATGTAGCAGACGTTTGCATGGCGCCAGATGAAGCGTATCGAGACTGACACAGCAGAGTATTTCCATCATCAGCACAAATGGGATCGTTGGGGAGGAGGGAGGCTATTGTGGATAGCCACAATGGATAACACCTTACACATGGGACTCACTTACCTTTATAGGATATATATAGGCTGCTGATTCTGCACCATATTATATAACACATAATCGATTAGATAAAACATCTATATTCGTATGATGTAAGAAATTAAGACGCCAAGCTCGTTATAATCGATGTCTCGAATGCGGTTAAGCATTTATCTGATTCTGGTGGCGATGCTACATTTATATTGGATCCGGTGGACGCATTGAAATGTCATATAATTCAATAACAATGCTAATCGGTGTCAATTGTCATTTAATCAATAATACAATCGTAATGAATTCCATCTCCGAATCACAACAAACTCGCATTCAACGCCAGCGTCCACGTGGTCAAAATCACGATCGTCATAATATCGTCGCTGTTCTTCAGATATTAGATTTCGAGATTGTTTTCTTTCCTTCTCTCGTAACGAGCACAGCGTGGGCCACATTCTATGAACAGTTTGGAAATAAATCATCTCATTAATTATCTTGCACAAAGTTACATGATTATGAATCATCTTCAATGGATGACAGCAACATCAGCAGCGGCGGCGGCGGCAACCGCAGAATCAGAATTCGCGGTTGAAGTTGTTGAAGTCGCGATCACACCAAGCAGTCAGTGGCTGCGCTGTTCCCAACAGCCCTGCGAACACTCACAACGATGCCTATATATATATATATATATATATATATATATATACCATAGTTATGATTGTACTAGTAGTTATATCTATATATATACCATAGTTATGATTATACATATACATATATATATGCAAACGCACGTCATAGACGCTTAGCACTGCCAGTGGCAGGCGGCGCTGTGGCCAGACCACTGCCTCCGTCCGGGGGCAGCAGCAGCAGGAGCGATTGCAGAGTATACAGACACACTGCGATGTACAGTGGCTTTCTGTGTGTCTGTTTGTTGCTCGGTTTGTTTATTCTGGTCGGCGGCTCCTGGCCGAACCAGCATATATCACTGCATAATAATAATAATGACGCTCATGATGCTGATGGCTATGATGTTCTGGTTTGCGATCCAACCACACGATCGCCACTGCCCCTCCGCTCTTCTCATCTGCTTGCTCGCTATCTCAGTTCATCTATTACATCCCAATGGTTGGTCCATCCCCTTTTGTTCGCTTTGCCGCTGACGATAGCCAGTGAGCCATTTGTAGATGTTGTATCATATTATATGACATTATACAATAACAGCAGCAGCAGCAACAACAACACCACCACTACTGCACGGCCGCTACAGCAAGCAGCTACTTACGCAAACGGACGGCTGCAAACGAATGAGCGATATACAACTCAGCTCGGCGGCGGGGCATTCGACTCGCACGTATTCCACGTCAGTGATTTCGCTTTCTGGCCGGACAGAAATGCAGCATGCGGGGACCGTATAGGGAACGAGACAGCTAGCCAGACAGCCCTCCCTTGGCCATCAGCTCTGCCGTCGGTTCCAGCTCGCGCTAAGCTCATGTTCGGTGTTTCTACGAGGGCCAATGCCGGCCGGCCCGATGTGTTGATCGCCGTAGGACCGTGCGCGTTTTCGTCGGCGACGTCGTCACCGCCGTGTACAATTCCAAATGCAGCACGTGTATTAACCTTGCGGGACACCCACTCATCGCCGCAGTGATCGCTGGCGACTTGGTCGTCAGTGGCGCTCCGCTTGACTCGACTCGCTCTGTACGAGTGAGTCTATCCGTGTGTTCAAATGTGTTATCGGACAGTGGGCCCTCAGCCGCTGGCAAATAACGAGCTGCCGAATGGCAGCCCAAGCAGCAACAGTGGAGACGCTGATGAACCGGCGGCCTACTAAACATGCTATTCTTCGTTCTTCATTTATAGACGAAACTTGTCGCTGCTGCTAATATGCTGATGATCGCCGCGCGCGTTCACTGACAACCGTCGACTGCGATAGACGCGTCAGAGGCAGCTACATGAGCAGCGGCTACGGCGGCAAGGCTTCTGAGCCCGTCATCGATCGGGCTCGGCACGGACTTGCTTGATTTCGTTGTCTCTTGAGCTGCGCGATTACAAAAAGTCTACTGCCAACAGCAGCCTCAGCACACGAGACACTGCGTAGATGCCAAGCGTCGCGTCAACGTGTTCGCGTGTTCATAGAACGAGGGATGCACAGTCCCTCAGCCGAGAGAGGGAGACCCACAGGGCGGTTGGCTGTTGTGTCAACGCACGTCTAATATACGGCTCGTACGCTGCGAGTGTCGCAGACGAGGACGTGTATGTGGCCCGTAACGCCATGTGTGGCGCGAATCATGACACCACTCATTCAATCAATCAATCAATCATCAGCTGGCCAGCCGCCCCCAGTCGTGTGTCCCTCACTCCCGGTAGCCTTCATGAAGTAGCTCTCTGGGAGTAACGCTATAGCATCCCTCGTTGCGAAATACCTCCTCCTTCTCCGCGTCTTCGCGTCGTACGACGTTCGATGCCAGGCCAACGAGACAGATACACGAACAGGCGGGCAGACATACGAACGATGGATTCAGCGAAGGGCACACACAAATGACGTTGGGTGGATACACGCAACGTTACACGCCTATGGGCCGGTACATTGGACGGGGCTAGCGCCGTCAGAGAGCCGCTGCGCCTCTACTCGTACGATAGAGGGCCGACGTAGACCACTGACGCCAAGGATACGGCGGAGACGAGATTTTTCTGTTGGTGTATACGCGATTCACACTACCGCCGTCATCTGTTCCTCTCGGGACACAGTAGGATCCTTTGCCATATCTGGTGCTACATATTAATGATGCGCTAATGAGTGGCACTAGGTTTTGGTTGTTCCTGAAGCGGCTGACCTGGCTTGCAGGGGCTGTACCAAACGCCAGCAGCAGCAACCTTGACTTAATACTGGTCTCGGGCTGACTTTCAGCCTTAAACATTTAGCCTTCCACGAAACTACTTTCGGCATTGCCTCATGAGACGTACCCCTTTTAAATTAAAAATATGCAACGGTGAGGATCGAACCACTGCGTGCACCTACGTCCGTCTCATCTGATGGCGAGTCGGGCGCGCATGGAGTTTACCCCCGGGGGCTCAACAACTGCTTGATTTGAGCTAAGGTAACCGAGGCCCGTAACCTCATGCCCTTCGTTCTTCAATGGGTTCTGCTTCTCTGTTCGAGCGACAAACGAACTGTTCTCAGACTGTTCTCTATAGTTAAGCACATCCATGTTGTGAGTATATGTCGTGGCTCGATTTGAACCTCCGACCTATGATATAATACAGGAGCATAATATATATATATATATATATATATATATATATGTATGTCTCGCAGAATACTACTCGCTTGTTATTCAATCGACGGCAGGCGTAGAATATGAAAATGTACGAGAGCAGCCGGCAGCAGCTAGCGCCTGCACGCACTCAGGCACCATGTGGGTGATCTATAATAGATATTTCGATATACGCCACGGCCATATAGCTTCGTATATGAAGATGGAGAGTGAATGACTTGTATATAATTTACGCGTTCGTTATATTTGCCTGTGCGGCATGTATTATATCGCGCCCGGCGACAACAATAGCGACAAAAGCAGAAAGACAGAAGACCACTAACAGCATTGGCAACGGCTGAGGAGATGATTGAGTGGTGAGAGTATCGAACCCTCTAGGGGCTGTCTGGGTTTATCTGTGTGTGTGTGTGTGTGTGTGCGGGTTTGTCGACCGTTGTCTGATTATGCATTATCACAACAAACCGGCCATGTATTGATTGTGACAAGATCTTTTTCTTAACTCCTTAGTGGAATACCTTTAACTGCTTACATCACGTACCTCTGAGGGTTATTCAAGTGTCTTTTTTTTCGCCATGCTAAGGAATGAGAGCCGTTCATACATTGATTTTATGTCAGCAATTGCTTTTTTTTATTAGTCAGTAATCATGTGACAGAGCTATCTTCGTCTACTATCGTTGCCAAGTATCCTCCGCAAGGGCATCGAGGTAAACGACCCTCGAAACGTGGATGGAGATTATGCTCCTCCATATTCCGTGGGGATTTTCCAAAGGATGACATTTGTGACGGCGTATACGTATCTCCCCAACGGGATTCTACTGATAGTCTTGGTGCACAAAATTGAGGCAGCCCCTGATGCCGAATGTTCTTGGAGGACGATTTTCTCCCTGTACCTTATTGCCTGGAACACTGGCCTCTTTGTTCGGTGCTACGATCGTCTGAATTTCGTCTCTGCTTTCAACTGTGATGGCTTTTCAACCATTGGGCGTTTTAGACCGATTTCATTCCGGGTGGTTAACCATATTGATTTGCCATCAGGGTGCGCTGGAAAGTCGGAGTACGGGATGATCACGTCAATATATATATATATATCGTTGGTATAAATCTTCGCTGATACCACCACCCGAGCAATGTGAACATGAGTTGACCCGGCAAGCGCCACGAGCACGGTATGTGTTTTCGATCATATATCGATTGAGATTGTAGAAAATAACATGAAACGGCCTAAAGTCGAAACAGAATCGAACCTGATTATTGTATACCTTGTGCATCGATAGGTACCGTAACTACCTCCCCCTTCCAAGTACTACAAAGGTCAGGACCTGAGGCCTGTCAGAGAGGGGAACAGCTGAGGGTCAGCTCAAAAAAAGCGGGTAGCGTAGCTGTGCGTAGTATATGGCCAGTTATACGTATAGAGACAAACATAGAAGACTCGCCCGGATTGGCGTTTGGGCGCGCGCCACTGTGAGGTTATATGAATAAGGTAAGAATTATTCATATAACCTCATTCATATGACTTGTGTATATTATGATCTGGCTGGTTGCTTTGTTTGGTAGAACCCCTGGAGTCGTGGTCTGAGGTTTTTTATGCATTCGACGTATGGTCGAGCTGATCGGGAATTTACAAGGCATCAGTGTTGGTTCTCTTGTGTTCAGGCGACTGGCAGCTTTTTCTCTCTCGTAAATCAGATCGTTAGAGACTGGCTCAAGATCCAACAGGCCCGTGTCATTAGCACCAGTTATCTTTCACCGCCTGATGACGAGATGAAGATGACAGGCAACGGTGCTGCCTGGTTGAATATGTTTACTCGCAAAGGTTTGCTCTAGGCAAGCTCTTCGAGGCTAAAATTCTTAGGGAATATCGGTCTCCACGCAGCGGCTATCAAATATCTTCCAGCTGCTCGACGATGATTCTTCGAAATGCGATTTTCGACAGGAACGGATGTCCATGTAGATTGAGACAAGTCCTTCACTAACGATCGGCATATAAAAGCTGGCGGTACTCAATGCCCCAAATGCTCTCGAAATGAGTTCGATATGAAGGTCAATATGACTTCAAACTATGGGGGTCACCACATGATACAGGTTGATTATTGTAGATTGTTCTCATAGTTTTATCGATTGCTCTAGACACATGCCTCATTCACTCAGTAAAACCTACAACCTGGGCTAAATTCCAATCTCATTCAAAATACACACCTGGTCCAGTTCGACGTTTACGTAGCTGACTCTACCCTGTAATCGAGTTCTATGCATACTATATGACCTCACACGGCTATAACGATGACAGTTGTGACCTATGAAGCTATTAGATACATCCATTTTGGCGGCGGGCTATGCTTGGCTAGTTCCTTTGCACCACTTGCTGATTGGACGAATGACCGGATAAGAAGCAGGCTGTACCAGCCATACAACCAATGCAAATCTAATCTCACTCAGACCACGCCACCACCACAAGGTAACGCTATATGCGTAAGCAGATTAGGAAATGCAGCTGGGGCAGTGGCGGTCGCGGCCCAAGTCATGGCAAATGGCCGGGGAATAGACTTCTGCCGTAAGCCGAATTAGTCCAGATTTTTCTGACCTTTAACAAGACATATTCAAGCATTGGCGTGTGCATGCTTGTGGCCGCAAACTTACTTTTCATTCAATGGACAATTAGTCGTCGAATTTGCCAGCCCATCAAGAGCCTGCTGAACGGTGCGTGCACACACGACACCCAGCCAGCGAGTGCGACCGACCAGAGCTAGCCAAATGACACATTTGTAATGCTTACGAGTTGTACTGTAGTGCTCAGGCTCATTTGGGCCGAACTCAGCACGATATTCGGCAAGCAAATGCTGAACACCTGCGTAATGCGGATGTGACCTCGCAGAGTTGATACTTCGACATATTTCCAGAGCTCCGAACATCGAATTTAGTTGTAGGTGCTCGTTGATCGTGGCAATGCGTATGCGACTAAAGGTGACAATCTGTTCGATGTGCCCTAAGTAACTTCTTCATATATATAATATATAGGTGTAAAGGCTATAGCAACGGTACAGCTACCAATATCCAATAACCGTGAGTGGGTTGTGTGCTAAGCTTTCTGAGAAGTGCATAAAATGTCAACTAGTAAACTTGCTAATGTTGATTATTCATATACTCTGGGCAACAATTGTACCCCGTGTCTTAATAATTAAGAAGGGCATTACATCCACCAAAATTTAGAACCTTTATTCTGAAAGAATGCTCTATCCGCTCAGTCTCTAAGCCTACCCCAAAGACAGAAATTGCGTTGCCTCTTAAAAAAAGCTATTAAAAAAGCTTACTTAGCTAGTCGTTGCCAAGGGGGAATGCTTTTCTCGAAGGCCCAAGTCACATGTTGCTCACTACGTGTTTGTCAATATCATTTTCTAATAGAAATATCAATCGCTTCTTAAGTGTACCTATTACTTAGGCAATGTCGAGAAATCCTATAGTACCGTGCAGCCTTCCCCAGAGTTCTGTGTTGGTCCGTATTGTTTATCGTCTAGATAAATAAGTATCGTTTTGCGCACCAAGCCCAGTGAGAGGCCATTGCATGACGTGTGACTCGCTGACAACGTCACTCTCATCAAGCAGATTCGTAGGTCGTCACCTGCTGCTGACGTCAATAACTTCGAGAGTGTACTACTGGCTCATATTAAAGCATACAGCGCGTATGCGCGCTGCCGTAAACATTTACAAAATCTCAGCGTTCTTCATCGACTTATCGATTAATTCGGTAACCTTTGATAGGTCGCATATGTGTCAGCGATGATATGCCTCTATTGCTCGGTTGCCTCGTCTTCGATCAAGAGGTTTACCCGAGGACGTCCCCCAGCAACTTTATGGATGCCCCCTTGAACAGTTACCTACGTACGGTATATTGGGCAGAACTGTTTCTGAAGAGCTAAATATTGAATCATGGGACCAGCCCCATACAGTTCTGGCCATTTTCGACATCCGCCAGAGCATCTCACGGTCTCATTGAGCACAGTATCCGTACAGTCTCACAGCTATAACGTTGATCTGGATACATGATGAGTACATCTGCATATCCCTCAAGGGGCGAAGTTCCTCGTTTCATCACCGTTGTGAACGTTCACGATGGCTCCCACAAATGACCACAGAGCATTCCTATTTGATCAACTGAAGGCAGGAATTATGTAATTAATTCTTCTAAATACTGACACACAGTTATATATATATATATTGGAACTCATTGCCACTATTATTAGTGGCGTCCAGAGCTACAAAGAATTCCGCTCAGAGTTGCTAAGCAATATAATAACACAACATTGTCTAAAATTTAAGCTTGTATAACCTAATCATTATTACTGTTACGATTTTACCCAAGTATCTTAGTTCCTATTTGGGAACTCTATTTTATGCGATATACACGGTGATGAGACAACCAGCAATCTATCTCTTCTACCCATTTGTAGCCATCGTCTGAGCTATCGCGCTCCGACGGCGCTGAAATGCATTTACAGATCATTTTGTTGTTCCATACGAAATTGCTGATACGTTGCGCCCTTCATACATGAAAGCCAGTCACCTCCAGGCAGAATCTCGACCAACGAGTCACTGCTAAAATGAAATTTGCCCTAGAACGCGACTTGCTCCAAGGGAAGCTAGCAATGCCTATGACGATTGCGTTTAATCTTGTTGACCACAGTCAGCATGTTTGGTGTTTCACTACCGCAGACTCGTCTCGACCGATATCCGAACGTATGAGGTTCGCCGGACTGCGCGAGTGGCCATATATATAATTGCATAGTTACTGCAGTGGCATTATTATCTATTAGGCGTATGTGCGCAATCATCACGTCGTAAAGCCGCTCTTCGTAAACAGCTTCACGTCAACAGTCGACATCGAACGAGTTGTCTCTGTTTGTCAATGAGTGTCAGCCTGTTGACAGTTTGCAATGAACGAATTAATTAATGGGCTATTGCTCTCGAGTGGGACGAGAATTGTTGTGGACGATTCAGTCATTGTCAGACGATTCAGGTCGACAGAGGTCAGGCACAGATATATTCGTATTGGGTCCCACTGTGTGCATCTGTACGTCAATACTTAGTTATATATTTTGTATAATAATTATTCACTTTGTAATATGTTTGTGAAAAAAAAAATCAATAATATATATATATATATATATATGATAGTAGTAATAGCTGTTCTTACCGTGCACAGTCATGGTAACCGTTGCGGCCGCAGTAACCACAGTAATAGTATTGCTACTGTAGGCTGTTTTTGTTATTACTCTAATAATAGTTATTATTATTATTACTATAATAAACACTCATCATTGTGTCTGGAAGCCCGACGGACGCAGTTTTGTCACTTTTTGTCGAACTCTCATTTCGTGGGCAGTTTGTTGGCCGTTTCGCGCCCACCCCTTAGGGCCGTCGGCAGCCGCAGGTACACCGTTGCTTCTGCAGCGTCCGCCAACCACCGCCGATAATTGCGTTATCTTGTTTATGCACACGCACGGTAGGTAGATGAACGGGTGGCTGGCTAGATCGGGTCGGTGTGTGGTTTTCTGTCCCGCGTAGAGGAGTCCACCAGTCCGCCAGACCAGCCAGCCAGCCAGACCAGCAAGCGGGCGTCACTTTACTGCACATTAATACGACCTCTCTACGAGTCTCAGCGCGCGACGGCCGCGCGGCATGGGCCGCGGCGGCGGCCCAGCGCCGGAGCTCACCCCCGGCCGTTGGGGCTGAAAGCTAGACTCTTTTCTCCCCGTTGCTTGTATGTTGTTAAAGGTCAATTGTTATCTAGTCAAGTGTGTAATTGAATTTCGAACGACGTTCGCTCTTCGACCATAACGACACGTGAGTGACGCGCTCAAGTACGTGTGAGAGACCTCGCGCGCGCGCGCGCGAGCGGGCGCGAACCCTCCACGGGCTATAGAAACAGACAGAAAGGCAGAGAGAGAGAGCGAGAGAGAGTGGGGCTAGCGACTAGTAGTGATGATGTCTGTGTAGTCTGTGATCCGCTGTATCAGTACAACAATAACAACCACTACTACTGTGAAGCTAACGCAGAAATAGACGCGTAGTTCCGCCGAGTTGATCTGGACGATGAGGATGAAGAGAGCAAGTGAGAACAGTAGCAGCGATAATTACAACGAGAACGGCAACAACAACAACAAATGGCGTTAATACGCCTGGTGGACACCAGACAGACGGCGGAGGTTGCAATATGTCAGTCACGTGGAAAATCTGAAGGATGTGCCCGAGGTAAGGGTAAGAGAGACAGAGTGAGAGAGAGAGAGAGTGACAAGTGACTGCTAAATCACATCCCGCCCTGTAATTAGTACGGGATAACAAGACGATAAATAAAGTCAAAGTGTCAGAGTCCGAGAGAGAGAGAGAGAGAGATAAGGATTCAGTGACTGTCGTTGAGTGAATCGAGGCCATGGTATATTCGATTTGCCGTGGGCGGACACCACTGCTGTTCGGTCCAACAATAAATGCCACCGTCTGTGATGTTGATGCACCTCGCTAATCGATTACGCAGGCTAGCCGGGATGACCTTTCTGGTTGTTTTGGCAACTCAAACGGTTGTTACGAAGATACCGTGAGAAGCGAATCTAATGGCGTACGCACCCGTCAAATGCGTGAACGCGGACGTTCTTCTATCGACTAGATTGAAGAGCAGCTAATCTTTGGTATTGCAGATAGTTCGAGCAAGGACAGGCGGGCGTTACAGCGAGAGACGGACGGAGGGGGGGGGGGCGGCTGAATTGATGTTCAGAGGAACAACAAACCATCTCAACAGCATGTAGTGGTGGTCGGAACTGGGAGCGCCGAATGATGTCCGCACATCATTAATTTACTACTCCGCGTTAATTAATCGCATTAATCAATCGCGGCAATGTAATAAGAGGCGGTTTAGCAATAGCAACGGCGTACGCTTGATGCGGACTGACATAATTAGCCTATGACCGGGATATTTTTGCAGACGATCAAGATTTGAGTTGTCCTCATATCTGGCGTTCGACTCGTTTCAATCCCAGGACAAATTGCGAAGGATCAGGATGACAGTCAGGATCCATGACGATGTTTATCACTTCCTCCTGCCAATCCACAGTTCCGCTTCCCTTGTTCGGCGTGTGGCTATCTAACGGTAGAGGTCGGTAAGATGTCGATGGTTGGACTAAGTGTCAAAATCAGTTTTGTTGACGTTGCGTTCACCCGAGGCGATACTGCATTGCTCCTCCGGCTGGATCATGCTATCTCGCTTGAGCGACTACAGCAGCCACCGCCTGCATTTCTATCCTTTTCACTAGAGCTGCCCTAGCTAGCGGCTAGTAGCTCTTGTTCCGCTGTTGACTTTGCGGTCGCGGTGGCCGTGGCGGTGTACGATCCTGCTGCTGCGGCTGATGGAATCACTGGCCCCCGGTTGGCGTTGCATCCGGTACGTTTGGTCCATGCGTTTGCAGTCACCGCAGCTAGCATGTCATCTGTTGGCTGCCCGATCGCCCGTCCGCCCGCCCGCCTGCCTGCCTGCTCGGTTCGTCCGTTGCTCTCGCGCCGCCAGCGCTGTGTTTGTTGGCCAGCCGGCAGATTGACTTGGACAGTGTGGGGGGGCATTCAGTGGGGAGTAGACAAGAGGACTGGCAACAGAAATTCTCTACGCCTCTCTACCGCTCTGAGAGAGAGAAAGAGAGAGAGTGCGCGAATGTAGATATGTGCGTGACGGCCCCGGTAGTGTGATTGTCCATCGGCCGATCCGTGTACCGGTCCCGCAGCGTATTCGTGTCCGTGGTCACAGTGTTCGTTGGTTCGCTCGTGCTGCGGATCAGTGGCTAGCTGCTCTTGCCGTTGCTGTAGCTGTGCAGTTTGGTTTGGCCGATTTTTCATTCATCTCTCGCTGCTCGTCCGGTCTGCTCTGCTCTGGTCATCTGCCAACTGTCATGCATTATTTCGAATTCCCATATTTGGAAGCCACATTATTTGGAAGGGATGTCGGCCAATGGGACTTGTGCGCGGCTGTCGGTCTGTTTTCTTCGCAGTCGTATATATTATAGAACGTGTACGTCATGGGATCGTGCAGAGTACGACTTTTCGTCCGGGAAAATTGAGAACGGAACTGCAGAAGATGACGCTGGAATTAACTCGCTTCTCAAGGCTGGAGCAGTGATATGGCAAGCATTTTTATTCTACTGCTATTAAATGGTATTGTGGTCGCTGTCGACAAAAACAAACAAACATTTTGGTATTTTGCCACCTATTCGACGTTCTAAAAGTTGACCCGTGGCAGCGATCTGGTATAGTCGTGTGTCGATATGATAACGCAGATCCATTGATGTCCTTCGTTCATTCACGGTCGTTCTCCGAACATTCAAATCTCCATGAAAAGAGAGCGTAAAAGAGAGAGAGGGAGAGAGAGCTACTTTGTACATATCTCTCGGCTTTTCGGTCCACGTAATGTTACCATATGAAAAAGACCTCGGTACATCATGGTTATTCTATTTATATGCACGTCACACATATGGATGAGTGTTCTTCATCTGTATATGATCCGACTACCTCGAGTGCCGCTGGTACCCTCGACTCCTGGTGATGCCATCCAATGGACAAGCGGACAGCCAAACGAGCGAGCGATCCAGCGACCGACGAACGGACTTCAGCCTTTGAGATGGCCGGTGGATGAAATGGCGTGGGCCGGACGGGGCCTGAACTAGAGTTAAGGGCGTTGACGCCCGCTATGCTTTTGTATGCAGTGTCCGCTGACATCGCGCACGTTGGCGTACAGTCCGGAAAGCCCATTAACAATGATGTACGGCGATTTTCTCCACAAGCCTTCCCCACGCTACTTCCTCTCAATGCTTTTACCGCCGTCGCCGGCGCAGCTCGCAGCCAGCTGCCCGTACAGCAGAGGTCTAGTCATTTTGTAGAGTCCAGTGGTGTGACAATCTTGCAATTCCAACATGGTGCGAAGTGAGCTCAGATCATATGATGAAGTTAACCGTTTGGCGCACCTCTGGACTAAGCGAGCGATTGAGCACATACACACAGAAGTATACGAAACTCTTCTCGTAAACCGAACTTCCTGTAGCCTCGTCGTAAAAAAAGTATGCATTGAAAGGGCGCCAAAAACTATAAAAGGCGTCCGCCGACCCCCCCCCCCCTGGTCCTTGATGGCGCGGGGGCCGGTTCGACTGAGGTCCCGTAAGCGGAGCGCTAGTCTGGTAGTCGTGAGCTGGCTTACTTGAGAAGCACTAGCAGTCTTGACAGCTCGGGGGCAGACAGGAACTGTGGGTGTGGCGAGTGAGTGGTGGCGGAGGTCAGGCTATGAACTCTCTCTCTCGTCAGAAGACGTCTGAAGTTAGCTGTTCAGCCGATATACGAAAGGTCACTCACTCAGGCCCTTCCCATTTGATCTGATGCGGTGGCATCAGATCGAATGCAGACATCAGCGCAGAGAAATCCCGTCTGCCCCCTTCAAGCCCTAACTCGTAGAGAGGGAGAGAGACAGAGAGAGCCATCGGGGGCGAGGGGGAACATATGAATACATTATAGGTGCAGGTAGCCCATGTGTATGTGGCTGTTACGTATGATTATCATATTACTGTCGCCGGGGCGTGGAAGGCTTGGAAGCAGTGCTGGGAAACACAGACAGTCGATAGCAGCGCTCCCATACTCAACGAGGTGCTCGACATTGCATCTATCATATTACCATAAACATCATTGACTACTACAAGGCATATACACACTCACACACAAAGAGACAGACACTTAATCAATATTCTTCGTCTATTTGCGCACTCTGTCTTTCCTCTTTCGCTATAGAAGTCATAGCTCTTCTAACTCGCTTTTCGACAGGCAACAATTGACAGGCGTTGCATGCTGCCATATCGCCAGAGTGAGTCGGCGCGCGACCCGTGCGCGGACCTGGCCCCGCTTTTCACGATTATTATTATAATTATTACGGCCGTTCTAACCAGCGAGAGGGTATTTTTGTTCCATTATAGCCATTATAATCAGATCATCGCTCATTGCTGCTACCGCCACCGCTGCTGTTTGTTGTTCGATCAGCACCACGGCTCTGCAACCACCCCCCAACCACCCCCCCGGTGCTATTGTCTAGTAAAGATATTCGACCTATGTCGCCTGCCTATACTCAGGCGTGCTCTTATCGCAATATCTAATCTCTATCGTCGTCTGTGTCAACTTGTGTAATTCGCAAGGAGAACGAATAAGTGATCGATTACCCTTGTCAAGCCAGCGCGAGGGTTTGTTGAGCAAGTGTTCGTGTACTTGAGATCGGCACGTGTATCCCGGGTTTCTTTGCTTGTCCCCTCTGCTGCCAGCTGCCGTTCTCGGTCTTGTTGTGAAGTGGTACGGTTCGTGCGCGCCGATTATTGATCATTAGTTGCACTTGCTTGTTGCTGCCCGGATGAGTCAACGCTTAACGGTGGATTCCCGCCGAGCGTTCGACGGTAGCTGCTGCATGCGGGGAGATCTACTCGCCCAACGACGTTGAGGCATTATTGCACATAGGCTGAAATCGGTCAAACTAATACCTTAATATTATTTCGGGCTACTTGGCACGACCGATGTATAGCGTAACTATATGGTACGATATCGAATTTTTGTTCGTTTTTTTCATATCAGAGCTGTTGGCAATGAACATCGATTTCGGCGTTTGCCCAGTCGGCATCATTCAGCGTGCGGTTGAATCAGGTGATGGTTTCTATTTTTGCTTCGAGCGACTCCCCTGCTTGAACCCTATGTTGTCTTTGTTGAGATGTGAAATATCATCTGTCAAGGATCTTCATCTCCATGAACTTCATGTAACCGTTGGCTGTAGATGAGATTCACTGGCTGACAACAGTACGCTTCGAGTCTCCCCTGTGTAATTGCATCTACTGCTAACAACCAATAAGTTCCGTGTCTCATTAGCACTGCAGCTCGAGTGGTCCGGCGCATCGTCCGTTTTGGTATTTTTCACTGAGCTGTCTAGGGTCCTTCTAGCCAAATAGGAAGAATTCGCAAGCGTAGAGGGCTACCAGCCACCGACAGGCGAGTCAGCACAACGGCAGTTCGTCCTCGTCAGGAGCAGATCTTCTAGTTGGCTGCAATTGTAACATGTGTCCGCGTACATAACCAGCACCCGTGCTGCCGAAATCGTTACCAGCAGTGCTGCGAATATATGACAAGCTGGTGTTTATTTACCACAATTAATTTTAGTCAGAGCGTGATTATTTCTACTCGCGGCAAATAACATCTTTTGGGAGGGTATGTCACGCTCGGTACACCTTAGCACCGTCGACCCTCTAGTTTTTTCTTGTTCCACGGACTGTCGTACGCTCCGTGGAGATAAAACTCGACATTAGCTACGTGCTCGGTACTTTACACCCGTCGGAGAAGATCTAGATAGGGAGAAAGATAACTTTAAAGTATGAATTCACGAAATGGAGATGCTTTCGTTGCTCTATTGCCCAGGAAAGAAGGGGATCCCACAAGGGGGCGGCGGGGGCGGCGGCGGGGGCGGCGGCGGTTCGTCGTAGGCAGCCACAGGCCGACGGGTCCGCTCAGGGGTGGGGCCGTACATTTGAATGCAGTTGGTCTGCCCTCGTCGCGACTCGGCGAGAAAACTTTGTGGCGACTTGACCGTCCGACGTGCAACGTCACCGACGCTGTTATGATAACGTAGGAACCGCCGTTGTCATGACCGTAGGAAAACATTCTACTGCCAGCATACAGCACGCCGCATGCAGGCGTATTTACATAATGCATCGTACAGTTGGATGGGCGAATGGATGGCCTCCCGGTGAACTGAGAGTTTCGCGACATCACCTACCAACCTATGTACGGCCTAGGCGTCGGAGCACGCACGAGGTATGCTGCGAGGTTTTTGCCATAGTCAAATTTAACTCTACTGAGGCTGTTGAATGCCCCCCCCCCCGTTTGGAGCGGTCGATTTGGCGCTCGTTGCCGCTTGAAGAAGATACGCACGTATCCCTTACACTTTGTGCTGCATAGGATAACAGTGTAAATGCGGGACAATGCTGTCCCGCGCTTGCGCATACAATTGCTGAAGTGGGCGATGAGTTTAGCAGCAAGCAATGTGTATGTGCTGGAAGTGAAAGTCGCCGACATATCTGTTGGTTGATGATCTAGGCTGAGCGACAACGGAAAGCTGAACTAATCGTTTTCGAATCGACACACAGGCTTGTGCATAAAACGGTGGCATGGACGGCTAAACATCTCTGGCTATATAAAGTTCGAGCCCCGTGAAACGAACGATGAATCTCTTTGAACAGAAGCGTGTTGAAACTATTTTGTATTGAATATGGAGCGAATGAAGTAAACTCCAGTGACTGTACCTTCTGTCCAAACAGTCAGCCGACTTGAGATCTCAATGGGCACCGATCGAAGAAGTGCAAGTTCATATGAAGAAGAGCACTCTCGCAAAAGATAACACCAGCGCAAATAACAATAGGCAGCTAGAAAAATAAAGCCAGCGGCACGCGAGGTCGTATGCCCTCTAGTATATATATATATATATATATATATATTGCGAGAGAGAGAGGGCAGTAGTGGGGTCTGTAAAATGCAATTCAGAGCGTGGAAAAACTGATGGGTTCACAGTTCAATGAGATGCTGCCTAAACAGTAAGCTTACTCTGGCCCCTATCCTGAAGATGATAAGGGCGCGCTGACTAGATATTTACTTCTAGCAAAAGAACTATGGACGCTGCCGTGTATTTATTACATGATGGCGTTCATTACACGACCGTGTGAAAATGTCACAGGCGATAGAGGGGAAACCTTGTTAGCCAGGCCAAGTTTATATGACTCCGTTTATGAGCGAGCTTTTACGATGATCACCATGGACGCCGAATTGAAAGATTGAGCAGCTCCACGGGGAAATCAACGTGCGTATGAATGCAATGAAAATCCACAAGTTTCAAAATTAGACACAACCAAAAATCGTTTGAAATAAGCTCCCGACTTTCTGTTCTCCCGGGAGTTTGCCAGCTGTACTTTCAGTAGATGTGCAAATGTGCAACGGTGGGGATCGATCTCCTCGATCCACCTGTGTCCGTCTCCTCTGGTTTCGAGGCGGGCGAATGCACCGCCGGAGCAGCCCTCGGGCTCGACTCGTTACTGTATCTATCAATAATTAATACTACAGCTAAGGACTCGTATAGCTGTGGTGAAGATTTTCACCAGTTACTCGTACACGGGCAGACACATAGACGCGCATGCACAGTGATTTAGACAGAGAAGCAATTCATTATGTGTCAATTGCTTGATTGTACAGCTTTTATTAGGGCATACACTTCAAAATTTCGCCTCTTTAAATGACAATAACTTTTGAACTAAATGAGGTAGAACAAAGATTTTTTGGTATGAGTTAGAGGTACTCTCCAGCTTTATTGACACACCGATTCCAGCGCTCTGGGAGTTTTGAAATAGCCAAATATTTACCATTTGCATTTCCATATATAATTTCGTTATCTATTGCTTTTGCGAGTAAGTCGACGGTTGCATATGGAACCCCACCTATTGCCCTTTTTAATGCATGGAAACAACCATAATCACACGGGCTTAAATCAGGAGAATATGGGGGTTGATGCCATCGCTCAATATTGTTCCCCTCCATCCAGGCCGTAATTTCAGCAGTGCGGTGAGGTTTTGCGTTGTCGTCGAGTAACCACACTCGGTGCTGTCGATCCCCACGCCATTTGTTCATCAATCCTTTCAAGAAGCCGAGATATCGGGGAGCATTGAGTTTTTCGTTTGCCGCCAATATTTCATAATAGCAAACACCCTTGATATCCAGAGCGAGTATCATCAACACCTTTCGTCCGAATCTATCTGGCACTGCCACAGACGTTGCCGCTTCACCTTGTCGGAGCCACTGTTTTGCTTGGTCCTTCTCAGGGGGTCTATCCAGGCTAACCCATGTCTCGTCTATCGACACGGTGTGCTCTAAGCGACTGGTTTGTTGCGTATAAGTCTTCAAATTAAATGTCGAACACTCCACACGCATTTTCATTTGGTCAGCACTCAGTTTATGGAAAACCCATTTTTCATTGATTTTCTTCTTCTTCAGTATATTGGTGATCATTTTATAACACGTCGTCCGAAGAATCAAAGTTTCAGCCGACAATGACCCCGTGGACCAAGCTCTACTTTGCTCAAAAGCTGCCTTGATTCTTTCAATCCGTTCGTCCCTTGTCGCACCTGATTTCTGGTCCCCTCCTCGGTGGTCATCGGTGTCCAAATTTCCACTGTTAAATCGCTTGCACCAATTTTGCACCGTTCGCAGGCATAAGGCAGACCTACCGTACACCTTCACTAATTGTCGATGGATTTCAGCTGGAGGGTATTTTTGGAGAAACAAAAACTTGATGTTTTCCCGTTCATTTTTGGGGGAATTTGAACTTTCTGCTGCAGTGTCCATCTTTCTGATCGTATCGAAACCACTCAGTGTTCGAAAGAAAGCCACGTTCCTGCCGCGTGCCCACTCCAAAAATGAACGCATTGTGTAGCGTAGTTCGGGCTGTGCGCCATTCGAAAGGCGCGAAATTTTGAAGTGTATGTCCTAATATGTTACACGATGTCCTCCATGTAGCGAGTGCGTTCCCTGTCAGCTAGTTGTTCGCTGTTGTATGTTTCCAATTAAATTTCACAAGTGATTAGATACAACAAACAGTTGCGGCGTAGCCAATGAAAAATGGTGATGTGTTTTCACTTGTGTCGCAATTGAGATAATTAAACATTATAAGCATAGTCTAACATAACACATAAGCATTTAAATAGTCATAGTCTCTTAATCATAGTTAAATGTGTGCATTCGCACTTGTCCTTACCTTTCATTCAAATGGAATCGCTACGGCCGTTGTTAATTAACAAAATTTGTAGATCTTAAAAATCGGGCTGGTTAAAACATCTGAGCGGTGGCCATCTCTCTATATCTCTGTTCTGACGAGATACAATCGCGATGGAAGCTTCATATAATCTTGGGCCAACGCGGACTTTCTGCCGCTATGTCGGCTTTTTCAATACACGCTGCCAGTCTCTAAAGGCAATCTTGTAGGCGGCCACAGCTTTTTTTTCGTACAAACAGGAACAGATGACGCCTTTAGAAGCAGACCTAGCTAAATCTATAATAGTGTAACTCCGCTCAACGCAACGACTGTGGCTACGCGCAGCTCAAACATGTAACAATTTTGCCCCAAGTCAAAATCGGTTCTTGGTTTAGTCAGTAAGAATCTGACACTACCAGGCAAATACCGTAGTGTGAGGCCTCGTGTCCATGCAGGATTTACCATTAACCTCTTAAAAAAAAACATGCAACGACTGATGTATCTCAATGAACTCACAGTCGATTGCAGCAGGCAACCTCAAGGTTTAGGTCTGCTGACTTCGACGTGATTGGGGCTCGAGTTAAAGTAAGGCCTAAGTCAGTGCTTAAGCACGCTATCACTCGCACCTCACTGCCAACTAATCGCGCATATATTTACGAATTCTGCTAGCCACGGATACGAGTTGTAGTATTCATGGCGCAATTCATTATCTATGTTTCTACCCGAATCTACACCATTCTACCCATGATTCTACAAGTTCTTCAATGCGATGAAATGGTGTTGACAAATGGTTTTTCCTGCTCGTAAGCGTGCAGTACATATCGCTGTATACCTGTATTGCGTTACGCCTATGGAGAGTAGTAACGGCAGTAGCAATAGTAGCGATTGCTGTTGTCAAGTAACAACAGTTCGTCTAATCTGTCACCGTTGTGCGCGATGCGCGATGAGATCCCCTCTTCGAGCCACCTACCGTTAGCAAACGCCTAGGGCAGGATTGATGCGGCTGTTGGTCTCGTCTAGGGATCACGCTGTTGTAGCGCAGAGTCGCTTCCGCCAGCTCGTGCTGTTTGTGAATGTCTCTCACTCATTCTGCATGCTATCTAAACAACAGAGGCGGCCACCGTAACCGAAAGGTCTTTGAACGCAAACGCCAGGTGGCGTCACATCGCTCGGCGTTGACGGAACGTCATGCTGTTCTCTGGGTGGGGGAGTTTCATTTCCACGAGAACCTACCGGAGAGAGAGAGATACTGTGTGCGTGTGTGTGTGTGCATGACTGAGAGCCAGAGAGCAAGCGAGAAAGAGCGCGACGATAGATAGATGGATACACAGATGGAGGGAAACGCGAGCGACACCCGTAGACGATGGAGGCAAGGCTATACGGAGAGGTCAAAGGGCCACCGCAAAGCAGCAATGATTCCATTTTGTCAGTGGTGAACGCTTGTCTTATCTGCACACCCGTATGTAGTTCGCTAGTTGACAGCGTAAGAAGAATGACAAACAGAAAGTGAGAATGATGGCGCTTTGATGAGATCATAACAATCATAATAATAATAATAGGAATGGTAGCCGTGTTGTTATGCAACAAAACTTGTCGTTTTTCCGCATTATATTTCACACTGTGTTCATTCTCGTTACAAAGATGCCACGAACGAAACACTATGGATATTAATAATAAATAAGCGAATATGTCTCGCAAGCGAGTTTCAGTAGCGGCAATAGCGGGTCCGGGCACGCATCATGTTGCGAACAACCTTGAATGTTTGCGAATGAATGACTTGCGAATTTTTGCCTAGTGTTACCTTCTGAAGGCGCAAATGCGGTGTTCGTTGCGATGGCCTTGATATGGCATTTTTCAGTTCTGGTCGGTGATGAGATGTGATCATCATTTCTAGACTGAGAGGGTTCCTCCGTTCCGTTTGAGATTCGCTTCAATTGTGTGCTCTCCTTAAGAAAGTATCACTACTGTCGACGCACTCGACTAAAAATCACGGAGGCTGCAGCTGGGCGGCTGCAGACGTTCAGAAGTGTGGCGAACTTCAGAAAATTAGCTTTTTCAGACAATTGATTACCAGCACGTTACATATATATATATATATATATATATAATGACATCTCGAGTCTTCATCAGAGAAGGGAGAAATGGCTATCACCCATATTCAAATTACTGCCTTCATTCAGCATCTATGTAACTATCTTTTTTTTTGTTTTTTTTAAGCTGACCCTCAGCTATTCCCCTATCTGACAGGCCCCAGCACTTAACGTTTAGGTAGCACTATGAGGACCTGTCGGGGCCACCTTTGCTAATTTTCTCCACCTTACTTGTCTTATCTAACTATTATTATCTGCCGTGTATTCGAGTCACCCAATCTCTTCGACCAGGATCTACTGAGCCTTCCACTAAACGATTATTCGAAGCAAAGGTTTATGCATAGATTTATCCACGTCAGAACACTGTGCTATGTGTGCCGGTGACGCGTTCGAAACACCCTAAACATCTAATCATCGTTAGCATTGCTCACACGTTTGCACAGAAGTTCGAAGACAGAATGAAGAAAAGAAGCCAGTGTGCTGTAGATCAGCTGACAATATACTCGTCCGTAGGCTGACATCTGCCGAGTATCTCATATTGCCATAATGCTGGTTCATGAGGCGTAGAACATTCATGGCACCCCTCCAAGCCGACATACGATAGATTGCTTCGTCTCTGGCTAAAGCCGTTCGTCAATACCTGGCGACCAAATATATATATATATATATATATGAATATATACATGCATTTTCATTAATATAGCCGTTATGCTCTGTTGCCATCAGTAATTGAGAGCTTGATATTAGGCGAATTTTACGCAGTTGCTACACCCAACTATCTATCGAAGTATCAAATTAGTTCTAGTATCTGTGGGGAATTAATTACAGGCTCATTTATCCAGGCGGTTACTTGACTACGGTTAGTAGCTTGGAAAGACCCTTATACGGACTTTGGCACCGAACGTGAGATAGAGACAAAGAGAGAGGGAGTGACCTGTCCATGATTGTTACTTAAGCAAAAGTTTAATTATTTACTCGTTCTTTTTTAATAATAACAATAATAATAATAGTTTTGAGATCATCGCGAACCACCGAGTGCATCGGAGGACTCTCTAAAGTAAGCATTAACATAATGCGTGTTATATATTCCACCATTATTTGATACATATGACATCTGGCGCTTATCGATACAGGCCCTCAGTCGTCCTCAGTGTCGCGTCTATTATGCAAGATCAACGAGAATAATTTTCTAAATTATTAGTCCTCCCCGACCTTCCACACATAGAGGCCCAAACAAATACGAGATAATAACAGTGTGCCGTGTACAAGTGCAAACATAAACTCGCTGGCATCCGAGACATGTGTACGTCCCGCTCGAAGGCGTATTTGGAGATTTCCAGAGGCCACCATGAGACTCGAACGCATCGTGAGGTCTGTAGAGGCTCAAGAGATTCGACTGCTGGGTTTTGAATGCGGGTTTTTCCACAACCTACCACCCGCCCACCCCCCAGACTTCGCGTCGTGCCTGCGAAGTGTTTCCCGTGCTTATCTTCTCCGTTTTGCCGGGTAAACATGTACCTCGGTGTTTGCTGTCAATGCTAACAGCAGCGTATCCGGCTG
Organism: Stratiolaelaps scimitus; assembly: GCA_019614645.1. Classification (NCBI taxonomy): domain Eukaryota; kingdom Metazoa; phylum Arthropoda; class Arachnida; order Mesostigmata; family Laelapidae; genus Stratiolaelaps; species Stratiolaelaps scimitus. Next base: position 3,601,161 of record JABWDB010000026.1, read on the forward strand.
CCGTTTGAGCGGTTACAATTTAAGGGCGATTAGTCGCCGACGGTCGCCATCAGCGCCGTGTTGACGTCTGGTGTCGCCGCGGCCACGGCGACTAGAATAGCAGCAGGCTGTGTCGTTGGCGCTTGCGTTCAGCCAATATACAGAGGACAGTGGACAGAGCGGCTTGGGATGAGATACGACGCCACTGCGGTTTCGGCGGCATTGGAACGCGCACCATTGACGTACATGCTGCGGTCAGGCTGCTACGGGTCTGGCAGACGGGGACGCTGTACCTGCCTCACTGTACCACGAGACGAGCCACTCAGCGAACTCGTGCCAGTGGGTCCAGCGTCTCTCCAACGCTAATCCCATGGCTATGCCGGTCGGTACCGTCGACCTGGTTGACTTGTGCAACACTAAGCTATCTCCACTATCTCATAGCGTATACGTGAGTCTATATGTGTATCCCAATCTCGCACACGCTATTGAGTATGCTCGCCTCTTAGTAGTATTCCTGTATAATCGCTTGTTTTGCGGCTGCAGCTGTTCGTACCACCGGGGACCGGCTCTTGTCTCCGTTATGTACTCCCTCCGGTGGAACGGATCACTGCACCCGTTCATAACGCCCGCCAACGGTCTGCGGGTGCAGGCGCCGGGAGCTGCTGTCATCTGCTGATCTATCTGTCCAGCCAACTATATTTAGCCCCTCTCACTACATCCACTTATTACAATGGCGAAAAGGTGTTCCAACCTGAGCGTATCAATTTACCACCAGCCTGGCAATCTCTATTGTCAGCGAAGGCGCCATAATCATCAGCGTATTTGAGAGTACCAACGTACGATAACACTGATCGTGTGACGCCTGTCGATCGAATTCGATAGAATCTAACCTCATGCAGAGCGATTGCCCGGTGTTCCATGTACGACGATACCTATATGGGTCAACAGTGTAAAATTACTATTATAGCTGCGATTATTGTTATATAAGTATTACGTGCTTGTGTCGAAATGGGGTGGGGCCATTGAGGATGCATGTATATATTATAGATATATAGATATACATTTTGTTTTTCATGTGTCCACCGCAATTGCTGATATACCTTGCTGTGTGTGCGTACGCGTGTTAATGGTTCTGCGATGATATCGAATGGATTGGAAACGGCAGATAACACGAGAGAGCAAATGGCACAATGGCATTATATACATATTGTTGTACGAACAGCTCGAACAGACCTACACCAGACATGGCTAAATTTCGAAACTCGACTCGATCACAACAAGCTGCTATAGCACTGTGGACAGGGGAACCATTGAGAAGTTGCCCTTGTATGAGGTCTCTGAGTGCTCACATCAGCATACTTCGTTTCCCACTTCGTCTCTTCTACAATTCCACGAGCGTTTCCTAACGTCCTATAGAATTAGCCACGTGTTCACAGTCGCCAGCTTCGAAAACCTCTTGTGTTAGGTATCGGAACTCGAACGAGCGCCTTTCCGACGTGACGATGGTGGTAGCAGCAGCAGCAGCACCAGCGAAACGCGAAACGACCAGTGCCAGCGGTGATCAGGTATGCCATGTACATGCATAGGATCTTCGTTTGTTATTGTGACGTTGTCCATCATCGTCCGTTCACGTGGTGCTTAGAGAATACTTCAGAGAGTGCATGTTCCCGCTGTTTGCTGAGCACGAGGCGAGCCCTTCTAGCTGGCTCGCTGTCTCTGAGGGGTCTCTCTCTCTCTGAGAGAAAGCTTCGTTTTATGCGCATTTACCATGAGACGTGCCGAACGCGGAGGGAAAAAGAAACTCGTTCCCTCGCGTCTCTAGTGAAACCGTATCCAATCTTCACAGTGGGGGGGGGGGCAAAAGTGGGTCAGAGGGTTGAGGTTGAGGCTGAACAGCCTAATCCGACAACCCTGCAACGCCCATCGACAGGGGTGAAGTTTCGCGAGAGGGAGGGGGGCCACTCTTGGAAGGGTCGTTCCCTGCGAGCACACAGCGCTCATAATCGCTGTTCACGTCCGCATCGGATCTCGACTTCTGCATACTGTCCCCGGACTGCCACCATCACACGCTTGTATCGCGTGCGCAGCACATACAGCGGTACGAGGGGAGGAAGACGCTTCATGTCCAATGCTCTCTCTCTGTACCTTTTGCTTTGCCCGTAGAAGGCTCCGTGTTCAAGACTTCCTGCAACGACATTCGTAAGCTCATTTACGCTGAACATATGCAAATAGCAACCGAATGAAACTGCGACAGCAGACAGGTCAATAGGTAGAGAGGTTTGGACGCTTTTACGCCAACCAGTGGTGTCATCCAAGACATTGCAGGCGTACAAGGCTGCTGTGCTGACAATTGCTCCACTTGTGCTCTTCGTTAGCTGGGTTGAGACCGACGCAAGTAACAACAGACGGTTTTGCAGGCCCGCCATCACTTGTTTGCTGCAGAACTCTCAGAGACGGACAGACACGCTGAGTGTCCTTTGAGTGCTCTCCCTTCTGCCACGTGTGCAAATGCCATCACCGAACCATTATCCTTGAAGCGTTTCATGTGCACTATGCCTGTCCTGATTACGTGGCAATATTAAATGGGCGGACTATTGCCGCCCACGAGCAGCGGCAAGGATTAAACGATTACTCCCTCCGCCGATCTTCGCTCTCAGCAGCCGGTTAGAGGCGACTTCGAGTTCGCTCCCGGAAGGTTTTGCCTGCTACTGGTGCCTCAAACCGATATTTGATTTTAGATTTTTTGACTCGTTTTTTAAAGCACCGGAAAAAAAATGGATATATCGATATTGGCTGGCCGATTTCACATTCGTGCGTTGATACCAGCGCCGTTCGTGGTGAACGCAACGACCGAGTACCAGTGGAGGGTTCGGGGAAAAAAGGAGCGGGCGAATCTCCTGATGGAGAAATCGGCCTTCGCTGCGCCCGAGGCGGCAGCTCATATCGGTTCCCCCAGACAGACTCTCTCTCCTCTTATCCGTTGCATACACAGATACCGTAATTTTCAGATCAGCGTTCTCTCGGGACAGGACAATCCGAGATTTGTGGCGGCTCAGTGAAGGACACAACACACTCGTGCTGTGCTGTCATCGAGGAATATCACATACCAGATGATGATGATGTCACGCGTACTGAATATAAATAACATTTATGTACCTATAACATTCGATATAAAATATGTACCATCCACGTATAGCGTTGGTAGGTTCACTGTAGATGTAATTATCAGGTATTATTATTATTATTATTATTCGGAGCGGGTCTATGAACGTTGAAATCACCATTTTTTGTTGTCTTTACAACAAGGAACGGAGTTACTCAGAATAGCCAGCCGCGTTATAGCAGTTATACGATCGATGACGTGGATAACTGATGATTGATATGATTGCATGCTCAGTTCCATTTGCTCAGTTCCCCTAAGATAGCGGTACATGCTGAACAGAAGGAAGATGTTGTTGCTATGCCCAGTGAGTGACCAGTCCTCAGTCGGTTCTCCGAGACACCGGGACACATGGTTAGAGTCAGCTAGATAGAATGGGGTCCCGGCAATCAACAGATCGTCGATGTACCGCGTCATCTTTCCGCTGCGCTGCGCGCTAGCTCACTCCGACGTGAAAAAAATACCACCATATTTCTTAAATGTATTATATCTTTCAATTTGTGGCAAAATGTCAGCTGCCACGGTACCCGGCGTGCGTAGGCGTGCAATTTGCTATATCGTCTCGGGGCCAACGGAGAGAGATTTTGTCCAAAATACCTATGCAATGATGTTACATCGGCGATGAGCGAGAGGGATGCCCGAGGCGTTAGTTTCATCTCGGGTCAGCATTTTCTTCGGTGCTCATCCCAGCACCTAACGCAGCTCCCGAGTGAAAGACCGAGCGCGGGGGGATTCGATTCTCGGCGGAACGATAAAATGTTTTAGCGGCGCCAACTTCTCTCGCTATTTAAAGAAGGGAACACCAGCCACCAGCAGCAGCAGCAGCAGCAGCAGCAGCAACGTCGTCCGTAGTGCTCCCGTTTTCGAGTAAAGTTTGGTATCGCTCGTGTCGTAGTGATGCTGTCGAATCGCATAGGGCGGGGCGAATCTTTTTCGTTCGATGTGAAAGTGTACAGTAGTATGAGTCGCTCGCCGACACGATACCCCAGGGGCAAAATAAGTCTACAGACGTTGGCGGAACGAGATGAAAATCTCTTTTTTATCGAGGCGTACGCGACCGAATCGGGGTCGACCGTCGACATCAGAGCGAACACTTTTTTTAAGATCCTAGAAATGTTCCCACTTCGTCTAATCCGCCTACGTCTGCAATCGAGGCGCGCCGACGGCGCGGGTGGTCGAACTGCGGTCAATGCCAGCTAGTCCATAGACTTCGATGAGTACATTACCCGGCGACTCGTTCGACAGCGGGTGCAGCGATGACGGTAAGGTACGATGATGGCCAATATAAATACTGTGAGAGCTGACTATGAGAAGTCAGCTGTTTATGAGGGGAATAATCCTCGTTCACGCTTTCGCCGTCAAGAAGATCGAAGTTCCCTAAGGAAGCGTCCTGTCCGGCAAAGAGCCCCACTTGGTGCACGTTAAGAATTAGCCGGCATTAGCTTGCCGTCAGAGGGGAGGACTTTTGAACAGCGTCGCTCATCCACATCACCCCCAGCCCTGCACTGGATCGGCCCACTTTTATGGAGATTGGAATGTCTCTGGTGGTGTTAGAAAAAAATGTCCGCCTCTCAAAAAGACAAGAACAGCTTCGCGGCCATCCAGGCAAGCAGTGCACTGGAACCAGCAAATATTGATTGACCACAAAGTGATTCGAAATGATTAGAACCTTTGAGCTGCACCGATCGTAGTGCGAGACTGAGCAATGATGTTCAATAGTATAACAATGATTACACGACCGAATCGGGGTCGATCGCCCGCCCTGCTAGGGCCACTGTTCTCAAGTAACATCAATAGATCCATGAGGGGACCTAGGGGATGATACACGATGTTCAATTTATTCCGAAAGCATAATTTGTTTTATCGCACTCATTTAGATATGATCGATTTGGTAACTGCGGAAGTAACCGAAGAGGTAACTATTTTTAGAGCAAGTGCAAATGAGCTCGTTTTTCGTTTCGACCATATTCACGACCGTCTACGTCGCAATGCCGTAGATTATTTTACCTAGATATTAACCGAGTGCTAACGTGTGTCGGTTATGTGGAGGAGATTTCTGTAACTAGCAGCAGCAGGACAGCATTACATAATGGATATTTTCCCCTTAAATTTCACCGCCAAGCATTCTTTACCGCACCCGTGTCTCTAATTGTCCGTGTGATTAGCAGTTCTTCGTCATGTACAAACGCTAAATATCACCTGACCAACGCTACATACATGATCTATGATACAGCAGATTTCTGTGCATACCTGCAATACCGAGCTTTGTCGCGTTTCCCTCACTTACTAGACATATAAACTGCGAGCAGCTCCGCCTGCGACGCCGCTCGAACTCATGCCGATGAGCTCGACTTCAATGAGGAGTTCGCCGACTCCGGCGAACCCTATCCACCCGAATGCTATGGGCGTAGTTTATGGGTGTTTCCCGGCTGGCCAGGCCTTCCTTTGAGGGCTGTGCAGCCTCGTCATGTCCAGCAGGCTCGATGCAATGTAGCAACAGGAGCGTTCATCCAGCCTCTCCGGGGAGCTATAACTCTTGCAGGCTTTTTTTTCAAGCAACCACGGACACTCTTGTATAGCTTGGCCGCTGCCCTACATATCCCGGCCGTCAGAAGCCCTCCGAGGTATTGGACATCGCCCCGGCTCGACTGAGGTTCGCATCTTAGCAGCCATTTCGCCTCTACCGAGACGGGCTCATAAGACCGAAGGGATCCACTTACGAAAAATCGGCAGAATGCATACCCGACCGTGTTATACGATAATTATTGTATAGTGAAGGCAGACGTGGCTATCGTATGAAAAATAGCGTCAAATATATCCCATTGGCATCCTCTCTAACGCTCTCTCCTTTACTCTCTGGCTTTGTTTCGTCCGTTCTCCTGATCGGAGTGTATGAACAGTACCTTAGCACACCACCGTTCCTATTACATATGTCATATCACATACAAAAAATACACAGCTTTTTATCTCTCTGTACGATACCTGTTGTCTCAGAAATACGAAAATGTGTATTTGCACACATTGCAGCGTGAGGTGCACGGTACAACATCACGTCTGCCAATGGTACCACCTAAAAGCCAGTAGCACTACATATGCACGTGCGTATATAGAGGGGTCGTTTCTTAAGTCATGGAGTATACGTTATGAAGTCCACCTTTCGCGTTCTCCCTCTCTCTCTCTCTCTCTGTCCCATGACAGACTGCTCATTCATGGTGGCCCACTTGAGTTACCAAACCGACGCCACCGTCGCTGCCGCCTCCGCCGTGGTGCGGCGGCGGTGGCAGCGGCTATGCAGCAAAAGGCCGCTCTATACAGCAACACGTACGCCGCCCACTTGTATGGATGTGCTCTTCTGCAGGTTCATCGCTCAGTCTCGAATTCGACAGACGCTGACGAAACGATAATAGCTCGTTTTCCGTGCCGTTCTCTTCGTCGCTCTTCTTTCTGAAAGTAGTCGTAGTTGATGAAGAAGAAGTCGCTGTTGTAGTCTCGCCACAGCAACACCGAGTGCTGGAAATAGTACCAGTATTAGTATATGACAATAGTGGAGGCACTGCACCAATGTACCTTCTCCTCCGAGCCCTCGCTCTTTCTCTCTCATACGACGTGAGTGTGGACCGGGCGGGCGCAGTAGCGGCAGTGGTGGTGGTGGCGGAAGCAGTGGTAATTGAATTGGAATTACCCTGAAAGCCAATTTTGTCGTTGGGGGTTGTTCTTCTCGCCGTCAGCTCTCCGACGATGGGGCCGCCTCTAGCGCAGTCGCACGTCCGCGGGAGCGCGAAGTCCGAAGTCGAGGAGCAGCGCGTGGCCACCTTCTCAATGTGAATGTCGGTGGGCCCACGACAGCTTGCACCTGGAAGAGCGAGAGACACGGGGAGACAGAGAGAGAGAAGACGACTTCACTTCATCGTCATCGTCGTCGTCCTGCGAATAAATGGCCAGCCGAGCCTCGTCCAAGCTTCGAGCTCTGTCCATTAAAACTACGGCCAGCCGACCAGCCAACCTATTCCCGTCATCAGGGCTGTCGCAAATGATTTGTATATGTACACACAATTATATATATATATATATATTCTGCCAAGAACGATGGCTTTGCAGAGAAGTCTCCTCAGGAACAATCATAGCTCATTTGCGTAGAGGTAATGCGTATGCGAACTCATGGCGCCGCCATCATTACCTTTTTTTTCAATGTTTTCCCTTGTACACATACATACATGCTCTGTCACAGAGTTCTCTCCCCTCTGAAGAAAAAAAAACGCAGCAGAGAGAGAGAGAGAGGCTCACGAGGCACATCGTTGCATACACAGGCGTTTACTGCCATCCGGGCACTCACCGTAATTATTTTACGTTTCAGTAGAATAGCAAGCAGAGCTTGGAACACATATTTTTAGAATTGCTAGAATACTTGGCTCATCGTACGATCGCGTCGGGACGGGAATGACGCTCGGGTATTTGAATCTACCGTGGAGGCCAGGTACGACCTGGCCCGCCGCTGCAAATTCTCGACAATATTGATTTGAGACTCGTGCGAAATGCCACCACACGTTTCTGCCGTAGTCGGGCAGCGGATATACGAGTCGCTCACCTAACGGCCAAGTGGAGATGCGCCTTGAGCAGGAAGGTTCTACGAGTTGCGGGTGCACTCAGCTGAACGTAATTTAGAGAAAAAGATACAAATTTTACTTTCAAATCCGCGCCGAATTTCTTCTAGACAGGAAGTTCCCCCGAAGGCGGAAGACGTCGACTCGATCTGTTGCTACTGCCTGCACATAAAGTTGTTCGATTTGGATATTCAAGATGGCGGACAATCCTCGAGTCTACGTCGAGCAATGCAAAAAAGAAAAACCCTTTGCAGAAGGTCAACCCAACGAAAACCGCCTACTAAGAAACGCCTACGAAGTCGCTCGCGACAACAACCTCGGATTATTTTGTAGTTGAAATACGACAGTTCACGTACGGGAAGGGCATTAAAGGAGGAAAGATATCTAACGAGCAGTGTAACGTACAATGGATGCCAAAAACGGTAGAGTCAATGGAAAATCGGTTTTTCTTTCGTAATCCGTGGCACTGCGGCAACCTCGAACGTCATCTTGTGTAGTCTATATAAAAACCTTGTTCTACTGAGCAGGTTTGAGGTCACGGCTTCGTCCTTCTAGGGAGCTACTGTATTTGCAAATGTTGACATTTAGTAAGGTTTAGATTCTCATAGAACAGTTTATAGATAATGGTAAACGTGATATTCTTCAAGAGAAAAGATCATTATTACACCTTTTTGCCGATATGCATTTTAGTTGTGTGTTTGCTCGTTTTGGATGTGGCTCTGGTTTCTGTAATATAGAACATCTGTTCGGCTGTTTAATTCCATTTTGTTAATAAAGGCCTTGTCTGAATCATTTAGACGTTTGATGATGTGTGTGACTTCCAGAGTATTTTTGTTATTTTGGCGCGTTTTATAAAATTTGACAATGCTTTATTTATTTATTTTTTTTTTTTTTTTGCTTTTCTTAAGGCCTGGCTTCCTCATTGGCCCTGCGGAAGTTGTCACTAATTCTATGTATGTTCTAAACAATGTCACAAATCACTGCGGTTCCCTAACTGTAAAAGTGCGAATTCCGTTTAAACGCATGCTAGCTCTTAGCGCACCGTGTGTTACATGTTCCGAATATTTTAGACTAGCAGATGTGATTACTCTTAAATATCTAATAGTGATTTTGTGACTTGAGTACAATGTTACCTTTGGTTTATTCCTGCTTAGCGTTTGCGTGTCCCAAGGTGAGCACTGCGCATTTCTCAACCGATAACTTTACGTCTAGCTTTTATGTCCGCTCGTGAAGATCTCCCAATGCCTGCTGATGCGAGTTGATTCTTGTTGTGGCGTGCTAGCTGGACTGTATATCTTAATGTCGTCCGCATATATTTTCATTGATACAGAAGGAGGGAGGTTGTTTGCCGGAAAATGTATGTATAGTATATACATTAAAGTTCCTAAATTGTTCCTTGTGGACAGTCACATGTTGCCTTTGCGCTTCCCGAGAGCTCCCCTTAACGCGTACCACTGAAAGTTCAGTTGTGTAGAAAGTCGCTGATCCAGTTCACTATTAGCTTCCCCAGTGCAAGTGACGGAAACGCTGCTATTAGTTTTGTGTGTGTGTTACCCTTTCGAATGCAGATTTGAAGTCGAAGAAGATTGCATCGAAGCACTGCGACGAATCTATCTCTTTGGCCCAGTCGAATTGCGTGTCTAGCAGCTGAAACACTGTACCATAGCCCGGCCGGTCGACAAATTGGGATTCGCAAATAAGTCCTTGGCTGTTGGCATTATCGTAAATTGCTTTAGATATAATGCTCCCAAGAAGCTCACATGCTATTGTTGTTGATGGCGCCGGGCGCTTGTTTCTGGTATCTGTGTTGGAGACGTTTTTGTGCAATTGGTCACACTATTCCTGTGCGAAAAATCTCCGGGATTTCAGAGTTATCGATCGACTTTCTGAAGACCCATGAGAGCGGTACACAGGCTGACAGCTCGAGTTTCTTCATCACGAATGATGGTAAATCATCCAGAGTTGCATTCAGCTTCGATTGTAGTTTTCTTAGATGACAGTGAATATTATCCGCGCTGACATCTACGTCACCACGTGTCTAAGCTGCCCTTCCGGAAGAGTTGGCGGTTCTTTTTGTTTGCGCTGGAATAGGTCATCGCCGCTTGGATACGTTTCTTCGAAATGGTTTCTTAGTAGTTCCGCCTTTTCCTTATCGTCTGTAGTGAGACCACCGTCACTCCTTTTCGAGCGGGCACACTGTCTCCTTGAATACGATCCTCTTGCGTACATAGTAACTTTCGGCTTTGCGCAGAATGGGGTACTCCTTTGTAACCCGCTCTCGTTTTGACACCTTAGCTATTTCCCTTTGTAGAAATACGATCTTCTTCTCATCCTTCGCTTCATTATGAGATTGATGTTGTTTAATTATTTCCGCTCTTATAGGATGTACCCGCTGTGTTTGCCTTGGAGTGTATCTCGCTAATTGCTCGTGCAGGTATTGTGTGGGTTTCGTATACATCATATTGACGCTGTCGCAGTTTTCAAAGAACGAGATCCAATCCACGTGATCTAGGTGCCACTTCATTGCACAGAAATTCCCCTTCTCGTAGTTAGAGTAAAGATCGGTGGTTTACTATATGCGGGGCTGCTTTTTTTTTGAGAAGAGGAAAACCAATACCAAGACGAATTGTACTAAGTGGTGATCGGATCTTAGAGGATTCGGTAGGACGCTTATCTCCGATACGGATTCATCGTTGCACAGGACGATCTCAAGGATTGTTGGTATACTCTTGATTTGTTGAATCGGATTTGCGACATATTGTGCAAGACCGTGCGTCTCACAGAATTCAAGCAGCAGCCTCTCTTCCGTGGTTTTGTCGCCTGTTCTTGGGTCATGGGGTTTACCAGCTCGGCGCATGTGCCCATGGGCGAGGAATACATTGATATCTTTTTGCTGTTCGTTGGGAGTATAATGTCGCATGCAATCATTTCAGATGTCGTTGCCAACTTCCGCACAGGGGGACCCTTTTTGACCAGCAGAAGAACACCTCCTGCCTGGTATCTTTATCCTTATGAAATACTTTAAAGTTACCTCCGTTAGTTAACTCCGCCTAGTTAACGGACTCGGATTCTGGCGGGGTGAGGCATGGCAGTCACCCTTGTCCTTATTTGCTGAGAGTCATTGCGATGGCTACGATGCTGCTATCGATATTTCACGCAAAATGTGAGGCCTCGGTGTCCGGCTCAAATAGGTCATCGTTTATAACACTTTCGTAGTCTACATCTAGGAACTCTACCTAGAACCCAGAGCCATTGTTCCGCCCCTTCAGTTTCTTGACCGAAATGGGATGCACATTGCCTTTATTTTTCAGGTGATTGTACGGATCCTTCCGCGGTCACAGTTGGACAAATACGTGATATGTGCACTCTTCGTGTGTTTATCGTTGTTTTTGGCCTGCAGCTACGTAAGGCCATTCCTCCAGCCTGTGTAGGTTCGTTGTTTTTTTCACGGACCACTCTTTGTATTCGTGCACTTTTTCGCGGCTGGGGTTTGTTTGCCTTTAAGTCCCTTGCGAAACGGGTCCTGCTTTACGCTAGTTTATCTCTTGCCACTAATAACTGTTTTTACAATCTAACCATGCTGACTTAACACGCTTCGCACTGTTGGTGTTTCTTGTTGGAATACATCCGTGCTCGCTCACTTTTGTGCAGCCTTGGCCATCTTCTTGGGAAATTTCCCCTTTTTGCGACGATTCTCCTCCAGATTTCACGAATATTTTGCGTGAATCAGGTGCAATATTACTGCGTCCGTTATTTCACATCGTTTGTTGTTACTCTTTCAATTTTTCGGTGAAAAGTCAATGTGTTGTCTACATAACCCGATACGGAACAGTACAATTCGCCCGTTTTACGAAGGTAGAAGCTATATGACCTTTGTTTTTTCCATGCTGTCTGGTTACTCAGATCTTGCCCTGGACATCGTTAGCAGAAAACGCCATCATGGGAAATGGCCGGCGGAGCCAGTAACACCAACAGTAACGCTTGCCGTTGCTATGGTTGCTTCTGGCCTGCGCCGTGGCGATTTTCACTAGGCGGCGGCCGTCCTCTGCTCACGAGTCCCCCGGGGTCGCTCAGCTGCGTGAGAGCCATTCTGAGATCCGCTGCACAATCGTTCGACTGGACGATGCTCCTGTGCCGTTAGCGTTTTGTTATGGTGGCGAATGTGGAAACCGGACCAATCTGATCTAGGAATGAACGCTGCCATCCTATCAGTAGTCAGCAGCTATTTCGCGGGAAAAAAAAGTCCTACAGGGGGGTTGTCGGTGGTGACGCACCAGTGCGGGGTCCACACACTTCCTGTATGGCTTATATTATAGTATAGCACACGAGAAAGATTGGCCACAACTTGCACTTGATATGAGGAGAGCGCACGCCTCAAGTCGTCGAACAATGGAGTCGAAAACGATCTTGCGCCCTTCGGCGGCAATGTAGGGGCAATGTCCAAGGAACGACGCGTTCGAAATGCTCTGCTCAGGAAGGGGGGGAGATTTGTTCGCGGGTCAACCCCGAGTCCCCGAAGGTTTGGACGGGAGGTTTCACCCCAGCGTCATTTACACGTTCGTCCCTTCCAAATGTGCAATAGCGCTTGAGACACCTGATAATAGCATAATAACAATAATGGCTCACACATCTCCACCGTATCACTTACGCCCACCACGCAACAAATGGGGATTGCGATGTGAATGTTTGTATTGCACCATCTGCTGTAATCTGCCAAAATCAATCGCAACAGCATGTTACAGCAATTGCGAAAGCACAGCGCAGCAGCTTTGAAGAGGAGACAAGCGTTTACTGGATCTGCTATTGTGTTGACCACGTTTCTTGAAGACGCCCCCCCCCCATCCAGGCACATGTACGTGTCACTAGGTATGTCTATGTGTATAGGTGAATATATAAATATGAGATGCAATCCAGCAAATGGCGTACTGCTTTCTTGGGTCTGTCGTCAATGTCTAGGATCGTCAGAGCTACGCGTTCCTGTCTAGTACCCATCATTGGGTCTCTGGCAGAGGCTACAAGGTGAAGGTCGGCAGCGATAGCGAACAAGAATATCAACAAGCGATGCTGAGCTGCTACATACAAAGCTATATAGCTAATACAAAAAATATAGAGGCTCCAAGAGGAAGTCCTTGTCCACTTCGAACAAGACGGCCCTAAGAGGACCCGGAGGCCAATTACTTGCCGCGTTAATCCAATAGCCAGCAGCAACAGCGTGATCTGATTCTGTTACTTCGTTCTTCTGCTCGTTGACACTAAGCTACTCGAGTAGTGCTGTGCTCATCGCTAATTGGCTTTATATTATGGATATACTATTATTATTATCATTATTAATATTGTTATATGCGGCCCTCTTTGTTATATTGTGTTGAAGGAGGGCTTCGTTTTCGAGACGGCAGCAATTAAGCTCTTGTAACGGACCGATAGGGAGATAGAGAGAGAGAGAGAGACAAGTGCTAAATAATATCATGCTGACGAAACTAATACCATTACCCTTGAAGAACACGAACAGTAAGCTAAGGGCTAATCCGGATCGAGAATCCTTGTCTGAAGAGGAGGGGGTCTGCGAAACAATTGTGCTGAAAACGAGAAGACGCTATTTATAAGGCACGTCATTATTTCCTTGATCTACTCGCTTCCCTGCCGTCTTCCTTTGGGACCATACGCTTTAGGCCTTGAACGGATCCATTTGGAGAGCATTCATTCATCGTCGAACCCGATTGTCCATGGAAGACCGCATGCCGTTCATGTACGCCCAAACGCCGTGGAAAATGGCCGTAGCATGGAAGAGCCCAATGAAGTGGAAAACGAACAGCACAATGCTGCGAGCGAGCGGGATCTGGACGCCCGTTAGAAGCCATGGCTCTGGCTCTAACCGGGCGCGTAACAGCTGGAAGTTGCTGAGACGACAAAACGATGCAGGCTAAATCGTTGCGTTCGCTGGGCCGGCGCGGCGATTAATCTTGCAAAGTGTCGGGCGGGGGATCCAGCAAGGGGCGTGCGAGGCAGGGGGGTGGGGGGGTGGTACTACGACGACTAAAAACGGTTCATCGAATGCAGATTCCCTATGTTTCGTCACAGCTGACTGGTTGACTTGCGGCCTGAGAACTTTGAGCTGGTGCGAAATACAGCTTGGTTTTGAGCATTTACACTTTGAGGTGTCCGCTAGTTATTCCGAACTATGCTTTAATGTATATCCATTGTTCTTACCCTGTGTGAATGTCCTGCTGGCTTTGCGAGAATCTGCATCGTCGCAGTGAACGATGTTCGACAGATCAACACACCGCATTCGTATGTGTTTGTTATACGCATCTGGCAGTGTTTACCTATTGATCGACGTTGGCAGTGCGAAAGCTTTGGTACATGATGACATCTGTCGGCCGTTCGGCAATTTGATTCGGGCGACTACTGCACTCGTGTTGTCATAGGTAACTCGTAACGGCACTGTCTTCATTTCTCGCTATAGAACTTCCCCATTGTGGGCGACAGAACGCAACGCCAGCTGTCAATGGCTTTCGACAGGAACTGCCCGGCTAGCCTAGACCCAGCCGGAGTGGAATCGAAAAAATGAAAATGTCGCATGACAAAGCGTATTGCAACTTCGTGTACACGAATCCTTTAGGGGTACGAATAAGCTGATTTGACATCGTTCAAGTTCTCACTCGTATCCAGCCGTATACCTTTGTATGCTCTTCTCGCTGCTATTTTCAGCCGACCGACGCAATGAGCAGCCGGCCGGAGAACGCTCCATCGGCTTCATAACGGAACGGCAAATCCCAAGCAGAAAAATTATTCCAGATAAAGTTAAAGCAAAAATTGAGCGGCGCTTTGCTTCGTTTGTATCCACTTGCATTTCGAAGCGACAGCTAGCGACGAATCTTTAGTTGCAGAAAGCGCTTGTCATCAACAGCAAAAATAGGGTGCAGAAAAGAGCCGCCCTTGGCTTCGACAACTAGTAATCTCTTGTATGATTATCGAAACATGTCGCTAGAAGACATCTTCCACCATCACCGTCTACTAGAAGAAATCAACTCTCACGGGTCAATTTGATCGAAGCGAACTCGCCTCCAGCTGGATGGCTTCAACAGGGCGAGCCAATACGGCTGCACATACTTCATATTCAATAGGAAACCAATTGCTTTTTGTTCGCATTCGAGAACAGTCTAAGTTAGCTGTTGGCCATTCAGCCGGCTCGGACCCGCACTAGACATCTATCTATCATACGTGCTCCTTAAGGCTTTGCTGGCTTATGAGCGTGAGCAAGAGGCTGAAGAAGCGATTCCTCCCTTACTGCAATCCACGCATTGGATTGAGCTGGGACCGGCTACCGACTAGGGGGGGGATATTGGTGGAACGCGCGCGCGGCGCAGTTATAGTTTGTTTTTTTGGTCTCGTCAGAGAAAGAAAGGCACACAGTAGGCTAACAGAAGGCCGTCGCCGCGTAGGCCGACGGCCGGCTAGGAAGCGAAGAGGGAGAGCATCTGCTGCTGTAAGCAGCTCAGCCGCGGCTTTTCCCGTTCAACTTGGCGACTTACGCAGCGAGGCGAGGCTAGACGCCGCCGCCGCAGCCGCCGCAGCAGACCCACGGTTCTCGATAGAATCGTCAACGAACGTAAAGTGCATTTTCCTTCTACTCAGTGGTTCTCCGCAAGACTCAGCCTAGCGAAACATACTCACCCATACAGCCCCCCCCCCCCTTCAGTTCTCGCTTTGCCCCCATTTCTAGCTTTATTTTCCCCTCTCTCTCGGTCTCGCTCTCTTTTTCTGCCGCTTTATACCTGTACGTTTGCCATCTGGGACAAGCTGCCTGATCGTTCACTAGAAGACGTTCACCAGAGTATCCCCACGCCGGGGTTTGTGGGAGGCAGGGACCGTCCGCTCGAATGGGCGGCGAGTCCTGTTGGGGGTCGCCTTTCGCTCGGAAAGTCGATCCCTAAAAGCACGGCGTAATACGTGCACTTCGATAGGCTCCATCGGATCAGCGACCGTAGTCCGGAGGCGAGCGACCGATCGCCTGCACATGCTGTCTATGAAAGAGACGAAAACGGAGAACCCTACACCCAATATATATATACGCACATATATATATATATATATATGTGTGCGTGTGTGCCCTCAGACATATAGCACCCTAACCCATACGAAGGCTACTGACTGGCATCACCCTCCCTCTAACACAGGCGCGCAAGCGGCGCAGTGCAGTGTTCTTTCTCTTCGTCGTTGTAGGCTGCGGGTGATAAGAAGGGCTCTAACGCCAAGGCTGAAGCTAAGACGGGTGTGGCATGCCATCTGAAGAATGACAATATGGCAGTTATACCTACATACAGACATACATGTATATACATATATATATATATATATATATATATATATATGATTTGAGAAGTGATGGAGGCGAATAGTGAAGGGAGACATGAGGACTGGCTGCGAAGCGGCAGACGTTCGCTGCCGGGCAATACTAGCCGCCTGTGTCGTTGACGGCAGCACACGGTCACCACGTGAAGGGCGCACACAGTCGGTCTACTGCAAGTCGTGGCAGAAGATAGAGCTGAATAGAGCGGCATTGGCTGCAACTTCGAATCCGGCTCGGGGGCAGTATCCCGCGGCGACAATCGGCATAAGTGACAGGTCTAGAACAGAAATAAACACCTCGTGGAAGTCCATGAAACGTCTCCATAGCAGACAAACAGTCAATGGACAAACATGCTCTGCATAATATTGCATATGCAAGGTGTTTGTTAGTGTGAGTTAGTGTGTGTGTGTGTGTGTTTGTTGGGTGAAGATAGTAATACGGATCTGACACGAACAGCCACGTTTGCTGGGCACCCTGCTTCTTCTGACAAGGCAGCGAACGTAGGGAACTCCTTGGAATTAAATAACTATGTACACTATAAGATCTATGCTACATGTGTAGCCCATCCGCTATCCCGCTCCGCCCAACCGTGAGCGGTCAGCGAAAGTGTTCGATAAGCCTAGAAGGGAGATTGAAACAGGAAGAATATAGAAGCCTCTATACCATAGATTGCAGGACACATCCGGTAAGCTAGATCATAGGGATGCGGTTGTATTCAAGCTCGATACTCACTTCGATAAAGGGAACAATAACAGAGGACCCCGAAACGCTGAATGCCACCCCGTGGTATGGTCTCTCTCGCTCATGCACTTATTTCCAATGGGTGCCAATGTGGTCTCGGTGACGACACATAGAGCTAGACTGCTAGGCGGTTTCTAGCTTGCACAAGGTTTTCGCAAAGGCTTAGACCAGGACGTGCTGCAGGCTACTGACAGTTCAGGCCAATGTTGGCCTGGGTCAATGTTGGTGAAAATGCAAATATATAGCTGCACAGAGATTTCGGCCTATTCAGCTTTTCGAATAGTGACTATAGCTAATCATGTATAGTATATTACTGTAAATTGAATTGAGATTGGTGATGCGAATTGATCGAATAAGCACTATCATAATAATAATAATAATAATAATAATAATACTATATGAATAATAATTCCGAGATTTCATCCCATTTTTCAGATGAACTATACCTGGCGGTGGTCAACAACCCGACCCGAATTCGCTCGACGGCATCGGTCCACTTCTTCAGTGTTGACGAAGAGCTTGTCTACGAGAACTTCTACGCCGACTTCGGACCGCTGAATCTTGCCATGCTATATCGATACTGTTGTAAACTTCATAAAAAGCTCAAGGTGGGTTGTACGTCCGTATCTCATCACCAAAACACAAGCGCCCATCAAATTACCACTGGTAACGCGAAATATAATACTTGTGTGGTGCTTGTAACCAACAAAAAAAATTATTGACGTATTGAAATTCCTTGACAGAGATATCAGTTGGTTTGTGTACTTTCGCCTGGGTATATGGGAACAAGCTGTCGCTTTAACGAATGGATGTTCTAAACATTTGTAACACCCTTTTATCATTATTTTATTAGGAGAACGTAATTGCATCGCTGTAATCGGAGTTCCGCCAATAGACTGTCACTTCTCTGATATGGTACAATAAATACAACCTAAGTTAGCTGCACGCCGACGCCAGATATCGTACATATCTATTCCATTAGAGACTCTATATATCTCTCAATAGCGCGAATCATAAGTGAGATTCGATTCTAAGCCAATGAATAGAAGCCAATGAAACTGCGCCAATTTCTGATAGATAGATATTTCCCAGAGAAAGAATCGGATGCCGTAATATGGCAATAACAACCAGCTCCTATTAGTAATTAGTAATTCTTATGGGGAAGCTGCTAACTGAATTCAGATGGTCGTCCCTAACCGGCATTAGCAGAGGCTATTCTACATCAAAACCATAGTGAAATTCTCCACTTGACTGCGAAATGCCGTTGGCAATATTGTTCGTGGACTCGCTTGACCAGAGAGTAACAATAGCCGTGTAACAATTGCCATTTACTACGACTTCATATCTATCAATATCTACGTTCACACTGCCCGAGGACAATAGCAACACAAATATATATATATATATATATTCGTAGATATTCTATTTATACACCATACGAGTTCATAATTAGCGATCGTAGCCTAGTGCTAAATTTGCTTCGAACGACCTTCTGCTAAATAGTGAAGCGGTTATGGTCGTATACGCGGGAGATATTATTATTTGTTGTGGTACACTCATATGAACATGGTTAGAGCACTTTGTACGCCGTGTCTACCACTGTCATTCACACCGCGCTCTTGCTAAGTCTGCTGACGTCCAACTGTCTGCGAAATATTCAATTTGGGCAATTTCTATACTCCACCATGTTACATTAGCTCGTTCTGTCCTGTTATTAATATTCTAGCATTCACGTAAGTGAGCTGGCCAGATGCAGCGAAGGAGTACGGCAAACGATCAGATGTGGGAGAAATTGCGGGTAGATGAATGAGGGATTTTCTGACACGGGCTTCATTGTAACCTTGAGACATTACTTCAATCTCACTCACTTTCTACCCCCCTGGAGGATGAGGAGCATTCGCTCGCTGTAGTTTCAATGCAAATGTGGTGTTAATTAGTAGATTCATATGAGTCGGATGTTCGAAAAACATTGATACGACAAACAGTGAGCACATGATA
Source organism: Stratiolaelaps scimitus (assembly GCA_019614645.1). Classification (NCBI taxonomy): domain Eukaryota; kingdom Metazoa; phylum Arthropoda; class Arachnida; order Mesostigmata; family Laelapidae; genus Stratiolaelaps; species Stratiolaelaps scimitus. The sequence goes on from JABWDB010000026.1 coordinate 3,619,990, forward strand.
CTTGGGCGGGTTAGATTTGACTAAACTTAAATTATCATTACGATTACTACCTCTATAGACTCAAAATATATATAATCAAAGTAGTGATTAGTGTAACCCCTAGAAATAACTCCTAATTACTGTATGTTTGAATAAAGCTATAATTAGTGATCCTTAAAATATTATTAACGATATAAGCATCCTGAAATATTAGGGCATGCCTTACTGATGCGGCGACTCCCTGGCTCTCATTGCTGTTTTGTGATATCCCGCACAGACTCTGGGTGTGTCTCTAACATTTTTATTTAATACAGCCAAATCAACTCACAAACATTTTCTTGAGGTGACTCTCAGCACAGATTCCCCTGTGTAATGGGCCTTACCACTTGACCTTCACGTATGACGATGGGGATTGATCTGTCAGGACTCTTTAGCCGGTCCTGCCTGGCAAGATCCGCAGTCAAATGAACTCGAGCCCTCGACTCGAACGACTCGTTGCTGTATCATCCCAGTATCAGCCGTTGTAATATCTAAAGTCACGACTTCTCGGCTGAACCTCCACAGATGTACTCATCATCGAATCGCATACGTGTACACATGCAGTCAATGGTGGAATAGGCTTAAAGCATGTATACACAGGCATAAGGACCGTACCTGGACGAATTCATTACGAAATATCAATAACAATCAACCGAACTCACTATAAAAACGTTTGCCTTACAGCTCGGCGTCTGAGGGCAAGCGCAGCCGAGTGGTAGAAATTACTTTCAGCTAGAATTGCGTATGCATACGCCCGTAGCATTAGCGGAACCAAACAGAGGCACTCATACGCCAAGTACCATGTATAGATATATGTATGTATTGTGTCCCACTCTAAGAAGTACATCGCGCCATTGTGCAAAAACGGCTGGCCGATAGGATTTCAACCTTCATATATATATATGCAGTATACGTGGACTTGAAGTCGGAGGGGAATTGAGTGACAATCGATGTAAAGAGAGTGTCCCTTTGGCCAACCTTCGCTCAAACGACTGCTGTGGTGGCAAGGTGACAACTTGAGTTCTCTGTTACTCCCACGGCTCCTAAGCTCTCTCCCGACCCGAGTAAAGGGCACGATTGACCATGTGAGGATGCTGCAGTACGCAGACGACCTTGACGATCTTTAGTGAGAGTTGCTGTTCAGCCAGCACTTGTGAGGCTGTCCGGCTACGTCCGAGAATCAATATGGACAAAAAGAATAAAGAAGTTTTGAAGTTCCGGGGGGTCATCACCGTGTCCAATCCTCTACTACCCTGAAGTTCATCAATAGCTTCAAGGGTGTAATCATGCCGACAAACGGTCACTCCTTCACAGAACACATCATGGAGAGAGCATGACAAACGCTGTCGATCGCGAACGTCGGAATACAATCGCCGCGAAAGCTTTCGATGCACACTGAGGTTGTTCGAGATCAAAATCAAGCCCGTTGTCTCCTATGGACTCGGAAGTTACTTGCGAATATCATTTGCCCGCACAATTCGTCATTTCAAACTTCGGTGACGCCAGCTTACTCACAGTTCACTGCTATGTGGAAAAGAAAGATGGCAGATACCCACTCGGAATTTCTCCAATACCGGTATAACGATCAACGATATATAGAGGAGGTGGCACTCAAAACGAACCGATAACTTGTAGCTCGTTTTGCAGGACACAGTTTTCACCATGTTCAATGTGTAGGGTAGAGGGCAACCACGAGCCCAACTCGAACTGTTGATGTATTACAGATAATGCAATGTTGTCTGTGCCATGTATAGCGATAGTGGGGAATGCACTCGATTAACCCCTACACGTTTCATTAATTTTACCGTTGTACCAATTTACCGTTTACCGTGGTATAACACAATAGCGTGTGAATAAATGATAAATTATTATTATTAAATACATGTATACATATATGTTCTCCTTTTTTCAATTCCAGAGCTGTGAGGCGAGCGGCAAAATCGTGGTGCACTTTTGCTCGAACGAGGAACGACGACGTGCGAATGCCGCTTTTCTCATTGGAGCCTATCAGGTTTGCTATGAATAGCATAACATAACATTTGCGATTTATTTCCGGAACTACATTTTTAACAATGCTTTAATTCTCGATTAAAAATAGAGTACAAGTAATACCACACCTTCAAGCATGCACAGTTAGTTGTACACAGAGAGAGAGAGAGAGATTTCGACTTGACGAAACGGGAGCTCGGATTGCCAGTTCGGCTCCATTTCTCGCTGAATCCTTATGAGTACTCAAGATTCCCATAGCGCAAAAGTCCTGTCAAGAGGCAAAAATATCTTCAAGAGTAGAGGAAAACCGCTTGCCTACGCTAGGCGAATGTTGAGCAAGCTGAACGTCCTCTCGAGTCGCTCGGACGAGAGCACCCATTATATATATATATATATATATATATATAAATACAGCGACCTGGCAGGAAGCGGGCTCTTTCCGGAGATCGCAGGGAGACCCTCGATACAAAATGTACGGAATGCGCTACTCGCTTCCAATGGCGATGATATGCCCCTTTTGTGCGCGGTCTGGAAGAAGCTCGGAGCATGCTTGAATGTTCCCAAAGAACTCCTTGGCGATGGGTTGCGTCTTACACAATGAGGATAGCTGTGCTGGCGGTCCAGTCAAGGCAGTCATGGAAATTTCCTGCAGACTATGAGCATAACCACTTTCGAATATTGACAAGCGGCATAAATATTCTATATATATATATATATATATATATATATACCCGTAAACGACGATCCGCCCCGTCGGGTTCATCGTCGAGACCTCGTATTCGCGTACCCGGGAGAGTCCTTGATGTTGAGGCCACATAGTCAAGGCCTTCCGTTCGATCTAAACTTTGAACCAACGAGAGTCACTCGCCGACCAGAGCATAATAGGATTGGCTGGAAGGACCACGTATTTTGTTTTGTTTAAGGATGAGCACAGAGTCATGAATAGAAAGTCGTTAGCGCGTTGTTTGACGTCTGCGGTTGGGGCGTCAGGCTAATGCCTGCTCCTACGGCCTAGCAGATACTAATTTTGCGACGGAGAACATGACTGCTGCATGGTTTGTTCTGCGTCTAGTCTAATAGCAACGTATACAGCATCGACATGGGGCGCGTGGCATCAATAGATTGTATGTATCCGTATATGCTGGAAGCGCAGGCAGGAATAGCTAGCCCGCAAGAGGCTGTGTTAATTATCTTCTTCTCGGCATCATGCGACAGGCGAAATTTTGGTTTCCCAATCGGGACGCCGACGGAGTCCTCCAACGCGAACGCTCTCCCAATAGTATCTGCCGTTATTGTGCAGACTGTTAGTTGTGTGGGATAAGCTTTTCCATTTAAGGTAATCGATTTGATGGTTAGGCTTCTGGTCATATTTCCGTCGAACACAACACTCGATAGACCCATTCATAATATCATCAGCCATGATTCATTATTTAAACCTGACGACATGCTTCGGCCCATAATAATATTTATAATAATAATAATAATAACAAAATTATGCTAAGAGGGGACAATCAAATATATTCTTTTTATTTTTCATCTTCGTCGCGACAGAGGCGTCTGTCAGGCAGATCATACCTGATCAGCATTTGCCCACCAAGACTCGAAAATGTGGATCTCTAACTAACCAAATGTTGAGGTATTTTTGACGCCAAACCAACCTGACCGATCCTCTTGTAATTATCAGCACACTACAAAGACCTTCACAAGAAGTACGATTATTAACAATACTCTTATTCATGTGGAGCTTAACAGATGCTTTACAGCGAATACAACGCTTTAGAGCGTGGATCTTCACAATTCAGCAGTATCCCTAACTGAAATCTCCTCCGGACCCTGTTTAACCGTCTCGCTGAGACCGCCGCTATTTCGACTGCTTCCTACCAATAACTGAACCGACCGGCTACGAGCGCCTTGATTTGCTTCCGTTGTTCTCCAAAATAGAATTGTTTCAATTCAATCGACAGTGACATGTTGTAGCCCGATAAGCTGGCCCCTTGCTTGATTCGGCGACGACAAGAGGCGAGCCTTAAAAGGATCCTCAATGTTTTCCCGCGCGCTTCTCTTTCTCTCCCTAGCACACAATCTCTTGCGCTCGCCCTCTGCTGTGTCAGAAAAATGATATTATCCATTTCCATGAGCCAAGAACAATGCATTCAACGACTGGGGGCACAAATTGGCTTCGGGGAACCAACATTTTCGTTCTTCGTCTACGACAAGAATGGCGATGAGAAAGACCGGAGGGGCGAGAGAGAGCGCGAGAGAGACGGAGGGAAAGAAAGAATTACAGAGTGAACAGGAGAATATTGTTTCGAGTCGACGAAGTTTAGTCGTCTGATAGGACGACTCGCTCGTCGACCGCTGCCGCGGGAGCTGCTGCTGCTGGCGCGGGCCAAAGGCAAGACAAAGAAACAGAAAATAGACGGCCAGACGAAATACACACGAAGGGACAAACAGACGGACGGGACAGACGCGTTGGTGCGGGCGTATGGGCGCCGTATACCATCTAGGGAAGAGAAACAGATAGCATGTACGAGAGGGCCCAGCTCGTTCTGGCCCTCGTCGGCTCGCCACCCGCCTCTTTCCAGAGCGCCAGGTCCCTGAACATCTCGTCGCTTCACAGGAGAACGAGAGACGACGGCCGGGACAGCCGGGATCAAATTCAAAGAAGCGAATATGACGAGAAGTAGGAATGAGACAACAGCGAGAGGAAAACGCATGGGTATGGGGAGGTGGAGGTCTGAAAAGCTACGACAGTCGTGTTCAGAGGTGTTCTGTTGGTGTGGATGATCGCTCCGTGTCGGAGAGTGGTCCGGCGGCGGCGGCGGGGAAGGTCTCATCTGGCTGGGGGCCGGAGCCCAGATGTCCAGAGCGAATGAGAACGAGGAGCAGGAGGAGGAGGAGGCTAGCTGCAGAAACTAGATATGCACCGCCAGCTCCTTGTCCCCCCCCCACCACCACCACCAGAGCAGATCTTGCTCGTGGGATAGTTGGCATAGATAGGGAACGACGACTTTAGGCCAAGATCCCTTTGAGCACACACAAGGCGACAAAGTCTCTCCTTTGAGAAGCTCGCCCGGCGCTGGCAGTCCCGATCTATTCTTTTCTTCTGAGCTCGGCTCGGCGCTGCAGTTTCTGCTAACCGGCGGCATCATCATCAACAAGAACAGCAGCCTTCGAATAACAGGCTTCAGCAAGATGTATGACCGGTCCCAATCGAGGCTGACTAGCTGTTTGTCTCTATGGCCCCCTCATCAAAGTCCGCGACCGTGGCGCTGCTGTGCCGGCCATAAAAAGCGTTGTCCCTGAGTCTCTCTCCGACAGTTTTATAGAAGGAGCAAATCGTCGAAAGACTTTGCTTGAAGGGAGGATGAGCAGGGTTTAGAGGAGAACAGATGGAATGGGAACAGTGAACAGTTCAAAACAAAAAAAAAACGGCGTCGGCGGCACGTCCCCTTAAGACGTACGTCCAAGGCATTCGTGTGTCTGTGCAGACAATGGCCTTGGATGCTCTCTCTCTCTCTCTCCCGAAGTATGTATGTATAATATATATTATATATATATATATTTATATATATATATATATACATGCAGATGCAACAGGCAGAATAGCAAACTATAATCGTAGATAGGAATTGCATAGCGATCATGTTGATATTAGCTAGACTGTTAGCTCATCTTCGATTGTGGCAACTCTGCACATTTTTGAAAGCAGACCCGTGGTGTACGGTTCAGTCGAACACTACACATGATTGTATATTATATTCCGCCGGCGTTATCAAATAGGAAAAATCGCTGCCACCGCTGAGAGTATCTAAACCTTTGTTGGACATTCCTTAAGGATGGGGGTGCGTGTTTTTCATTTGATGCTATATATATTTATCATCTCCTCTCATCTAACCTAAGTCTAACGTCGCTCTGTCTTAACTATCGTTCCCCTAAAAGATAAACGTGTACGAAAATTTACTGGACTGCAATCAAACGGTCCTTGCACGATCCGTTCTAAGCAGGTCACTGGCGAGAACATGCCAGTGCATCAGTGTACGTGGCACGTCAATTAAAGAAATAAATGTTAATTTCAATTAAATCTTATCTTCGCCACTAAATCACAATGTTGATAATGTCGTACGTTCAAACTGTTCACAGCGTCTATATCTCAACGCAATATGCTGCCCACGGCCCAGAAATGCAATCTTTGCGTACGAGCTTTTCGTCAACCGCGTTGGAATCGTATGCTTAAATGTCATCATAGTTCTGTTGTATGCTCAAGCACTTAACGACTACTGTCGTCCCGTCGATAGATGAACCTGAGACCTGTACTGTGACCTTCAATTCACTTAACGATGTATCCAATCACTTAATGGTTGTTGCTTATAACAGCGTGGACTTCACTACCCGCCTGCGTGCTTGCCTGAATACTCTGCAGGATAGCCCAGAGTTGGTATCTATGATAGATTGGCAGAAAGAGAAAAATCGCGACAACTCGCACTCCCACCATCGTTCGCCCGCCTCAACGTTCACTGCATATTCTTATAATTCGTAAATCAACCACTCATCTCATTGCGGTATGTACCGCCACGGAGTTGGCAACCCAATTATGACACAATACATGGTTGCATGCTCCTATATTGGCCCTGTATCCAGCGGCAATGCCACCATTGAGGCCTATTGTTCTGTCTATCAGAGCGAAGGCAAGAAGAAACAATAATACATTCGTGCGACCTAGTGAAAAATTCACACGACGCACATCATTCAATTACTACATCGGAGCCGATCGTCAACGTTGCTTGATCCATCGTACTTGTGAACACATTGATTCGAGAGGATATTCCCATGCGAAATGCCCGCTCGTCTTCATTCGAATTCGTCTAAGACAGTGTTTATTACGTCTGTGAACATGGCGAGAAGGCAACCAATTATGTCAGGGGAAATTGGATCGTCGCCGATCAGCGCAGAAACAGCGGCCCGTCATGCCAATAGCGTTTGGTCTCCGGCTCGCACTCTCCAAGGTTTCTGTCGAGAACAACGGATCGACACCGCCTCTCAGCCACCCCGCGGCCCTCGACTCTCTCTCTCCCTGATTTATGGTGACAACCTGCCGGAGCAAGCTTAATTATCTCCGCTGTCAGCTCATCTGAGAAATCCTTACTCAGCGAGTAACGTCACCGCCGCTATCTTCTCTCCGACACCTGATGTCTGTTCCGAGCTGTATATATATATATATATATATATGTGCGTGTGCGTCGTGCTTTACGTGCAGCGTCGTTCGGACTTCTTCAGACGTCGATTCTCGATTATCTCGCGAACACTTAATAAATTGAGATATTTGCATTTGATGTGATAGTGTAGAGCGCTCTACTCGATATTCTGTGTTTGTTTTTGAATTGCTGCTGCTGTACGAGAGATTCCTAAAAGGGCAATACTGATATAGAGACAAAGCAATCCAGCTGTGTCTTTTTCTATATCGATCTCCATACGTAATTTAACTATCAATTCTATGGGATTGAGCTAAGATGAAGCACTCGAGAAATTTATAAAACAGTGCCGAACATTAGCTGGAAATTAAGCTAGAGTTTAGACCAAAACGTTAGTTAGTCCGGCATCGGCGCAGCGGTCGCTCTCGTTGACGCAATGACTGTGCGTTGTTTTTTGCTTATTCATTAGTTTTCACTTGACCTATAATCTCGACCCAATGGATACGCAGAAGACAACTAATTACAATTAACCAGATGAACCCGCGCGACGTCCCCATCCATCATTGACCTAAACATTCCTTATATGATCGCATGAATAGAAAATAAACCCAGATATGGCACTGCTATCGGGTATGTCCGTAAATCTATCTCTCATTATAAATACTTTGATATATAACGATTGTGGTGTGCGTATTCACCTAAAGACGCAAAATCTCCACACAAATGCGGTTGTGAGGGTAAGCTCCTGTGTCTAATTATCTACAAGCCTTCTCGGCCACTGTAGACCACACAGCTAGCCGGCAGCAACAACAGGCCTCCAAGCGATTGACCAACTAACCAAGTCTGTATCATCACCGAACCACCGTCATATCGTCATCGCCACCGTCCACTACAGCTGCTACAGCTACACTGTCCTGTCTTGCTCTGCCCAGCTCATCCCCCGCAGTCCCGGCATATTGCCAACTGACTCCCGAGCTGTGCGTACGGCCGCATGAGCGGACACCGACGAGTACCATCCATATACACCAGTGCTGTGCTCTTATTCCTTCTGTTATTTTACGTCTCGACTACAACCAGCTGACCTCCATCGTCCGGGTTCCCGAGCCCCCGACACCCGAGTTGGGAGTAACGACGGCGAGCCAGCAGAAGTCATTTCGACCCTAATCCGCCGAGTCTTGTCTCAGCACAAAGGGCAACCAGAGGGCTGGAACAGACCGGATGGACAGACCAACGAACTCACGGCAGGACTTCGGGTGGGGTACCGTCGGGCTTTAAAGCTCTGCGGCCACTATACTACGACCACTGCTAGTACTTCCAGTATACTGCTGCTGCTTCGCTGTCCATTTAACATATCTCCGTCCTCCCCTGCTACGCACTTTGCTAAGCAACTACAAGAGCCAGATATAGAGACACACGCACACACACACACACAGACACATAGATATAATGACCCTGCTTCTAGCAGTATCATACCATAGAATGGCTGACCAATCTGCTGCCGCCTAGAACTCCACCGTCGTCCTGCACCGCCAGCGGCGTTTCAGCCCCGACGGCGAAGGCGGCTCACGTTTCCCAACCGTTTTTCTCTCCCTGCCTAGTATTACCCCTCCATAGCAGCACCGTTGCAAACATGGCCACTTACAACCAGCGCGTTAAGTCTCTCCCCCCCCCCTATCATCCTAACTACAGCCGGGTTAAGATGTTTATGTGACGCGTACGCCAACAAGTTCCATGAGAAGACAAACGTATGTCGTATCTGGCCAGCGTTTGTTTTTTTGCTCGTGAATTGTGATGATGACAGCGGGCTAACATTCTTACGTGAAATCTTTTTGACGGCACGCATCCAAAAGGACTCCCTCCGGCCGTCCAAGGAACCCGATGCATAGATTGATCGAAGGCGATGATAATTATGGTAGCACGATGCCAAGATGCGCTTACCACGATCGATGGTACAAGTACGCTTAATCATTCCGAACATTTGATGAACCGCCTGATGATGTCGTTATAGTATACGCTCCGAATGAGACACATGTTTTCCTCAAGCTCACCCTTCCCCATAGAGCTCATCGATGCTTGCGAACGAAAAAATGCACAATTTACAAAAATGTAGACGTAGGTATCCGGAGAGCAAATGAATCATTCGCTGCCCACGTAGAGCAAGCACACAGGCTATGTGAACCCCCGCGAATAAACCTGGCAATTAAATTGTCGCCGCCGACTCGGTAGTTCGTATGGTTCACGGTTAATTTCCTGTACGCTTATAAACGTGGCTCTCCATGAGCAATGTTCTTCTATTAAGATTAAACGTTTAACGGATTGTCGTGTACCTGGGGTTATCTGTCACGTTCAACGAACGACTTCACAGTATTGTCCCATTGTATTTCCTATGCAAGGCATAGGGCGTTATTGTACACCGGGCTGAAGCTCTTGTCCAGTTGTCTCACCGACTACGTTATGACGATTACAGATTCTGTACCTGGGCCGCAGCGCCGAACAAGCATTCCGTCCTTTACAACAGTCGAGCCCTCAGCCATTTCTCGCGTTCCGCGATGCTTCGCTGGGGCCGACAACGTATCAGCTAACAGTTCTTCACTGTCTCAAAGCGTTGGAGAAGGCGGCCCAGGTCGGCTTCATCGACTTCAGTCCAGGCGGGTTCGACCTTGAAGAGTACGAACACTTCGAGCGGGTCGAAAACGGTGATTTCAACTGGATAGTTCCTGGCAAATTTCTCGCGTTCTGCGGTCCTCACGCCAAATCGAAGGTACTCATCACATTACCATCTGCTTCAGATGCTACTGAACTCAAATATCTATTGTGCATTTATACGACACTGCCTATAACGGCGCTACCCATTGATCTAGCTTGTAGATTGCGAATTAATATTCGAAATTATCTATTCTCATTCAAAACTGATAACACACCTACCGCATAGGTCATCCAGCTACGCCCAGCTAAAAAAAATACGCCTTTGTTCGAATTTCAACAATCGCAATGTTTATCTCATGCATGTTCGCGAACCAATAATAAATCAGTGTTTCTGCGCAATGTTCCCTTTCCGATTCAGGTCGATAACGGACACCCATTGCATGGACCGGAGACGTATTTTAGTTACTTCAAGAAACATAACGTGACCACAGTGATTCGACTGAACAAGAAAATCTACGACGCTACCAAATTCACGGAGAATGGATTCACTCATAAGGTAAATAGAATGCCTTGTACATCTACACTAGCAATCCTCTGAGGATTCGACTCCGAATCAATTCAGTAGTTGCGTCCTTATCCAACGCTTGGGCAGCAGTAGCCTCTTCTGCAAACGTGTGGAAACTCTGCCTCGTCCTGCGAGCCAGCTGTGATGACAACACATACGAATGGTGTCACATGCTGCACACGCTGGTGACAATGCCCAACGTGGAAAATCGATTAGCATAGATGTGGCGCTTTTCCGAGCTGGTACCTTTGTGATGATTCATTTACTTCAGCAAGTGGCGTAAGGGCGCGAGGTGACCGAGTCAGAAACATTCGACCACCTGTTATGCTCGAGTTAATTTACTCTTAATTTTATTTATTTTAATTTAACGCACAGTATTAAAACTGGATTGCTAGCAAATGAGCGGAATAATTTCTAATTGATGAATCCATCCCGCCTTGAGCCTCTGTCAAACACAAACGCAATATGGTCCTATGCGGCCAGCCAGTAAGGTGGAACATAACCTATGAAAATGATACCTACAATGAGGATCTGCAGCGTTTCGGCAGCGAGCGTCTCTCTCTTCGTGCCACGGGGCTCCACCTCGCTGTCAGCTCCAAGTCCCGGAGAGTTTATTATTAATTACTACGTACGTATGACAGGGCAAGATAAGATGATGATTTAAAAACGAGAACGGGAGCGAATGTCATGTTCCGTATTCAGCTAACTCAGCTGAATAATATTCAGATCAGGGACGCTCATCAGTCGACTGATTGCTGCCCTTGACAAATAGAAATGTTCAGATAGAAGTATGCATATCTCCGTAGCCATTTGTGTATCTTCAACTCGACCGAGAGGGAGAGATCAGGTTGACTAGCTCTTAACCGAATAGTACGAGTTGCAAGAGATGACGTTTTCAATTCCCACCAGAAGCCCCTGTGGCCCCCAGAGGCATTCGCCACCCCCGAGTGACACGTATGGCGTGTCGAACGCGTAAGTTCCTTTTTGTGTGAGTTACATCTTTATTTCGCATCACGCGGGCACGGATTGCAGCAATTGTACGCTATTGTATTATTATTATTTAGGCAGATCTCGAACTAACATAAGGTTGACAGAAATGATAGGAGTCGGGCCCCTACATTTTGCATGTTGCCACCTTAATCCACACTGGACACTATTGTACGGTTCGTTTTGTTATTAACGAACAACTGTTGGGGCAGGACACAATCGTCAAGAGAGCCGGATTGTCATGTAAACAGAAAATACATCCAATCGACCCGGTTTGCTATTGGGATGATTAAATTCTAACGTAGACGAGAAACATACATAAACAGAAAACAACTATATATATATATATATATATATATATATATATGCCTGAGCAACAAAAATAATATATATATATATATAGATTGACTGGCAAATGTGTTCACCCTTGCCACACAGGAGAGGTCTGGGTCTCTTGGTCTCTGTAAACGATCCAAGGGTGAAAACGCCGTCCTTACTGCACTTCGAGTTACTTTTTTCTTCTCATCGCTGACCCTCACCTGAGTTGCCATGGCAGACCTTGGCAGCGCTGTGCACCCCTGCGAGAACCTATCGTTGATGTCGGTCGCACTGGTGCTACCTACCGGAACTCTGTCGTTCGAAAATTGCCTCCAGGCCTGTTTTCGACATGTATGCCTACGTTAGCAGGAACACAGGCACAATGCACCGCGTCTCGGTGGAGAACGATCTGCCTCGTACGGAGTGGCGAATCAAACGAGAAGTCAAAATGGGGTGAACGATGCCGCTCTATTTCCGAAAATCTTCAAGTGAGCAGCTGTTGACGATGTTCGTGAAAAAGATTCCATTTGAGTTGGGCGATTCATAGCTGCCAACACTGTATAAAGACCAACGAGGCTATCAAATTAATGAAGTGCAAATTAATGAAGTCCTCTGCGTCAAAGATCCTTTGACTTTGACGAGTATTGATTGCAAACAAAACAGCTGTTGTTCTTAGGCTCGCTAATAAGCAGTGCCAGCGATGGCGCTACGTTATCGTGCTCAGTAAAAAGATGTTGCTATTGTCTAGATGCTACATCTACCCATTTTGTTCAAAGACCTGAGGTTGTTCTTTGGTGTCGCAGAAGTTTTATATGCCGAAGAATTGTGATAGTTTGGGGGCGGAGGGGTCCTACTAGCGATACGCGTAGCCAGCAGGTAAAGCTAGTCGGCGATGAAACGTCCGGTGGAAAACTACACTAAACAGTTATACGTGAGCTTTTATGAGCCAAACGCCCTCCGGATTTGGCACGAAGGCTGTGTACGTACGCAGAAGAACCTTAAAGGAACCTTCCCCGCCGAGTAGAAATTTCCAGGGAAAACATTGGCCTTTTTCCGCTCGCCTCAGCAGTCCCCCCTCATCCGCCTGCTGAATGGTAATGTCCTTTCAACAAAGCAAGGGCGGTGTCGCGAGAAATTGAAAGTGCTGACCCGCAAGCAAAACAAGCCCCACGCGCCGACAACATACGCACGTTAGTTGGCGAAAGGGAGCCTCGAACAACAATCGTATTGCAGCTAAAACAGCATTCGTCAATTAGTATATACCATTGATCTGTTCTGGTGAACTGCTGGACATGATTGATCTGTGCATTCTGTCACTGAGGCCGTGGCCTTGCTGATCGTATGATTCATCTTTTTGGAATTATTATATTTGCATACAAACCATGAGTGAGTGTGTGTGTGTGTGTGTGTACATGTGTATGTTTATAGTATACGCCAAACCGCGGGACTTGAATCAGCAATCATTCAGGTGGGGAACTCTTCAGACGTCGAAGGTACCAGGCCTGACTGATCACGTTTCAAGCGGATAAACGTTATTATGTTACATCACGAACTGCTTACGCTGATGTGTCAAAAATAGATACAAATTGGTTGTCTTTCACTATTGTTCAATAGCTTCCAACGCCAAAACAGACTCCACCAGTGTTAATGAATGCCGCTAGTAAAGTAATCAAAGTCAACTATTTGGCCATGGGTGGTGTTCAGTGAGACGCTTGGTCCGAGGAGAGTAACTGAACGGGTAAAAACATCTTCCTTGCTTCGTATAATCTCCTGGGGCTTAACATAGTCTGCGGAACGTCTAGCTTCGTCTGGCGCTGCGCCCAAAATAGACAGGGTACGGTGCATTCGCAGAAAACAATGGGTGGCCTAAAGCCTTCTTCCAGTTGACTTGTTCGCCTTTCAGTATAGGCCATTGTGCCTATATAGGTGCGGACGTTTTTGCTCTCAAGCTCAATGGTCCTGCGTCTGACCCTGGCGTCTAGTAGACGACAAACATATGCCACGGTTTACCACCACGGTCCTGATTTCCTGGCGCTCCACTAATCGACGAACGCCGTTCAGAGGTGTAGAATTCCTCTTCTTCCGTGAGAGATCCAGCCAAAGTGGCCACCACAATGAAGTCAATGACGGACCTCGCGTTTAAGCTTAGCGCATTGCGATGTCGAACGATATGCCGTCCACAAAGTCGGCTGTATTCCTTCAAACGACGCGACCCCATTTCGCATATATATTTCCATCAGCTGTTGATAGCGCTAGTCTTCTTCATTAATAATACATGCATACCCAAGGTTATTGGTCAACTTGTACTAAGCTCACTGATTGACCCTGGCTATGGGTTAAGTAGTCGTTTATCACAAGCTAAACGTCTTGTGAAGTCTCAGCGGTCTGCATGCATTCACTAACAACTACGTCGAAGAACACATAAGGTCCATCATCCATCTCCCACAAACTGGAAGGAAATATTCAGTTCACTATGCCAAACCAACATTAAGCAACAGACTCATAATCTTCTGTAGGATGGAAACCATAAGGGTTATATCCAATATAAACTACAACGATTTAAGGGCTCGTGCCATATATATTCATTCTGGCAAGGGCTTCCTGGCATAGCCATACACGCAGCCAACTCACGGGCCGCACGAGATGAGGGCTTAGGCTGTCTGAGATCGGCGCGTCCAGTCTTAACCTTTGAGCATTTTTCAACCGTGGGTGGTTTGTTCAAGTCAGGCAAGACAGGCTGCTAAATCATATACATTAGCATTCATTCTTCAGCTGGTATTGTGGACCCTGCAGGTCAAAGGAATCTTCGTATTGCAAACAATCTTTCCAGTAATTGTAACGTATGATGGCAACAATAACGATAAGACAGCGGACACTGCTTTGAATTATATAGTTATTATATATAAGTTATATGAGTATAACGTATGCTGAAACTCTCTTCTCAGGACCTGTACTTTGTCGACGGAAGCACGCCGTCCGATGCGATCATGCGCGAATTCCTAGATATAGCGGAAAGTGCTCCAGGAGCTCTGGCAGTCCACTGTAAGGCCGGCCTTGGCCGAACCGGCACCCTTATCGCCTGCTATATAATGAAACACTACAGGTTCGTACATGTTTGCATTCCTCTGTAACAACACCAACAACACTAAAGATCTCTACACGTTCATAGTTCGGCCATAATCCCGCTGACGACGGTCAGCTGAAACCAACAAACATCATGCTATATATATGTTTAGACGTGGAATAATATCAATAGACTTATACGCCGACAAATTTTATCAATCATTTCAGATTTACTGCCGCCGAAGCCATCGGTTGGATTCGTATTTGTCGACCCGGAAGTGTCATAGGTCATCAGCAGCACTGGCTCGAAGAGTATGTCAACGCATTTATCTCATTGTATAGCTAATTCATATGGATACCCTATGCGATCATTAGCAATAGAATAGGATTTACGCCTCGTCCAACGAACGAGGCATGTTAGATCATTCGAAAGCATTACCCTCTGGACCTCAGTCGAAACAGAAAGCCTAATATGGAAACAGTTGCAATCTGACAGAAGAGAACATCCCTTCGACAGAGGCGTCCGTTACTGACGCATGCAAATGCTTTTTCAATATGAATAATTGTGCGTGGCGGGCAAAAAAATAATGGGGGCGCAACGAGGACAATTGTAGATCTTACCCGAGCGAAGACAAGGGCAAGGATGCATTTTGGCTATTTATATTGATTTGTGTAATCGTCTTAAATCGCATGTCGGAAACTCTGCCTTCGATGATATGATATTTGGTCGTTCGGAGCAAGAATACTGTTTATTACATCGAAAACATTTCGATAGGTTTCAAATAAAAATAACAAGAACTGTGACTTTTTTTTCTCCTCGAAATCAGAGGCACTCTGCTTTATTGTTCACGCACCGGAGCCAGCGCTCTGGGACCTTCTGAACGGCAGTATACTCTACGTTTTTGTTACCATACCTAATTTCACTATCACTGTCTCTTCCTGAAACGAATCAATGTTTGCATAGTATACACCAATAATTTCCCCTTTTTAATGCAGTAACTCAAAGTAGCAAATGCCGTTAACCTCTATAGCAGGTATAATTATCACTTTGGGACCAAATCCCTTCGGCACGGCTATTGGGGGTGGCCTTTCGTCCGTTCGAGGATATTTTCTTGCCTGACCCCTCAATGACACCAGTACAGACTCGCCTAGGACCCGGCGATCGCAACGGTGCGCGTTGGCCGCCGAGACTGCGGTCATTGTCGCAACTCGTTCGCTCGAGAGGTGCCCTAAAGTGAAGCCACCTCCGCTGTGAGCTCCAATATTCCAGTCGTCCCTCCTAAATAAGATATCCCGCCAGTATTAAACGTTTGCCGGGCGATGACTCCTCTTTTTAACAAATTCACTAATTTCTGGTGAATTTCACCTGGGGTTGTTCCATCAACGAAAACGAAAATTTGTTCTCGGGACGCTGATTTTCAGCCCTAAACTATGCACTAGCTTCTAGACATTGAGTCTAGAAGCTAGTGCATAGTTAGTCTGTTTTAAGAAATAAAACTAGCGTTGAGCTACCTGTACGCAGAAGACACCAGACTAGACAGGTCAAATTTCATCTGGCTATGACGCTTGGTTCCGAAGGTCACTAAAGTGTTTTTCCATCTACAAAAAATAGCTCCGAGCGACCTAAAAGATTGTCGCCTCACAACGAACCTAAATAGATGGAAGGTTCACTGCACTATCCGTATTTCAAACCTAAGTGAACTTGCGTTGAACGCACTATGCATTCGTGTACAGACACAGCTCAAAACTACATCCGAGTTTTCCCCGCCTCATCTGTTCTTCCCCCTCCAGACACAGCAGACACTTTCGTATCCTTTCACTATTAACATTAGAACTGATAACAAACAACGGTGCGAGCCCTTGAGTAAATGCATGGGTTTCCATTCAAAGCATTCAGCTCGACTGATGTTTACTTCACATCATCTCGTCTCGTCTGCCGTATAGAATAGATGGTATACAGGCCTATACGTAGGCGCTTGTTCTAAATTCAGTTGTTGCGCCGTTGCCCGAGACCCTCCATTTGTAAGTGTGCAGTTATAAATAACTGATCACTACTACTGGCACCGTTGCGCGCAGGGGAGAAAGTAAGAGAAAGTTAAGCTTTTCCATTCATCTTCGACGCACATTTTCTTCTGGCTTATCGGAAGCCGGGAGGCTGTTCCGAGTCGGTTCAGGAGTTCCTCCGACACCCGTCTGATCATTAGTGACTGGCACTCGGAATTCTTCAGAGGGAACGCCGAGACATGAGTGCACCATTGCGCCAGAGAATATTGTTGTCCGGCCATCACACTTTACAAATCACTTCTGACCGTGATATAAACGCGCACTGCTTTTCTCGGAGCAGTAGTACAGCTAGACGGTGGGTGTTGGAAATCAGCCATATGAAAGGCTGTTGCTTGGCATTCTCTATGCGTACCCTCGTCCGTACAGAAGATTACATATACATATATATATATATATATACACTATCGTGATGCTATAATATATAATATGTATGACCAGTTTAGCTAGAGTTCGTTTGTGTCGTCGAGTGTATGTAATTTCCTTTATGGGTATGTGTTGCTGTCTCAAATCGGAGTTGAGTGAAAGGTGCAAACCATAATAGCGACCTTACGATTACATCATCGTCGTCACTGACAGCGTGTTGTAACAATGAGTGTGCGTGCGTGCTGTTTGTTCTGCCTCCTCTTGAATTATTTCTCATAGGAAACAGGCATATCTCTGGCTGCAGGGCGACATCTATCGAAGCCAACAGCGGTCAAACCGTTTCAACAACAATACCAGTGGCAGCAGCGGAACCACGACGAGCAATCCTTCCAACAACAACAATAACAACAACTTGAACAGTAGTAGCAGTAACAATAGCGTTATTAGCAATATCAACATTAATAACAACAACAACAACCTTAACAACAATGCCAACAGCAATAATAACAATGCAGTCAGCGTGCTGCAACCGCCGCCACCGCCGCCGCCGCCGTCGGGGAGTTCGTCGACAATTTCGTCACCAACAGCTTCAACGACAGCAACAGGGAACCAAGCAGCGTCAAGGGGCGCAAACGGAGCTCAAAGTAACGACCTAAACTCGCTTCTGATGTTCACTCAAAAGGATGCCCACAATCTCAATGTTCAGCAACAGCAGAGCGTCGTAAATCGGGCAACGATCATGACTCGAAGGTATATTGGTTGATCTGCCAGATCGGTGACACATGGTGTGTGATCGCACCGTTGCGTGCTACCGAGGTGCAGTTTATCAGGCGAAATTTATGTATTTATGACGAGTGTATATACAGAAAGAAAAACATACATTGAGCAGAGCGTTTCCGCTGCGCCCTTGGTTTAAGGGGGCGGTCTCCATCTCTCCCCCCCCCCCCCCCCGCCTAGTCTAACCTTAACGCTTCTAACAGTTGTTTATTTGCCTCTCTCATCCTCGTGCCGATTCCCACGGCCTGTTGCTCAACCACGTGTGCAGCAGTCGAAGGTTACAAAAATCCGAGTCAGTGTCCATCGAGTCGGAGCGGCGCCTCGAGAAGATCCTTTCCCAGGTGGACCGCATGCAGCTCGACTGCGAGAATAACAACGCCGCCCACAGCCACCAGAGCGCCAGTGCCAACCTCAGTGGCGCCGCAGCAGCCGCGACCGCCAACTCGTCGTCGACGACAACGACGGCATCGACGTCGGCATCAACGACGCCCAATGGCGCCAGTGCAGGACAGAACGGGCCAGTGGGCATGGGTAAGGCCATCGGAAGTGGGTCTGGCGGTGGGACCGCGCCATCACGAGAGAAGGAGCGAGGTAGCCAAGGTGACCAACTTGTCAAAATCAAGGCCCAGCGAAATCGCAGCTCGCGAAGTGTGACCGCAACGGGAACGAGGTTAGTCGCGAGATGAGGCCTTCGGCTGTCTGAGATCGGAGCGTCCAATCTTAACCTTTGAGCATTTTTCAACTGTGGGTGGTTTGTTTAAGTCAGGCGAGACAGGCAAACACTTGTAACTTAGCCGTTTAGAAACCTGTGAACAAACTGAGTCCGTCCGACACCTGTTACCTGTACAGATACACAGTGATCCCATATACGTTTATAGGCAAAACGGTTTTGAGAAGGAAATTAAAGTCCTGAAAGAAAAAAAAACAGGTTGTGTTTTGTAAATACATCGTACTGGCATCACTCAGCTGAGGTTTGTTGCGAGGGGAAGCATTCGCAGCAAAGTCGAAAGAAATCGCTTTTACAATTTACACATGTGCATCACCAACTGTCGAAAATTGACACGGCGCACATACGGTGAGCTCAACATAGGCATCCAAAACCGTAGTATAAGACATCTCAATAACGATCAACACCTCAATCAGAGTCAAGTATATTATCAGTTTGGTTTTCTGTTGATTCTCACTTCAAAGATTATTGTCTTCTCAGCATATGACTGTTTTTCGAGCTGACCCTCAGCTGTTCCCTATCTGACAGGCCTCAGCTCTTAACCTTTTAGGTATTACTATGAGGACCCCTCTCCCCCCTATAGCAACCCTCTAAGCCAACCTTATTCTAACCTTCCGTGGATTTAGAAGAGCGTACACATGATCATACATCGTCGACAAACGATTCGATTACGAAGATATATGTCAAAAAGCCGACAGTGGCGAGCAGAGCAACAACCAGCAAATTCACCTTACCACTATAATTTGTAGATGTGTATATGTTTTTGTTATTAATATTATTATATGTTTTGTAGCTAGAGTTGAAAGTTCGTAGAACACCTGCAATTGATTACAGCTGTGATTATATGTATTCTACCCCGCCCACTCACAGTCGATCTAGCTCGCACAGTGTGCGTCCGTCGAGTTATGACGACTGCGCGTTACCCCACTACATGTCGCCGTTGAAAAGTATGAAACTTCATAAGATCGAGCTGAGCCGACGCGAAGTGTCATCGTTGGGAGCGCCGCCTGTTGGAACATCGGCAACGGGAGGCCTTGGAGTAGCAGGCGCCGCCATCGGAATTGGCGTCCCCTCGCAGGCTTGCCAACAGATGCGGCCATCGCGGAGCGCCGAACGGCGCCGTGGCAATGCTGATCGCAATGGGAACGCCCCCGGAGCGCCAGGTGGAGGAAGTAGCGGCGGCTCGGGGACCTCGACGCCGCTCCGGCGACCCCCGAAACCCGAGCCAGGCAACCGTGCCGGCAGCGGAGGCACGCCGCGCAGAAGCGCCTCCCGGCTGATGGCGCCGACCACAGCTTCGATGAATCGGTGCGAACAGCCGACGAAAAAATCATCTGTCTCGAGCAGGCAGAGCTATCTGTCCTCTAGCACCGAGTCCGCTGCTTGCTTTCTTGCCCGGCAATTGCTCGTCACGACGGAGTAGACTAGCGCTGACGCCGAAAATAACCCGCTCGTTCTCACTGCGCGATTTCGTGTTGTATCTTTATTTTGCTGCTGAGTTGCCGCCTGCGTGATTGACGCTGCTGTTACTGGGACTCTGACAGCAAGCTCGTTAGCACCATTGAGCATCGTGTTTTTGGATCATTAAGCAAAACCCCTGAATCGCCTGAAGCTGCGCTTGCGCCTGAGTGTACCTCACCAGCAGGGCGAATTGTATTTGAAGCCCTTCAAGACCTTGATGTTGATACGCGGCCCTACACTGTTATCTATGGCCCTGCCAAGCACAGATGTTGCTCTTCGGCGATCTACTAAAGTGTGTGTGTGTGTCTGTTAGTTTGTGGTTGCCTGCGTTAGTCGCGAACGAATGCCTTGTCTCAATGCCTTCTTCACTATCCACTCAGGACCATCGAGTCACGTCAGACTTGAAATTGCCACCCGACCACAACTGTGGTTCCTGCCGCCGGAACGCAGAGATGGCGAAGTTGAAAATCAATGCGATAACTGCCTATCACACTGGCCATCTCCAACCGCTCTTATTTATACAACAACATTTTGCCAGCCGGCTTGGACATCTTTGATTTTAACGCAAGCTTTCTTTAAGCTAACCAATAATAAATATATGAACGCTCGCGCGAATTATCAGGGCATTTCATTCGAACTGTCCGCTTTTTAAATGCCTTTAACTTTTGAACTAAATGAGTTTGAACAAAGATCTTTTGGTACGAGTTAGAGCTTTATTTTCACACCGATTCCATCCTCTGGGGGTTTGGAGATAGCCAAATATTTACCATTCGCATTTCCATTTATGATTTCGTTATCTATTGCAATTGTGAGTAAGTCGACGTTTGCATATGGAACCCCACCTATTGCCCTTTTTAATGCATGGAAACAACCATAATCACATGGGCTTAAATCCGGAGAATATGGGGGTTGAAGCCATCGCTCAGTATTGTGCCCCTCCATCCAGGCCGTAATTTCAGCAGTGCGGTGAGGTCTTGCATTGTCGTCGAGTAACCACACTCGGTGCTGTCGATCCCCACTCCATTTCTTCATCAATCTCTTTAGGAAGTCGAGACATCGGGGAGCACTGACTTTTTCTTTTGCGTCTAATACTTCGTAATTACAAACGCCCTTGATGTCCATGGGGAGTATCATCATCACCTTTTGTCCGAATCTATCTGGCACTGCCACAGACGGTGCCGCCTCGCCTTGTCGGAGCCACTGTGTTGCTTGGTCCTTCTCTGGAAGTCCATGCAGGCCAACCCATGTCTCGTCTATGGACACCGTGTGTTCTAAGCGACTGGTTTGTTGTGTATAAATCTTCAAATTAGATGTCGAATACTCCACACGCATTTTCATATGGTCAGCACTCAGTGTATGGGGAACCCATTTTGCATTAATTTTCTTCACCTTCATATATTGGTGATAATTCCATGACACGTCACCTGAGGAATCCCAGTTTCAGCCGACAAAGACTCCATGGATCAAGCTCTAGTTTGCTTAAAAGCTGCCTTGATTCTGTCAATCCGTTCGTCCCTTTTCGCACCTGATTTGTGGTCCCCGCCTCGGTGGTCATCGGTGTCCAAATTTCCACTGTTAAATCGCTCGCACCAACGTTGGACTGTTCGCTGGAATAAGGCAGACCTGCCGTACGCGTTCACTAATTGTCGATGGATTTCAGCCGGAGGGTGTCCTTGGCGAAACAAAAACGTGATGGTTTTCCGTTGATTTTTGGGGAAATTTGCACTTTTTGCTGCAGTGTCCATCGATTTCTGATCGTATCGAAACCACCCAGTGTTCGAAAGTTCGACTGCCGCGCGGGCACTCCACGTATGAACGCATTGTGTCGCGTAATGCGGCCTGCGCGCCATTCGATAGAGCGGACAGTTCGAATTAAATGCCCTTGTCGTAAACAATTTGGCTCGATAGTTGACGAATGACATGTACAGATGAATGTTGCCCATATTCGTTCGATATGTGTGTATGTACACCTTTGGCTAGTTTTATTTCATTGATCCAGAAGTGGCCTGTTTGTTTCAACTCGAGGGATGTCGATATATCCATCCACATAATATCTCTGTATCGTTGACACCGGTACGATGCGCACAATTGCGCAGTGCTAGAGCGAGTTGACTTTTTCTGTACACTGCACCGACGTTCTCATTTTTCTTGACGAAAGGTGTTCCCTGAAGGAAACCGGTGTGTAGCTATGGCGGTTGGAGAACAAATTGCTTTTTCGCATAAGGATGCTATCCGGGACATGTTTTATTTCAGTGATGTTGGTTGCTTTTTTTTTTTGTTTATTACGAAGACACTTCGTATGATATGTCTCTTTCGTAATAAAGTTGCTTGTAAATAGCCCAGCTTGTACGAGATACGGGTAGATTGTAGCCATTAAACGTTAGGTACTGCCTAGCCTGCTAAGTCAGTGTGATAATTAAGATGCTCGCTTCGTAGAATGAGTCTAACCGCCTTCACTATATCGGCTCATTGTATTTTTTCGTCCTATCAGCTATGGAAATTGTGCCATTCATGTACTAATCAATGCTAGACGTATTATTCCCGTATTATTAGTCTCGTCAGCATTCATATACGTGTCATAGCAATGATGGTAATGGTAATTTTTGACATGAATTTAAAAATAGCAAACAAGTCAAATCGTTTTCGTTTAACGTGAATATGAGACTAACTTGCCCGTCTTGCGTGTTGTTTGGGTGTTCCATCGCTCGGGATGGATTTGTCTCGTATACAGGTGCCGTGCCACGATGCTGACCCGGTCACAAAGTCCTCAGCACAGAGCCGCGTCGGCAGCAAACAAATAGGCTTTTTGTCCAAATTTAGGATTTGGTAAGTCGTCGAATCCACCGTGCCCGCACGTTTCTACACTGTATCGTCTCTCTGTATACGTTGGCCAATAAACATGTAAGATATCTTCCAAAAGACGACTTGTAGAAAGCTATCTAACATAGTGTGGATCAAGTCGTCCACGACAAGGTGCCGTCGATATGCTGGACTCCCATGTATGAATATTGCTATTGAATAGATTCCTATTGCGATTGTCTCAGCTCAACGTAAAATACTTCGGCCTCTCTACCAGATCGATCACTACACGTACAGTGTTTTTTCCTCGACTTCGAGTTTACTCGAGGTACCAGTTAATCATTAAACTCTCTAATGTGCTGCGTGACTTCCTTCTCATGTGCGCTTGTGCTTTCAGGTAAATATATTACTTATGGAAACCCGACACATATCAAGCTACTCTAGCTGTGATAATAATTATATATATATATATATGATAATGATAATGTTCATGATAATGACGACGATAATGATGTTTAATTTTATTATTATTTCTATCAATGTTATTATTGTTATTAGCATCGTAATTGCAAAACATGCAAACGTATACGTTCGCCAGACAGCCGGGTCCAGCGTCTGTGCAACGCAAGGAGTCATGGTATATATATATATATATATATATTGAAGGTCGGCTATCTGTATCGTGATGAAATGATCTACCGGTGGTCTAACAATAGCTCCAAAAGAAAAAAAAGAAACGTACGATGAGGGGAATAATGAAGAAAAAGCGCAAGTCTCGGCTCAGCTCGTGCGCGAAATCACATAATCATCATCATCAATCCAACAACAGCAACAACAGCAGCAGCAACAACAATAACAACAACATCAAGGACAACAATACTTATTACTATTATGATGCCTGTTGTCGTACTCACAACAACCGCTTCCGCTCAAGAACTTGTCAGAAGAGGAATTGCCAAGTAGTTTCATTGTAATAACAATAATAATGCCAAGACAAATGGATCAAGCCGTGTTGATCTGCCGCGTCCAGGGTCATCCCGAGGCTCGGGGTGTGTCAACTTCTGCTCAGTTGTCGACGCCGCCTGTATCTCGGCGGTTAGCTCATCAGGCCACGCACGCAACCACGCCGTGTGCCGGGCTTGGCTTGGTAGATGAATGTGGATGCGCGCATATGATGTCTATGTCGTCTCTGGTGTAACCAGCGGACGGCATGAATCGCGCCCTTCGAGTCCGTCACGTCTCGGGCAAAGACAGTCCTCAAAGACCGTCCGAAATTTGCCGGGCTGGCTGGGAATTACATAACGAGATGATTGTAGAATATATTCTCTACACTCGTCTCTATTATGCGGAATAAATAACCTATTCATTAAACAATTAATTAAGTCTCAAATCTACCAGAACTCGAAGCTCAGGGAGCGCTTTTTGCCAACTTAGAATACTTACGATGACTATAAAACATATATAATAGGGGTACTTAACAATGAAGTTATAACGATTACAGGACACAGCAAATATATGCTGTTTATCACCATCATCATAAACATTTTATCGCCACACTCAAACACGTACAAACACACACACACACACACACACAAACACACATGTGTGTTTCGATGCATTCAACAATACAAATAAGAGAAATCTCGTGTAATCTTGCTGTTGTGTATTCAGTGCGTCGTGGAGTGTTGTTGATTGCCACAGATGAGAGGTGAATGATTTTAACAATACGGCGACCTCTACCAATTGTAGTTCACCCCCAATAACAGAACTCTCTCTCACTCACCACTCTCGCACAGATACTGAATCGTCCATACACAAATCGTGTACAACGCATACAACCCCCCATGCATAAGTGTGTTTATGATGTACATCTAATTAAATAAGTCATTCCAGCAGCATCTCTGTGCAGGCTGAAATCATGATGAGCACGTAACCTCTGTGTGTTACCTCACAGATCTACCTGTGCGTACAGCTCCGCTAAAGTTACTCCGTGGGGTCGTCCCGAGATCGTGTTTCACTCGTCTACCTATTCGTCACTACCTGTCGACGGTTCACTTTGCTACATTCTCTCTAAAACATTCTGAAACCACGTATATATATATATATATACACTACAACATAAGCTATATAGGCACACAGTATACAGAACTTAATAATTACTCTTCATAATAATGATAGTGAATATAACTCATATGAAAGGGCGATAAGACAACGCTTGCCACTCTCTTATATATATATATATATATATATATACATCTTCATGATTATTATTGCTATTGTAGTTGCATCCGTTGTCGTTCACGTCTCTCCAATCATTCCATGCGTCAGCATCAATAGGACATGATGAGATTTATGCAGACGTTGAACAGCAGATCGATCGCTCGTGAACCCGTACAGTATATTATGGGCCTATGGCCAAGTTCCTGTACGATGTTCCTGGTTGAGTCATACGGGAAATTCGTAGTGAGTATTGAAATTGTCTCTGCCCGAGGGTGTTCGAGCAGATTTCGCTGAAACGGAAAATTGCACTCGAATCGCACCGACGTCCCCCTGAGGGAATTTTGGAGTTATAGACTGATGATATGATCAACACAGGTCATAGCGATTGTTGGTTACAGTAATAATGATAATAATTATAATGAATGGGTGATCTCGTCTTCTCTCGTTGGGATACGTCTAATATTATCGTGTCTATTGATGACCACCTAGAGGCTCCTCATCAGGCGTGAAGGCAGACAATATCCCACTTATACCGTGCGCCATATGGGTTTAGAGCAGATTCGTACGTAACGCGTGGATGCTGTTTAAATGGTTTCTTCCTGAATGGATTTATCGGCCAACTGAGCATACTACGAACATCAATACTATCCCAAAATAAGCGTAATAATAGAAATAATAATAAATAGTTACGAAATACTATTTCTTAAAATTAGCGTTGGATGGATACGATGTTAACAGCAGGGAGCGCAATCGAGATGCTAGACTTAAAAGTATCATAGATGAACGAGCAAGAACAGTGAGAGAGAGAGAGAGAGAGATAGAGAAATACCTCGATAACGACCCTGTGAGCATAGATCGAAGGGTATATATATATATATATATAGCACACCGCACAGGTGAAATGCCGCGTAGACACCGAGAAAAAGTGCCAACCTGTGAAAGAAAGTTGTTTGGTGATCGTCTTCTGCCAAAGGACACGAACTACGAGGTAAAAGCAAGCGCCTTACGAGCAGGCTGATTGAGTCTCCACCCAGCCGGCACGCCTCGGCTGGTTGGCGCCTGGTTGACGTTGAGCTCATCTCGTTGGCACCGTCCGCTATGTTAGGCTCAGCCTTCGACCCGGTGATGATTGTGCTGTCCCCGTATGTCTAGTGTATACAAACACACACAGACATATACTCTTCATCATTATTTGTATAGTGAACGTCGTACTAAAGAGGAACGGAGATCACCCGGTTCAGCAGATATATGTTGTATATATATATATATATATATATATATACGCTCTGTCTTGCATCCCTACTTCCTTGAGTTGCCCTTAAGTGAGTGCCGAACGATATTGTCCAGCTTCGGCCAACCAAATCGCATACAGATAATAAACCACCAGCGTATATAGGTTTCAATCGATAGTCTATAAATACACTAATAGTGTGAGACAACCCTTAGCAACAGGAGCTGTCCAAGCCGAAAATACTGCTGCCCTTCGTTAGCTAGCAACGTGGGCTATGTCCGAGATCGCGAACCCATTTCATTCTGTTGGCTCAAACAGACATGGTACATATTGTGGCATGGGTCATTTGGTGAGATCAAAATCGACTGGATACCGATGAATCCTTGTAGAGGAGGAAGCTTGATCTCGCTTAATCATCGAAAGACGTTTTGTTTTTTGCTACATCTTGCTATGAGGAGAATGTAACTCTTGATGGTTTTGTATGACCGTTGGAGGCCATTATTGTGCTAATTAATGGCAGCTCCTTTTTGTTCTAGACGCGTTCCCTGCGCCTGATGCTTGGTGGCCCCAATTAATTTAACTCGTAATGTATATGCCGACAATATATGTGCTCACTTAGCTTAATTTATCGACACGTGCGACATATTGCTTAAATAATTATATGTATCAGAATAATTCATTATAAACGTTGTACGTTTTGATTGCTCTTCCAACCGCTTTCGTTTCGATCAAACTCGATTAGTTCACCCTCTAACAACAAGCTCCTAAAATATGATTGAGATCTTAATGAATGAAATCCACACGATCACTCTGCTCCTAAATGTATTTTGTTTCCTTGTGCAGATTAATCATAGGACAATGTATCTACAGTTCAAACGGAGTCATATTTAACATCAGTGGCGAGGTCAAATTTTTACGTACCTCTTCTAATGACATGGTAGCAACGTACATATTTGGGAATAAGTCAAATACAGTTAGCGGTGGTAGGTAGGTGGTTTTGTATTATCATACCGGCAAACAAAGAAAAATCGGTTTAGTCCCTTCGAACAACATTAAATAATGCGATAGGTACACTCGTGGCGTGGTTTGCGTCAAAAGTGTTTCAACACCAATATTGTCTCTCCGGTATGTTGAGACCGCTCACCTTCGAAATCTTTAGTTTCGTTTCGGCGCTGACGAGACGAACATGCTGCGTACATATCGTTAGAACCGCCCGTTCTAATTTCATGATACAGCTATAGTCGTTGATCGACCTTCCTCGCTATCGTGGCATTGTTGTTCACAGTTGTCGCCAATTTGACGTCCATTGCCTCATTTAATTTTGTCATACGTGTACTATTCCTCGACAAACTTTGTACGTCTCAGTGAACTCAACGAAAACATGTTCATATTGGACGCCGGTTACTAGGATCCTCCCGGGTGAAATTGCGAAGCCAGCCGTCAGGGATTAAACGCCCGCTCGGAACAGCGCAGGCTTGCTTGGTTCGAGGGCTCACCCGATTATTTCTCATGGCGCAGAGTCAGTAAAAGGCAATGTTCTGTATTGTTTTTGTCACCATCTAAGCGTCACTGCAGTGTTCCTTCAGTTTCGCTGATCTTTTAGACAATTGTTGTGAGCTTACTTACGTTTGGCAATCAGCTTCATTTTTCGACTTTATGTTGCATTCGGCGCAGCCGATAAATAGGGCAATAGATAATTGGTACTTGTTCGTCAAACACCCCGGCCTCATTCATACTAACATCCCTTATAGCTCCCCAGTAGACAGATATAGCGATCCGATCTTCAACACAATTAAATGCAAAGTACTATGTAATATCAATCCACACATCAATGTCTAGCGAAATGCTGAAACATGTTGAGGAGTGTAGTCGGGTAGCACTAGCAGAATCAAAGCTCGAGACTTACGGCCCGTTGCAATTATAACGTAACATCTCGTATGCAATACCGCCGATAGTTCTGGGGGTCGCTGGTAACCTGCTCAGGGCGAACTATCGTCCTGCCGAGGTAATGTCCTCTATCTGACCACGTGGGAGCAGGGGGCGAAGAACTTGTCCAGTACTTTGATAAACCCCATTGAGGGTAGACTACTGCTCAGCTACTTCCTGGGCTTAGTCAATCCCATCGCCACTTGTCACAGGGTTCGGTCAGAGTAAATCGATTCACGTATTGCCAGTGTTCGCGTGTGTGCGTGTGTGCCATTAAGCAAATTGTAGATTCCTTCTCTTAGTAGGAAAATGAGTTGGTCGATAATCAGCGTAACCCGATGAACGAACGCCTGGACCGCGTCTTCCAATTCAACCCTATAAAGGGCGACTGAACCCCATTGTAAAACATCATACTTCCATTTCGTATACGCTCGCCTCTATTGGGACATACGTGATGAAAAATACATGTCGAACACGCTGGTTAAATCGCCTACTAAACCGAGGAGGACGCACAGTCATTGGATCCAATCCGCATTCACGCGTGCACATACATAACACTTAAGTAACGGGGGGAGGGCCAAACTTCACGATGTATCTCGTTACTATTAATTATCTCGTACACATTAATAAGAATACATCCGTGGGACCCAGAGAAATACAGGCACGACGTACTTCGATTTGTCAACTTCATCGACTTAGCGGGCTGTGGCCACAGCTGCTTTTGTAGATAGTGTTAATGTAAGCGAGCGAAATCCTCAATATGACATGAATGGATATGTGAATGTTGAAATATTTCTTACGCGAACAATGGTAATAATGCTTAGGTATCATAATGAATAACATTGTGCTAATTTACATTTAAGCAGTAATCGAATAGCATAACAATAATAATAATGATGGTCAATGACGGGTAGTCATAATGAGATAGGAGTTGAATGAACGAATGATAACAAAGAAAAAACAAGGCAGTGTATTTATCAGTGGGATTTTCATGATCACCGCAGAGGTCTTTGCAAGCACAAAACGTATGTAACACGCAAGCTGTGTCTGCTTTACGACGGGACGATGGTAGACTGATATAATTGAAGCTGAACAGCGGCAAGTGACGTCGACTCCGATGCGTTTTTTTGCATGTTATTTGTGGGGAAGCCACGAACACATTTCGCTCGTGAAACTATAACGATCCGTTCCCTGTACTTACGACCTAATTGGTATCCTAATTGTCATTAATATTCGCATGCTAACACTGATCGGTGAGCTTCCCACGCTCTGTGAGAGTTGGACAGTTGCATCCGCGTTTTCCCCCCAATATGATCCATCAGCGATTCTCCGTGAGCATATCTCTGAGCATTTTGAAGACGGCAATATCTTCGATTCTTTTTGCTGTTATTATTTCAATCATCACTACCTAGGTGACAATGGAACAACTTTAGCTCGCTTGAGGGAGAGAGAGAGAGCGCCTGTGTACCACGCCCCCACAAAGTGCGTTTGTTCGCTAGTATTTGTCTGTATTTTCTGTATCTCTCTTATAGT
This sequence comes from Stratiolaelaps scimitus, assembly GCA_019614645.1. Taxonomy (NCBI): domain Eukaryota; kingdom Metazoa; phylum Arthropoda; class Arachnida; order Mesostigmata; family Laelapidae; genus Stratiolaelaps; species Stratiolaelaps scimitus. The sequence goes on from JABWDB010000026.1 coordinate 3,649,869, forward strand.
GAGACTTCTTATCTTGCACGAGCTTCGCTGCAAGAACTACCACCCATCCATAACTGACGATCTGAAAAAAGTTCCGAGCAGTGAGCCACAATTGTTTTTTGCCGAGCCGTATAAGCCCACTGTTTCAGTCCATGATTGAGATCGGATGAGTCATGATCATCGAACTGCAGTGGTCCACAATAACTGCAGCAGCAGAACAACAAGAAGAAAAACAACAACAACATCATAAGCTATATAGAGGGTCCTGACCTATTGAAGAGAGTATTCGTTACCCGCATATGCGGCCACACAACTAACCAGTTCGACGTACAATACAACCTCGTGTATAAGGAACAATACATATATATATATATGTTTCTAATGCATATCCTCTACCTGATACAGATATACGCATGATATAGACAACTACATTATTTGCGTCCGAAACTATTCTAAAGTGACTGGCGAAATAATTCCAATCGACAACACATTACTAATGTTGCTATCTTATCTGTATGGGCCAGTATCCAGTGGCCAGTGACAAGTAGATACTAATTAGAGGCAACCTATCTGTTTAACTACAACGCCACGTACAATTTACTCGCCAGCGGTCGATGCAGATGACGGTAGCGGAAACTCTCTCCCGGTTCGACCGACAACATAACTGAATTACTATGTATGTCAACTCATAAATACACATAAACATGAGACGACCCAGGCCCAAACCTCTATAACGAACACGGAACGCGACATCCTATATATATATACATATATATATATAAAAGTTTGACACATGTACTGAAACCATTTGGGGCCCAGGGTAAGTTGGGTCGTCTGAAGGTGCCAAGGCGGCCTGGGCTTGCATCACCAGTGTACCGTTGTTACCGTAACAGTTGGAACATGTACTGACTGCGTCAATACCCCCATACTGATGTCAATATACACATATATATATATTTCTTATTATCATTATTATTATTGTACGATTATATTGAATGATTATTGTTGAGAAATGGAATAAGCAGGATCCATTTAGCTATTATATTATAGACCGGCAAACGTCATACGGATGAAAGAGCTATGACCATCGGCTCGAATCGAAAGCTTTGACAAGATCCACCTGGATACGCCTTACTAGAAGCGAGCTGGAGGTCTACAAGCGACTCCTGCCAATGGCATATGTTAACAATTACTAACTACATACTGCTTACTATCAACCTACAAATACTGACTATATCATTTTAGGGCTCTGCCGAGTTGTCGGAGCCATGAGTCGACATGTTGTTCTTGTTGCTGTTGTCGTCGTCAACAGGGCCTGATTGACATTTTTCTTTTGATAATCACCGTTAGGGTACATGATACACAGACCAAAATATAATTAACTAATTATTAAATACCATTAGTCAGCTCGGTGTATTACTATGATTATTATTATTATTGTTACTACCCCTCTTACTATTACTTTGAGCCCTAGAATTAGAGCGTCCTGAGCAAAGTGGAAATACTATTAATATAAATTAGTTATAAATCAGTAGTTAGTGGCACAGATCAACGATCCGCATCACGCGCAAAATCTCGCAACGACGCGATCGGGCCAACACACCGACCGATGTATATTTATGTAATACTTTAGTAGTAGTAGTAGTAGTAATTTCAGGGGTTGGACTAGGTTGGATTAGGTTGAGGGGATGGACGGTGGCAATAACAGAAAACGCATATCTGGACTATTTTGCAAAGTTCATAGACAAGCTGCGAAGGTATCTACCGTAAATGGAACTCAACAGGAGTTCCACAAGAAGTTGACAGCAACTCCCTTCGATAGACTGATCAAGCCATTGAAAGCAAAGCCACCTAGCAGCTGCTCGAGCATATACGAATGACGAGCTCCTTCTAAAAGCTATCCATGCTATCCTGTAAATGGAGAAGGTGGAAACATCTCCCGAGCACCGTGCGCAGATTGGTCCAAAACCCGCGCGCCGTCCGAGAAAGTTTCCCTCGCTAGAATGTGCCCCACATCCGAAATGAACCCTGCCAACGTTCAACAGCTGCTGGTTTTGTTCATCGAGAGAAATTCGTTCCTATTCCGTCATGATTGTCGTACTCTCGGAATTGCTAGTGAAATCCAGTCGACAGATCGGCTTTATCATTAAATGTTGTGCGGATGTCTTCAGTTGAATTGTACCTTACACTTAAGAGCAGTTTGTGACCTCCCATTGTGTCCACTCGTCCACATGGCAGCACAGCGGAACGAACATGATGAGATAGCTGATCATGCTGCTTCGATTGCTTATAGAAACTAATCATTGACATCGAAAATATTATATTGCTATTATTATTGTTATTATAATCATCATTATTATGTATAGCTAAAGAGTCAATGTCCGTGCACGGACACGTTTACCTTACACGCGCCGTAATCCTTTGAAATATTGAATGAACCTGTTTCGATCGTGCTGACAGGGTACGAAGCGACGACTGGCGGAACGAGAGCGGCACACGTTAACACAACCGCTATATACAATACATAAATATACAATAATAATCAAAGCATTAACATTACCAATTAACTGTATGACACTACATTAGACGGAAGAAGGTATGCAATATATAACTCTATATATATATACGATGGGTAGCAGGAAAGCTGCGAAACATAGATGGCCAAGTATTTGCTATTATTCAATAGTAGCAAACGGATTCACACTCGTAAATACACAGACGCATCGACACGTATGAAAATAAACAATGAAATAAAGAAAGAAAGAGAGAGAGAGAGAGGGGGAAGATAAAGAGATTACCAGAGTCACCGGGATGGAAGGGGTATATTGAGCAATTTTGAACCATATATATACATATATGTATGCCTATAATAAGAGATCACCGTCGGACAAAGGATCGTAGCAGCGAGAGAAAGTGAGTCGCACTGGGTTCTGACCGACTAGCAGCAAAACATAGCAATTTTACGATTCATATTGCTGTACATAGAGAATAATATGAATAATAATAATATTGGTTAAGAATATAATTTTATTGATGATAATAATAATAATAATATTAATAATAATGATAATAATAAAAATATGACTATAACGATCCTATGGCGTGTAGTAGCAACATACACAACAACAACAACAGTAATAATAATATTATTAATGGAGAATGAAAAGAGACTTTGTTTTAAATACATTAAAAGTGTCGAACCAACAAAAAAAAACATGGAAGCATTGTCTTTATTTCGTACGGAGCCCATTGACCCATTGAGTATATCACCATCAGCTGGTCACTCACCGCATTGGTTATGTAGCTGGGATGTACGTAATGCATGTATTATCGTGTAAATCGTAATTGCATGAACAATTTGGTGATAATACACTCTTACTTTTACCTTATTTTTTAATCGAGAACTTAAGCATTGTAAAATTGCAGTTCCGGAAATAAACCGCAAATGTTATATATTAAGATAATTGAGGGCATGATTCGCGTGTCGTGTTGGTAATACCGACCACACCGCGGCCGTCTTGAGCACAAGATCTGATCGCACACCTCATAAATAAGCTATAGGCATACTGACTCCTGACTAACGCGCGGTAATGGAGTACCGGCCGGTTAATCTTCCTGATTCTATCCGATGTATCTACTATAGGAGATCGATGGGACGTGACAATGTCTAGCGTGAAGGTTCGTAAGTTTTGCAGCGGCTTCCGTTATCCAATTAGAACAACTACTAAATACAACTGTATATTCCCGTCAGTCGCGTCCAGTAAAGAGAGATAGAGAGAGGCGCATATCGAGACGTCAAATCGACGCTACAGTTGAATACTAATCAATAAGCACGTTATGTTAGGGCGAGTAATTAACTATTGAATGAAACTTACTGCAAAGTATTACACCAATTACTCTGGTACCAACGTTGCATGTTAGTGTCAAGCTACAACAACACCCAGCCCATAACACAATCTTATTCTCTAGCGCATAATCACTATTATTACGAGTTACTTTTGTAAGTGAAGAAGTATGTAGATTAGAGAATCGGCGGTTTTTTTTGGAAAATAGCCATTCGTTAAGGGGTAGGTTCAACGTGCTCATTACCGTGTGCATCGCTATCTAAGGTGACACAGTAACAACACAGTCGATCGAGTGTTTCGATCGAATGTATCATGATTCTTGGTAACTTTGGATCCGAAACTCATTACGAAGCAACGCTCTGGAAGGCAGCTGCATTTCTGAGGCACACGCACACAACCCCGTACCGGTTCACAAGTGGCGAGTACATTATTGGAACAAAAAATGACTGCCATCTGGACAGAACTATTCTCCCAGTTGCTGGATTTCTCGCACGTCTCAACAGCAGTGACAGTATCGAGATTTGAGAAAGAGGCAGGTACACTATTCTGTAATCTTGCTCGTCAAGTGATCACGGAGATCAGAGAGATTCATCCTTCTAAATTTGATGGTGGCATCCGGTTAAATCGTCCGTCGTACACCGCCTCCTTGAGTTTCCCTCCAACGGCTGGTTGAGCATTTTCGATTTGCGTCTATGAGCTTTGTCCAGGCTATCAAACCAGTGTTTGATTGCTGCCGAAAAATACACGACTAACCCTGCAAGCAAACATCGCTGCTCCTCGAATTTCCAGTATTTAGCGATTCCATGAGCGCAGCGTTCTGTACACGATTGTCATTACTTACTGACAAAAAACGGGCGCTCATCAGCGGCCGTGTCTCTTGTTATGCTATTAATATGCTATACATGCTGGTCGCATCCGCGAGCCCACAATCACAGAACGAAATACGGCGAAGTTTGTAGCTACACTAGACTTCGGAAAATTCGAAGAACTCTTCGCCCGAGTCCTCACTCTTTAGTCCTTCAGCTTGGGTTTTGCCTGTCCCTCGATAACGTGTAACGTTAATAGGCCCTGTGTGGCCGGGCCTTGTCGGGTCTAGTTTGATCAATCCACGACTGCTGCTTTTACCGGAGGCTCTCTGTAGAAACAACAAAAACAACAACAAATTATACAAAGTTCTGAGTCCTCAACAACGATCTACATATTGCTTAGGTCGACTTGGATCAAAAGGGCCGCTCAGAAATCACCACTGGATATAGAGAACATTAGATAACGACGCAAAAATCAATCGTCCTTCACAGGACTCGTACCTGAGCATTGCCCAGCTCGTCAACGTGATCCCGAAGTTCATCGAGCTCGCGCCTCAGACGTTGATGCATATCGAGAAGCTGCTTAAGGGCAGCGCGACGACGCTTATCAAGCCACAGATGAATACCGTACGAGACAGATGCCGCTACGGCAACGCAGGCAGCCAGCAGGCGAAGCTGGCCACGCCACCGCTGAGCATCCATCGACCAACGAAGCGTTTCAACCGAAAGAAACAGTGATTTCTTTCTGACGGACAAATCGTCTCCAATTGTTGATGATGACGGCACCAACTGTGATAGAGGCTAAAATGCAACTGCAAACATGCAAACACACAGAGGGAGTGGGTAACACCGATAAATAAACAAACAATGATCGCAGATGGTATATGACAAGTAAATACCATATATATATATATTAATGTGTGGTTGTACATGCGTTTGAGTATAATGACACCGTTCGAGAGGATTGGTAGGGTGTAATTTCACGTAAGTGCCGATACGCGGAGCAGTGACATCACGACAGCACCCGGAGATAAGAACAGATGCTTCGCGCAAATTAACTTATTGCTTAGGACGCCGATTTTTTTTTAATATGAATGCGTATACAGTAGTACGCAGCCCATCTTGTTTTCCATTCACATATATGCACTGAATATATATATATATATATTTTAGAGTGGAGAAATCGCAAAATGGTAGAAATCTTTCAGAGCTGCAGTCCGAGGACAAATGAAGGATGAGATAATTACTGTTGTGCTCAGTTCAGTACATGATACGAATGCCTCACTTCTGTGTCATCTACAGATTTATGCTGCAGGGCTCTCATTTCATCAACACCACAGATTCAAACTTTTGACCTCATATTTAATGGCTGTCTTTAGGTAATCCTTTCCAACCTGGCTGTGTTGAGGGCACACACATATTCGACGGTATGAACCACCAATAGTAGGTATTCATTCGAGATACATTCGTCCAATCCGACACTAGCTTTAAGCACAACCTACACTACAAAATAAAACTTCAACTTCGTTTCGCAGTATATCATCATCTACCCCATTACAGTACGTTGATGTACATTGACATGATGAAAAACAGATTCACCATTCCGTAACGAACAACAAGAGTATGAGAAGGAGGCCAAATCTTAATGATCACAGACGAAAATTAGCGAGATGAAGACACCAACATGTAGCTAATTCCACCATAGTTACATCAACGAATTGCAATGTCGCGTGCCTATTGAATCCATCCCGCGATACGAGCACTACAAGGGGCAAACAACATAATCAAGCTATCTCTGCCATCTGGATCAACTCCCCGGCCATTTCGGCCTAGTCGTACCGGGAATGCGTTTACATCGAAATCAGACTTCGACAGCGAACGCTTGTTCACGATCGGCTTCGGCAGAGGCGTCACTTGCATAGAGCATTACGAGTTGTGCGTACCGGCAAAGGTGACAATGCTGACGTCCAGGCTGGGTCTGCAACTTCAACGTCACCAGGAAGCCATTGAGACATTCGTTCGGCTCTGGATTGCTTCCCCTTTCCGACGCGAGGGTGCACGAGCTGATTTTGTTGCCAAATACCGTCGCCAGCCGCGAGATGGCGCTCGGCCACCAACGTTCAAGTCGTCGCTGACGTCGGCCGGGCGGTGGTCGCGGCCACAGTTGACACAACATCCGAACAGCGGATGATAGTTACGTCCACAGTATGATTAGCACTCACTCACGAATCAAAATGACAACCCATACCAATGGCAATGGTTACTTGCCATTGAGCGATACCTCGGGAAGGTAGCGTCTTACCTCGGCTCTACCCGTCTCCTTCTAGGTTTCGTTAAGTATTGTGTAGATATCTTGTTCGCGAATGGACGCGCAGGTTGTTCTACCGGGATCCGATCAATCGCCTGTTGCGCATCGTATTTGCAGATGGACACTGCTGGTGTCCCTGACGATGTTCGACCAAACTGGGGCCCTCATTTTCGACATCTATTTGTCACGAATGTAACTCTTATGTTGATCGTAGTCTATATAACCGACGACGCTCTCACTCCTTACTCATAGAAGGTCAAACGTTTACATCGACGGCATTTGACAGCGTTTGCTGATCAATTTTTAAAATGGCTAGTTGATGTATGGTGTGGCACATGAAATGCATATGTCCAGTTGGCTGAATGTTTGTCGAGTACATTTAAAGGCTTTCGGGCTGACTCTCAGCCAACATTTGACGTCCACGGTACCGATTGCTTTCGAGTACATCTAATGCATCACTAGGTACGCGTGTGATACCATTCTAGACATCACGAGTCATAGGACACCTATCTGCTCTGTGGTCAAGCGGATTTACAAGACTTGCCTACGGAAGTATGTGAGGTGACCAGATTCGCCAGGACGAGACCCGCCACTTTGGTGATTGCCACTAACCTACCTACGAGGCAATTGACCATCTTTCTTCGCATTTAATCGGGCCACGCCACAATAATGTGGTAAAATATAGCCATTGTGAATAGATCTTTGTGCACTGCTTCGTGTATGACGATATGCATGTGATGTATATATATATATATATACATATATATTATACAAGTACAAACTTTTACCACGATGCATTAAAGTTTACCCTTCGCATAGGCGATGATCGTACGCCCTGTGCATAGATGTTGGGTCCCATCACCGACATGATACGTCTCGGTGCGAAAGTGCGCGCGAAAAAAACGCCAACCCGAAGACCGATTCAATGACAAACGCCACTGAACACCCATCTGTACGTTGGACACGATCTTCGAGCGCCAGCTGTACCAGCGGGGAAGAAATCAGATCTGTGTGTATGCACTGAAATTGTCGTGCACACCGCTCCGAAACATGGGCCACTTCACAGTCGATCGCAGTGCCAATAGATAATGTGTACATGCATGAAATCAAAGCAGAATAGAACGCTCCATTCAGATTGATGATAAGGTGCAATGTGCGTCGATGGCAGATTACGTGTCGTAATCGAAGGCAGTGCAGAAGATCTTTGCCTCACCGCATAACCGCTTCGAGCACAGACGCCGCGGGTGGTGGTTCCCGTCATGACACCACTAATTATAAAAAATGCGTTAGTTAGTTATTTCCCTGTCGTAAATGGCCGTGACGTATGATGTTCTGTGTCTGTCTCACACGATATACCACCCGCACCCGTGCGCACCTCAGTGGCAAGCGTGCTTGCGTCAATGGGTTCCAGAACATTTTCTACAAATGTACGTTGAAAGATGTCGAACGAGATGGCCGATATTCGGTTTAAACGTTGGTCACTGGCAAAGACGATTTGGGCTGTTGCCTATCAGGAATCGATGCTTGGTTGTGTCGACCATTGTCGCGGCCGCTCCACGCTCCATACACAGCTGTTGAGCGCAGCAGGCGCCGCCGCCACCTGTCGAGGCCGACGTCGAAATCCGGAGGAACAATTCAAATTGGCAAGATGGCTAGACTTCGACTGGACAGTGGATGGATTGAATGGCCAGCCGGCAATCTGGAATCTGTTGGATCTACACCAGCGCACTGAACGAGGTAACTGTATCAGACGTCTTCAAGTGGAGTAAACGTCATAGGCTATTCCCGCTTGTTCTGCTTGTGCTGCTGCCGCCGCCGCTTCTAGAGGTCAGTGATTGGGAAGAGCTTCAGCAGCAGCAGCAGCAGCTGGTCCCCAGGAGAAAGAGCGCGCAGTGCCGGCAACGAAGGGCGGCTACGACAAATCGCAGGTGCCGTTAGTAGAAGCAGCAGGGCGCAATGGGGTGACCCCAAGTCGTGTCAATACATCGAGAGTAGTTTATGTCTATGCGTCGCGTCTGCTCGTGTAGTGTGTGTGTGTATGTGATACTGTCTGTACCGACGAAGTCGACCCTCGCGCCGAGTCGGTTCGCGACCGCTTTGACGGCAGCTGAATTGACCGCCGTTGTTCGAAAGGCCGCCGCCGCTCCGTCGTCGTCGTCTACGACCACTACGACGACTACTTCACTGAATCTCCTTGGACACGATGACAACAGCAACAGCCGTTGTTGTTCTGCTGTAGAGCCTGTAGTAGCTCTGGCAGTAGTTGAGCCGCGGAGCCCGACGCGGGTACGCGGACGTCACGTTGTGTTCGGGAGGGGATCTGACTGAGAACCTTCTGACTCCTGAGAATCGACTCACTCCCTCTCTCTCTCTCCCTCGCCCCGACCGAGTGAGCCAGCGGACCGACCCGGCCAGCCAACAACTGGCTTTCTTCTGCTGTTGCTGTAGCCGTTCCCCAGCGTTCCCGACTGTCCGACAACTCTCTGTTCGTGGTGACGACTGGCTGACTATCTGATGGTAGCTCGGTCTGGCCGCTGCCGGTCCGACCAACCGATCTGCCTGACCAACTGACTTCAGAGCCGGGTTGAGCTGTGTGTAGCCTCATAGCCTCATCAGCCGGGTGTGCGGCGACCGTGCCACACCAGACCGCCGACGACAACGCAACCGCCGCCGCCTACCGTCACTCCTGGTCCTGCCGTCACCGCAGCTGCTGCCACTGTGCTTCGAAACGGTTCGAAACGAGCCAACGAACAGAGGCGATGAACAACAACCGCCAGAGACGGTGAACATCGACGACGGCGGCGGCGGCGGCGGCTGCTGAACAGTGAACACCGGGGAACGAAGCAGCGCTAAGCGCCAGCAACGACTGGCAATGCAGCCAACGGCTACGGCAACCCATATAAAACTGTGATGACCTAGTGACACAGCTCCCGTGCAGCGGCGGCGGCGGCGGCGCCGGCTGTTGTTGTTACCGTAGTTGCCGGCACCGGGCCGGCCCGAACCAAGCCGTGTTGATTCAATCCGAAAAAAAGCCGCAGACGCGCTCACCAGGCTAAGCAACGCGTTCGGGTTGGCACCGTGCTAGCTCACTAACGTTAGCACTGGCGGGTAGCGTGGCAGAGGCCGATGGCGCCGATGCCGTTGTGGAACACACCATCACCACCAGTAGCGAGAGAGAGAGAGAGAGAAGCACACTAACGGCCAGATGTGCATACACGCATAGACCCACGGAACCCTGACACAACGAAGACCAGACAGACAGACGGACGGGCGGACGGACAAACGTGTGGACAGACGAGCGAAAAACGCGCGTCGAGCGAGCTGCCCTCTTGCGGCAGGTCTCCTAAAAAAAAAAGCACAAGTTATTGCCGTCACCGTCACCACGGCCGCCGCCGCCGCCGCTTCGAAGCAGCGATAGTGAGAGGAGCCCGTGGTCAGGCGCGTTAGTGAAGATGGCGATTGTAGCGTGCTGGTAGCGGTCTCAAGCACTGCCAGCATCAGGAGGGACTACCCCATAGCGCGAGAGTGGCGAGAGACAGCGGCCGTAGAAGCAGAGGCGGCGGCGGTCGAGTAGAAGTACTGGTCGTACTTGCAGTAGCTGGCGGTAAGTGAGCGCGAGCGTCGAGCAGAACTGGGCTGATCTGAGCGTACGCTCAACAGCGTCGTCCTGAAAGGAAGCAATGGCAGACGGATGAGAAATAGAAGCCTTTCTCTGCCTGCCTGATCCGGCCGCAGTGTGGTGCACGCGTCGCGGAGCGCGGCGCCGCGCAAAGCAGAGCAGAGCGGATCGGATCGGGCCGGAGCAGCTGGTCAGAACAGAGCCGAACAGGGCACACCGGAGCGAAGTCGGCCAAGCCAACGACGCGAACCAAGCACACATTGTCAGTCAGAGTCGACTCGGGAGTTGGTCGAGTCGCCGGTTGACGTTGGTGCAAGCCGTTGTTGTGTGAAGTCACCAACGTGCGAGCTGGCTGAGACTTGGCGTGCGCGCTGCACAACGAGGGAACAGATTCAGTGCGAGCCGACGAAGCGGCTCTAGGGTGCTAGCTGCGTAGCTGAGCGCGGCAAGGATGACAATTTGAAACGCAAACTGCTAAGTGGAAGCAACAACAACAATAGCAGGCTATTTGGTGGAGTTCGACCGATCGATCGCATCAGTGAAAACGAAGAGTATCTGTGGGGGTGGCGTCTGGTAGACGTCCATGATATACATACACCGCTCTCGATTGATACTGTGACGATACTGTGATTGGCTCTGGGCCTACGAAGGATACCACATAACGTACATCGTGTCGGAGACTGTACCAGGACAGGAGGAAAGCCTGACGTGAACCGCGTGTGAACGCCGATAGCGGTGGTGTCCGACGAACAAGCAGTGAGGATTTGTAACCGAAGAATTAGTGATTGGTAATTCATTAGTTAATCGGCTTCCATCGCCAAAAGCTCTGATGGATCTCATCGGATTGGCAGTGGTAAGTAATACATGGGACTGATAACATGGCTTGAGCCAAAGGGTTCATCCGCACGAACAGTTCCACTGCAAGGTGACAATGAGAGATCGATCCAAATGAAATGCATGATCTCTGAGTGGGGCTTTTTTTTGGTTATTGTAGGGTTCTGTTCCGTGGCTATTGCCCAAGGATGTAACACAAGTATAATCGCCTGCCGACCTAACGAAAATGTACGAATTTACGAATTCTGTAGGCCATGATGTCTCGTATTCAATACGTACTGATTTTTTTTTTATTTTTTTTAAAAAGGGGGGGTGTTGGCATGCTAATGCATGCCAACACCATGGCCGCCCCCCCTATGGAACTGTTGACGATGTTCAACAGCACCACCCTTCCCGGTATCGCTTATCGCATTACTTCAGTAAAGGGTGGTGAGATGTGTACAAGCCCAGCCACGAGCACCACACATCCTCCTCAATACGTACTGATGTGAACAGCATATTCATTATAGGATAGCTTAAGATTTTGATATTAATTGCTTGAGCGTTTAATATCTGAAGCGACTTTAGGCATTCACTAAGAAAGAAGGGTTACTCGCGATCTCGAAATAGAACTCATATTCGAGTATAACTGGGGGTTCAGCTGAAGTACTCGTGGCATCGGAACCCTCATTACGGATGCTTAACAACAACTCTGAATGGAGGAGGTGTTAAAGTCAGGCCGAAGGACGCCGTACGATTTCAATCAGAAACACATACGTATTCCTGTGCTATTTAAGCAGCAATGATTAATAGCACTCCATTGGAAGCTAGATAAAAAAAAAACACTAAGAATTTTTCACATTATCCTACGTTCGAGCTCATCCGAAGTACGCCCACTTCTGCGGGAGTTCGCATGTTCTTCATAGCTACTCAACAGTGGGATACATGTTCGCAGTGTCAGTGAAACACAATTACGAGCTATCAAATGAGTTCTTCTCAGGAAACCAGCCCGCGGAATACGATCGATTTTTGAGATAGGTGCTGCGCCCATATATGATGTGCTGCGCCCATATATAATATTCACACAAGTGGCTGAAATGTCCGCCCTAGTTCATGTAAGTATTAGTCGTGTCATGTAGCTGTGTCTAATGGTGGTTAGCGGCTGTTACTCATCAAAGCACATTCAGACGGTGTGATACCCACAGCGACTGGCCTGGAATAACCCCTAAAAAACGAATGGATACACAACTTAGCCTGAACTAAGTTTCAGATAAAAACAAGTTTGAATGAGCTTGCAACTTTCGTAATGTCGTTATCGCTTGCTTACGAGCAACAAAGCATTCGTTGGGATCCACAGATTTGAGCCCGGGCCATCCCATTCGATACGGGGGTAACGTATGCGCTGGGTCGTCTGCCAAGGTAACTCTCCGCAGGTCATCAAAATTAAACAGTTAACACGGAACAGTACGGTTCTTATCTCATGTCAATCTAATGTAAAGAACAGGTAATATCAATATAACAAGTGATTATGCGAGGGCACAATAGCATTGAGAGGGCCGGGGATACAACCATTAAACTTGCTTCAGATATTAGAAGAAAGGTTAGCATGCGCTACAGGTGAACAGCATGTGACCAAATTTTTTAATGCAAAGATTTTCCTTAGATATCCAAAAGGGCAACGCAATTTCTATTTCGGGAACGAACTGAGGAACTGGGCGATGTGGGACCTCCTTGTTCTAGATATTCTTTTAGGAACAGATAGAGGAAGGTCTTCTTAGCTGGAGTTCGCGTTCAGTGGGGGGTACAATTGTCGCCAACTTCAGACTAATCAAATTTCGAACAGTAGTAAAAGCAATAAGTAGTCCATGTACAAATGACCATTATCTAAGATTGTTATAATGTATTAAGACATACAATAGTGTACGACATGAATTCGACTTTTCCCATCGATCATAATATAAGAATTTTCTACCAAGACCTACACAATGCGTGAACTATTATAGTAGGCATTAATGACGTATCCATTACTAGCTCGAAAATCAACTGAGTATGCGATGAAATCACCTGCCTGCCGACTTCAAAGTTGAATTTAACTTTCAAGTGTGAACAAGAACATATCACTCAGAAATATCGCCGATGCGATGGATACCATCGCATCGTCAGGTGGGTCCGCGGTCCACTGTATCATCTGCGCAGGCCGGGGATCGATTTTATCATCGAGTACCTCTTCTGCTTGAATCGCATCTAAAGTCGATGGGGTGCGCCTTTGAAACGGAACATCCCGAGCATTGATCTGTAATCACTCCGATATCCGACCGACCCCACGCGAATAGCTCCGTATTACCGTGATTATTGTTGTTGTTACCGTGGACCCACATGGTGTTCAAGGTAAATCTTTGCAGTTGCGCGCAGATCGTTGTTTTGTGAGACCACGATGCTGTGATCAGTTATTGGCTGGCTACAGATTCGAAATCAGCGAATCTAGTTGGTGTTCTAATCAATTCTATTTGGGCATGGTGCAGTATCGAGTTGGCAATGACAGTGCCATACGCCAAACGTATGATTGATTGTCCCAGAGTTCGACTATTAAACTCATATCATCCGTTCACAGATCGCTCGTTCTCGAAATTTGTTCGAAGTGAAATTTCACTGACTTAGTCGAGATGGAACAACCGAATTGTTGAATATCACTAACGGAACGAGTAGTGTTCATTTCGAGATTTCGGGAGCGGTCCAAATCGTTTCGTGTCAGAGATGAACGTTTAATACGTATGTTTCCAAGACATAGTGAGATCCGAACATAGTGCCATTTGCCGAGCAACTGGGTTCGGAAGACGATTTCGAGTGTTGCATGCTAATTCGAATGTATCCACAACTCTACAGGAGTGTACCGTTTCTGCGGAGGCCTTTTCACACCCCTTACAGATATCATCCCATTCAAACGATATGTTCACACATACAAAATCCATATCACTTTCCTTTACCACTTGACACAATTGCCAAAAGTGCATAGAAGCGACAATCTCTGTACTCAGACCCTGCCTTCATCGATCATAGCGTCGCACGCCAGATCCTGGCGAAACCGCGTGGTTTAAGGCAGAATGAACATTTAGCAATTGAACAAAATCTAGTAACAAAATCAGAATTTCAATACAGCGTATGAGTTGTTATCAAAAATGAACTTTGCAAGTACCACCGATTGACGATAGAACACTGCAATATCCCAGAATGATATCGGCTGTTTAACCTGTGCATGGTGGCGGCGGCGGCGGCCTCAATATATTGGGGCGGAGACCGGAGCAGGCAGACAATGGTGTTGAATAGACCTTCAACAAACAGCCGGGGCAACAAACACGCCCCGGCTTGTTTTCGTGATTCATGATCCTTTATCCCAGGACAGGCCTTCATGTAGACCAGCTCTGTACCAGCTCGGTAGTGTGCTTGCAATATTCTACAATTGCATAGATTTCCCTCCAGAGAACACAGATGCGCATGGATTCGTTTTCCACATTTTTTTTTGCACTGTTCTCTTGGCTAACCCTGACAGCTTACTTTACGTAACGGGGCTCTGTTTCGCTTTGTAGCCGTATTGCTCCAAGGACACATCATGTCGGTCATGCTGGATTTATCTGGGCGTTCTCCAACCGACCTACGGGATCTCGGCAGGGCAATCCTAACCGTATCCGGAAAGCCAAAGCGTGATTTCTTGAATTCAAAACGGTGACATTCGAATGCAAATTGTGACGTTGCTGTTCGTGGTGTCCACGGCAAACGCAGTCAAAGAGATGCGCATAAGCTACCCCCACTTACCTAGTATAGCTCTGACAGCACCTCCATTAAAACTTACGTAAGCAATTGGACTCACGGTGCAAATTTTCAATTACTGTTCATCTCGCCGAGCTCGTCCGAGTCGCCGTCAGTTACTGTGCGAGTCCGCTCGCGACGAATGATACTGGAGGTATCCCTTGACATCCGGTATTCGCTCAACACCATGTGAACACACTGTGTGAGCACCATGTAGATGTCAGTCCTCGCATTTGTTATTTTGTGCTCTACGAACACTTCCGTCTCTCAGGCTGTCGCTTCAGAAATCGAAATTAGCCAAAGCGAGCACCTGTGCTTGAGTTCCACTGCTCAAACTGCAGTGGGGGTCTGCTGCCATCGACCACGAGCCCACCACGACCTTCGCGTCCACAGCTACTGATATCTGCTGCTGATCTGCGGCAAAGTGACATTGTATTAGCTTTCGTGACGATCGCGCCGCTCAATGGAAGCGTTGCCGAGCGACAGATACAGTCTCGAAGTCATTATGGGTGCACTCATCCGATCATGTATTCGATATGTTCTAGATATTTTCGCACAAATTGTCGTTGTCGTCCGCTCATTCCGCTGCGTCGCCTGTCCCTCGGATCGGTTCTCGGATTTTCCATCGATCGGTTACTTGATACCAACACAAGGTTCCCTACGGTAGTGCTACGGTCCCGCTGTCTCTGTGTAGTGGATGTCTATATATCGAGATATACGACGACCCTTTGACCGGCCGACCGGCTGGCCAACTGGCTGACCGCCATTAGCTAGGTTTGGTTTGGAGTGTTACCGCCGTCGCGGCATCGGCATCATCATGACCGTTGTCGTCGGCTGCGACCTGACCGAGTCGCGCTCGGCGGTTGTTGATTCGATGCCGCCACTACCGCCACCGTTGTTCCGTTGTTGAACAACAGCAGCAGCAGAAGGGGAGCCGCCGCCGCTGCTGCTCTAAGCTGAGCGCAGGTCCTGAGCGTTACGCGCGCGGCAATGGTTCCATTGGCTCCACTAGTTGCACACTGGCACACAACGGTGGTGACCTGCCCAGGCGACCACGAGCGGCGCGTACCGAAGCTTCATCGTGGTAGTCGATGGCGGCGGCAGCGGCGACGACCCAATCCCATTCGTTCGCTCGCACTTCATACCAGCACAGCAGCCAGCACTACAGCCAGGACCCCGCTACTATATCATAGCCGTTCGGCCACGAATGGTGGCCGTGTTCATAAGCGACCGAGCAGGATGAACCCGCCAAGCAGCAAAGGCCGCTGCAGCCGGGCAGACGCAACAGCAAGCTTCGAAATTCGAAGTCAAACCAACCAGCGTTGCGTTAACTCGACCGTCTGCCGCTGTCGCGGGAGGAGCAGCCGGCACTGTTGCTGCTGCTCCGGCGGCGGCGGCGGCAGCAGCTAACGCATAACCATAAGAACACCGTTAACAGCAACGGCGTGTATGACTAGTGGCACCGATCGACGCAAGCGTAGCACCCGTAGCGAACACTATTTGAACAGAACTGGCGGCGAGGGAGCGAGGTCCGTAGTCCCGGTCAGGAGGAAAGCGGGGGTCTGCGAAACGGCACCCCATAGGATAACACGAGTTAGAAGGGAAACGAAAATGTGCCGAGGTGATGCCCATCAAGAAAAAGAAAAATTGCAAAATAAAAAATAAACCACAACAGCATCAGGAGCAACAAGTAGATCCCTGCAAATGAATGTCGGTCGACCGGGACCGTAAGAGTCACGAATGGAGTCAGCTGTTCTGGACGCAAAAGATGGGTAGACGCTGCCGCTGTATCGAGTCGGGTTAAAATGGCAGTGATCCTAAATAGGTGGAACATGCTGTCAGCTTCAGCGGATACAGCGAGGGCTATAGTTGGTCTAGAGTTGCGTTAGGGTTATGGGCGTTTCTGGCTGGAAAAAAACGACTGAGAAACAGCGAAAGACAAGGGTTTTCAATTAGATCAAATATGCTTTGACTGAATGCATACTTTTTTTTGGCTGTGTACCTATGCTTTGCTCACTGTAGATCTACGGCTGATCCACCTGTAAGTGGATCTACTTTCCCCGTGCAAGCATCAATGGGATGGCGCCAACAGCCATTGGACACGGAAGAGTTTACCATCGAGACGAATCTGGAATAATGCTGTGACTAGCTTGTACAGCTTGTAAGCTGTGTATTTACGAATACGAAAAGCTCTTGTAAAAGTTCGTGAACATCATTGGGCCAGAACCTTTTTGTCCCGGTTAAATCGCAGCCTGAGAATTTAACGCACAAACAGCGAATCGAAATATATAATAAGCAGATAATAATAAAAATGTATACAAATACACCGAAATATATACATATACACTCCGCCACGGCAGAACCTTGCCAAGATGATGAAAAATGAGCACTCAATCACAGTAGCCTGGTATTCCCGAAATAGTCCTTTAGTTATTCATTAAACTAAACCCTGTGAACGCTAAATAGCGATAGCGCTATGGCAAATGTGCGCGCTGGAGGAGCGCCAATTGGACACTAACTACTACAATGCTATTTTCTGTAATTAGCGCATTGAGAAACTGTTCGCCAAACAACACGGCGGGGTGTTCTTCAGTTTTCTGAGTAAACTATACAGCAGAAGGAATAAGACGGGAATGGGGCCTGCACCTTCTAAAATCTGAAACAAATCGATGGTGTTCGACAATTTTGCATATATATATGGTTAACTGATAGCAACGCCGTTCCAATCATCACAATAGCAGGTGTGCGCATAAGAGCATTCAGTTCGTAGAGGTTTGTCAAGTTGCACAACGCATATATGAACATGGTTAATACATATGACAATGGCGGCATCCACCATCAGCCTGGGACAGATCTGGCCAGCTGCTGAGGTATCTCGCCATCCATGGTTGATTCCTAGTACACATTAAACTAATAAAGAGGGAGAGAGAGAGAGAGAGAGAGATAGAGAACAGAGACTTGAACGTTGAACGCAATGGTTTCTGCATCATTCGATGCTGACGAAAGCTGCTACGAGCACCGAAATCAAGCTCCCCCCGTTCTGTGGCAGGACCCGCCGGAATATTGAATCGACAGCAGGGCACCAACGTAACGATGCGTCTCCGCGATGCCACTATGTCATTACGCAATGCCTACGATGGTGACGCTGATCGATGAAGCCGCAAAGGTGAACATAAGGCGCGAAAGTTTCATGGTCGTCGACGTTGTTGTCGCCGTTGTTTTTGCTTGACGTTGCTGGCCTTCTCGTGGCGCGGCGTCCGCCTCGATAGGCACGGATCGTCCGAGCTGTTGTTGGTCGGCTCGCAACGGGCGCTCGTCTGGCCGGGCTGGCACGCGCACGCACAATAATGCCATCACGGCAGAGGGGTGACGACGTCTGCGGACGACTCTCGCCGGCTTTCGCTTGGGTCGACGGACAACCACTCTGCTCCTGCAGTTGAACAGCAAACGTCCCCGAACGGAGCCGCTGCCGCGACGCTGTACTGCGGTGCAGCGTAACATGCACTGCAGTGCACAGTGTTACGGCTCATAGCAAGCGACGTGGGAGAGATTTATGATATCGGTACGGGAGAGGGGGAGATATCATTTGGAAGGCTAAAGCAGAGAGAGAGAGAGAGGGAGAGAGAGAGCGAGAGAGAGAGAAATCCGTTGTTTGGAACAAGGATATGGGCGGAGTGCTCGTGGCCTCGGCGGGTCAAAGCCATGCAATGAGTTACTCCAAAGTAAAGTGCAGAGCAAGTTCAGGGATGTTCAGTGCGCCACAGCAGCAGCAGCAGCAGCAGCAATAGTCGATGCTTCTCATGCGGCGGTTGCCGCTGATAGTCGAGATATTCTGTCGCTCATCCTGTAGACATTTCCGGATCGAAACGACGATCGTTCCGACCTCCCTCAATTGTCGCTGTGGTTGTGCCGACTGATTAAGGTAACCGCAACGTCAGTAGCTGGAGTCCTTCGATCCAGCACGTACAGACAGACAGGTACACACACGCGCACACACCCAAAGCAACGCTTCTGCTAAAGGACGTCGTAAAGATCCAACAACAACAGCAACAATGAAACCAGCAGCGGCAGCCACAGCCAAATGGCTGATCAAGTTGACGGCCGACGAACGCACCGTGTTCGATCTCACATCACAGAAAGATCGCGGCCGATCATCAATCGGATACCATCTGTATACAGATACTTGGCTGTGATGCACAGCCACAGCAGTTCCCGCCATCCCCCCTAACGTAGCGAGTAAATCGTTGCTTGTTCCGTTCCTACAGTATAATGCACTACGCATAGGCTTCTAGTGTGATATTTAACAGTGAATTTGACAGACCCACAAAGGACATGATGATTCGCCCATCGAATTACATCGGACCTTCTTTCCTCTCGGGTATCAGATTGAAATCGAGGTCGAGGAGTGACGATATGCTATTGTGTGAACATACGCAGAGGGGGCGTCACGGGATGGGTCGCTACCGGATGTTCCCTATTGACGAGGATGTGGTAATTGCCCTTGACGACAGCAAACACCTGTCGCTGTTATCGAGCGTTCGCCCGCTTGTTCGGGCGCTGTCAAGCCTCCCACTTCAACTGGCTTTCACTGGGATTCAGCTGTAGAGAATGACCGTCCGTATGCCTCTCCTCGTGCTGTATACCCGTGCTGGGTGGCGCAATTCTGGCCGTGGATAATGATCTCAGGGAGGCGTGGATCTCTCCAATCGGCGCATCTCGTCGAAATGCCATAATGCATGTGTATAAGCGCGGGAGAGAGATCTGAGAGGTGAGAATTCTAGGGGCACTTCGGCCAATGACAAAAAACATTTGCTATTGTATTCATGCAAGATTCGCAAAAACAACACATACTCGATAAAAGCCAAATGCGCCATGCAGCAAGTCATGAATAATGCTGTAGACAAAGGCGGGTGCAACGAGCATCGAGTATCTAATTGGTGGTTAGATGATTTGCTCGGCAACGCCAACGTTCTCATCGAGGGAGCGAAGTCGGCTCAGTTGGCAAGCGGGTGTACATTGGGCAGCCCACGGATGCTCGCGTAATTTTAACAATAGCATTCGCACTGGAGGTACGCACCACTGGAGCAGATTTCCATGAGTCTTTCTAATCTAGATACTGGCTATCAGACGGTTGTGTAAACGTGCAAGACACAGTAGACCATTTGGCATTTAGCGTACGGAATACCTTCACCCGCCTACCACCTGCTAGATACCTCGAAGCATCAATGATCTCAACTATGGAGAGCAGGCAGGGAGGCGGCGTGGGTGTGTATGTTCGTTCGAATTGCGACATCGTAAACTCGTCCATGTTTAGTAGTGATGATGGGAATGTACAAATCGTAAAAGTTCAACTAAAGAAGCGTGGTTTTGAAGGACTCGTTATTGGTTTATACTCGTGTCATTTTATACATAAGGAAACGTTGTTGGATCTCCTCGAAAAAACACTTCCGAAGAATAGTTCATTACCTTGTATCGTAATGGGTAATTCGAACGTAAACCTGTTGGGAGGGTCCTATAGTGAAAGTTATACTTCGTTTTTCGCTGCCAGGGACTTCCGCCTCGTCATTGATGGCATCACTCGCCCTGCTTCGGGCACGTGTATAGATCACATTGCCATTGGGAACTGTGAACAATTTATGGAGATATCACCAACTGTGTGGTACTCCCCTTTGTTCTCGGATCATTATCTAGTCGGCGTAAGTCTTGTTGGAGGATCTTTCGCTTTGCGAAGCAGCAGCCACCCCGAGCCGCAAATGCTAGTCAGAAAGCATGACAAGGACAGTATCTCGAACTCCATGAACCGCTTATGGTATCTCGGTTGGTCTCGTATTTATGTGGAAAAAAATATTGACACCGCTTTTATGTCTTTACAGTCAATGCTAGTCGAGGAGTGCGAGAAATGTTTTGCAGTGGTGGACTCAATATCCGCATTACCTTCGAAGAAGTTTGAGTTCTGCGCCAGGCTTAGGCGACCCAGGCACACGGTTCAGAAGTAATACAGATGGCACTTGAATATTGGCACTCCTGATTCGAAAACTGTTTATCGTTCGGCCCTACGCAAATATCGGCATATCGTTGTGATTGCCAGGTCCACTTTCTACAAAAACCGCTTTGCACTACTCCGTAAGAACCCAAAACATCTGTGGGGCTTTCTAAATGCTGCCTGCGATAGGGAAAGAGGCAAGGCAGAACTTCCTAAGAAGCTGGTAACTGTATCGGGTGAGCTGTCATCGCAAATTGAAATGGCCAATGAACTAAATGTGCACTTTGCAACAGTTGGCGAAAGGACAGTGGCCTCATTAAGGTCTTATGATAATGCTCGTGAAGTGCTGGAGTCAATCTGGACGTCACGAGAACACTTCTCGTTTGCACGTGTTGGTGTCAAGGAGGTCCAATCGGCAATGGAGTCGACGAAGGCTACCTCGAGTTGTGGAGCTCTAGGTTTACCGAATAGGTTGTTGAAGTTGTCATCAGAGCATCTTGCACGGCCATTAGCACACATCGTCAACCTAGCTTTTGAGGGTGGAGTGAACTTAAAGATGCTTCTATAATACCCTTATTCAAAAACAAGGGTGACCGTAAATTAGCAGGCAATTATCGGCCAATCTCTCTTGTGGACTACTTATCCAAGGTAATTGAGAAATTGGCGAAGCGGAGACTTGAACTTCAGTTGGATTCGACTGATTTCTTTTCGTCTTCTCAATTTGGGTTTCATAGAAGACGTTCGACCGAGCTGGCTTTGGCGCATCATGGCAAATCATTCTGATTTGCCATGATGATGCTATTGAACGGAACAATCTCTGCCTCGGTGTATGCCTTGATGTATCAGCCGCGTTCAATTGTCTCTCGCATACCCTCTTCCTTGAAGCCCTAACCTGTGCTGGCTGCTCCGTTATGGTGGTAAACTGTTTTCGCTCGTACCTCACCGGTAGAAGACAAGCAGTAAAAGTTGGTCTGGTTGAATCTACATGGCAAGAGATTAACTTAGGAACACCGCAGGGCTCCATTCTTGGACCGTACATGTTTATAATACTTATAAATTTTATTCTACGGAAAATTGATAACGATGGTTTTTGTAAAACAATCGCCTACGCGGATGACACCACTCTGTTGTTTCGCGTGCGGCCGGAAAGGGCACAACAGGACATTTCTGAGGCGCTTCGTAAAGTAGACGTCATCGTAAAAACGTTTGAGAGTTTCTTTCTGGTCATTAATGCAAGCAAAACTAATATAACTCTGTTTCGCTCACCGCAACGGAACATTGCGATCGGCCAAATGCGTCTTTGTGATATTGAAATGTAGTGGTCTCCTACGGTCAGATGCCTGGGCTTGGTTTTGAACAAAGAGCTCAGCTGGAAGGATCATTTAAGTTCCGTATTGCCAAAGTATTACGCTGTAGTAGCCTCTTTGCGTCGACTTAAAGAGCTTGGAGTCCCTACAGGAGGTTTGGTGTATCTTTACAAAGCCCTTCTTGTCCCTCTACTCAGCTATGGTATCTCAGTCTGGGGTGGAAGCTACAAAAATGTACTTCAGAGAGGGGAGGTTATACAGAATGACGCGTAATTGCTGGTAGAACTCGAAGAGACTCGGTTGCGGACGTCCTAGTGAAATTTCACCTTCCTTCGCTGACGACATTGTACTCAATTCGCGTCGCTCTTCTTGCTTTCAAGATACACAAGGGCGTTGTGCCTACAGACGCTGCTCTTCCGATGAAAGCCTGCATCAAACGAACTGCTCGTAGAGCGACAGTGTTCATGACACCTCTGGCTATCAAAGAATCAAGACGCCATACTCTCACTTATCGCCTGCCGTCAGTCTGGGGTTCTTTGCCTAGAGAGATTCGGTCTCCCACCTGTGTTACGAAATTTGCTTTCGAAATTTAAAAAAAAGGCTAAAATCTTATTTGAATCAAATCCAGTAAACCACTTGTAATTATGTCGTTCAATATGACTTTGTGATAAGTTTTGACGGTATGTCACCTCGAAGAACCTTATCTTATTTTTTAATACGAGAACTTAAGCGTTGTAATATTTCGCAGTTCCCTCTATAAAAAAATAATCGAATTGAAAAAAAAAAATTGAAAATTGTCACCGCCTCAATGATCTGTCAGGTACAACTACCTGGCAAGCGGCATTTCATCGGTATTGTACGCTCGACATTTGTTTCTATGCTGTGTGATGGGCCGGAAGTGCACCAGAGAACTACATAAGATGACTTCTTCGTTTACGCCATCATTCACGGTCACTTCAACCACGTTTTTCACCCACCACATCATATGTCTCGAGTGTTTCTTCGATCGACACGCATATACAGGAGACGTGACGGCGTGATCACAACTCAAGGGACTACCTGCGCGTATCTCTGCTACTGTCGCATCCAACAACCTAACACTATTAGTCTAGCTTGCATTCAAGTCCGATTCACGTTCTTGAGCGATCTAACTGGCGGCCGTGGACACGGAGGTGGGAATTTAGCTCTAGACATTAATCTCTGTATATGTATCTCGTTACCGTTGGCATCGGGCTGTTTCGGGTTGTTCGTTAATTGTCGGCACCGATCCGGCGATTTCGCCAACGGGCGCCCGGACGGCTTAG
The DNA here is from genome assembly GCA_019614645.1 of Stratiolaelaps scimitus. Classification (NCBI taxonomy): domain Eukaryota; kingdom Metazoa; phylum Arthropoda; class Arachnida; order Mesostigmata; family Laelapidae; genus Stratiolaelaps; species Stratiolaelaps scimitus. The sequence goes on from JABWDB010000026.1 coordinate 3,673,637, forward strand.
GCCGCGTGGGGCCGCTCAGATCTGTAGGCCCGCGTCTGTACACACCGCATATCTGCCCAGAGGAACATTGTTATTGTTTCAATTTAACGTCCAGCTTTCGAGCTGCCTCCCTGATTATTGGTCACGCTGTGGCCGCTCGGTTACCGCCTCATCTCGTTCAATACAATCCGTTCGTGATAAGCGTCCCTTGTCTTTATTATACCTATACATGTATTTATTTATGTGCTACCTCTTGCACACCATAAGGCTATCCTCCGCCTCTAGCCTCTATGGTAGACCCGATTGCCGGACGCGACGCGCTGCTTTGCCGTTGTCGCCGAACCTTGCGCCTGTCGGCGTTCACTACCGTCGACCGGCCACTATGGCCGTATGTTTGTGTGCGTCTACGCGCCTCTGCCTCTAGATGGATGTGTAAATAACTATGTGACTGCGCGTGTGTGTGTGTGGTGTTTATGTGTGCCACCACTGCTCGTTTGATGCGCTTGATCCACAATAAACGAACGATATAGCCATGCTATGAGAGCGTGTGACGGCGTTCGGGCGACCTCCTTCCCAGTGGCGGAGCTGTAGCTGGCTGGGAATTTATACGGTGGACCGATGAACGTCGCCTGACTGATTCTCTCTCTCTCTCTCACTCTCTCTCTCTCTCACTCTTTCACCATCGCTCTCTCTCTATTGAGTTCCCACTCCGCCTGCCAGTACATGTGAATGTAAGCCCGTTGCGTTTGTCTCTACGCTCTGGAGCGACCAAACCCAGCCGGTGCTACGGTGGTGCTATGTCTCTAGCCGGTGGCCACTGGTAAGGCGGCAGCCAATCCATGTATCGTGTCCATGTGGTCCGACCATGAGGCTCTTTCGGCGCGATCAGCGACGGTCGTTCGATCGCTGCGATTGTCCTGCTGCGTCCAGCGTCAAGTCTCGTAGCCGTCTGGCTGTCTGGCCGCTGGTCACTTCGCCCGGTGAGACGATCCGCCGTCATCACAACCATCCGGGATGGCTGGTACCTTTTTGGAGCAGAAGCAGCAGCAGTAGCGGCACAGCAGAAAAGCTCTGCTACCAGAGCCGCAGTCTGCCGGCCTTCTCGTGGCTTGCTCCTCGACTGACCAGCCGATGAATTAATTGTCTGTTGTTCGTCGATCTCTCTCTCTCTCTCTCTCTGCAGATATTGTGTGTGTGTGTGTCTCTGTCTGTCTGTGTGGCCGTGCATCAGTGTCCTGGTGGTTCTTGTTCATCGCAGCGGCGGCGACGGCGGCAGCAGCGCTGCTCTAAATTGGCTCCACCAAATCGTCGTCGTTGCTGTCGGTTGACTCCGTTGGAGCGAAACATTAGCTGTTCCACAGCTTCTTCCATAGCTGCTCTGTTCCGCAGCTTCCTCCATAGCTGTTCTGTTCCGCTAGGGCCAGCAGCTGCTACAGCCAGCTTCTGCGGGGGGAGGAGGAGGCTGGAGTAGAGCAAGGCACAAGCAGCGGCAGTAGCGCCAACGCGGGAGGGAACGGCGTGTCTCATCCAGCGCCGCTCGCTCGCTGGACCAAACGCCCGCCCGTCCGCCCGCCCGCCCGCCCGTCAGACAGCTCGAGCTGTTCCCGACGCAGCGGCAGCGTCAGCAGCCTTGAAAGGGAAAGCGGAAAACGTGCTGAAGGCCCGGCCGGGTCAGCGGGGGCAGGTCAGCAGCAGCAGCAGCAACAACTGAACAGTTGCTGCGGAGCGCCGCTGTTTGACAACGGCGACGGGCCCGTGTGTGCTTGTCTGTACGTGCTCTCACGTCTAGAGTTCCGGCCGGGAGAGGGCGCCACGGCAAACGTCACCGAGGCGCTCCGCCAGCAGCAGCAGCCGCGGCACCACCGCTGCTGCTGCCGGCTCACGCGGATGAGGAGCGCGGGCGGGCAGGCGTTTGGACGACTGACTATACCGATAGATTGACAGACCATCACGGCAGCTGTACGACCGCTGCGATAGGAGAAAGAGCCGGTAGCGCGCCATCGGGAGCAGCAGGAACTGCAAGAGGTGACGTTAGACGGCGCCACAGTCGTTGGCGGAAGCAGATTGCAGCAGCAGCAGCGACAGTGGCGGCGGCGGCGGCAGTAGCACATGCTTACGTTGCTGGCGATGCTGGTATTGGTGGGCAGAGGCAGAAATATTCGCGAGGTGATATCCACAGGGGATTGCTGTTGTTTGTCGCTGCGGGAGTGGCGCTCAGTCGTCCGGTTCTGCTGAGCAATTCTGCACTGTTACTTTTGTCGTTGTAGCGAAGCTACCGGTGGCAACAACAGCAAGCATTAGCTGGTGACACTGCTGAGCGAACAACAGCGAACAACACGGACCGATTTCAGGGCGAAGTTGAGAATCGGAACGGTGTCCAATATGTGTTTGATTCTCGCGTTCAAGTGAGCATCTCCAGATCATCGGATCGGTGTCGTTTCCGGTTTGTGTTCAGTGTCGCTCATGCTAAATGTTATTTCCGTGCAGGTCAGGCTAGTCCCCGTAGAGGTGGTTTCTCGGATGTCGTTGTTCGAGGGAGCGAGATGCCCCATTGAGCTGGAGACGTTGACGCGCTATTGACGGCCGACTTTCGAGTTCCGTGAAGGGTAGAGAGAGAGGGAGAGAGGAAGCCTGAGTAGAGACGAGCGATTTTCCTCATGTTTTCTGCGCATTTCCTTTTCGGCGTCAACGGTCGTCTGATCTGAAGGAACTTGACGGGTTCTTCAAAGTCACGGGGACTTCACGCCGAAGACGACAAAACAAGTGAAGTGCCATTGACGTGTTGCCATATTACTGCTGTAGCAGTCGTGGTGGTTGTTGAGTTGAGGCAATTTCGTCGCTTTGAGCATCGAGGATACGCGTAATTCTGTAACAAGGCGGCTGGTGGCACCCGAAGGATATTCACGAAGAAGACAATAATGGTCGTGCTGCTGACGGCGCTACTGAGGCAAAGTCCGGTGAGTGAAGCAGCGGAAGTATTTCCTCTTCCGTTTGAAGCCGAAGGCCAGAGATAACCCGATACATGATGATGACGCGATGTATGAATGACTGAGAGAGAGAGAGAGAGAGAGCGCGCGTCTGAGGGCATCAGGTGGTGGTTGGCACAGAATCACCAGATTAATGGTAAACGAAGGCTAAAGCAGATCAATTGAAGTGGTTGCCCTATTGTGTAATTAGGTTAAGCGGTTGAGTGGCACACTTGTTACGTAGTCGCCCTGCACGTAACTCAAGATTATTATTATGATTATTATTATTTATGGTACAAAATGATTGTTTATTATTACTGTCAGTATATTTTTGTTAAGTGTCTCCACTCAAACAGGGGAACAGCTGAGGGTCAGCTCAAAAAACATTGACACGTTCGCGCCTTTCAAATGTAACAGTGTCCCCACTGTTACATTTGAAAGGCGCGAACGTGTCAATGACAACCGAATGAGACCTCCCGTCCAAAAGTCTCACTTTACATTTCTTGTATTAGCACCAACTCGGTAGGGGATCTGCTGACGAAATCGACACAATATTATGCTTCGACAAATCTGCTGTGCATAGGGGGTTGTTCAAAAAGATTTTCACTTGCTTTTTCGATCTCTGAAATATCGAGATAGACCACCGCTCATTTGGAACTGCGCGGTATGTCTGTGATGTTCCTATGAGGGTCGGTACCGTCTAGATACTAAGATCCCCAAGCAATGTAATTGCCAATGGGAATTATTGTACATCGACATTTGGTAGGCAGTTCAGTCGAGGACGGCACATAGCAAATGAGTGTACGTTAGAGCCAAACCTCTCACTTATATTATCTATACCCGGGACTCATCCACCGATTCAAGTTTTGCTCAAACTAAATGAAATAGACTGCGAGTGTACGTTCTATGGTGTTAGGCTGTCTTTTCGTTGACTTGCCCCGATTGCTTTGAACTAATTGCCATATTCGGCTACTTGGCGACGTGCACTCGAAACTACTCGGGCTAACGAACATTAAAGTGTTATAGAGCGCACACATACACATACAATATGTGACTATAAAAAAACACCGCATTGACCATACCAACACTGGATACGCACAACGATTCACAGATTTGCTATTGGCTCGTTGCGTATTGACATTAACATCCGAGTGTCGAGCTCCCCAGCAGTGCTCTGTGAAAAAATGGTGGTTTCATGTGAAACGAACGGTGTCTAAATAAACAGTGGCTGCATTCTGCGACCAACGAGAATTGGCAATGATTAAAAAAGAGTAAAGCTTCTATTGGTATACTAAAGAACTGCACTTTTCCAATGCTCAAGTTATCTTCTATGGCGATTAATTACACCAGAGGACGACGTCATAACAATCAAACGTGGCTACCATTATGGGATCAACGAGAAATGACAACTAATATCGTCTGGATGGTATCGAACTATCGAGTAGTCAACTGCTGCATTAACTGCTGTCAGGGTACCGTTTTTGTGGAAACAAATCCTAACAAACGTGTCGACAAATGATAATCATTGAATACTTCTCGGATACGCCAAAAAGAGGAGTACTCCGGTCTTTCCAGTATACTTTCAAAGCTAATCTTTTCGCTGTTTCGCGCTATATAACGTGGCCATCGTATCAAGCTTTTGTTAGCCCTATAACTAAAGACTTCTTGTTTGGACTTATAACTTATTGACGCCTTGCTGATTCGCCGAATTCGTAGACAGACGTGGTCTCTCAGTGACATCATCGTAAACGGGGAGCGGGCGATTAAAGGACATCGCTTGCGGATTTATACTTAAGACGGTTATCGACAAGCGGAAAATGTGCATGCACTCGACAGGTGGAGCCCCTGAAATCAGATCATATCAAATCGCATCATATCATCATCACGCAAGTTGAACAGCACACAGTAGCAGAACAACGCCGCCACTGGTTTCCTTACGCCGCCTACGCGAGGGTCTGCATCGCGTCGACCACCCTCCCCTCCCAAGTACCCGTGCGACGCTGACGAGCTCATCGGCAACAACAGCAGCAGCAGCAGCAGCAGCAGAAACAGCAACAAGAATGAGCGAGAGAGAGAGAGAGAATAAAAAAGTGCGAGATAATGAAACCAAGGAAGTGTTTGTAAACCGGGGCGAAGTCAACTTTGCCCATCGTTGCTGGTTATCAGGTCGCGCGGCCGCGACCCTGTTCCTGTTATTTCTTGTCTGTCGCTTCCCATGGATAGAGCGCTTCTACTTTCGCTTCTTGCCGCTGATGCTGCTGTTGCTCGAACGTTGGAGCTGCATCCATCCCACCGCGGTGGCCAGTCGTAACAACGGGAGTGAATGGTTCCATGATCTGAGCTGACACGTTCATCCACGAACGTTGCGGCGCGTAGACGCTACACACATATCAAGTGGATCGGATCACCCCCCCCCCCCCCCCGCCTCCCAGGGCGCCCGTTTCTCCAACAGCAGCAGCAGCAGCAAAACATAAAGCGGCCAGGAATGAAAGAATTGGAATAGACAGAAGCCAAAAGGCATCTTCTTCATCCCGAATGTGAAGAAGCCCATCCTTGGCCAATCGAGTGCCCCAGGTAGTTCGGTTCGGGCAACCGGTTCCCTCTTCACTTTCCAACATCTTCAGCCGCTTCAGGCATCAGTGAGGCGTTCGGTACAGAGATGTGCACCCCCAGCAGGCAACTTCGGCCCCGTCAGAGCCGCCGACTCTGTCGGTCGGTCTGACTGACTGCCTCCCTGCCGTTTTCCATCGTTTGGTTCCTCGATAGCGGCGGCGGCGGCGGCGGCTTCGACTTCAACTTTGGCGACGGCAATTTCGCTGGATGACGAAGTTCCCGCGCTTGGGGATGCCGTCGTCTGTCTGTCTTAGCAGTGTTCAAGTGGCAGAACGATGCTAGTCAATGCGCGCGCGCGTGCTCTAGTTACTACCACAACTACATCGACGACTGTTATTATTACGTTCATGCTGTACTTGGCGCCACTCAGAGCGGCCCCCGCCGCGGCGGCTGTCCTACCAACAGCAGTTGCCGGCCTTATGCCGCAGTCGACGGTGACACGGTGATGGCGACGGCGGCGGCGGCGCCGGCTAAAGCCAACTAACCCGCTAGACATCGGTGGCAGGTATCTGATAGCTGGGAGCTGTCGAACATCGTGGTGATCCTTTGCTTAGAGCAATGTGGCTCAGTTTTGCTTTTTCCCGTTGTTTGCTGCCCTGGCCCACTGGTACTAGAGCAGACCAGGCCGCCGCCGCCGCCACCATCGTCTCGGAGGCAGTCGTCGTGTAGCGCGCACTAGTAAAAGTCCCCGCCGAGTCGGTCCCCGTAAGCGAGAGTTACACCGCCGTCGCCGACCGTTGCGGGTCGGTGCTACGAGCCAATGTGGCAACACCAGCGGCATCATTGTCGACTTCCCTCCGCAGTGGGCGCGCAGACTATGGTTTCGTTCCGTCGATGGCTGGGCCCGACCCAGCGCGGCCGGCTCACTGCGGAACCGGACGCAGCGCGAAGCAGCCGCGCGCACGCGGCACCATAGCATCGGCACCCGACTGCGGCCAGGAGGGAGCCATTCTGACCCGGTTCCACTTCCCGGGGCAGCCGGCGCCGCAGAGCGTGCGGCTGCGACAGCCAGACAGACAGGCATACATGTGGCTCCGGACTTGCTTCTACTACTCCAACAGTTACTATCACTCTTTGTGTGTATCTATGTATATATACTCTTCCCTATGTTGGCCGGTCGACATAGGTGGCTTCCTCGGCTTTTCGGATCGCTATTGCTGCTGCTGCTGCTGCTACTACTGTCGTTGTCGTCGTTGTTCTCATCGTCGTCGCCGGAGCTCCTCGCCCGCACAACAGCAATGCTCTCTCTCTCTTTCTCTCTCTCTGTCTTTACACAAAGAAGTCTTGGCATTTGTAGTTGAAACACTAGTGATGGTGGCACTGCCAATATCAGTAGGGATAGCCGTCAACGGTCAAAGAATGTGTCCGATCCAGAACAGCATCTGGGTACGGCTCTGTGTGCCGGCAACTGCTCGATGCCCAAACACCGTTGGCGAGCGATTGCGGTTCCTGCTGGTATCGCCGTCGTGGTTGCTGTGTCAGACACAGTTATATAGCATAGTTCCTGTAGTCGGTTCTCTAGCGAATAGCCCCGCTGACGTTGGCGAACACCCGATGATATCTCCACACACCCAAGCAGTGAAGATATACATACATGCCCACACACAGACTTAAACCCAAGACGTAAGCATAGGTTCACATATCGGCGCACATTGTCAACAGCCGACAACGTAGCAGCAGCAGCTGGCAAATAAACGACAAGCTGGAAGAGAACTTGAAGAGGAAGTAGCTCAGCGGCCCTTATGAGGGGACGACCTCTCACTAAATCGGACCATTCTGGCTCTGCCGAAAAACACCCGGCATTAGCACAGAAGTTGTTGCTGTTGTTGCCGCCGTCGTCGTCGTCGTAGCCGCTGTTGAAGATCTTTGCGGCTAGTTCTTTATCCCAGTCAATCAGTAGCTTACTCGCATTCAGTGCATATGTGGGTTGCTTCAACCTGCAGCGCGGCTCTGGCGCGGCCACAAGTTTCTACTTTCGATTTTTTCTTGTGCCGACGACAATCTTTTTGTGTCGTATCTTTTTTGGCCTGGCCATCGACGTTGCTCGCGTTCGTCACTTAGCCACGAACGTGTCGTGCTCGCGAGTGACAGGCGATTATTGACGATGAAGCACAAAACAAAGGTATCCACGATGTGAAAAACGGAGCAGGCCGCCGTTGCAGACGAATCAAGCGGCCAAAATGGACGGGTACAGGTAGATCATCGCAGTGGTCTATCGCTTCGAATTCGAAGGGTGAGACGATGGGGCACAGGCTAGAGGAATAGACACTTTATTCGCTTAATTTTGCCATCGACCGATCGAGCGTTCTCCCGATCGGAAGCCATACGATACAAGTAACGATAGCGGCGGCTGATATGGTGATGCGTCCCGGCAAAGGGGTCGATGTCGGAATCTGTGCTTGTCAGCGTTGCATATTTCGAACCGGAAGTGACAATTACTGCTGGCACACCACCGCCACAGTGGAGCTAAAGAGTGAAACTGGGCCTCTCATCCCCCAGATGTATTGTACTATAATATCATCGAAGTCGAGCCGTCGCAGACGACATCACTAACTACTAGTCCCATTATACTATAGTTCGCTTTCACAATATAGAAGCGTCTCTTGTTACCGTTCGAGATTTTCCCAAGAATGACCTCCTTCCACAGCCAAATGTGTTAGATATACATATACGTATATACACGTCGTTGGTCATCTCTTGCCATTCGCCGTTACGGCTGTTAGTAAATGAAGCATTGAAGAAGCTAGCCAAGGGAAGCTAAGGTCCCTTACTGGACAAGTAAGGTTTGCGCTTGAGCTACAACCAACGATCAGCACAAGTCCCCCAGAGCGGAAGGCAGTCGCGTGTATGCGTCGGGACCTGTCGCGGGGTGGCAGTGGAAGCTCTTTTGAAATATCTGAATGCGGATAATAACCCTGCAGCTTACTGTAGATATCACATTCGTAAGGCAAGTGAGGACACACCACGAGAATGGGATAGGCTCCGTCAGGGCAAACACGAATGAGAATATACGTGTGTATGTGCCATAAAATAACCAATGTGGCATGCCCCGCTCATGGAAGGAGTCGCATTCTACATAGGCCTCACATTGTACACACGAGCCTGGTGCATATGCTTTACCGTATAAACGAGAGTGGTGCGGCCCTCGAAGACGTTCGTAGACGAGTTTCATGAGGGTGAATGCCATTGATTTGCAGGGTGTTCAGCATGCCACTCAACTGCATCCAGCACGCAGCCTTAAAGGCAATAGATAGTTGCCTGATTGTTCCAGTGATGCCTCTATAGGCTCGGTCAGTATCTGAATACTCTCCATGTAGGGTGGCATACATAGATCCCCCTTGGACAGGCAGCGGATGCTCTTGTTAAGATTGCCACATGCGCAGGTGTGGCATCATTTAAATGAAGTGTCATTCATCAATCGTTCTAACACGATTGAAATCACCGAAGAAGGTCAACAACAATAGGGAAGGGATGTACCAAAACCAACATATCGACTATATATATATATATATAACAATTGACCTTGGAGTGTACAGATATAAATCCTGCATATATACACCGAGGCTAAGCTTCGTGCGATGCTATAATGGATAGTCGCATAGGCTTCATGTGATGAAATACAAATCTCTATTTTCATAGGTGAATGATGGCGCGTTATTATTTATTGTTATTATACAATCCAAATTTTCAAACGAACCGAGGGTTTTCGGGCGATACGATGTCACAATTTTGCTCTGCACAACAACTGGATGAGGGAACAGGAGGCGTTCGATTCAAGCTTAGCAGTGATCTCGATGGTATTATTAGGCAAAACGTTTCATTGTCGAGCCAGAATTTGTCGGCCACTTTTCTATTGCCTTCGAGTCTACGACAATTCGTTAACTGCCCCAGATTTCCGCCACGCGATCAGCACGATGGCCACAATACCACGGCTCAACCATAGTACGAAGCATTTTTTTTGATCAATCACACACGTTATGCGGCCTGTTGTTGTGGCCAACGGGAGGCGAAGTTGCTCGGGTCCATCCACTATGCTGAGTGTCGTTGGCCAATAACCCAGCTCGCGGTCCACCACCCAGAGATTGTCTTGCCTCCATTTTATCCTCTTGAGCTGGCGTAAGACTGCCCCGAGGAAGCACCAACGAGTTTCGTTGGTGACGTACGAAGCGGTCCGATTTGCCAGCTGTAGACGGATCATCGTTCGCAGGGACTCAACCGTTGGCGCTATTGGCTATAAGCTACAGCGCGCATCCATCTCTATTCTATTCAATAATTGCCACTAGCAGAAAACTCAGCAAGTATTCCGACAGAAAGTCTCTGGGGCCACTGCTGCTGTGCTCTCAGGCATCCGTCGAACGAAGCGTCGTCACTGTTGCCGGCGTCTGAATGACTGACCAACAACGGCCGCTGCAGCTCCAGCTGCTGCCAGTGACTGCGGCGCTGGCTGTTCCGTTGTTCGACCCGTCATTATTGCGGACTTGTGCCGCTTTCAACCTAGATTCTTCTCGGTTTCGTTTGCGTTGGTCAAGCGTGCGTTTCATGCTTGCTTCTTCCCGTACGATGGCACCGCTTTAGGAGCTGTTCGGGATGCTGCTCCGGCCGAGCTTAGCCGCTTCAGCTATTGCTTGGTCGGTTGGTCGGTCAGAGTGATGCGGCCGGGCCTCGGGTCGGAGCTGGCAAGGCCTCCATATCCAGCACAATCTAAGCAGGAAGCTAAATCTAAGAGCATCGAAAAGCAACGAACACATATGCTGCACCAACGTGCTGGTGATGGACGTGGTCATTCCGCGTAGCTCTATGGATTTCTATGTCACATGTATTGTCATCCATGTATCCATACACAAGCATACATTATCTGTATATGTATATATATATATATACATTAACTTTACTATTTATTTATATATTCGTGAAGATTGAAATTATTAAGTGAGAAGGATGGCGTGCAGATAGTCCCGGCGACAAATATTCGTAGCCTTTTGCCAACCGCACATCAAATAATCAACTGAGAGTTGTACTACTAATCCCTCAAGGTGGAGTTGCTTTAAATAGAGCTAAACAATAGGAAGAATTGCGTGATCACCATCTGACTATCCTATTAGACAATGTCCCAGATTACTCGTTGCGACCAAAGGTCCATTCCTTAGAACTGTTACGTAGCTAACCTAACCTCTCTATTCATACCTACACGCGACATGACAGCAAACTGTACACATTCTTATCAATATCGATTATCAGGAAACTAAAAATCATCTCATCCCGAACTCGGGCTGTCACTGACAGAAAGTGAATATATGCATAGATAATGTATCATCAGGGGATGAAATTCCGAATAATTTCCGTGTGATCAATGAGAGCGACGGGGTGTTCTATTCCTCAATTTTATTACTTCTGATAAAAAAAAACAAGTCTAATATCGGCGAAATTAACAGAACGTTTTTACGCGGTTTTGCTTCGTTTCCTGTGATCGTTACCTTTATCCTAGCAAATGTACGAGGCTGAAGACCTGAAGGCCCGTCTAGCAGCCGCCGGAGGCGGTGGCGGCGAGGGCGTTCGACGAAAGCGAACGGTGCGATCATCGCCGTACGAGGCCCCCAACTGCCAGGAGAGTTCCCAGGGGCCGGCCGCTATTGCTGGAGGAAGATCGACAATTAGCCAACGAGCGACGACCTACGCCGACGACACCGTCTCGTCATCAAGTGACGCGTGCGTCAACATCCGTGACACGAGCAGCAGGTATAATGATGATTTGCTTCGTAGCCCGAATCCGGTCATACGTTACGAGTGATTATATTTACATGTGTACCGCAGTTCTCCGATCGTACGAAGATAGTTGGTGCTATGAGAGATAATAACAACATTCAGAGAGAGAGACAAAATATTAAAGGACGAACACTCGTTCATAGTATATTCAGTTGTATTCTCAATACGATTCAATGTGATAAAGAACAGGTAGAATTCGCCAGGTCGACCGGTGCACATTTACATTTAAGTGAGTCCGTCTCGTGAAGCACTGGACGTCAAATGTTGTCGGCTATGAGCCAGCCTGGAAAATTTACTTTAAACTTACCCTGTAGATAGACGCAAACTTCGTATGCACCCATCTTCTCGATAACCTGGATCTGTGGCGGTGAGCGTCAGGTCCTCAAAGCCTGCAAAAAAACTCTTTGATGCCTTATCAACTTTGGGCAAGCCATGTATTAGAATAGCATGTGTCAGCTGGACCATCTGTGAATAAGCTCTATGTCGACGATTTTCTGTTGACGGTTGTGTTACGACAGATGTCGAGGAACCATGAAATCGCCTTCAGCAACGGCAAACAGCGTTCGAGACGCGAAAGTACCGAATGCGCGGAAGCAGCCGTTGACACTGGTTGAATTGTTGACCGCCGGCGTTGAGAGACCGCCCCACGGGCCGCCTCGTATAACCACCCAACACCAAAGCGGACAACAGTCACAGCATGTACAGCGGCAAAGGTCAACATCAGATATTGTCCTGCATCAGCAGCACGAATCAACTCAGCAACAGCAGCAACAACAGCAGCAGAGCATACATCAGCAAAGACATCATCAAGCAGGTTCACAACATTATCAGCAACCGCAGCAGCAGCAGCAGCAACTCGTACAACAGCAACATCAGCACGAGTCAACTCCGTCTCGGCTCGCGTTCAACGGCGAACGACCATTGCACGAGCATTGCATCGCTGGCCGCGGTTCCGCGAATGATCGATCGGCGTATCATCAGCAGCAGCTGCAGCACAGCAATACGTCAACACACTGTGGGAATTACGTGGCGGCCGGGGATGATATTGAATTGGGATCGCGCAGCTGTATCTTGCAGCTGCTACGGTGCCCTCCTCCGGCTAGCGAAGACATTAAACCAAGGGTAAGCACTGATAACGATGTACGTTGTCGGAAAACATAAGAAAAAAAAGCACCAAGGGTATACGTGGAGTTCCAAGGGCAATGGCTCCCCTTACGAGATTCGAGTATCGACAGCGAACGCATAAAATGAATCTGCAGAAATAATAGCATTTATTATATAACCTATATGTATAAGCTACCAGCACGCGCCAGCACGACAGCCAGTGCAGTCAATGCTATTCCGGGTAAATACAGCCCCCCCCCCCGATCAGTGTTGCAAGCCAAGTCTCGCTTACACCGCGCATTTGCCGTTGCTCCGAGTCATTTTACAGAGGCGTATCATACAAGGATTCGAAAAGTAGCGTTCTGCTTTTTCATCTATAAGCGACGACGGCGCTGTTTCTCACATTTAAATAATGGAGACATTTACATTGAACTCCAGAAGGGCTCACCACCAATCAAAAAGAATTATCTAATTCGAAATCGTAACCCAACATATATGCAACACTAATTAGCATAGACGATCATTACATAGACGGGACCTATGTCAGTTGTCCGTTAGTCTGAGGCATTAGACTATATTATGATATTTAAAAAACAAATAACAAATGAGATGTCGTTGTCGCACCTCACCCGCAGGTCTGGAGCTCCAGCGTTGGCTCCAATCATCAGCACGTGGCTCCGTTGGACGCGATTTCCGCAGAGAGCGCCGGACGCAGTCAGGTGGCAGCTGCACCGATGGCCGGAGCGGCACCCGGACCGGCGTTCGCGACCTCCCCGTCCACTGTTCCCTTATCGGTGTCATCCTCGCTAACGTCAACGATGGGTGGCGAGCCACTCGTTGCAGAAGCCGACTCCAGCAATCTTCCCCTCGACGAGGATCTTCTCAGTGAAATGGAAACGGAAATGCTTAGCGATCCCGTAGACTTGGCGGCGCAGCATGCACCCAGTGCGTCAGTCGACCCAGAACAGCAACAGCAGCAGCAGCAGCATCCGCCACAACATTTTCAACAACAGCAGCTGAAATCGGCCTGTTCAGTGTGACCACGTCCAGTCACCACGTTCTATCTCATTTCCGACCTGCATGGTTCCTCCCATCAATCGCCTCTGTATCATCACGTTCATCGACTTTGTTAGCAACCTTGTGACTCGCTTCAATGTCCGAGCTGGAACGTCGCTCAGGAATCGCCTACGCATCGCGATACCCACCCAGCACCTTGCCGCCGCCCCCGCCGCCTACGACACCGCCACCTCGTCATCATCATTCGATTTAGCCGGACACATCCCCACACGTTTTTCCCTTGGCTTTAAGCCGGTCAGGAACTTAAGCGAGAATTGTGATTTTTTTTCAACGATCATCTCTGTTTATTTTTTGCATGTTCACCATCTTGTTATGAATATCCTGCACGGTGATCGTATATCAAAAGAGCAAAACGTGATACACAGATAGACATACGTAAGCCCAGACCTGTGTACATATTTGTGAACGCTGACGCCATCATCCAATGAACGAATCAATTCATAAATAGCTCATTGATAAATGCATACACATGACTCTGTGTACACAGCTCTGCAGAACGAAACGCAACGGACTTACTGTAGTGTATATGATTCTGTCTATTCAATTATAATTATTATTAGTATATATAGTATCACCGGTCAGTGTGGCGATCCTGAACCCCACTGATAGTCCCACGGTCCGTTGACTGAGTTGGGTTATTGCCGTGTTATATATATTATATAAGATATATATATATATACCAGGCGACACTTCTCTCAAAGTCAGTTGATGTCGTTCTGAAATAATGTGATCACGCCGTCGACGTGGAAGGCCACCGTGGATGCGTACAGAAGCATACCGAATGTTCACTGCCCCTATAATCATGATCACATCGACTACCTAATCATGTAAGCATACATATCTATACATATATATATATATATATATATATATATATATATGCATACAGACATGTGGAGACCACGCCCAAGTGGTTTAGGTTTCAACTTGAAGAGAACGATGGCAAAATGGTGTGTTCCCTTGTGAAGGGCCGACTAACTATGCGAAGTGATGACACTTTAGAGAACCACTTTATTAGGTAGTGTCTAATATAGTATTGGTGGAGAAAATTCGAGTCATGACTGAACGATAGTCTGGTCCTATAAAACGATCGATCGAGATCACGACGTGATGTCGCCTATTTTGGAGCGAATCTGTGTGTGTGTGTATGTGTGAGCGTGTGCTTGATGTTTCATTTAGGTTGGTTGTCATTTGTTATCGCTGTTGTTGCTGTTAAACTATTGTTCAGTAGTTATTATGTAGAGTAGAGTGGAGTAATAAGTAGGGATACCACATAGTTAGTATATGCGAATGCGTGCAGAACTAAGTAAGGGTATATACATTTATACGTATATATATATATATATATAAGTTCCAACTCCTAGGAATACGTGATGACAAGGCTGCTTGATATCCATATCCATGTTGCGAGTATTGACATACATATATATAGGGAGTTTATATCTACAGCGTGCTTGAAAAGTAACGCAGCGTTATGGAAGACTTATCAATGTTAATGGTCTCGAGGTAACATTGACTTGTTTAACCCATTATTTTTGTTAAATACAAACTAAGCGAGTGACTTGTATTTCAAAATACAAGAAGAAGCGAAAATGTGCAGTACGCATTTTTTTCTTAGATGACCGTAAATCTGGCTTAACTCTGCCCTATAAGATAACGTCTGCTCTACATTTTTAACTGAAAATATTGAATTGAAAATAACCTTCAAATCTGTCAGATTTTGCTTAGTCTTCCGTAGGGTTGCGTAACTTTATAAACATCCTGTGTCTAATTAGTATACGTATGATCGGCCGCGAGCACGTCCATAATAGAAGAAAAAGCCAGAAGCCCAAGTATATGTTACTCTGAACGGTTACACTTCTAAGGAGGTAAACATGTGATACTGGTCGCGCGTGGTGAACAATGTTGGATACAGGTCCGTCCTTTAAATGCCACTTTTAAATAACGTTCATGTTCTCTCCTCTCTCCTCTCTCTCTCTCTCTCTCTATATATATATATATATACTGAATAAAATGGTTCTCTTAGTGTGCTCTTCTTCCCTGAATGAAGATACACGCGACGCCCTTCTGATCTTTCTAAATGCGCGCTCACATCAAAACGAGCTTCCCATAGCTGCGTTGTCGTAACAGTAAAAATTACATTCAAAATGGTCCAGCTCACCCCTTGTCGCCTTGTCTGCGTTGAACTAGTCTTCTAATTGTGGCCGACTATGGAGCAGTAACGTAACGAGTTGCACCAGCAGAAATGTTCATCCCTAACTACTACTACCTCTATTACTGTAAACATCAATCGAGTTGTTAGCAATGATGTATCCCATTGTGTCACGATGCCAAAATATCCCTGTGGCATACCACCGGGCAAACAAACCCCGCGTGAACACACAAACATGATTCTGATACATGTACATGTAATCGCAGCAGACGAGTAGCAGTATATGACTTAATGCAATGCTACATGATCCGTATGTGTGTGAGCTAGCCCCCATCGAACAAACGGGCAGGGATGTGAGGTGATGTCCAGAGTTTCATTGTTGACGACATCGCTGCGACGGCAAGCAGGGTAGAGAGAGCATGGTATGCCTCAGCGAAGCTGCGCTCGTCAGCCAATGGATTCGATGAGGCCAGAGCGTTGCTGTGTCAAGAAACTGAAAGTGCACGATAGTAATGTTATTATAGAATTGTTCGGCCGAACT
Source organism: Stratiolaelaps scimitus (assembly GCA_019614645.1). Lineage (NCBI taxonomy): Eukaryota > Metazoa > Arthropoda > Arachnida > Mesostigmata > Laelapidae > Stratiolaelaps > Stratiolaelaps scimitus. The sequence goes on from JABWDB010000026.1 coordinate 3,689,832, forward strand.
GAATGTCAAGACATCAGCTTTTGTGGCGAGAAGGATGGCTGAATGGGCGAATTCGCGTCTGAGCCCTTCCGTCATTTCAGTGAGCAACTCTATCTCACGGGTCTCGTGTATCATGCTCTCCCACCGCGGCGACATGAATACTGGTCTAGTTTTCGATTTGGATTGCAGACGAAAATACCATGCGCGAACCATTTTCGAAGAAAAAATGCCATTTTTTCTGGCGCGTTTTGAGTATCAATCTTAGGCGAACGCTCCACTGAGTCTTGTCGAACGATGAAGATCGACCTCAAAGTGTCCGCTTTCAAAATCAGCTTGAGTGTTTCTCATTTCCAGTAGAAATCGATTGGTGACAGGTCATTCGATGCGTCTGTATCTACTTTATCACTGCTATATAGCGACTTCAAAATCACCGCGCATTCAAGTTTGTGAAGTATTTGCCACAGGCTGAGGACCCGTTGAGCGAACCGTTTGTCTTTGACCTGCAGTATCAGTAATCACTCAAACAGTAACAACTTAAACTGAACTCATGTTAAGGCTGAAATGGTATTGATATACATTATTTATATATATATATATATATATATATATACAGATATACACGTAATGAACTACATTAGTTATATAAATAATATATATATATATACATAAATTTAGATAACAGAAAAAAGAACAAAGGACCAACTACGATTTAATTATATACCAAATGTCTACCAAGTTCGCGCCCGCTAGGATATATCAATTATTGGTTTTATATATATATATCTATATATATATATATATATCGCCGATATTTCTAGAGCCTTGCTTGAAGCCTGACATCATGACTTTGCAGTCGTCATAATAGGACTCGTTTACCGTTCATTATAAATGCATGCATCATGTCATCGGCGAGCTCGCATCGGATAACTTCGTGAAGACCACATCACAAATAAGCGTGGCGTTACTTTGACATGCCAATAGTACCCACGATTAATAATACATACTATAATGAAAACAATAGAGATATGTTACAAATACGTACGGATACATAATAATCATATGTGGACATCAACGACTACAACTGTTAGCTGTATTTCGGCGTGAGTATTTCGTATGTGCGCTGTGGCCATTTTGTTAACTAGTATTAACATGTGCATTTGTATACTGCCGCGATCAATTCGCTATCGCCGCGTCACATCTACGTCACATTCGACTATTGCAGATTTTTTTGTGTGTGTGTGCGTGTGTGTGTATGTGAGATTAGTGAATTTGACAACCTTTCATACTTTCGAGCTATAAACTACTACACAATCAATCAATCAATCAACTCCTACATAGTGACTAAATAGACCCCTTGAATAACTAGCCCGGATATCCCAGCTTGAAATCCTGCCGCAACCGGCCTCAGGGAGCTGCAGATGTTTTTTTTTCTTCCGGAGCCTTTAATAGTAATAGTAATAATGCCATAATGCGAATCAATACCGATAAATATCAGACGGCGTTTGGCGGCCACTGGCCAACGCCGGTAAATACTGTTTACCGAATTATCATCATATCGGTACTTTCATGAAATTGAAATTGAACCTCGATGACAATCGCTAAATCGTTACAATGATGAAGATAAAGAGAAATAGAGAGAGAGAGAGAGAGAACAGCTGCGCAACGTATCTATGTGACCGCCTGTGCATCGATCGATGTGGCCCTAAGCGTAAACATGTTTGTTATGTCAGATCTAGTATTTGCATTGGATCATCCTTAGTTACACATACACAGACACACACATATATAAGTACACCACCCGTCACCATCGTGTACCATCTATAATATATAATAATCAATTAGCAGTAGACTCACAATGAATTACCCATAATTTTCTCATAGAGTCTTCATTCAGTCATTTGTACATCTACAACGTTGTCAACCCGCAGCTTTTTGCGACCTGATTAACCCCTGCCTCCACCTGTCTCCATCTTCACGCAAAACAAAATCCGTTGCTCATTAGTAATTCACAACGATTAATGGAATTAATAGCTTATTATTTTTGTCATTCATTCATTAATTATTACTACTACTACAAATACTGTTATCATCGTCATTAACGAGCGCTGTATGTGTACGCATGTAGCGTGTATGTCCCTGGGTCATGTGCGACCAAACGCAAGAACGAACACAGCTCGCGCAGTACCCCTCATCATTGTCTGTCATCGCAAATTGTTGTTAATGTATCTGACAGCTGTAGTCTCGTGATTATGAATTGAAAACCTACAAAGAAGGCACCGTGTAGGCTTCGGATAATGAGTGGAGAGTGGCTGATCAATCACCAAGTATATCATAATCATTTGTTGTAGTCGCTTCCGGTCGAGTGAGTGGTGGTTTTTTGTTCAGTTATATTTAGATTTTTTCAACTATAATATTTATTTTCGTTTACTTCCTAGGTTGTTGCATACTTGTCGATTTCAATTACTCAGTTATATGAGCAGTGCGTATATATACACACACATATATATATATATATATGAAAAAGCTGATATAAATATATTATATTAATGGCTCTACGTTGGGAGAGAGACAGAGAGAGGAGTTCATTTCGGCGAACGCAGCGAAGTAGAGAGATACTTCGAGCGTGTGTTGTGTCGACGATGTTTTTTGAGCGGTTCTCTTCCAAAATCCAAATGTTATCATGATCCCACACATGTATTATGTGATAGTGATTATATAATATTTTATTTCGATATTAATAAAAAAACATGAACAGACAAAAGCAAATTGTAGAATTTGTTTGTGAATCATAATGATGAAGTTCGTCTTCTCTGCAAGCTCGAGACAGCTTTTTATACGATCTTTTAGAATTATACGTCCCAAAATATACTGTCGTATTATTAGACCCGAAAGTGTTTATGTAGTTGAACTGAATGAATTTAAATTAATTCATTTTTAATATTCGTAATTGCAAGTAGCTACCGGCAAACTTTATGAATTAGCTTCTTTGGAGCATGTGAAACTGTCGTTAAAAAAATTTTGTTAAAGTCGTTATTTCGCAACTTCATAGTTCTCTAGTGAGCTTTGGATAGATGTACAAGGCGCTTTTTGACATTTCGTAATGAATATCCTGAAATGTGAGAGTCACTCTCAGGGTATCTTCTCCACTTCCATACTGGATCCGTATGGGTGCAGCTGCCATGGAAACCACAAAAATACACGACGATTTCCAGTCGCTGGTTCGCTCCAACAGAGATGGGTGATTCGCGTGTATATGCCAAACGTTGTCCCGCCAAAGTCGCATGGGTCTGGAAGTCCGATGGTTAAGTCCAGCATGGCAAGGATAAGGTCAAGAGATAAAAATTTGACGAAAAATATTACAGGTTCCCTTCCTGGCCGAACACTACACTAGCCCTACCCGGCTGAAGCAGTGCTACCAGACCGGTACCGAGACCTGCCATACAAAAAAAATAAAAAACCACAAAAAGAATAAAAAAAAAAACAATCAGCTGAGGGTCAGCTTTGAGTGACCAAACGAGTGAATATTTTCCGAGTAACGAGTATTTGAGTTAGGTTGTTGCCTAAGCGAGCGAGCGAGCGAGAATAGCACGGCTACTTACGGAGAGACGTCACGGCGCGAGGAAATATCAACCGCAGTTTGCAATGTTGTGCAAGTCAGAATGTTTAATTTATTGTCAACTATCTTTATAACTCGCACAGTTGACGCATGAGATCGACACATAAACGGCCACGGGGCAAAGTACAAACCAAAACCTCAGCATATTATATGTTACAACATGAATGAAATGGGGGCAAGCTCTGTAAGATTTGGTCTGCTCGTATGACCAGCACCCTCGCATCCTCTTGATCCACAGAATATCGGCAATCCCGCTCACCCGTCGGATGGCATTCGAGTACAGCTCAGAATATCGGACCTTTTCCTCCCCGAGGGGAATCCGAGTCCGAGTCAGAGTCAGGATCGGGATAGAAGCCCGCTCCCGAGTTCACCGAGGGACTCAATTGTATGACACTGCTCGCGCCTAGAATACATTCACACACGAACAGATTCGATTTGAGTAGTGGGTCCTGCCCAGCTATCGCATAGTGAGAAAAACCTACCTAGCTAGGGTTTTCAGGCTGACTCTCAGCCAGCATTCAACGTCCACGGTACAACTGCTTTTAGCAAAGCCTACCTGGGGGGGGGTTGTATCGTCCATTATCTCACTGTTACGTTACGAATTATGATGAAGTTTTTTTTACTATGTTGACCTTGTGGTGAAACTGCCAGAAGCAGCAGCTGCAGCAGCTACTATGTATCAGCACGATCAATATATGGTAACCGGCAAAATTATTGGGGTTGGTTAGTCGTCGATCCATTGTTGGTGTGGGGAAAGCTTATGGCACCTTGGTTCATCCGATGAATGGGGCGATGCAGGTTTTCGGCGACAGAACTAACACGCTATTGAACGTGTGTTCGAACCATTATCGAGACTGAAACTATTGTACGAACATAGTTACCTACCCCATATGACGTTGATATTTCGAGTCGTTCTTGATCCTCTGATGATCTCTATCGGCTTCAGATGGTGGGTGTTCGAATCGAGGATAGTATCAAGTAGGCGTCGTTCGTCAGGCGACCCTAATCTCGACGCGCGGGGCGTTTGGTCCATCGGCGGAATGAGCTCGTCTTTTTCCTTGGCTCTGCCACCCTTTCCACAGGCAGCCGTTTGTGTGCCACCCTTGATCTCGGCGGCTGGTTCCTTCGTCGTATCGACGTTCTTCAATATGGCTGCAATGGCGACGTCCTTGGTGGCCGCGGCCACGCCGGCCGCCTTACCGCCTTCAACTGCGGCAGTACCAGTGTTGCCCCGACCGCCACTGCTGGCCCTAACGGGTGCGTTTAGAATTGCGCCCTCCCTTGAAGTTGGAGCAGCAATGTTATCCTTTGACACTGATGCTGTCATCAAATCCCTCTGGTAGCTCGTCTGTCCCGCCGAAGAGTCGCGTTGAGCGGAACTATACGAGCGAGTGCTTTCCTTCGAGAACGAACTATGTGGAGCCGAACTATCGGAAGGAGAAACAATTGGAACCCTTGGTGCCGGTGATATTGTACTTCCTTTAAAAGCGGCAGGTGTGGCAAGAGGCGTGGAGTCCGACAGAGACGAGGGAAGGAGAGATTCCTTTAACGTAACCGGAGTGATGTCCTTGACCAGAGCGCACGGCACCGTCGGCCTTATCGAAGGGGCAGTGACATTTATAGTTGTGACCGGTGTTGGAGGCACTGGAAGCTCTTCTTTCTGTATGACAACTGTTTGCTTTCCTGAGAGGCAAGATGTAACCTTCACAGTATACCTCACAGGGTTATTGCTAGTTGAAGACGAATGGTTTTCCGGGTCGCTCATTATATCGTCGAGAATCGCACGTAGAGTTAACAGGCTGCCAGCCCGGTGAACCGGTAGAAATGCACGAGGTTGGTGAACTTGTTTCACATGAAAGAGTGCATATCATCAGTGATCATTTTAGATCGATCGTGCAGATGTCCGTTGCATAATAGTGTGTAATATCTAGTGTTAATAACCAGCACGCACACACGCACATATACACACGCGCATTAATATAAATATGTAGCTTAGCCGTTTTGGGGTTGTTTGGACGTGCTAAAGACGACTATTTGTTCAAAGATGAATATTATGCTCATGCAATATGTACAGATAATATAAAGCAATAACTGCATAAAAATAGGATTTATTAGAACAGCGCATAGGGAATAGATAGAGTTTATGTGGGCAGTCGAGCCCGGTGGCCTGGTCGTGCATTCGTGTGTGCCTGTCTCGCAACCGGAAGAGACACGTAGCTGTACTCAGAGATTTGATTCCTCCCCCCGCTGTGCATTTGCATTTAAAAGGGGTCCGCCTTATCCTATCTATGCAAAAAGCAATTCCGTGGACGTTAAATGTTGGCTGAACATTATTCTTCGAGTTTTTTATTGGTAAGGTACATTAAGGGGTCAAGCAACATGTTTTGAGGGCAGCTTGACGTTAATGATACTTCCCCTTCATATAAATACATCTCATTTAGTTCGGCTATAAGCGTTCGGCTTTGCAACAATGTCTTAGTCCATTCAAGTAATCACTGTCTCCCTCCATAGCGTGCTCACATATTAATCAGCTTCTGGCGTTAGTCCGACCGACTCAAAGGAAAAACCGACAATCGAAGCTAATTACATATGAACACATTCGGATCAAGCCATGTGGCGTGCCCACGTATGTTGAGATTCTAGTAGTCAAGAGGGCCAGGTAAGTAGACTGACTGTTTCTCTGAGTAAGTAGCCAGGCCTTGGACAGTATCGAGTGCAAGCGTCGAGGCAAGCTGTTTGCTGATCGGCTAGGTCGCCCCAGCATCCTTGAAAACCCGAGCTGCCACCACTGTTCGGAAGAGCAATCCTACTGTTTCTTCTCCCAGCGAACGCCTAGCTTTGATGAACACAACGCTTATAAAAAGAGTACTCCTTCAGAGGCAGTAGAGGTGCGCCTTCAGAATCAGTATTGAGTCCCGAAGACAGCGTTACTAAATGCTGGAAAATATTCCCTGACCTCCTCAAGTTCCATTCATCCGATCACTGAAAACTACACCAGTACGACGTTCGCCGCTCTTTTCGTCATCTGTGGCAGGAGCACCGTGTGGACCCTTAGTGTCGATTTCGCAGCCTTCTAGAGCCTCAAACCTCCGTTTTACCTGGTGAACAATTTGTTTAGGGGATCTCAACGATACAATTCTGCATTGGAACTCTTTGATATCCCACAGCTTCCCTTAGTTCCAATGAAAGACGCCTCTCCTATCTCGTGTTTATTGGAGAAATGTGGTGACATTGAAAAAATATAGGCAATGTCAGTTCGAGGTCATTTGCGAAAACAACATTTGGAGCGGTAGGACCGTAAGAGCAACCTTCGCATATATTCGCCTGGAGACTGCTATGTGTTAATGCTATGTATTAACACAATAATTATGGGGACAACTAAGATTAGACGTAAGAGCACAGGCAATTTCCAGTTACAGCAACTCCCGTTTAATCCGTCCTGAGCTCGATTCCAGAGAAATGAACGAAATTGAACGCGATGACAGTATTGTAGAGTGGACCTGTGGGGGACACCGTATATAGCCCAGCACTGACTAAAGCCTACGCAAGCAGCCCATTCGACTTACCAAGTTTCCACTCTATCGATTTGTCAGTGACCTTCAAGCCGTATCCTCCTTACTCTAAGCTTCGGCACTAGTTGTGGCTCGGCCCACTCCAAGTCGCAGAACAACTCTTCGCCACAAGCGCAGCGACAATGACTAGAGATGCTGTGTTGTATATCTAAGCTTGATACCAACATTTCTTCATAATGCAAGGAACTCCGTCCTAAATGTTACACACGTATGTTTGCAGTTTGCTACGTGAGAATCACGACCCCATCAAAATATAATATCTCAAGCTTCTTCCTACTTCCCTCCCAGTCCCGAAACAGCGCGCATCTTCTAGTGAATATTATCGAATCATCGCATCGAATCGATTCAAGCGGCCACCTCGACCTAAGGGCGTACAATACCCTTCAACTTGTGCTGAGCTACATCCGGCCGCGAGACCCTTATTCGCAGCTGTCAAGGTTGTCCTGTTCCACCCAATTGATGTCTTTGTATCAATGCATCTAGGGATGCGTCTATGTCTATAACACACCTGCTACATATCCGTACTATTATATAATACATACTGTATATTTGTGAAACTGCAGTTCCGAAAATAAACCACTAATGAAATGAAATGAAAAAAAAATTCCTATACCTCTTAACAACACTTATACGTATACAGTCCACTTTAGTAATAGCACATACGATTGATTGGTAAAACGGTGTGATATTTTTAAAGTTTGTCAAAGTCATTGTGTATATTATATATTCCCAAGCACTTGATATAGCCATTTGGCCAAGTTGAACAGATGGTCAAGGACGATATGAACTGAAGTTATGTACACGTTTACAGCGAATCGCTAATGCATTGACAGCTGCCGAGCGTAATTCTATTTTAAGATTCACCACATCCAAAGATATTTCCTTCCGACATTCCTCGTGGCAATTCTGCCATACGGATAAGTGTCGAGAAATGCCTGACGGGGTAAACTCTACGGAGGATTTCCGCCGCCAATGAGAATGTTGTTGTTAGTGCACAACAACAACCGCACCGATTCGAAGTCATCTGTCATTGTACGTCAGTGGTGTCTGGCGGTCTGCGGCACAGATTTCCTCTATTAAGCTACATGTGAATAGTAATGGAAATCTTATTGAAAGCAATAAAGTTGTATACGCAATAAATTGGCCGATCACGGGCCACGGGTCAATATCTACTAAATGTAGAAACGAACAAGCTAGGGACAACGATACCTGATGAGCGAGAGTTGACAGCAGACAAGTTTTCTCTGCAGAGAATCGCAATTTCAAACGATCAATTCAAACATGGGCATCATGAAATGAAACACACAAACACACTTAATCATCTACAATACCACTGCTCAGTGGTATGACCGATGTCAACCATAGCGATCGTCATATGCATGTTTCGTATGATGTACAGATCAAACGTACCTTTATCGTCTATGTAACGGCGAGTACTGGGGACAGCTTGAATTTTGCTCGCCTGCGTAACGATTTTGCAGAGCTCGCACGAACGGATGTGCCTGACTTCCTGCCGGTGTTTCCACTTGCCGCCTAGATAACTATGCCCTTGGACGTACCGCCTTCTAGACACGGGAAGGCACAGCAATCTGTAGAGAAGTTAGTGCACAAGTTTCTTTCCAATTGTGTGCGAACCCCCACGAGGGGCCACTACCCCATCACAATGCAAACCGTTCGAATTCGATTCAGATAAATGAAAATATCCGATGGTGTCGTTCGTCGACCGATGCGGCTGCAGAGGTAAACGATGCTGGCGAGAAAATAACAACTGGCCAAAAACCTAACCTAGAATGATAGTTAGGTAACACTTCCCTGTAAACCTGTCTGTGCCTTCCTGCCTCAAAGTCTGTGTGGATCTACCTAACCATATTTCTCGTGGTAACGTACGGGACCACCCGCAGACGAATGCCCAAGTAAGAACAAAAAAAATGTGATAAGTAGCTTGTGTCTGAGATAAGGCAGTGCGAATCAAAGTCCAAGGGTCAACCCAAACGCAGCGTTCCCGTTACATGGCTACTGTCATTAAGACTACATGGCCAAGCGTGCTCGCCTCAGATCTTGATCACGATTATTGGCAAATCTGCAAATGCAAAACCGCGTCAGTTCCGTTGTCGAAATTCAAACATCCAACCGCTTTATCGGCCCAGACCTGCTCACGAAGCGGCTAGCAAGCCATCAAGTACACATCCATGAAGATCGTGTTGAAAAATGGAAAGTCAGAGATGAAAACAGACACTTTGAATAAACGTACGTTTTGCAATACGCTAGATCAATAGGTTGATGACTTTAGCCTACAAAATTATTTCAACTAGGCTCTCTGATTCTGCTAGGTTCATGGCGAGGGGTGGGGGGATACCCTCACTATGGGCCAACCAAGCTATAAGATAAGCAAATCGAAGTGACCATATTGTTACTAGGAAGGGATGTATTGTTGCTGCTGTTAGCCGCATGCATGTATCCACGGTGTACACACCGCCAAGGCGACTTCCACCATAGCTAATCGGACCCGAGTGCAATGTATCGGGCCTTTGAGGATTGACAGCAAATACATTTATAGGACACATCTGATGTATTAGATAATACGGACATCATGCCTGTGAAAGAAGAAAATGCAATGCTTTAAATAAGGCGTTCGCAGTTAGTGCGTGCATCTCGATTGTGTGAGAAGTCTTTCAGGTTCGAACATATTTTCACATAGCATAGGCCACAGCCTGCCATAGGATATAACATAAAAAATAGGAAACTCATATAGGTTGAACGAGTTGACCGTGTGATTGTCTAGGTACAGCGGTTCACAGCCACGGAATGTCGCTTCAGCCAGGAGTCAGTGTTTCGGATCAGTCGTTCGAGTCATTAGATTTCAACGCTAGATGTGCCGCGGTATAGAACACGCCGACATGGTAGAAGGCTGAAATCCGGATATAAGAGAAAAATCGTTAAGGAACACACACTACAAATAAGAGCAGCTAAAAAAACCGATTGTTTTCATTATCATAAACAATAGACGATATAGGCTGAATTACAGAAACTTCTCTCCGAGCTAATGGGATCTGAGTTTCTCACGAACACGATCTCCCCCGCGCAGGAATCGACGGGTCGAAGTGGCGGGCGCCGACAAGTATATGGAGGAACATCTTGATATAATTAATCTGACCACATGAAACTGATCTTCAAAATTTGAACACGAAACGGGAATCTTTACCCAAGCTACAGGCCTGATCTTGATCACATATATATATATATATATATATATATATATATATATATATAAATCTAGCTGAAACACGTAATAATATAGATTCCCACACACGGTAAATTGTCTTCGTGAGAAACTCAGACCCCATACTATTAGCTCGGAGGGATTTCTGTAATTCAATCTATATCGTCTATTGTTTATGATAAACATCTGTTTTTTTTACTGCTCTTATTTGCAGTGTAATAAATATATATATATATATATAGATATAATACAGATTAAATGGAACATAAACGAATATGAAAAACATGTTGTCCGTCGTGTGCAGATCGAACAGCGATCGCCGCTAACGAAATTGAGTCTCCAGCATGAGATGATTCTCGTTGATGATGAAACTCGTTTACACAGATTCATTATAAGCACTTCGAGCTTAATAATTATTCGAGCTAAAAAACTAGTTAAATCTAGCTAAATCGAGTCGACATCTTCTCATGTTTCCATGATATTCATCGTTTTACGATTATACTACATGATTAACGTTATGAATCGGTCCCATGAATCAGATTCAAAGTATTTTGATTACCGCCGTTTAAGATTTTGGCATCCTGCTCTAATTCCGCTGACCCCTTGCGCAAATGTAGTTGTGACGTTGTTATCTTGCGGTTATTCCGTTGTCCTTCGCCAGAACTGACCGGCACTTTCAATGTACTCAAACGAATCTTGCTCTGCTTCAAGAGAATTAGACTGTCTACTCTCATAGGGAAGTGTGCGAAAATTGAGAGACTAATCAACGTCATTTGAGTTTGCTATTTACAATAGGGTCTTGTTGGGACGTTGCGTAATGCATGAATCTAATTTTTACCAGACGTGCTCTTTTCATCTATGATCTGGGTGTAACAAGTATGAGGCTACAGGTTTGAGGCCCTGATGTGACATATCCATCTAAATTAACGAAATATCGATACTAAATCCGCCAACTTACACTCGCCATCTTTTTGTCATTGATTATATTATGTATCTGCCGTATTTTCCGAGAGGCGATTCTCACTTCTGTGCACTGGATAAACGAAGAACGGTTGGGAGCATCCATCGACACGCTAACGTAGACCACATGACTGAATCCGCTTCTGTGTTAAACATGATGAGGGAACCTTGGGAAAAACACATCTATAATCATTTGCGCATATCGTATTCAACTTCACTTCTAATTGACTGTAGCACTGCGTGCTTGGCATTTCGTGATGATGTGTCGATCAAAATGAGATACTTTAAATTAGATTTTACTGTTGAATGGATTGTACGAGAGTGTCATGCTTCACGTATAATTGTGCAAAAATAGAAGTCCAACTGTTAAATATGAAGCTCTACAAAAGCAGGATTTGACTTTATAAGATATATGTACCATGTATAGGCAGAAAATAGACTTTAAATTTAAAGCGGGCTCAACTTCTGTTAGAGTCTAAAAATTCATAATAAACTCGCATAGAAGACTCATAAACTGTTATGGAATACTCGCGCGATCAATCAAACTTGACCTTGATGCGACCTTGAATCTTGAGGGTGTGATAACACAAACCTGCTCGACATGAGTGACAAAACAAGGAACTTGTATGAAACGGGGTGAGGGCTTGTATATTTAGACCAAGCGGAGTTTCTTGTCCAATGATTGACGTGCTCATGGCCCGCCTCCAATAATGAGTTTTAATAGTATCTATGTTGGGCAATATTCTGGATCCGAACCCCATAACATAATGCCTAAAATCGCAATTGTGGTGCGTTTTGGTTTTGACTTACAGGGTCTTTCTTACATTTAGGCTGCATCTTCAGGATGAGCTACCTGCGGCCATCGTGCATAAATTGTAGGCTATGTTGACATTTTGAGAACATACGCCTCTTGAGATGCACTGGCTGGAAGTGAATTATGTCTCAATTATATATATATGTCACAATTTACAAGAGACTACTCGTTTCCAGATATCTCTATTGTTCTGTGATACGGCGGCTGTGCTAAACAATAATACAAATCAAGGCTCCCCCTCGGGGGCCAGCAAAGATTTATTCGCAGTGGCTGCGTCAGGCGTAGTGAACATTTCTACTTTGCGGTTCACAAGACTAATTTACGCAGTGATAGAATCGTCAACGTTCCTCAAGTCGAGCGCACAGAACGTACAACTAATACATCCTCGTGGACGGTTGCGCAGTTGCTGAGGTAAATTATTGTTACTTTTAATGAGACTTGCCGTATTATTTATTGAATTACAAACATAGGCGAAAACTGTACCTGCTGAACGTGAAATACATCTAAGAACCACCTCATCTATATATCCCTTAATGGAATGTTTAAAACAAGGAGATCTCACTTCCCCAGAGTGTCCAAAATCACAATTTTCTGGCCTTCCCCTGTAGTAATATCTGTATTGATTGTCTCCCTGGTCCTCTCAATGTTCCGAAATGAAGCGCTCTCTGCTCTTGGCTTGTTCGGCTGAGACCGTAAACCCACGGAAAGACGAGTACAGTGATCATCAAATACAGTTCCCATATGAGAAGATGGGGTACCATCAAGCCATGCTCCCACCCAAGACCTAGTGAGGATCTTCAATCTGGCTCGTTCGACATCGCTCGAAACTTGATGAAGGAAAGACTGTTGTACAGATACATGGAAAACCTGCATTCATTTGCTTTGCACCCCCAAATCTCTGAGGGTATCTTGTCAAGTAGATTATTTTAAACATTTTATTAGTATTATAGTTAGATTATTTTAACTAGTCATTTATTTCATATGTTCATTGATTTGTAATATATATTCTTATCCTAATAATGACTTTTCAATGCCACAATCTATGTACGTTTATTATAGTATTCACCCCTTAGCGGGCAACAAGGGAGTGTTCTATAATATTGTATAGATACGTTGACTGCGATATTGCCTTACGGTTTTTAACTGCCATATGCCTAGCCTGCACGAAAAATTTCAACAAGATAAAAGTGTATTATTACAAATAATCTTTTGAAAAACATACTACATTATTATTATTTAATTATTATTTATTTATTTTTACTCAAATTATTATTTAGAGCCATTGTATTTGTGAGAGGAATTAATTCGTATAAGTGCACTTGAATCCACGTAATGCTAGAGATATAAGCGCACTGATATGATTCATTACCTGAAGGTTAAGAGGCCTGTCAGATAGGGGAACAGCTGAGGGTCAACTCGAAAAACAAGTTCATGTTAGAGACATTCAGATGCCATCTCGCAAACGCAAAAGACCAGAGATCAGGTGTGATCAGACTACTCCGATATGTAGTTCATGTATGTGCAATTACGGTAGTAGTTAACGATACAGAAAGGCTTTCAAACCGAGACACCAATTGCAGGGCTTTACTGGATGAGAGTTCGTCAGCGTCCGACATAACACCTAGAGAACATTGGATTGCGTTGTAAAAACTGCGATTACGTTGATAAACCAATAAAACCTTGATCTTTATTTGCAAGGTGAGGATGCACACACTATAATTTGTTGTGTGACGCAATTTGTCCAGGTCAAATCCGCTGCTCTGTTGTCAGGTGACAGGACGTGGCACCGAACTTACCGCCTTGTATACGGACTGCGACCGTGCTAACCTTCAAATAGGCCACTTCTTGAAGGAAGATGAAATCTGGGAAGTCTTCAACACTTAAATTGTAGGTATTACTATGAAAACCTATTTTGACCTTTAGATATTTTGAACCGATCGTACTTGGCAAGAGGCCTCTGGTAAACGAAGATAACAAAGAAATCCAAAGATCCAAATTCGATGCCCATATATATATATATATATATATATATACCAGTCGTAACATAACATAACATTGCGGTTTATTTCCGGAACTGCAATTTTACAATGCAGTCAAATACAATGTAAGCTGCAACTAGTGAACTCGTTTCCAGATAATTTATTTCATATTATTGTGTGTCTTCCAGATGTTCACTCATCTTATACCAGTTTCAACATAGAAATCAAATACAATTTGAGTGATCATGATTGTTCGACTCTAAATATACAATAATTAGATAAGTAGTTTGAGACAGGGTGTCAGGCCGAGGTCGAGGCAGGCTATGGGAACACTCCGATCATACCTGATCTCTCTGGCCCGTTACGTAATATTTTAAGGCTAGCACTTCCACGGCCCAAGACCGCTTCTACATATTATTGTTATCTTACGCAAGTCACTATGCATGACATACTAATCATTTGCAGTAACGCTAACAATCCCATTTCAACATCTAAAGCTGTCATTATGACAGCTAACGTCACACGAAACCACTTCAAAGCGTATATTTCTAATCAAATGTGTAGGTTTCAATTGCCGATATTCCCAAGGCGATTACGAAGATGTGCGCCAATATCGGCGCCATAGGCGCCTCTCCACTTCGCGTGACGAACGCCCGTGCTGCCGCGGTCGCCGCCGTCTGCCGAATTCGCTTGGAGATTTCAAATTTGCCGCCGCCCAGCAGACGAACCCAACGTGGCGGATTCGAAACCACTGTGCTTCCTTTTAGGCCTGCGTTCCAAGACGAGGTGCGTGCGGGTTTCTCGTTGTGATAGAAAATCCGAGGAAATCGATTTTATTTCAAGTGAATATCCGTGTATTTCACACTGAGGGATACTTCTAAGGATCTAGCGGTGTCGTGCACGTAAAGTGTTAATGTGAAATTGCTAATGGCACGGCGGAAAATGTTACCTCAACCCTAAGATTCAGTTACGATTACCTCATAGTATGGCTAGTGATTCCTTGCCGGTAGACAAACAGTGAACGTCTGGTGAATATGCCGAAAGTTCATTGCTCACGAAGCGTCACGACTTTGCCTTGCGGAATTCGATCGTGACTTGAGCACCGGCTGACGATACTGTTAAAGAAAATACATTGTTCTGTTTTTCATTTCCATGCTAGTATGATGTTTAGACAGAGCTCTCACCCAGCACCAATTGAATAGAACATGTGCTATCTTTTCCGTGAGGAGACGTTGTGCTCGGCGTTGCTGATGTGTCGGCCCACCTTAGCGAAAGTTAACACATTCTAGAGATTGGTCGTACGATGTTACACGAATCCAACGTAACGTTCGTCGACAATATATTCATTCCCGTCGAGTGACAGTGTATCATGGAGCATTCCACGTTGGCTAGAGTTGAAACAGCTTTGTTGTTTACATTGGAGCGTACTTCGCAGCGTGTTCGTGAAGACTAGTCCTCAATTAGGGAGATCGTAGGCGTTCACCTAATCTCTCTGCCACCATTACAATATGCCTGATGAACTTAGAAATTGAACAAAGCGCATAACTGTGCTGACTACAATCCAACCCTGAGTATTGCAATGGTGGTAAAACTCATTTCGAATTTAATAGACACTGGGCAAACCCCCATAGACATGCGTGTTGACACCAACTGCCACTAACCGAAACAATGGTGTTTTCTTTTTGTCGATGCCGTCACGTACACGTCGCGTTTTGGTGTGTCACCTTCGATGTACGATGAATTTCAGACATGGCCGGTGCAGCGAAAAAGCCCGCTAAGACGGCGCTCAAGACCGTCAAGCATAAAGAATTGAAGAATCCGCTGATCGCCCGCGGAATCAGAAAATTCTCCAATGCTCAGGTGAGCCTCTCAAACTATTCAGCTAGGAAGCTAAGCAGTTGCTTGAAGTAGGTCTCTATGCAGCTTGTCCAAACCGTACGAAGCCACCAGTATATCCGTCTGTGATGACACGTTGTTTTCCGACCACGCAAGCCGTGACGAATCTACATATTTTTCTACACTTGTACTGTCTGAAATTGCGGATATCCTTTTGCGCTAGTTGTCAACTAGTCGTTCGTTCCGAGCGTTATTAAAATGAGAATGCCCTCAGGCGTTCGACAAACGCAGGATATTATATTGAGTGTGTATACCCGTTTATTATGATGCCCAGGTTATGAAGCGCACTGGATCGTGGAAGTTCGTTAAGGATCCAGTTGAAGCTGCCAAGGCTGCCGTAGAACCCAAGAAGACCGAAAGAAAAACCATTGTCAAGAAGGTTGGCGGCGACAAGAACGGCAAAGAGCGTGTGGTTCTCGCCAAGAAGCCGGTAAGTATGTGAAGCTGGGCAATAGCTTTCACTGAAATGCTCTATCCTGTACCTTGTGTTTGTAAACGACATCAACCTCTATGAAATTCACTTCAGTCCAATTAAAATTGAAGGGAAAGCGAGAACCCTTGCTTAAGCTTATTCGTATCCACATGGTATAGAGTTTTACATTCGTTAGACGTGTGTGCTACTGATGACATCCACAATAACTGCTGACCACGCTACTTGTGACGAATCAGCAAATTTCCTACACTTGTACTGTCTGACCTTTTCCAACGGGACCCCCCGCGTAGTGAGGCAGACGTGTGATATAAATGAAATAAATCTGAATTCGACTAACTGTCCATTGTGCCCGGTTCCGCTGCTTTTGTACCTGACTTCTTTAGCGTAAGTTCTACTCGACTGAGGACTCGCTGAAGCCCGCGAAGCGGTCTCGCAAGCGTGTGTATCGTCCGGCTCGTAAGAGCATCACCCCCGGCACAGTCCTCATCCTGCTCGCGGGACGTCATCGTGGAAGGGTAAGGTTACGTTCTGCTAGTGCTGTAGAAGCATGGCTGGTACAGGCTGCTGCTAATCGATTAAAAGTTATCGATCTTATTCACATTACTCGATGCATTCTTGTATTTGCGACAAAATGATGACAACCACGAAATTCCAATAGTTCCTTCATACAAAAATATGATATGGTGACCTCAATCCAACCCTGAGAAAACGACCGAAGACCGTTCGTTGAAGAATCAATAACATATAGAAATTATGCTGTAACTGTGCTGTAATTCCTTTGTTGTTTCTCTTATGTCGACGTCATCAGCGCGTGGTGTACCTCAAGCAGCTGGAGTCTGGTCTCCTTCTGGTGACTGGCCCGTACAAGCTCAACTCCTGCCCACTCCGTCGTATTCACCAGAACTTCGTGATTGCCACCTCCACGAAGGTCGATCTTGCGTCGGTGAAGCTATCGGAGCAGCTTAAGGACCAGCTGTTTGCCAAGCCCAAGACACCCCGCAGTAAGGGCAATACGGCGAAGGGAGGCGACCTTTTCGAGCAGAAAAAGGCCGAGTACACGCCTTCTGAGGATAGAAAGAAGCTTCAGGTAATTGTTTCCTATCATAATGTATATTGTGTATTTTCAAACTACATTTGTCCTTAAACAAGCTAG
Organism: Stratiolaelaps scimitus; assembly: GCA_019614645.1. Taxonomy (NCBI): domain Eukaryota; kingdom Metazoa; phylum Arthropoda; class Arachnida; order Mesostigmata; family Laelapidae; genus Stratiolaelaps; species Stratiolaelaps scimitus. The sequence goes on from JABWDB010000026.1 coordinate 3,707,454, forward strand.
TTTGAGGATGGTTTAGCGAGGTTCTAATTACGTGATTCTAATGATGAGACATTCATAATTCCAATAGTTCCTTCCGACTCAGGATGAGAGATTTTTCGTACTCACTGACAGAATTACAGAACCATTGAAATGCACGACCTCCGTTAAGTAGTGCATTGTGCTCCGACTGTGAATGCTCACTGGGTGTTCCGTTTATCTCGTCTTCTCTTGTATGTGGCTCTTCGTCCAGGTTGAGGTCGACAACCAGCTTTTGGGAGTGATTGGAAAGAACCCAGACGCTGAGGTCCTGAAGCAGTATCTAAAGAAGCCCTTCGCATTGAACTCGAGGATGTATCCTCATGCGCTGAGGTTTTAAATGAAACGAACCGCAGTCCGTTGTGTGACAGGGCCGTGTGGGCCGAAAATAAAGTAAAAAAAAACTCGGCGTAAAGAAGTGTGCTTATTTGTTTTGTTCTGTATTAGCCGCCGTCTCTGGAAGCAACTGGTTTGAGATTTGGTTATAACTGCATCAGTGGTGCGTGTATTTTCCAAGTCGTTAGACGAGGTAGTCAGACCTGGTATGGCAGGATGCATAGCATTTTCGCTTTGTAGTTTTGGAAGGGTTGGAAACACCTTGCCTAGGCTCAATTAAATGAGATTTAAGGTACTCTATCGAAGAGCCGCTATATTGACAAGCGTGAATGCCTTAACTACATTGGAAGTACGGGCGCAAAACGGTAATAGAGTTAATAGAAAACGAACTTAAAATTGATGAAGCCGCTACGGTATATGCGAGGATGGTCACAATCCTTCGACTTAAGATGGGGTAGGGTTGCGACATAAGCTTGATGGATTCTAAATCTAGTTACGTGCCATTCGTCGACTTTGGTGTGAGCCGGTCGATCTCCCGCCATCTCCACCGCGCGAATCATAGACCTGATTATTGTAGTTAGTGAGCTTAATAAAAAATATCCTAGGAAGATTATAACGAGACATTGTTTTACTTATAAAACTGCAGTGAATTACACAAGAATGCGTGGCTGAAACGAAGATGTGATCACCCACCGTTTGGTTTCACTAATCGATCTTGTGTACTTATAATTATTCATTGTAGTATCCATTGTAGTTTCCTGTTTTCCCCCCTTGCCTTTGAGACCCTGGGCGGGTACGGCCCTCTCACTGCGAACTTCCTCGAGGGGGTCTACCACAGGTTGATCCGCGCCACCGGGGACAAGCGCGCTGGCTCTTTCCTCCTGCAGCGCCTGTCCCTCGCTGTGCAGAGAGGCAATGCCATCGCCTTCCTCGGGACATTGTCGTCCTCACCCCCCCCCCCCCAAAATCCCTAGAAATTCCGACCTATTGTAACGTTTAATATATTATAATAAATGATTAACCATTACGATTGTAGTACTCGCATTAGGAAACGGGAAACAGTGCAAATGAGACGCTGTGGGCTATACCCATCGACGGTCTATGTTGCGTTAGGGGATTCTTGATCATATTTCTCCAGTTCCAGAGACGAAATGTTGGCCCTGGATGAGTTCAACACAGAGTTCATAGGGGACATCGTTAGTGGAAAAACATGGCTACTGGCAAAATGCACGTCTGCAGAAGATCTTGCTGTCAAATGCACAATGCCAGAGCGGAATAGATCATTTACAATAGCTGAATGAGTCGATTCAAGATGAAGTATTCCATTTTAAGCCCTGCATGTCTATTTCCCATATATCATGAACGAATGCACGAGTCGTGATGCGTCTAAACGAAGTTCAGCCGGAGAGGCCTTATTCTTAATAAACGTAATTTTTGGCACACGTTTTGTTTATATATACTTAGTCAGCAAAGTTGTAATATATGCCCTCAGTAAATACGCATTCTCTAATTATCATTCAGTGCCATGGTAGCTCACTGCGTTAATATACATATATACTGCCCCTCGATGGCGTCTACCACAGGTTGACTCGCGCCACCGGGGACAAGCGCGAAGGGTCCTCTCCTCAGCAACGCCTTTCTCTCGCCGTAAGGCAAAGAGGCAATGTCCTCGGGACCACGATGGCCTCAGCCTGTCTCCAATTGCGTCACTAAATATTGTATATATTAAGACACAGAACAACATAAGACAAATTCAATATACCATGTACATTTGCTTCTCCAGTCTTTTCACAAAATCTTGTGGGTATATCTGAGGCGCCTCCTATGTACTTGTTACCCGGATCCTTCTGGTATATATTATTGCACTAACTTTGTATCAAACGTCCTTTACCTGGAAAATATACAGATTACAATATGATTTGCCTATAGCAAAACCGTGTATAGTATGAAAGCAACGAGTGTGCCAAATTGCCAAGAGAACTTGTCATTGACCGACAATGGCTAGTAACGTGCATCCCAACGCACAGTCGTCGGCACAATTTTTTTTTAGCTTTTGTACATACTTCCTCACATTAGACACTTCTTGGTCGTTGACATCTTGTATAATACATTGGCTGGCATGTCCGGGGTCATTAGGTAAGTGGGACCTTGAATCCATGGACCGCGTACCGGGTTACAGCATGTCGTTTTCAACGAGCTCATCTCGTTCAAGCCGCATCGGTCAGCGTCCCACTTTGCTAGAAGGTCGGATCTAAATCGCGCTTTTTTCTGGAGATTCGTCTACACACTCGCGATAAACCTGCGCTACCGGCAGCTGAAATCTCTGCCCTAGCTTCTCAGTGAACAGTGACTTTTCATAACGCATATATGCCAGTCAGTTTCTGATTGAGACATGGAGTTTCAGAGCTCGTTTTAGACAGCCTGTTCTCATTCGGCCAGGAGTTCGCACTTGTTTAGCATTAAGCCATCGTCCCACATTAGCGGTACCTCGTACCACGACACTATTGCGCCAGCGTGTGTCGTTGCATAGAATTGGATTGTACATTATTCTTAATTATAACCAGAAGAGTGTCACGGCGTCGGCCAGAGGCCGAAGGCCCCTGCCTGCACTCATCCAACTGACATCCCAGAAACCTGCGAATCTCGAAGTGTTAGCACAAACCATCCCAATGAAGCATGTGGCGAGCGGGTCCAGGGTAAGGCCAGACTCTAGTTATTATTTATAACACGTTTCGTTCCTTACTCCACATTGAATAGTCTGTACCATGTCCTATTTACTTTCCGCCAATGGAACCTAGGCTTTCCAATAAACTTGGGTTCGTTATTCCTAACACCTTATATTGTAGAATAATACTCGTCTACCCGTTCGTCATTTTCTTTGCACAACCTACGCAGACGGTATTCATTAAGGAAGTGTGGTATGTATATATGTGTGTAGTGTAGGTGGTCTTGTAAATACAATACAATTTATATTACACAACAAACAAAGGCTAAAATAAGCAATGCCTAGGTATATTTGCCTGGCGGGTTACGCAATGACCTTGTAAATGTAGTACATCTGTTTTGTGTTAGTGTATACATACAACTTAGCATAACAACTTGTGTGGGATTCATGCCACCGGTGACCTAGATAAACAAACTCGTTTTTAAAGCCGTTCGCCAAGTATTGTACTACTATGAAACATGGCATCGAAGTGTTTGCACAAACGCGAGGCTGTGTTCCCCTGATAGCCGAGTTCGCAGTTTTCGCACATTGTAGGCAATGTTGAACGACGCCAGCGCGGTATTGGGCCATGTGCGAACACATCTAGAGGCGCTCTTGTGGGAGCCGAACAGCCCAAAGCAGAACGTCGGCCAGCATCATGAAGACGGCTTGAACCATAGTGCGTGCCCGATGGTGAGATTCGCGCGGAGACCGACAATCCCATAACGACCTTGCTTCATCACGGTTGTATCCCGTGTTGGGCATTCGATCTCTCACCTACGGCCCGCCCTCACAGAACAGAGGAGCACCAATGGTGGCAGCAGCAGTGTTTTCGTGTGTTTTGGCTGATTGCTCCGGAAGCGCCACAACTGCTGGAGAAGAGCTACAACTGTTTGCAGCAGGCAGCGACCAGCCATTCGCTACTGTTGCTCGATAGCCACAAGCGTATTTAGTTCTGAGTATTGCCAACTGCTTGCCAGGCCACCAACTGAGCGGAGCCCGTTGAGCATTGTGTGTTATTGGCTAACCGCCATTTATGGTGCTCCTGGCGACAGCGAGGATCGCTCTTGATAGACACATCGAGGTAGAAGTAAAAATCAGAGTGGTGCGAAGTGTTCAGGTGTGGCAAGAAGGACTGAGCTTGATATCGGGGGCGGGACGAGGGGTACACTTCGATGAGTGCTGCCCAGATGGCTGCTTTGTTAAAGCCGTAAGGGACATTTTCTTAGCTGGCGACTGAGCGACTCAGTTGTGACGGCCCCGCTGGAGTCACAGAAAACACCAGAAACACTCTGAGGCGATGTTGATCGCGAGAAAAATTCAGAGATCGACGATGGACCACAACGTTTGCTGATACGCCTCGGACGTCACAGCTCGAATTGGCTCGTCTGATTGAGTTGTGTATATATATATTTTTCTCCCTCTTTCTCTCTCTCTCGCCGACTCTATGGTTACCCAGGGGGTATAGCAAGGGTCCAATTTACCCCTGCCGTGCCGAACCCATAGGACGATATCAGAACAGCGAACTGTACCTGGGAGAGGCAGCACTGCTGTTTCGAACGTTAGAAGCAGCTGTACCACTTCTGATATGTCCTTCATTGTTGATACTGTGGGTTGCAACGGCAGTGCTGATCGGGTGTGTCACCCCAGGAAAACAACAGTTGCCAACCAGTATCCATAAGCAAACAGGCAGCGTTTGCTAATCATCATATGATCTGTGTCGTTCAGTGCACCGTCCGTTTTTCGGTTCAGTGTCGTCCGACGAAGCTGCGCGAGCTGCTCTTCGACGCTGAAATGCCAATCGCTAAGAGGCAAATGCTGCCTGTAAGATTTGATTTGCAGCCGCGTCTTTAGCAACGTAACGAATCGAAGATGTCACGTTCGACTCTTGTGACTTATCACGCGTCATCTATAGCTCTGTACGTTGTTTCCCTGCCATTGTTCTCCTTTATCTTCTGTATCAGCTATTCGTTGATTTTCAACTTTACCGACAGCACACAGACACACTGCAAGGTAAATCTAATAAATTCGCATGAGAAAACAGCTGTATGTTTAATGCCCGAGATTCGGACAGTGGTAGTCACTGTTGCACTGCAAGCACAGATCATCTCCGATGTATAATAATATTAAACAATGTAAGCGTAGCTAGGTACGACTTGAGAGCGTGTCGACGTGTGGGCGAAACTCGCTGAGTTGCGCTATCGAACATCTGCTGTCAGCTTAATGAATGAAATTGAGAAGCTCGAATACGGGTATGTTCATAATGCAGAGATATCTATAATTAAATATTTACTAGGTCGGGTTAGTATTAAGTGTTCTTTGCTTGGTTTTTGCTCGATGCCTTCCTGAGAGGAGTTTTCTTGCCTTGGTTTTTGCTTGATGCCTTCCTGAGAGGAGTTTTGTCTGTCCGTAAGACTTAATATTCACTAAATAATTGCTCTCCAATATTGCTTTAGCTTGGATATATCGACGATGTCACGCTTGAGCGTTACTGAACGACACCAGAAGGTGCGCACACAATCATGCACGCAGTGGTAATCTCGATATTTAGCCCATTGTCTACGAATACTACAGTCAGAACAGCTACGACGGAAAACGCATATATTATCATAATTTGCCGTCCATCTACCGCGACCTATATATATATATGTATATATATATCTCGGGCGTAAACGGAACAATCACTTGTGACTTTTTTATTAAAGATCACGAATGAGATATAGGTGCTGTCATGCTAAGGGCGCGGTGCTCCATTCAGTAGATATCATAACGCATCACAAAATGCTACCTCTTTCTTTATGGGTGGTTTCGGGAATGCATAATACACATGCGTCACTCAATAACCAATAGTGATTACTGTGGTACTGCAAAGTGCAGGATTCAGCCATAACCCCACGACCTCAGTAAACTTCCATGTCCTCTACACCACACGAGGGTCGAACATTGCTTGGCATTAATTACGTTGATATCATGGGTCACTATCAGAACCACTTTGTCCAATCGAATCTACCCATCGCCTGTCCGTCCAATTATACTCTAACTGATTAGTTTGATAAGGTAATAAATAAGGTGTCATATTCGTGCTATAGCCGGCCATAAATGTCCTCGTGGCAGACCGATAATTTGTCAGCGACTGAATTTGTCTCTGACCAACAGCCCTAGTTTCCCTCTACAATATGTATAGATTTAACTTTTATTCTACGAAAATTACATTCAATCATAGCTAAAATTTTGCAAGTTACTCGGTAGTATCATAACACCATACGAATATATATATGCCATAAACAAACCAATGTGTATGCACTCGCTGCTAGCGCCCGCGATTTAACGCTCAAATATGACTTATGCAAACCCGAAGCAAACTCGTTCATCACGAATAATTAGTAAAGTGTTTACCAAACTACAAATCAAACCAACAGCCCCTGTTCAATGAACCCAGGCTTAGTTCTCCTGACCAGAATCCATTCTCTAGTTCGTCTGTTAACTCTTCTATATCCAAATTGCATTCGTTCTACACGTTTCAGGTGGCAAACCTTCTTCCATCAATTAGCGCAGCGATCGGCAGCTTCTCACCACAGAAGTATGTGTGGCGTACGGGCATTGGTATACACAGCGCGCCGCGATTCATCTTCGCCGTCATGTACCGCAGCTGGCATCGTACGGTGTTGCCGGTACAGTATCGGCTACTGGCTGACGTCGCGTTTATTCTCGAGTTCATTGAGGACACGAGCCTGCTCGGCCTCACCATGGTGTCCTCGTCGGAGAACTATCCCGTTCACGAGAAGTGTTTCATCACGTTCCTGTTAACAAGCACGGCGTACATGTGCGTATGCGCGTTCGTGCTTCCTCGGCTCCAGCAGCACCGACGGGGTGCTCAGTTCCGCCGATCGTTGCAGGTTAAACGTCGGGCCTGCGTTACGACACTGGTCTGTTCGGCCATCTGCGCGGCGACCTTCTATAGGCACAATGCCTACTGCGAGCCGTACATGTACACGCTGTTCGCATTTGCCGAGTACCTGATCGTGCTGTCGAATATGGCATTCCACGCAACCGCCTACTACGACTTTGATGGGGCCGCCATTGTCGTTGGGTCAGGAGAGGGCGCTGACGATGCTGTGCAGCTCCTGAAGAGGACCGCATTCTCGTAGGCCACCATCGGATACTATCGCAGGACTGCCGAAGGCTCTTCCGGCACCGCTGTGGCCTCCCGAGGTGTCTGACAATTAGAGCCGTACAACCCGATTTTAGTTCGAAATTTCAGCTCCTGTAACATTCCATCGACGAGAACCCCTCTTTCCGCTAGCTAAACATTGCACATTGCGGACGATTTTTCATTCGAAAGTTCTAAGTGTCGCTTGACCGTGGCGATTTGTCCTTATGCCTCTCTGTTTGTTGCATAAGTGTAGTTGACCAACCGCCTCTCCTTCAAACAAGCAGCGAGCGATACTGCTCAATTAAATGCTGTTTAGCCTGCGCGCTTCTCTTGAAGCTGTTGCACCTTTTCGTCATTTTGTTTGTAGGCCTATTTATAGAAGACAGGATGACCGCAGGCCGTGATAATGCTTCACCTAATATAATGACACTAACATAAATTAATGTAGGTAAATACTAGTTTAGAGTATCATCGGGTGGAATGCTTGCCGGGATGTCAGAGGTAAATTAATCTGACTTAGGCCCACGTTTCCCTGTTCAACAAGGCTTCCTAAAAGCGTTCCCAAGAAGCTAGTCGGATTACTCTTCAGGGAAGAGAGGAAGCAATTTGTTAGGTTTATTTTGCATCCTATTTTGTGACATATAGCGGCCAGAACCTACCCTAGAGCCTTGAGGAGTTGTTGGTGTGTAAACAGAGAACTATAATACGCCCACGCATGGCGTGTGTATGTACGAATGTATTCAAACGTGAATGAACTATGGAAGATGTGGCACCTGAATCGACTCTCGGATAAATGTATCCTCTCTGGATGTAAGTCATACCCGCGACTGTGTTTGAGTGCATGTCGATGAAGGTGACTACCCTATGATCTCTCGGGAAACGGGGAAATGGCTTAAGTAAATCTTCTTGTTGGTATTCAAAGTGTTGCTCTATACACACATATATATATATATAAATATATAATGATTATTGAATTGTGCAGAACGGCAGTTGTAGTTCATGTGTTCGAATTGTAGTATAATGGAGTCAAGTTGTCGACCACTCTCGTGATGACCAAGTATCGTTGAATAGCCTATTGCCTAGCTAACTTAGAACGCCATAGCATTCACCCACCTTGATGAATAGTTGAGACGATGCAACCAATTCTCCTCCTAACATAATAACAGTTATTATCGCCGAGTTTCTAAGCACAGAAACATGTTCGAACGAATTAAAAAAGCTCAGGCACAGTATTTGTCTGATTATGCGCTCATATGCAAGCCGATCACTAATTTTGTATCACTCAGCCTTAACCGAACATTATCCGATGCCGATGGATAGTGTCTGATAAATCCGTGTCGATCGGCGCGCCGTGGCGGTAACGATACGATGTACATTTCTGTTAGTTTCTTTATTTATTAACTGCGGAAAGCTTGACGTAATTAGCATATTCGTGCTTACACCAAATTGTTTCTTCCCAATTTGTTATATATTAATATACACGCATGAAAATGTCTACCAGATGAAGTGTGTGTATAGCACGACTGTTAGCAAAGCGGCGTATAGCACGCACATCTGAGCTGATTACAAGTGAAAGCAGAAATAGCCAAACGGATCAACGAGATATCTCAGGAGACCAAGAACAGCCGGACTTGAGCTCGGACTTAGCTACTCTAACGCAAGCAAACAATTTGGACTGTATTGATCTGCTTATTTGTGTCCAGACGTCTGTACAATCTTCTTGAAACATGCACAAATGCATTGTATCCATATTTTCAATGCTTGCACACATATTTTCTACAAATATTACATATATATATATATATATAGTAAAACAGAAATTTACGGATTAATTGATAAAAACACACACACACACACACACACAAATAAAATCGCAATAATTCATCTAATGCTGGTTTGCTGACGTCTGACTAAGAACCAATCATATGGTACATTGTCAAAGGAAGCGAACGAGGGGGACACTCGCTAACATTGGGAAATAATAAATACATTATTATTACCATATTTCGAGTAGGTTAACTCAAAACGGTGTACGTTCGCGACCGGGGCGTTCAAACCTCGAGCATAACCGCAGCACCCACGATACCTTTTTTGAGCATATCTGTTTAATTGTATCTGTTTATTATCGACAAAGAGGGGAAAAATCTCAAAAGTCAACGGCATTTCAACGCTGCCCTGCGAACCGATGGGATTGACAATGATGGCATGAAATTTGCTTTAAACATCTAATTGACATAATGAGCGTCATTCCTACGGCTGTTTCGTGGCCTGAATGATCGTGAACATACCCTTTCTACTCTACTGTTAATGTTCGCCGTTTTTGTGGATTCGTTCACGTTACGTCTCTGGAATCTTGATTCCTGATTTCCGTGCGATTGTGTGACATTAACCTACTTGTCGATTTCCTAAATTGACACTTTATTATTACGTAGATTTACCTTAATTTATATGCATATTTCCTAAACTGATACTTGATAGTTGTCAGCCTTCGTGACACAGTTAGCTGAGAGCAAAGTAACGTCCCAGCACTTCCAGTCGGCACCGAACGAATGAATCATAACTGCGAAATCGATCCCCCCTCCAGGTTGACAGAAACACCGCTTATTACCGTTGTTGTTATTATTTGCGGCTAATATCTTCAGAGGTTTATCTACATTGCTAGGATAAAAAAAATAACGACTAGGCAGCCAGGCTAAGTTAATGCGCAGCGCCGATACGTTGTCTCTACGGGATTATTTAAGTAGTCTCGTAGACGTTGATTCATACATGTGTCTGTATTATCGGTTTGATCATATCACTTGTATAATAAATTTCTATTATATAGCAATTTACAAAAAAAAAACACGCCGAATTTTACACTATCACCAACCGCCACCAGCACAAGCACCGGATGTGAAAATGGAATACATAAGTGAAACCGCCTCTGAAGGAGAGCGGGCAAACTTGAAATGTAGCTACGCGGATACGAATAACACCCAGCATAGTATTTTATGATATTCCTCTATTTTTCTCTATCTGTTTTTGATGAGAAACACAATTATGTCCTCAATTTCGTAATTGTTCATATATATATATTATATATATAAATCCACTCGTTGTTTTTTTTCACATATCTATATATATATATATATATATGTATATATATATACAGGTCTGTGAAAAAGAAATAACAAGTGAGTTTATGGACGAATAGATGATGAAAGTCAATTGCTGTTCCCCTGTCGTCCTCTGGATCGGTGGGCAATTATTGTTAAATCTTTTGTTTTTCTGTTGTGTAGGACCACGTATATATGAAAGATGATGAGGCGCTAAGAGAAAGAGCAGTTGTACTCATATATGACTTGGAATAATTGCATAGGCGATCACTAATATTTCCATCCGCCTCGAAGGGATTCAAAGTTCATTTGTTATATTCATGCTGTAATTTTAATAAAATCATTAGCCCAATTGACCCAAATCAACGAAGTATGGAAGTGATGTAAAAATGGAAGATGGAGAGAGAGAGAGAGCAATAAAGATGACCTAATAATAATAATAATACTTTAATAAAAGCTTTTAGAACTGAACACGCTGCGTATTTATTCTTATATTATAGTTGTTGTTGAGCTAAAAAGCTAGAGATAGCGTCGTGTTCTACGGGATTATTAAGTATACATTGCACACTATTACAAATGTGTATAACATGACATCAATAATTTATTCAATAGTCACACAAATAATATATATATATATATAGTATAACTAGAAACAATCTTCACGTTCACGTTGCTGATGCACGAGATGTCGAAGATCCCATGCGAAAACTCTCTGCTAATTACAACAAGGAAATGATCTAGACGAGAACATCTTCATTATTAAATTAGCTCAACGCAATACACGGACGCAACACTAATTGATGTCTTCTTTGACACCATTAACATCTACGACGGAGTCAACAGCGGACCAAGACAACGAAAGTAATCCAGGCACTTCAATGAGCGACTGCCGAGTTAAATAAACATTTACATGTACAAATACATTCGCTACTCCTCACTTGAGACTCTACAACCTAAGCGGGTAGGTTATTCTCAGAGTTCGGCTCGATCCGAAACTTTCGAATATCGTAAACCGCCAGAGATGGCCCCTCTCAGTGATAGCAGGTAACAATAGTTTCTCATCATTGTCATCCTCCCAGTATGCTGGCGATCTGAACGCAGCTCAGAATCTCTTCATGCTGGCCACCGCCAGATGGCGCCAGCTACCACCATAACAATTCCATGCTTACACTGTTCGGTGCACCTAAGCTGTTAAGGAACAAAATGTAAAAAGGCCAAAAAAGAAAACGCACAACATCTAGAAAAATTGGTTTTTTGGTCGTTTAAAAACGTTCTAGGCTGACCTGACCGCTCGTGGGAGAAAGCATTCGGACTTATCGTGATGCGTCATTATTAAGCAGCAAGTTAACCGAGTGAATATCGGCCCAGCGTTTTTCCAGTTAGGCGGGAAAACAGCAATCAACGAGGTTCGTCAGTTAAGTTTAGCCGGCTCGATACTCGGAAGCGTCAAAGCCGACGAGAATATGTGTTTAGAATAATATATTGTATGTATTGACAAAACTTCTAATATTGCGGAGTGTGAGGGTTATGGGACTTACAAAGGTGTGGGGTCCCGTGATATAGACATATCTCGCTGAAACTCATTCATCTGTCGCTATTTTTCAGCTTATCGAGCGATATATATATATATATATCATTATACTCCCCTCCCATTTAGATATTAAAAATTCATACCCACGAGTGCCACAGGTAGTTTGCGCATTATAGTTGTATCGGTTAGTGTTTTCAGTCTATACAAAATATATCTCAGTAGATTATATATATTTGTATATATATTTATACACCCATGCAATGTATCGTCAGCCTTGCTTCTGACAAAGACGACGTACGTCAGCGCGGTGGCTCGGACGGCTAAGTCTCTAGCTGTCGGAAGCCAGAGTCTTCGAGTCCGCTGCGTGATGATGACTTATAAGAGAGCTTAGCATTGTGAAATTGCAGCTCTTTTAATAAACCAATAAAGCTTTACTTTTTACCTTTAGGCGTATTATAGATTAAAATTTCAGTATGTCTCAACAGTCCGGAATTGAATTTCGTCGAGATTTACATGAATTTTTGTGTGTCCCACTGACCTTTTTCAGATATTCTGCTTGTCAGGTGCGACCGCGTCTCGCGTGACTCTGAAGAATGGATGCAGCTCTGGAACAGCTTTGCCATGATTTAGAGAAGTCGAAAGGCGACTACAGTTGTCAGGAGATTGTACGAAGCGCTTTTGCTGACATGCTCCACGACACCGAAAGGGTACGGCGGGGACTATTGTTCATATCGTAATCAGTTACAATGAACTATTTTTAGTTCGATGTAATTAATTATGTGTATGTCTTTGTTTTCAATTGACAAATACATCGGATCCCTCAGGGTGTTCTAGAGACCTAACCGTTACTAGGTTACTATGCCGTAGAAACACCGATGAATGGTCGAAAAGTTTGTGTACACATTTGATCGATGTGTTCGCCTTGTATCACTGTTTGAATTATATCCTTCTACGGGGGCTGGGAAGGTTGTTATCAGCAAAATCCAAAGATATAATACGGACATCATAAGAATCAAATTAATACGCAGACGAACGTTTGAGCTCAATTGTCACCGAGCCAACGACTGCTATAACTATCTCATGCGGTTCATCTCTTGGATGGTTGTCTATGACTTACCCTGAAATTAGCTGCTAATCTTGGATGTGTACCCTTCCCTGTCCGTCTATAGGGAAGCGTGGACATTTTTAGTTAGGATTAGTAGTTGAGTTAAAAGAAATGAACATCATGTCAGCGCAGTGGCTTGGACGGCTAAGTCTCTGGCTATCGGAAGCCAGAGGCCGCAGGTTCGAGCCCTGCCGTGTGACATATAAGAGAGCTTAAGCATTGTAAAATTGCAGCTCCTTCAATAAACCAATAAACCTTTACCTTTACCTTACCACAGACTGTCATTTGTTTGATTTCGACAGAATGAATTGTACGAGCTGGGGATCAAATGGGCCATATCAGAGCTGCGAGCCAAAGGAGTGAAGCAGATCATTGTACTCGACATCGGTACAGGTAAAGAAGAAAATGTTGCTGCTGTTGATGTTCTCTTGCATTTGATCAGCTGACTAATTTTTATAATATACAAGACTGGCAAACACTGGCACCCTAAGTAACGTGAAGCCTTGTGAATCCTCTAAAGGGCGATTTATGCGGATCAAAATAAAACCGGAACTACCTTACTCCTATACTGAACTAACTTAATCGATCTTCCCGCCCATAGGTTCAGGCTTGTTGTCGATGCTGGCCGCGCGTCATGGCGCTGATGTTATTTACGCATGCGACGGCTATGGCCCTGCGATCACAGCAGCCCGTAGGGTGATAGAGGCCAACGGGTTTGGTGGTCGTGTCAAACTTATCAACAAGCTTTCCATGGAGTTGGAAGTTGGTAAGTAGGCCCCACACGCGATACGATGATTCTATGGAATCACACTAGCGGTAGCCAAATGATTACATACCGAGCATTTTCATCGGGGCATGTGCTTGCTTTTGTGCCTCTCTTGACAACACGCTCTTGAAGCCTGGCCCACCTGTGGCTATTACAGACGAGGAGTGTCAGCTTCTGCCTAGAAGATCTTGATCAGAAATATGTTTAGTGCATTTTAAATAGTGACTTGTAGCCAGAATGAAATTGCCAGTTAAGTCCTCTATGAATATTAAGTATTGTCCGCATTTTCCTCAGATTTACCATTGACGTGTTCATTGTATATATATATATATATATTGTTCGCTGGGTATAACAAAGGTGCTTGACTGTTCCAAATGTACGATATACTTATACAAATAAACGACCCATTAGAACACAAACGATGCGAAGAAAAAAAACCCATCGCTTAAGCGTATTTATATGATAACGAATGAATACGGATCGTTTTCGTACCTTCTTCGCGTCGATATGGGCCTATTTGTGAACAGGACCAGGCAAGGACCTCGAACAGAGGGCGAACCTCCTCGCGGCAGAGCTATATGACACGGAGTGCATTGGTGAGGGACTAATAAAAAGTTACTCGGACGCCGCAAAACGACTCCTGACGGAGAACTTTATAGCAGTGCCGCAGACCGCTACCATATTTGCACAGGTGGGAGGAAGCGCTGCAACAAAGTTATCTTAGAGATCGCGTTCTGATCAGGGCCGGCTATGTGCGAAGCGGCTTGGGCCGAAAATCGAGATCTAGCAAATAGATCAATAATCAATCAATACCAACAACTCTATTGACAGGTCGGCAAGTAGAGGCCGCGTCGATTCGTACGTAGCCGGCAGGATTCGAACTGGAGATCCTATCGCTTCGACGTCGTAGCCATTCCGCCACCGTAGAATATTAATTGTATTTCGGTATTCTCTGATGACCAGGTGGTAGATTCGCCATTTCTTCGAAGTCATTTTGTGTTACCAAAGTGCGGACTGTTAATTCCCAGCAGCATTGAAGACTGTCCCGGAACATCTGGGCTTCACGACATCCAGGCGTCTCAGCTGAACGACGATGACTTTCAACCGATATGCGAACCAACCGCCATCTTTCAGTTAGTTCAGATTGAATCAAATGGAATATATTTAGATTCATTTGCAGCATTGCATGCTGAGTCAGAACCAATAACAAATCAAAGACTGTTCGTATGAAACTCGTCGCACCCACAACACCTTCGTTCCGATACAGTCTGTCATCTGATATTTATAATGAGAAACGTATACATATATATATATATATATATCTGCTCCAGTATCATCTCACATGGACGTAACCTGAGCACTGATGTGAACTAAGCTGTTTTAGGTGGGTTAGTATAAATAAAGTGTTTATGTATATATATATATGTGTGTGTGTGTGTATTGTATAGAATCATATTGAGTTAATCTTTGTTATTCCGCTTTGTTAATCGTTCTTTAATCAGCTTTGACCTGTCGAGCTGCGAGAAGACGCCAACCTCCCATTTCGTTGAGCTTCCAGCTGACGGGTTGACAAAAAATAAGGTACAGCCGTGCGTCATCGTTTGGTGGGAAAGCCAGATGGCTCCTGACGTTGTCATGTCCATTGCTCCGAGATGGGCGCACCCCAAGGTAACTTACATAAGGGCCATCGGTCTCTTGGTTTAGTTGGCACCTCGAGCATCATTAAAGAAGAAGAAAACTCAACAACAATATAAGCCAACCATAATAATATCAGTCGTTTGTTAATCTTTCGTAGGGAACGAAACTGCCCTGGAGAGACCACTGGATGCAGGCGGTTTATCAGCTGCCCAATGTATCCGGCAAATGGTTGCAATGTTATCGTGATGAGTACAGTTTCTGGTTCAACTTAACTAATGATCAAAGGTGTGTCTTAGTTGATTTCAATCACTGTTGAATCGGTCAGTCAGATCTCGCGCGAAGCCTGACCTGACGGGGCGAAACGCTCAACGGAGTGTTCGATCTGTATCAGCGTACATGGTGCTTATAACAGTTCAATAATTAAAATATAATTTTTTCAAATATATATATATATATATATATATAGGATGTTCGGAAAGTTACGCCACCCTATGAGAGGCGTACCGAAGTTTAACAATTCCCAAGGTGACCTTTTCTGCAACTTTTTCTTTCGGCGCTTATTTGGATAGTACCGCTTATTATACAATAAATAATGACGTGATGGAAAATCCACAGGATAGTATCTCAGCGAAAGCTAATCTTTAGTAAAGATTCTGGTTTGCGCCGATCGGATTTCAAACGGAGTTCACCGTCCTCTTGGAAATTTTGACATGTGTCTCGAAAAAATACAACTTTGCACAGATGGTTGCCCTCAAAACAGTCAAGCTTTGGGTAGTCACCCTTGGGTTTGCGTAATTTTTCCGAAAACCCTGTACATATATATATATATATATATCCGTGCGTTTCTGCATACATTTTTGCAGTAAAGCGAGTCCAAAGCCCTTTTGCGACTGTGGTGTACACAACTCTATATCAGGATACAGAAACGCATACTTAGCGCAACCATCATTCTACACCGTCATGCACAATTCGATCGAGAGTGCACCTGAACGTAATGTCTTGCTCATCATCGAGAGAGGAATAACTATTCCAGTGGCACTAGCCAAGGCGTTCCCAGATAAGGCATTCTACGTGGCTGTAAGTATTTGCAGTGTGAAGCTCTACTGAAGATTGTTATAATAATAGATACCCCCACATAAGTCAGACTGAATGCTCTCTGTTTCTGCTATGCTCATGGTTCGGCCAAGAAGCTGAAATAACGGAATAACGGAATGACAACAAGTAAGGCAAAAATACGCGGAGCTTCATAGTCGTAGATACAATTTGTCACCAGATCTCGTATCGATAAATGTGAATCGAATTTTGCTAAGGTGATTCTTCCCTCCTGATTGTCCAGGATCGAAACGTGACTCGAGGGATCACGGAGAAAATCATCCAGATGAATGACGTCGGGAACTGCACCATCTTCGATCCAGAGAGGGACTCAGTGAATATTGAACTTGTAGTGGCCGACGTCTATTTCAGCTTTGCAATGACACCATGGCAAGTGCTCTACCTAGGCGTAGCTAGGTCCACCTAATCGATACAAAGACGAGCCTAACAGCCGCGTCGAATTGCTGTTGGAAACTGCAACCATCCCCATGTAATTAACGACGATGGAAAGCCTACCCACTATAAGAGTCATCACATCAACATCCAATGAACATGTCTAATAACATTTTGCTAAAGTCACCTGTAAATTTTGTGTTTTCCAACTATTCATTTACGTAGGGTGAACGTGCAAGCACTCGACGCCATTGTGAAATCACTGGAGGTTCAGCACGCTCGTCGGCTGCCGCATACTTCTCGTTGTATGGCCATGGAAGTAGACTTTAAGCATTTGTGGAAAATTCGCGCCCCTATTGTGAAAACCGTTGGTTTTGATATGGCCGAGTACGATAAGCTCATAGAGGTAAGAACGGATGAACTATCTGCAGCATGGGCAAGCTGAATGCGATATATTATTAGCACTCCGGTATCGACATATTGTTCGCAAGCAGTACTGGGTAATGACTTGCAGCCAATCCTTGCCTAGAACGAACTTTATCCATAGGGTCAATCGAACATTTCTATTCACAGCCTTAATATTGCTGCGGCCGCATAAGTAGATATTAACCGTTTATTCAAACATAGAATAATTAGGAATTATTTCTAGGGATATTTGGGGGGGATTAGTTGGGGACCGGGGCCGAGGCCGACATTGTCCCGAGGAAGGCGATGGCATTGCCTCTCTGCCTCACAGAGAGGGACAGGCGTTGCAGAAGGAAAGATCCTGCGCGCTTGACCGGGGCGCCGATCAGCCTATGGTAGGCCCCTTCGAGAAAGTTCGCAGTGAGGGGGTCGTGCCCGCCTAAGGTTTCAAAAGCAATGGCGGAAAGGAGGTGGGTTGCCTGGAGTGCGGCGTACTTCCGAAGCTTGGCCCGTTGCGCACGCGCTACCGCGTAACCGGGGGTGGTTGCACAGTGGTTGACATAAGTGTTTCACAAGAAACGCGGATGATTGTGACCGCGGTTAGAGTCGCCCTTGGTAGCATCAAGGAGGAATGAAATGGTCACTGGTCTCATCCACATATATTTTTTACTTTATTAGATATTGCATAGATTTTTATTTATTATGTTCTGAGCAGATTAAGAAAGCAGTTACTTCGTTTCATGGTTATTACATTTGCTGCGATTCTAGCTGACTCCTGCGAAATGATCCCTGGGAGGGAATATTATATAAATATCGTTGTTGTTATTGTATGTTGACATGCGGATAAACTTGTATTATAGGCTGCCGTGGTACAAGCTGAGGACCCGTTGGAAACCCAGCCTCTATGGGAATACGAAGGGGTGGCTTGTGGACTTCCAGTTGAGTTGACCGGCCAGCTGGGACTGTCTACAAAGACCTTGAAGTTCACGTATGTATCTGCCATGTTCAAACACCTGTATATATATATATATATATATATATATATAAATCACACTAGAACTTCCAAGTATGCCAATGCCGCAACTCGCAAGCAATGGTATCAATTATCGTAAGTTGAATCTGGTAAACAAGAAGGAAGTGTTCATCCAAGGCGCAACAGAGTTACCCTATTACCGCCGAGCAAACCAAGATTGTTCAACTGCAATAATGGCCACAAGCGACAACATACTTCGATAAAAACCGTGTATGACACAGACAGATCGATTCCTGAGGCGGACTTATCGAGGGGATCCGCTTATTATTATTATTATTATTATTATTATTATTATTATTATATGTCGCGCCTTCTCAAATGTAAAAGCAACAAGCAGACGCTTGCGTCCTGCCTTAGCTGTAGGCAACTCAGTTTCAATGGACTCGGTCAACACTGTCTTGTCCTGTTCTCTCATAATTCCGCTGCTGATTTGTTATAGGAGAGGCGGTAAGAGTAACGGCATAGCTCTATGGATGGAGCATCAATACGGGACAGACGATACCTCGCTGATAACTCACGGGCCAGTGGTACCGCCAATCATAGGCGAGCCCATCCGTTGGAGCCGCTTTGTTAAGCAAGGCGTGATACTCTCCTTGCCTGACGTCGCTCAAATATCCATCAACATCTGAGAGCATCTGGTTCCGTGACCTAACCGGTTCACTTCTAAGTGTTTGGGTACAGATGATGTAATCTATTCATTGTATGCATTGTGTTGCCATATTCATCTGCAGCAACTCTTTGTCGGTGTCATTGGGCAATTGTGTATGTGATGTACATAAAGAATAAATATATGTTCAAAGCCTCGAAGTTGTTCCATTACGCCACAAGTGGAGAAATCTCGCTTGTATAGCTCTGCGTAGAGTGTACATATGCAAATATTGTTCTTGTTTTTGCTCTGGTTTGGGTAATTTTTTTTAAAAAGGGGAATAATACGAATATCCTGTTGCAATTGGCCGTAATTGTGCATTGCAATATCTGTGATGTACTCAATGAGTATAGGGTCGTGCCACACATGACCGTGTGTACAATAGATAGCTGATGAATACTGACAAACTATTAGCAGCGTAACTAATGGAAACACTAACCTAACCGAGATGGGTCTGAGCAAATGAAATTAATGCAGAGAACGGGCAGCATAATGAGATGGCATTGAGGTGTAGAACTCTACGTGGATCTCTCTAGCGTGAAGGGTCGCATCGGTCTGCGTTCGACGATTAGACGCTGTATACCTGCGCAATTCGTTGTGAAGTGGAGGGGATGCTCAATGCGGTGAGTGTCTCGAAATGTCGACGTTTGTTGAAAATTGAAAGCCAATGCTCGTTACTCATGTTTACTGACGGCCATGTCTAGCATGGAAAGAATCGCATAAAGACCGTTCTTTGATTAGCGGAGTTCCCCCACGGTCCTCATTAAACCTGGTTACATTTAATTTTTCACGTATTGCGGAATCATGTGGCGCCAGACGTTTCAACCCCGTTAGTTAGGCTTGTAGGTACTGCTTTCATATTCTTTTCGGGGGACGAACTATCTCGTTTGCTTCTGTTGTTCAACAATTAGATTCGTTGGCTCCGTCAGCCGACTAACTATACCCGAGTCTTCCGTGCAACTTCTAAACCTCAGACACTTTCGTGATGGCCACAGTCGAAATGGTTCCAGGGTGTCTTCAGAAACCAAGATGATACAAGCTTTCCATGAAGCTAGTGGTCTCTTTCTCATCCCAGCTGAGTTTAAGACCTTCCTCTAGGGCCTCTCTGACTCCTGCCCGGGTTGGATACGTTGAAACGCATCTCATCTGCCCATTGACAGGCAGGTCCTCAATCCTTGTACACTTCGGAATGCCTCTTCAAGATGAGGCCATTGGCGTTTCCATTGACAAATGTTGAGAGAAGAGCTCAGTCAAGCTGGAACGTCTCCCGTTCTTAGGAATCCATCTGGGTCCTTCCTCTTAAGATGATCAATGTCAATCCCGCGAACGGTTACTCAATGTTGAACTTTTCGTACTTACCCAGCCTTGTTGAAATGATCTGCGCTCGGCGCCACCTTCGCCCGTCCGCTGAATAGTTTCTATATGCCCACTATCACTTATTGGAACATTTAAAACGACCCAACTGGAGGCACTGTCATGTGTGCGGTCCTCCTGCATCCGCGAACGATGCTCTTCCAACTTTGTTACGCTAAACCCGTATCAGCTTCTACAGGCCAAATAAATACAGTCACAATATCTAGTACAGCCATATATATATTGTAATTGTATTTATTTTTTAAAATTGTTCAAGATCTCGAGCATCTTAGCATTTCAAATTCTCAGCATAGCAAAGTCCCAGGCAATTGCATAGCTCGCATGCTCGCGACATCCGCAGCTCGGGTTCTATTACGAAATAGATAGATGTGAGGAGTGAATTCATGTCTTATAGGATGCTTTCACCGTCGCCCTTCAGTATGCCGTTCATATGAAATAAACCGCAAATATGCACATGCGTACAACAGATGATGACTATCCCGAACAAGATTCGATATATCTGCACAAGGTTGATGGTACTGGGCTCCAACTGCTTCAAGGCACCCGTTCAGCAAACACGGCCACGACTGATCACAAGGAATCACGTCATTGTTTACATTTACACATTACTCGCCGCAGCAGCAACCCCAGTAACCCCTAATTGAAGATTCTCTCCCGGCAGACTGGTGAACGGGTCGTGTTTCTGCTTCGGTGGCCTCCATCGAGTTGGCGACAGTTTTCCGATACTGTCACCGCGGGGGGGAATCCTTGATCCGCGTGCAAGGCCGCTGGCCGGGGGCACCTCCCACAATTTCGAATAAATCCTCACGATAACCGCAACCAGACAATACCACAACCAACTATCCACCTAGAAAATCACTTCTGGCAGAAATATTTTAAATTTCTCTGGCTGCTGCTAATAATCATAATAATAATAATAATAATAATAATCATAAATCTAATATTGCTGATGAATAAAAACTCAAAGGAACAATTGTGGAATCATCCGATTGCGCTTTATTCAAAATTAATTATCGTCATCATCATCATCATCATCATTGCATTTTTATGATCGATTTTTGTCGCGTTTGTGGTTGTTTTCTGGTGTTTCTCTTATATTTTTATTATTGTTGTTGTTATTGAATAAATTACAAAGATTTCAAATACACAGAGTACGTTGTTGCTGTTGTTGTTGCTTTTGTTGCTATTTTGCGTTTTGTTTCCGTTGCTTGTTCATGGCATCTCGCTTCGTGATGAGGACCTGTTCAGTACCTGTACCGACAAATTGCCATTAGACTAACACCGTAACTCTGTCGACAGCACTTTTGTTTCATGTTGTCGGCTAACCGCTCACGCGCGTGACAGTAGCCTTTAGATGTCTCGGCTGCGGTCCTTGTGCAGCCGATACCGAGAGCAATCTCATTCATTCTTCCCCGCGCCTCACCGTTACTCAATCAATAATACTTCGATAGAGTATGGTGAGACTGGTATACTTCGCAGCTCTGGACGCAAGTGATGTGCCAATGTGCCCCGTCGGCGCCTGAGGTTCGGTCGCCTCTCGTAGTCCGGAGGCAGCTACATTGCGCTCTTGGTCTCTCTTTCTCTCTGCCTTAATCAAAACGGTATGTTTTGCAGACTTCGCAGAGTGTCAGATCGTAGGGCTACTCCGTAGTCCGTTTGATCAGAGCAGCCTATATATATATTTGCAGGCGGCGCCGGACAGCTGACAGAGGCATTTGTCAAGGCCGCAAGATCAACTTTTCCAAGGCGAGCAAGTAGCCAGTTGAAGAGAGAGAGAGTCGACGGGCTGCAGCAGAGAGCTCTCTCAGTTTCTCTATTCCCAGCTCATTGCGAGCGAACAACTGATTCTGGTAATAACCGTCGTATATCGGTCTGTTCCGTCCGACGAGAACGAGAGGGAGAGAGCCAGCGGGGCCCGGGCGGCTCTCAGACAACTGATCAGATCCATAGAAAGAACCTGCATAGTTCATTGGCGACAGCTGATCTTCGTCTTGACAAGATCTCGTACTCAACACCTACCGACACACCCACAACTGCCCCTTTATCGGCTGTTTCACTTTCAAAGCAAGGCAAATAGCTAGAGAGGCCTCGAAGAGTGTGCCGGACCCTTCGTCTGACCATTGTATCCGTGTTACGGGATACCAACGATAACGCGGAAGATGTAACTGTAGTTGTAGTTTTTCATTTTATCCACTTAGCAGCTATGTGTATGTATACATAATGTATTACACCTTGTTACACTATACGGCGACAAGCTATAGCCAAACTCGGATCCCACATTCAACGTTCATTCAATGGGCAGACGGGCTAATATGCCGAAAATTCGGCTGCACGCGTTCCGTAGTCCTCTGGACGAGAGATGCATTTTGGTTTGCTTGACATTTTCGGACCAGCCTGGGCCGAGCAGCCGTGGCTAGCAAGGCTCGCTCACCATTGGCCCTAGGCACATGAACGACATCATTTACGAATGCCCAATAGTCTCAATCTCGTTTAGCACAATTCAACATACAGAGAGGCAGATTCTCAAAGGGGCATCGCCCACTCTCTCGAACTGATTCAGTCAGTCCATCAACTTCCGTAGCAATACGCTGTGCCAGTCAATACGGTTCAGCCACTATTGCTCTTATATCGTAGCATCTTCGAAATGTCACTATAGCATTTACGCAACTTTTTCCCCCTATTCATTGTTATTGTGGTTGTTGCTGCTGAAGCTGTCACAGCTGAAGTTGCTTTCCTTGGAACAACAAGAACAGACGTTCTTCAGGCTTGTCCCATTTCTCGCTCAAGCTCAATCTCTCTCTCTCTCTCATCTTTTTTTTGGTTATTTTTATTTGTGTCTTTTCAAAACAACAAATCTGTTTGAACCTCTTTCTCTCTCTTTCTCTCTATTGCTCCAACGTTGCTATCCAATATTCATTTCATTAATTTCGCGATTAGCTTGGCGGCGCGGTACATATTATTAATGTTATCAGTTGTATAATTATTATTGTTATTCTTATCATTATTATTATGGTAATGAACAACATATTGTAGTAGCTTATCTCTCTTGTCCGCTCTACAATCGTAGTTCGACGAACATAGTTCTGTATTCTTACATTAGCTACAGTTATCATACTAATATTCGACATCGGTTTTATCATTATTATTATTATTATTACATTCAACTTATTTTACCTTATCATTTTCAGCTTTATTATCATTACAGTTACCATTAGTACATCATTATAGTATAATTATTATTATTAATATTAATAATAATAATAATAACGCATTCTAGACGACGGCTCGCCGGAACACACGGCACACACCGAGTCGGGCATTACCTCCGGCAAGGAACGCCGCTACTGAGTCATCGTTTTGTTTGCTTGTAAGTTGAAAAAAAAAATTGCTCAAACCACCTCTAAATCTGTCCCCGATCAGCGTATGTCGATGCTGCTTACGTTACATCATTTGCCATTAGGTTCGTGTTGAATTTCGGCTGTCTTGAATCCTTGCTCTCTCGTTTTCTGCGGTCGCACGGGGCCAGGTCGTCAAATGCGTCGTATTTAATTACGGAGGTCTCCACAACGATTGCGTCTTAGTAACGAAACAAAGGGACGCAATTAACAGCGGGGTATCGATCTGGCAATGCATTGATTCTGCCCATCATTTATTAGCTAATCAATCAGTATATAAAACGCATAATAATGAATAATAATAATAATGAGGAAACATTGTCGTCGCGCTGTGATAATGATTACTGGGAAGCGAATAAAATTGAGGCATTTGTATATTGGTTCCATTTGCACAATGTAATGCTGCCTTCGCAATTAGCCGCCGGGTTTGACGCGAAAGATCAGAGTTTCTACAAGACACGAACACGCTATCCTCCGCACGAAATGTATACGTGTCACGGTGTCCCCCCCCCTGAACGTAACATACAATACGTGGGGAAACAAGGAAAAAAATTAATTAGAAAACAAACGAGTAATACTTCGGTGAACGTGCAAGTCTTTATTGTTTGAGTTCTCTTTTTTTTTTGGATTTTTTGTTATCTTTTATATTTCTCATTTGAGTTCTGATGGAATGCTGCTCACTTCGATTAGAACACACAGACACACACGGTTTAGAGAATACAGACGCTCTCCCACTCTCCCGCGTATATTCGAAGATGATTTGGTAGACAGCGGATTGAAAGTCAAATGATTTCGCTTTGACAGCCTCCCTGATAATTCACGGATCGTTTCGTCGAATCTCGCCATATTATATTTGTATCCCTCCGCCAACAAATGTTATCTGTTTCAACTGAAATTCACCTACGAGGCCCCTTCAGACACAACGAACAGTCTGCGGAGAAACCTTCGTAATGGCATTTCGCTAGTGGCGCCTGCCGTGACCGGGTTTATATAACAGCATTTACAAAAAAAGACTTACGTTACCCTTGCGGGTAACGGTTTGAAAAACCTCTCGTTTTCGTCGTGAAACTCCATTCTATTTGGCTTACGTTGTTATCAACTCAGGGATAGAGATGGCGGTATCGAGGCGACAGGCAGAAACTGCTATTTCAGCAGTAAGACTAAATGATAGCGATCGTTTGAAATCAATTGCCATAAAACTGTACGCCACTTAACAGCCGATATGCCTGTTTATGTCTGTACATGTGCATAAACATAACTGGTCTAGTAAATTCTCTCCGGGCTGTTCCACGGCCAACGGTTTTCTAGTCCACAGTAGTGCTTCCGGCATTGCTTCGGCAGACGGACTTCTTAAATGACCGATCTGAAAGGAGATAGCTGCTATTCAAGCCAATGAAACGTGCGCCAAAATTGAGCTAAGGCAAGGGTGTCTCTGTCGGACGGCACTGTCCACTGGCTAAATGTTCCAACTCAAACGAATTCGTCGCTGTGTCGACAATTGGAGCAATCCCGCTTTCGATCAGTACAGACTGAATTTTCGATTTTTCTCTGATGTTATTATTATTATTGTTATTGTAATTGTTATCATAAATCATCTCGATGGCGGATTCTGGCGGGGTTGTTCTTCGGTGCCTACATGCGCCGGTCCAATCGTTCCCCGCTGTCCTGAGATCGTGATGAGAGTTGCTCAACAGAATGAGCACTATTACCTCTCCCCTCTCCGTTGTGGTTGATTATACAACGAACCGTAAGATCCTCATCATCATCATCTTTGTGAAACGATTTGTGGCAAGTGGAGGTGCTCGAATCTGTGAGCACGCCCACTCTAGTTCTAGATTGCTGTGTATGTCTGCATTGATGACCGGCATTTCAGTTGTCAGCCTACAAGAGAATGCCGGTCGAGAGGTTACAGCAGTCAACCTTCTCGTGGGCTACGCACAGCTGTGCCTATTCGATTGATCGCTGACGAAACATGTGTTGAACAGATGGAAAGACAAAATCAATTCAAAAAGAAAAAACCACGCACAGCGATACAGAGAGAGAGATTGAGCAAGTCAATCACCAAGAACCAATTGACAAAATCTATAATGGCCTATGGGATATGGAACGAGCGCCGAAGTACGCGGCATATTCTAGCATTGCCATAGGCAAATGGTGAGCTTCGGCCTGGTCCAAAACGAACAGCGTCCCATCTCATCAAAGATCACTTTTATATATTAGGTCATATCGACTTCTGTGTTTGTGTCTTCTCATGGCCCGCAATGGCCCAGCACGACAGCCTTGCTACGGATACACTCTTGTAGCAATAGTTTGTCGCTGGAGCTGCCGTCAATCGATGTAACGATGGCGTTATCCGAGAATCTCTATAGAGTGTCAAGTTGATCAAGCCGTCATCATCATCATAATAATAATAATATTAATAATAATAAAATAGACTCCATTATCGTGATTACATCTGATATCACCATGCTTATGGTCATTAGGCTCGGCTTGGAGTCAACTCATTTTTCAGTCATTCGACGCCAACATCCGCGGTCTGTTACTATTATTATGATTATTAATATTCTGCATGAAAACCGATTTCCGGAGAACAGGAAATTCAATTATGGCTCATTGTGTCTCTTTGTGTTCACCATTTGCATACGTTACCATCTCTGTCTTGCGCATCAATCAAACGATCATATCACCTTCATGGAATTAGTATGATTATTGTTGGCATTATTATTATTAGTATTCTGATTAGTTATCGAGTGGTGTTGCCATCACTGATCATTATCCACCGAATAATTACTATGTATACTGTCGTTCAACATTATTATTATTTTTATAATAATAATTGTTATTACTATCATTATTATTATTATTATTATTATTATCAAATCCGGTTTTTTGTTTTTTCTTCTCAGTGGATTGTTGTTCACCGTCATTCTGTGCCCTATTGTCTGCTGGTCATGTTCGACGTCTTCACGAGGCCTGTCTCGACAATGCATTTCGCATCACGTCCTCTTTGTCCTTGTAACCTTATCACTCATAGATAAACATCCCCTTATTTCGTCATCATCATTCAATCGTTCATCCCGTTCGACCCGTTCGCAAAAACATTAATTAATTCGTTCATTCATTCAATCTATTATTAATCCATTTGCTAGCCAATATCAACGATATAGTTATCAATCAATCAGTTGTCCTTATCAATCTACATTAATACAATCCTACAACATATGCTTATGTGTATGTATGTATATCTCAGATTTAACGAGATAAATGAACGCGTTACGCGGCGTTTGTGTGTGTGTGTGAGAAAACATAACGCCAGCAACGCCGCCATCATTATCATTGTTGTAAGTATTCTCATTTTTACTATGTCATCAGCGTCATTTTTATTGTCATTCGTATTATTATTATTATTGTCCTCATTAGTCAATCAATTCATCATTCGATTATTAATGAGCAGTCCCCGAACAGTCAGGCCCCTTCTCGGCAGGGCACTTCGCCTCTACATGTGATTACACCTATGCCGGATCATGTCAAAGTAAAACACACACACACACACACAGCCAATGCAGCAATTTCTTCTTACCGCTGTCCTGTGCTGACTATACCGCTGCTGGCGAATGACAAATTCAGCCAGTTCAAAACGTACATGTAGGTGTAGATTCGAGGGCAGATATCAGCATATTATTTTGAGCCGTCCTCCAGCCGCGAAATACGCGTTACACACACACACACAAACATGCACAGAGAAAAGACAGTCATGGCCGAGTGGTTCTGCCCAACCAAACAGTAGCTAGAGCATGCCTTTCAAAGGCTGTTACCTATCAAATGATTTATCTAGATCGATACACTCCTGCCACCTGAACGCTTGGACCGGGGAAGAGTGGCACTGTAGCATTTGAGTGACTTGTTGCCCCTAGTTCTATTATTCGGGTCATTATCATCGTTATTGTTCCGTTACATACTATATCATGCTATTGATATTCTTCGCTAATAATAATCATAATGGTCATAATCGGCTTTGAATAATCTATAATCGGCAGGCGGTTGTCGGTCAAAAGGTATCATTTATAAATGTACCTTTACTATTTCGGTTATCATCTCCAATATTATTATTATTATTATTATTACTATTATCATTATTATTCAGTCTGCTTCATAAAGATCACCAACAAAATACACATCATAATCAACAAACGGATGATCGCATGTATATATATATATATATATAATTACCATTTTATCATTAGCAGCATTATCAAGATGACTATTTTCACCTATGACCAGATGGTACTGAGCAGTTCAGCGTGCTCGTTAATTACAGCAGTAGTTATAGCAATGATCATCGTGTAATCATCAATCAGTGTCATAGCTGAGTGTATCCGCGTTCCTTGAGATTGTTGTCTTCCCTTTGAAGCTCATCATCTTCCGCTTGTCGAGCGCGCGTCGCAGAGCTTGGCTCGCTGCAGTGAACAATCGAATGGCATTTTTCTTCATCTTCGTCACACCTCATCGTCGTGAGAATCATTCCATATAGCATTACAGCATATTATATTACATCAGTAATACATACATTGGGCACTTTCACGTATACTACAGCAAGAAGATTTACGAGAGTTCGAGCATTCCAGTTTTGCATCCAGTATTGCAGTTCGTTGTTTCCTACCTTCCACATACCTAGATGTATACTCGGGTTGTATATGCCATCATCGATACATGAGCTAACAATGACTCCACCTCTTGCTACAGTCGAAATCCGTCAATATGACGCTGTTTCATTTTCAGTATAGAATTATCAATATTGTCATTATTCTTATCGATTGATTCTCTCTCTCTCTCTCTATAATTATATCTGCTTTTGTCGTTTCAACGATTGCCCAACGCCTGCCGTTGGAGGTAAAATTGAAAAGGCCCCTCCCCAAGCTCAGCCGTACAACGCTACTGGGCAGCTTCAAGGTAATCACCTTCGACATTTAGACCGCATCTATTCCACTCGTTCGGTGTGTCTTGCTAAGAACTTCACCCCAATTCATATGTTAGTCACATCGTTCTGTTCGCCTCCCTTGGAACTCTGGTGAGTATCTCGATAGCAAGTAAACACCGTAGAATAACGACCGGATTACAAGTCACTTCGTATCTACACTTGCTAAAGCGGAATCACTGATTTGAAACGTGATTTCTCAGATATCCCATATATATATATATATATGTGTGTGTGTGTGTTTGTACAAAAATGATCGAATGTCTAAACTGTTAATTAGACGCAACGGAAGCGAAAATGAGCAAGAGAAAAGTTAGAAGGATAAACAAACAAACCATCCATCAACGATCAGATATCGTCACATGAAAATCTCTGATACGCTGACCTTGTGCGCCTTGACAAAGTTACTATTGAAGCCAACTAAAATGCCGATAAAAATGTACGTTGGCCAGGGCCTCAACGAAGGACTCCTCATAGCCGCTTTCGAATCTGACTAGAATTTGATGCGGTGAATGAGTTAAAAGCCGAGTTTTCCGCATTGACACATATCGCCATATCGTATCCTCCTCTGTCCACAAGATTACGCGCGTTTGGCGCGTCAACATTCTCCTTTCATTACTGAGCAGTTTCCAGAATCGCTAACGAGGAAGAGGTTTTTATCATCGACGAATAACCTCCGTAGGACCACAGGGCCGCCGAGCCCACCCTTAGTTCATCTCACCGTTGAAGGGGGGGCCCAGCCGAACAGGACAGATACAGTTTAAGGCAGGCCACATACCTGCATTCGGTATCGATCAACCAACTGATAGTCTTCCTGTAACTTTTGTGTTTTCCTTAAACACTAGCCCGATGCATGCATAGATGCGTGGCAATCCTTTATATGTCATTGCCATCGCGGATATAGTTTGCAAAACGATATCATCTAGCGTGGACGTACGATACGACTGGGCGAACCTCCGCAACGTCACCTAGTACCATTCCGATTTTCAGCGTCAACTCGTTTTGTCTCGGTAACGAAGTACAAACAGTCTCGAAGACGGTGGCAGCACCACAGTTCAGCAGCAGACGTTTCATTCTCGACCTAAACGTTTGAGTATCCCGTTATCGAGGAATGAATATAAAAGCATAATTAGTCAACTAAGTGGTCACCCTCATTCATCGCCTGTGGGTAGTGACTGCGCTCGTATATGTCCATTGAAGCAAATCAGTCATTTGTCAATATCAGTAGGCGTAGTAGATTTCGTTGGTATACCGTCATCCATCGAATTCGTCATGAGAGACACTGGGGATTCGGTGATTGTCACCTAATGAATGACCTCACCTAGTGAGGCAAGAGTGAATGCGGTGCAAAACGAAGCTCATATAAACAACTTTTTCCTATTAACGTCACCTAACCATATGCCGTGGCCCAATCACACTGAAGTGTTGCCCTTGATATCAGAGGCACGATCTCTGCTCACCGTGCGAGCTTCGATCTGGAAATCTCACTAGCTGATTGTATTTGGCTTTAGGATGCAGCGACTACGTACTTCACTCTTGTCTAAACGAATCATTATCGTTCATGAATATTTCACTCAGTGTCGCCAGGTGGATAATTAAAATAATTACATGATAGATATTATAGATACGCATTCAGAGAAACGGATACATAATCTCAGATAACCAGACCGTTCGACCTGCGTTTATATACGGCTGTTTATATTGAAACTCCGTCTGAGTCGCGTTTAGATCGGGCGATAGCACAGCAGCTCAGACTAAGCACGCGGTCCTGTAGTGGCAATGTGCTTGTCACACAAATGTCTAGCTACGATCGTTACTTAGTATCTCAAGAGTACATACAAATGAAGACAGCGTTTTGCATTTTTCTTTTCTTCGGCCAATAACGTCCATGGGTAAAATTTACTGAGAATTTATCGACACCACAAATGGGTCTAATAATATTATTGATCTTCTTTGAACGCGACCACCAGATAGGGGAACTGTATTCTCATGTTCGCCACTGGTTTCAAGCAGTTCCCCTTTACGTGATGCAGTTTCGCCGTAATCGACGCATGACCCGCCATGATTGCGTTTGTATGCGTACAGATATACACACGCCCACTCTATCACTCGCTCCACGAATGAGCCAAGTGATTGGCAGTCGTCCAGCGCGGAATCGAATACTGAATAGTCATAAATTTATGCAGTGTACAATGTGACAATGGGTCGTGTACGGGCGACATGGACAAGAATGACAAGCCGTAATTATGCTGGTGGTATCGTGTACTTACACAACTGTATATGATACACATATTATCATGTATAATCATAATAATAATAATCATCATCATCATAATAAAATGAGCAGTAATACTTCATTGCTATTGCTGGTATGTCTAGCGTTTCTGACCGTGACTGACGATTTGCTATATTTGTTACTCCGCTAATGAGTTATTCTTTGTATCGTTGAATGCACTTTCATCGCTGTGGTCTTGTGGAAGCTGGTGCAAGGGGTATCGATCGTCTTCTACGGGCAAAAGTGTAAAAACGGCACGTACATCGAGCATTATTTGAAGTGAGGCACCTGACAGCCAAGGAGATTATGATGTGGGTTATGGTCAAATCGTGGGGAAAACGAATGTTAATAACTTGGGTCTTGGATAACAAGGCAAAGGAACTCAAGTAGAAGGAAAGAAATTTCACTTTATGAGCAAGCGAGCACGTCGTAGATCGTGCATGGTCAGAAGGCAAAGAGAAATCATTATTTCAAGGGCCTCTAAAGCAAACAAGGTGACCATTGCGAAAATGACCCTGAACAGATATGGAAAAAAAACATCTTCCTTGGACGTTCGCAAGCTTTACATTCACTTCAGCTACTCACATCGAGTATCGTCTATCGTGCAGGCCACTGCTAACGTAATACATTATTGGCGATTACGACGATTGAAATATGAACAGGTCACTCATCGTCAACTGAGACAATCGATCGTGTTCCTTGTGGGGCATCTCCGTGTGATTATGACACACCACGTCATAATGGTGATTATCATCATCGACGAAGCATGGAAGGTGCTATGCTCTCGTTAAACGAAGCTAGACTTTTTGCAGCGGTGAAATCCTCGCCGCCGCTACCTGCCGCGAGTGAATTGCGCCTGATAAATAGGTGAGGGACGAACACCCAGGTAGCACATCGTGGCACGGACCAGCGGCATTTGACTGTAGCATCGGCATTCTAATGGAGATCAGATCGACGGGAACGGTAGTCGTGTCTCGGCTCGGAAGCGGTCGGTTCCGACACAGGTTTTGTGACGTGACACAATGGCAGCGTGTACGGGAAATGAGATCTGCGGCGACTCGGGCCAACGAATGTTCAGTCCAGTGGAAAAGTGCCCAATGAGCGAGTGACTTCAGATGCGTTCAATTTCGTGTGGTCGTACATCACGAGAAGGTGTTCCGTCAGGCCTCACAAAAGAACTGACCACCCTCTGACAGGCTACGATATTGAGCTAGAGACAATTCGTATAGTGTTTCAAATCAGATTCAACGCATTTGCACAGCACCGTGGCTTGTCAGAAATCCGGGATTTCTGGGATCAGCTCCCGGCACGAGATTCCAAGAGAGGTTATTTCGCGTCGTTCGAGGGACCTCGACTATCTACACTGTTATTGCCACATCTCAATCAGCATTGCCTGTCCCTCCATAAACTCGAGGGTGTTCAGGTCGCCACTGCGACTCTGCATATGTTTGTTCCTCCTTCGTTGCTTGTTCCATATAATTCGTTCGACTAGCCATGACGATAACGGCGATACTCGCCCACGCGCCCGGGTACAATCTCCACTGACTCGAGGTTTGCGCTTCAATAAAAGAACGCGTAAAACAAAGCTATTAAACTATTCTTCACAACTGTGCGTTCTGCTGAGACATGTTGAATATGAATCTCATTGCTATATCGTCCCACAAGTGATTAATATCAGTGTCTCTCTGTGTATGTATATATGACTCGATGAGAATCGCTATTGACTCTACGGCGCGACCGTTGAAGGGCGGCGCTGGTACACAATGGGAACGCTTCGTCGGGACATTGCAGTCACGAATGACAACTAACAGTGAAGTTGCCACTGCCGAAGAAGCATTCATACCGCATACGCGGTGCAAACGAAATGGGTATGCCTTACCAGCTCACCCATCATACATCTTGTGATTCTTGACTGTCACCGATCATACGGATATAAAAAAAAAACAACAACAGCAACAAAAAATAATCCAAATATCGTTCGGTCCTCTCACTCGCGCGGTAGCGGTGGCCTAAAATCAGGCAGTGAGCGCAATTTGTGCAAAGGTCGTGCGCATGGATCTAACAGACAGGTGGCTGGCTGGGAGGCATCCGCCTCTGCTAAATTTGCACTCAATGTCAAAATGTGCCATATGCCTTATGATTATGTCTTCAGCGAGGCTCTTTGGTTCTTGTGTGCTAGGCTCTGTTCGGCCGCCGTCGACCGCTTCGACGTTATCTCCATGTCCAAGTTCGAAATTCGGCTAAGCACGTCGTAATTCGTCATGACAAATTTCGCATCACATACCCATTGCATTTGTTTCAAGCGCCTGGGTCAAACGTTCGGGATAGATTCATGGTCTGCTGCTGCTGCTGCTGCTGGTGCTGCCATTGACAACGACGCATCGGGCAGTTTGTTCCCCGTCGGCGAGGACAACAACAAAGCTCAAGATACGCCGCCGCTAATTGTTGTAGATAGCTTTGAAGTCAGTTAAAGGTAAACGTTATTTGTCACTATACCATCATTCATCTAATACATTCATGCTAAAATCAATCAACCAGTTCTACACATAAATAATAATAATAATCAGCATGTCGCCTTCTATAATATGTATATGGATATGTACAATATCTGTCAATAGGTTCACCGTTCATATCTACAAACTTCTAACTTCTTCTTTTAGGTTCGTCGTGTATATGTTTTCATTATATATATATATATATCTTTATATATATATATATCATTAATCAACAATTATATAGCATTTGACGCCGTCAGGTATGCCAAGACTAATCCCAATTAACACCAAGCAATATTCTAGAATTGAATATTGTCCACTCTGTGTCACGTATACAATACATAGTCGTCATAATAATAATAATGTTAATCATAATTACAATAAATCCCATTTCAACTTTCCCCCTGTAAAAACTACCCTTGGCGACGGTTTCATAAGTATACGCTCTCCGTAGTCTAACCGCGCTCCCTCATTTTCCTAGTCATTTTCATCAGATATATCTGCATTCTTCTCTGATATATATATATATATATATATATATATATATATAGAACCTTTATGCGATTATGCGCCGAACAAACATTAGCAATCAATCACCAAGGTACGACAAACCTCCGAGTAGCCAGCCAGCCCAAATAATAATGATCATAATAGAACAATAATGAATCGCATAGCATTGACAGGATTATTTATGACTATATAGCGGACGATCATCGCCGAGCGCAAACAACCTGGTATAATAATAATAATAATAATAATTTAACTAGGAACCAATACCTCCTAACAGGCAAACTATCATCAGTCAATCAACAAGTTATTGCTGTCATTATTAATTATTATTGTTGTTATGGCTAATTATTTTTCTGTAATAATAATAATAATAATAATTATCATTATTATTATTTTTACACTACTGAATTATCAATCTCACTGGTAGTACAGCAGAAACAGAACAAGACAAGCTAGATCCGAGCTGCTGGTGATACCATTGGCCTCTACGAATCATATCGCTGCTGGGGTTGTTGTCTGTTGTGGCTGTGAATGTTGTTGTTGCATCTGCGGTTGTTGCTGTTGGGGGGTCTGCGCTTGTTGTTGCGGCTGCTGCTGCTGCTGCTGCTGGGGCTGGCTTATCGATGTTTGTGGTTGTTGCTGTTGTTGCGCCGTTGGCTGAGCTGTCTGTTGTTTCTGTTTGGGCTTGGTTTGTTGTTGTGCTGCTGCTGCTGCTGCGGCTGCTGCTGCTGCTGTTGTCGTCGTGTGATTGCTGTGGCCATCAGTTGCAGCAGAGACGGCGGCGGCGGCCGCTGCTACTGCAGATGATGACGAGAGTGGACTGAGCGGGGGTGGCACTGCTGCTGGCGAAGAGGGAAAGAACTTCCCGCCGTGCGACACCGTCACGACCCCCGAAGGCAGCTGTAGCTCATGAGGCGAACACAGGCGAAGGAAACAACAACAATCAGAGAATTATATACATATATATATATATATATAAAATACGCGCTAGGATGAAGGTTCCAAAGGGAATGGTCACCCAGAAAATGTAGAGTATACGTCTAAGGGGATTATGAATGGATATGATATAAGCTAGTTACACAGGGAGGGTCTGCCTCGGGGCAAACAAGCAGAGTAGTAAGTGACAATGGCAATTACAGTAACGCGCAATTTTTTGTCCAGTTCGTCCATTTCGGTGGCCATCAGTAATTGCCTGGTCAGGTGGCTCGTGATCTGTGAACGTACATTTTTAGTCGACTACTCTGCAAGTATAGCTTACATGCTCGACCGCGTTGACCACGAGTTTGCGTGTGATATCGAATCGTTGACACATGAGGCATTACTAGTGGCGCATCGCGCTGCTTCACTAGTGATGTTCATATGTGATCGAAATACTGAACGATCTAGTTCGCGTCACCAACATGACATCGGACTAAATGTCGCCGCTTATCCCTTTTTTCTTTAACTCTACATACTACTCGCTCTATGCGTTTTTTTTTTGCAGATATTATTCGCTTGCGTTTCAATCCACTCACAACAGTCCGTCATCGGCCAGCCGAACTGCTAGCTAATCAGTCAAACTGGTTAATGACCAGTGCTGTACCAGTCCCAGTGTCAGTGCACCAAATTAGAACTGGCCCCCTGCCCTGATCCTGTCCTGTTGTTCTCACCTGCTGCTGTGTGGGCGTGGACGTGCTGCTGTGATGCAGATTGTTTTCGTTCGCTTTCGTGACCACCGTCGAGGTCGCTGAAGAAGCTAGAAGAGACCCGTGAGATGCGGCCGGCGGAGGCGCGAGACCTGTTGCTACCGTCAGGCCGCCGACGGTGACACTGTGAATATGACCGTTATGGCCTACGGCGCCGTTCAGCAGCTGCTGAGGACCACCGTGCGCGCCGCCGTGTCCTGCGTTCGAATGGTGTCCTGCGTGACCACCGTGCTGTGTATGCACCAGCATTGGATGATGTACCATCTGCTGACCGTTTGATGTCACTGCCTGGACGCCCTGTGAGGTTACGTAACTTACTCTGCAACGTTGCCAAGAACAACAATGGCAAGAACAAAACACAGAACAACAAGGGCAAGGATAACAACAATCACCAGAACGAGACGGCCACGGCGCATATAAACGGCATAGGGCGAACGTCTATTTGGATGGGTTGCATAGATACGTCCATATACGTCATGACTCAGTTGAGATAAACATCCTGTATATATATATATATATATATATATACACACTATGCTGATTTAATGGCCGTAGCTCTCGTTAATTTCATCGACAACGTCGCCGACGGACGCCTTACAAATGAAAACGTTTTCCAAGATCCTGCCCATCAATCGTGAAGGGTATATTCGAATATTATAATTATTATTGGGCCATTTCATTTTCACAAGCATACATGGAGTCAACTAGAATTTTCGTATGACCAACTAAGGACGGTCCACTGGCCATCGTTCCGTTTGTCCACGATAATGATGATGACGATGATGATGATTCCAACTAACCCGTTTTGTTGTGGTGGCGCCGTAGCGACAAACGTGGGGATATGATAACCAGGATAGGTGGTAGGCAGATACGTTGTACACGCCGCACCGCCCTGTTGCACGATCGTCGGCTGCATAACGATGGCTGTACCGTAGTAATGTGGCGGTGGCGTGTGTGTGTTGAACGGAGGCTGATGGCTGGGCGGCGATGGTGACGATGACGGCGGGGTCGAATCCTCCTCAGAGCTCGCGGCACCACCGGTCTGTGTCCCCGCTATGACTGCTGCTATGGGGGCACAAAGGCGCTGTTGCTGCTGCTGCTGCTGCTGTTGTGGGCCGCCGCCGCCTCCTGCTGCTGCAGCAGCGGCAGCAGCTGCTGCCGCCGCCGCTGCCGCCGGATCACCTGCGACCGACCCGTTGAGGTTGAGCGCCTGAATGCGCTGCACCCGCTGTATCGCCGAGGTCGAAAGGCCTCGAGCCTTGAGCGAATCCTGCGTCAGCTCACAGAAATCGTTCATCGAGGCCACGTCGTGAAATTTCGGAATGTATTTATTCATTCGGTAGGTGCGCAGCATCTGGTAGACGGCGCCGTCTGGTACGTCCCGATGATGGGGTTGATTCGTCGTGTAAAGTGGCGGTGGCTGGGCCGCTATGAAGCGCGTCGGTCCGAGCGTGTGATGCAGCGTTGTTGGAACGCCTGCCTGTGGCGTTTGACCAGTTTGACAGCCGGCGTGGCCGCCACCCTGAGCCGTATGCACCGGGGGCAGTCCCGATCCGGATGGCGTCGTCGCTGGATGATGCCGATCAAAGAAGTTGCTGACAATGTCGAGATCGGCAAAGTGCGTGCAGATCTCATCGAACAGCTCACGGATCTCCTTGTGGACAGCTTCCGTATTGTTGTTGTACATTGTCGATAGCGACGGCAACGAGTTCGATGAGCTGCTGAGCTTATTGCGGAGTTCCGCTATCTGAGCGTAATCTTTGACCACATGCATCTGGCGACCGTCGGCGAACGTGCCGCATAACGAAACTTTCAGCGGATGAACCGGAGCACCAGCTTTGACCACGACCTGAAATCCAGCCACGGGGTGGGATTGACAACGAACAATCGAACGAACGAGAATTAGACAATATTCGTTATACTCTCAACAGGTGGGACATCACGAACCGATGGCGTTTTGGGCAAAGCAAAAACCAAGTCATTCTTAGTTGATGTGGCGGTGCTATGAAAATAAAAATTGCAAAAAAAAAACGAGTTGTTTTACTAACACGAGTGGCGTATACGCTCGCGACGGATATCGATATTGAGGGTGACCAGCTGTGTTTAAGGGAACGTTGAAATTCTTAATGGCGTTTCATGGAAAATAGGTGTAATCAAGAACCCCACAAGTGGGGTCCTCTCGGTATAAATGAACAGCTTGACGTACACGCCTTGAAGGTGGGGGGCATCAACCAGACAAAAAAAATCATTCAACTTCTTTGGCACTACTGCTGTCATAAGCTGCTTTAAAGAGACTTCTATCCCGCGGAGTGATTGGTGCGTTAATTATCTCCTCTCAAATATAGCAGAATTACCGAAGTATGCATACTATATAGGTTTGGGGCAACCTTTGGTTTTGGGAGCTTTTTTGGTTATTAGGGTTGCCATAGTGCCTGTTAATGCGTATCAATATGTACAACATGGACATACGTGTAAATGTCAAGCAAC
This sequence comes from Stratiolaelaps scimitus, assembly GCA_019614645.1. Classification (NCBI taxonomy): domain Eukaryota; kingdom Metazoa; phylum Arthropoda; class Arachnida; order Mesostigmata; family Laelapidae; genus Stratiolaelaps; species Stratiolaelaps scimitus. The sequence continues at coordinate 3,745,562 of JABWDB010000026.1, forward strand.
CTTTCAATGTTCTTTCCAATAGATTCTCGTACAGATGTTCGACAGATGAAGACCTATTGCATTTTAATGAATACGCCATACAGTGTACTTCTGTTGAACCAGTTGAAAACATACGGGCGACATTCGAGTGTCTCCATGACGATTCATATTTAAATTCGACAATAGAATAAAAGCCGCTAACGCTGCTACCACTCACCTGGTTGAGTTTGGTGGTCGACTGTGGCGCGGGCGCCGACGCGAATCCCGGAGGACCAGGCTGTATAACGGGCTGCATCTGTACGGCGTTCACGTTGACGCTTACGTTCGGCGGCGGGTGACACCACTGGAATTGTGGAGGAATCAACGAGCTTATGACAGGTAGTGGGTACGTATACACGGGCTGGCCTGGGGGACACTGAACGCCAACGCCGACACCGACCCCAACACCAACGGGCTGAGCTGTTCCTGCTGGACCCACGGTCGACGCGTTGTTGGCCGCGGCCCCAGCCGATGTTGCCGATCCCTTCGAGTTCACGCTGGCCACACCCGCCGGCTGCGGCTGAGTCAGCGGCTGGGTCAGCTTCTCGAGACTCGCCTTGAGCCGCTCCAGCGATATCTGCTGGGTGTAAGTAAACGCCGGATGCAGAGCCGACATGGCGTATAGCAGCACAAGCTCCTCGAGACATTTCGGCTCAAGTGCCAGTGATCCCTTGTCCTGAGGCAGGCCACCGGTTAGAACATTGTAGAGGATTCCCGCAACGTTCGTACTCTCGCAGCGTAGCAGTGCCAGCGACACGACCAGCCGCGATCGTGACGGGGCATCAAGAGGTCCCCCGCCATGTTCCGCTAAGCGCTGCACATCGATCGGGTTGTTCGCGCGAACCTCGTGCTCCTTGAGAAAGAGCTGCTCGCGCGTGGCCAACTTAGTCAGATAGTTCTGAACAAAGCGGACCTCGAGCGGAACGCACACGTTGAGTATCTGACATAGCGTCTCTAGCCGGCGATACGAGGGCAGCTGACGGAACCACAAGAACACATCGTGCTCGTTCAGTGACACCATCCTGCATAGTCTCGAGCGAGAGCCGGCGTTTCTCTCAGTGCGATTCCGCTCGTTGCTGATCGACTCTGTCGTATACAACCGCCGTCTACTCGACTATATCCGCACTCACACTCCGGGGATTGCACCGACGTCACCAGCCTCACTCTGCTTGTTCTGCTGCTGCTCGGTTTCTTGTCTAGCTCCACTCCTCCCTATTAGCCTCCGACGCTAACGTTCACCACCGACAACAACAACACTGATACTGCGGCTGCTGCTGCTGCTGCTTGCACTGTGGTTACACTCGTCTCGCAGCACAGTGAAACCGATCCGCCGTCACTGACGAATTATTAGCCGTACGTTGGACCACATACACACACACAGACAGACACAGGCACGTACACAGGTAGGTACCTTCGACGCACCCACCCAAAACACCGACACAATACCACTAGCTCTCACTCGTTTGAACACGCAGCTGGTCTCCGATCTGAAGCACAAGGCATCTTATCTTTGCTGGAATGGCGGTGTTGGTCTACGGTCTTGGTCTGCTCTGCTCAGGTCACAAGGTGATGCGATAAGCCGAGAACATCAGAAATGGGAGTCACGGTCCCCGTGATGTCGACCGTCACCACCTCACCACCAGGGCGCTGACAGAACTCAAGGCAGGGCCAGGCGAGAGATCCACGCATCGATGCAAGCGAACATCAACGCACCAACAACGCGTGCACCCGCAAACGCACACTGTATGTTGGTATTGCTGCTGCTGCTACTGCGGCTGCTGCTGCTGCCGCCGCTGCCGCCGCTGCTGCTCCCGTTGAGAAGGAAGGGTTTTCTCCGTTTTACCGTCACACTTGCTAAATTGTCGCGGTCAATTACGATTGCGCACAGTGGCCCGGACGCAGTAAAAGGTAGCACTTCTCCCTTTTTGGCAAAAAGTTCGTACTGGCACACTGTATCGTCCTCTGTGGCATATTTCAAGATTCAGAGGAGAATTCAGAACGAGTTACGCGTCGACAAACACACGAGCCGCCCGTCGACCGATTGGTCGATCTAGCGAACGACCATTGGTGAACACAGACCCCCCCTTCCCACACGGGTCTCATCCACTTTCGGATTGTAACATATAACGCGCCGTGTGCCGTGTTTGCCGACGATGGAATCGGGTGAAGGATGCTGCTGAGCGATCTTCTCCGGCGTCTGGCGTTTTGTCAAGCGAATCAACTAAGGGACAGATTCTCAAAAGCAGCAATGCTCATCGATTTGAACGAAGCAATGACTCCGAACGGATTTCTGTCTCGACGTCGCAGGAGCAGAAATTGCGTCGTGCTAAATGAGATAGAGATATGGATGAGGGGCTGTTGGTCTTTTTTTTTTGCCTTTTGGCTACAGTTATTACTGCTGCTGCTGCTGCTGCAGCTGGCTCGGCTGGCTGGCGACTCAGACGGGTTGGCGACCACTGACCACCAACTGGCCTCCTCGACGGATCAGTTAGGTAGCCCAGAAAGACGTACACATAGATACAAACGCTACACCCACAGGTACCGACCTGAGTTGAATCAAGTGATACGGCGTTGCGCACTCACGTCCATTTGAGGTCGCTGGATATTCCTGCTGCTCCACAATTCCCCACGTTTCGAAGTAAGAGCCGCTCGAAGCGCAGCTCACTTCGATTGGCCAGACTCTCCAGCAATCGCTCAGCAGGCACTGCCGCTGCTGCTGTTGATCGACGGCTCTCTATTTCTGCTTATACAGCGCCTTGTACGGCCACCACCACAGTGTCCGCGCAGTGGAACAACACTCGCGATGCTGCTGTCCGTACGCGCAGCGTCCGTATGAACGCTTATTGCTTAGGGCCTTATTTACGCTAACGTCGTCATTGTTAACGATACGGCTCGCAGTACGATCATCCGTTCATGCGTCTGATCCACCCGCTGTGCGGCGAACGATCAACAGCGATCCAGTGACCGCTCAATGACTCCTCCAGAGTTACGCGCTGCTACAATCAGTCAGTGACTATTGCTGCTGCTGCTGCTGCTGGTACTGCTGCTGCTGCTGCTGTTGCCGCGGCCGCCGTTGCGAGCAGTCAGCCGTCGTTTTCAGCGGTGGTCGTCGTGTCTATCCAGATCCGATGGAGAATCATTATCGTCGTCGTCTTCGTCGTAGTAGTGGTAACAGCAGCAGTTGTTGCTACTGCTGCTGCTGCTGCTGCTGCAGAGTAGTCCTTGCAGACACCTGAACAGTAAACGGCGGTGGTAGCACAATCGCACACACTCGATTTCACCATGGGCGCTCTCACGGGAGTAGCTGACGGTGCAGACCTCGGCTGCGCTGCTGCTGCTGCCACTACTGATGTTGATGCTGCTGGTGATGATGATGGTGATGCTGATGATGCTGACGATTCTCTCTGCTGCTATTGAGCAGAGAGTTGTTTTTCACCACCAAGGCGACTGTATGGGGGCGCATTTTCAGGCCTCGCTCCTCCTGTCTCTGTCTGTCTCTCTCTCTCTCTCTCTCTCTCTCGCTCTCTCGTCCAGCGAATAACGGCTAACAGTCGGAGCTGCTGACTCCGACGAGCGATTTATGAGGAAAAAGATTCGTTTGCGGTATCGCCGACGCGTCGACTACCCCCGAAGGTACTTCTTCCTTCAGCGAGGGCGTTCGCAGCGGACACCCACTCGTCATTTGCTCTGCTTGCTGATGACGAAGCGATTCGGTCGAGGGCTCATGACGGAGCCGCGCTCTAGCCGACGGCCAAGTGCGTTCCACCCCATAGCCATCTGCTGTTCGCCTGCGGCCGTCGCAGCCGCCGCCGCCGCGGCCACCGTCCCCTTCTCTGTTGTACCACCGGAGTCGGTCGGTAGATACCAACCAGCCTCATGCAGATGATTCACTGATTCGGTTCGGCTGCTACTGTCACTGGCAGCTGTAGAGGGTTGAGACGAGAAACGGCGCGAAACTCGAACCGTCCATCTGTATCGACTCCCCCGAACACTTCCAACATGGTGAGATGTCGAACGTGGAATAAGTGCTTGAAAACAACACACGGCCACATCGACATATCAGGGTGCAGCTGGGACCGAGGATTCGGAACGGCGGCGTTCGCGCGCTCCCCAGCATAGATAGCGAGTTTGAATTGAAGAGGCTCACAATTGATTTGTGCTCCCGTGACATTTAGAGCTTAGCGTACAACGGTGGAGCATCGGACCTCTGTTTGATGCAGTTTATCTATATGTATAGTGTATGGGTGCATGTGCGTCTCAATGATGTTTATGAGAGAGAGAGACAGAGATAGAGGGGGAAGTTTCGTATTATTTTGCTTCTATTAATAAATGTTTATATACGTCGTTGAAATTAGAAGTCCTCCGTCGGTAACAGGACTCACAATTGTGCCGCTGTCAGTAGTACTCGGTAAACAGGGAATGATTCGGGGTTTAAGCTTTGTTCCACTTCGTCATGCGCTTTAACATAACCAGAACAGGAGAACAACGGAGGTGGGTATATAGGTTTGAAGAGAACATTCATATTTGCCGCTCTGCTCATCTGCACATAATCGGTTTTTTCTTTTCCATCCGTGTCCAGTAGAAAAACAAAGGGAGCAAGAGAACGACACGAATTAGCCCCTGAGCGCCGGAGAAATCGAGATAGAGAGAGAGTGAGAGAGGGGGAGAGAGAGAGAGGGACGTAGGAACATCAACAACAAATACTCCCACGAGACAACCCCTCCGTCTCTCCGCCTCCACCACCCGTTGGCCATCCGCCCTTCCGATGAACGCATTATTCGAAGCGAGCACTCATTGCCGGGCGATTGAATCACAGCTGGCAGAGAGCCTTGGCTATGCATAATGTCTGTCATTCAGCTCCTTCGATCATCTGTCGTCCTGTCCTCCTATATATATATATATATATATATATATAGAATTTTAAGAGTATTGCCTTAATTATTAAGATTTAATTAATTCATATTTAATAGTGTTGCCTTAATATACTAATTGAATTGCCACGGTCCTACGCCTACAGTTCAGTGTTCTGTGCACAGACGGCAGCGAAAAGTTAAAGGACAATTTTTTCGCTCTCTGATAAGGAGCCGGTTCAGGCATAGAAAAACAGTTCTTCTTCGTCTGCCATCGCCGCTGTCGTCAGCTCGCGCGTTCACTGTCGAACGAGGAGAAGTGCCTGTGTGTGTGTGTTTGCCTGCTCGAAGGCTGCCCTATAGCGGCGACGACGACGACGACCAAGATGGCGTCGCTCATGACAACATAATAATCAAGGCACTACGGCAAAAAAAAAACAGCAGCAGAACCACCGTAGCAGTGCAGTGGGTGCCTGCTAGCCAGCCAGCAAAGATACGAGGTAGACACGAGCAGCGAACACAAAGCAGAACAGCAAGCAGCCAACAACGTATCGAGTGCTTTCGCCAGCAGGCGTTGCTGGCTGTCAGCAACAACACCTTAGGCAGCAGTACACGGCTGTTATACGGTGACGAGTACTGATGCTGCTGTTGGAGCTGCTGCCGCTGGCGCCGCCGCCGTACGGACGAGGGGGCATACGACATCGGTAGAACAGCGAGGAGTGAGTGAGCACTGCTGGCCCGCACGAACGACCAGTGCTGCTCTGTGTCGTGCTGTGATCTTGGTTGGTTGGTTTCATATCGTTGCTTGTGCTGGTGACTGGCTGCTGCTGTGGTTTGAGCCGTCTCTCAGCTGCTGCCGCTGGAAGTCAATCGATCGATTGAGCGATTGCTTGACGAGAGACTGACCTACCGACCCATCGACCCACAACTGAGAGGAGGAGGAGTTGTTGTTGTTGTTGCTGTTGTTGCTGCTGCTGTTCAATTGCTACTGCTGCTGCTGCTGTTGTCGTAGCCTGTGCTGCGACTGCTGTGCACGACTCACTACTCGAAATGTGGGTCTAAGTCTGTTGCTGTTGGCACTGGTGCTGCCCGTTGGAGCTGCTGGTCGAGTCGACGAGCCAGACGAATGGGATAGATAGATATCCAGACTTAGTACTGGGTAGCTCAGTGAGTCAGTCTGTCAATCAGTGAGTCCGCCTGGCCCCTATTCCTGCTGTTACTGCTGCTAATGCTGTGGCCGAAGTGTGTTCAGAGTTATTCGTAGGTAGATTTAGTTGGTTGGAGTGCTCGTCCAGTATCGTTCATCAGTCATCGACAGCCGTCGCTGATGATACATTGTTGATTACATCAGGGAATCTACAGCGAGATAGAACAACAGGAGAGAGAGAGCGAGAGGGGAGAATAGTGACAATCGTAAACGGGTTGCTGCGCTGCTGTGATGCCGTTCTGACAAAGCAGCCAAGTGGCGATCTTGTCGAGTCCAGCTACAGTGACGTGCTCGCTGATGATGTGTTGTTTTGGATAATAGCAATGTTCCAAGATTGTAGATAGCTTCATGCTGCCATCTCGAAAGTTGGAAGCCGTGTTGTCGCGACAGAGGCAGCAAGTTGTATGCGTGTATCCGTCCGGGCAAGTGTTATCCTTGCCCGCAGTGTGTTGACGTAGCCAAGAACAGTTCCGAATGAGTGTGGCCCGCTAGGAAATTGGCGAAGCATTGCGATCGATGCCTTCCTCCGGCTAACAGCGCCCATTCTTCAATGCCTTCATCCCCGACGAATTTGATGTGTAACATTACGGTTGCTGGTGCCGCTGCCGGCGCCGCCTAGTGGTGGTTTATCATTATTATTATTATTCCCATATAGTGTTTGTTACTGTCGAGTGAGTCCGTGCGTGTGTGTGTGTGTCTCCGTTCTACGAGCCGTGAAGGTCCCGTGTACCACGGCTCCCCGTAAACTTTCGGCCGCGCCATGGCGGCCGCTCCTGAGCCTGGGCCTTCAGCAACCGGCGTACTCGCGATCGCCCATCCCCTGTACGAGCTCAGCATTACGGCAGTGTCCGCCAAGCTGCACTCATCCGGTGAGTACAGAATACGATTAGTCGCCAGGTGTCGCAATGGCAACAACTCGAGGCTGCCACGAATCATCTGGCAGCGAATCATAATCAAGGCGGTGGCGACAGCAATGATGAAACTTATTATCACCACAATAACAATAATAATAATATCGTCTATGTACAAAGCCCGAATGATGACCGAATTTCCAATGGCACAAGATGGTGGTGGTGGTGGTGTGAACGAGAGAAACATTGATAAATTCAACATGTTCGTACCACTCATGACATTCAACCTTCGCAGCGTTCCCTGTCCTATTTGCTGCTATTACTGCCTTACCGCCACCGTCACCGCCGCCACCGCTGATTGTCCATCATGATAAGCAGATGCAGGTTGCGATCCATAGTTGATGATGTTGCTGTTGACCCTGCTGCTACAACTGCTTGTGCTGCGCTCGCACCCGCTGTAGCTGCTGCTGCTGTTGCCAGTGCGCCGTCCTTCCGTTAACGAAGGATACGACGAATTTCACAATGAGATAACATTTGGTATCGCTGTCAGACTGTCGGCCCATGCGGATGAGTACGTTAATGAGAGGAGAGGTCAGTTATTGTGAACAGTGAGGGATAAGCGTGCGCGCGGGAAATTCATATCTGTCAATCTCCAAATACCGCGTACTATTAACTATGTCATAGCGAGCACAACGTCAACAACGATACGGTGATCCGTGGATGAGTGATCTCATGAGGTCTGTGTCACATGGGAGGGAACTGGTGACGAGTGAGCTCGCGAAATACACTGGATAGTGTGATTACGTGGATCACATAGTAACTGTATGGGCAGCTCTGAGGTCGTATTGTCGTACATACTGAAATGTGACAGGAGGACAGGATCTGCTGATGTGCTCGTTTGTATTGGCGAAAAGTGCGCTCTTTGCAATTCCTTTCTTATTTGACATAAATAAGCCACACAAGCGACAGTGAGGCATTGCCGTCGGGGTACTGCCCTTGCAGACGACACCAACACATAACACCTTGAACGTTTCTCGACGGTATTCCGTATTGAGTCATTAGAAGACGACACGATTTAATCGACGCTGATTTGCTCCGCGAGGAGCGACTGTGCGCGAACGCAATGACGATTAAGTACAGCTCGTCTGAGGGTGGCCTCTAACCGTACGACAAAACGTATCGTTTGATCTTTAAATGGCGTTCGTCTTCGAATAAGAGTAATAAATTAGTACTAATAATAATAATAATACTATAATAAGTAATAGTACTAATAATAAACACGGGAGCTCGTTGTTCGATCTGCTCAATTTGATGCAGAGTTGATCGATATGCATCTCCTCATACAACCCACTGCTCGCTTTATTCACATTGTTGCCATTTAATGGCTAGAACAGATTTTCCACTGTACATTGCTACCGATTATATATGAGTGATTATATGAATACTATTATGATTATTGCATATTATTATATAAGCATTTATTTGGCTTGATTGGACGTCGCTCGATCAGCTGGCGCCGTTGTCGTTCTCGTCGCATGAGAGCATCGGTCACTCACTCAGAATCGACGGAGACGCACGGTCTAGCCTCTCCCCAGCTCGGCTCCACATTCGATTGCCATTACATTTCGTGGTCTGCCTAGCTGAATTGTCTGTCTGTGTGTGTGTGTGTGTGTGTTTGTTCGACCGAGCGACCGCTTGCCAGCCAGGAATCCAGCCAGCTCGCCTGGGCGAATGTTGTCTGGATGGCTTGCAGTGAGTTGTACGAGACCCAATGCGCTTTTGCTGTTGCTGCCGTTCATATGTTGCATCAGCGTGTGTGTGTGCGTGTGTGCTCCGTATAAGTGGCTGGCGGCTGGCGCACCGGTCTCGCCACATAGACGCGATGTCGCTTGCTTATCGCTGTTAGTAGCGATGCTGTACTAGCGACGACTGAACAACACGCTCACGCAGTCAAACGTGCAGCAAAGTAGAGCAGAGCATTGTGATGTACCTCAACGTAGAGCAGTCACAACAACAACGACAACAACAACCACAGCAAATAACAGTGGCCGCCTCGTTGGCTAGAGCTTACGGCATACGTAAACAGGCAGGCCGATGACGAGGACGACGATCTGTGTGGCCTGAGAGCGTTATTCTATCGCTCAGCTCGCCGTGTCCTGTCGTGCATTTGACTTCTCATGTCAGAGGGGCCAGCAACCGCTGGAATCAGGGCTTTGGGAGGTTGCCGTTTAGAGACAGCTGACTTGGTTGGCTCCTTTCACAGCGGGGGAAGCTGCCCGCTGTTGTTGTTGTCGACCCCCCCCAGAGTCCTGAAATATAGAAACGTTTCTATGTGATGGCTTACCTTAAGGATGTGTTGTGTCCTACAGACTATATGTCTCGAGAGAGCGCCAGCAAACCTCAAGTTTAATTAGTAGTCAGTCGTTGAATGATAACAATAATAATAATAATTATTATTATTATTATTATTACATAGTACAACGAACCATAAAGGATATGAGAGGGAAACATGCCCGCCGTGGATCCGTGAACAATATTTGGATGGCGATTCATGACCGTATTGTCTGTGACGTGTACGATGATACACCGACGTTTTTGGTGGCAGTAGTTTGCCCGAAAGACAAAATGACTAATTAGCTAAATGTTAGGATAACGGCCATCTATCTACCATCCTGCCAGCTTAACCCGGAGACACTCGTTTGTATTTTTGTAACACACTCATCTGTATTGACCCTTTTCACTATGGATTTGCTTTGTCTCTGGAACTAGATGTTTCACATGGCCCTTTCGAGTAATGTGGGCAATTATGGTTAGAATGCAGCTAACGTGTTCAATTGAAGACGATTCTTGCGAGTCTAGACCTATCCTAGACGGGGAGGTTGTCTGATGAAGGTCGCCGAAACAGCCGATTTGGCTGTTGTGATTTGGGCAGTGCTCCAACAATACTGGTGGAGGAGACTTGCTAACAACGATATGTCCCGGTGATATCAATAGTGATATCACCCGGTTATGAGGACGATCCTACACATTTAAACACAGTGAAAATGGTGACACGGCTTTGTTGCGCGCCTTTCGAGAGCATCAAGCATTTCCACTGTTCCTCTATGTTCGACGCTGCTTGTTTGTGGGCGGTATGTCGTGAAGTTAGGTCACATTTGGTGCCATTTACTCTGCCGTGCTGACGATATTCTCTTTTGTTTTATAAGATCAATGAAATGGTTCTTGACCCACAGCAACAGCTTTTGTAATTAGAGGAAGATACCACCTTCTAATCGCGTTGCATCAAGTCAGGTGTCTATCTGGTTTCTAGCTGAACTGTTCGTGTATCTTCACACATATATATATATATATATATATATATATATACATATATATATACAGAGAGAGAGAGATAGATAGATAATTGAAGACTTTGAATTTCGCGTCTGAAAGTATGTGACGGTGGTGGATAACCTCATGCGGTGCTGAATCATCATAATAATGCCTGGATTAGGTGTGGGACTAACGATGTGATTTTATGTCATTGTTATTAGATACAATTGACAAACGGACTGAAAAGTCCAACACTAATTTCTAAATCCATATCGGATAGATATCGATATACATTCATAGTAAAACTATGAAACTTCATCGTGAGTAATTTATATCTTCGCATGGCTGCTTATTTTAGCTCGTACACGTTAGAAGTAATTTACTTTAGCGAAACATTCTATGTGACCTTAAGTGACCCCAGTGACCTTCTCACATTATACGATTTCTACAATATCTCTCCGTTGCTCAGGAAGGGTGTCGCGTATGTGACAAGACAACAGACCCAACCCGTAGACATTCGCCTAGCTTAGCTGAATAGTGCAAGCTTGCATTTTCCAGTGGCCCACTCGTGCGTATTGAGGTCCTGAACTTTCGTGCTCGCATAAATTAATAGATATTATAACTTCCGTCTACCTAGATAAATAGGTACTCAACGCAGTCCTAGGCGAAAGGCGCCTGCCTACCGTAACCCGGAATATCATCAGACGAGCAAAGCGAAGATGAGCCTGCATCCTATAAGGGGTAGTGCTCCACTAGTGGACCGTGGTCAATTTGCGTCTATCTGCATGGTTGTATATTTGTGCCCGAGCTTAGCAGGTTGTCTGAAGCGACCTTGTTGGCTGGTGCTCACGGGCACGTTGTCATTCACGATAAGGCGGTATCATATTCCTTCTAGAGACAATAATTAGTGCACTTTTTCGACTCGGGTCGTTAGGATTGAGACGGCGGTTGTCGGCAGCGACTTCACTTTTGAAACGGGCGGGGGTGCGTTGAGCAAGAGCAATGCGCCAGTGATATTTATGATGACATTTCAAAAGAGCCATCCGATTACATATTGTATTAACATCCTGGGAGCTTCGGTCATGGGAAGTCAGTTTAATATTGAGTGTTCCCCTGTCGGAGGAAGATATTTAGTATTCTAATTAGTGGGACCAGTTGTTTAATCATTTTCGTTTTTGTTAGTCGCTAACGTAACGAGTGCGCGCCTATAAGAGATCAGATGGTCGATACAACGTGAGCTAACGATATCAGTCACGTACTAAATCTATTTTTATACAAAATTCTTATTGTTCGTACAGGAGTACAACAAAAGCAACGCGTACCTTCAATGACATTTTGATGGGTGACCTTTAGGACCATTCGGATTTTTCAAATGATTAGTGTACCTTGTCTAGTTCAGCAAATACCTCAATGCATCGAAAGAGCTCTTCGATGTAGTGAGACGGATATGCTTGTGGATTTGAATAAACTGATTCAATTCTGCATGCAACACTTACCTGTGGGCGAGCCTGTAAGAACAAGATATTTCATGTATGGTTTTGTGGCCATTGTCTGTGCGGAGACTCGATCGCATACCGTAGCCGAACTGTGGGCTGTCGCGCACACAGCGCAATGGCCTGATCAATAAAACTCTTACAGTAGACAATATGGTAGTACATAGGCTATTTAGCAGGTCAGTACTGTATCATTTTTATTTAATTATTATTGTAATTTTTGTCAAGGTTCTAAAAACAACCCTTGTCAATACTCTATATGTGGCCATCTTTTATGAGTGATCATTTTTATGGGTGCCAATGCTACCTCTTGTTCTTTTCCATAGGATATGCGTAACTTATTATTGAAAATACATTTCAATAGGTCATGCATTTTAGATTCTATTCGATGCCGTTGTAATCGTCATTTCCGATCTGGACAGAATCATAATGACCGCAAACAAAAATATCCGCCGCTTGCAGATCTTATTTTTTTGCTGGGTATCATGAGTCATCCGTCAGTAGGCCATTTTGAACGCAATCCGAACTATTCAAACCACACACACACACACATATATATATATATATATATATATATATATATATATAAATTGTACTTCGTCTTGGTTTTATTCGTCCCTTCACCGATGACGAGGATCAAAGATCAAAATGTCTAAATCGGGCGCCACAAAACAAACGCAAACAGTGAACGTACGTCTTAGGGGTAATCGACATATTGCCCATCACATGTGCACTGGCCGTATCTTGAGCAGTATATACTGTCGATAGATATCGTAATTGCTTAGGATCCGGTGTTGTGTTTCATGCCTTGGCAACAACATCCAAATGATCATTTGACTATGGATTATAATGTTGTTTTACTGTTGTGGACACTTAATTTCACTGATACCGTCACAGTAAAAATGAACGCGTTGCTTGTTCAACTTCGCCTCGCCGATGGGGCGTATGCATCTTAACCATAATCCGGGATAAATGGAGAGCAGCGAATTTCTTCAGGATTCTACCAGGTTGTATTAAGTTGTGGGCACCTTTTGGAACAAGCACCAGGAGTTGCTTTTTCTGCAAGTGCTGAAATCTCTTGGCTAACAAATATCTCCCGGTAAACAGTGAAAGCTCACAGCCCGGTGCAGACGAGTTCCTATATACATATTACTGGTAGCGTGTATTATGACGTTGACGCAAGTCAAATCCCACCTGCAGGATGATCTGATATTGCGTGAATTAGTTGAAAAATCACTGAAGAATATCTGAGCTATGTATTTCCCATTGAGTGCGTTCCACTGAGAGTGACGCCGACAAGAAGGCTCCTCGCGGCGAATCGTCTAACAGTGAACCTCTTTTCTTTAAATCGTCCGATGACGACTCTAGTTAGTTAGTTTTTACGGGCTGAACTCGCAGCCAACATTTAGCGTCCACGGCACAACTGCTTATAAGACGGACGACCCCTCTTCAAATGCGAGTGTGCAGCGGGGGCGATCGAATCCGTGCACGTACGTGCCACCTCCGCTCGTAAGTCGTACACGAAGTCGCACCACGCCGCCGCTGACGACAATGTTTAGTGACGGCGTGGTAAACTTCACCTCTTCTGGCAGCAGCCATCAATAGAACGATCTCTCAGTCTTGATTGAACAGTTCGAATATCAGGTGTATAGGCACTTGAAGGAGCGTCTCATTGCGACGCATCTCGGAAAACCTGAGCGCTACTCGGAGAGACAACTGGACGCCGTCTGTCGTACTTGTTGTGGCCGGGGAACGCAACGAGACAACTGGCCGAATAGTTTGTCTCCCGCTCGTCGCGCCAAGGGAACCACAGTGGTCGTGCTGAATTATGGCCCCGTTGGGTGAACGATGCTCGAATTTCTGCGAATATTAGAAACGAAGATGACGAATCAGGGCTATGTATTAACACAAGAATATCACACTCATAGTCTGGCACTATAAGCCTTGGCGATTGGCGTCTACGGACAAACAATATAGCGTTGGCAATATAGCGATAATTTTAACAAATGGACCAGTGATACGATCTTGAGCTGTGAGAACTACAGCTCACGGATCGCACCCTGTAACGCATTCTGCTTACTGCAAATCAAAGTTCTATTTGGCAAATACTGCTCGTGGAATATATTTTATAGTGGCCTAACGGCGCTCGCGCAGGGATGTGTGCCTCTGCGGTGGCCTTCGAAACGGATGAAAACGGTCGAATTATGGTGAAGGGTATTATAGTTCTGGGGCTGAACACCAGAATATCTTAATGGGAAGCGTCTTTAGAAAGCACGTAATTATGAATTATGCCAAATCGCAGTTAACAGCTACCGCATGTGACTTGATGATCCACTCGATGAGGACAGTGAAAAGATGATTATTATGTGATTATTACTACTATTACATCAAATCATAATACATCATGAGTATTACGTGGCACATACGGTGCCGCTGGTTCATGTGCCTTGAATCATCTCACCCTCCGTTCCAATATCGATCTCATACGACGTTGAGCTGAACTTCAATTAGGTTGCTTGTTACTTGTTGTGTGTTCTGCTTTGTATATTGAAACATATAGGAAAGCTATTGCGCTATGTTGAATCAGTATACGATGCGTAGCGTACATAACAGCAGCGTGCAAGGCAACGTGTCCAATTCGCCGTCGTCGAATTGCCTTGAAAAGCATCATTTCTTGGCACGAGCTGAGCTTTATTGCCACCGATACTTCCACAGTCTTACTATTGCCCATTTGATTACGAATGGCGAACGCTTGACACATTTGTATATTATATATAGAAGCAGACTCAGATAACCCAGCTCAAACACTCAAACAGCACAAGACCATGAATGATTTGATTACATCTCGACCATTACAGTACACAACGATAGCCGGCGGCGGAACAGCGTATTGTGTTTAATCAATTTTGTGAGCTGTCGCTTATTTCCGTTGAGGTGTGCATTTGGCCTAACTCAATTAGACACCGTTGATTAAATTGTTAACCCACAATGTATCCTGCTGCTATGGTCTCAACTGGACAACTGGATATGTTTTGCAATAGAGTATTACATTTGGAGGACACTGAGGGTCTAAACGTACAAAACATACTGTCTCTAACCATAATTCCGCTGGTGAATTTTCATTTCGCTGGCCACAATCAACAAGAGGGCGCGATAACTGTGTTTTCTGTACCGTTACTTCAGCCTTTCGATCCACATAGACGATGGTACAACGTCACCTAATGTATCACCGAAGTCAACTGTTATTCTACTATAAATTTGTGTGTTGAGCACACGGTAGCACGGTGGTCATGATCAGTTCGTCACCTCATATAGATCCGAGGTCTTGGCTCGCTTCCACATAATGTCCAGAGAGTAGAAGAATCCAATTTTTAACTTGGACCGTTAACAATGGGAGAACGATCGCGGATGAGTTGCGTCGTTAGAAGTCGAATTGAAAACACATTCGTTGGGGCGCTTGCCAACCTCGGAGGCCGGCTAGTTGAGTCAATGGCTGGCGCCCGATGTGGCGCCGTCTTGACAAATACATCCTTGAGTGATCCAAGCAAATGCAGTTGAGCAGCGGGGCTCGGGAGCGACGCTAGGAAATACTTCAAATCCACATCTGTTGACGGCCCACCTCCCAAGCAAGTGTGTCCGTTGTTCGAGCTACGCGAATTACTTGTGCAGTGTATTGCAATTTGTTTGGAACGCCACCTCAATGCAGAGCACGCTCGCTGCCTACTCCTTCCTGGGTGCTTGACACAACATTTCGACGTGATTTCTCAGGCCACGCGATGGATGAGAGCTTGGGTTGTTGGAGGTTGCGGGGGATTATGTGCCTACGACCCTGCTGGCCCGAGGGGTGAGCAAAGGTCGGGAGCGCCTTGAAGTTTTCAAGCCTACGTTCGTTGGCCGTAGTGCTTGAAAAATGCTTTGCCGTGAGGCGGCCTTTGCCATGATTTGAAGCTCTGTCTTGATCCCTTTGGCCGGTATGACCTTTCGTTCGAGATTCAAGTAGCAGCCGGTGATAGCCTGTTTTCCTTGTGGATGCCGAAGCCAGAGCTCTTGGGATAATCATCGTTTTTTAGCCTTATCCGTAGTCGCTGGGCTTGAAATGTCGTGTCAATGTCTTCATCTTTGGATTTGACAATTTCGTGCAGTAATTTCGCGCTTTGGCGTACCGGCTCTCGTTGCGCAGGAAATTCATGTATGTAGCAGTTGCAAAATGACGGTTGTCAGCCCTTTAGAGACTAAATGACGAACATCGACAGCGATCGTGGATGCAGTCGCCAAAGCAGCTATGGTGGCATATGCCTGCGGCCTGTGGATTAATGTACATTGGTGTATTTCACGGCTTAGACAAATGCAACGCCACAGATTTAACTGGAGAACAAATCGGTCTGCTGATAACGAGTTGGCGGCCAGCTGATCTTGGCAGTGACAACATATTACATATATGGCACTTCTGCCGAGATACCATCGACGATCAAATGGCGACCCTGGACTGTGGGGCGTTCAACGATTCTTCCGAACGTAAACGTCAGTAAAGGTGAAATAATTATCTATCAAAATATCCGGATGACGACACTCGATGCACTGGTGGCCTACCACTCATTCGAGTAGGTTTTTACTAATTATTATTTAGTTCGAAATTGAAAGCATTCAAGTCGAATGATGGTTAAAGTGCGATTTAGACGCTTGACTCACATATTCGCTGTCTCCCGCGTAATGTCTTTGTTCGGGGAACGGATAGCCGTTAAGGCTTTGTTGAAGCCCTAAGGGGCGGTGTAAGCCTGGACGCCTGGACGCCTTAACGCGGAATGCTCATTAAGCCGTAGATATATTAATTAATAAAAACCACGACTCCCTTAGGATTTTAGGTTTGTCGCAAAATGTTTAATGTGGAATAACATTGAACATTTTATAGTTAACAAAAAAAAGCGCACATTTTCTGTATTGCCAATGACGAACTCGTCATGAGAGTTTATAGCTTTGATTATACTGGAAAGCTCACAGTTTTTTTCTATTTAATATTAAAACAACGAAAGAAATCACTCAAGTGCTAACTATTGGGCGTCTCCACACACCGGTAGCGCCGTTCCCCTGAAACTCTCATGGTCACCTTCCTAACGAGGAACTCCTCTGAAAGGCCGAAGTTTCGCTGTCTATGGATAAGCTGATTTCGTACGATGTATGTTTATCGCGTTAGCCCGCTCTATTTTTACCATAACGAAAACTTGTGAATGTTGATCGAGAACACCCTTTTTTGGGACTGGAGTCCTCAGGGTCGATTAAATAGGGACTCGTTTTGATGGCACCGGGAGAGATGGCGATGTATCTTTGGTGTTCTTCGCGTTGTAGCAAATCACCGCAACGCGGTTTGTTGCTGTGAAAATATTAAGTTCATTCCCCACTCAATTGCAATGACGAGTCGAGCTCGAAATAGAGCTGGCCATATCTTGGAGAGACCCTTCAGTATTACCAAGCGTGCCGTAATGCGTCGTTGTATGTGGAAGACGCTTGGAAGTTAGGATATGCCTGATTATCATTTCGGGCATGTTTGAATTGTTTTACATAACTCGCATCCAATTCCAGAAGACGGAGTCTCACATACATATTAAACTCAAGTAAGCTGTCCCTATTCGATAGGTGACATTTAAAGAATAAAACACATGCTGCAGGGTATTATTACTTGACAGCTTAACGTGATCACATTGTACGTAGAATGTTACGTAACATTAAAGATAAAATTAATACTGACAAAAAGGATAGAGGAGATTCATAAAAACCTCTAGTATTAAGATTAAGATAGATTTTAAATGAGAAATAAATTAAGCGTAGTTTGCAAAGACTTGTAAAAATTGTTCTAAAAAGAACCGAGGGTGTAATGATTATGTAAGAATTATTAAATAACCGTACTTTTCTCAAATCATTTTCAGGTATCCTGTTCAAGCCGGACCCATACGTAGAGATCAGCGTCGACGGTGGAGCTGCCGTAAAGACGGATCATTGCAAGGGAACTGCACACCCGAAATGGGACGAGACGTTTCCCGTTCTTGTTTCGCCATATTCAAAGATTCTGTTCCGCGTCTTCAATCACCACCAGTTCATGAAGGATGATCTGTTCGGGGAGGCCACACTGGACCTGTATCCTCTTCTGGAGAAAACCTCAGGAAAACGTATAGTACTCGATCCGTTTTGATAGCACACTTACATATGTGCCCCTTTTCGCACACTCAGTTTAGGTCGCACGAGGTATTTATTAGGTTGACACAGAAAAAACCGCAGACATATACATTTCAATATCGGCTAAACTAAGTAAGTTAAAACAAAGATGTTTTAGTATGAGTTAGAAGTATGCACCTATTTTATTTATACCCTGGTCCCAGAGTTCTGGCAGCCTCCTAACGGCTAGGTATACACCGTTTCTATTACCATTTATAACTTCGTTATTCGGCCTCTCGGAGCAAATCGGTGTTTGCATACCTTTTGCCACTTATAGCCCTCTTTAATCGATGGAAGCAGCCATAGTCACACGGGCTTATATCTGGGGGGGGGATGCCATCGCTCAATCTTGTTGGCCTTAAGCCCCGCACATAATTTCATTGGTACGATGTGCCCTAGCATTGTTATCGACCAGCCACACTCGGTGCTTCCTATTGCCATGCCAATTATTCATGGATCCCTTCAAGAACCCGAGATATCGAGTCAAGTGCTACCATTACTTTAGGCTCGAATCTATTTGGTATTGCTACCGCCATTGCCTGTTCACCTGGTCGTAGCCACTGTTTCACTTGATCTTTTTCCGATTCCCTATACAGGCTGGCCCATGTCTCGTCCACTGCAACGGTATGCTCTAAGCGACTCTTTTGCTGACTATGTATCTTCAAATTGTCTCGCGAACACTCCTCACGCATTTTCAGTTGGCCAGAACCGAGTTAATGAAGGACCCATTTTGCCCTTTTTTTCTGCATCCTCAGAGATTATTTCTAATAATTCGACGACATGTTTCATTAGGCACGCCAATTTTAGCCGACAAAATCCTCAATGACCAAGCTCTAGTTTCCTCAAAAGCGTTTTCAATCATTTCGATCCGTTCGTCGAATCGAGATTCGGGAAGGATTCGATGGGTGCCCTCGATGTTCATTAAGGTCCCAGTCGCCTTGCCTAAACTGCGCACACCAATGGTAGACCTGTCGTCGACTCAGGGCATTATGGCCGTGCTCACGAACCAACTCTCGCTGGATTTCAGCTGGGCAGTCTTCTCTTGAAACATAAATCTGACACTTCCCCTCTGAGAATACAAGTCTGAGGGACCTGCTCCGCCGGTTTCCATTTTTAGTTTAGTTATTATTATCGTTTGATTATTGATGTCCAAGCGACACGCAAGACTCTACCATTCAATATATAATACATGCAAACAGGAATGCCTTGGATTCCCCTCCACTATAGACTCTAAACTAGAAATGGTCCGTTATTGTTGGTTGTTGTTGTTTTCTGATCCATTAAAGCAACGCGTGAGCGGAGGAGAGAGATTCTGGTTCTAGTTAAGTGTATTTGGATCGTACTGTAGGTTTGCTGTTTTTCATATTATTCTGTTCTATTTTTATACGTGTTTCTGAAATTGGAAAACGCGAAATTGTAGGCTATCTGTTGAATAGAGTTGCTTTCCTTAGGATTACTGTTAAATGTACTCGCTGATAAAGCCCGAAAGTGCAAAAAAAAAACTGGAAGGAACGGCAGTTTCACAATGCTTAAGTTCCCTTATATGTCGCGCCACGGTGCTCGACGCTGTGGCCCCCGGCATTTAAGAGCTAGAGGACTTGGCTGTCCACTGCGTTGACGAAACTAAACTAACTACCTCGGTTGGCGAGACTCACTTTATGGATCCAAGAACACAGATGGTGATTACAGTGTCGGCGGTGACCCCTGCCACTAGCTTCGTTGTTGCACACCACAGTATGCTCCTTGAACCGGGTATAGGTTTGCTCGTATCCGGTGTGTCACTGCTAGGACTATCAGGTTATCGCTTGTTGCCGACAAACACACCGCTGAAAGGTGGTTTGACTGTCAGATCGCGGTGAGCAGCGTGCCCTTAGCTCAAGCATTCAAGTCAATGGCTTAACCGATGTCGAGACACTAAAGCGTCCGTCTAAGGCTGTTGACTATGGCATCGCTTATTAGTGCTCGCTGATTGCTGGAATTGTATACGATATGAAAGTTTATCTAATATACCATATAATCGATTCGTTGAATGTCGGTAGATTCTCTCCATGCTGTGATCGATAATAGTGTTGTTACTGTCTGATCAAAATAAAGATTAACGAGATTAAACTAAAGATGCAACTGATTAAAACACAGACCGGTGAATAATGTATCATTGTCCATCAACGACTACAAATATGCTTGCCCTAAATATTATATGTATATGTAGAGTTTTCCATTGAGTGGAGGTATACTGTGCATTGATTGGCCGACTTTCATGCGATTATTGAGTCGAATCTGTATAACGTTGGGCATGGCATATTTCTGAGAATCCGCAGCGCTAGGTGTCAGCTATAATTAACTGATAGATATATATACATACATAACCACTTGGAATCAATTTCGAACAGTGGCTAGCTAGTCTACCCGAAGCAGTTAGCATTCTTGTACGTGCCTTGGCCTGTAGATTAGCCTTCTCCCCACGGCTACTCGCATGCCCATTATAGCTTTGTTTCAAAGATCCGAAGCCGTTCGAGGCATAACCTACAATAACAACAACAACAACAACAAAAACCCAGTTCTTCTTCGTTTCGCCGTCACAGAAATTTACTGTTTCTACCCATCACCCGAGTCTTAAGTATATAATGCTCCTAATCTCGTTCCTGTTCGCTATCTGTCATTGTTCTCCCACAGTGCGTCAGTATCCACAGCACCTTGAGTTATCCGGCGGATGCTATCTAATGACAGTATTGGATGGGCTTCACCTCGACGTATCTCTTTATCCACCACCGAACTCACCGCCGGCGGGCCATAGCCCACTCACGCCAGCAGCCACAGTCACAAGCAACGCCCAGAGCGGCAACGGCGGCGGCGGCGCCGGCGCTGGGGGCAGTGCTGGCTGCCAGGGCCAAAATGGAGCTCAACAGACCCGGGCCAAACGTAAGATTAAATCGAATGCCGGAGCTGCCCAGGGCGGGCAAGGTGGATCCGCGGCAGGTGCCACTGTCGGTTCGGCATCTATGAATTCGGTCGGTAACTCGACAAGCGGAACCGCTGGCGGAATGATCACCGTTGTTACGAATGGGACTTCAGGACCAGTTTCAAGCCCCGGAGGGCCGAACGCTATTCAGGCGAAAAGTGCAGTAAGCGCACAATCTGGTCAAGGTGAGTATAACGCTAACCGGCGTCATATATATATATATATATATATATATATATGAAGCCATGGGTGGCCGTTTGAGAGAAAGTCGATGAGAAATTTACCGAGAGACGTTCTAGACAACATACAATAGAGTTTAGCAACACATAGAATAATAATAATAATACATTAATGATATTACATTATGGATCTATGTGCCATGCTATTTACGAGAAAAAATACGACTGCGAAAATCTACCTGTTGCAATAACATAGACAAACATTATCAGATGTCCGAGGCCTCAATTAGCCCTCTTACATTATTATAATTATTATGAATCTATACGCTAAACTTCCGTGTGGCAGTCCAGTGAGTCACTCACTTATTTGGTTAGGCAGAATATTGAAGTGTCAACTCAGTAGGTCGTGGATGACGCGTTTGTGACATCCTACTTTTGATTTCGGGCTGACTCTCAACCAACATAGCGCCACTACTACGGCTACTCAAATGACGATTGTACGAAGATTGCATCTGAGAGGTTAATCCATCTCTCTCTTAGTTAATCGTGAGGATCATCCGTTCTGCCTGCAAGCTATACGAAATCCGCTCCGTATTACCCCCAAGGCTACATTTGCTGAACCCCAAGAAACAAGCCGGTTTGCTTGTATTGCGAGCAAGTCTGCAAGTACTTGTTCCACACGATTCACTGTTAGCATGAGTGGTGATATAAATGAGGTATAAGTAAGAGAGAGAGATTTTGTCCAGGCAGCGGACGATACGCATTAGTGTACCCCTACACGCATCCAACCTATTCTGATATCATTTTAGAAATCGCCTCCCGACAAATCATACGATTGCAAGGGACCCACGATTGTCTGCGGGGATTTATGACCAATTGGCTCCTTTTAGACGGGTGATGCATAATTTTATGGCGTCGAGTTTACATCGCCTGCTACTCACTCATCAAATCATCATAGGTTCGTGTCGCTAGCCGCCAAACGTGTTCATCTACAATAAGAGACGTTCACATTTGCTGCCATATTGCTTCTCGGTGTTCTCAGTTTTAATCGACTCTGCGCAGCTCTCACAAGCGACGACTCATGTTGTCTCTCCTGTGTATTCCTCGTAGTTGTTGCCGTTACTAGTATACCAGCAATGCTACAGTGTATACGGTATCGTCCCGCCACTCCATGCTGTGAGCATGACGAAGCAAGCTAGCGATGAGATCACACCATCCTCCGGAACATGGGGAGACATACGTATGATATTAGCACACCAAATGAAATTGGTACTGGCATCACACCGGCGTCTAATAGCTGCAGTTCGTCATCTGACAGACATGAGCTACCGGCTCGCATGGAAACCCTAGTCACCTCGTTCGTTTGCTGTTATCGCTCAAAGCTAGCTGTAGGAGGCAATAGATGACTTCTATCGACATTGTATTTTACCCAGTTACGTTTTGCCCTTTCATGCTCTCGGATTTTCGAGTCCTGATAAGGCGTCACTAGGAGCAGTGTGGAGAGCCTATGTCACGGGCCTGCCTATGACGCGTACCGTAATGTCGCTGACGTCCCTATGCGAGTGGCAATATTGTGGTGTGTGGGTGTGTGTGTGTGTCTGGTTTGTCCTCATCGCCCATAACATGGTATATGTGCTGCCGACAACCTCTTCGGCTGTGTAGGCGAGCGTTCCCCCCATCCATCCATTGGCACAGGCACGGCTCGTAACCTGCATACGACATTCATAGCTCTGTTCGAGTGAGGGTCTAACGTAAGCAGGCAGGCAATTTTATTTGTTCTAATCCAATGTCTAGTGGCGGCACCCTGTGGATTGTGCTAGATGAGAAGGCGAAACAACGCAGTGGATTACGTGAGAGGTTTCCAGCGAGTGCTCTTAAGCCCGCAGCACACCGCTGCAGGATTAACCGCTTGAATTTGGCTGGCCGTCGCTCGCACCCAGTCGCCTGCGTTAAGCACCATTTGATCAACCTTGCCGACAATCTATTATAACGTGTTAGGTTGCTGGTGATCATTGTCCCGTCAGACGTAGTTTGTGTTGGTGCCGTAATTTTAGCCAGCTGACTTAGCTGGACAGTCGTCTCTCACACTTACTGCCGCGCTGGGTCAGCTGCCCGCTTTGATTCTACGGTAAAGGTCTCGCCCGCTGCCAAGCTCGTGGTAGTCTGTGAACAGTGTACGAGCATTTTGCTAGCGTGTTACCGAGCGTGACAACACGATTGGGCGCCGCCGCCGCCGCCGCCGCCGCCGATACAACGGGGACGTAACACCGCTGCCCGCTGGCTACGCTGCGGTGTTATGCGACTCATACAACAAAGCAAAGCGTTGTTGAATGTATTGAATCGGGTTTGAAGGGTTGGTGAGAATCACTGGTTGTCGAAGTCGTCGGTTGGTGGTGTATCTGGTAGGTTGAGGGTGTATCTGTATCAGCGACTGTGACTAATGGATTGATCACAAACTTGTTGTGCACTGGATTGAGCTTCGGAAGAAAAAAACGACAAAGAGACGAACACTCGATCTTCGGTACATTAGTTCTTCGTATGCACGTTCTTCGCTGGAGTTGTAGTGACCTCGGATGTGAATGAAGTGAGAAGGGTCTAACGCAGAAGAACGATGGGGCTGGCAAAACGCTTAACCTCGTCGTCAGCCAGGAACACCGACGCAGGATTTAGCCGTGCCCAGGCTGTCCGAGCTGGCGAAAATGAAGGTCAATTTTCCTATTTGAAACTCTCCACGATCTCTCTTATCACGATACACATATTGAACTGATCACATATAGATAGACACGCCCCAGCTCTTCCTAATTCAGTTGGCCAGAGTGAATTCCGCAATTTTCCGAATGTTTACAATAATACAATGAATAGCACCGCGCAGTTAATTGACCATTGGTCATACGCCCTGCCATTGGATATTATCCAATTGACCATTGGATAATAGACGATTACAGTCTAACGATTAGTCACCGGGGGTCCACCAAGATGTGACAGCAACGTAACAACTAATCCATCCACTATACATACAACCCTCCCGAAGCCGCCTTCCTCTATAACACAACACTGTATTCGAAGTGGCACGCCACCTCAACAAATATATACGCATTCCCCTGCTGAGGACCGAACTATCCAACCAATGAAGGGACATATGAAACATCAATCAGTAGCCGTTCGCGACAGGCACTATCTACTCCAACACAATGTACTATGATACGAGGCTAGCTAGCAGCCGCCCACTAAGCGTCAGCTTCAAACAATCGTCATATTAGCGCCCATGATGTAACACTCCTGATTCGTATCGCTTGCCTGTTGCTACGAGCGGCTTCGGTAACTCCCGCTGCGCGCTGCGATGGTCGGTTTTCTGAGATGCGACCACCGACGGCAGTCGTTTCTGCGCTAATCAAAGCGGGGCCCGTAGGGCTGAGTTGAGTCACCCGCTCTCTCGACGTAGGGGACCCAGCACGCACTGACTGAGATTACGTTGCTTTTGCTGGAACGTTGTTTTGTTGTTCTCCTTTACTGCGAATATCTATGGAAGGGCCGTCACGCGTATGTCACGTGTTGATTTGCCTGGGCGCTGACAGACAAAAGTACTCAGTTTGTAACAGTATGATAATGTTCCGTGTCTTTTTTCCATCATTTCTGCCATTCGATGTTTGCCGATACGCTTGGTGAAGCTTGTTCTCAAAAGTTGAAGAGGTGTTACTGAGAACATATAGATTCATATTATGTGCTGTCTCGACTCCGTCCTCGTGACAATGCCAGCAAATGTTTTCGTATTACAAGCTCAGAGCGTTTCAGGCTTCCGCCGTCATCAGGTCCACATGATACAAGGGTTAATTCGACTGGAAGTCCGTTCCCAACACAGGTCCACTCAATAATCCGGCTGGAGAATAATCGTCTGAAATTCGCAACTTAGTTGAAACGTACTATTTATTACCACGTAGCCTTTAATTATGGACGTGGACCCGCACAGTCCGTATGTGCATTGTGCTCACGTTTTGTTCTCAGGACATGCCCACCCTTCTCTTCGTCGGCCTTATTGTTTTCCGACATTATTATTATTGTTACTTTTAGTCATAATGTTAATTATTACTATTATTATTATAGAAATTTCTTCAAATTCATATTCCATGTGTGACCGTGTATCTGTATACTCATAGCAGACATTAGCGGATTATTCTTGCAGTGTGAACGGTTTGAACGTGATCACTACAGACAATCAATCATGTTTGTAGCCCATTGCCGAAAGTTGGTCTTCGCCATTCTATAAACCATAATGTCTCGTTGCTTGCAGTTGCGATTAATTAAAATTGTGCCAACACACATCTCCTATGTGGGTATTCAGTTACGCTCGGGGGCGACAGATCATTTAGCGACAACAACAACAAATATCGACCATGCGAGTGTGTTGTCTAGTGTGAATGGTTGAAGCAATCTGGGTATCCTATATTTCGTTCTGTTATCATGACTACAGATATATTGGATCTAATCGGGATCTGTGATGACCCTGATCTGTTGGGCGATGTTCAACAATAGTTCATGTTCACAATAGTACCTGGTTTTCGAGCGACGGGGGGTCGCTGGCGGCCCGCACACCTTTGTACTTTGACTAATCTCCATTCTGTTGAGTTGTGGCGGTCACACGAGATTAGTCTAATTGAGATCTTGAATTTCAGCTGTATGACTTTCTGTCGGCGATAAGTGACGTTCGGCATAGGAAACATATTCAAGCGAATATAGCACAATTGTATTTCGATGTATTTAACATTTTGGTAAATCTCAATACAGAGAGAGTTCATAATTCCCGCTTTTAATTCGTTACGGCTTAGATTCGCGCGTTTCTTGTAGCGTACAGATTATTATTATTATTATGAAAGGAAATAAATATGAAAGACATGCAGTGTTACAACTCCAATTTTTACAATCCCACAAACATAATAACGATGAAAAATCTACGTCGTTTTTAGAGGCGAATTCCGATCGCAAAATGGATACAGTCACCGCCGTTTCAATACACACACACACATTCACATATATATCTCCCTATGCTTGTACTGGATCTACAACCAGCTAGGTCGACTCCCTAATCGGAAGAATGCTCACAGATCGCTCATTGCGCGCACTTGACGAACCAGTCAACCTTAGCGTCGTGCCCTCACGTCCCCAACCTAACCTCTTATCCCTTCCCGATCTTTGCCCGACTGATAGCTTTGTTTCGGACTTTGTCACGCGTTCCAGGCGGGGTGTTCAGCCTGCCACCTGTTGCAGTCATCTACTCGGGTTCAGACGAGGTTCCAACGGCAGGGTCAGGTCCACCGGGCCCGCCTCCGCCACCTCCTCCGCCAGCAGATGCCGCACCCGTAGGTGGAAGACCTCCGCGTAACTCTGGCAGTGGTGACCAGAGGGCCACCAATGGGGCCACAGCGCGCAACGGCAGCAGCGCGGCGACTGGCGGCTCGGCTCGTGACGATACCGCGAACGAGGAGCTACCCCCAGGCTGGGAGGTCCGCTTCGATCAGTTCAACCGAAAATACTACGTCGATCACAACACCCGCTCGACGACCTGGGAACGGCCCCAGCCGCTGCCGTCGGGCTGGGAGATGCGGCGGGACAACCGGGGGCGGGTGTACTACGTTGACCACAACACGCGAACGACAACCTGGCAACGACCAACGCCGGAGAGTGTTCGCAACTATCAGCATTGGCAGGTGCGTCATGAGATCACTTGGTAGTGAGCATCGAACGCTTGTCGAGGGTCACCAAACGACCGGATTTCAATGGTAGCAAAACTATCGAAGGCCGAATCTAATATCTGTAAACGTTGCGGCATAGCAGCGAAAACGTACATGGCATATATATATATATATATATGTATATATATATATATATATATATATATATATATATATATATATATATATATATATGTATATATATATATATATATATATATGGCATGGCCAGATTTATCTACGGGTGTCCATAGCCACGCCAGATATAACCTTCTCCGCCTCTTCACTGAAAGGGACACTCGACCAGCGAATTCAGTGTCGTTACAATCAAGCAGTCACTTTATCGAGACGGATTCATTCGAAAATAGAAAAAAAAAACGATAAAACTGCTATAAGATCGACCACAGATTAGTTACAGATTCAGCCAGAGGAGTGGTATATACAACAATGTACCTTCAATGCCTTCGAGACAGCTTCTTTGTCGTTTGTTAGCGGGGTCAACTAATGTATATGCCCCCGACATGTACCCGTAGACAGCGGCCAATGTTGGCCGTAGGCCAGTATTCGAGAGTGTCCATTTTTACCTGATCTGTTCCGAGTAGTGGCACGACGGCGGGATATACCGATATCTTGGGAATGTTTTTTGTGCCACTTTGGCAATTTCACACAATCAAGCACCTCCACCATCTCACAACTTCTTGGTAGATCTGTTCGAGAGGCCACGCTAGGAACTCTTGTTAGCCGTCAGCGAGTGCACATAGCGTTTCACCTTTCGTATCGCCGCTGCAAGCATTCCGTCACATGGCTGATTTGTCGCTGCCCGATATTACACTGTGAGGGCAATAACCCTGAAGGTTCGTGGCCATGCGCAAAGCGCTCTTTTGGAAATTTTGCCACTTGATTGTAGGCGAGCATATCTTGCCTACTGGCTGGCCTCCAGCTGACAGTCCGTTTAGTCTGGTAGTGGCTATGTTGTGTCACGTGCGCGGATGATTTCGATTCGCAGCTGAAATGTGGCTGCATCTTCGCTGCGTATTCTTCATATGCATTGCAAATGATTATACAATATATGACACGCTACAGCCTTGGTGTAGTACCGGAGAGATTTGCAGAGCGGTGCTTCGGAGTTTGCGTATCATACTTAAATAACAAACATAAACTCCACCCAATGACTCTATATGCATAAAATATAGACCGTTTAGGAAAAATGAAAACCCTCGTTGTAGGCGTTAGCAATGATTGTTCCTCTCATCGTCTCTCGCTATCCGTTGTTTGTTGATCGTTTGAACGTCGCCCTCTCTGTTTTTTTTGTCACTGGATGTTCTCCCGAGTCCTGAGTATTTTAGCCTAGAAGTACGGATCGTTTGAGTCACTGCCAGTCCAACTGGCAGACCTGATATCTGGCTCACGCGGTCAATTACAGAACAGAACTGACGCCGTTAGTTGGCTAGCGGCAGGCGCCGTTAGTTGGCTAGCCAGCTCGTCAGCTAGTTAGTTAGTTTGTTTGTTAGATAGATAGATACATAGTATTAGTGGTGGCGATGGCGCCGGTGGTGGTGGCAACGGCAGTATTCTTGTACGTCTGCGTGTACGCCTGCCCCTATGCGTTTTCTTTTGTCGTCACGAGAGAACGAGAGACAGAGAGACCCGCCATTGTAAAATGATCTGCCTAAACTGTCATTACTCTAAATAGTGTTGTTCCAATATTTAGCCATTATGATAGCGGCGAGGCATCTGCGGAGCGAGAGCGAGCAACTGACTTGTCTCAGATATGACGACGACAGCCCCAATGCATATATCGTAGATAGATCGGCAGATAGATGGATAGATTGTGATGGTATCTTAAACGGGAGAGCGTGAGACTCAGCAGGTGTCAAGGAAGTTCATTCCAGTTGTAGGTGGCTGAACAGAGAACATCCCATTTCTGTTTATCAGCTGGCCGCCTCTAGGTGCGTGTGTGCGTGGTTGTGTAGCTTGGAGGATGCGTGCATCTTGTTCCACAACCTCTGTAAACCGATGAAATGTTCGTTCCCAAATTGTCACCGTACCCCTTGTCATTAAGAGCAAGCCAGCTGTGAACAACTGTTATAGCTGCATCGTGTCAGTGGATTAAGTAGTTCCTAGCAAGCGATCGGTTCTTGTGACTTAATCTCTAGTGTGGCGAACTAGTCAGGTGAGTTGCTATGACTCAATCGGACAAGGAATTGAACAGCGAGGATTATATTCTCCCATAGACCATTATGGTATTATCTGAAATCCTGTGAAGTTGGCGGAACCGTTGTGGCTTTATCTAGCTTCCGCAAGAGTGATTATTTGGCGATGAGTGTGAACAGTTGAAATATGCCTATTTCTACACAGATCGCTGTCGATGTTAATCATCTGTAAGCCGGTCTTTGTCGTGCTTTCATTAAATCCTGGCAGTCATTATGAATTACTATCACCTTGCAATGTCGAACCCATGTCTGGGCGCGATGCATCGAAGTGTCATCTTCAACCGGTCCGGGAAGGGTGACAACTTCGGTCCCATGATTTTCGTGCACTTTTTAGCTATCATCTATCTATCGTACTTACTGCTCAATTTTCGCAAACAACATTTGTAGCTTAGCTGTCATATATTATTCAAAGGACTCGCATACCATTCATCGCAAGTGGAGCGGCCGTTATCGCCGCAAAGCTGCTGGCACCGTTGCGTCAAAATTTGCTGAATATTTTTTTGTACCCTGTAGTGCTTACTGCCGTACAGGGCACGCCAAAACATCGGTCCAGGAAGGTGTATAATATTTAGACGCTCCGTTCGAACGACCGTCGCTGTGCAGACAGGATATTCACAAATCTGGGCGAATATTGATAGCAATATTGACCGAGCTATCCGCTTATAATGCTTTGTAGAGTCGGATGTCGGCGTCATCATGTATTATAGTTTAGCCATCTGGGACAGACGCATGGTTTGCTTCGGAACGTCGCCTATTCTTTATTGGCGTTTCGTATAAATCTGCTCTGCATCCTCCCCCTCACGATAGCGTCTATACGCTTCGCCACACCGTCGAGCAATAAATGCATTCTAGAGTTACTAGCCTCCTGCTGAGTCTGACATAAAAATCGACCTGTTTTTCTATAAAACATCTAAAGATTGTGTCACAGATGATAACGCAACTGATCTAACCAGCTCGCTGATATATGTATTGAAGTCTTACCCCATGTCATTTGTCATAATAATAATAATAATCAAACTCACATTGGTGGTGGTTACGACATCGCCTCCTCGAACGCGTTCCTCTACTAACGTTATTCTACAATTGATTGTTTGCATCTCAACAGGCGACACAGGCGCAAGCCATGCAACAGTGTCAACAGAGGTTCCTCTATCATACACCAGTACAGGTCGAAGAGGATGATCCGCTCGGACCCCTTCCCGAGGGCTGGGAGAAACGGATCGACCCTAATGGCCGAGTCTACTTCGTCAATCACAAGAACAAGACAACACAATGGGAGGATCCGCGAACACAGGGCAAAGAAGATCCGCTTCCACCAGGATGGGAGATCAAATACACGAAGGTCCGTATGCACAGATTCGGGTTAATGTACATATGTATATATACACTGCAGTTTCGCTGTCAGTCATTCAAATATACCACACTTCAAGAACGTTCCGCGAATATTTGGATATCTAACCCAGATGTAGACATTTGATATCGGAAATTGTCGGTTTGAGGATAGCCCACTTGGTGTTTATCGAACACAACCGAGCTCTACAATCGGTCTCTTTCAACGTTTTTACAGATTCAGTATTTTGTCTGGCCGCCGCCGCCGTTCTCCAGAACAGAAATTAATCGACTGGGCATCGATTCATAAAATTTACGTATGAGGTTTTGATCAAGAGCATGCCATTCGGCTACCAAAGCCTTTGTTAGCTCATGTAATGTTTGATACTACTTATCACCTTTAAAAACAGCTCTAGATAAGACGCGCCACAGGTTTTCTATAATATTCAAGTCTGGAGAGCGTGCGGACCAGCTCAGTAACTGTATTTCCTGAGTTTCGAAGAACTCCTTGATGATCTTCGCCGTATGAACTGCGGCATTCTCCTGCTGGAAGATGAGTCATTTAGCACAGATCTGAAAGATCTTCTCGGGGTGATTCCTAAGTTGATCCTCCAACATAAAAACGTAGGCACGACTATTCATCCATTTACGAAGACCGAATCGGTCTTCCCGTTGTGGCCAATATCGGCCCAAATCGTCACACCACCACCTCCAGCTCGTTGTCAACTTAGGAGTTTCTCTTCTTTCCTTATGTCAAGGAAGTAATAAGAATGTCCATCAGAATCGTCGAGATTGAATCTCTTTTCATCAGACAACACCATGCGTTGCCACTCCTCCGTTCACGAAATGTGCTCATCAGCGAAGCTCAATCTTGCATCTGTGTTTCAATGTTAGAGGACGTTTTCGCTTGAGTATTCTGTGAACAAGATTTTCTAATGCCTGAAGATATATCTTAGCACGTTTCGGACGCTTGGTTCGACTCGAGCCTCGGCTGCGGTTTCACGGCAAGTCAAAGAGCTGTTGGAGGCTGTTCGGAGGAGGGAGTGTTTTTCACGCGCACTTACTGCTTCGGGTCGTCCTGTCGGCGTCTTGGTCCCGTGCTGTCGAGGATCTTTAACGAAAATTCGAAATCACCTTCCTGCTTCTTTGCTGAATCCGAGCGATTTTCGATTTTGACTCGTTTTTGTTCATCGGGGTTGAAAATAATTTTTTTCACATCTTCACTGAGTTGGCGGCCTCAGCCCATCGTACAAAATTTCTTGTACTAATTTTCTGGATCTTTTGTTTTTGCTTTCAAAGCGTCCAGAAAATTTGTACAAGAACGACCTTACAACCCAGTTGCGTGTCAACTGTCGTCCCACTCGGCAACTACTAAGTGGGCTATCCTTTTGACGCACCCTCAAAACGACAATTTCCTATATCAAATGTCCACATCTGAGTTAGATAGCTAAATATTCGTGGAATGTTCGAAATGTATGTTGAAATGTGATATATTCGAGTGACTGAAAGCGAAACTGCAGTGCTACTCACGGTTGAGAAAAAAAATCTGAAACTTGGGGGTGGGCCATCCTTTTGACGCGGTATACATATATATATATATATATATATATATATACATACATATATATATATACTATGAGTAATTGGAATTAGTAACAGGTGGAATAGGATTATTGACCAATTTCATATTGTCTATGTCGCATTTCAACGTTAAATTGCCAAAGGATGGCTGTAAAAGGCATCTGTGTGTTTAACATCTCGCATGACTAGGTCATATCCAGTGTACCTCTTCTGAGCTTCTGATGTCGTATAATCTGATGTTCGTTCACTTTGAAATATTTGGTCAACCCCATATTTTAGGATGGAGTCAGATACTTCGTCGATCACAACAGGAGGACAACGACTTTCAGCGACCCCCGGCCGGGCTCCTATCCACCCGGCAAAGGCCCCAAGGGAGCGTACGGTGTGCCACTGGCGTACGAGCGAAACTTCAAATGGAAGCTCACCCAGTTCCGTTATCTTTGCCACTGTAACTCGCTGCCCAGCCATATCAAGGTGGGATCCCAAAAGTGGAAAATAATCCCCCCTCTGGATTTGTAATGTTTAACATGCTTGTTTGTGCCTGCAGAGTGTTCACTATTGACTACTTATAGCTAATTGAACGGGGCATGCATTCGATGCATCCGTGAGTACAATCGTTCGTCCAAGACTAATACCAAATCACCACCGTAATCCCCGTTATTGCATGTGTATATTTAGCTGAATGTTACTAGTCATATATTTTGGGCACTTGTGCCCTGTGATGACCCTACGCAGGGATTTTACTATGGATCGTTTTACATTTTTTATACTGCCCCAGGGTATATTAACGTTTCTAATTACTCCTTTCTCATTTAGTTTTTATTTACAATGAGAACTTAAGCATTTGTGAAAAACTCCAGTTCCAAATAAACCAATGAACAATATAATTCCCTTTATCAATGTTATTGTGTTCAAGTCGCATTAAAGTGGCGCTGATCAAATGTTATTATATACGAATGCTCGAGTTTATGAGTCAGCACATCCATTGATTCTTTCTTTTTTGTAAACGACAATATGTCTCCGTCTCCCTGTTGAGAATATCAATACTTGCATGTCCGATATATACGATTACACATTCGGACTCGGGATTCTTAATGACCGCTAACTGTGCCGGGTACCCCAGGTAACCGTGAGCCGAAATGGAATCTTCGAGGATTCCTTTAGCCAGATCATGCGTGTCGCTCCTCACGAGCTGCGTCGGCGACTCTTCATTACATTCAAGGTAGGGTTTCCAACATTGTCCAACTTGGAGTTCTACTCGTCCATCTACATCTCTGTCGACTTGAAGTTTACACTTGTAGCTGGGATCGCGTTTGTGAACAGATATTGTTTCGATGTTGTCTATAACCAATTTCTTTTTTCAAATTAAGTAATCTGATTTGTAGATGAACAGATTGTGAAAGGAGATGATTCTAGAGCTAACGAAACATATTTGTGTAATTATAACAGTGGGCGACAATTGTACCCTTCACTGAACGTGAACTACATCTAAGAAGACCTTCCTCTATCTGTTCCTAAAAGAATATCTAGAACAAGGAGGTCCCACATCGCCCAGTTCCTCAGTTCGTTCCCGAAATAGAAATTGCGTTGCCCTTTTGGGTATCTAAGGAAATCGTTGCATTAAAAATTTATTTCAGTCATCCGTTGTTCACCTGTAGCGGATGCTAACCGTTCTTCTAATATCTGAAGGAAGTTTATTGATTGTATCTCTGATCGTCCCAATGTTTCCAATGCTGCCGGTCAAAATTCTAGAGCAACATTCGAAAATCTTGCGCTATCACACCCAGACGGCT
Source organism: Stratiolaelaps scimitus (assembly GCA_019614645.1). Classification (NCBI taxonomy): domain Eukaryota; kingdom Metazoa; phylum Arthropoda; class Arachnida; order Mesostigmata; family Laelapidae; genus Stratiolaelaps; species Stratiolaelaps scimitus. Next base: position 3,779,280 of record JABWDB010000026.1, read on the forward strand.
GTAATACTAATAATAATAATAATAACAATTACTATTATCTTTATTGTAATGTGCTAATTACAGGGAGAGGAAGGCCTGGATTACGGCGGCATTGCCCGCGAGTGGTTCTTCCTGCTCTCACATGAGGTGCTCAATCCGATGTACTGTTTGTTCGAGTATGCGGGCAAGAACAACTACTCCCTTCAGATCAACCCTGCCAGCTCAGTGAACCCTGATCACCTGCTGTATTTCCGGTTCATCGGTGAGTTTTCCGAAATCGAACACCGAATACATTTTCTGGGACTTTTTGCTGGACTCACAGCGAACATTTTACCGCCCACGGTTAAAATGTTTCCGCATTGATATCAAACACCTGCTGAGCTGACAAGAGTCACGCTCAATGAGCAGTACGAGAAGGCGAGCAATTCTATGCGACGCTTGTCAATACATCGAATAAACATAGCCAAATAATTCCTGTTGATTTCTGTCCTGACCCGGTTGAGCGGCAACGGCTCAACGTGAACATTTCGGAGGCACGACCGATTTGTGTTGAATTTTGTCGTACACTAACTTGTCTGCTGTTCCACCCTTAGGCCGATTTATTGCCATGGCACTATTCCACGGCAAGTTTATCTATTCGGGCTTCACGTTGCCCTTCTACAAGCGCATGCTGGGCAAGAAACTGACGATGAAAGACATCGAATCAATCGACAACGAGTTCTACAACTCGCTCGTCTGGATCCGCGAGAACAATGTCGAAGAGTGTCAGCTCGAGCTGTACTTCAGTGTCGACTTCGAGATTCTCGGCCAGATTCAGTCGCACGAGCTCAAGCCAGGCGGAGCCGAGATTCGCGTCTGTGAGGAGAATAAAGACGAATATCTGCGGCTGATGACGGACTGGCGCTTCTCGCGTGGCCAGGAGGAGCAGACGAAGTCCTTCCTCGATGGGTGAGCAATGTTCCGAAGGGCGAGGTTTCACTGGACCTTTGTCATACGAGATCGTTCTTACATCTAATGTTTGCTGCGAGTTAGTTCGTATGCCTGCTTGTCAAAGGAGAGCTGAATCACTTAACGAGAACTCAATTCTTCATTTCAATCGTGTGTGTAAGTGCGTTCAAATGAAAAGTGAAGATCGGGCTTCTGTTACTTTTTATACATAGTCTATCTGGTCTCTCTCTCTCTCTCAACACCCTTTTCGTTTATTGTCGACACGCGTAGTGGCCATTCGAATTTCGATTGCATCAGGGGAACGTTCGCCGGCCGACGTTGATGTGTAAACGTGACATTCTGGATGTGTTTGCAGATTCAACGAGGTCCTTCCTCTCGAGTGGCTTCACTATTTCGATGAGCGAGAGCTGGAGCTAATGCTGTGCGGTATGCAGGAGATTGACATCGACGATTGGCAGAAGAACACCATCTACCGTCACTATACCAGATCTTCGAAACAGGTCAGCCAGTGTGCCCAGCTCCACATAACTTGAACAATATGTACTGTATTTGACTAACTATGTGATTAACAGCTCGAGGGTGATGAAATGAAACCATTTTTAGAAAATGTATAGTAATAATAACAAAAATAAAATGTATAGTAACAATAATAATAATAATAATCATTTGTGCGCCTCGAAGTGGCGTTGAAGTGCGACAATAAATGCAAGCGTTAATCACTTCAATAAGGAACAACCTAAGAATGATTGACAATAAAGGGAAACCTACCTAGCTGATGCACTCGGTTCCCGAACCTGTGAATCACCTTCGAATCTTCTCTTGCATTGTCTCTGTTTGCACAGGTGATCTGGCTGTGGCAATTCATCCGTGAGATGGACTCAGAGAAGCGGATGCGACTTCTCCAGTTTGTTACAGGCACATGCCGTGTTCCTGTTGGCGGATTCGCCGAGCTTATGGGTAACCTATCATACACCTCTTTTCATCGTCTTACCATCGACTATATTGCATAAATCAATGGTGATGCGTAAATGCTACAACAACTCGGAAATACTTTCTAGCCCATAGCTGCAATTTGTCCTGCCCATCAGGGACCTATGCAATAGCCATAATAATTGTCTATCATACGAAGCAGGAGGGACACCTTTCCAAGGGTAGAATACAATCAATTTATCGTTATGTATTCCAGTCGTTCTCGTATAGCTGTCAATGTGACATCGCAGCGAGTATAATCCTACGAATGAATACAAACGTGCGATTTCTGTGACTTACAGGAAGCAACGGCCCACAGCGTTTCTGTGTCGAGAAGGTAGGCAAGGAGACGTGGCTGCCCAGAAGTCACACCTGCTTCAACCGGCTAGATCTTCCACCGTACAAGTCATACGAACAGCTCGTGGAGAAGCTGACATACGCCATTGAGGAGACTGAGGGTTTCGCACAAGAGTGAGCCAGCCGCAAGGCCAGCGGAAGTCGACGATGGAACACCATTTCCGCCTGCTGCCGTAACTGCTGCGAGCTCCCTCACGTCTGAGTGATGCGACCTGGCGCCGACTGATTTATGGATCGCGCTTCACACAGGCGTCACGGTCCTTCTCGTGCAAATTCTAATGTCCCGTGCGCGAGCACACTCGCAGGGGTCGTTCGAATGCCGTTCATTGACGGGAGGCGCGCAACTACAACAAGCACTCCTGCTGCAAATACGATTACTCCTGCTACTACAACTACTACTACCAATACTACTCCCAATACTATTCCTAACGCTAATCCTACCTGTAATACTTGTTGTCTAGTTATCCACCACCCGAAAGCGACTGCTATGGATGGACAATGTACAGGAAGTAAGGGCAGAGAACGCAACACTAAGCGAGGTGGTCGGCGAAGACGCTCGAAGCACTGCGGCCCACACACAATGTTCGGAGATACACCCCGAATATCACGAAGATGTCAGACGGCTCAAAGGAACGTTCGAGAGGGCGCATGCGTGCGCTGGAAGCGGAAGAATATTCGATTCCTTTGATGAGACCACTTACGATGGCTGCGACATTCTGTAAGATGGCAGAGGTCAAACAGCGAGAACTGGATCCCTTATGATAATGAAATAGCTAATGGTGATGTTGTTGCATCGACAGAATTGTAGCGATGCTGTCTAAGATCTGTTTTCCTGCTGTGGAAGTGTTTATCGTCTAGTTTTTTCGGTTCAATTGTTTGATTGCCCGACCATCGCTGTTGGCGCCGTTGTTGCAAAATTCAACTTGCACCGAGCTGGCCACAGAGGCCGGACACTCGGAAGAGGGTAGGGGTTTAAGCGTATGCTATCTCATGCACTGGATTTCGTGCTAGCGGTACCATGGTCTGGAGAGTGCGAATTGTGATGTTTTGCAATCCTACTCCACGTAGGACACCACCACTACCTAATGATGTCATCTTTGTGTGTCCCTCGTGCTAATTTGGGAGAGGAATTGATCAGAGTGTGATGATTTCGACGGGGTCTGCGCGAGTTTTGAGCGAAATTAAAGAGTATAAGTAAGACATACAAAGGGTATACGCTGGCCGGATAGAGCACATCAACGGCAGCACATACGCAGTCCTGATAGAGGAAGGGCGCGTCAATGAAAGCGTAGTATACTGGTCGATAATGAGCGAATGTCTAGCCGCAACGACACGGTGAGTCTGGGCGTTGCGATAAAGCAACTTGTTAACTTTTCCAATTTATCTACAGAAGAATATGTCGCGACATACGGACCTCCCCGGTGGCAGATATCCACGAGTGGGAATTATGTCCGATGATACTGTTGCGTCGTTGTTGGCCGTCTCTGCAGGGAAGGGAGTGGAGGAGGTTTATACAGAATGAATAGAAAAAATGCCGAAAATAGGGTAAATGCTTGTTGACACGTTAGCGAAGCGTGGTTGACGCGGCTGTGGGTAGACGTTTTTCAAGGAAGTCACTAATTAAGAAGGGCCCTAATCATATATAATATATGCTTGGCCTGAACGCTTCGAGGCGAGATGAGGAAGTTTCCAGCAGGTAATCTGCTCCATTCTCCCTCGAGATTGAAGATTTCAATCTCGTTCCAGACAAGTTTATTAGCATCTGCACTTGCTTGTTTTACTATAGTCGTGTAGGGGATTGATGTGAGATGGGGATATATATATATATATATATATATGGGTGGGTGAGTTCACACCAGATGATTAGCGGTCGAACCGATTGGCAGCGACTGTGTGGTTGTGGCCGCTTTCTTGGGAAGGATTTGATCGTTCGTCGGAGCTCGGGGCTCGGAGCTCGGTCGCTCCATTCAACGCACACATCGTCATTCAGCAACAACAACAGAAACAACAAACTAACAGACAAGAAAGCAAGTTTTAATACAGGGGGACCCTTTTGGCTTGCTGCATTCAGAGATATAGCTGTCCAAGCCACCAGGCCGGCGATTAAGCGGCGGTCAACAGAGAATATAATCAATGGCTAACTGATACCAATGACGACGACCGCGATGACAAGAGTAAAGGTAAAGGTAAAGGTTTAATGGTTTATTGAAGGAGCTGCAATTTTACAATGCTTAAGCTCTCTCAGAGTAGATAGAAGAACGTTGTTCTGATTAATTTTCAATATATAAAAAAGAAAAACAGGAATATATCATGAATATATTAGTTTGCATCTCACTTACACTTAAGGGCCGCCATTTCTGTGCTTCTATTTACTTGTATGGGAATTAATTCATAATTTTGTAACATGATGCTTGCTTGTTAATATTTACGTTGGCGATTATATAGATCAAAACAAAAGTAATTGATGCTAGCTGATTGTCGATACGGTACTGGTCAACTGGTCAATTCAGAGCAAGGGACCCCTTCGGATTCTCTTCTCTAGAGAATCAGGTTGGCAAGGATTTACTGACTGATGTGTTACGCGTTTACCCCGTAAGAATTGATACAGCTGTTGGAAGGAATATTTCTTTATGGAATAATGCGTATCATTAACTTTTCGTAGGTGAATAGGCAGTGTTGAATTTGGTTGCTAACTTCGCTAAATTCGGTTAAGATGCAGCTTTGGATATACGAGAAGGCTAATTAACCAAGGCTGTGTACACCGGTCGGCGTGAAAACGCGATAGGATCAGATCCGTACGAAATCACTGCGCCTCTCTGAAATCACTGATTGGGCGGACCCCAAACACTAACCCATTCCAAACCAAATGACATTCGTGATAGAAGAACAAACACGCGTAAAGAATAACATCATATACACATATATACACTCACATCTGCAATCAAAGCGGACAATATACAGACTGCATACACACACATATATATATATACATATATATATATGAAGAGTGACGATAGCGACGGAGTGATCGAGTGAGGCCTCGCTGTGCAAATATATGTAAATAGAAATAAATACCATTATAACAATGACAACTATGATATTAATGATAATAATAATGATATTATTAATAACAATAATGATATTAACAATAATAATAATAATGATATTAATAATAATAATAATTATTATCGTAGTAAAAAAGGGGGCAGAAGTCGTTGGCAAAAATAGGACGCAAGCAAGGAAGAATTGATCATAGGCGAAGAATTGTTAAATAAGCAACAACTTTGAGTATAGCGAGACGTGTATGCGTGTGTGTGTGTGTGTGTTGCTGGGAACGGTATTAATGCGACGTTATCACGGAGGTGATAGACAAGGAGAGGCATTGTCAGAATACGAACGGGAGAGGAACGATCTAGATACGATCGTAGAAAGTGAGGCGGATCAATTGGATGAGTGGAATTATAAATCACAGCTGAATCGGTGCGTGAGGCGATCGCGGGAAGTGGAGGCCTTGAAAGATAAATAACAAGAGACAAAGATCGAACAGCGAGAGACTGACGGGGACGGAAACATTGGCCGGTCGAAGAAGAAAAAGATCAAGAAATTTAATGAATTGTGTTACATGCGGTTTCCTTCGCGTGGAGGAAATGCTAGCCTTCGTCCCGACCTCTTAATTCCTTAAGCTGTAGAATATATATATATATAAATATATATATGTGGACGACATTGTTTTTTTCTGAAGGGGGGGGTTAGCTACTTATCGAGCGAGACTGAGCTGGTCGGTCGATTCCGTCAACAAAACAGCAGCGGGAGGTGGCTGCAAAACAGCTCTCGATACGTCGCGTTAACGAGATCAGGGCGTTGGAAAAACGGGCAGCCGGGTGGGCAAGCCTTGATTCATGCATCCATCCAGGGACGCGAACGATGTTTCCGGCACGAGCACTCTGATCTTCTCCGATCAATGCGGAGTGCGTACGATGCCATTTGGTGGTGGTCCTGCTGCTGCTGCCGCCACCACTGCCACCGACGACGACGATGAAGACCTGAGACGAACCGACCGCTCAGTAAAGTTCCGAGGTCGATCGGACGCTATAGTCAGTATCGTGATGCTCGGTACGAGGGACATGCAAAGCGGCTCGAAAGCAAATCTAGATGAAGATGTAGACATTGCAGCACCGTTTACGGTAACACAAAAGCAGAAGCGAGAAAGAAAGTGAGTGATACATGGAGACGACAGAGAGAGAGAGAGATAGATAGATAGATAGATAGATAGAGAGAGACCAGGGGACAGCAAGGCGAAAACTTCTCGAATATTATGACGACTATGCTGCTGCTGATGATGACGATGATGATGATGAATAATGGTAATGGCAAATAAAGAAGTATTGATAATAACTCGTTACCCTTGAAATTGAGCAGTGCGTTTCGTTAGTATGGAATCGATTTTCAGTCATAGTTTCACAGTGCGTGAAGGAGTTCGTCATCGGTGCCTCTAGAGAGCAGCAAATATATATTGGTGCTGCTCGTCGGGGGGGGGGGTCGATGCGAATGCTTTGGTGAAATAGCGCTTCTGTGAGTCGACGCCTTTTAGGTATTTCTCGGAGGTCATTTATTTCATTCGCAAACTTCAATGTTGTTACGACGTTATTCAGGCTCTGTTCGTTTCGCTGTTCAAGACGTTTGTTTCTTATTCCTTCGAATTCTTGGTGGTGATAGTTGGTTCGTATCTGTAATAGATATTGACTGGAATTGAACGTGTCTAGACAATGCTGCCGCCCTCGGGATTCCCCGGCTAGGGTCCAGACAAGCTAAGGTGACAGAGTATTGCGGAGAACGATTTGGTATTAACGAAGGTAAGTACAGTTACAACGTATTAGTAAAATATGAGTAACATCGAAGTAATGCCAAGCGTAAAGCCGACTCTAGGGAGGAGATAACTGCAATTTTACAATGTGTAAGTTCACGTTTAAAGGAAAGGGTAAAATAGTTAAAACATCGAAGTCACCTCATGCTCGGAGGGTGTATGACTCAGAATATATAATATATACAGTATACTATTGCACGATAGTATGCGCGGTAAGCAAGAACATGACGACTCTCATACGCCCCGAGGTCCCGAATTCGGTAACAGGTTGAGACTTTCTTCTGACAGCGGCTACGATTGGAAGGATATGTCCGAAGTGACATATCCGTTAACCACCTTGAAGGCCAAAAGCGTAACGCGGACCAGACCTAACCTACCAATGAGAAGGTTATATTTGTGATAGGTGTCCGTGACAGGGTCCCTGCTGTTTCGTCCAAAGACTGTCCGAAGGCCATCTTTCCAAATAACCTCACCTCTTCGAATTATCAACTTGTAGCCATTGCAGCAGATCGAGATGCTGTAACTCGGCCGAGGAATCAGCAGGATATTGCAGATAGAGAGAAAGCTAATTTCAACTAGAAATCCCCTCTTTGAGGCGCCTTATGGCAGCGATTAGAGCATAGAATTCGGACATCAAAATCCCCTAGTGATCATACCACTTGTGATGCATATGCATCACAAGACCAAGACATTTTTTAGCAGGAGCAACCGGGGTTATCTCACCATAAAATCGTATCGACTCAAATCGAGTTGCATGCGAAATACGAGAGTGTCGTTCGCATAGGTAACTGTTTTACAAAAATTTCCATATGATATCTTAGACAGAAAGAAACGGCGCCGAAAATGTAACGCAGCCACGATATCTAATAAGACCCTTTCACATAAGACATTGCTCTCGAACGAGTTCACCACTTCTTACCACAAGTGCGCCAAGACCAACTCGGTGGATTTGCGAAAGCCGAATATTCTCTCACATACTGTTTCGTGGCGTCCCGTGGCGTCCTTATCTACTTCCGCCAAAAGCTGTTTATATCCCTGATATTGTAAGTCTAAAGCCTTATGAGTATAATGACGGGCACTTCGTTATGTTCACATGTTAAGAGACTTGTAACGCTGTATGATCTTCTAGCGCTATTAATACCTTGCATTTTCTGGTATTATAACTAGGTACTTTAGTACCTTAGTCTTTTGGATACCCACTTATTTATTCAAGGTATTGACATTTCCTCTTTTTCGTAGTTATATTAGTTGGTAAGTCTTGTTTTGATGGGAGACTTGTAATCGATCGGGTTCTTTTCGTACTGAGTTGAACGTTGTCAAAAGAGTGTGATGACGCGTAGTAGAAGGAGGAATAGGGCGTCTTCCTGGTGTATACTCTAGATGTCCTAGTGTTCCTGTCCCGTAGTATAGCGGTCCCGTAGTATAGCGGTGAGAGGTTTTGGTTTATATCTCCTCCATGTTAGATTCCCGACCTTTATCAAATACATAACTCTACCGGGTCTTTTTAAGTTTAAGGTAGGATGTGTGCTTCGAAGCGTGTGTATGAGGGTGTATCTAGTTTATGAATTAGTAACCTGGTTTTCTCATTAATTAGAGTTGCGCCGTCTGAAGTGATAACCGATTCGTATCTGGCTAGCCACCCTTCAAAAGTGATACCATTTTCTGGATCGTAGGAAAAGCTCGGTATCCTGTTTATCAAGCTATTGGTCAGGAATCCTTTAACTGAGGTATTGGGAGTTTGATTTGTAGCTTGGTCCTCTTTGATGACTTCGATAGTGTCCTTGAGAATTCGTTCGCTGTGAGTTTGCAGAAATTGAGTTTGGCGTTCTAGATTTTGGGTGAGGGACTGGGTGACTGCAGCGAAGCATCTTTCAAGGATGGTGTTAAGTTAACTTTCCATCATCTTCGTCGCCAAAATGTTATATACCTGATATTGGAAGTCTAAAGCGTTATGAGTATAATGTTGGCACTTCGTTATGTTAAGATCTTGGGTATCAAAATTGGACTTCGCCTTAGCACTCTTTTAGGCGCTTTATACAGTAACGCTGTATGGTCTTTTAGCGTTATTAATACCTTGTATTTTCTGGTATTATAACTAGGTACTTTAGTACCTAGTCTTTCAGATACCCACTTATTTATTCAAGGTCATAACAAAAGCCGCTGAGAGGCTTTGTATAAATTAAAATCCCTATTATTAGAATGTCGAGGTTAAACGCAACGAATGAGCGTTATATGGTAGAACATTCCAATCCAACTCGGGACAGTTCCCTGCATTTTTATGTGGGCGAAAAATAAATTCAATGAACAACACCGCGATAAATCTTTGAGAGTAGGTTAAACGGTTCGAGAGTTAGTTACGTTTGCGAGGCTTTTGTTGTCTGCGTGGCTTATGTCACCTACGCAGCGAAAATCCACCATTAACTTGGGTCTCCGCAAGGTCCGCTGGCAGGAAAGTGGACCTCGATACGTGAGAGCATGATGAAAAAGAGTCTGTGACTATCTCAAAGGAGTCAAGTTAGTATGGGAATGGCCTTTTGTCCGTTCACAGCCCGGTTTCTCTCAGGCGGCTAGTATAAGTTCGCCCAAGATCCGTCGATCGCCACGGTGTGCGCTATCCGAGTTTTTCGTTGCTTATAGACTTGTAGGTTACATTTAGAATATGCCACACCTGTTTCTATCTGCGTCGGAGGCAATTCATGGGGGACCTATTTTGCATTTTTCTTGATCATTTTCATTGTTTTCGTTACAATTCGTAATAGGTGGTGCCCGGAATTCTCGAATAGACCGACCTCTACTTTACTTAAAGGCAGCGGTAATTGTTGCAACATCTTCCCTCGTGAGATGTCCTGAAATAGTCTCTCTGTTTTGACTGTTGTAAACCACAGTCTCTAACAGTACGGTCACCTCTTCTAAATCAAGTACAGCTGTAGTGAACGTTTTGCCGAGTGAAGGTGTCCCGCTCTAACATATCCACTAATTTTCGATGACTTTCATTGTTCTTTCAAGAAACAAACATTTGATCGCGGAACCATGGTTTTCAGCACTAAACGATATTTAGCTTTTCGGTGCATGTATGTTCAAGGAAACTGAGCCACATATAAGCAAAAGACTCAAGTATAAACAGGTCAAATTTCACCTGAATTTTACGCTTGGTTTGAAGATTTTGAAGATTTGCTTGGTTAGAAAATTCTACGAGGATATCAAACTGATTTCGATGTATGCTTCAAACGATCTATGGCAATAACAATATTTTAGATTAGTTAAACAAAATGTAAATATACAATAATTATAGACGCAGTTGGGGACAGGGTGCCAGGCCGAAGCCGCCGTGTTCCCGAAGGAGGCCGTGGCATTGTCTCTCTGCACAGCGAGAGAAAGGCGCTGCAGAAGGAAGGATCCTGCGCGCTTGTCCCCGGTGGTGGGGATCAACCTGTGGTGGACTCCTTCGAGGAAGTTAGCAGTGAGGGGGCCGTGGCCGCCTAGGTTTTGGAAGGCAGGAAGGGTGAGTTGCCTGACGGTTGACGTACTTTACTAGCTTGGCCCGTTCCGCATGGGATACTGCGTACACGGGAGTGGTTGTCCAGTGGTTGACATAAAATAGTGCTAGAATGTCAACCACCGTACCGTCCCAAACGAGGTGCTGGCCTCGGTTGTAGGGAATGACGGTGAGGCCATCAGGGCGGCGACCGTCGGTAGAGTCGAGGCCGTGCGGCACTCTTGTGCGAGGGATACCGGTGGCGCGGAGGGCCCTCACGAGCGTGTCATTGAGCATCTTGTGACGCGCCTGGCGACCGGAGCTGCGATAGTAAAGGTAGGCTCCTAGGCAGAGACCCACGCAGAACCGGAGAGAGAGGTCGTCGAGGGCAGTGACAAGAGACAAGAATGGCAGCGCGTGGAGCCATGCCCTACCACCAGCCCGGTCGACCGTGCGAGGCGAGCTATGTCAGCCACGTGTGGCATTGACGCTAGGAGGAAATCCCGCAGCTCCTCGTAGAGGACATCAGACCGTACCCGCTGCTGGCGCTGCCTGTCCGGAGGATCCGGGCTCGGATGCTCGTATGGTCAAAGGCAACCTCATGGGAAGCGGAGAAGTGGGGACGAACATCAGGGGGGAGAGGCGTGGCAACCATATCAGCGTCCAACGTGAGCCAGGCGGTGAACACTGGTGATGCCGAAGCCACCGTACCGGGCCGCCAGGGTAAAGGTAAGGTAAGGTGAAGGTTTATTGGTTTATAAAAGGAGCTACAATTTTACAATGTTTAACCTCTCTTATATGTCACGCAGCGGGTAGCCTCCGACGCCGCTGCCTGGGGAAGCTGGCAGTCGTGGATCGCCGTAAGGGCGTCATCCATTATATCGTCAAGGCGTGGAGGTCGGAGGCCTCGGTTCTGGCAGGGCTGGTTCTTAGCAAGTGCTGCATTCGTAGTCGAGCACTCGCTGGAAGTCAGATGCGACGGTCGCCGGATCGTCCGCCTACGCTCCGTTAACCATGTAGCACAAGTGGAGGCGGACCGGGAGGGACGCTACGAGGGACTGACCGGCTAGCGGGTCCCCCTGCTAAACCCCTAAGTCGGAGCTGAGGACGACGTGCTCCATGATCAGGTGGGATCGCACGACCCCACTGCCAGGCGGCTGGCCGCACCGGCTGTCCCCGTGGACCTTGACACCCGAGACACTCCAGGCATTCGCGCAAAGGCCTACTGGTTGTTCAAAGTGACCTGTTGTAGAGTTGTCGAGGCCGGCGGCCCCTCCTCTCGTCTCGGGCAGGGCCGCACGCTCGCGCTCCTCAAGAGGGCTCAGGAGGCTCACCCCAGCTGGTAGTGAGATCCGATGGGCTCATAATATGGGCGCCCACCCTAGAGCTCGCCCGGAAGGCTCTCACGTTGACGACGCTCGGGGGCATCCCGGTTTCAACTGCTGCCGGACGGGTCACATCGCAGCCCGGTGCTCATTGCCCAGGGCCTACAGCAACTGTAGCGGCCCGGCCACCTCGCTTCGACGTGGCTGCCCATCCCGCTGCGTCAATTGCAAGGGTCCCCATCGCCCGGGCCTCGCCGGCGTACCGTCTGTCGGCTTACCTCCATGAGCGCCAGCGGCTCATTACTGAGGCCAGGGCACTTGTTCGTGCAGGCTAGCCTCCAACGACCGCTTCGTTCTCCGAGCGAGATATATATATATAAATCCTAAAGCGCGTTGATTAAAAGACCAATATAAGATTGTCAACTTAAGGGTGGCCCATTCCCCACATCGAAAAGTTAAGCAATGTTTATATGTTGACACATCACTCATTCAAGTGTCTAATTGCATTGTATATACAAGAGTTGAAGCTGATTTAACTTTAGTAAGAGGTAGAGGTTTGGTGGTTTAGTGAAGGAGCTGAAATTTTTACAATGCATTTTTTTTTACAATATATATATATATATATATATATAGGAACGCTCTTTATTACCAACACCAATAAAGGAACAATACAAACACTTTAACCATGCGATATTTTTTATAGGAAAACAGTATTTATAATGCTAATTATTGGACAGCATCAGGAGCACTCAACTGAGTCAAGGTGAATATTGCAGCAAGTACTTTAAAATGAAGGATGCTCAGGTATCTGCACTTTACTACGGTTAAGTACCCATTAGCGAATCCCGTGCTCGATGTGGGTCCCGCTCTCTTCACGGCGCTCGCCTGCCAACAGGCGAACAAATTTGAACGGCAGCATACAAGATAGTCTTCCCCGACGCTCGGTCAATCGGACCAACCTATCATTAATTAATTCGAGGTGCTACAGATTGTATCGATTATATTTATGGCAGACCATTTGAATTGCAGGCAGACATTATACACGTTGGTAAATTATGGATATTTTGTGTTCTCCATTGACTTTAGCCACGCGAGGTATAACAAGGGTTGGCTGTTCTAGCAGCTATAATTATGGACGTCCGGGCGTTGAGATCGTTCAGTTCGTTTTCCAATCCACACGATCTATCCGGTTAGATATTCCAAGGGATGCTGAGGGTATCTTAGAGCAGACGTGCTAGGTTCATATCTTTTTGCCATAGATTCAGGCATGCTCATAACGAAATCTGTAAACCGTCTAAATGCTCGATCGTATACAGAAGAACAGTGCAGTCTAGTGAAAATACGAACACATATTTATTTCAGTGGTATAGCGTTCACCTAAGATTTTTAAGCACCGTTCGTTTGTTGTCACAGCAGGCCTCGGCAATTCGCACCCTTGACGAATGTTTTGGCGAATTTTCATGTTTTATTTATCAATTGCTTTCTTTACATGTTGTCACCCAATACATTTTCGTACATACTACTACCAAGAGCTGATTAATGTAGTTTCATACACATATTTATTATGTTACTAATTGAACGTTTTGTTCTTAACACAACATCGTTGTGACATAGGTATCGATTGAATGACAAGCTTGACCGAGCGCCTCCGCAGCCAACGCAGTGAACTCTCCACAAAGAGAGCTCTCATCCTTAGAGCTACCCATCCGACACGCCATCTCATTATCTGTCCATGTACAAAATAATATCCTACCTATGATACGTAGGTATATATATATATATATATATATATTAGATGTTATATGCTACATAAGAGATAACACAAATTTCCGTAGTTTTTATTAATTGTAATTTATTCTTACCAAACAAAGCCGGTGGAAAACATATGTACAACCAAAGCGACGGAACACCTTCTGCAGCGTCTGCTGGCAATGCAAAGGCCGGTATGAGGTCCCTGCCACCCAGAGGGCACTTTCTCGTTATCGACCACTGCGATTATCGCAGGTCGTCGGCCAGCGCCGTCGGGGAGCAGGTTCCAGCATCAGCCGGCCCCAAGTGGCTCCTTAGCGGCTTGAGTACACCCAAACCAACTGCGACCACCTACTGAGGTTCTCGTCCATTATTTCCTGCATGTCTTGCATTGTTTTGTGTCATCATCTGCACTTTGCCATGTTGTCATTGTTATTATTTTTGTTTTTATCAATAATTAGTATTTCGCCATCGTCCAGCTCAATGTCGACGTTGTCTCATTCACGTCGCGACGGTGTCATCATTCCTCATTAGCATTGTCAGCATTTTTATTTATTTATTTTAACCATCATTAATCACCTTGTAGTTTATTTGCTTGTTTACCACGTTCGTTATTTTCGTATCAGCTTCATTGTGTGTCTGTGTTTTCGTTAGTTCTTCCCGGCCGAAACAGCTGAGAGCTTCGAATAAATTAGAGCCCACTATTTTTTATATTCTACCCACTAATTATAATAATAATAATAATTATTATTATTACTATTATTATTATTACTATTATTATTCCCGTTTCTGCGCTCACCAGCGTACTCGGCTAACCTCCTACTTAACGGCCTCGTTCCTGTCTCATCCTCTTATTGTTGTCGCTGTTACTGTTTTATATTTCATTGCATTATTCTCATTAATATTATTATTATTATCATTATTATTATTATTATTGTAATTATTATTCTATATACAGAGTTTATATACAGCTAACTATAATACAGATTCCACCGTGTTTTATTTATTTATAACGGCGGGAGTGGCGTTCATTCTTGTGCGGAACGAAAGTTAGTTTCAACAATTTCCGCGCTCAGCATGTATTTTCATCATATTGGCTAGCCGTTGTGTTTTTTTTTTTGCCATCATTGAGGTTCCGTTACTCCAACTCAGCTGGTGTCGAGCCGTCATAGCCGACGTATGAATTGAGCTGTTTCGCATTTCGAACGTCCAGCACCGCCTCGAAAACATTCGCACCTTTAATAATTCATTATTATCGTGCAGTAATAATCAATTTTCCCCTGTATGAAGGCGTCCCGAGGCGAAGGGTCACTCCAATGTCTTTGCGATCCCGCTGTCAGCTGTCCACCGCGTTAATTCGAGCGCAATTTGAATGCGTAAAATATTCAAACACACAGATTTAAATAGTCATCAAATTATAATGATCACGTTGTTGACACATGCGAGGGTACACGCAAATTGCCTAACGCTCGTTACGTCCGTATAGTGGAATATGATCGCTAATGCAACAAATAGTCAAGCCCCCAAATAAATAGAAATGCTGTGCGCGTCACCATGTATCGCGTAACAATCATTCCCAGCAGCTACCGTGAGCCTATTCCCACACAAATGTCCAATGATCCCTTGTCTCCGCTATCTGCGCCGGATCCAAATTGCCCCCCCCCCGGGTAGGCAGTTTACAGAAACGGTGTTGCCCTCCGAATTCGAAGCCACATAAACGTGGCAGAGAAACCACAACAGCGAGGTCAGACCGAAAATAGTCAACTATCACCACGTATAGTTGAAGTGATTTTTTCCCACACCGCGAGCAGCGTATTGCACAGTCCGCGGGGCTGCCGCCCAGCTGAGACGTTCGAAACTTTCGAGGCGACGGCTCCTCCCATGGGTGCGTGAACATACGAAACACGAACTGTCCTACATAATACACAGCAGCGTGTGCGGTGTCTACCACCCCATCTGATAATAGCAATGCTATGACGTCCTCTTCGTAGCTGAGCCTTCCGGCAAAAACCTTCTTCCCCCCCCCCAGCGCAAACAACGCTCAATCAGGCAAGAGATCGAGCGAGCTGGTCTCTCTCTCTCTCTCGTTCTCATCGACGAATTATGAAATAGCAATCAGTGATCAATGCTGAAGCCGCGCTTTTTTGGCTAGCCTAATTTGATGAATGATATGTTATTGACGTTGTGTATCTTCGTCGTTTGCGGCCAACGTTTCTGGTCGAAGTTCTATTATTAGTATTTGCCGATCTCCTCCTTCATCGACGTCTACTGCTGCTTCGCGCTAACGTTATACTTCACTTTTTGCGTAACTGTTTTAAATTAGACCAGCATCATTATCATCGTCACCGTCATCATCATCATCAGCAGCATGTATACGATCCGCCAATATCAATGTTTTTAGATATGTACACTGACCAAACATGGCAAACAGAGTGTAGCCCCCGTTGGCGTTTCGGTAATTGACAGCATTGCGTGTTGTTTCGAAGAATCGAGGTAGGAGGTGAGGCCCCGACAGACAGAATGGGGCACGGAGCGAGAGAGAGATAGAGAGAGACGAGTGAGCCAGAGAGTTTGTTTTGTTTGAAAAGCGTTTAAGTACAATTTTCACTTACGTCGAATTCAGCCTCTAACAACCGCTGCCGTTGCTGAATGGCACGCGTGAATAGATTCGAGCGAATGTTCAGCAGATATAAATTTAGCAGTGTATTTTGTTTGCGTGCGGCTGGCGACAGTTGCTAGCGCGCGAGGCCGAATCGATGCTTGGGGGAGGGGGACGCATATGACCAACCTTCACTATTTTATATTTCTTTCAACTCGTTTTCGTCCGTCATGCATCAGATCACATGTCTCGTTGTCAGCAGTTGATATAATTATTGTTGTTGTTGTTGTTGTTGTTGTTGTTGTTTAGCGATATCATTAATTAACTACTTTTAGCAGCAATGCTCTCTCTCTCTCTCTCTCTCTCTCTATATATATATATATATATACTTAAGTAACGCAGAAGTATATACACACTCTACTTCATGTCCATTTTGTCGGTCCACCTCGGCTGGGACCGCCTCTCGTCTCGAGCTCATATAAAGATATCCAGG
Source organism: Stratiolaelaps scimitus (assembly GCA_019614645.1). Classification (NCBI taxonomy): domain Eukaryota; kingdom Metazoa; phylum Arthropoda; class Arachnida; order Mesostigmata; family Laelapidae; genus Stratiolaelaps; species Stratiolaelaps scimitus. The sequence goes on from JABWDB010000026.1 coordinate 3,796,038, forward strand.
TAATTCAGTCATTCATTAATTCAGCTGTTGTAGCATCTTCTCACGGGGAAAATGGGCAGACGAATGGCTGCACTCTGGCTCAACGACTCAACGTCACCATGTACACTCGCTTATCATGTTACCTTAGGTTGCTTGTTTTCATTTCTCATATTAATATTGGCCTCAAATCTCGGCTGGACTTCGCCGCTCACAATCGCATACATCTACTCACCACAATAACACATTGTTGTTGTTATATTCGTTCGTGTGTCTGTGTGTGGCCTATTTAACAGTGTCGCTTAATATTTAGTCTTCCTTTGATAAATATACTTACTCATATTTTTCCACTCGTTCAATTCATACCTCTCTCTCTCTCTCTCTTTCTATCTCTCTCTGAGCCTTCGTCCGAGTTTCGTTCCGTCCGTGGTCAGGCCATTTCTATTATTCCCTCTATGTGCATCCCCCTCTGCTCATCTAGCTAGGATAGCATATACCGGATTCGATACAGGAGCGCGGCAGTGTTGCTCAATGCTTAGTTCCCTATGAAGCGATAGTAAACCGAATTTCATCTGCTAGACCCCCTGCCCCCATCATTTCTAATCTTCCGCACCCTCCTGCAGATCATCTCTAGGCAACTCATTCGTTAACAGCTAAGTACCGCAATTCTTCTATTCGTCTGATTCAATTCCAGATGCATCACTAGCTCCGTCTCTCCCTCTCTCTCTCTCTCTCGCTCTCTCTGTGTCTATCTGTCCATCTGTTTCTCTGTATACTCTTCACTTTCATTGTTCTGGGTCATTTTCAATCTTTTGAATAAATCACGAGCTCCAATCTGCACCAATCGAACCCCAAAAAGGGGCCTGTATATTTCTATGGGTCGCTATATGAATCGCATCGTTTTCTTTTCCCCGACCTATTGTATATACTACATATATATATACAATGTGCTCTCTCTCTCTCTCTCTCTCTCTCTATCTCTCTCCCCCTCTCTCTTATATATATATACCAAACACGACTCGATGGTTGAGGTTGATCGCACGCTGTCACTGTGCTGATTATTTCAACCCCTGCCTGGTGGTCAGCCAGTCAGCTAGTTAGTCAATCTTGGCATTAATCCTCTCCAGCACCTGATCCGGCGAATCTGGTTCGATTTAGCGCAAATCGACCAGACTGTCATCTCAGCGCTGAGCTTCCCACCATCAACGGAACTCATAGATCGATCACGACGAGATCGACCATCTGTATTTTTCTATTATAGTCATTTACGATCAACATGGCGGTTATGTGATTTTCGTATCAACTTCGTCGTCAACTTTCTTCTACCTCGCTGCCTTCATTTGAATCTCTCTCTCTCTCTCTCATATCCTATCTGTCTCTCGTTCCTTATCTCTTTAATATCTTTCAATATCTCTGTTTACATAGGAATGTGACTTTGCATCAACCTCGTCGTTGTCTGTAGCTCGAGCTGGTCAGCCCGTTTTCCGTCGGGTCAGCTTAGCATTTTCGATGAAACGCCAGCGTGATGCGACTGTGAGCATTGCGGTGCTCTTCGTTTTAATGAATGGATTCGCAACGGAGTCGTACGGACAACAGCGCCACCGCACCGGAGACCAGCCATCACCACTGAAAGCGGTGACTCTTCATTTTCTGGCAGACGATCGCTCGACGACTTCAGTGATCTGAAGACCTGACACCTAATCATCTCGTACACTTGTCTGCCCGCATCCATCCGACATCTCCTACCTCATTGTTGTATAATCATTGAGCAACTTCAGCTCCCAAGCGTCAGCTTTGCACATCTCCTGTACGCCCTATGCTGTCCTCCAATTGTACCTGCGCGACCTCATCCGTGAGCAGCCTGGCCGGCTATGTTGTGTACAGGTGGTTGCTGCTGCTGCTGCTGTATGCGCCGTTATGTCGATTTCGTCAACCTGCGCCTCGTCATCTCGACTCAGGTTGCTCAGGTTGCAGGCATTCGATTGAGACTGGTATGTGCGCCAACTGGAGAATAATGTGGTGTGTCTTTTTCTTGTGTTTCTCAAACGAGGAAGCCGTCCTGTCCCTGCTGACTTTTGAGGTCGTGTACGCCTGCCTGACGACCTGATCGGAGCTGTTCGGCTTCATTGAGCAGCTTGATCTGGTGGCCGACGAGCTGGACGCCAATTCGGACAAGATCCGAATGACTCAGGTGCGCAACGGATTCAAGCGTCGTGAAGCCACCACGTAGAAAATGATCGAGGTAACGCGACATCTTAATCATGGTGAGCCATTCTTCGACTGAACGCGCGTTCGTCTGCAATTGAAGCGAGTCAAAGAAAATTCGAATTAGCATGCACCTTGTCAGGACAGACATGACCGGACGATCGAAAAATGACGGTGGCTCAAGGACGGATGATTTCATTAAATAAATACTACTATACCATTCAGACATTAGATAACAGTGACGAGGTAGCACCGTGCATGTGGTAATGATGCGGAGGCAGTGTTGTGGACGTTAGATTGCTTAGAGTTGGCTCGAAAGCTGATCGAGATTGATGTGTTAGCGCATACGAAAGCCCTTGCTTTATTCATGTTTCTGAATTGACTGAACAATAATTCAGGACCGACCATTCAGGACTTTACCAGAAAAAGAAACAAGAAGATCAGATGTATGCTTCCACGGGATAGTACGCGTCGAACTTTTCGTGTCTAACAGCGGTAGATATCGTAGTAACAATTGCAATAGACAATCAGTATTACTACGACTACTACTATGGCAACTATAACTGTGACGATGGCCATGATGACAACGATGATGATGATGACAGTGGTGGCACTTACCGCGTTATGATGGAGCTGTATCGTCGAATGGGCCCCACCCAACGTCACTGAATTTGGCGTACACCCGTAAATGGCGCTCTGCTGCTGCTGGAGATGTTGCATACTGCTATGCGGCTGGGTGCCTAGGCCAACCATGCCGCCAAGGCCGACACCGACGCCACATCCACCGCTTGTACTATTGAGCTGTAGCGTAGAGCTGTGCTGCGAACGTTGGTGGCAGCCGCTCCCGACGCCGGCTCCACCTCCGCCGCCGGCCTGCAGAAGCTGTTGCTTGTTATTGTTGACAGCTAGCCGTCGAAGCGTGCCCGGCTGTTTCAGCAGGCCTTCAAGCGTGCCCACGATACTGGTGAAGTGCGGCCGGAGCGTCCTGTCATACCTCCAGCAATCAACCATGAGCATGTGTAGTGCTTCGGGACAATCCCGCGGAGGCGGCAGTCGATAGCCTTCCTCGACCTTCTTGATGACGTCCTTATTCGGCCAATTATAGTAGGGCCGCTCGCCTGACGATAGGACCTCCCAGCAGACAATGCCAAAACTCCAGACGTCGCTGGCTGTTGTGAAGATGCGGAACTGGATGCCCTCTGGAGCCGTCCATCGTACCGGGATCTTTCCCCCAGAAGTTCGGTACTCGCCCTTACTGCCCGAGTACGCCGAATACTCAATCTCGCGCGAGAGGCCGAAATCGGCTATCTTGCATACGAGTTCGGCATTCACGAGCACATTGCGCGCCGCCAGATCCTGCGTAGGATATCAACAAAAAATATCGCGTCGTGTTAGTGCGATACGATCTGGTATGATGTAAAAACTCTGCTCTGAAGGATACGCGACTTTGAAATGAATTCATATTGTGCCAGGAGTAACAACTGAGTTGAATTCCGTTCTTTCAAGCAGGAGAAAAACATCATTGGCCTATTTAATATTTATTATGTTGAATGTAAATTATTATTATTATGTTGAACTATCACGACGTTGGTGTTTCACCATGAAAATTCGTAAAAGCACTAGAACCGACCGTCCACCAATATTAGATTGCTATTATCTTCTATATATTATACAATATTACTATAGTCAATAAGCTTCAGGACACTCAGATTAATCCATTGTTATAAGTGTACATAGGTGAATGCAATTACGAGAACCTAATTTTCGTTATAACTGCAGCTCCATTACTACACCAAATTATCTAATCAAGTTTGCGTTTCAATTCGGACGCCTTACGCGATGTATTTTTCCCCGAGTTGTGATACTATTATGATTTTGAACGACGCGCATAAGGTCGCGCAACTTTTCGAACACTTGCCGACCCCTGCTTCATCCCCACCCTCAAGTATACACAATTTATATATATATATTTATATATATATATAGTTATATCATATACTTCCATATGATCAAAGCGCCCAAGGACCTACCCTGTGGACAAAGTTCATCGACGACAGATACTGCATGCCCGATGCAATGCCATGCAGCATTGCAACCAGCTCAATCATGTTGAACTGGCCCTTGTTGTCCCGTAGATACTGATCGAGCGAGCCGTTCTCCATGAGCTCGGTGATAATCATGACCGGCGACGTCTGCGTGACCACGCCTTCGAGATAGATGACGTTCGGATGATCGAACTGGCCCATGATCGTCGCCTCGGTGAGGAAGTCGTTGCGCGCCTTCTCACTGCTGCCCTGTTTTAGGGTTTTCACGGCTACGGGAACTAGCCGCACTTCGCCACGCTGCGTGGTCTGCTGCAGCAGTCCTCGGCACACATCGGCGAACTCGCCGGCGCCAATCACGTCCTCGATACTGATGGCCTCGCGGTCAATCTCGCGAGTAAACTCGCGCATGGCCTGCTGGGGATCCTCATACGTGTGGGGATCGACATACGATCGACTGCCGATCGTGCCGCAGTTCGTGAACAGCGGAGTGGTAACTGAAATTATGGAAAATATGAACGTGAAAGCGTTATTATTATTATTATTATTATCATTATTAATATGATAAATATTATACCACACGGGTTATGGGTTATGGTTTTAGAGATATCACGAACGAGGTAGGTTGTGAGAGCAGCGTTGGTCTACGATCAGAGACGAATCGAGGGGCGTCGAAGATCGGCAACTGCAGCTCGTCTAGCAAACGTTCTTTATCAACCGCACGCAGTATGCAACGTATGTTAAGGAGGCCGAGTATAGGCGTTCTGCCTCTCGATGCGCTTGTGCCCGACTGTACTATAATATAATCGAATCAGCCTGTCGACTGTCGTGACGTTTGGGCGCAATGCAATGGGCGTTTCTTAGCATTTTGCGCAAACATGCCAGGACCGTTGATGGTTTGCTTAAGCAGTTGTTTGTCTGAGTGTCACACACACTCATTTGTCAACTTGTTATTATTACTGGTTATTGGAGAACTCGTTTTCATGCGGAGTCGCCGTCTCGGTGCCTTCTACATAGTCCAGTATCAGCACAAGCAGCATCCGTATGTTGTCGGACACAAAGTATTCATATGATATTCGTGGTGATCGGCTGGGCAAGCTCAATTGTTGTTGGTGTATTCGCGTCGTTGTCTGTTGGTCATCCAAGGCTCGTTTCGGGGTCGTACTTTCGAACAAAAGCAAGCATGAACATCCTCAGCCGAGATCTCTGCCGTTGTGTACGACCGTAGGCGAGCCAACGATGCAGCGTCCGCGGGTCCCCAACTAAGAAAGGCCTCCACCCTTCGGGCGCAAGGGGCAGCAATAGAGCTAAGCAGGCCAGGCTGGTGGCCAGCAGCACGCATCGCGTGGCACACATCGGGGGAGATCCTTAGTGCATTATTTATAGAAGTGTATGAGTATGGACGTTGATCCGTCCGCGCGCCGCCAGGATAGCGGTGTGGACGAGCCACCGAACGTCGCCGTGCATGCCGCGGTCACGGAAACGGATTCGGTCACGCCCGCGATGGAGTCAGACACGCTATTCAGTGTTGCAGTGGACGTCGTACACAGGTTGTCTATAGTAAAGGGGTGGGCCGGGGGTGGCGGCGGCGGCGGCGGCCGTTGGAGGCATATAGGGGACATATACAAGCAGAGTGCATAATAAGACGACTCCCCCAACTCGGGGGACGAGGCGGGGTTGGCAAGCATTCAAGGATGCCTTCGGAGGCATGGGGGTTCGGCTGTGATATAGTGGGCCCTTAGTATTGTCATAGCACAGAACAGGACAGCGCCAACTCGATGCCACCTAACTTGAGCACGATGACGGAAGTACACCTACTACAACAACAACTACTACCATTCGTGCCACTACTGCTTAGAAATAAACAATGCGTCGACTGTTGTCCCATGGGTTTCTGGGGCCTTCCAGCCAATACCTGACAACGTGGCCTGCGTGTATCGTGCTAGGTTGACACAAGACGGACTTTGTTCTTTCAGGGCAAATTTCATGTGTGGGTGAATACAGAGTCGTTTTAGCTAGGTCATGCCTCTCTGGCCTTTCACTATCGACACAGCCCCTCGACACGTCTATGAGCACGATTGCAGTCGTGCTTGTAAATGAATTAATGTATGCAACTCTATATCAACATTAGACATAACTATATATACCTAGCGATTAAGGGAGCGCATATTGGCTATGCTTACAGTATATGCAATATATTCATATTGTTAGATTTCCAGTGAACATTTCATCAGAAGCTATGCATAGAGGTTAGTAGAGCAGAGGAAGAGCGAGAGACGAAGAAAAGGAACAGACACAAATATTATTGATTAAGCATTAGGAGCTTGCCGATGGACTGCCCTTATAGCAGGGAATGAGACCGATACTCAAAGCCTTGTTACGACGATCTGATCACAGACAGTGGTCATAAGATTTCAGAGGCAAGAAAACGATTAGAAAATTTGACATCATCTAGTCGCTAGGAGACCGTCACGACTTTCGGTAGAATCAAGTCAGCGGTTCTCAACAGCAGAATTGCGTAGTAATATTGTGACCAACGGAGTTGAGTCTACTTTTGTCAAATATCTCGATAATGACGTATGTATGTTCAACATATTGGTCGAGTATTGTTACAGCAACGGCAAGCTCCCGAAACAACTTTGCTTTGATAGTGAACCGTTGTTATTGGATGGCAGAATTTGAACATCGATTCACGATTTCGACACTACGATCGCAAGCAATGTATTGTAGATGTTGAGTTAGGGTATACTTACAGAGAGGCGCCGTCTGCACCAGGGGCCCGTGATCCACCACTGCGAACAAATGTTAAGTAGCAGGCAAACGGTTAGCTTAGCAGAAAGTATTATAGAATGAGTAAAACGAATGGCTCAAGTCCCATGAAATGTGTTGTCCTTTTTGTTCGCCCGATGCTGAAACCCCTCAGTAGCGAGCCCCGCGCTCAAGGACTTAGGCTCCTCTAGAGCGATTGGGGTTTGCGCATATCATTGAACACCGGGAGCGAGAGAGAAAGAGAGAGGGAGAGAGACTCGAGATGTAGAAATGGACATTCGTATAGCGTAAGGCCCGAACTGGTGTACGCCCATGGAAGCCCTGAAGAGCACGTAGCAGAACGTGTAGCTTTTACCCTTCAATAACAAATGCAAGGACAGTAATTCGCGATTCAGAGCGCGATGTAGACATGCACAATTCAGTTGAACAGATATGTATTATACAAGGTTTTCGGAAATCGTTAGCTTATGTGCCACAAGCAGTTCGAATTAGTGCATCGTGCTAGCTGGCGACAGTCATGAGCCTCATGAGCTTATGTCGTTGCAGCGGCATTTAACGGCTGGATCGATGTGTGCGAATGTATGATGTCTGACGTGAAACGAATCTAATTATTAAAGGCAGAGAGAAGCATTAAAGGCTCATTACTCACTCTTTTTACCTTCTCCGTTACGATACTCAAGGGTGTCGCAGTCGCTGGGCTGTTTCTTGTTGCATTCCTCATTGTTCCTGTAGGGTTGTTGATAACCAGGCATAGACAAGTTAGACGTTAGAGTATATTATAGAATTATAATACACACACAGATATATATATATATAATACGCCACGCTGATTCTGGTGGTCGTGGTGGTAGTGATAGAAGTTAGTAGGGAATTTTCCAAGTTTGAGCTAGTCTGCGAGCAAAGAAGCAAACCATTTATTTGTCTATGTGTCCTGATCCATCGCAAAACCGAGTTTATATCTTGCATGTATATGAAGGACAATACCGCCAACAAGAATATACGCGATCAGATTAATGTTGGGCAGTGAAATGCCCCAATATATATATATATATATATATATTGTATATATATATATATATATATATATTGTATATATATATATATATATATATTGTATATATATATGTTAGCTCGTACCTTTTAACGTAGAGGAAGGCCAGTACCAGAGCGATTATAACCAGCGCTGCCGCAACAGCCAAACCAACAATCACTGTCACCTGATCACTCGCGCCTGTGTCCCCTGCTCCATCAGATTGACGCAGGCCTGAATGGCCGGATCCTCCTACCGACGCTGGCCCGCTCATCCCGCCGTGTCCTGCTAAGGGTGAGCCCTGCTGTATACCCGTGGTGCGGAATAGTGGCTCGCTGTATTCGCCAAAGCCTCGCTGGGTACGCACGCGTACCTGGAAGCCGTATTCGGTACGCGGCATCAGGTTGCCAATGGAAATCTGTGTCACGTTCGTCTGAATGATCGTCTCATTCTTCGAGAACTTTCGTGGAAAATAGCGAATCTCGTAGCGTTCAATGGTGGCGTCGGCGCCACCGGCGCCCCCGCCCTTCGGCGGATCCCAGTTGAGCATGATTTCGTTTGTGCGCACAGGTCGGGCGAAAACCTTGGTAATGACGGACGCCACGGATGGCTCGGTGCGAACGAGAATCTCTGCCTTGCGTAGCTCCTCGCCGGCGACCGACGTCACGCCGTTCTCGGCAAACACCTCGAAACGGTAGCGGGTCACTGGGCTGAGACCCGAAACCGTGACCCGGGTCTCGTTGAAGCCGCTTTGAGCCGGCGTATACGTCGCTTGAGCACCACATGCATCGCAGCGTACGCGGTAGGTTGTATCACGTCGTCCACCGTCGTCTCTCGGCTGGTTCCACACTAAAATGACGGTACTCTGATCAACGAACGCGAACGTGAGATTCTGGGGCGCTCTGGGCGGTTGCGTGCACGGCATTGACTTCGGATCGCTGGGTGAGCGGAAGAAACCCTCAACGCACTGGCATTCGGGGGAGCCCTCGTCGAGTGCTTCGCTGTTGCGCGGACACGGCTGGCAGGGGTCATCGCCAACCGTCGACTTGAACATCCCGTGTGGGCAAGCTGCGAACAACACATTGTATTACAGACACAGAACACGACAAAACAACGACAACGACAATAACTGAGTTAAGCTTTTTGTATAATGAATGGCAAATGATCTATGTATTATATTAAAATAGATATAGGTCAGATAGCATAGCAACTTGTACAATTGTAGTCTGGTCGCAGAAAAATGTTTTCGATACACGAAGCAGTGCCTCGATCATGTTTAAACGCATTTACTATTGCTACTATCTACCTATATGGCAAGAGAAATGCTGCCTTGTTGACGAACGTGTCGCTGGAATATTCGATAAGTAAATACATATCATCTTCAAAAACCACTAAACGCATACATGTCTATGCAATTCTGCTGCTCTGATTATTCGCTGTTACAGAATGCCATCCAACGATCAGCCATTAGCAAATGGCTGCTGCTGCAGCAGCAGCAGCAGCAGCAGAGAAAGCCAACAACGTTGGCCTGAGTAGTCTGGGGTAAGCTGGGCAGGCGGTCGGCTGTTCGTGGCGATTGAGGTAGCCGGCGAATGAGCAAGTTCGCACGCAAAGCCGAGGCCGGCACATCATCGCCGTTCGTCGTAGCTTCTGTCGGAAACCGGCGCGAAGGCAGGAGAGCGGGCGGGCGGGCTGGCGGACGGTCGGCCGGTCAGGCAGACAGACTAGTTTCATGCAGTGCTTTGCTGCCCTTGAGCACCCACTGGAGCTCGTTCACTTCGCGCGGGCGCGCGCGAACTCACGACCAGTGAGGTTCGTGGCCACCGGTTCGTTGTCATTCCTCATCAGCTGAGTAGCTCTCGAGTGGACAGACCTCTTCGGGAGAGATAGCTTCGCCAGGAGCTCCTCCGAATTTTACTAATCTGACAGAGGCGCCCCAAAGGCTCCCTGGTGACAGTCGGCGCATTGCCAGGGTATATTGCGGATAACGAGAACAAATAGTCGTATGTTTAATTTCCCTGTATTGCTCAGCCGTCGTGGTATTCGCCACGAATTCGATGATGACACACACAATAGTGAGCAGAACTGAGTGCAACATCGAATTGCGGTGATTCGATTGGTGGGCGGGGGAGGAGGATATGGGAACAACTCGTTTGTGTGACAGTGACATTCGGGTCTTTCTGTCAGATGAGTTGGTCAGATGGGATGAGTAGTATTACAGCGGCTATCGGCTATATAGCCAGGCTTCGATGGCTTCCGTACGATGCGTCGCCAGCGATGAGAGCAGCTCTCCTGTGACGAGGCCCACGGTCAGCAATGGTCCAGCCAACCCCGAGGACACAGGGTTAGGACCATGAGTCTGCCTTCACCAGCAGCAGCAGCAATATAACACCGTGAACTGGCGCTTCCAATTGTATCGGCCTGAATCACTGGCTGCACTCGATTGAATAAACTCTACCACATATTAGCCCGTTTTGGATCAAGAAAAATACATCGTATGTTAGTATTGTTGTGTATTGTTATCTGTTCGCTCGCTTCGTTTGTCCTCCGCCATTCGGTGTTAAACTACATCGGGGCTTGAACCCCGAGAGAAATTGTTTCAAAGAGATGCGTCGCACAGAACTTGTACGGTGCCTTCCTCTCTGCACAGTGGTGGCTGTGCCTGCAAATATCGCGTTGTCCTTTAAATGGACGTCTCCGAACGCAACAAAACAAAAGGATCGTATTCACGCTCGTCATATTCGTCACGATTTGCTCTGTGTCTCTTCGGTGACGTTGTACTCGTACTTCGAGACGTTAATACGCGATTGAACATCGCGAGGAAATCCAATATCCTCCTTTTCGCTGATCGCGTTCATTACGACCTAGACACGAAATATGGCATCAATACAGCCGATATATAATGTCAACGATACGTGAATTGCCACCGTTAAATTGGACACGAAATAGCAACTGAATTCTATGAGGCATCCGGTCCACTCTAGTCAAGTCGCTTCTGCCTTTTCCTCTGGCCTCACCCCTATGATTATATTTATATTCAATACCGCCAGCAGTCTCTCATTTGGCGGGTTCGCCGGCGCAGGGGGCGGGCGGGCGGGTCTCCATCCACTGTAACGAACACTGCAGTTTCTTTTCCCAGCGCCTCCCAATCCGCTGGCTATCCTTCGCCGTAGTTGTCGACGTCATCGTCATCATGCCAGCCGGTCCCTACTGGCTCAAGCCGTAGCTGCTACAGCGGCGGCGACGGCGGCCGTAGAGGCGGAACCGCCACCGCCGTCATTGGGGCAGCGCTACCGACGGTTGCCCCGACAAGAGCGACAAATTTCATTACATCAATGACACCCCCGGGACACGAGCGGATGAATCCCCCGACGCGGCGGTGCCAGGGGTTCCTCCCTTGGCCCAGCCCGTTGGCCGCTAGCCCGCTGTCTGCCTCGCTGCGTTCCCGCCGTCCATTTCACTGCGTTGGTTCCAGGGAGCGCTACTGCCGCAGTTGCTGCGGCTGCTGCTGCTGCCGCTGGGGGTGGCACTGCAGCTAGCATTGACCGTGCCGGCCGGCGGACCAGTACCACTTTGCATAGAATTCATATTACCCGATTTCGTTCGGGCGGCGTTAGTTCGCGCTGAGGTCCCCTACGATCCCACGAAGTGCGTACGGGCCAGAGAGAGAGAGAGGGGTTACGGGAGTCCCGTCCCCCTCCCCGTACATGGGTGAACCGGCGGGAGGGCGTATTTTCGCAGCTAATTCGAAATAATAATCAACTTAATCGGCAGCAGCAGCAGCAGCCGTGTGAGCCACGGAGCGCGAGGATGTGGGTTCGCGAACGAACCCCGGGAGGGTCGGGAGTAGCCGGCTAGTGAGAGGACGAACTGCTGCTGTACTTGGAAAACACCGGCAATCGCTCCTTGCTCATCGTCCTTCGTTCTGCAATTCGGAGCACTCTCCTCAACGAATGTGTTCCCTGCCGAACGTTTTCGTCGCGGCTGTGGCGGAGACGTTGAACGCTTGGACTCCACGACTAGCTTAGACTTCTTCGCGGTTACGCGCGAGAGAGCGTGAGGGCTCTTTCCATTGCGCCACACGCCGACACACACGTCGTCCTGCTCACAATGAGAGTAGTCGAGTTTATTCTCAGCCAACGAAGACCATTGCCGGGAACTGACAGTTTGACAATCCCAAGCTCGACTTAGTACGAAATAATTCAGATTACAACACATTAATTCGATGCAATCATCGGTTTCTTTCTAGATATGTATAGAATGCATTCCTTATAGCCAAACGAATATCGGAAAAAGACACTAACGCGTAGCGCGCGTTCAGGAGATAACGAAAATAGCCATAGGGTACAGGTGTTCAGAGGTATAAGATCGTGTTCGTTCTATCGTTTATAATGGGATACTATTTCGCAGAAATCTCTCCGGGTCTACATAAACCTTTATACCATTCCTACCACCCTGCGTGCCAACATGGCTCAGCTTCCCACGAAGCCGTGCCCCGTTGCACACCTCTTGTGACGTTGGCCTTCGCTGTGAGCGATAATCATCGCCGACAGACTTCTAGGCAAATATTCACACGGCACACCACATACTACTTCATGGGGCGACCTCCCACGTGTCTGCTAGTTTCCACATATCAGCTAGAATACTCCGTTCGTCGATGCTCTCTTTAATGATTGGAGACGCCGCCACCGACGCCGTAGTCAGCGTCACAGCCCAACTCGGATCGCTCGTGGCTTTCGTCTCAAACCTCCCAAACTTAAGCTTCCGCAGAGTTCTCTGCAACGGCTGCCGCTGCGAGTTTGCCGCTAGCGGTCGGGCAGCGTTCGGTCCCGCCGTACCTCAAGCAAGCACCACGAAACAAATGAGCTGTCCCTCTCATGTTTCGCTTACTCGTGAGGGCGAGTTGTGAGACTGGAATCGAGTCAGCTGTCGAACGGCAGACCCGTTCCGAGCGCCAGTAGCGGCCCCCACAGAGGCCGCGGGCCAGGAACCGTTGGGCCCTGGCGGCACCTCAGCCAGCGAATATCGACGAACCTTCCATGCAGACCGAGCGTAACCGGCCTTCCATGGAGTGCTCTCCCCCGCCCTCGCCCCTTCGATTTCTCTGCCTCTAGGCTCCCTCTCGTTTCACTCCTTTTCTAATCCTCCCACTTTACTGCGTCCTCATACCCGTACTGTCGTCTGAAGCTCTCCTGCAGAAAGAGAGTAACTTTGGAAAATGTTAGCATTATTCTTAGTTCCAGTCAGCCATTTCTTCCGGACACTTTTTCCTCACATCCCCAGCAGTACCATCAACTATACAGTCAGCTAGCTAGCAGGACACGCACGATACGATCCCTGCTGCCAATCTTCTACATGTCCACGAGCCCTTCATCCTTCTTTTCTCCTTCGACCTTTCGAATAGGTCCCACGCGAGGGCGCGGCAGCGGCCTGCCGAACGACGCTATGTCTCTCTTCTTTCCAGCAGGCTCCCAGGCTCCCTCTCTCTCTCTCTCTTTGTCGTTCGTTCGGCATATCCGTAGCAAAACCCCCTACCGAGTCCGAACACTGTCACTGTTGCCCACTCCGCAACCCGCTACCCATCTGACACCCACGCCATGCCCTCATGCCCCCGTGTTTTTCTTCCACCCGAAGTGTTCCCGCTGCCTGCTCCCGTTGGCTCCCAAATAGGCTCTATCCAATTCTTCGTTAAATATTCATAGGCCGCCTCGTATTCTTGCTTCCGTTCGTTCGTTCGTCGGTCCGTCCGTCCGTTCGTCCGTGGCCTGTATCCACGAACCCCTCATGCCCCGTTTTTCATTCCCGTCTTCTTCGTTCGCGCCGTCGCCGCGGCACCGCCCCCGTCACGGCCGGCAGCTATTCTCAGTGCCAACACCCCCATGGCCACGATCGCCACAGGACAGAGGAGGTTACGCTCGACCGCCATCACTACAACAACTATAACTACCAGGACCACTACCTATGTGCGTCCTATCGCCCCACGCGATCCAAAACCCTCCCTAGCGTCGCTTCCCCAATCCCACAGCACGCGTGAGCCTAACGGGCTGCTGCTCGTTGAAGGCAGCAAACAGCAAGCGTCCTTCACCGGCAGGAAATTTATTTGCATGTCTGAAGGACAAATGAAACAATGTTTTTTTCCTGAATAGAAAGAAAGTTCGGCAGCAGTAGCAGCAGCATCAGCTGGACGCTGACGCCACAGGCCATTCTTATGCCGCGGGCCCAACTGAAGATGCGCTGAACACCCGCGGAACCAGGCACCGAGGGTAACGCAAGGCATTCAACAGTCCGTTGCCGGACCTAAGGCCAAGGCGGAACCTGCCTTTAACCAATGACCCCCTTCTAATGGTAGCATCATTGTTTCGTTGTATTCCACGAAATAATGAAAACGATGGAGCGAATCTCGAATAGTATGAAGTGAAAAAAAAATCCGGGACTTGAGTTCCTTGCTGGAAAAAAACGGGTTTAGATCTAGGACTAGTTGACCGTTCATTATGCGCAGAGGTATTATATTTACATGATATGTTAGGTCGATGCCATCTACACGTTTCCTAGTTAACCTTTCCCAGCACAATCCGACTTTGCTCGCTCAGAAGGTCTAGCTAGCAAGCTCTAAATGAGAGGTCCACCACATAGAAGACTATGTCCGCTCGTACAGGCTCACATATCTCGGATACTGAGATCCCGTGCCGAGGTGTCATGACACTTGGAATGTTAAAATAGTGCTATATTCATCTCGAGAGATAGAGAGAGAAAGAGAAATGGTATGCAAAAGATCTGCAGTATCCAATGCCGGCCTTGACTTTTCCAAAATCGCTCCCTTACGGGTAGCGCTTGAATAGATTTTAAGTGAATGGCATAAGGGCATTCCAACCCCTGAAGGTCACCGTCAGCGATCCCGTCTAGATCTCACAACGGAACCTAACCTATTTGAAGGTTAGCCTCGCTCCGTTGCCAATATAACCAAATGTGGAAATGTATACTTCACCTAAATACGATATCTACCACACGCTGGCATGCAGCAGTTTGAACGCTATCGGGACGCATAACTGCCAAAACAAACAACTTCTCTTTTTTTATGGAATTAAGAAATATTAGGTCCTGCCTGCGCCTCTACACTCTCCCTTATGGCCGAGACAGATAAGCTCCTAGCTGCCTCCACCAGAGCCACCGCAGGCACGTGTACACGGGAGCCCAGCCATTTTAACGGAAGAGCACTTTTACCGGATAAGTGCGGTATTGGAAAACGCCATTTATTCAACGTGTCGGTGGAGAATTTCGAACAAAAAATGGTAACGGGAGCACCGGTGCCACGGTGGTGTTCGGTTCGTTACTTGCTTACGCTCGCTCTCCAGCCGATAGGAAGGGAGTGATGCTCACGGCTAGCTCCAGGGCCACACGAAGAAAGGAATTCGCTTAGTCACGACAGCAGTAAGAGCAGCGATAGTGGCTGAAGTTGTCGGAACAGCATCAGCATCACCAGAGGGCAAAATCAGCAACAGAACAGGACTAGCCGACGACCTTCAGCAGCTGCTAGAGGGCAGCTATCCGCCGTGGAGCAGTTGGCCTGATCGGCGTTTCCTTCTTGCTGCGTTATCCGCACCCCGACGCCTCGACCCGCTTCGATCCTCCTCCTCTTCTGGCCTTCAGCGTTTTTAGTCGTTGCAGCTCGTCGTTGTGGTCGCCGACCGTCTATCGGTTGTCGGCGGATTGTTCCCGCATAGCCCGACCGTCAACGGGCTACAAGCCAGCCGACCCCTGCCCCCCCCCCCCCCCCAACCCGCGTTTTCAGTCGTCGACTATGAAACCGTGACTTCGCCTGCTTGATAGTCAGAAGGTATCTCACAGCTTCTCGGCCTCCGAGCGACATTGATACGGCCCCAGGGGACACGGGCAGACCCACCAGGGTGAAAATGATTAGCAATTAACAAAGGCATAAACGACACCAATAAAGCACCCTTCGCCCAGCTCGGTTGGATGGACGAGTGTGTAGGCAGCCTCGCAGGCCCTTCGTCTTGAGTCGGCACAGCATATGCCTCGTGGCTCTAGAGGATTAGCTTGCCTAACCCTGACGAGGTACGTTCGCTCATGGCATCATGAACGAGGTTATTCTTGGCACACCCGAGACATTTTGATCATGTTTAACAGTATCACCAACGTGCATGGCACAAAGTGTACGGGCACTGCCTTGTTGGAAGATACCGTTCCTATACAGCAGCAGCAGAAGTAGTAACAACAGCTGTAGAAGTCGTAGTACTGCTGGGAGATATCTTGATAGTGCCTCTGACATTGGCCAGGCGAATCCCATTCGGGAAAAGAATGAAAAGGCTGTGCAGTGCAGACTATGCAAACGTTGCTGCTAGTTTCGATTCGATATCGTCCGGCTCCTTCGGCAGAAGGCAACAGAACGTACAGCCTGCTCCCACACTGTAGGGAGCTAACAGCACGGAGAAAACAGTTCGGAGGAGGTGAGACAACGAGCGCGCGAAACAAAACGCGCTTTCGCCTCCGCCGCCATCCAGCTGTTTGTTGGCCCGTCGGAGGCGGGGGGGGGGGGGGGGGGGGCTTGGCCGGGCGGCATCTCCGCAGCCAGTCCCGGCCCGCTGCGCTAAGATAAGCAGTGATGAATACCGTCCCCGCTGCAGCATTCACCCGAATGCCTTTTACGTGCACCCTTCCGACCTCTTCCAACGCAGGCAAACGGACAGGCACGCAGGCCTCGGCCCGCACAGTGGTACCGCTCGACCGCCGCTAGCGGAGGTATTCCGCCCAGCTCTGTTTTTCCCTCATCTGCCAACACCTTTCCTGCCTTTCCAAGATAACGGATGCTGCTCTGCCGCAGCAACAAACTCGAATCCACAAACTCGTATGCTCTATTCACGCGAGCCTACACACGCTCAGATACACAGGCACACGCCCTCACGGACGATGCCAACAGACGAAATCGGCTGACGGCGGCGGTGCTGCTCGCAAGGCAGCGGTCAGGCAAAGCCAGGTCACCTCAACATCATTCGCAGTGTTATATATATATATATGAACAACGGGCGCGGCGCGGCCTAGAACGAGCATAGGCGGCGGCGATGACGAAGATCGCTCCACGTAGAGTCTGTATGTGTTATATCTCGGATGCGTCCAGTGCGGCAAAAATAAAAACGCACTCGCCATTAGTCGTTATTACATGCGCCACTCAACCTATCCGCGCGGATTACGCAAACAATTTATATATATATATATATATATTACCACCGACAATGGTAAACATTTTTATGTTTGCTCGCCAGCCAGATGATGTTATCATTCACATTCGGATAGTTTTATAATCGAATTCAGCCCTCACCACAAGCTTAACGCGAACGATAGGAGCCTTATTTCCACGTTCGGTCATCTTTCTCTTATTCACAATAGATGTTTGTGTGTCCAGAACTTTTCCAGTTATCGTCGCGTTCCTCGAGCTGCGGATTTTCAACTGCAGCTCTCAACAACAATACGCTGTATAGCCAACACAGTTTTCTCGCTGAATGAACAATTAATAATAGCATTCATATATCAAAACGTTTCCATGTCCGCAGTCCGTTTCGACCATGTTGCTCCCGCGCGCCGGGGCGTTGCGTGAGCAAGCTACAGCCTCCGAAAGACGCGCCTGCGCATGAAATAATAATGTGTTCGTATTGTCGGCTCGTCGTCGTCGCCATCATCACCATCGGCATCGCCTGTCGGTGTGAGTGTGTTTGCCCCGAAAAGTTCTACTGTTCATCGTGCCTGTTTCACTTGGAGTTCGGTGACATGGTGGAGCCGAGATCGGTGCCTCCGGCCTCGCTTGTCACGCCTCACTTCATTGGGTGGTGATCATAAAGTGCGCTGCTCCTTGAGCTTCTTTATGCTTCTTGAGACGGACGAACGTTGGAACAGCTCAGGCTAGCCCGTGGCTAGGGCCGTGGCTTTCGTCTGAGTTAGTTGTTCGCCCCCGCTGACGACGCTGCCGCCTAAGGCGTCTGTGTTAGATACGACTATGAAGGGGCGAGCTTTGGCGTTTCAGTTATATCTCACTCGATCCAACAAAAGTGCTCTATTATTATTATTCTTATTTCTATTAGTCATCTAGCACGGAGGCGGCCAGGCAAACTGAGCACAAATTTCACGTGCTTACCCACCACAGCAGTACGATGGCAATGTTCAGCTGTGTGGTTCAATCTGTTGTTGACATTGAAGCGATCTCATGATCGAAGGTGGAACATATGTTCTTACTCGATGCCAAGATAGCGATAGCGAATGCAGAAAATACCGGGGATGAGTATTTTACGAAAAGCATTTTTCAAAATTGATGAGCGTTCACACTCAGAGCAGTAGAACTGGGGGTTCTTATGTGAGACCAGCTCAGATATCAGGCCGGTCCGCCTTCGCTGATGACTCGCGATAGACGGTGCCGCCTCGTACGCCAACCCCACCCGGCGTTTCTCCCGCAACGAGCCTCCCATCACACCCCAACTGATAACGTCCGTTGTGTTATACATCCGACAGCATGAGCTGTGAACATATTTTTTTTTGTTATCGCACTGCCGTTTTCGTATAAGGTGCGCCGATGAAAGCAAAAAAAAACACTCATGTTAACCGTTCCCAACCCTTCGAATCCACCTACAAAAATATATCGCAGATCTGACGAAGAATTAACAACCGATCCTCTGTACCTTGTAGTGAAAGTTGATTATACTCTGTCGAGTTCGGTGGCGTGGTGGATTCGGGTGCGCGCCTCGCAGTCGGAGGAAGGTGGAGGTAGGTGCACGGGTTGGATCCCCACCGTTGCACAGCTACATTTAAAGGGGTTGTCCGTCTTACGAAGCAATACCGAACGCAGTATCGTAGACGTCAAATGTGAGTCAGCCCGGAAAATGTACTTTTTATCATTATACTCTGCCATTCTGGAGCCGTTAACTACGAGGGGCCTTCAAGGGGATATGTTTGTTGGCTGAGCATGCGCAAAAGTGCGAACTCAGCTTCAATGATTGCTGCGAGACTAATGAGCGGGTGCCGAGTGTAGTAGCGGTTCGCTCATCACAGAACTGGACGAGGATCGCCGTCTATTGTATAAACAAAAATTTGCATATAGAATAAAAATAGGTAATCGGGGGCACAACGATTTGAAAATATCAAAACGTGACACATAAACAGGTTGATCATTATTATACGCGCTATAAGTGCCATACATTTGAACGGGTTCTTTATGAAGAAGCTAAGATCAACAAATTAATACTAAATTTATATGATCACCAACTACAAATGGAGTTAGTATTCAAAGGCTGCAAAGGTGCGTTTCATCTCCGCTGATCCACTCTAGAATCAACAAACCACAAATGTTTATCTTTACGAGAAAAAATTATTGCGCGATGTACAGTGCTGCGAAGCAAACATTTGTTTATAGCTCTTTCTGGCTGTAGCATAATCTAGATTTACAGAAGTGTACGATAACCGAGTGAACGTACGAGCCGATCGTGGTTGCACCGGCAACTCCATGAGCGGCGATGGGCCATTCATGTTCCCCAACTCAGTCGTGCGGGACCCCGCATCATCCCTCAGATGCCCCTATTGAGGTCCTCACGAAGTCCACGAAGCAGTCGCCAGGTCGGCAGCTTCGGGAAACCCCGCGTACGTATAGCTGGTATAGGGCCATCGGGTCGTGGGTAAGGAACGAGAAGGGGTAGCTAGTAGCTAGTGTAGGCCGTGGCCCGTGACGGCCACTCCAGTCGACGCGTTCCGCTCCGGCGCTTCTCCTGGCGTACCCCTGGTCAGTACCAGCCAGATACCCCGACCCCACCTTGCCCCCAAACGACCGTCGAAGGGATCATACCGAGCCAGCATTGTCCTTATCTTCTATATATAGATTAACCACCATCCAGCAGAGACGGCAGGCCGTGCTCAAACACATGCGAGTTTACGCGCACACACACACACACAGGCTCATAGACCCTCATAGACCAGCAGTCGTCTAACCTCCTGAATCTACGCTATTTTCCCATATATCTCCCCTCACCCCTTGGACGCCACGCACTGTGAGCCCGTTTCGCCTCTCCGCCTGCCACTCGCTCACGCTCTCCCATGCCATAAGGGCCGCCAGCCACTACATACTCTTTCACTGCACAAAGTGTCACAAGGGTTCCAGGGACACGACAGTGCGCCACATCGATATCGCCGAAAGCTGAACGCCGAACGCGGCGATAGCGTCCGGCGCGATGGACATGGCCGAGATGGGAGGGAATCCGATCGCGGATAGGCGTACACGACATATCCAGGCCTGGCGGAGCGGCGGTACCGCCGGGTGGCACTTACTCGATAAAGCCTTTAGACGTTAATGAATCTCTTCTGGCAAGGAACACTTTGACACGAGGTAACTCGACGATGACGGCGATGACGACACCCTGATGCCGGCCAGCGTCGCCACTTCGCTCATCGAGATGAGATAGAACGAGGGAGGCAGAGAGCAAGGAAGCGCCTGGACACCCTCTCGCCGTGAGGGCAGACGGCTATCTCTCATAGTCCAACAATCTCTATCGTCAGCCCGCACTTCGCCGGTGTCGTCGGCGTCGCGGGACGTCCCCGCTGCCATCACGGCGCTCCTCGGTGCTCCTAGCTCCTGCTTGCTGCGTCGTAAGGCTGCGTGTTCACCGAATGGCTGCTTGCTGGACGAATCTTCAGCCTCGGCCACTTGATAGGACATGCGGAGGGCCGAATCATGCAGGACGAACGTTACCTATGTTCAAGATGGAAAGATGGCGATGAAAACGACGAGAAGAAAACGTCGTCGACAACGACGACGACCACACAGCAGACCAACGAACGAACGAACTGTCGGACGGACATTGCAGACATCCGGACAACTAGACAGATGGACACTGAGATCGGAGGCGAACGAACCGAGTCGAAAAAGAAGAGCTACTCGTCTCAAGGGGACGAAGACCTAGGAGACGGAATGAATGAGAAGAGAACACGACGAAGAGCCTGGGGGGGCCTGAAGAAGAGCACTGGTCCAAAGAGATGGATAGGACGCGAAAAACACGAAGAACTGACAGCGGAAAGGAGCCTCCCACTGCAGTGCGATTCCAAGGCCCCTCCCAAGGAGAGAGGTACACGAATGTAGTGTGCGCTACGCGAATGCGTTAGAATGATCGGGGTGGATGAAGGCAGAAACGGCGGTGCCAGCCGGGACGACAGCCGTCGGAATTGGACGTGTCCCCTTCCGCGCTCCTCGCTCCCCTGTCCCGTCTGATTTGAGGCAGACCGAAGGCCACTCCCGAGGCCGCACCGTGGCTGTGGCGGTCGCGAAGTGCCACCGTTCGAGCTTGGGTAAGCGGAGTTTGTAAACGGTCGGGTGCTCCACCGCCACGAGCACCGTGGATAGAGAACGTACCGGCGCGCGGAGTGCACACCCAAGGGCAGAAGGCGCAGCAAAAGCGCAAAAGAAGCCACCGACCAACCGCTGTTCGGCGTCAGCCGAAAACGGCCTTCTCAGCCGTTCGTTGGGTCTTCGCTCCTCCATAGCTGCTATCGCTACGCGCTAGCGGGGAACCGGGACCATGGCCAGACCCATACGGATAGACCGATGTACAGTCAGATGAATGAATTTATTTAACCCTTTATTTTCTTTTCACCGCCTCTCTCTCTCTCTCTCTCATGCCGTCCTCGGACGAGAGTTCTTTCCTACGGCCCCGTTCGCTCATTGCTGGTCTCGCCTCCCTCGTCTCGGTCCGACTCAGTTAAGGCTGGTGGTATTCGGTAGCGGCGGTATGCCGTCGCTCGAGCGAGCCCCGTCTTACCCTATCTTAATTAACCCTCTTCTCTCCGAGGCGCTGGCCATGGAACGGGGGCTTGTGGATTCAGTGGCGCGCTGCGTGGCCGAGAGCATGAGTGCCGCGTTCCCCCTTAACCTACCCTGTGCCCTATAGAAACTGAAGACGAAAGAGGCTGGCTAGCTGGCTGACCTCCTTCGCGGCGTGGCGGCGGAGCAGAGAAAGCCGACCAAAGAAATGAGGAAACTCTCTCGCACGGTCGCAGGTAGACTTCAACTTTGTGGATGGGTTGGTGGGTGGCTGCGCGACGTGTGCCCATGGGGTGCCCTGTCCAGTAGCAGTAGGAGGCTGGCTGTGTGAGGGTGTGCGCGGCTGACTGGACGGAGACGGCCAAGAAGAAGGCCAAGATGAAACGAACGAACGCACAGACAGACAGACAGACGAGAGGAATGAGAGACGATAAGGCCGCCCCTGGTAGCGGCAGAGCCAGCACCAGCGGAAGCGAAAATCGGTTTAAATTTAAAAGCCTTTATTCTTTTTCTTGGGTTCTCTCACTCGCCTTCTCTATCTACGTTGCCTTCTAGTCAACCAACGAACCAACCATCCCCCTTACATACGGCTCCTCGACAGCATGCCCGCTAGCGTTACCCCTTTCTGCCGCCAGTCCCGCCACACCGGTACAGCGGCACAGTCCCTCTAGCGATCTCTGTGTCTCTCTGTGTCTCTCCGCCTCTCTTGCCTTTCCTGCGAATGAGGAATTCGCCAGCTCGTCCGATCGCGCTTACTTTCAGCGTCCGACGTTTTCGGAGACATTGGTTCGTTCTCTTTATTCCGCTTGATTTGTTCGCGGCAGCAGCAGCACTAGCCGTGATGGTGGTGGACCCCAGGCGAGCCGTCACTCCGGTCGAGGGACCCCTGCGGGTGTCCGTAAAAGCGCCGATGATATTTGCCGCCAGCCTGGATAGGCTGCACTGCGGGACGGGCCACGCTGCGTCCTACCGTTCCTCGAGGCAGCGACGGCGGTGGTGGCCGCGGCGGCAGGACGCAGGAACGCGACAAGCCTCGACGGCTCGTCAACGTGCCTCGCCGTGCGTCGGGCGCTTGCCTCCGCTTGTGCTCCTTCAGCTGCTCCTATTGCTGCTCGTCCTGCCAAGATCGTCCTGAAACATCCTCACTCAGAGACACCCCTCTCCTCTCTCTCTCTCTCTGTCTCCCTGCTCCCAGCCTTTAAATTCCCATAGCCCCACTCTGCACGTTCCCAGCTTAGGCTGGCCGGCTCCCCACCCCGCCCCGCCTTGGTGGTTCCGCTCGTTCGTGTGTTCATCCGCCCTCCATCTGTCAACCGCTCTGTCTATCTGCTGTCGATGTGTCTGTCAAACAGCAGCGACAGAGATAGAACAAAAGGGAAGAATTTACGTTTTTAAGACGTTCTCGCTGTCGCCCTCTCTCGCGCCCTCCTTCGCGAGTGAAGCCCTATTCAACTAAGCGGAACATTCGAGACAACGAAAGAGGCAGAAAGCGAGCCGATGGGACAACGATGAGAGTTATGACGAATACATGGCTGATATATGTAGAGCAACATGTACAAAAAGCGTTGAATAAATTGACCATGTAAGCGAGTCTCGGACCTGTCCATATTGGCCAATGGTAGGTAGGCAGGCTGAACGTGCAATATTCGTGTTTCTCTTCGCTGCGGAAGTACGCTGCGACTTGCATTCATGAACTCTGTGCGATGTGTACAGATGCGGGGATGCGAAGGATTAACCCCAGATAATGCCGTCCCCTCGCTCGCTGTAGCTGACACCAACTCGATATTGTTTCAACTCAACATGATGTCCAATATGGAATTGACAGCAGCGGCGAGATTGGCCAAAGAAACGGATCGGCTAGATTGACGGGAACAGCGGCAGATAACCTTGTTGACGCCTTCAAAGGCTGACTTCGCTGGCCCCGCTCGCTGCAGACCAGTAGCAGGGTGAGCTTGAGGCCATGCGAACAGTAGCCGAGAAACAGCAATAGCAGGCGTAGCAGCAGCAGCAGCAACATCACCCGTCGCTGTGGCAGCAGGAGCAATGGTGGCAGTTCAGAAAACTGGAAGCAGCTTGCCCCGAGCAACGCACCGCCCTGCCCCGGCATCGTCTATCGCAAAGTGCAACCCCCGGCGATAACCGTTGGCGCGCGGGGGCGAGTCAGAGAGCGGCTGCCGCCGCCGCCCCCCTCAAAGCAGATAGGAACGGAGGTGGCCGAACAGAAATCAGTGAGGCTGGAGGCCTCAGGCTCCGAGGCACAGACTCCGCTTTGGTTGGCGTGTACGCCCCATCTAACCTTATCTCCGATCCTGAGGCTAGAAATATATGGAGAAGGCAAGGGAAAAGCGCAGGCTGGCTCCCGGCGTCTGCAGCCGCTACCTCTGCTGCTACTGCTGTTGCTGCCAGTCCCTAAATCGAGAGAAAAACTCGGCCGCCTCAAGCGACCTGAGTCTGTCTCGCCAACTGGCCAGACCAACGCCTGAAAGTGATCCTTGGCCAAGCAGTAACACTAGTGTGAGCTGGGTCCGCCCAATGATGTCCCTCAAGCTCACTCTATCGCGGCTGACGCAGAAATGTCAATGAGGTGAGTAGGTGGCCGGTATAACAGTGTACCTGCAGTTATCGTAACCCGGCGTCGAGCGGGGCCGGAACGTGGAATAGAGTTTCACCCAAAGGTGATGATGTTAACCGAAACTCCGGAATTCATTGAGAGGAATTATACGAGTTGACCGCCCTTTACACAGGTTTAAAGGCCAACTTAGTTACACCGCCGGATGAAAGCTAGATAGCTGGACTATTTCTATTTCAACGTACGGATTGCCTCTGTGCGGATATGATGAAGATAGCGACTAGGTTGCACGCTCTCAAATATTATTATCGAAACGTTTGAGTGGCTTTCCAAGGACGTGTCCGCAAGTGCTATTTGAAAACAAACTGTAATATCTATTAACTGGTCACCAAGAAATCGTGTATACCCCAAGATGGTATGCCGTCTGTGACCCATAAGAAAGCTCCATATATATAATATATATACACATATATATATATATATATATATATATATATATTGTGTAGACGATGCAGCCAACTTCAATGTACAGGTACCGATTCCACGTCGGATGCTGCTCAGAAGCTGCTGGTCAAGTCGCTACGCTTACCTCGGCACTCATGTCCAGCGGGTTCATGTCCGGGTCGGCACTTGCAGCCACCCGTGGGCAGGGTCCATTCGCCGTCACCTTTGCAGACTAGTCGAGGGGTCTCGACCATCTGTGCGTTGGGCACGCAGTGGCCCTCTCGCGCTACGATCGCTGTGATATCGGCCGCCGTGGGCGTCTCTGGGAAGAAGGCATGATTGAGCGTCACGTTTGGGCACGTGATGTAGTAGACGCGCAGCGCGATCAGGGATAGGCAGGCGCCTTCGTCACGCACGGCGAAGTACACGCCGCGCTTCGTCACTGGAATAGAACGCACCTGCAAACGTGGCAACACACAATGCAGACAGACACGCGGTCAACACAGGGACATACAGAAACCCATACATAGCAGGGATACATAAGCGGAGCGAGGATTAGAGGCAAAAATAGACCTGGCACCTTCCCCGGCTGACGCGGACTCAAAGCGGTGTGCTGAACCCGGTGACGCTATCAGCAGTTCCGCAACGTTTAGGAATACGCCCACGACAGCACCTACCACTTCTCGCGCCCATCTACGAATTATCTCGGAAAAACAAGCTTAATAAAGGTCCTATTATTTCCTGTTGGCATAGCTGGTCAGCTAGACTACAGGAAATATAGCTACCTTATGTGGATACAGTAGCATTCGCTGAGGTGATGGCCAAATCCCGTCCCGACACACTATTATATATACTGACAATATAGGATTCTCATATGCACTGTATAGATTTTAAATCGGATGCAACATTGAAGGTTAGCTACAATATAGCATAATGATAAGCATATTTGAAGCAATAAGAGCCCTTGAGTCTTTGTGACATTGGCAAAAGTTTATTAGCCCTATACGCCTTAGAGATGGACTCTACTTAAACTCAAAATGTACCGATCGTTGATTAATCAATTCAATAAACTTGCTTTATACTCCAGTGAGGGTGTAGCCCACATACTTTGGCACCTGCTACTACACCGTAATACAAAATCGCTAGGGGTAGCTTACCTCCGTGTTGATAATAACTTCACTGGTCGATGTGAAGCGACCCTCGTCTGCGGCGATTCGATCGATGAGTTTGTAGCTTTCGGGCTCCCAGGGCGGGGTCTCCCGAGAGCCCTCATCCACCTCATAGTACAACAGTGAGAACGTCTCCTTACAGCTGACGGCCATCCCTGGGAATAGCGAACAGTCCCGCATCGAGAACTGCACCTCGATGTAAATGCGGGAAGCGTTGCTCCGCTCGATTAATGGTGTCCAAAGCCAGTTGTTGACGTTGTGGTAAGCGACATCGCACACGACGTACGATCGCCAATTGATGCCCTTCTCGAAATCCGTGAACGATTCCTCGACCCACTGCAAGACGAAGAAGAAGCAAGAGCCAAAGGCGACATAATTAGTTAGTTATTATAGGACCAATTGAAGAGGAAAATTGTACAGGTGTTTGATCCGACTCGTTCTTCTAATAAGCCCGCTCTCTGCTTGACGAATATATTTCTATATATCAAAGAAAGCTCATAGTAAAAACTCTATTGTCTCATGGGCCAACTAATCCGGTATTCGGAACGATTCTAATATATAGCCATGGTAATCGGATAAGAGAGCCTACTCTAGAACCACCTATGTAGAATACCATAAAGTTGAAAGAATGGTCGAACGACTGAAAAGACCAAGATGACGAAATATCCTTGAGTTCACATCGTTATCCCAGCCTCGACACGCTGAGTGACCAACTAATAGGTGGCCGACCTTAGCCGTTTGTCATCTAAATATATTACAATACTGTGAAGGCTGTGTGATGTGCCACGTATTGTGGATGATCCCAAGCGCCATGACACGAAGCATGCACCGTAGTTTCATATGTACATCAGTCTGAGTACAGCATCTTCTCCATACTGCCCTGCGCCATTCTCTAGCTGCCGTCAGCAGGCAGTCGCCACCCCTGCGCATTACGTTAAGCAGCGTCTAGTCAGGGTCGCCCGGGGCCCCCACTGTGACCTCCAGGCAAGCACTGCCACGACCCACATCTCTGACGAGCCTCGGTCGTCGCCAGCCGGCGTATAACGTACAACATCTCTGACCACTCTCCGGCCAGGCGGATTCACCACTGACTCCTAGCGTTGTGTCAGGGCGTCGGCCGTAGCGGCGAAAATGATCGAGAAACTGCTGCTGCTGCTGGCGAATCCACTGCTGCAGTCCACTCATTACCCGACGCCTCACTTGCAACTTTTTCCCTTGAAATATCGCCTCTTCCTCTTGGTCTAGCAGGCCGAAGCAGTGGAGCAAGATGTGCAGCAGTTCCACTGGGCGGCAATGAGGTTTCGTCATGGTGACACGTCTACGGCTATTTTCACTCATACGACTACAACTATTACTGTTACTTCTGCGGGCCCAACCGTGGCTGACATCATCGCAGCAGCACCGAAAGGGACTACCAGTGCGTTTTCGCTAAAATTCCCTATGCTTTCAGGAAAGCTTTAGCCAGCACCTCATGACGATTTCACTCGTGCCCTGATGTGTCTGATCTGAACATTTCCCTAATGGTAGGGCTGTCATTTCTTTCAGACTATTTCATATATATATATATATATATATATATAACCTTTATTTGGATAGACTGTTTTCAACGAGCCGGCCAACTTCGTCAAGAGGCTGGCCATGGCCAAAGTACATTTACATCTATGCGTAAGGTTTCTGTAGACCTTTGAGTATATTCAGGATGTTCATGTTCATACATGTGTATATGCCGTATACGAGAAGAGCTGAATTCGCGGTTGAAGGTGGCTCACAATAACTGCATTCGTGGGTGCAGTTAGCTTATTTTCACTATTTATACCCAACAAGGATATGCCATGTGCATATAGCGCTCTAATATGAATACACAGATAGCAAGGCTCTACAATGTGAACAGAGCAGATCCTGCGGCCGTGATCGAAAACAAACAAACAAACTTTCTTTTCCGCGAGCGTAGTGTTTCCGCTTTGCAAAAAGATACATACAAGCCATAATCTAAACATGGCATATAGTCATCATACAGCGACTCATATTGGCATTCGGGCTAATGAAGGCTGATACGTGATCTACGATGAAACTGGTCGTCGAACAGAATAAGTTTGGTGCCTCTTTGCTGCCTTTTAACATCAAAGCAATATTCTCTACGGGTCCCACACATAGTCATCGCTCACTTGTATATACATCATAAGTATAGTAAGCATATCACCCACAGAGTGAACCTGTTGAAAGCATGTTTCGCAACGCATTGTTTCGTTCAGCGCATCCGCTGTCCACCACAATGAATTCGTGCTAAAGATGCAAGTCTGGTCGAATGCAACAGCTGGTTACGCCGAAAGAGAGAAATCTCGAACAGAGAAATAGTCTCTCGTGGTCGAGGCGTGTATGAGGCGTTTCGTTTTAAAGCCAAGCTGGGCAGCAATATACCGTTGAAGCCTCTATTCTAAGCAATCCGCCGTCTGGCGGTAACTTCTTCAAATTATCTGGTAGATAAAGGGATTCAGAGAGTTCCCTCGAACAAACGCTGGAATAGCGTGATAGCTCAATTCTCCAGCTTGACAGAATATTGAGGACAGATCTACTTGGACTTTACTGTTTGCAGTCTTTTGATTGTGGGGTGCTCGTTTGGTGCATCAACCCTTAACATTAGGTTGCAGTTTACGAGGTGCTGAACGCTTACAAGGCGGCTATTGCTGGAACTTTCACGGCTACTTTTGCGAGGTGGATTCTCTTTTATGGTTTCCTGATAACTGTGAGTTAAGCTCAGAATTAAGTTTTGTTCTTAAAGGAAGCGAATTGTCACATTATGCAAAGGCATTGTTAATAACGTAATATTTTGGAAAATTACCAAAAAAACACCCGTTTATTATTATATATATAACACGTGCATTGATCAGGTGAAACCACATTAAAACCTTGGAAGAAATGATGAATAATGTTGGCATATAGAGACTTGAAGTGTAATATTATTAAGATATGGATCAAACATGGCGCCTCATGAAGGGCCGCACAGGACTCTGCAAAGTACCCCAGTCGGGTTCACGGATCGAAGGTCTGATGGCCCGCTCTAATTAGTGTAATTTTCTGGGGTGGATCCAACTATGGACCTCTTTATATGTGCCTCAGCCTGTTCTCGTTCTCGGTGTCCAAGATAGCCCCGATCCTGGTAAGTGACGTCGGCCTCTTTTTGTCGTAACATATGGCCCACCTAATCAAGTTTCCCTTAATCTATCTTCCCGTACACTATAAAAAATACGATGTTAGAATGCGTATTAATTCCTAAACACGGCTCTCCACTAGCTATATATTATGTTGTAGACTAGATTATAAATACTTAGTAGTTGTGATAGGGATGCAAAATCTCTACGAATGTGCCGTTCCGAAATTCTCGGACCGCTACTCGATCGTGTGCTCCATGTCGCTCCATGGCGTACTTGAGCTGTTTTGCTAGCTAACTTAGTCCTCCTTCATCGGCCTGTTCGAGCATGGAGGTCACCGTCCTTTGACTCTGAGCGTCTGACCCACTCCCTCGCTTCCAGTTCGCTTGGGCGCCGTCGACCCAGCAAGGGTCGGCTGGGTTAACATCGTGCGCTCACGACATTTTGTTGCACGCCGGTGCTATGGCCGCGAGCATGGCAGCGAGACGGGGTAACCTCTGTTGAATAGGGCTGTTCCAATACAACTACGTATAATCACCAGTGAAGTAATAATAATAATAATAATAGTATTTGGCCTCTTTCAAGACAGCCTCACCCAGTTCACGTCATGGATTTAGTCACAACCCCGCCTGATTCTTAAAAACTCTCACCCTACGCCCCTTGTGCAGCGAGCGCAGAATTGTTCGCGACGCAGTAGAAGCCATGTAAGCGAGATGATCAGACACATATTGCAGATGCAGGAAATTTACCAAAATTAAAAATTCGCTTAAAACTGTTTCGATTCGCTTTAGATAAGTTGGACGCGGAGAGTAGGGACGCTAAAAATAAACCTGTAATATCACAGCGGGTGATCGATAGAGCTTATGCCATTGCTTATGTAGAAAATGCGTTTAGTCAGGCCACATTGCTATCAATTTGATCTGCCCTGATGATTGCAATTATAATTAAATTAGCGTGTCAAAAAATGCTCATTTTTGGATATTGTCTCCCGTACAAATACTTCGAAGGGAACAGTACTCGAAGTAGTTGACCTCGTTTTAGTCGGCGACGCAGATTAAACGTTAGAAATTTGTCTATAAGTTTCAATGCATTCAACTGCTATTGAAATATTAAGACAAAAATGATGCCGAATAATTTACAACGGGGAGACTACCCATCTCAAAATAAAGGCATGATTTTTATGTATGCCTATATAAAGGATATATATATTATTTTTAACACTGAAGTCCGGCGTCTCATGGTCGATAATCAAATAACGGAATCTAACAAAGGGAGTCGCCGCTCAGGGAGGTACCCGGTGGAACAGATGATCCAGGTCGGCCAGTTTGGAACGCCGGATTCCTCTGCTTAGGAGACCCTCGGATTTTTTCCTCTATCTAACTTGAAAGCCTCCTGACTACACAAAAACAATGACTCCTGGAGAAGAAGTCTTCGGGGGTCCAGGCGCCAGTGGCGACTGCTCGGATGTCCTAGGGGAACAAAGTGGGGGTGCGAGCCGAGGCTTGGCGACCGACCTGCCGGCAAAGTTTGGCCGGCTATTTTTTTCAACCATTATTATTATTTTTAACCTCTTCTATGTGTGAGTCGGTGATGGTCGAACGCGGCGAGAGATTTAGAAACAATTACTCGACTGCTGAGGAGGAAAACGATGGAGATTGGGGCTTCGAACGGGGAATGGGCTGGGCCGGGCTGGGGTGAGAGATCCGGAAAAAGTGAGGGCTGTCGGACCGATCAGGCTGAGAACTCGACTAAACTGAGAACACCGGCAGACACAACCTCGGGCGCTGCGGAGGCCGCTGACTACCAGCAGATGAGGGATCGTTCAAAGAGGGGGGGGGACCACCTTCAACGTAGGAGTCCTCGCCGTTTGGGGTTGGATTCTACATCGGGGATTAGGGGATGCTGCTGCCCCGCCGGCAGCAGACAGCACAGGGGGGACGCCCGCCGTTGGCTGGAACCTCTATCGCCACCGCCGACACCAGCGGCCTTTAGATGATATATTAGGGCTCCTCCTGGCACCGCAGCGGCCGCTGTTTCTGATGCTGCACCAGTAGCAGATATAGGTGTGTAGGTGAAGGTATATGGCCTGCCGGTCGGTCGGTCGGTCTGTTCGCGTGGATAGCCATCCGACAACCTAGTAGCGGGCGGGTAGTAGCGGCTACACGCCTGCTCTGTCTGCTAGCATCAGCTCTTAGCGGTAACGCTATGGGGTTTGGGGAAAATGTAGGAACTTGGTGGGGCATTGGACAACATTTGGGGAGGATTTCAGGGGGGGTCGAGGCAGATTGGAGAAAGACCAGGCAGGATCGGGCCGGGATCGGGCCAGGCCTGAACCGAACACGACGAAGAGACGCACGGACCACAAGAGCCGGCGATTCAGGGGGGGTTTGCGAGGAGGGTCCGCGACCTCAATGGTCGTCGCTTCAATGAGGCGTGGCAAGCAAGCAGCGGATGTACATTCTACAACCACTTCGATGTGTTGAGGGAAGAGAACGAACGTCCGCGTTCGGTCGGTCGACAGCCGCCATCGCGTCTGAGCCACAGCCCAGTTGCTCTCGCCGGCTCCAAGGCAAGTGAGTGTGAAAGAGCGTGCGGCAGCATCAACTGGGTGGCACCAGCAGCAGGAGCCCATCTACGAGGGGTGAGTCTATCCGAATCTATCCAGTCCTACCCACAGTTGCAGGGGAGAGTAATAGTTGTAGCGGCTACAAACGGGGCCCGCCAACCACCACCACCCCGCTCGCCGACATAACGTATGGAGTGAGTCGCAGTAGGGCCTTGTCCCAAGCAAGCGGGTTCAAACTAATCGAGATCATCAGAGGCGGGAAAACGCATCGAACGGCTTCCTTCGTAAGGTCCGAGAGCCACCGTTTAACAGCGATTTCAACAGCGTACCGAATGTCCTGACTGAGTGTCTCGGAACCCGCTCGCAACCGATGGAGCCGGCAATATCGCCACTGTCGTATTGTAAATACATGCACGCCCCATATCGAAACGAATTCTATTTTATCGACACCATTATTACCTTCACTGTTGGCTCCTGGCTCCCGTTGGCTTAGCAACACCGGCATTCCTGCCGGTATCACACTTGTGAGCTAGCCAATCCTTGAAACACGCGCCCTAGTTATCTATTTGTTTCAGTAGACACCTCACGACTTACCTAACCTCACGTATAAACTAACCTCACGCATATGAGCTTAATCTGGTGGTTGAGCTAGTTGTTGGCCGATCAAAAAATCTCGTTTTTCAATCATTCATAATGTATTATACATATGTAGCAATTTTCGATAGCGTTATCAGGAGAGAGAAATTCGTTTGGCATTAAATCTTGTTGTTTCCTCTGTATTGCAGCACTGTTTCCACACGATTGTGAAACAAAGTCAAAAGTTGTTCGCGCGAACCCGCTGTGCCCTTGTTTAATGTAATCGCCTGACGTTTTCCGACGCCGAAATGATCCCTGCATGTGTGACCAGTGATCTTAGACGAAACAATACGTTAAATCTTAGCGTTGTCGTCTCTCCTTTGTCCATCTATGGCTAAGGTAACAAGAGCCGGTCGATGCTGGTTGTTGTCGGCCGAATCGGTCTATTGTTGTTCATTTGCAGATCATAGTGTCTCAAGAAACTCACGCTGCAGTCTGGCGATTTACCGTCGACAACAAAACGCAAATCCTAAAACAATGCTACTGTGTTTTCTTGTGTTTTTTTTTCCAGCATATACTTTACGACGGTAACAACATCTGGGGCGATTTTTCCGACTCCGTTCAAAAACACATAGTTCACATCTTTCGGAAGGACTAGTTTTTGATGCTGTGATGAAAGGCATGTTCGGCCATGGGTTACTAATCGGGCATGCCGGGTGCAAGTTCGTTTGGTGAAAGGCAATATAATCACCGCAACACCGCTGCGAAGAACACTAGAACGTTCGTATTTCGAGTCGGCTACGAATGGACAAAGGATATATATATATATATAGATATACATATATACATGCATGCGCAGTCAAATCGAACGGTTTGCTTTCGTGTCGACCTCTAATTTACCCTTTATCCTCATCACTACAACGGCCTGCCAAGCTGGGTCCCCTATCACCAAAGGACTCCCATGGATTCAGCGCACCCTTGCTGATGACGAATAGATTTCGACAAATGTCCAGCACACCCGGTCACCGAGACACATGCTATATGCCACATTCGACCTGGTCTGGTTTGGCTCAAGTCTGTCCCGTCGCGTGGCCCACGAGCAGTATGCGACCCGCGCACTATATAAGGCAGATAGTGAGAGCTCACGCGGGATAGAGAGAGAGAGAGAGGGCGGAAGGGATCTCGAAGGCACGGAGCCGCTACAAGGAACAAATCATTAGTGCTTTCCGTCGAGAGGAATGTGTCGGGAATTGGCGCACGAAGCCCTTGTGTGCCTCTGGATACGTATACCTGGGTAGGGAACCTGTTTCCCATGACCCCTAAATGCCCCAAGAGGCGCCCCTCAGAGTGCCCTCCATATGCCTTCAATGTCTCCTCATCACGAAGATAGGATGGCGGCAGGATGTATTCAATGTATCGTGTATGACTGTAGCTGCTGTAGCCTTAACTCAATCGAGTCTCGTCTGTTCCATCCAACCGTTGGGGCTGTTCGAAACTCGAGATCGGTCCCTGAGACCCGCCTCATGGTTTCGCCCCCATCAAGTTGTCGCTCCATAGTTTCTGCGGAGTCGGCCTGGTCGGTTCAGAGTCAAAAAGGAGGCAGAGATGACGATTGCACGGGGGGGTGGGTCTGCGACCAGACCGGAAATGAGTGCTAAAAACGAAACCAGTCATCATCTTCCGTTTGTGCGCGCTTCGATGGATTGCACTACTTCGGGCGTCCCCATATAAACACACGCCCACACACGGCTCAGACGAGTGCACGGGAGACTCAGCAAGCCCTTGGGACCCATTGCTAACAGCCTGGACGATTCATACACGAAATGTGAGGTTGTACCGACTCATTCTCAATGGAAACCTTGAGCGTTACAGATGTATGATATATAATACATACATATATATATATATACACATACGAGATATGCAGAAAGATATACATTATATTGAATGAATGAATGTGCTTCTAACTCTCTCCCGGCTTTTCCACCTCAATTTGACGACCCTTCAAAGCAGTCCCTCCCCAGATCTCGAATGAATGATCATTACGAGCTATGGGTAATGTGAGTTGACTTGATTAATGTGCACTCGGAAGAGTGCTATCACTCTGCTCCGCCTTCAACCAAAATTATGGGGAGGAGGGCCAGGGGTGCGCGCAGAAGGGCCCCCATGCGACATTCAATTTTTGAATAATATCAACAACCATGGTGGATCATCATCATCATCATCATTTCTAGATAGATTTTTCAATTCAAAATGCACAGCTGAACAACAAGCCCAATATATTCTATATGGTAAGCGCGGGTGAAATGAAATATATTATCCTGGTCGGTCGCAAAATCGTTTCGTACACGACGCTTCTCCGTGACACTACTACCGTGACGCCTTGGGTAAGTCTTAGAAAGCTAATGAAGCTGATATTCTTTAGACGCTATGAAGATGTTCCATGAGTTATAATAGCTAGCTATAATCTTTATAGCAGTAACAACAAAATTTCGAAAATAGGCCTAGCCGTCGATACCCGTGGTTCCGCTGGTGACTATCATATAATGGCGGTCTTAGTGATGGCGATGCAATTATAATATCTATACGTGCAGACGTGGGTGTTATAGAGCAATCGAATGTAGATTTCGCCGCTGCCGCAGCCGCTGCTGCTGCTGCTGCTGCTTCTAGTGGACGTAAAAGAAGAAGAGTCCGAACGCAACGGGGGGTGCCTTTGACGAGATTCGAAGGGTCATCAAAAGGTCATCCCCGAAGCGATCAAACATTGTTCCCTCTCGTCCGGCCTCGGTTCCCATCAAATAAAAACGCTACGATACGACAAATCTACGTCATTATTATACGTGCCAAATATGATATATCATCATCATCATCATCATCGTGGTCGTTGTCGTCGTTCGTTGGTGCCTGCTGTTCGTTCGTTCATACGGAGTGATTCAATAGGGCCTGTTGATGCTGCCGAGAGGCTCGTCGATGGATCAATACTAATCATAACGTGCTGTTATAATAGAAATGGTGTATCTCAATTGATGACAACACCAAGGTGACAAACATCGTCGTCTTCTAGCCTCCGTCGTTGCAGAGGTATTATAAAAAGGTGACCTTCGACGGTAAACAGAACGGGAGGCTCGATGTATTTGTACCTTGTCAGTTTGTACCTTGTCAGTTTTGTGTTCCAAGGGCAAGCGCCATTTCGGCGTCAAAGGTAATTCCACCTTATGATATAATAGCAATCACGAGGTAAAGCTGAAGAGATGGCGAAGCTGTTGTAGTTAGTGGTGGTCAGCAGCTGGATATTGATGTCCATAAGGATGACCATTCTCTAGGCTGAGCTCGAGATGGGCGGAGTGCACTTATGACAGAAGCGCCGGACGACCAGTGAGCTTGAGTGTCACCACGTTGCAGTCAGTAACAGCGATCACGGCCGTTGGCGCTAGTCCATTAACTTTAAACAACATACATCTACTAACGAATGTCGCTTGCCATAATGGCCGGAGCGTGGAAGGGGGAGGGTGTTATAATTTGTGTCACAAACAAATAGGTTGTCTCATCTCGGAGTATTGTCACTGATGATTTCCGATGGCGATTCAATAGATGCACGCATGGCACATTGTACACTTTGCAAATGTTGGAATGTCGAAACCCTTAACAAACCACGCGAATTCAGATTATTGAAATTAGCGGAAAACTCGATTCGCGCTGTTGAGCTCCGGCAAGCCGCCGATAGGCTAACGTCGAGGGAATCGTGCAGGAATTAGATTACGCTATTAACATTCCCAACGAAATGTAGGACATACTCATATGAATAATGTTCGAATTTGAGGTCGTGGTGCCATTACTATTAATAATGTAATGTATATATATATATATATATATACATCTGTCCGAATACGATTAATCCTACAGCAATGCATGGAATGCTTGGGAATTCATATATTATTAAAAGCCGTGTATAATTAATATGTGTGAAGTAAATGGATGCTATGCTGTCGTTGTGCGCAGCTCTTAATTGGGAACGTTTTTACTCTTTAGTCCTGCTTTCGATACTGGAGTCATACTGGAGGACGAATTTGATCGTCCGTTAAGGGTAATCATTTACGCAGAATCCGTGCAATATGCAAGAGTGGAAATCCCACGTTTCGTGCACATAATAATAATAATAATAATAATAATACAGTAATACCAAACAGCACACAAGGATTTTCATAACGTGACAAAATAGCCCTAATCGGCTATCACCATGTGAGGAGTTCTGATCCATTGTAGGTACATTCATATCCGTTCAAATTATGCGCCTTGGACTTCGATCCATACACCGCCCTGTCCCCCATATCGTCTCCACTCTTAGAGTTTAATATGTAGGCACTTTTTACTACCAGTCAGTTCTGACTGCTCTGTCGTCGGGCTCAATTCGGCCGAGGTAACATATTCATAACTTTTATATTTCCGATTTGGGCTTCGACGTTAGCAGCTTTGGCCTGCTGTGTTTTTCTTTGTCTTTCGTTCTTCCAAGGACCATCCGCCGGCCTGTCTTACACTCTCAATATAATACCATCGATCGCAGCTGACGAGATCCCAAATCAACCATGTGTGAGCAGCGGGCCCGATCTTATTCTTCGTTATTCTCGTCGATACTCTACCCGCAATCTACTGGACTCACTCGCGCGTCCAACTCATCAACTGCTAAAGCCCCAGCTAACACCATCACTTCGTCGCGGCTGGTCCGACGTTGACTAGACGTCCGTCGGGGAGTTTTCATAGACCTTCCACTACGCTTGCCACCAGCCTGACACGACAGAACGTGGGGAACAGCGGGGCCACAGCAGTTTCCCCACCCTTGAACCCTGGAGGGCCCTCTAGTCTGGGTGCCATATAGACTATATATATATATATATATATTCTATATATGCTTCCTCTACCCCTTGTATCCCAGACCAACTGCCCATAGTGTTCGCTGACTGGCAGATCCACTGACAGGACGGCAGCTGCCGTTGATTCTGGGTGCAGCTCTCGGGCCAGCGAGTCCAGATGTGGTAAGGAACTGGCACTCCGTACGACACACTCCCGACACTTCTAGGGGCCAGCAGGCCAAGCCCTATAGCGAACCCTGGATGGCCTCCATTTCTTGCCGTCTGGGCGCGTACCGTAAAAGGGAGACGAGAAGCAGAGTGCGCAAAGGAGAGGGAGACACAGAGAGAGCGAAGAAACGTGGTCTCCTTCTATTGCTGTTCATGGGATCATGAGTCCTCGCCCTCCGTATTCGCTTGCCTCCGTCTGACTCCTCTATCGTTCAACCTCTGCCTGCACTGCGTCGCGCGGGTTCAGGGCACAGATGTTGCTGATGTGTCCATCCGACGCCAGATGGTCGCCACCACTTCGCCCCCGCTTCCGGACTCGTCGACCCTCGATCGGGTCCGAGGCCTCTCTCTCTCTCTCTGTCTTTCGAGCTTTGCAAGAGGTCAACGAGCGGCAGAGCGAAGACGCTGCTTCGATTTCCCGTAACTCCTCGGCGGCGGCTATTACTGCCGCGGCCGTCCTTCGCCGCATCGAAAGCAATCCGCCCCGCAGCAGTCGGTGCGGAGTGGCCAACCGATGGCTTCAGTCGTCTGCCACTTGGAGGTGATGGTAGTTGTAGTCGTAGTACTGCCACTACTAGTGGCTTGGAAAGGTCCAAGACGAGCAAGCAGCGGTCAGTACCAATGAGCAGTAGCGGCAGCATCACCTTAGCTCTTTGCGGCCTAAGCTCGTCTCTCTCTCTCTCTCTCTCTCTCTCTCGCACTGTCTCAGTAACGCCGCAAAACTGCCGCAACGATTCCCGAGTATCATCGCCGCTTCCGTGGTACGAAAGGCCCATCGGGATCCCTTCCTCCATCAACTGCGGGCTGGAGACATCGTGTTATGGCCAACACCCCCACCTACAGAGGCGCCAGCCAACTGAGAAGCTCACTCTCTCTGTAGTAGAGACCATTCCCGCCATGTGTTCCGTCTAATGCTTGACAGCGGGTTGTCTGATAGTGCTGGGCAGAGGACTCAACTTCTTGGGGTGTCATAAGTGGTATAGGGGAGCCGCGCACGCTTCTGGTCGTGAGAGACTCTATTCATTCCTACGCAGGAACAACATCGTAAGCTCGGAATACGTCGCTGCTCTGAACGCATCGGCCCAACAGCGAATGGGTCCGTGTGCACGAGCCTGACTTACACTATCGTCGTAAAACGTGCGTGGTCGCCACAAGCTGTTTTCAAAACAAAAGCTGTATACAGCACGCGTTTGCGTGTGCATCCAGATGATCAGACCGTTTAACAATAAGGATCCCACTCCTTTGTTAAGAAGGATGGCGTGATATCCTCAACGTACTTGCTGAAATGTGACATTCGTCAGAGAGCTACCTTATCTCAGCCGATCGTTGGCAGTACCTTATGAGAAATGTTCGTAGAAAATTTCAAAGTGGAGCAAATCAATCCCGCCTCTAGGAAGGCAGGTGGCTCCAGGAAAACGCGTGACTTAACCCGCACTTACCCAAGTCAACTTGGCCCCTACGGATTCAGTTTATGTGGCTCACAATAATATCAAAACTCGTGGAATAAAGATGTCTCATAAAAAATGTCTTGCCTTGACATTGTACGTGTATTGCAGTTCCCTTCAAATCAACGTGGGTTTACATATTGTACTAGATTTATTCGGCATGGAATAAACACCTAGGAATTGCCCGGAATGCTAGCAGATATCATGTTTGAGAAACGTTCCTTGGTCCGCATCTCGGCGAAAGCCACATCGCCAGCTCCCAGATCGACAAGGCTTAACATTAAGCGTATACCTTTGCTACCCAACAGCCTGTTTAGATCTAAGATTGCTAACGACGGTAAATGCAACAACATATATATCCTTATGTCCCCTGAATCCAAACCGTTATTTCTTGAAACAACCGCCCTGTTTTCCCCTTAACGGGGCTACCATCCTAAGCCTCTATCTCCAGAGCGCCTTCAGCGCTACAAAGAATGATACCACAGGCGGCAGAGTGGCTGTCCCACAGCCAGTCGTCGTCGTCGCCGCCGCCATATTCGTTCGTTACTTTAGTTCGCCGGCGGTTCGCCAGCTTCTGCGTCGTCTACCTAGCAGCTCTATCTCAGACTTCGTCATTTGCTCTGCCACCACCTCGGCGGTTGCAGCAGCAGCAGCAGCACACCCGCCGGCGGCGCCGCCACTGCAGTGCAACTTATGCGCTTGCACAAGGCTTGCCACGACCCAGAGGACTCATCAGGCCAGATAAACACAGACGGCAGCTTCTTGGCACCGCCCATGCATGTTTTCCCCTGCGAGGTAGCTGTTGGCTAGTTTCGCAGCGCCTGCCACCAGCGTCCGCCGTGTAAGCAGCCAGACAGACAGCCAGTCAGTCCCTAAGCCAAGCCTATTGCTCGAAGAGCTCTCGTTGACTGCCTGCGAGTGGCGTTGGCCATCCCATCTCACCCTTCCCCCCTTCCTGCCTTTTCCCCGACCCAAACCCATATCCCACATCTAAAGCCATGTATCAACCCCCATCGTACCCACACAAACCCCGGGATCTTGCGTACTCACGTTCGCCCAAGCACCTCCCTCCCCGAAATATATACGTCGCCCCGACGTTCGTAGCTTTCCGCCTTTCAGCCAGCATTCACCCAATGTTCTTCCCCTTAGTTCTTCCAACGAAAGGCCTTATTTCTCCACGGACCGGAGGGTGGGGGGGGGAGGGGTATGGCAGCAGCCTCAAGGCACGTGTTCCTCTGCCCCTTTCGGCCTTTCCATCCGCGTTGGGCCTGCCCTTACAACAGAACCGTCAGCGCCTATACTACGGGAACCCGTTGGAGAGCACAGCACAAGCACGCGCGGTAGGCAAGTCGGCCAAAACGAGCGTTGTGCTAGTAGTAGTAGTAGCAGCAGCAGTAGTCTCAAGATGGGCGCTGCCATGAACGGTAGATGCCTTTTTATCCAACGAACCCCTCTCCCCTCTCGTTGGTTACTCGAGGCAGCTACACGAAGGTATCCGTGAACCAGGCGTAACACAGAAGCGCCAGCCCCCCCCGCCATTCCGTGCGGCTCCGCCAGAGCATCACGGGCTATTCATTGCTTGCCTGAAACAAGCCAAGTCTGTAGTGCTATCGTCGTCTAGGGCAGATGCATCAGTGCTGGGGCAGCGACGACGGCGGCGGCTACACGCAGACGGCTGCTGCAAACACTGAAGCAAGCGCAAAAGCAGCGGCTACAATATCTGCTACTGTTGGCTACTTAGCCCGATCTCGTTCGCAATGAAATGCTTGCTGCTCGCATTTCAGCGATACTTTGGCAGGTCCAAGGCAGCCTTAACACTCCGGAGTGGGTCTCGCTTAATATAACAAGGAAAACAGAAGCAGCCGCCGCCGCCGCCGCCTCCACCGTCGTCGTACAGATGCGCCGCCGGCAGTGCGCGGACCGAGCGGCGGTGCCTGCGCTTCGTACACGGCACATCGCATTACGGTGATGTAGCAACGATCGTCGCTACCAGCGGCAACAACGAAGACAGCCAAGGCATAACTAGATGGGGGCGGATATGCTCTGCGCTTGTGTGGCTCAGTAGAAGAAAACCGGCCATTGAACACCCCAGGCGTTTCGCAGCGGCTAAGCCGGCTGCCATCTTAGTGAACATTCACCGTTTCGTTGGCCTGTCGCCGCGAAGAAGCTCCACTAGCCGGGCAGTTTGTAGCTGCTGCGGATTTGATGCCAGGCCGACGATAGGCCATCCCACATCGTTGCGTTGCGTTACACGTAGAGTTGCGACAACAAGGCAAATGGCAACAGCACACGTGCTAAATACGACCAAATGTGCTCTGTCTGTACCAGTACAACTAGTAGTAGTAGTAGTAGTAGCCGTGGCTGCAACAGCAGCTTCCGTTTGTCGCAGATGCGTGCCCCCTGGCCTACATCGTCTGATAGCACTATGTTGCCTAATAGGTAGGCCTTCGTACCTAACACCTTTCTATCTACGCACTCCGGCGTGCCTAATCCTCCATTATAACCCCCCAGGTCCGAGACTGGCGGGCCGACTTTCGCCCGGCCCCGTATCATGTCCCGCCCTGGCGAGTCTTTGCGATACTGACGAGCCACACCAAGACGCAGCTCCCGTTATCCTATCATCCAACAAGTACGCCCATAAGCGTACGGGCGTATGCGAAAATAGCCTCATGCGGGAAAGTTCACACGCTTGTGTGTAAATGCGAGGTTAGAGTTGCTCTTCGTTGGAAGTCACTGACATATATATATATATATATATATGTACATATATGCGGTGTTTTTTTGTGTCGCTGCCGGCCCGAGTCGACAGAATCGTCTGTCAATACAGACCAACCGGTACGAATCTATGCGATTCCATATGATATTGCCTAGCTCAATTTATAGCTTTCCCTACGTCTTGATATCAAATGTAAATATAGCATTGTTTACATTTCGAGGACGACATAAGGGCCCACGGCTCACTTGCAAAGGCTCCGATAAAGGGTCAATATAAATATCACATCAATGTATTATTATATGAGCACATTGCGAATTCTTCTGAGAGACAGAAAGGAAATAATCTCAGCGACGCTCTTCTGCAGGAGCTTCCTGATACTAGCACCACGTTATATATCGGATTCGACGAAACTCCCTTGGGTGTCAACCGAACTTCGTAACGAGTTCAACAAGAGCCGGGGCACCAAACCGCCTTGGGAGGTTCCGACCTCACATTCAACTTCGACTCTCGGTCGACGCTCGATACTAGTACTACTTCGTTTCACACGATTGATGTGGCAGCTCCTGCAAGGTCCCCCGTCGCCCCACGACAGGTTTGGACTTATCTGGTCGAGGCACGAACGGCGCCGAGCGAACTGTGCTGGTCCTGTGCTTCCGCGCGGACTTCCGAGACAACGGGCCAACTTGGACATCACCATCAGCATCCTCCGGCTAGTGCTGATGCTGAGCGCTTGAATCGGCTCTTCCGAACGGCTGGCCCAACTCCCTTTAGTCTTCCTTCAGTTTCTTCTCAGCGTAGGGTTGTGTATCTTGTGCCGTCTGTCTGCCTGGCGTCACTACGACCAGGGCCTCCAGGGCACAACAACTATCACCTCTTACCACTTACCTTAGCTTAGCTTACCCCGACATAGTCGCTGTCACTCTGCTGAACCAACCGACAGATGCGCTACTGCTGCTGCCTGCAGAAGAGACCTGGCGGCCACCGCTGGCCGGCGAGGAGTGCCAGCTGGAACGGCACGCTAGCTTTGGCCTTTCCAGTCCTATGCACCAGAGTATTTTGTCTTCATTCTTCGCTCAGCACTGTCACCTACGCAGCACAGCCTACGTATCTGCCTACCTACCTACCTACCTACCGCAGCCATCTAC
This sequence comes from Stratiolaelaps scimitus, assembly GCA_019614645.1. Classification (NCBI taxonomy): domain Eukaryota; kingdom Metazoa; phylum Arthropoda; class Arachnida; order Mesostigmata; family Laelapidae; genus Stratiolaelaps; species Stratiolaelaps scimitus. The sequence continues at coordinate 3,838,718 of JABWDB010000026.1, forward strand.
TTCTGCACCCCCCACACTTCCAGGGTCCAAGTCGGTGGCGTTTCGCTTACGATTCAGGCTCCGTTCAAGCCTCGCTATCTTCAGTCTCTCCCATTCCCTAATATTCTTCTAGCGCCGCCGCCGCCGACATAAGCACGCGAGTGTAGCGCGGCCAGCAATACTATTATATGATAGAACCAAACGGCCACCTAAATTCGCCTGAGCGTGGCCGTTCTATTATACTTCTGTCGCAATGTCGTCGCCGATCAGGCCGCCACGAAGTACTGTGTCGCCCTGCTGCGTCGCCGCCACCGCCGCCGCCGGCGCCGCCGCTACTACTGCATGCAAGGCGAGGAGGGGCATTAACGAATCGTGAAATTGCCTTCTGCTGCTTCTTCCTTCTCTTCTTCTTCTTGCGAGAGAGAGAGAGAGAGAGAGAAAAGAAGATGAACGCTTTTCCGCTGGCTACATCAGTGGCGCTCCCACGCTCCACTTTCCTCCTCGTACTTTCCGCCACTCTTCGCTCTCTCTCTCTCTCTCTCGCTTTCTCCCTTGTTCTCCTCTAGGACCACCACCGTCAGCGCCATTCTCATCCTCGATGTTCCCCTCCTCTTTTTTCGTTTCTCCTCCTTCGTGTCCTCTTGTGCCCGTCTTCCTTCGACTCCTTTGCGGGGGGGGGGGGGGGTGTAACGGCGGGGAACAGCGGCCATCAGACACCGACGCGGCTGCCATCCTCCCCCGCCGTCCTAACCCGAAAATCTCCCCTCAATGTCCCTCGACGATTTTCGTGCTGCTGCTGCTACTGGTGCTGGTGCTACTGCTACTTCTGCCGGCGCTGCTGCTCGAACAGTGCTCCCTGTGTCCTCCTGGCGGGCATACGACCGCGCGACGTCTTCCAAGCGGAATTCGATTTCTTGCTTGACTGTCGCCGATGCCGACGCCACTTCAACGCACAGCGGCCGAAATGGAACGCGCCCCCGCACCGCCCGTCTGCAGTGGCCGTCACCGGTGACGCCTCGGAATCGCAGTCGAAGACAATGGCCATCAAGCCTCACGGGCAGGGGAGTCGACCCGGGCCGGCTAGTCCGCCCCGGGGATAGTGAAAAAAGCTATCGTCGAGTTGCTCCGTCTTTCGCACAGCCCGACCTGACGCTAGTGCCGCTGCCTTCCTCCGGCCCGGTTGCAATGTCTGCCACCTGCCTATCTACCCACCTTTTCTCCGATTCGCTTTCATCCAATCTACTGTGAGAGAGCGGCCGGGCCGCCTAGGAAGGCAGTACCTTCAGCTCAGCAATCGGCCCGGGTTCGTCGGGAAGCACTTCGGAAGACGGCGAGGTCGACAAGCAAGCGGGAAATCTAGCCAGCCACCTACCCAGGTATCTAGCTGGCTAGGTTTCATGCTTGCTTCGTTCGCTATTCGCCCACCTGACACCCCAATACCCCTTGTGTTCCCTCCAAACATTCTTTGCATCCTCTAGTCTCGATTCTCCATGATGGTCGGGGGCTGCCAGGAAGCCGAGCGAGAGAAACTGGTAGTGATTCGATTCAGTTCGACACAGTCGGAACCAACCTCCGAGATAAATAACCTCTGCATCATCGTGCACTATCCGAGCGACGCTAATAATAATTATGCCTAGTGATCGTACGATGAAGACGAGGCCGGCTGGCATAGCGGGAAGTTAGATTACGGCACACCTCAGGGCAGCCAATAAAGCTGCGCGTGCATGCGAATTCCTCTGTTCTTCAGGGACCTCGACACCATATGAGATACGTCCCTCCTTGCTCATTCGGTTCGCTTAGCAGCAGATGCTTCATAGTTGTCGTAGCAATAGTAAACTGAGCTAAAAATTGCTGATCACAATCGTCAAACAGCAAAGACGTGCCAACGACCCCCGTTCCGTTCATATTCTCCATGTGGGGCACCACTCATCAAGGTTCACTATTCAGCTTGAGCGCGATTCTCTATCCACCACACCAATCAGTAGTTGATTTCCCAATGGCAACGTTCATTCGCAACCTCTCGATGTCGCTGTCTCTCTCTATCCCTCTACCTGGCTTGCGTCTGGCCCCTCATTCTTCATCGCCACGCTAACGTCATCTGCAGCTGGTGCACCGCCGTCTGTTGGCGAGTGGGCGAAATGAACCTGTCCTTTACGCCTTGCTACCTTACCTATTATATTGACTAGCGGGCGAAACCTGCCAATCTGACTACCTGTCACCTGATTACAAGCGGTTGCAGCAGTCGCAGACGAGCAGTTGTTGCAGTAGTCGGCGAAACTGATGAGGTACAATTACATAATGTTCTGTCGATCGCCGCCCCTGAGGGGCCCCTTAGCCGACAAATGGAGGCACCCCGGGAAGTTCGTCATTCGTTGGCAGTGGCTATCACTGGAGGGAGGATTATGCTCCTTAAGCTGAGCGCGTCGCCTGCCAACACTCTTGCCTCTTTCGCCATTTGACCTACGCCACAGCCGCACGCACCGTACGCCGTTGCCGTATACGACGCCCGTGTCACCTGCGTTTTTCTATATATTCGAAGTGCCGTGACGAGCTCTCGAAGGCCGAATATAGCAGCAATATAACAGCGAAGCAGGTAAATGACATTCGAGTATTGGTTCAAATATTGCCAATTTGATGCTGGCAACGTGCATACGTTGAGTATCATATAATGGCTAGTTTTCACTGTGGGTATTGCTGAGGGGCAATGTGTGGTTGCCACAGGAAACGACAACATAGAATACATTTGAGCTAACGCACGTACTCAAATCGACGCCAATGCAATTCTCTTGTATCTGGTCACAGCGTATTTGGTTGTTGCCGGTGAATTCGCTAGTCACAAGTCATTATACGCTGTATGGTCGAGCTACGTCGAGGACGTGGTTCGCCCGACGTCCGTGTCGTTTATACGGTTCGTGGGTGAATGCGTCTAACTCCCAACGGCATCGTATCGATCTCGGGAAGCCTGGCCACGGCTGCCATACAAACATTTGTAGATGCTCAGGGCCAGAGTCATTTTCATGATGGTGCTTTGTCAGACTCGACGACCTTCAGAAAATGATAAGTACATCCTAAGAATAATCGACCACGAGAAATGTATACGAAATCAACGCCTGCACGCCTAATAGAGCGCCGTGATTGTCTAATCTACTTTAAGTCGCCGCTCGTTTTCATCGTAAAGGCGTTGCCAACAGTACGAGCCAAAGTCATCCACTACATTATTTATTCAGGGCAAATCGACCACGACCTATTTATTCTTTGTCCAGGAACTTTCAAAGGAGCCCTGCCCTGAATGATCAGTCGATGACAAGTTCGATGTTGAGCCAGAAACGTCGGATTGTGCTATTCAGCGCGATTGTCAGCAAGCCCCGTTCGACAACCTTAGGAAAGGAAGCAATTATAAATAAATTTGTGAGGGGCAAATAACGGGCACGGGCATAATCTGTTACTTTCGCCGCACTAATAAGGAACACTTGCAAACGACATAATATATTACTTCAACGCTGATCTATCTCGTCCTGCCACACGTTCTTTCTATGGGCTCTGTTGCCTGTGGCGATAGATTTAAATATTCTTATTACAGGTTGAGAAATCGACAATGTCCTCTCTCGTTCCAATATGCAACGACAGATTCTAAAACCGCCTCAGAGTTAGCTCGAAAATAGCGAGAATGACGGGTCGTAAAAGCATGTTAAGAACTCCTCTGATATATATATATATATATATATATATTGCATAAAAATATCTATTTTGGTTGACTCTTAGCCAACATTTAGCGGCCACGGAACTGCTTTTGGCATTGCTTCATAAGACGGGCCCCTTCTAGATGCAAATGTACGCCGGCGCAAATGCGTAAAAATATCTATACTACGAACAACTGCTAATTATAAAATATAGTTGTTTTTCGTGTTCGTTCTCTCTCTCTCTCTCTTAGTCGATCACAATACAGTAACAACTATATAAAGCTACTCGAAAGCATCCAAACGGGGCAGGGTCAAACGAATATATAATAGCCTAGCATAACTGTAATGCCCTATTCCCTAGAGAAACTCGAGCCGGCACATTACGATCGAACAGATCAATACAAAGTCATCTCACATCGCGTTCGAGGAAACAAAGCGGGCACGACATCAATAACAACAGTATCACAATTAATGTCATCGGAGTACTTTAGCTCAGGATCAGACCGTATCGTCTACAGACGGCCTTGACTTGTTACTCCATGCCGGACCATACACGCCGTGCAGATGGGTACTGCCGGTGCCTGTTCGATTATTCGTATACTGAGGGATCTGCAAATGAAAGATAACAACGCTTCCCACACGCAGACATGCACAGTTACGTAGCACGTCACAGCTCGTGGTAGCGACTTTGTTGCACTCAAAGTGCGCCGTCTCCATCTACCCTTGCGCACCAGTCAATCATTTGTCGTCTCGGAGAATAAGTGCAGTTAGTAGTTGTTAGCCGGCTGAAGTAGATGTTGAAGCAGGCCCATAGAATAAGGCGGGCTATTATTCATACAGAATGCATAGCTAGGCGTACAGTTACCCGTAGCGAAATAGAACTAGAACGAGAGAGAAAGAAGGCGAAAGATTGAGAAAGTCTATGGACGAGAAGGACAACGAAGAGGCCGTACACCTCCTAAACCTCTAGGCATTGCTGTCCCAGCAGGGAAGCGTCACGAAGGGCTGACAATGCTAGTTGGCTCTCCCGTCACTTGTATGATAAGTATATTACATACATGTATAACATAATGTAGCTATTATGAAGGGGATGAGGGCTGCTGGAGAACGGAGTTCATGGCGTTGGCGACATGGGGCGACAAACATAGAGCCGCTAGATATTCGCGGTGCCGTGTGTTCCCCAACTTTAGACCCAGCTCAGCCAACACCCCGGACTTGCAACTATCTCACGGCCCCCATAGCTCACCGCTGCCGAGATTGATGCTTTCCGAGCAACTCCTTTCGTGGCCTTTGCTCTCGGCAGCCTTCTGGGCATGCATCTGCTCGCCTCGCAGATTTGGGTTCCGTGTAGATTTCTCAGCAGTCGCGCCTGAGCGAGGGAGGTCGGGGAACGAGCGAAAAGATAACGTCACCCCGGCTTATTTGACTCCTGCATTTAGTGTCTGTCTCCACTGGCGCTGAGCTGTCCGTCAGATTACGTGGCCTTTTGGGAGTATCATATGGCGGCTGCTGGAAGTCTGAGAGCAGCAGGTACGCGGTGCCGAGCTTCGTGGAGAGAACGCGAAGGCGCACGCTCCCGACATACTCTGTTCGTTGGCTGTCATTCGTTGGCAGCGAGCCCACGGTAAGATGACGGCAAGCCAAGCACACGGGCACATTTCCCCTATACGGAAGAAGGCTGGAGTCAGACTGGCATGGTGCGCTTCGCGAATGAGCGGACAGGAGCGCATGGACAATGTGAAATACATATGAGTCACATTTCATCTAAATATATCGTACAACTCATTCGTTCCTGCGTGAACACCGTTTACTGATACCCCGATGTGGGTTATCGCGGAATTTACAAGAGAACAACATAATCCACTCGAACGGGAGTACATTAACATCATTGTATTGCATTTATCCCTATTGGGTGTGGCCAGCTCTCGCTGAGTCATCGGCAGACAACAAACAACGATTCCGGCACGATTTGACTTATATAGAATTAGTTGTCGGGCCGGCACTGCTGTCGGGCTAGTCGCTGTAGCAACGCGCGGCTCAGATACGCTTGCTTTTATAGAAGTAGCAGCTAGCTGTAGTGCAATTGGAGCAGACAGAGCCTAGATAGCACCGCCACACGCGGAGACTCCACAGGCAGCAGAGTGGAGGCGGCGGCAACCAGCGATGATAATGAAGACCTTCTAGAAAAGTACATTACTATGCACCCCCTGCCGATACGCAGAGGTGCATACATCCACCTCCCTCGTGCGACCCACGGACCCATGGCCGCTAGAGTCACGGGAAAAGAAGGAATCGAGCTCTCCTCAGGCGAAGAGAGTCGAAGGAGAGTTCGAGGTAGGTGGATAGCGGAAAAATAAAGGGCAACACCGGTGACGCTGTGTGGGTGTGTGTGTATATGAGTGGCCATGTCTGCGTGTCGGCCACTCGTCCCACAGTCTAGGCAGGACAGAGAACAACCGCGGCAGGAAATAAAGGCAGGAAGAAGTAGGTAGGCCAGGGCAACAACCAAATACTAAACAGGTAGAAATGGGGATCCTACAGAGCAGGATAGAACATATAGTTGGATAAAGTACATAGATAGATCGTATCGTTGACCCATAGGCATTTCCTCACCATTTCCACTGGGCGTGTATGTATGTATATAACTTGTAACTAACCTATTCTGACACTCCAGCGCCCTGCCGCAGTCGCCCGACCACCCTCCAAATGTTGCCTCCCATAGAGAAGATCGCCTATCGAGTAGGTAGGCTGAGTATTGCTACATGCGCTGAGAGACTATGAGGGTATGCGCCTAGGCTGCGGCCGTAAGGTGACAAGCAGGTAAGGAAAGCAGGGTGGCAAGTGGAACGCGTGAGGCATCGCCGGTACCTTCTCTTTCGTTAGCTGTAGGATGTCTGTCCATCTGACGGCGGGTGAGGGGCGGCTGGCGGGTCTAGTCGTTGCTGTCCCATCGTTGGAGTAGTTTCCTCTTCGTCTAGGCTGTTTCCTTGGTAGATACCTATCAAGGTGTGGGGGCGCAGGTTTTCTTGATAGAAATAACGCCTCATCCCCATCTACTCTGCCTTATTCCTCCGGCCCGTACACACTTTAGAGCACGATTGGCTAGTGGGAAGGTAGTGCTGACCCTGTCTGTGGTGGAAGCATTCAGAGTGCAGGCAAAACACCGCGGGGAGCCCTGTCCAGTGACGACGAGCTGCAGGTGACTCACGCGCCGCTCGGGGAGTGAGTCCTCCGACCAGGATCGTTTGTTCCGTAGCTCTCCATGCTTCTATAATACTACTACTACCACTAGCACTCCAACGAGTCGATTGAAATGGCAACAGTGCCCATCAGTGTCACTGCTTAGCGGGACCGACCTCCCCCAAAGCTTGTGTTTCCTGATAATATACGATAGACCCATAGGGGGCAGCAGAGATGGCAGCGGGCATGGCTCGAACGAGCGGCGCAAGACGCTCAATGAGCGAATTATGATAACGATGAGGCCGAGCCAGCCATTGCGTCTCCATAAATGACAACCAAACGCTCGGCCGCCCAGCGCGACAATGACTCTCGGCCACTTGTGAACCCTCAGAGCGACTTCACGTGCCTCATCCTGTTCTCCCCCTGGCCCCCTACAAGTCCCCGGGGCACCTCATCACGGGGCCATCACGAACAGGAGCGCCCCCGTCCGTGGAGTAACTTCATCAAGGACACCCGAGAGCATCGCCTACCAGCGTCTACACTGCGTACTGCATCCACACTCGGTATAACGGCGAGATGACGAGGCGAGCAAGCCGACGATCAATCAATAAGGAAACAACCCTCAATGAAATTACGAATAAATACGACGAATTTGAACGTATGAACTCTTGCCAAACGTGTCATAGATCTTGTCTTCGAACAACTGCAGAGCGTGGCTAACGACTTTTCATCGCAGAGCTGAACTTGTCGCCTTTGATCATAATTGTGGCGTGTAGACTCTTTAACGGAACTGGGTCTCACGAATTCGGTGTCACGAGGAGTCGTTCTTCTGATAACGGCAACAATTGGCAAAGATATGTCCGAAGGGAGACTCAACCATCTTGAAAGCCAAAAGCGCAGTGCAGACTAGATTTAACTTACTAATACTACAATATACTCGTGATAGATGTCCGCGACAGAATCCCTGCGGCTTCTTCCAAAGGTTGCCTGAAGGCCATCGTTTTTGAATAACCTCACAACTACAAATAATTACCTTGTAGTGGCGATGTCGAAAAAGACTCCAAGGCATTTCCCTCAAGCGAGTTCGCCAATTCGTGCCATAAATGAGCGATGATTAACTTGGTGGATCTAGGTTTGCAGGAGCCGAATTGGCACGGAGAGAGGAAATTCATTGCGGTAAGATGTTGCTCCAGGCCCGAGATCACAATCTTTTTAAAGACCTTGGACAGGTCCCCCACCAGTGAAATCGGTCGATAATTGCGAGAAAATCCCCGTTCACCTTTGTTCTTGAACAGCGGGGCTATCCAGGCATACTTCAGTTTAACGGGAAGGAACCAAAGGAGAGGTTAATGAAGTGAGCTATAGGGCAGGCTAGAACAGAGGAGGTCAGTTTTATCAGTTTTCTGAGAATCCCAGTCGTGGCTGAGCTCCAGGATGCCCCTGTGGACTCCAAAGCTATCCGAACCTCCACTCGCTAACTTCAGCAAAAGTGGACGAAGGCCCCGGGCAGCCCAAATATTCTCCAGGTAAGGTCCAATGCAACTGAATTGAATACGCCGTCTCAACATCAACGGCCAGTTTTACTTATCCTCAACTATTTGAGGTGTTTCCAGTGGGTCCGCAGAGGATTCCAAAGAGCACCGAAGTTCTGCTTTCGCATTACCTCTGCCTCAGGAAGGATTAATAAATCTCCACAACTTGAACGAATTGTCCCTAACACTCCTGAAGCGGTTAGAGCCAAATAAACAAAGCGTGCCGTTCTCCCCATCTCTATTGTGTGACACATACGACCAATAGCCAAACAATGACATGTCCGTTGCCATCATTTGTGTGCGCCATTTCGTCTTGCTCGAACCAGAGCCGTCGACGTACAGCTTTAGCAGTTATTATAGTAACTGCACAGTGTATTAAAAGGCCCTTCAATAATGGTCGAAAATATATGTGCTCGGTGAGACGAATCCCTAGTCCGACAACGACAACTGGCCCGTGATAGCTGCCCAGAATTCATCCAACCAGTCACTCTTGAACTGTAATCTCATTACTTCTCTGCTCGTATTAGCCTCGTCAGATTTAATTACAATAATCGAAAAAAAGAATAACTCTCTCTCTCTCTTAGCCAGCATTTCCATTAATTGTGAGACAATCATAATATATGAAAAAGCTATAAACACAGCGCATTAATATATGCATTATTATCACATGAACACACATCTAGACCAAAGCTCGGTCAGAATTGGCCCACAGATACTTAACTACTCAGAAGACTATGTTAGCTGCCCCTTCCTTTCCAAGAAGTAATGCTGCGTACACCTTTCTTCATCGAGGCAACCAGCGGTGGCACGAGGAACGAACCTCTCTGATCTCGATTTTCAATCCCGAATCGCACGTTTCTCATGAATCTAAGCCTCATTGCACACAGCTTTGTCAATATAGACAGTGCGTGAGCCTCTGTCTCTCTCTCTGTTATGTACGTGTGAGTTCGTCGGTGTGCGATACAATTGTGGAATCGCGTCTCACAACCGCTACGTTTGCTCCTCGCCCGTTCCTCGTACGCATTTGGGGTTCTCCAAGGTTCCGGGCCCTCATTCGTATTGAAGTGATTGGAGTGTTGCTAAATCGCTACTGCGTCGTTTCCTGCTCTTGGCGCGCAGGGGCAGACGCAGCTGAGATGCGCGGCGGCCGGTCCGCACGGACGGCCGATGCCCGCTGGCTCACTTGCCGCTTTCTGTACAGTTGTCTCTCCCTGTCTCTTGCCTAGAGCTCCCGCCTCATTCCACGCTCCGCTGTGCCAGCGCTGTTGGTGGCTTCATTTGGACCGCCACAGGCTTCGAATTAGAGGAAGGTGAGCGAGCGAGCGAGAGAGAGAGAGGGCAATCGAGGAAGGTTGAGTAGAGACGATAGAGGAGAAACGAATGAAGGGACGTCGGAGTGAGTCGCTGCCACCCGGCGACCGGAGCAGCCCGGCTGGGCGCTCTGGGGAGCCCAATCGAGTTCGAGTTCCGGTGTCACTTCCGGCTCTGGGCCCCGCTCAATCCCCGCCGAGCAGCAGAAACAGCAGCAGCAGTCCACTGGCGACGCTCGCTCGTCAGTGATGGCCGAAGACCACGATTGCATTCGCCCGCTGCATTTCGTTGGTTCGTTGAGTAGCAAACTCGGCGCGTCAGCGCATCAGCTTGTTCCGATGGTGGCGACGCGCGGTGGATGGGAAACACAAAAAGTACCAGTGACACTGATACAAACACGCGACGAACCGCCGAGCCGGCTTTACTTTCATTGCCGGCATCTTCCATCCGACAACGTGATACAACAACAGCAGCAGCAGCAAACGCCGCCGAATGCAGCAGAACATCGTTGACGATTTTCAGCGTAGTATAATATCATCATATAAATAGCTTATGCGCTTGTAGCGTTCTCCGATATCGGAAATACGGAAACAATAGCTTCTCTCTGTATAGATGGAATTTTTTTCGCAGCGGGATTAATAAAAAGAAAAAGTAGAATGCTGTGTAGATGATTCTCTAGTACGCATAGTAGAATACATTTGTGGTAGGTATCTGTCAGCAGCATTCTCAATATTACCTGACAATAATTCACTGATAGGGCGTCGTTGAGCTGAGGTGAGCGGCATTCACTCAATCGCTACAAAGGCGACACCAAAGGACACCCACGTTCGGTACAAGACGATGTGAATGTCCACGAACGAATTCATTCACATCTATTTGCAAAGTGACCCATATCAAATACGTGCTATATATGCATATATATATATATATATATATATATATATATAGCTACAGCAATGGGCGACACTTTAACGGGGCTATAATTAATAATAACGAAAAGCGAAGACAGTATTGCCTTACGCGTACATTTGCCAACGCCCTAGAATAGCTGGGAAACGAGTTAAATAAAATGCTACCACTATCAAGCGGAATTTGAATCGTGGTCTGCTGCATCCGATCACGTTACAGTCGTTGAACGGCGTCAATAAACGCCGACTGCCTTGAATGCTCCCGCGACTGTGGAACCCTCATTCAGGGGTTGCTTTCCGGAGTTCATACACTCTCCATTCTGATCGAATCTCTCCTAATCCTGGGCTATGCCCACAAAGGCGACCCCAGTTTCCCTTGCCCGGCCTATAGCCGCCGGGGCCGTGCATGGAAATAAGATTCCATTCATCTGTCGCACCGCGTAGCTTCCTCAGCACTAGCCGCTATCGCATACATTATAATCGTATAAGTTTATATACTAAAAATAGTCTTTCGCACATCGAACGACCCCAGCTGCTGGTTAATCAGTTCCGTTATGTCGCTCACACATTCGTGGTGGGCAAACTTCGCCGCCGTCCGATCGTCTCTGTCAACGATTTTACCATCACAAAACAACGATGACAAGCATCAGAAGGAGCGTGCGCGTGGCGCAGCGAAAAAAAGAGAAACTCTACGCAGGCGACGAATCTCCGCGCGCAAGCTCAACCCGTCTAGCCATCAGACCATACAGGGGGCAGCATATCAATGTGAATGAATGGACCAAGTCATCAATAAGGCCATATAATAGTACCTGCTTCAGCTGCTATTGCGGTTCGGCTACTGTTGCATATTTGCGGCGTACGCCGATTTGTCAACCGCTTTCGATACACGCAAACGCACCAGATGTCCCGCAGGCAGGCCGACATATACAGGCAAATAATCACTGTCATTAATACATAGCTATGTGAAATGCATCACTGTGTCTGTCATCGAGACGACGTCTGGGGGCGCTTCGAATTATTAGTATCCTTTGTTACTATTATTATACATAGTTTTTGAGCTGAAATGATAACAGAGCTATAACGGCGGACATCACCGCTTGTTTCAAAGGGCACCATTCACCGTTGCCCAGCGCAGACGGCACTAGACGACAATGTGGGTGGTTCGGTCACAGGAGACTGTACGCGGGAGTAGTACGCCTTTGAGCCTTTGCGCTGAAACACATTTGAATGCATCGGATGGCGTGGTGAGTGCTATCCTTGATCGGGAGACACGCGGTTGCCACCCCGATTACCATTATTGATATTAGTGTTAGACCGCCTTATTATCATCTTCTTATTATGTCACCGATCAAGTTGCACACGGCGCGTACATCTAGTTACGCTCATTGAACACAGCACAATGCACACATGCATCCATAAACCCACGCACAGACGCACACATCACACATACACTCAGCCGACACAAGCTGACACCGACAAGCATAGCCAAGCATCGGATGCCACCGCAGCATCGAGCGTCTCCCGCCCATGTCATCATCCTACCGAAGCTGTACGACCAACGAAAGCCACCTACCGCCGGCTAGTCGTAAGCTCGGTAGCTCGCTAGTCGGGTATTAGTTGTGTGCTACAATAGCTAGCTAGTATCAGCTTATAGCAGGACTTTGTTTCTCTTATTTCCTCCTATTTGCCTCTGTCTTCCTCTTGCTCCTCGTCCTTATATCATACACTGGCTGGGAGGCTGCTCCTATGAGCTACGGCAACAATAACCACCGATAGTCTTTGATTGCGCCGAAGCGCTCCAGGCGCTCTCGTTGCTGTTGCTGTTGTCGTCGAGACGCGCTGTGGAAAAGCGGTCAACCAACGAGCGCGAGCGGGCCAGCGCGGTGCTCTCGGCACGAGAACTCCATCTTGCAACGGGCAGCAACGGCATTATCTTATTGTTATTATCGAGTGGCACCATCAGGCCACTCAGCAGAAAAAGCCGTGCACAGCTGCTCCAGATGATGCTGCTGCTGCTGCTGCTACTGTTGCGAGCTGCCGCGGCGGCTACCTCTGCATCTCTCCGACTGCCACCAAAGCGAGACGGCACCGTAGCAGCAGCAGCAGCAGCAGCAGCAGCGGTTCAGCGTGGTGCTCTCACGTACCTTGGAAGCGTGTGCCGGGGCAGCGCCAGTGGATCCGGTGTCATGAAGAAACATCGGCAAAGACATCTAAGACGTCTATCTACGCACCGGGCAGAGGAACGCATCGCACGCGCAACGATAGAACGATTCGACACATCCTCCGCCAGTGCAGGCCTCCTGAACGCCCAGGCCGAGTCTTCGACTAATCGCGTTGTTGTGTGGTCTATAACGGCAGCTACTCGTCCGCTATAGCGAATGTATCGAGTTCGTCTGCGTTCGCTTGCCATCACTCTGATGAGGAGAGGCGTCCACTACAACGATTGAAGATAAAGGAACACTTTGAGAAGAAGAGATCAATAGTGGTTGTAGTTGTGGAAGCAGGGAAGAGTAGCCTACGACGACCATCCCGGCAAATAGATATTTATAAGAAGCAAAGGACATGAATCGACGGTGCAACCGCGGTGGCAGCAGCAGCCACAATGCCAACAGCGCATATGGGCAGATATATATAGGCGGCATTCATAGGCTCCCCGAAGCCTGGCTGATATTGGGACATGCGGATGGCGGTGTGTTTACGATCACTTGCTACGCATTAATAATAACAATAGTAATCGTTGGAGTGGTTTAATGTTTTAGTATTCATATTCAGTCAAATGTTTAGTCAAGTGACGCACAGTTGTGTGTTATAAGCCTTGTCTACTAAGAACAAATACTGGACGATCCAAACTGTCTTACAAAAACAATCTTACCAACAGAATCGTATGTTAGCGAACGACCGCGCAGGCTCGGGACGGGACTGGACTGGTAATTAAAAGGTCACAGGTATATAACGTGCTCTTTTACCGTCCCTAATTACGTTTATTGATAAGATGATTGATTTGTATTCGTTGAATTAAATTGCAGCATCGTATACCCGCCTACAGAAACGTTTCGTGCACTTTAAAGCCTGTATCGTGATTAGTTAATTCAAAGAAAATCTGCAACTATGGCTATAATACGCGAATGTGGCAGCGACGCGTTGAGTCACTAGAAAACGAATGCGATTTTCTGTGACTTGGTTTGGTTTCTCTACTTTACTATGTTATGTGTTTGATCTTCATAAACGATAACTCCTTCACTATTATATAATGTCACTGCCGGGCTGACTTATATGCTAAGTTTCGTGAATCTCCCGCTCATGGCAAGCCAAGGCGTTCGCAATTACCGACGGCCTGTCGGCCTCATGGCCATGTACGCCCCGCATTTTGATGCCGGCTGCCCGTATTTCAACAGCGTGTCAGCGTTCCGAGGCAGGCTCTAGACCCTTCACCAGTTCTTCCCTCCAGTTTCGAAGCCGTTGGATTCGGTTTCGACAGTGGAGGGGTCCAACGGATCATCTGATGCTGAGGTAAAGGAATCGGCGGAGCGGCGAGAGGCGAAGTACTCAGATGCGTTCATTGGCTCCCTTCACTTTGGAGCGGGGCAACTGCAGCTGCAACAGCAGCAGCTCTCCCTCTATCCTACAGCGTCTATCGCCTCAAGCCCTGAGCGCTCCAGTACTCGCACTCGGAGCGTCTTCTCTCTTTGGCTATCTTGCTTTCTTCTCTCTGCTCTTTGTTTCGCTTTGGCGCTTAGCTGCCGACCAACCCCGGCCCTAATTTCGCCTCGTTCCCTTCGCTTTTTCCTCTTCCGCCCGCTCCGCTCAGCCCTGCGCCTCTGCTCCGTTCGTTGGGTTACTTCATCCGCGAGCGCCCGGCGCTCGACCGAAGCTTCGTCTCCGTGGTTACATGGCATAGCTCGCACAAGTCGCTTGCAAGGAGCTGACGGGCAGCGGCGGTGAAGGTGGGACGCCACCCGCTGGTGCAGCACCCGCACCAGTAGCACTGCCAGCCGTCTGTCTTGCCGACAGTGTTCATCGCTGTTTTCTTCTCGCCAAGAGCTGGCCAGAGAAGGGAAAACCAGTGGAACAGCGGGAATGGACGAATAAGCGAAAGAACGAGCCGCCGGGGGGTCGGGGGTTTGCGAGAGAAATAGATAGAGAGAGAGAGAGGTGAAGAGGGGGACTAGAATGGGGGGAATTTTCTCGTAATTGGTTTTTGGTCGCGTCGGCCACAGCCCGAACGCCGGCGCCGAAACCGCCGTAAAACACCCGTCCCGCCACAGTTCCCCTTCACAATTCGCTAGCTCCGCACTCCAACCTAACGCTTCGTGTCCCTCTATTGTCTGAAGGCAGACGCGGCAAGAAGGTTGGGCAACTGCCGGGGCCGCACGACTAAGGCAGGCCTCAGACTTCAGAGCTCACCCAGCCAGACAGTGAGTGAGACAGGCATACAGACAGGACTCCGAAGTGATTTCCAACACAGTTCACAGTAAACCAGCTTCTCATCCCCTTCATGACCCCTTTGCCTTCTGCCGTTCACAAAAATCGTAGCCTAGCGCCAAGGGGTAGGTAGCAGTAACTGAACACCGAGTTGCTATCGGGTGATGGTGGCCGAAAGCCGATGGATGTACATCCACCTCAAACCCATGGCACCCACGCTACAGGGCGCGACGGCGTTCACTCTCGGAGTTCGTCCTTCTTCGCCTCAGTCTTCGTCTTTTCATTTTGAAGAGAAACATCGGGAGTTTCTAACGCGAGGAATCGGATAAGTGCCCTGACCCTCTGCTGTTCGAGCTCGTCCTCCTTCCTCGCAAGTGGGCCATACAAGAGCCATTAAGTATCCAGCCGTGGAGTGAGAGCGTGTTCGCAATGGGAGAGGTAGTCTTTTCTTCGCAACACAACGAATGCGCGGCGACATCGAGGGTGCCTCGGGACGACTCCAGGCGACGACACGGCGCGAGGGAACTTGAAAGCGCCGATACGGCCTGGGAAGAGCCAAGACGAGGGGAAGACTTCACAGACGAGAGCTCACAAGAAGCGTACATGTTGGGACGCATTGATATATAAACATGAGAGGGATATGCTGCACTAACCGGCAGGCATCTGACGACCAAATGAGATGCACTAAATCCTATACTAGAATGCACATTCGTTGAGCCCTTCCGGGCAGCGCTATCGGACGAGATGTTGCGATATATTGTGATAAATAAGCAGGAGCTTGAAAGGCATACCGACATCGGAATGAGTACCGGTCACAGACGAGGCGCTATTTCTGTCATTTGATGATACGCGTACATGTATATATATATATATATATATATATATGTATATGAGAGTTCGGTGGCAGCCTTCCTACGGGATCAGCTAAAGCTTAGATCATGTACCTAGAGGAACACCATCACTGAACACCCATCGCAGGTAAAAAAAAGACGGATTGGCTCATACTCGATTTGCATTAGCACTCAAGGCAAAAATATTGTCAGATCATTCCACCGGCGAGTAGAAGTCAAGGGTAACGATCGAGAGAGTCAAAAGGAACGGCAGACTTCCAGATGTTCTATCTATCCAGCATAATACCCCCCCGCCCCCCCTCCAAGTTACACGTCGCCTTCACAATACAATAGTCCGCAAGTGTCGAAGCTTCCATACATCATCACTGTTCGTGTATCGGTGGCAAGGCTACCATCAATGTCCTGGCCATACTTGACCGCCGACCGGTTCGTTAGTCAAATCTAAATCTATATTCGGTATTCTCCTCATTGCAACTTGCATGATTATCACGGCTCCGTAGATCCGAATGGGTTTGCCAATATTTCGCGAGGCAAAAAACCCAGCCATTTCGCCTTTCTGCTCCACGTTTTAGTGAGTAGCCCTTCGAAAGAAAGATGGTACAAATGAAAATCACACTTACGCCTGGTGTCCGGGCTTGCGGTCCATACGGATATCTCGTCCATTCTAGCGACGTTTCCGTCGTCGTGTCCAACAGCACCACTGCAATGACAAAGACAACGAAACATGACATGACATCGTAAGTTACCTGTAATTAAGCATTAGTTCTAGACAAAGACGGAATGTCTATCTCCCGAAACCAAAAAACCCCTTCCCTTCGGCAACCGAAACAACAGAAGAAGAAAAAGAAAAACTAGATAATCATATATGATGCTTGAATTATCTTTGTTATCTTAGGACTGAGAAGTTATTTAGATATATTAATAAAGACATTATCATGACATGTCCGGATCACGGAGGCGGTACTTAACCTTAGTGAGCAAATGTGTGCGTGTGTGTGCTTTTTATCAACTCGAGCAGCTTGCTGAAGTTGTACGACACGAGGTTCATGATTTAGGACATACGAAAGATTAACACAGAGACACCATTAAGATATCATTATGCTCATTTCATTTACAGAAGATAGAGCTTAGAAGATTATTCGCCCATCTCCTCTTGCCCTGTCTGTTTCTCACTTTGAACTCGTACTAAATTTACGACCAAGATTAGACACAAAATAATTCATGTCAACGAATTTATTATTTTTGCCTTGGTGGCCGGAAATTTCTCGGAGGTCTCGTCTACAAACAGCTCATTAATGCGAGAGTTTTCTATTGCCGATGATGCCTACCGTTTAATACGACGTCATCGTAAGCGAATGATCTGCAATAGCTTGCGTTGAAAGCAGCGTCACAAGTCACAAGAAGATCATGTACCGGTCCAGCTTCGGATTTCTCTAACTCTATGTAACTAACACCGTTCAGAGCGTCTCGACGTAGGGTGCTTTTCAAAAATTGCACCCTCCATCGACTTGTCATTATCATCAGCTCACCATGTCCAACCATTATTGCTATTATCCTCGACATCAGCTCACGTAAAAGGCGATATTAGATGCCGACCATTTGACCATTCGTCCCGGACCACTCATCGTTTCCAGCAACCGCGATTCAGTATTTTTTCCCAGATTTTTTCTTGCGTTTTTCCACCCGCAGTGCCACACTCGCGCATAGGATCTACGCGAGCAAACATGACGTGTACACATGGCCCCAGCGGGCCCCAATTACCCCCCCCCCCCCCCCCGACTTCTACAGCTAAACTCTCACCCACTCGTCCCTCGCAGCCGTGTTTTATCTGTCTCCCATGTTTTTCTCTCGCCGTCTCTCTCCGTCCCTTAGCTCTTGCTGTATTTGTTGCTATTTTGATTATTGTTATTATTACAATACCCCGTTGCCTATCATATTATCAGTAACATCAGCAGCAGCAGCGGCATCGTCATCAACATGTTCATTATCTTAAGGGTGACTTCCACCACCACGATCACGACTACTGCTGCTGCTGCTGCTGCGGTGGTGACCATGTACAAGTACTAGACTACAACAACAGCGAGACAATATCTGAGACATAGTCGCTCCGTCAGCTACCGTCTATTCTCGGATGGCGGCGGCGACGGCGGCGGCGGAAAGAGTACCCCACGCCGGCTACCACTCGACCGGCTTCGTTGAGACGGTCAGTGCAGGAACAGCAGCAGCAGCGGCGGCGGCGAATCGCTCCAGTGAGTCAACATCTATTATCTTCTCTGCCCCATCTTCTCTTCTGCTTCTCGCTCTCAATTTCTATCTTATGCTCTCTTCTGTCCTTGGTTTTTTCTTCTGTTAAACATTTTTACGACGCAGCGACCAGCGGCAAAGGCACAAGCAGCAGCGGCATCAAAGGCAGCCCTCGTTAAAGCAACCCCCAGCCGCCCGAGCCGATACTTTTCCGCCCTTCGCTCCGAGGGCGAAGCTAGGAGATGGGGACGTTGGTAGCGCCATAGAGAGATAGAGAGACAACGGCAGACCCCTGGCTCGCTCACGAGCCCTCGAGCGCCATGGCAAGCTCGGTCGGCGGCGAGCGGGCCAATAGCGGCGGACTCCACGCAAGAATCGCGCCGCCACATTCTATACATGTAAATGAGTGAGTTGAGATTAATTATTGCCTCCTTCTTCGTCTTCGTACTCTTCTTTTTATTCTTCTCGTCTGCTTTATTCTGACAGTACTGCGCTTTCTTCATTGTTTTCGCCATGGTACTGCCGCTACTGCTGCTGCTGGTGATTATTCATATACACTTCTCCGGTCCGCCTCACATTGGCGCTACGCAGTGCGCTAAGCTTCTCGACGAGCGACTCGGCGCTCCTGAGCTCGCACACATGCATACGCTTACGGAGCCACACAATGGCCGGGAACTCAACGTTGTCCGTCGTTGTGCCTCTGCAGGAAGGCGCGAATGAAGGTTGATGAGGTAAAAGTAAGCCAAAAGCACGTACTGCGCCTAGACGAGTCGACGGATTTTCGTTCGTCTGGTAGCTGGGTCGACCAGCCGGCCGGGACGACCAGCTATGAGAGAGAAGAAGCACAACCTTCGTTCAAGCAAAAATGAGCGCCGCGTAGGAACGGTGTGCCGTAAAGAACTAGATTCATCATCGTATGTGGCCCGATAAATGTATCATATAATGGGTGTTTATTATTGTCATTGATTTTCATTTTATGACAGAACGTATGTTGCTCTGCATTGTCACGAAGCACCAGCCAGTGCGGTTAACGGGAAGATTGCACATTTAGTAGTTCGGATTCTGCTCGCGAATATGCCGATCAGAATGACGTTATCACAGATATCGAGAATGACAGTTACAATGAAAAGGTTACCTGTCACAATTAGAGAATTACAGTAACGATTAGATCCTATTCCCCTGGGGCATTGCTATTGTATTGTCTTGAGAGCTTGCCCGAGTTCCTTTGCCAAATCTGTCGACGTGAACAAATGGGGAACCACTGCCTCGTCTTACGGCGAAGCTCGCTTGTATCACAGCCGCACGAGACGGGATTCGTTGTAAACAGGTTACGGAACATTAGCTCCCCGTATGCTGCTTCCATTCGTGCTATTCTGACTTGGTTCGTACTTCGAAGATAAACACCAAAGTCGCCTGTTGTAGCAGTGATCACTGTTAAACCACTACCAGTAGTAACGGAAACGAAAGCGACCCTCGAGTGAACTGTCCGTGTAAATGGTTCGCGCACCGCTTGAGCCCAGGTGGACATTTACTCTGGTGTCCTATTGATCCTTGGCACCCACCTACGGTTTTCCGTGTCACCACCGACTGGCATACGACCTGGCCAGCCACCTGTCGCTTACGTGACCGCTAACCACGTTCGATGTTGTTGTTCAACGCAACATTTCAACAGCGAGCATCTCGCGAGCATCGAATGAAAAATTTCTACTCAAAGCAGACATCGAGTTTTCGGACATAATATTATACATGACAATAAAAGATAGTGGATCTCCCGAACAGAATACTGTTCTATTTCGGTCCCTTGTCAACATATATGTATATATATATATATATATATGTTTGTGTGTTTGAGTTTGTTTGTGAGCGCTAATGCACATTCTATGACCTAATGCCTAGTGTTAGTAACAGTGATGGTCTAATCACAGCAGCTACGTGTTGTTATCTGTAAGTTTCAAAAGGAGTGACACCATCTTCTATCACCTGCTGACATCCGCTGCTGCTGCTGTAGTTCACTATCAGCATGCTGCTGGTCGGGTCTCAGCCGTCGCAAGTGCACGAGTCAGTGTGGTGTCACAAATTAAATTACGGGCGATTCGGCCGTTGAAGTTAATATGATATTATAGAAGTCTGCCGGCCTCCTACGCGCCCGCTAGATTGGCCTTAGTTTATTATTACTATTATTACATTTAGTCGATTGTAGTGAGTGATATGAGTGTGTGTGTGTGGCTGGTTGTCTGTCTGTGTGAAGCGGGGCCTCGCGATTTTTATCTCGGCCTACGCGTACATTGGGTCGTTGTCCAGGTTACGCTGAAGGTCATCTTTCTTTCCATGGATACTCGCTCTCGCTCTCTTTTGCGCGCGTGCGCGGGATCCAGACCGGATATACATACTTCGTTACTGCACAGGGCACAGGTTAGCGTTGCTTAGCGAATCTATTTGACGTGAGACACGTATGAATAAGGGAGCGACTCTAGCTCACGAAACCGACCCGGCGCGCCAACGGTCAGAGCTAAGCACGCCAGAATGGCGTTGAATATCTCGTGGGCGAATGAGGGTCGCGCGCGAAACTCTGCTGAGTTAGCGCGTCTATCATGGAAACACGCCGCCGGCTGCGCTGCCACCTAGAACGGGGAACAGATTGGCGCACTCGGCGTCTTGGAGAAGGGCGAGGCGAGACAAGCTGGAGAGCCGCAAGGGCCTATTGGAGACGGAGACATGGACCAGCAGGGGGTCACACGAGTCGACGCGGGACAGCCGCCGGGGCGACGTAGACTAGTGAACAAATTGCACCTCGTAAACGAGCCGGGGCTACTGCAGTAGCAGACTCTGCCCTCGTGGCCGCCACAGCCACTCAATATAATACACGTCACGTGAACTTATCGACCCACCACGTCTGTGAGCATGCGTGTGCGTATATGTCTCTGATCCGGCCGGGGGACGGGGAGGTGATCGTAGCGTGGCTCAGTATTCACACTGTCAGCAATGTTGCCTTTTGCGTTAGTGCTGTTTAAGCAAACGTCGGACAGAGCTAGCTGAATCTGCCTTTATTTTTCCACGGAAACTGTCTTTAGCGGCACTAATTAGCCTTGGGACAGCGCACAACGTGTGCGTTCGCCAAAACAGCGGCAGATGGTGGACTGCTTCACGGCTGCGGCCTCGGGAGGTGCGGGTGAGTCTGTCAGGTTACCTCGACTTGTCATGACTGCTTGTTGCTGTCTATCGATCAAGGTCGTTTTCTATGCGGATGCTGGACAATGGTCCGCTTGATGTCACTGGGTTATACAGCGAAAAAGATAAAGGGAGCCGTCCCATCGAAGGTTGACAACGCACAATACAAACACGACTCATGGAACGCCTCCTGCCCTGACGCAACTTCCTCACGAATCTACGCAACGATCGCTAGGTGTTGCATCGAAAGTTAAAAATGCTAACATTTAAAAGCACATTGTAGATTCTACTCTTCCCTGACTGAGATACGTCTATAGGTTACTCAATCGATTCATATTCTAGTACAGCCACTTGCTCCGTGAGTGTATCATCGCCTGCGAACGCGCATACATCCATTACTATTATATATTACTCGTTATTAGAATGAACTCAAGCCTACGCACTGGCCCCCAAATTGCACCGTTCAATCTTATCAAAGATAGTCAGGAGTACATCCGATGAGCATGCGATTTCTTAATATCATATACATATATATATATATATATATATATAAACGCACGGCCTCCTGTATCATATGCGTTATTTTGTATGTCAATCACTTGGGACGTGTCTTGTTTTTGCTCCATTGGAACGCCTGCGTGGCCTCATTAGCACGTCGGTTATTAGTTGACACCGTTCACTACTCATCATTGTAGCAATGGCTGACAACAGAGAACGAAACCTTGTGGAAGCCCCTTTGGGCTTTGCTGTTCTTGTAGCGCCGACAAACATGGTTACATTTCAATCATCTACCGCAGCGATCGACACGTGCTAATAGTTATCGGTGTTTCGGCTCGCATCATCGGCCTCTCAGCCTTGTAACTAATGGCTTTAATTATACGAAAATCTCTCGTCTGGAATGAGTTTTCGTTGTGGTCGTTTGACGCCGTATGCTTATCATCCCATTTTGTTGGATGGTCTCTGTCAACGTCGGCCACTGTTTACCGGTCTTCCGCAGGGTTGGACAGCAATTATGCGCCAACAAGCCCGACACGGAGAGCATCCGGAACTCAACTCTGGTCAGCGTACTTGTTGTATCTCACTTGCAGATCTGATCCCCGACGAAATGGTTGAAACGAAAATCGTTCATTTTACCCCGCCTTCGCAGTGCTGCTCTTCTACTCAATAAGATTTTGCTGGGTTCGTTGATTCGTTTCGTGGATGATGCCCGTCGCACAGCAACAACGCCATATCCACTACATGTGTCCAATCTAAATAAACTGTCGCCACTATAAATCACAACAAAAAACCCCACACATTAATATATATATATATATATATATCAACGCAGGCGTTCAGACGAAAACCAAAGCCACTCAAGCGACTCGTAAAAAATAGAATAAAGGTCTGTAGACATAGTCACTCCTATTCCGACGTCGCCCCTGACAAAAAAGATCTTCCGTAAAGTAAATATGTATCTCCCAAAGGAAAAAGAAAGAAACATAAAAGAATTAACCGTGTTTTTTTGTCGTCGTCCATGTGGATACAGAAACGTGATGTATATATATATATATATATATATATATATAAAAATTCTATAAAGTTGATGCTCCGCAAATACCAGATGAATTCGGGATTCACGGTGATACAACAGCGGCGGTGGTATTATAGTAATAACATGGATAATTCTAATCACGATAATAAAATTATAATATATCACACTTTTATTCGTCTTCGGGCTACTGCTGAACGCAATAATGGCTCCAATAATGTTCTGTCTACTGGCAGTGATTTCCTAACACCATTTCATCATTTACGATCAATTATCAGGATGAAACTTGGCAGTAGCATCGACGTAGTGTCGATTCATTCCGACCGAGAACAGCACCCAGCCTATGTAATCAACGAGGGTGCTGACACTCGAAATGGAAACGGCAGTATTCTGAACACTATCAGCGACAGCAACAGCCGTAACTAAGTAAAAAAAAAAGCTAGAATGACCCAATTGGCAGATACATATACCACCTGATTGGTGATATATATAGATATATATATATATCATTCTAGGGTCTTGCACCTGCATAATATATATAAAACTGAGGGAACTCGTATTGTAGCTATTTACATAGCGGCTATACCAAATATTGGCGCAATTACTGAGCATTATTCTTCTGGGTTAGCGGTACACATTTATCGTTGCCTCTG
This sequence comes from Stratiolaelaps scimitus, assembly GCA_019614645.1. Taxonomy (NCBI): domain Eukaryota; kingdom Metazoa; phylum Arthropoda; class Arachnida; order Mesostigmata; family Laelapidae; genus Stratiolaelaps; species Stratiolaelaps scimitus. The sequence continues at coordinate 3,862,177 of JABWDB010000026.1, forward strand.
TCAAACTCATCTCCTTCTCTTTGGTAACACTACCCACGCATACACACACCTATAATCAACGACCAACGAATGGGACATGCTTTTGTAGTGCAAAATATATTTATAGATCTTTATATATATATATATATATATATATATATATATATATATATATATATATATATATATGATATAAATGACTGGTGTATATGTATTATAATACTAATTTGAGATACTAGATTCAAATAACAAGGGAGCAATGAGCGGAAAAGATTAGCAATTAGTGTCCTGGAGATGGTGTTTTTCCAGCGAAATGTTGACCGATCCTCTCCAACTTGCACTCATCTAATATATATAATCCAATTGGAAAGAAAATGTTTTCTTCAAGCGCTCTTAAATATACACGCTCCATGCCCTCGTCTATATATATATACATTAATCGCAAATTAATTCGTCACTGATCAATTCGGCAGTGGCAGAGCAAAACGGAGGAGATAGTATCGAATCTCTCTTCTTTTTGCCGATACAACCGCCGTGATACCGTTAATGTCATTCGTCGTTACAGGCCACTACCACTACTGTGTTACTTCGAGTGATCGCGTTGAGTGCTCAGAAGTGGCAACACATCACCGAAGTCGCAATTACTGCTGCTAGCATTTCCGTTGGCCCATTCTACGCTGTCGCCAATTGTTGACCAGGGCGCGACTCGACTCCCGTATTGAAGTAATGAGATAATTGGCATTCGCGGCTGGCAGTCACCAGCCCAGAGTCCACACACACACTCGCTCTCCGGAATCATCGACGCCGCTTTGTCTGGTAAAATATGCCTAATACAACGACTCATTTTTTCTGACAGTCTCACTGCTTGGTCGGTCTGTTCCGCCCTGATTTGTCCAGAGCAAAAAATGCACGGGAAAAAAAACACATGACGTCTGCGTAACAGCCGCCAAATAGTGTCCGATGACGGCGTTTCGGGAAAACGTCGACTCAGCTTGAAACGCCCTCTGAACGCGAAGGCGCACTCTGGTGAAGCCAGTGTTCAAGACGTCCGGCACAATACGACCACCACGACTCTGGTCTATTCATTTGAACAGAAACAATCGCCCCTAATTTAGAGCAGTGATCAGACGCAACATTCCAGCTGTCGTTTACCGATGTAATGTAAATGTAGACACACACACACACTTATAAATAGATTTACAGCTGTAACATTACTAGTGCAATGGTGTATTCTATATTTATAAACATCATCATTATATATATATGGGGTGAATTGAGTGTGTGTAAGACGTAAGGGTGTATCTCCTATGCGCGTTCGTGCGCGAAGGAGATAAACGTCTCATTTCACTTCGGCTGATACCGAGAGCGGAATAGCCAGCAGCGATATGCCAGCTTGCCTGATTACATTTGACGTCAATGTACCCTGATAAGATTAGATAAAGAAATAAAGCAACGAACGAAGGGAGAAGCAATCGGAGGCTATTAGACAACAACGTTGGGCTGTTCGGTTGTCGTATACCCGGACCGCTCCGTTGTTCTGAACCTGTGAAGGAACGTTGTCCCCAAGGCAGCAAAATATCGTCGCGTCAACTGATTAAGAAGTAATGCGCTTTCAAAAAGTCACTCCAAGAAAGATAGATGCAATTGAAGTTAAATAGGTAATAACATGCACGAATGGTAGAAAAAAATATATATATAGAGTAGATTTGAGACAAGTATCAGCAGCCACCCACGGAGTGGCTGGTCAAACACAAAAAGCATTCTATTAAATACTATAATGGTAATAATAAATATAGATCTATATATATATATATATCGGGAGCTGCATGCGCCTTCGTGTCTACCGTGACAGCGGTGACTGCTGTTTACCAATTTACACGGCTGTGTAGATACGCAGAGTTGAGCGCAAGGGAAAGAGAGCGAGAGAGAAGGATACCATGTTTAAGCGCTGCTGGACAGGAACATTTACGAGCTATGCGCATGATGCCTACTATGCAATGTGCGCTCCATTGATGATAAGTATAAAAAAAATACATACTTCACTAATGTATAATTCATATTCGCTAACGTAGTGGTATAATACATATAACAAATACAACAGGGGGCACATACGATGCTGATCTGAAGCAGCTGATTGCTGTAATCCAGTGTCTCGGATAACGACCGACACACAGCCAGCCATCGCATGGCAGTCTCCGGCCGATGTTAGCAACAAGAAAGTATCTAGAGTAGCCGGTGCATACGCCTGAAGGTTGGAAGGTTTGCCTGTTAGGGAGTTTATAGGGACATTGGGGTGGGAATCGAGAGAGAGAGAGAGAGAGAGATAAAGAGAGAACAAGAGGACAGGGGCAATGATGTGCATATAAAAAACGCACATACACTTACTCGCATCTCCAGGCTGTCTTGTTGGGTCGTGAGGGGACCTCGACCGAGGGTTGTGAAAGCCCGAATGGGGCAATATGGAAGCCTGCTCGTCCGCGGCAGCGGCAGATGCCCCGGAGTTCTGTCTCGTAGCTTTCCTTCGCCGTTCCCCTCGAAGCGGTCGCTCCCAACAACGGCCAGTCTCCCACTCATCCAGACAATCCAGCGATCCACCGGCCCGGCCCGGCGAACCCAACTTAGGCGGCGACCGCGTCATCGGCCCTTACGATCCCCTCAATAAGGTCGCCCCACTCCTCAACGAATCGCCACCGCACATCGAGGAAGCCTATAATTGGCTCTCCTTTTCCCTCCAACGAACGGGCACCTCGACAGCTCGATGGTATGTATGTACAACATACCACCATACGGCAGAGCTGAGCAGGGCAGAGCTGCTCTTCGACACAGTGCGCCGCACAGTAACACCGGCGATGATAGCGGTGATGTTGGACGAGGGAGTCGGTAGTAATGAGTGGCAGGTTCTAGTTGGAATTAAGCAGAAAAAAACGAGAGAGAGAGAGAGAGAGAGAAACAAGCGAGGATTCACCACCACATTCGCGTGGAGCAGCAGCTCCACCAGTGGGCGAAGAATGACCGCGTTCGACCACCGCACACACACACCCCAGCGGTGGTCGGGTCGCCTGGAGGCGCGCGCCGTTGTTTGCGAAGGACACGACGAACACGGGACTTGACAGTGGCTGCAGTGGTGCGCAGTGCAGCAAACTCCGCCACGGTCGTCTCTCCATATCTACCCCATTGAGTGTCCCAGCCCCGAGTAAGTCTCCACACACAAGTCCCCCCCCCTCCCTGCTCTCCTCTATGAGACAATCATAAGCCTTAGAATTAGGTTATACGAGAAGGAGCTGGTGGCCTGCTCCCTTCTCCTAATAGGATATTCAGAAGCAAACGCTCGACCGGTGGTGGTAGCGAACAGCGGGAGGCAGCAAAGTAGCTATGCCATTGTAGCAGCTTGCTGTAGTGTGTACCAAGCATCTTGCCGAACTCAGCAGCACAAACCACCGGCCATCCACGACATATCCAACAAATGCATGTTTTAGTGCGTTACGACTATCTACCTCATAAGCGAATATTTACTAGGTATACAGCTTGTAGAGAGCGGGCCTGTATAAGGAAATCGGTGGAAGGTGCGCGACGGGAAAAAAAACAAGGTTAACTGCCTCCGTCCTTGCCATGGAAGGAAAAACGAAGAGAGAGAGAGGAGTGAATGTTACCTTGAATGGTAGAATGTGTGTGGTGCATTCGAGTTGATTAAACATATACGTTAAACCTGGGCGACGGTGATAACGTAACAATAACGATTCACTAGAAAAATATATTTGTCGACGTGACGCTCATTAGAGCGTCCCAATTACAATCGTCATTGACTATTGTAATCGCGGTTAATTCCAGTACGAGCTACATCGCTTATGCAAGTTAATGGAGCAGACACTAACAGTATTAGTGTTATGATTATTATTTTGGCGAATTGATAAAATGAATGGTGTGCTAGTACCGGAAGACTGATGTTTTCAAGATATTCTCTAGGAAAGTAAAGTAGTTAACCGTTACAACTAATTCTAAGCCGCTCACATGAGGATGGCAGGTGCCTTACTCATTTCAACTCCCAATTGTAACCCCGACGGACAAAGACATCAACGAGATTAAAAATAATGTTGAAAACTCAGGACCAGTTAGATCTAGCTCGTCTCTCTGGCCCTGTGGCATCTGTGAAAGCGTTGACCACTTATAAACCTGTCTTGCTGTCAGCCAGACCTCTCAATAAGGATCAGCACGGATTTACAAAAGGTAAATTCACCAAGACCCCAGGGTTGGCTGCAAGGGTCAATGAGTCTTCCGACTATCAGAATGACAAAAAAGACCTCTCTAAGGCCTTTGACTGCGTCAAATATGACATTCACATATCCAAGATTGAGCTGCTAAATATAAACTTAAAAGATTTGGTTGGATTCGAAGTTATCTTACAAATAAGAGCTCCCGTCAACGGGAACCTCGCGCCCATCTGGAGTTCTTGCTGGAGTGGGAGTTTTTGTTTTAGATTGTAAACAGTCATGTAAATAATATGCTAATCAGTATAACCTGTCTTCTGAGAATATCGCCGTTGTGTAATAATACTTAATAGGTGATTGTAATCTACAACTGTGGATAAAAACACCTTTATGGAGATACCAAAAGAGGCCCTCTCTTCTCATGACTCTAGTGTCAATGTAAATATTGTCGACTACCATCAGCTTTGCTCTTTCTATAGAAAGCTTACACGACGCTGCTGACATAAGCTGACTGTACAAGACTGAACTATAAACCGCTTGGCAACCTTGGAGACCTTCCCCGAATGCCCTGCGCAATGGCTTAAGAGCACGTTCTGAGAGCGCGCTCAGTGACCGCAGCTGAACAATACTGTGGTGTACCCCTGGTGATTGCCACTTTTCGTTCGAACGGCACATCCACTAGCACGGACAAATAGCATCCGTATGTGATAATATTGTATACAACAACAATTTCTATACAAATTAACCATTTTCATCCTTTGTAACATTTCCAAATATTGTGCCACTCCTCGGTTAAATAAAGGAGCACCTGAATCGAATTTCGCTATGATTATTATTATTATTATTATTACTATCTATTATATTCAATCACGAGACGATATACACTGGGATTGGCACAAAGCATTGCAATCATTCTATGGTCACTTACTTGATCTGCCACGCATGCCAACTGCGCCACATGGCCCCAAAAGGATTCCTACCAGCAGCGATATACTCTGCATCGTTGACATTTTCGGCTTAGTCCGAAAAAATGGATCAAATTGTAAGTTACGAGCAGGCCGTCTCCACTACGGTGGGCATTTCCTGCGACAACAAATGTCGGGTAAGGAATTGGGCAGATCGCAGTGAGCGAAGATGTGCAGTAGATTTCCATGCAATATCGATATCCGAACAGAGAACGAACACAGACACTGAGTTAATCCTGAGTTTCACTTGGCGCCTCTTGAACGTCAGCCTTTGTAACGTCCTGCGCTTGACGACACGACATGGTCACGGCTGAGCGTTGAACTGCTATACGCGAACAAGTCATACCAAGTTCAACACTCAGCTACACCGAAACACGACACTATACATCAGGCGAATCGGTGTACGGCCAAGCGCAAATGGCCTGCTGGTTACGGCACCCGTTGCCGTCGCCTGGCACCACCGAACTGCGGTTTTCACCTGACGGACCCACTGGCGTTGAGGGTCGCCGCGTTCGCCTACGATTTGTGTTTGCTGCAGACATGTTTCGACTCCTCAGTTCGGGCTACATGCGAGCCGAATATGAAGGTGGATAGAAGTTTAGGCTGAGATGAATTGAGAAAGGGCTCGATTTGTGTTGCTCTTCTAGATCCCGGTTCGCTGGCTAGCTGCCTAGAGATCCTCAAGTTTCGCCCTCGCCAGCCCGACGAAACCGTTTTCTTCGTTTTTCGTCGAAATGCCGAAGCAGAAAAGACTTCAGAGGCAAACCCGCCCATGGGTAGCTTGCGCAGGGGATGGATCGATCGGGGTTAAGTTCGGTTAGCTTAGGCGGCGGGGGCCGGAGGTCTCAGCGAACAATGAGATCGTTCGACCGAAGGGGCGAGAGCGAACCCAGGAGGGAAGATCGACTCTCAGGTCCGCGCAGATGACTCGGCCGCAACGAACGGTCGAACAACTCAGTTGCGAACTCTATGATCATTCATGGATTGATTGTGATTGGTGTCCGCTGCGTTCTGCAGTTCGGGATCAATAGTTCACGTCGTCATCTGGCATCGCTATCAGGCATCGCGAGCGCCGGCCGGCCGGCCAACAACGAGCTCGAGTGTCCGAGGCGAGCGGCGCTTAGAGAAAAAAAAAACTAGAGCAAAAATGCATCCACTGATCTCGCACGAGAAGCGATCACTGACGCAATTGAAGCGATCAAAGCAGCGGTCAGCATCTCTTTTCGTTGCACATTCGTTCCAGCACGAATGCGTCCGTCGAAACGGGCCTATTGCTTATGCACTCGTTATGCACTGGCTTATTCGTTCACAAGCTTTGCCCACGTTCCACGAGCGTTCGTTAGCCTTTGCCGACGTCTCACCGCCGCGGCGTGCGCCAGAGCACCGCACGAGCAGATCGAGGAAGGCGATCTTGCTGCTCTCCGCCGTTTGAAAACCGCAGATTACACAGAAGGTTCGCTCGTTCGTTTGTCCGTCGGAGTAACGAGTCAAACCGATTCGCTGAACGTCGGTCACCTATAAAACAAACTGACTTAGGCTAATTGACGCAGTCCAAACAATCCAACAGAACGAAGTGTTCAACAAGTGTTGATCTCCGTTGAACCGGGAGTGCGGCCAGCCACGTCTGAATCGAACACACACACATATATAACAAACAGGCTAGATAGACCGTGCATGTTCTGATCCCTAGCGAGGGCTTGCCTCTGCAGGAAATGTGGTCGAAACGGAGCGGCAACCAGCTATATTATTGATGACTAACCATCGGTGGGATTCGAAGGCTTTTCCTGTCTCGCTCTGCTCGATGTACGAAACACGTTTTACGTAGAAAACGTTCAGTTGATAGAAATACAGCATTGCGGTTTGATGTTGCATTTTAAGCAGCTAATTAACATGGCATCCGTAGAATGACTAAGTCGGAAGAAAATGTCACCTCTCGAGTCTCGTATCCTCCCTTTCATCGGCGGCTGTAGAAAAAGCTCACGGCAAAAAGCTACTCATAGGAACGCAGTCACAGGTTATTGGCTTCGAACGGACCCTGCTATATAAGCAAACCGTAACTCAAGTGCCAAAGACTTGACGACGCTCAGTTAGTTATCTTCACATCCCTCTTAGGGTAGTTAGGTGGCAGAGCGCCAGGGGATTGCGGTCGTTTCCAATCGGATGCAAAACAGATGCTAGAATATGATGACTACGCTCCCCTACGACTCTTATGAATTCGTTCCGTTCACCACAAACACACTATATCTGTTCGTGTGGCTCCCAACCACAACAATCTTGTCTGTCACTTGAGATTGTTTGTTTAGAAAACAAAACAACGCTCAGGTACCACACGCTTATGTATATATATATATATATATATATATGCGTGTGGTAACGCTCATATATGTATGTATGTATATATATATATATATACATGCATTTAATGTGTTTGTAGACTGGGCAATAGATCTTGATCTAACACTCTCAACTGAAAAATGTGCCGTTCCACGCTTCGGACACGGCAATCGTAATTACAATTGTTCGATTGGAGATCTGAAGTCGATTGACACTGTCCATGCTTTGGGACTGACTGCTTCGGTCACTTTCAAATATACAGAGCATGTGACTGATGTGATTCTTAAAGCTGTGCCTCGATCAAATTGGATACTTCGCTGTGTCAATCTAAGGGATCTTAAATTATACGTAAAGATATTGGCAGCATACATACGTCATAAAAGCTAAAGAAAGATTACAGAAAGTTGGCGACGTCTACTCAAAACGAGTATCTTTTAAATGTCAATGTGATAAAAAGGAGGTAAAACTTTTTCCAACCCGCAGTGTTCCGCACAGTAGAGACATCTACTGGTTTCCGTAGGGATATCCTTCCGAAATTTTAGCCAAAAAACGCTGCGTGAATAATCATTTCCTATGGAGAGTTTCTCCATGGAAAAAGATGATTCACGCGTTGTTTCAGACGAGTAAACATTGTACATTGTACAGTAAAATTGACACACCATTACCTGGCGAACATTGCATTGTACTGCCATCAACCTTATATATATATACTTAGGTTCTGTCAGGCTTTATTATATATATATATATATATAATATACTGTCAAGTTTTATTATATTATACAATAATTAGGAATTAGTTCTAAGGATTATTTCTATTATATATATATACTCATTACAGCAGAGTGCCAAGGTGTCGTTAGATACAGATCTTCGACTATAGCGTTCTGTCGCATAAACCCCGGACCACTCAGTGGAGGCACAAGACCCTCGAGCAATGGAGTTGCGCCACGATTGAGGCGGATAGTGGATGAAAGGGGATGTTGCCCACGGCCATACGCGTCCTAATAAAGTTTCTCGAAATCACCAATTCTCTCCTTTGGCATAACATGAAGCAGCTTGAGTGGTTCTTCTATATCCGAGAGCAGCTGTGATTCTCCTTGCGTTTGATGGGGTACCATCAATGTTATCACAACGAGTGAGATGCGCGTTGCTCCATCAGCGCCCCTTCTGATCTCCAAATCATGTGTCAATCTAAATTTCATACGTAACCATATATATATATATATATATATATACGTTGAATTGCATACATTTGCCATAAATAATACCGTATCAGCATTGAATTAAGAATCGATCCTATATTATTGTGGTACTAATGCGCCGCAGGTCATCTCACTTTCTGAGTATTATCGTGCACTTTGACAGGTGCTAAGCACACTACCACGCACGATCCTCACAAGTTGACCGTGCGTGGTAGTATGTAATAGTTAGCAAAGCATGATTGTGTTTATTAGCCATTATTATGGCTGCTTTATGAATGGCTGGCCCTAGATGCAGTCAGCGGTACAACTGGTTACATCGAGATTAAATGAACGAGTACTGGGTGAAACTTTCACGTGGTTGTGGACATGCCAAAAAGTCACTATCATCGCCAATTAACCAGTTCCCAATGGAGGAAGAGTAGCCGCAGCTACAATAACAACAACAACTCTCTCTCTCTGTCTTCATCAGCGTGGTAGACGCATTGCTTCAATAAAAGTCTCGCTAATTAAATACACCAGTTATTCAGAAGCGGATGAAGAATTAGGGTCTAATTATGAGACCGAGAATGGACGAGAATCCCAGCCAAGCCTTAGCGGACTGGCTGCTAGACCCGTCCGCGCGTTCGACAAGAACGGATGACTCTGTTCGAGAGCTCGACGCAGCCTGGTGGTGATCTAAAACGCCGGCGTCTAAGACCTAAGCAATCGGCCTGCCTCTGGAATTCTATCTGTTATCAAACAGAACAAACACTGCACTCTGTCGTCGCGTTCGTAGGGTCGCCCTTATAGTTCGCCTGCACCACAGCAGGAACACATAGCCAGTCCAAGAGAGGGCTTCCCATGGATCTGCCGGCCCAATTATTCCCCGCCTCGTGCGCGAGTCCCAGCTCAAGGAAGGCCAGCCAGCGGAGTCAATATACTATAATACAATGGTATTCGCCGTTGGAATAGTGTTCGTATACAAAGCACATCAAATCAGGTTGAGCCCAAAGGGTATCCAGAGATGGAGAGAGAGAGAGAGCATGGGGTAGCTCGGGTGACTGTCTGTGCGAATGAAGTCCAGACTATATATGATACAACTGGGCTGAAACGGGCCAGGGTGAGCGGGTCGGATGAAAGCTCATCAGGACGGCATTTTCGAGCAAAGCAGAGGTGGGGTGGAGCGATAAAGAATCAGAGGATGTATGCGTCAATGTGTGGGCAGATGATTGGGTGTCTGGTTGCGTGCTTCTGTTCTGCTCGAGACCTTGAACACTGTACATAAGATCGAGTTACTTCTAGTAAATAGTCGATACCTTGATTAGTCATTCATAACGAAATATCATAGTTTAAAGCTGTTGGGTAGTCCAAATGTCTTCTGTAAATGACCAACAGTATTCGTGATAATATCTATATTTAACGGGTGGTTGTCGGGCAAAGGTGGCGAATATATTATGTAGATGTTTTTGAGTACAGGATAACAACACTATCACCATCGAGGGTGTTATCAAGAGCTGTCAGTTGTGTGAAAACAGACAGCTTAGTTTAACAAACGCGCAGAAGATGTACCATGCAAATGCACATATATATATATATATATATATATATATATATATATATTTGGGAATAGTTGCACGTTATAGGTAGTGGTCCTCCATTGTCTGCTATCACAGATCATAATGACTATTATGGAATGGCAACCACCCACGTCCGAACGACGGTGGCGAAGATGAGGCGATAACATAGTCTAAAAGATACATGTTCCCTTGACTTAGCATTGCATAGCGGACTCCATAATGGGGACAGTGGTTGAGTCTCCTTTGATATACACTCATAAACACACACACAGATACAATCATATAGGAAAATGTGTATATGATGGCTGCACTCCGAATTTCGTCTGGGCCGTGTTTGTGGCCAGCTTCAGCGATGCAGGAAAATAAGCGGTACTTGGACGCGGATTGGTGCGGGAGTGCACCGTCGGGGCTATATGAGGGTATAGTGTGTATTTGTGGTTGGGCTCAGGGGAGCGATCACTCTTTGCGCCGCGCAGAGATAAGCCAGCCCCGGTTAGCCATGCTGCATGGTGGCCAAGCGCACCGTGCATTTCCGCAGGTGCCGCGGGAGCAGTGCGAGCATCGAAGATCATGCGTTCGCTCACAAGAGCTAAAATTCGATTATGACGCTACAACTGATGGTTGGCAACAATGGTGGTCGCTAGCACACTGTCGTGGACACTTGACGGATACTTCAGAGCAGACACTTGCAGTGACGCTCCGTGCCTTTCATAGTCGCCGAAACCACTAACCAGATCTAACTCTGCGTCACCTAGGGATTAGGAACACAATGTTGGCCTCCCATCTATCTCTCTCTCCCTCTCTCTCGCTCGGTCGCTTGTATAAAAGCGATTACGACAGCTCGTCCAATAGAATATGGCCTATGAAGGTCCAATTTTGCATTATGGGTAATTAATCGTGCGGCGGACATCTATTCTTTGTGGGATCTGATTTCTGTTCGACAATTGTTGATTGAGAAATAGAATAAACTATAAAAGCGTCGTCGAAATGTATCACTATGAGTATTAGCACAATGACTATTGGTGACTGTGCGTCAATGCTGAATAACCATTCGTCCAATGCCTGAGCAAGCTATGGGTGTTTCCTGTGCGAAAAAACACTTGTGCACGATAGGGGCATGTAGTATGAGCTAGGCGCTCCTTTCAAAAATCAATTAGCGAAACATGATTTGTTTTAATTCAACCCTCAATGCTCACAGGTGCACAATTGTATTTTTAAATTATATCATGAAAGTACCGAGTTTGTTGAGACTCTCGTCGTCAATGATCCAGGATCGGCTATCCAGCATCGGCCCCCGGGGGTGGGCGCGACCAAGCAGGCGTTCAGGCAGCGACGCGAGGATGTATCAGGAGCCTATCGCATACCGTGGCATAGAATCTGCAACTCTTGGCACGGTCGAGCACACGGCAGTACCCTGTAATAGTATCCATAATCGTAGCGTCCCGCATAGTAGAGCCACGCTTTTCCCGACCGGAATGGTTCTCCCACCGGCGGCCTGGTGGTTACGCCTCGGCGTTGTCGGATTTATTCATAAGCCAGCATCAGTGACGCTGGCAGCAATGGGGGGGACGGGGGGCAAGGGGTCGCGTGTGGGGGTTCGAGTTCGGCGGTCACCGAAGCGATATCAAGTTTTCTCCGGCTTTATATTGCTGCTACATACCCTAAAAATAACGCCGGCTCGGTAGAGCGTCGGTAATCGCCGTTAGGAGGCGGTCGACCAGGAGAATACATTTGGGTGGGAGACGAGGCTCCGGGGAGGCGCGGAAAACGATCACGGCGGCACCTCCTCCTGCTGCTACGACTACTGCTGCTGTTTGCAGGCGGTACTTCAAGATATGGACGTGGCCTCAGTTACTCGACTTCGGTTACTGTCCTGTCTCGCGGGTCGAGCGCCGAACAGGTTGAAGAATGACGATGCCTCCGACGGTCGTTTCGCCAGCCATCGGCTCGCCTTGCAGCAGCTTCACATCTCACCCCAGACGTTCGGTTAAATGAGAACGCCCCCGAGACCTTGCTCTCGGCAGAAGCCAGTCATCCAGGCAATTTAAAGAATCGCGAAACGAAGCGACTAAACGATGAATCCAGTTGGCTATCAAGCTGGAATGGCACTCTTCCTAACCTCGAACTTCTGTCGAGGTGGAAACGCGATCCGGTGCATCGGCGAGAGAGGCCGGACGGAGTCGAGAAGGTCAGAGCCTGGCGACGTTGCACCCCTACTTTGCAGTGTCAGCCTGTCGCAAACGGCCGATCGAAGCAGTTTATTGCGCTTAATCTACACCTTTTCTTTGAGAAATTCATTGTCGTCGCCTTCCTTCGTCGATATCACCGTCGTTTTTGTCAAAAAACAGCAACAGAGCAAAATCGCTGCGTGGTAATATCGGATCAATCACCTTCAACATCAGCTGGATACAGTTGACACAACAACGTACCACTGGACTGAGCGAGCAAACCTGCCTGAATTTGTCCCGTTCGATTTTAGCACAGAGCACGATGCGGTGCTATCCGGCTCCTGTAGTGGAGGGTTCATGTTTAGCTAAATTCACCCGAATTTGACCGAATACGTAACCAGCACCGGCAACTCATCCATTAGACTGCCGGTGAACGTCGTCCGCAGGGGCGGCGAGGGCGGGGGCTGGTATTGTTGTGGGAGCCGTCTTGCGGAATGATACCTGAAGGTGGATGCATGCAGGAGCACGACAGACAACATCGATAGGAACAGAAGAAACTACAACTGAGGGAAACAGTGACGGGAAGTGATGCCTCTTTGGTTGCGTATGCTGGCCCGCCACTCAACCCAATAACAACAACAACAACAGCAACAAGCGATCCAAGCGAATGTTTGACTGCATGTTTGTCGCCCATGCAAGAAGGAAGTGATAGCACAAGCGGTGACGCGGCCTGGTGTGCACAACGGCCGCAAGAGCGCTCTGACGTAATCCACTTCGGAGGATGATTCCTCCGATTCTGCCGCTGTTGACTGAGTCAAGAGTAGAGTGGGCTTGAACAAATGAAATCGAAGAATAAAACACAATTTAGTTCCCGCATCATCCGATCCAAGTAGTGATTGCTAAGTACAGAGCTTTTCACTGCTATTCATCAGGGTCTGTATTATGTGTGCGTATATACATATATATATATATATATATATATTTATTTGTGATTTGTCGGTGACAATCAATATGCCTACATCTTAGCGAATACTTCAATATGCAGCTGTCTGAAGGTCCTATCGCTCTCTACTATCTGTTGATTTACAAATAAACACAGGTACTATGAATCGTATCGATGGATAGCAATCCCCGAGCCCTGGGGGTAGCACACTTTAGCTTCACTACTCCCTATTAATCTCCGAGTGGCGCCTGTGCATGCTGCGTTCCTAGAAGCATTCATAAAAATTAAAAAAATGCACCATGCATCATCAGGGAGGATTAAATATCTGTCTGGTGATAGTTCGCCTGCAATAGCGGCTGTACATGTATTCCTTGCGTAACAATTCCCTATCCGGCAACACATGTTATTGTCAGCAATTTGTCTCAATCTACCGTATGCACTCGCATCTACGATATCGGAACTTCCACCAATGCTTTACTCACACCAGAGTGCTCCTTGAACCAGAACCCAAAGCAAATATCCTGAGTAGCGGTTTCACCCCCGCGCTTCTCAGCGTATACGGTACTGAGTCCTCGATGGCCTCGTTATTCGTATTGTATACAGAGCAGCATGGAGGAGGAAACGTCAATAATTTCACAATATCACAAGCGAGAGAGCCCCGATAGCTCACACCGAAGCCAACGCTGTTGTTGCAATCATTTGTCACAAAGATAAACAAGCAGAACTCGCACCGCTCATCATTTATCAATGTGGTCATCATCGCCGACATCATCAGGTCCATTATGATTGCTGTGGGTTCCTCTTTTGTTGTTGATGCTGCTGTTGCTGTTGTCGTTGTTGCTATTGCTGTTGTTGCTGTTGTTGTTGCGTGTTGTTGTTGTCGTTGTTACGAGCTGCTCCGCTTTCTGTCTTGGACCGCTGTCACCTGTCCCCATATGGGGAGCACAGTCTGTGTTGGCTCAGTGGCAACCGCTCGTATCCGCCAGCCAGCGGCAGGTTGCGTGCGCCGATGCATTTATAGGCCGAAGATGCGCCGACTGCGACGCCTCCATTTCGTGAATATGCCTAGCAGACAGAGGAATACTCATTCGACCCCAGCCGTACCGAGGTTCTGTGAATCCGCAATTTTTCCAATGTCATGAGAGCCCAAAGTCAACACGAAGCTGTCGTCATTGAACAATCGCATAGTGTCACTGCAGCTACAATGCAACTGGACGAACATCCCTTGTTAAGCATGAACATAAGCATTTTCAAGTTTGGAATCGCTTTGCTTAGCTTTGCGTTGTTACGCCAGCAGTGGAACTGTCCCAGCACGATGAACAGCAACAGCAACATGAGAAATTTCAGTCAAGTAAGCCACAAAAGCAATAAATAAACACAAAAGTAATCAGAAAGAAAGACAAACAGACAAACGATCAGAGCACAAGCTAAATTGCTGTTGCCGTGTGTTCATTTGAATTTCGATTTAATTTCGCATCGGCTCAATCGAAATATATAATTCGCATAAATGCATATTCGTCATAAATCTAATCTCTCTAGTTTCTACAATTTATACGCTCGTTGCTGTTCTACTTGAACAGCCAGCGAGCCAGCCAGCCAGCCAGCTAGCGATTTGCAACAACCGCATCATCTCTTGTCCCGATCATCATCAATCCCTTAAAGATCTGGGCCATCGTCCGTCGTCGCAATAGTCATAGAACAGTGCAAACAGCTTGCTCAGCTGGATATCACCGTTGGCTGCTGCTGCTGCTGCTGCTGGGAGTGGACGGATCACGAAATTGTGGGCGGCCATTAGATCAAGGTACAACAAAAAATCCAGATACGCAAGCCTCGTTCCCGTCGACAATCGAACGAATGTACACGCTCCAATGAATGAAGATTGCTGCTCCTGCTGCTGCTGTTGTTGTTATTGCTGTCGTCGTTGCAGTTGTTGTCGTCGTCGTTTGAATGCCGATTTGAATTCCAATGCGGTCCGCGTTCATTCGCTGCCTTCACTAGATTAACAAATATAAATAATAGTAAATAATGGTGGTAAATCTCGGATCCCGTTCGGCTACTAAAGCCGTGGCGTCAACAGGTCCGATTGATACGCGTAGCACACCAGATGAGCATCACCCCCTACCGGCAGCAAGCAATGCCGGTGGTGGGCAATGATCACTGATCATTCGACAACGACGCACATTCAGCCTGTGTATATCTACATACATAGAGCATATATATATATATATATATATATATATATATATATATAACAACTTGTAGACATCTTCATTATGGGTATCGATAAGGCGGACGCGTTCGCACATAATACTGACGGTGGCGACTGACCAAATTCAAAATTCGGGTCGGAAGTGAGGGAATTGTAATTTAAAGGCTTCTCGCAATCGGGGCCACTGAAAACAAACTGGTTTCATAGTAGATGTTTGTCATTGTACAGCGGATTTACGAGGGCGCCTTTACGACTGCAGTTCTATGTCAATAAGATGGCGTGCCTATTATGGAGGAATCCTAGATGTTCATGTAAGGTGTGCTACACCGGAGTTTATATTATAGATACTATTTTTATTACTTGCTGACTGTGTCTGAATCTGTGCATGTGACACGATCGAAAAACAATGAGCTCAAAATAAGAAGAAAGTAAATAATGATTCGTAAATGAGCACCACCACATTTTTGCATAGGTTTCATCTCTTTGACACTTGACATTCGTTCGATCTGTATATAATGCCAAGTGTCAAAAAGATCTCGAACGGCACGCTTTCGCGAGACAGAATAATAACTATGTCGCAGGGCCAACAAAGTGAACGTGACAATTCATATAGAAAGACTCGTCAATCCTTGCGACGGTGCTTATTTCGACCAGCCTCTGTTGTACTGTATCAGGCGCAACGCCTCAGTCGTTCAGCGGACTATTGAGAACTTGACAGAATGTGGCATTAGAGCCAGCGGCAACGTGCATGGTTTTATCATACGAGTCGAAGTCGTAGTAGCCCTAGTAGTAGTAGAAATAATAATAATAATAAAAGCTGACTGAAACCCGAGAGGACACCTTTATATATCTCGTCTTTCATCTCATTTCTCTTAATATCTCACCGTCGAGAAGCGCGCTCTCAGCATTCTCTCAGTCTCCGTGGTCATAGTCGCGCCCACACACACACACACACACCCACCCCAGGATACGCGTCCAGCTATCTCATCGCGCGCTGGGCCCGCGTTAGCCCAGAGCAGCCCACGAGGGAGCTGAGCCCCGCCACGGCTATATGTCGCCCACCGCAACGGCAGCCTGCGAGGAAATTTTGAGAAGGGGTGCGCTCTAGGGGATCAGGAACGAGATTGACGACGACAACGGCAACAACAGCAGCAGCAGCAACGAAGCGAGTGACATCAAGCTATCCAGACTCGACATGGAGGCGCCACGCTATACTTGCTCCATGTATGCGGTTATCTTATCTCCACTGTTCGATGACTCACGGATATCACGAACGCGTGAGGCGTGTATCAGCTGTGCACGGGTGGGCCTGGCGGCTGCAGTGGCGGCTGATGTCGGTCTGTCTGACCGTGGTGTGTGTGTACGTCTGTCTGTCCGCTGTCCCCCCCCCCGCAACGATCGGCCGAGCTGAGCGGGGCTAAATTCGGGGGAGCAGGAATAGGGAGAATTGTGACTTTGGCACGATTTTCGCACGGCGGCGGGAGCCGCTTCGAGGACACGCGACGCGGTCGGCTAGAAGATAAGTGCTCCACCACGCTTAAGACTAGGCTATTCGGCTATCTACTGCTTGGGCTCTCTGTTGGCACTCTGATTTCGCTTCGTCTTGCTTTCAGCCCGTTACACCGACCACCCCCACAACGGCAACCCCGTGGATATCAACCATCTCGCTCGTCCTGCCGTCGGAGCGACCTCTCCATCGAGCGGAGTCCGCAAGGATACCGGGACGACGAAGAATTTCATCTCCATTCACTTTGTCGCCCTCTACTTTCAACGATTCAGACAGCACCATGTCTGGGTGTCGTTTCGACTAGAGTGCGTTCCTTCACGCTGTAATGTTCTTAATGCCTCTTCTGCCTACAATGGGAATGCTCCCGAAGGGCGAGGGCCATTCGGTAGCAAGAATAATTACAGTATTTTCTTTCAATCGCAGTTAGCGTCATGCACAGTTTCTACTTATTTAACTTTACTCACAGGACACTGAATGGCTTCTGTCCAAAAGTAGAAAGCGGCTGCAAATTCGAACAATTCTCTTATAGTTTGCATTGCACGATGGCGTAACCCCTGCATACTATGACTGCAATAACAATATCGTATTTATGTGTATATTGTTATACGCATGTTGGCCAATACATACGAACGGAAAATAGCAAGGTCGGCGTCGAGGGTTGCGTCGATACGATGAGGACCACAAAGCGTCTGTTGTAGAAAATACCTCTCACAGGGGGATGAATACAAGAGAGAGAAGTTTCGCTGTTAGCTTCTTCATGTGCTATAGCCGATAGCTCCGTGCCGGACCCATTCGATCCTCGTTTGGTTGGCCTTGCGTGGCCCGTTCACACTATCGGCTCTCGTACCAACTCTCAGCACTGGCATTTGCTGGTGCGCCAGACTGCCCTCGGCGCCAACAGCTATATATATATATATATATATATATACCGAGTAACAGAGCATGGAGGGGCCAGCATTGAAGAAATGCAAATCAAAGTAAGACGAAGTAAGACACATAGACGGGTCGCCTCAGCACGAGCTGCACAGAGTATAGCCATAGTAGTAGTCGTAGTAGATAACCCTGAACATCGCTACGGGCGTAGCTGGTTCATTAGCAAAGGGTTCTACCTTTCTGTCGATCTATCTACCTAGCTATCTGCAATCGGCGGGTTTGAGCTTGCGCGTGTACGCAAGTGTGTATGTGACCAGGATGGTTCGGTAAGGGCATACATGGCTCAATAAAGGCCGAGCAGGGCTGGGCAGAGCGTGTGTTACGAGGGCATACTTTGTTCGTGTATGTATTGGCAGGTGTTGGGGGAACTCGTCCATTGGGGAGTGGCCTGCACAGCTCCCGTCGGCTGAGCAAGAGTTGACGCAGGGATCCACGCTGGTTCCGCAGTTTCATCCGTAGTTTGCCTGGGGTGATTATTCTAATGCGAAACAATCCCTTGCCCTTCGCTTGCCATACCAACCAACGGGTTCGACTACTGCTCCTACTGATGCTACTACTGCGACTACCAGCCATCATCATTCGCTTGTGCATTCTCTCCCCTTGGCCGCTGGATCCGTCGTCCCATATCTTCTTTCTCGTTCTATACTTTCGTAGAGATCGCGGTGGTGTTGGTCTGGTGTTCATGGGAGTGAGGTGGTCGGCCAGCAATCCAAGTAAAGAGGGCTGGACCGACGATCAACGGTGCACAGATGGTAGCCGGTGACAGGAGCTCATCTCTGCAATTCTTCAATAGTCTCGAAAATAGGATTCTTCCAGGCTGAAGAAGCTGACTCGTATGCTCGGTGTAGAACGGCGTATACTGATGTATGTGTGTGTGATGCCATTTCTGCTTAAGGAGTGAAAATACGAATATGGTCATCATGACATAATTCGTAGGCATAGAGAACAATGCAAAAGTAAATTAATCGCGATCAGGAATTATGATATCGTGTGACATTACTGGCAGCATATATATCAATTGCTCGTACCTGAGACATGGCGCAGTGTGTTCGTAATTAAAAACCCTCCAAAAACTATCAGGGCTCCCAATAGTTACACACCTTCTTGGCTGTACAATTGTGAAAGATATTTAACCATCATCGTTATTACCACCGCTTGCCATATGCGACACGTAAAAGATACTACTCGTCCTTGCAACAGAAGGGTACGTGGTCTCATATCTGTTCATCTGACCACAGGTTCGCTCTGGCACCATTTCGCCTTTATCAGCTCCTTGTTCACCAATGTCCTGGCGCCGCTCCTTTTTCGCCGCTCCTTTTTTGCTGGGTCTTTTTACGAACGAGTCGGCCCGCGAACGACCCCAGCCAGCCGCCGCTGCTCCCTCCGACAACATCCTTTCGCGCATTTCCGACTGTAAAGCCTCTGGCCAGCAAGGCTGCAGTCGCATTGGCCGCCGAAGCTACTATCTCTTCCAGGTTCTTTCCTCTTGTGAAGAACACACCCCGCTCCCGACCGGTACCCGTCGCTGCTGGCCATTAGAGATAATTGGCGAGTTTGTAATGGAGGGAACACAAGTCACCGCATCTAGCTCCTCTTCGCCACCAGCGAGCCAGTCGCATTGCTGCGAGCACGGAGTTGGCGGACGGATGGGAGAGCAGGGGCCTGACGCTGTTGGGACTCGGGCCTGACGCCAGCCGCCATAGGTAGGAGGCCCTGTTCTTTCTCCCGCCTTTGCCCCTCTCTGCGCCTCTTTGCCTCAGTGTTCTTCGGCATGCTGGACCCGAGGCTGGCCCGCCTAGGGTCGTGCCGAACGGTCTGGCGGCGCTGTCTATCGTAATGAGCCTACCCTACCTGGTGGCCGGCCTCGTTGGCTATTCCCCCCTTCGCCGCGGCCGCCGCCGCCGCTATCCCGAAACTCCCACATCCCTGTCCATCGACCCGCGCTCGTCTGAGCGGAAAACGGGTGTTGGCTGTGCTGGGTGTTCGTCGTGTGCAAGCAGTGATCGTGGTTGTGGCAGCAGTAGCCAGCGACGTCGTGGTGGTAACTTCCCTTTGCGAGAATGTCTCTAACTACCCCCTCCTTCGACCCGACTCAACCCAATCTCTCACTGTTGTGTGTCCCTCAGTTATTTCGTCTGCTTGTGGCCAAGGGTGCCGCAGCATCCCAGACCATTCATTTCCTTCCCCGGGGGTTCAGCGGTTCTAACGGATGACAGGGGGCCACGATCCTGTGAGACAGAAGGATATGAAGACACCGAAGGAACAGAAATAGAAGCAGTCACACTTCTGGCCGCTCCCAGAGTTTGCCCCCGGACGTGGCAGCCGCTGGCCTAACCGTCCACTTTCATCCGAAGTACGATTGTATGTTCTACCGGGCCACAGCCACCACCACCGGCAGCAGCAGCAGCGACTATGACGGCGAGCTGCTACTTTTCCGGCACGACTACACTGCTATTTTACTGTTCTGTATTGCGCTCCTATATGCGGGTCTTATGCAGATGTGAATTTTGGCCGAAACTGTGGACTCCGAGGGCTCCACGATGCGAAGCCGCTCTCGGCGAATGACTATAGGACATCGTTGTTAAAGGAGTAGCTCAGTATCTCGACACGCACTTATTGCCTCAGCAGGTGCTGCCTAATACGTACTTATGTAAACCTTTGTAGTTTAAGTTTAACTATTCATGACAATTGTAGATCACGGTAACCTCGTAGTAGGAACAATGGTGTGGATGTATATGCATTGATGTTAATTATGCCGCCTTACTCGGTACGAACTACTAGTTACTGTAAGCTATTCTTCATAAGTCTGAGAGGTAGCAACCCTTGAGAACAACCCACCCCTTCAAATTCGAGCTGGTTCGGTTTGGGCATACTATTCCAGCCAATGTACCCAGTTGTTATTGATTAATTAATTTATTCTATACAACGCTAACTATCCATAATGTCTGGTTATACTCGTTTGATCGAACAGCAAAACATCATTATTTACATATTTGCATGCACGATATATATATATACATATATGTATATATTCGACAATCACTATCGCAGAAACGGCAGCAAATCGTTACGACAACATGGTCTGGCAGGACAAATATATCGCAGGTGGCCACACAACGATTGAGTCAGCATCGAGATGACAACGATGGCACGAGGGAGCGACGAAGCAGACGCGGGGAAATCCTCGCTTCCATATATCATAGTTTAACTCTACCCGACTAAACAGATTATACAGATCACATCATCGACATCACTGGCGACCACGGAACATTGGTCCTCTTCTACCGCTGCGAGCCTTGACTCTGAACAGCGGGTTCTATCCATGTGGAGCAGAAGCACAGTTCGCCGAAAGGGAGCAAGTATGTTGGGGCCAAAGGAGCCAGTACCGATAGTTTGGGCGCTTGTTCAATTGCCGACGGGACCCTCCTCAGAGACTCGGAGAGTCGAAAAATAAGGGACCCAGAGGCGGTCGAGGGGGGGGGGTCAGCTATGAGCCAGCTTCTTTGGTACTGGCTGTATTGCCCGTGTAAGAGGCCACGAGTTGGCGGGGTCTGCTTGGTCGTGGGTGTCTTCATCGACTCATCTTTTTGCACAAAGACAGGCCCGACCCTCGAATGGCGATTCGGATGTTCGGCGTTTCCGCAGCCAACTTCTCCTTGAACGGCAAATCCTGGACCTCCCAAAGCAAACCATCTAGCGAATCCATCAAAGGACAATCCGGTGGTGGCCTGCGTGGACAACACGCCTTGTCCATTTGGGTTGTGGACAGCAGACAGGGAGAGGAGCTAGTTCGGACGTCCGGGCCCCCCTGTGGCTCTCAGCGATGGCGGTGGCAGCCGCAGCAGAGGCAAGACGGTTCCCCGCCACGGGTGTCGTGGTTGTACCAAGACCGAAGCCTCCCTTGAGCATGGGGGTTGGCCACTGACAAGCAGTGAGATGTCCTCCTCTTCATGGAAGTCGTCGTCGTTGTCGGTGGCGGTAGCAGCAGCAGCACCACCACCACCAACAACAACGGGCAATGAACGCCTCTCGATGGGAAAAACCACAGAAAGCGAGTACACAGACGCACGTCAAACCAAGAACCCGTGAGATCGTCCTGGCAAACCCATCTCCATGAACCCAGAAGAACTCGGCCTGCAAGAAGAATCGGTAGACCGACAAAAAGAAGCGCCCTTT
This sequence comes from Stratiolaelaps scimitus, assembly GCA_019614645.1. Taxonomy (NCBI): domain Eukaryota; kingdom Metazoa; phylum Arthropoda; class Arachnida; order Mesostigmata; family Laelapidae; genus Stratiolaelaps; species Stratiolaelaps scimitus. Next base: position 3,884,354 of record JABWDB010000026.1, read on the forward strand.
TGAAAGAAGTCTTTAGACGAAGAAATGGCTAACGTCGAGTTGTCTGAAGGGTCTGTATGGCTCAGCGCGCCACGATACATTCTCGGCGGACTAGTCATAACGTGAAAGGTAATGACTTGCAAACAGCACGGGAGCTACGCTTCTCACGAACTGGATTCTCCGAAGAAACGCACGCTGTCGTCGCTGGTTGTCTAAAATATCTTTATTTACACAAATATACTTCACTGTTACGCTTGTCACTTTCGCCGTCAGAGTATTGAAACGGCACAACGAAGCCAACACCAAGGACGTGACGAAGTTTCTGGCATCGTCGAATTCTGCTTTGTCCATTGATGACTGCTAAACGCTTGAAGGACACGCACACAGAGAATATGCCAGGGATGATTCCGTGGGTCGGCGACTGTTGAACAACCTATCGACAACCTACATGATACCATTCGCATCATCACTCTCTTTCTCTCGCTCTGTCTCTCTCTCTCTATTCTCCACTGCAGCACTTCCCTACGGCACAGCCACGATGATCGGATGATGCCGCTAAAGGGAATATAACTCAAATCTATATATTATATAATTGCATATCAACTGGTCTCAGCAAATTGCACAGCCGGGATGCCGTCACGATCCGTATAGTAAGCAACATTGTCTCAGCCGTTACTATAAAGTGTAGCCAAACAGGTTCAGCTTTACGCATCACGCTTCGGCTGGTGGTACTCGCCTCTGTGGTTCCTCCGCGGTCCGTCAGGGTTGGTCTTACAGGAAAGCGATCCCGTCCATGCCCCTGCAGCGTTTCAAGTCAAGCCAAGCAAGGCATTCCCCCCCCCGTTCAGCCAAAAAGGCATTCCACATCGACATCTCATAGATGTACACTAATGCGCGCAGGTTGTAATGATCCTTTCCTTCTCCGCTAACCCCTAGGTTTCATTGCTGCAGTCTGACAGCTCCCTCTTCCCACAGTAGCTCTTATACATAGGGCAGCAGCGGCAGCAACAGCAGAAGCAGCATGTAAGAAGTGGTGGTGGTGGTCGTGGTGATGGTGGAGCTGCTGGCGTCACCCAGAACCCAGTATTCGCTTCATCGCTTCATGCTTTCCTTGCACTGCCTTGCCCAGAGCGTGCTGAGGGGCCCTATTGATGCACACAAACAGGGACAAACATTACAGGCAGACAGTCCAGCCGGCCGATCGACATACATACAGAGAGGCATACATACAGACGAGCACCCGGAGAGACGAACGGCCGGGTGGACGAACGCACGAACATACGAAGCTGCACGGTGGCTATTTGGAGCTTGGACAGCATCGCATTCGTCGTCATCGTGGTCGTCGTCGATATGGCTTCGCTGAACGGCATCAGACCCCCTCAAGCCCTTGCTCTCTGCCTGCATGCCTCCCTGACTGACCGACCCCTTCATAGGGTTCGTCTCATCTCCCGTCTTTCATATCAGAACATGATACAGCAACGGAGTGGAGTGGTGGTCATGATGGTCGTATTGTGCCTTCCTCGCGTGGTATCGCGTAGTGTTGGCAACTCGTCGTAATGGGCGGCCAACTCTAACATACCCGAACGGGCAACCCAAGGCGAAGGACGATGGCGGTCTTGCGGCGAGGGTCTGGGGCGGTTATGGGGGACCAGGCAAGATGCCTGAGCGTCCCATTCGGATTCTTCTTTCTTGCTCGAGGGTACGCCGGCGGCAGGCAGGGTAGACGTTGCTGGTCTGCTGTGCTATCCGCCAGCAGGCGTAAACGGAGTAAGCCCATCTTCCATTCGGGTCCTATGGGGGACGTAGCTCCGGGTCAGGACCCTCGTGCAGCGTGGCCGGGCACCTCTGCAGAGGATGAACACATTGCACGTGGCAAGGCCGGAAGCCCGGCGGAAGCCGAAGGTGCTGCGAAGGCCAAGAAGCCAACGAGAGGGTTGGCTCTGTCGACGACATTACTGATAGCGTTAAGGGCGGCCGCTACATACCGCAGCTAGCTGAAGAAGTCGATCTAGGAATCTTTGTAGGAGGCCATGCCCTGAGGACTCCTGAGGTAAGCGAGTTCGGCCCACTATCTCTATCATGTACTCGCATGTCATAGCGAGGTGGACATATATGTATGATCTGCAAAAGATCATGCCGCACATGAGTCTGTGCCGCTCTAGCTCTTCAAATTGAAGCATGGCCTTTCTTCTATATTATTTTTGTTTAGATTCCATTTGTGGCGGTAGGTGCTTCGTCCGAGTATAAAACTACCCGGAATGGATGATTAGAACTCCATGAGAAACGCATGTATGTACATAAGAACGAGGCAGCCGGCGCAATCATCACAGCTGCGAACCATAAAAACAAAAATGAATAAAATGGAAAGAAGCTTATTATGAGAAGCTACTAAGATTTCTTGACATCTACCATAGCACTGTATCATATTATATTACGGCGTAGTAGAATTGGCAACACGTTATGCAAACCTTCTCGTCGAAATGTCCAAGGTATAATAATATCATTGGAACACACAACTTCACTTAGTCCCATTCCCAAAGGTCATAAAGATCTCTGTATTTATGCTATTTACCTATCTGCCCTTGATATTGAGCAATTAGTGAGATGTCACATTTTCTTCACAACTCACTCGTCTTCCTGAGCTGCACCTTTCATTTCATTAGTGGTTTATTTTCGAAACTGCAGTTTCACAATGCTTAAGTTCTCGCAAAAAAAAATTTAATAAAAGGTGTATATAAAACAAGGTCAGGATAACGGGTGTGATCAGAGTATGAACACCACGTTGTGGGATATTGCCGATGTCAAAAGCGTAGCATGTGCTAAGCAAAGGGTGACGGCGCCGTGCCTTCATCGAATATGTTACATAATTTAGACTTGTTTAGCACGCACCACGTGGTTCCTGCTGAAACGAACTGAGTGAATTGAGTACAGAGGGACAGGATCTGTCTCCCGATATGCATGCATCGGCGAATAATGCCGGATCGAACGCATATCCATTTGGGCAGCGTCTCGATTGCTTCTCAGCCGTGAATGCGCTCACCAGTTGCACCGAAATCGCCATGTGGCATCCGCCGTTCAAGCTGGTTCACCAAGTCAATGTGACAGGAGTCACAATGTCTAACTCTCGTAATACAGTGGATAGAGGAAGATTTTCAGACGCGCGCAGTTAGACACAGACAAACCGCATAATGTCCGTAGGTGTATGTGACTGTATCGCACTACGTCATAGGGCGCATCAGCGATCCGTCAGCGTTGAGACAGTGTCAAGCCAAAGGGCTGAAAGACGCCGTCACTAGCGATTACTTGACAGACGATGTTGATCTGCCACTGAATTTGTTTGTTCAATGCATATTGCATTGTTGATTGTGCTGAGTAGGATGGTACTCACAGTGATGACGCCGTTTTGACAGACGCTGACAGCGTGAACGGGCGTACGATCTCGTAACCAGAGGGAAAGCAGATAGGGTCATCTCGTAAAAATCATCAACCGAAGGATTATATAGTGGGATACAAACATTCATTTATACAAATAGACAATAGTTAAGATAGCGCCAGAAGGGTGAACAATCTACGAATGGGTGTCATGGTTGTCACGGCGCCAATGATTTATATTGATTTATATGTGGTCAGCGCATTTAATTGGCAGGCGGCAGCTGCAAAGCTAAACTAGATATTCAAAGTAAATTTCCCGCGCTGACTTACACCAATAAAAAAACATTTAAAGTTCACGGTAAAACTGTTTTCAGCATGGTTTCATAAGACGGAACCCTTCAAATGCAAATGTGCACCGGTGGGGACCAGACTCCTAGGTCCATCTACGTTCGTCTCCTCCGGTTGCAAGGCGCACACGAAATGTGCATTATTCTAGTCTAACCAAATAACCAGCAGATATTCGCTAATCGTTTCTATGTTTCTGTCAGTATATAGTCAGCGGTCAATGCGACGAATGTCGTCTGTCTGCACCTGCATTCTATTGAGGAAATTCATAAGCGTCACCAGCGGAGCGAGCGGAATCAAGTCGAGAACAATCGTCTCGTTTGCGTCGGTCTTATCTCAATGACGTCCACCGTCATACTTCGTATTGCTCCAACCATAGAGTGCTAATAGTGTACACTCAGTCAGTCCGACTCGACTGATGATGAACTAGCCCGACCTCATCCTCTATTTCGGTTTTTATAAACAATTGACAATTTGTACCCGAGAAAAATATTATAGACATATCCACACACACACATAAACGTGCACCCTTGAACGGATCAGACACGGCTCGGAGTCTGTGCGTGCAACATTGCGGGGCCCATGGAGGCGAAGGCGCATGATCGTTGTCAGCGGGCACTGGCGGCCCAGTTGAGATGGATGAATTGTTGACGTAACATTGATTTGTTGACCTCGACTCTGACAGTCGCTTCCAAACTCGAACGTCATTCAATGGGTGTAATATGATATAATGCTGGGAAGGGCATGCTGCCACTGAAGCCACTGCCTGCGAGTTTTGTCAATGTCATCCCCTAGCTGTGATACTGATCGTATCGAGTCCACCGGAGTTCGGCGGAGCGGCAACGACAACAGCACACAGATTGCTAATCACTTGTGACTTCCTATTCTCCACAGTCTAAACAAGTCAAATAAATAATAATAATAAATACTATAGATAATAACAACAACTAACTATGAAGTTAGAACGAGCAGGCGACCACTGCTCCCCCTGATGAACCCGTGAGTTTCGGCAGCGTCGCCACGCGTTGGCGAAACTCGATGAGCTACCACTACTACTACTCCATGTAAGACTTCGCTAGAGACACTCGCCCGTGTCGGTTGTGTACGCGTTTTACCATGATCGAGATGGGTTTGGCCGAACCCATTCGAAGGGACGTGACTCTTCCATGGCCCGCCCTGGCCTACCTCTGCATTGCTCATACTAGCTGCGCTATAACAGACGAGTATAGTGAACGATTCGAGGTAACGCAATATCGCTTCCAGCCCGTCTGGTAGACATCCTGGCCAACTGACAGAAATTGAATTTCTTGTTGTTGTTGCTGCTGCTGCTACTTTCGAGCATCGACGCAACGGTAGGCACTCATCACCTCATCCACGTTGAAATTGCTCTGCGTATGACCAGCCGGAGTTTTCGTTCGACTTTTTGTCTCCCTGTATTTGTCGATCGTTCCTTTACACTCAGTCATTTTGCTGTCCATGCAGCCGGCTGCTGCTGCTGCTGCCGTGTCGTGTCAAGGAATGAATAACATTATAACGCACCAAAGCCATCGTTCATTTTTCACCGGCCAGTGGAAAAGGAAGAGATGATTACAACGAGCACATAGGTCCGAATATATATATATATATACAAATACGGATCTGTGGTGAATAGTTGGCGGCCGATGTGAGCGGAAAGCTTGGCGCAATATCGTTGTCGGTCAGTGCTGTTATATGTTAGTCAAAATACTGTAGTCATCACTTCGTCTTCTTCTCGACAAGAAGTGCCACATCTATACATAGATACAAGCATATTTATGTGAAGCATACAGCTCTGAATAGAACAGACAGACAGCGAGTAGAAGGATGAGTAGCTTGATGCCATGATGAGAGCCAGCTCTGGCTGGTCTCAGGTAAAACTTTGTATGGTATATTTCTTTTTCCTCATGGCTGCTTTTCAATATATATATATATATATATATATATATATAAGTCAACTGCACTACGTATCATTTGAATATATATATATATATATATAGGGACATCGGGGGAAATATCGAAATATACATAGTCAGCGGGACAGTTTGCCGCGGTGGCGTTCAGCTTCAGCGGTGCTTGTTCCGGCAAAATGAGTCAGGGGAAACGGCTTCGGGACGGCTATGCCGCGAGAAAGGGGCCGGAGCACACAAGGGGGTGCGCTCCGGGGTAGAGAGTTTGTTTGAGTGCTTCACTTTGCCTTCCTTCCTGCCCAGCAATGTCTGCCGGTGGGCGCACGCATCTCGTTCAGCAGTTGTCTCGCAACTAGAAAAAGGAAGTCGAATTTGTCAATACCCTACTCCGAAGACGGTTAGAGCTTCGGCGAACTATCGCCGCTCGCTTCTCTACTACCGCTGCTACAACTACAACTACTTCTACTGCATATACGTGGATATATATATATATATATCCGGTGCCCATGTGGCTCGCGTCGCCAGCCCGCTCGGAAGGCACGACACGGAACGACGACAACGGTGGTCGGGTCGCTGGCGTTCCGGCAAATTGCTAACAAGGATTGCGCGAGACGAAGATCCACGATCGGGCGGCGGTCCGCCAGGCCGAGTGAAACTCCGCCCAAGAAGCGCGCAGACGCTGACGTCGCTCGGCTCCGACGGCGTTCGTCGTCGGCCGCTGTTTTGTCGCCGTCTCATCACCGGTGGTGCTCACAAGCACCGTTTGCATGGAGTTCTTGCTAGCCGTGTCTCCTTGCTTCGTCCGTCTGTTGGTCTCTCTGGCTGCGTGTGCGGGTGGTTGGTCGCTGTTCCTCGAACTCATTGACATTTCACTCCGTACAGAGTGAGATCGCAGAAGAGAAAGTTCCTTAGTCATAAGGCATAAAGACACTGTGCGTGCGCCGCGTGCTCGCCCGATGGACACAAACAGCCGTTGGCTGAGGGGAGGTCACGGTGGATGATGCGACGGTCAGTTGGCTGGCCGGTCTGGTCCTCCGACTATTCAGTTCGTTTATGTGCTGCCAACGGGGCCGCGTACGGCGAAATAATGATAAGTGAATGATGGTTGATGCTGATAGCTAAATGGTTCGTCATCATCGAGACAGCGTGATGCCACTTGGTGGACATTGGCTGCGCAGTGATCGTCATGAACAACGACACAGACCATTGTCATATCTCGAGACCGAGCTGGCATTTGCTTATTTGCTATTTCGGTGGCATCGGGTTAATTATGAATCAGTATGACGAGATACGAATATCAGTAATAACAAATTAATTTCAGCAAATCCACGAGTGGGCCACGAAGCATAAAACGGTGACGAGAAATCCGAGTAGTTACAAAAAAAATGGCTAAATCCTAATGTGCGCTACGTAGAATACATATATCCCGCTCATGTGAGCGTTCTCGATCCGCGAGATGCGTCGAATCGCGCCGAATTCAGTCGTTGGACGCTTTGCTTCGGCTGACAACGAGCGAGCGACGTTGGCAAAGTGAAGTTTATTTGGGCAATGATAAGCGCATCTGCTAGATTTCTGTTTTACGTTACTGATAATGGGAATTCTACGATCGAATCGCTCGAGTCAATGGCCAATTCAGCTCAAGGCAATAAAACAACCCTGTGATTTTCTAACGACATTCAGCTTACGAAGTCGCCCGGGTGGTCGATTTCCCGATTTTTATTAAGTCCACGTGGAGATTTATCGTCCAACCTGTGCTCGGCGCTCTTACCTGGAAACCGAATCAATCATGATAACTTTTAGATGGATGAATTGTTTGCGTTCGTTTCGTTCGTCATCTATGAACGATTCCTATATAGAGCACCTGTGACATGTTGCCACACTCTCCAGAGCTGACTACCCCGACGTATTAAAAAGGTATTATATAATCATGTCGAAACTGGACATGCGATCAAAACGAGCATGCAAAATCAGCACAACTCTAGCGAAAAATGCACAAGCGTCTGCATTGCATTGCAAGAATAACTGAGCATTCAATGCTAGATTTGAATTTATCTCATTATGAACGTGGGCGAAAATTGTATTTACCAGCTGAAGGTGAAATATATCGAATTTGTCGTATTCAAATCGAAATATATTACATGAGCACTAATCACATACTTATGAGTGTATCCCCGACAATAATGATACTGGATGTCATTTTGCCGCGGAAATCCTCCACACTACCACAGCGTACAGCCGTCTCTGTCTTCCACCGGTAAGAGCCTCCTCTGGCTGTGCCCTCCTGTGGCCGCGAGGATTGCGGAATCGATTCGTCCGTTGACTGTGCAGTGCAACTGACGATTTCACCAGTTATGAGTCGTCTTGCCAAACAGTCTCGCTCAAGTCGAGCGTGGAGTCTGGGTGAGTTTCGCCATCGCCGAAACATCGCATGAGATAGTGAAAAATAGCGAGAGAGAGAGAGAGATAGAGAGAGCTGTAGACGATCCGCTTTGCCGTCTCCTCGATCACGTCGTCGAGTCGATATTATCAGATTGGATCCCGGTGCGATGGTCCCTTGGCTGCTCCTGATCGGATGGCCCATAAGGGGTTCATCCGTACCAGCCCTACTGCAGGGCCCAGCAGTGCCATAAGTTCGATGGTCTCGACATTGGATAGACGAACAGCTTGGCTCGGCAGGTGAGACGAGACATCGTCGAGAGCTCGTAGGGACAGATCGGTGGTGGACGCGAAGCATCGGATCGATGAGACTGACATCTGTCTCTCTGCTTTCGTAGTGCGCGTTTGGTTGCGGGTGTACTCACGACACTAGTTATAATATATAAAGTTGTCCCGGCCACCCTTTCCGTCCTCGAGTACAAGGATCGTCTTTTTCACTGTTGTGTACGTACGAGGGCAGGTTAAGCGAGATTGTTAGGTGATAGTTGTCGACATCAAAAACGGATCTACGTGCGGTTGCTCTTGTTGTTGTCATACGGTATCTAAATACACGATTGTACACCTATGGGCAATCATATGCCGATCTTGCTCATTTCTGTCGTCTATACTAGATCATGACGCGTGCAATTGCAGCTACTACAGCTGCTATTACTGTAACTATAATACCAGGCCAGTCAATCCTGATAGGTGCACCACCTCCCCCCACGTCAGAACGTATTCTCGTCTATAGCTCATCACCGAAATGCCGGTGGTGCAAGGAGCCATCACCGTAGCCATCAGTGTCCCTGCACCATCAGGGTCAACCGCGGCAGCAATAGCAGCAGCATTGGCAGCCTCAGCATCGACAGTGGTTCCATGGCCAACTGATCACGCTTGCACTGACCACCGACCGCTCTTTCACCAGGGATAGAAGACTGCGGTTACGAGCAGCCGACGTGGTAGCGTGGTAGAGATGTTTGCTGCTGCTGCTGCTGCCGCCGCCGAATGGCGAGTGGGTATCCATGTGTGTCTGCGTGTATGGATGATCTGGGTGTGTGCATTCAGGCAGTGTTCCCCTACCGGCTGGAGACTGATCGTAGTCGGGTGTCGGCGCCAGCAGCAGTGGGTGGATAAAGTGGCATGGACGAGAGACGGGAGTTGGAGGTGAGGGGGCGTATGTGCGGCGAGGCTAAGGTAGACGAGTGTAGGGCTGCTTTGGGTACGTGTGGCTATTTCAGCTTCTCTGTTCCTGTTTCCGCTCAGGCTCGGCTCTGCTGCTTCTGCGGCTGCTGCTGCTGCTACTAGTCGCTTCAATTGCAACACACACAGACACCCATCCAAGCAAGCAGCCGACTGACGGTGTGGTCCGAGCGAGGCAGTGGGCGTTGATTACGTACGACGCCCCGATCCACTTCGCTGTGATGGTCGTTGCCGTCGAGCGAGCGAGCGAGCGGGCGAGCTAGCAGCCGACCAACCAAGGGACCGCTCGTCAACAAGCAGCGCGCATCAGCAGCGAACTAACGCACTGAGTTGTTCCTGGACAAGTCGGATCCGGCCACACCGCGCCGCGCGCTACACCCAGCCGCGCAAGAGGGAGAGCGGGAGGAGGAGTTGGCTTCGGCGGCAGCTCAACGAACGGCTGAGGAGAATCGCTGCGGGGTACAGTGGTCGCGTGCAGGCCACTTCGTTGTGCTCGTCGATTGACGAAGTGGTTATTTTTCAGCTCTACAACAAACACTCTTTTCAGCATTTATGCAGGCACGAGACGCAACCTTCCGATTTTCATCGATTCCGAGCCAAGCCGATTCATCTCAGAATCGCCCTCGTGGACGTGCGTCATTTGTCCAGAAGCTCGAGAGATCTGGTGGTGTCCCTTAGAGTTCGCTAGAGTTACCATGATGTACTAAAAATGCCAATGGTGGCTCCAAATCGCAAGCAGACAGTCTCACATCGAGGACCGTTATGCGAGGCGTCTCCAGTAACAGTGGACAGCCTATTGCTACCACAGGCAGCCGAATTAAGCTAGTGTATCACTTTTAAAAGTCACCTCGAAGGTGACTTAGAGGGGGTCGTGAAAACGATGCTAACTTAATATATAGTATCCATGATCACCGAGCTGCTTAGTTACTGAAATTGTACAATATTCATCTTGTATCATGACGACGAGAGCAGAAGTGTCAGTTATGAACTTCGGAAAGCAAACATCGACATTAACGAGCCGTGGTGGTGCACCACGTTTCGCGACGCTGAGACGGGCAATACAGTTGGACGATTACAGCGATCGTTGAAACGTCGATGGCAGATGAACAACGAGGGTGAGCGAACGCGAGAGAGAGAGGTGATAATCGTGGCTTCATCATTATTCGCACCGCTGTTCAATGGATCCTTTCTCTGCCTATCAACCGCTCCCTAGAGGTTAATGCTGCAGACAATCAAATCTCGGATTTTCGCCTGTATCATGCCGCCGGCAACCGTTAAATAGAGATGTTGTCGGCCATCGATAGCGTCGCCGCCGTCTATTCTAAACCTTCTACTCGAGCCAGCGATCGGGGCTGGCCGATCGGGGATCCGAAAGGATTGTATCCATGGCGGCGACTGTAGGGACTCCGGTGGCCACTAGTACTTTCGGAGCTGTGGCTGGCGTGGTTGGCCGTCTCCTACCGCCAGCAGGACAGGAAAATTCCCAGCGCTTGCTGCGAAAGCCACTCATATCGAGTGGGAGGCGGCTGGCGCAGCGCTAGAAGCTGCTCGGGGCATGGGGTCTGGGTCGTGCGGGCGCATCGTAATTAGAGCCTTCGCTCTCCTCCGAGCGTCCGTCCGTCCGTCCGACCGACCGACCGAGCGTAGATATTTCTGTGTAAGGGTGGGGGATGACTAAAGCCCCTTCGTGCCGTCGATGCCTAAGGCTCTTACAAAGTTTCAACCAACAAACAGCGCACATAAGGGTCTTGTTGGACGCGACAGTAAGCCCGGTCGCGTCCCGACCCGACGCAGCGCATTCTGCGGGATTTCGACCTTCTCGTTCACCACGTGTGGCTGTCTACTACGTGGCCCTGCGTCGGCCGTGCTGGGATGTAGCAGTGCTAGGCGGCCTCGACACCATGGAAAACAATGCATCCACAAAGGCCGTCGTTCATTCTACAAGCTAGGTACAGCGCGCTTGCGCGACTAGAGGGTCGCGCAGGTGGCTAGCTATCCCTCCGCAGCGTATATTACTCTTCTCCATGACCCGCCTCCCTCCGCTGTCCGACCTTATCCGTTCCCGGCGTTCCCGGCGTTCCCGGCGCAAACGAAGCAATCTGAAGGACAACGCCGCCGCGCCGGTCGCAGCGGCTGATGAGTTGCTGGGGTTTGCGTGGTGTCGACAGCAGCGTGACCAAATGGATGATTCAGCCTCAGTTCGTTTGTTTTCCGCCATCGTCCGCGGCGTCAGGCGGCTTTTGAGTGATAGCTGAGTGAGCTGAGGTGAGTCGAAGTAGAGGTAGAGGTAGTGCAGAGGTGGTACGGCTCCGAAAGGCCGCATGCAGCGAGCACCACTGGGTGCGTGTGCACGGACGCCGTTTGCGTCGTGAGTGACAGAGGAGGCGGCGGCGGAGGCGGTAACAGAGGCAGCGGTGGTGCGAAGCCGATGATGAACGGCAGGAACAATGCTCCTTTCCCGGGGAAGATGAAATGTTTAAAGAAACGGCGACGACCCCGTCGAAAAAGACTAATGCTCTCTTTGGCAACTTGTCAATCAGCTTTTTCAACGAGTGCAAACACCTGCCACCGGCATAGGTCGTCCGTTCTACGTCGGCATCACCACCGTGTGCATTCGCGTACGCTACAATTATGCGTACAGTTTGCCTATTGTGTATGTGGGCGTGCGCATGGGTATATACTATACTAATGTGTTCACATCGGCGATCACCACCCCGAGAAGGCTGGGCCAAAATTGCCCATAGATTCTATTATAAACCCAAACAACACCGCATACCACCATCATTTGCCATGCGTCCTCGCCAAAGTGGATCATATAGTATAACTGCAGCTACTGTGTCTGCTGCTGCGCTGCTGCTGTTAGCTGAATTTGTATCATTGTTACACAAGCACAGACGTGAGGGTTAGTTTTGCTGTGTGTCTGGGGGTCCAGGCAGAGTCCAGGCAGACTCCAGGCAAATGGTTGACTACGGTGTGCGGTTGTCACGTTTGCAATACTCATACCTGAGGCTTCTGCCGTCACATCATCATTCAGCTGCTTGGCTATTCGTCACTGTGATCACCATGGGCTCCAATAGCAAATTCGAATTTGTTGTTCTTGTTGGCCAGCATCGGCAAAAAACGAAGCCACGAGTACATCAATCACCGTTGGTAGATGATTTTCTTAAGTGCGTTTTTGCATTTGGTCTAAGGTATCTGTCTAATCATACGGGGGGGCGGGGCGGCGGGGGGAGGCGGTACATAGGGTTCAGGGTGCAGCTATCCCGGGCAGTATTACCGCTCTTAGATCACTTTGTGTAACCTGACCCATCATTGAGAGGCATCGAGGACCGGCTGATAACAACGGGAGACAACAACGGAGTCTGATGGAAAGACGATGACCCTTTTATAAGTACGATCAGCGCGGCCTGCCCCACGGCCGCAGACGAGGCGAACGTTGTAACAAACAAAAAAGACAACAACTCTTATGCACCTCAAGCGATGTCGCTCGAGAGGTCGCTAAGACCATCGTCGAGAACGGTCAAATTAGCTTAAAACGAATTTAGCCGAAGGGCACATTGTCCTGTCTCTCGCACGTCGAATCAACGTCAGCGCAGTTTAGCGAAAGAGGGAATATGTATGTTTTATGTATTATCATACATATAATCATACATGAGCTAATGAGCAGATAAAAAACAACAACAACAACTAGACCTGGCTATATATCACCTTGATATATAGTACGGAAAGGTAGAGGTTTATTGGTTTATTAAAGGGACTGCAGGTTATACGATGCTTAAAGTCTCTTATTATATGTATAGAATAATAACCAATTACTGTACAAAGAGTCGATCCCTCCGAGGTTACATACAATATTGCCAGTGGTTGGAAAGGGAGTTTCAGCCGTTCGTTTAGCGCATTTTTGATATACTTTTCCCCCTAAAACGACACGCGAGTAGCAAATGAAATTGTAGCAAGTAATGATCGTTAACAAAGCCGTTTTTCTCAGTTGGCGCGCAGTTCGAGCAAAAGCCGAAATCTCTCAGATCGGAGAAATTGTGTCGCTTCTCCGGTTTCCCGGAGAATCCGTTCAGTAAATTCTTCCTCTCAATCTGTCTGATCGTGAACTAGATCGAACTGAGCCCCCAGCAACACTGTCCGAGCGGGGCTGGTACTCCTGCGACTGACAGACAGGCCACCGGGACACTGGAGCTTTGGGGAGGGGCATTGCCGCAGCGTCAAGAGCCACACTTAGATCCATGTAAAAAGAGTGGTCTCATCGTTTGTTCTGTCGAACAAACTGCTTCCCTGTGGCCGCGTCGTGTTGTGCCAGCCTCGAGAAGGAAACATGGATCCGGCCAGCCGGCGAATGGCAGACCTGGGTGTTTCCCTTGTACTCGACTCTTGTTTAGATCCGGCTCTTGCTCCTGCTGCAGTGATTTGAACAGAAAACAGAGCAGGGCCATTGTTGTGGTTCCTGTGAAGAATGGCAGGGGGGGGGCGTTTGAAGCGAGGGTCAAAGCGGGTCAAAGCAAGCCACTGTCAGAAAGGGTCAAGATGTCCCGACCGGCTCCTCCGCCCGAGTCCGCCTTTCCAACCGAAGAGTCACTTTTAAGTCGATGCAGCAGCTCTCCTCCTCCAAACCCAAGTGCCGGTGCTGGTAGGGTAACTGGTGTCACTCATGGTTGGTGCGTTTACGTGACAACAGCAGTAGCAGTGAACACCGTGGTGGTGCATTACCATTGACTGCAATTGAGCCTTCAGGTCTTGAGGCTTCACTTCGTGCTACTTGGCGTTGCTTACTGCGAGGGGCTTGAAGCCCGCTATAGACTAACCTCAGTGATTGCTACCTGCTATGTTGGCTAGCCCATTCAAAGGACGACTGAGTACATGGGAGTATGGAACTGGCTAAATGTGGACAAAAAAACTATAATACACATTTTCTTGACAGAGGTATAAATGGAGGCGACCGGTGCTAATCGTATGTGTCTGTAGAAATCCCAAATGAAACTGCTACAGTTCAAATTAAGTCACACAAATAGCGATTATTCCTACGCTGTAATTTCGATACCCGTGCGACACCATCCACCACACGTGGCGAAGGTCGTCGAAACGTGTTACAAACAAAATATGTATATTTCTTTGTGGTGTTTCACGATACAAATGATAGCTTCCGAGTTAAATGGTTTCGCCATCACATGCGAAACCATGTGTTCGCACTGAATGCACCGCCTCATCATGGTGTACTCAGGGTCGATCAACGAGCGCATATGCTAACTCAACGACTAGCGGCGTCGCCTCAAGACGACGAGCGCGTTCAGGTTTCAATGTCGCACCCTTCATCCCTATTGTACAATATGTTTCTGCCAGCAGACTGCTTCATTGCCCTCATTTGACCGTAATGGCTCGCGTCGAGGGTTCCTGAATTTGCGCTGTCGACTCGCGTTACCTTCCACGCGCCTCCGACTGACTCACCCGCCTTCACATGCTCCGAGGTTTGGAGGTGGTGACCCTGTGTGGCTCAGAGTCAGAAATGCCTGCATTTGCCTCGGGTATGAGGGATGCCGACTCACAAGCCCGAACAAACGGAGCCCATTGTGCTCCTGTTCGAGAGAGAGAGGGAGCGAGAGAAAGTGCCGAGTGTCGAGAGAATAGAACGGAAAGTGCATCTCATAGTCAGTCATTCGTCTCCGGCTGGAGTCTCATGGTCGTCTTCGGCGACACCACCGCCACTGCCACCGTCATCAGCACTGCAGGGGCCACAGCGGCGAGCTGACTTTTACCCCAGCAATAGCAGAAGGAGTAGGTTGCGCACTGCGTCGCGTTTGTACAAATCTCTGTCTGACGGAGCGTGGAGTGGGACGCAGTGCTCAATGAACCTCCCTGAACGCCGACTGTTTCTCGGCTGGCCCGGGCGGGCTCGTTTTGCAAACAAGCCAAGCGGCCGGCCGGCCGACCGACCGACCGACCGGCTGGGCAAGTGAACACTGGGATTGCGACTGCCTTCCGACCAACCATCCATCCAAGCCATCTCGCTGTCTGTCCATTCGACTCTGCGCACTCTGCTCCGCTCGGGTTACGAATAGTCGTTTACCGAATAGCTTCGTCTCTCTCTCTCTCTCACTCTTTGATCCTTCTGGTGCTGGCAACACTGCGACAGAACGGTCCTGAGTTCTTGCGCCACTCGTGCTGCGCCGCAGCCGGACGATCCCCAATGGCCAGCAACGAGGCCCGACCTCGGTCGGACTGAGTCAGTCAGTCAGTCTGTCTGACCGTCTGGCCGACCGACCCCCGCCGACTGACTGACTCAGAGTGGAATCAGGGGTGGGGGGGGGGGTGACAGACAGACCGACGGGCAAACAGACGGACGACAGCGGGGCGCGGTCACCCAGTCAGAAAACTTCGGCTGCGTCTTTTCAGCTGCCTCGCCTGAAGCGGCAGCAGCAACGGCAGCCACTAGCTGTTGAGACAGTAGAAGGAGGAGAGGAGATACGTTGTATGGTGGGGGTGCAGAACGTCAGGGGTATTACACCGCCGGCGCACACAGCGACGGACTGAATCGGTAGAGGCTGGCATCTAGACAGGGCTTAGAAGTTTGACAAACAAAAAACAAAACGGAATCACCTTTGGGAATACGCGTATATATACATATATATATATATATATATATATATATATATATATATATATATATATATATGAGTATATACACGTGGGACACGTATACTGAACACATTGACACTGCGGCGGGCATGGGCCAGTATACAAGACCAGTATGCAAATACAATACGTAGATGTGGTTGTTTCATAGAGGATAACACCACAAGCACATGCGCACCTAGACATAATCTATACACACACACATCTATAATGAACTGCAAATAAGGGAAAAATGAAGAGATACATTGGAAGGTCGTGTGGATAGGCGGTGCGGTAGCTTCTCTTGCTTGTAAGTTAGTTTAACGAGAAAGACAAAAGGTGCTGGACACAAATGGATAACATGAGTGGCAGCTGACGCAGGCGATTGCCTTAGAGGGTTAGCGAACAGGCGCATGAGAACTGAGAAGCGGACATAACAGAGAGCTTAAGCATTGGGAAATTGCAGCTCCTTTAATAAACCAATATAGCTTTACCTTCACCTCTGACCGGACAACAATCGGAGTCTGGAAAATGAAACGATATCGAACGATGAGTGAAGTCGGTGGAGATAGAGGCGCTGGCCCGAGTGTTCGCGCTGCTACGGAGATGAGTCTAATAGCCGTCCCGTGCTGTCGGCTAGCACAATGGCAATGTCAAGCGGAGGTGTCCACCAAATAGCAAATGTGTCGCTGACTCAATGGGTATGTTATGTCAACGGGGACAAATTGAGCTGGGACTATAACAATACTATAACAATAAAAACTGGGAGAACCCTGACGACGATCCAAAGTTATTGTCTGTTTATTTCTAAGCGGCCATTTACTCATTCAACAAATTTTTAGTAAGGGGTAGAGCTGAATAGACGCCTAGAGTTACTCGGCATATCTGAATACCGATTCATACACACACGCACACACACATACACACAGACCTATGCATAAACACGCAGAAGCAACCAAGCGCGATCATTTAGACTACGCCCCCGGCCCGATCTCCCTTTTGCGTAGCGCTACTGTCGCCACAAAGCTCCCGAAGATCAAGCCCACCTGCCACGAATCTCGTCGTCATCTATGTCTCCATCATGCGTTCGAACAGAAATACACAAAATTTAACAGCAATAGCAGCTGAAGAGAACGACAGCACGATGGAAGGAAAAACACTACGACGACAAAAGGGGGCCGACCTCTCTCTCCTCTCCTAGGCGGAGGTGGAGCCTGCTGAAAAGGCTGAAAAACTTGCTCGTCCCGAAGAAACCCGAACGGCCAACAACACGAGAATGCCGGCGTCACGGCAGCGCATTTCACCAGCGAACAAACGCCGCTTCCGCCGCCATACGACGGAATAACAAAACTAGCCTCTACCCGGCGGATGGCTGGATGACCGCAGTTTAGCCGCCCCGCGATTTGTCCCTCGGCCCTCTCTCTCTCTCTCGCTCCCTCCCTTTATTTCTCTCGGCCTGGAGTCATTTGTTGCTTGTTACCGACCAATCGTCTCTTTGGTTCGTCCGTTCGTCCATCGTTCGGGGAGGATCGCCACCGCCAAACGGTGGCGAGCATCACGAGATGGAATGGACGGCCGAGTGGCAGACCGGGACTAGTTGGCTTCAGTTCATCGTAGAAAAGTCATCGTCCACCTCACCGCTGTCGTCATCTACATCATCGTTCAGAAGACGTCGTCGCTGCTGCTGCTGCTATCGCGCTCTCGTTGACAGAAGAAGGTTGGTGGTCGGACGAAGCCGTCGGCCGACACAATGTCGCCAAATCGGTGCCGGTTCTGCTGGCTCGTACGCTGCAAGCGGTTGCGGCAACGTTCGCTTGTCAATCGCCTTCACTCCACTCATCCACCACCTGGTCATTTGCCGTTGGAGTCATCGTCGGGGTCCACCTCCGGTCAGCCATAGGAGCGGGGAGCACTCAGCTATTTACTACGGGTACACCATCGCACACAGCTAGCCTCTCAGTGGCCTAGTCGGTCAGTTAGCTCTATGGCTTTTCTGGGCTTATCGAGGAGCGCGCGCAACCCCTCCGTTCGTCCCCCGCCTCCCCGAGAGTAGCATCACCACGACCATTATCATCAGCATCAGAACTATCATCAGCATCTTTCAGCATCAACGGAAACAGCAACGACAGCAACAACAACATCAGCAACAGCAACAACAGCAACAGCAACAACAGCAACAGCAACAACAACGGCAACAGCAACAACAACGGCAACAGCAACAACATCATCTTTCACTCGTCTTCTCAGTCGCCCGCGCCGCTCAAGTCAACAAGGCAAGCAGAAGAAACGGAGCGCCAACGAGCCGAACGAGGAGATAATCAAACAGAGTAACGACGGCTGCAGCAATGGCGAGAGTGAGAGAGAGACAGAGAGCCGGTACGACAGCCATCGCCGCAGTATCGGCGGCTGTGGCAGCCGCGATCAGATGGCCACAGTGGAGCAGAAGGGTTGAGTACCACTGGAGGCGGGCAGTGATCAAGCAGGGAGACAAGCTGGACTACGAGTATAAATCGAAGGGTAGCGGACAAGACCGGCAGCCGGGTCTTCAGCGTCCGCCAGAGCATAAACGAGACAAGGAGGGACGCTCGTGCGCGTAACAGCCAACGGGCAACGATGACAGGATTCCAGAAATCGTTGTCGACATCGTTGTCCATTTTCTTCGCTGTATATCTCTCAGCGTCTTCTTTTCGCGATGCTTTTCTTCGGCCCGCGTCTCCAGACCGCGAGTTCTGTTTCGCCGTCCGAGATCGGTGGTATTCCTGTACCCGCCGCCAGGTCGATCTTCCGATGCCTTCGAGGCGTTGCTTGAGCCGAAAGGTTCACCTGACTTCGTCAATCGTAGTCGTTTGTTGTTGCTGCTGCTGCTGCCGCTGTCCCCTTGCTCATTCGCGCGCTGATCGCCTCCGCTACTGGCGTTGTTGCCAAATGCCGAAGATGACGAAAGGCAACGATGTGGACAAGGAAGAACACAAAGTCCTGTTGTACACATCGTCACATTGTCGCTCGCCGCTGTGTGCATCTCCCTCCGAGGCGGCTAGAGCCGGGGATCGACAGCCGAACCGGTGGTGGACAGCCGCTCTTCACAACTGAACAGCTGGCCCCGCCTCGAATTTCATCCCCGGCTCCGTCGAGCAGTCGCTTGTTCGCTTCGACTTAAGAGAACAACAAGAAGAGGATGATGACGATGAAGAAGAGGAGGTTGTGCTGCAAAAACGGCGAAGAGGAGAAAATCGTTTGACAAAATACTGCGCAATTTACTCACAGAGCTGGGTAGGAGGGAGTCATCTGTGGGTAACTGCGATCGGAAACCTCCCAATAGATAGATCGATGCATAGGCCGATTGCATAAGGTGGAGGCGAATTACGAAGGTATTCGAAAGGCGAATGATTATATTGTTTGGAAATTTGAAACGTCGACGTGGACAGGCCCCGATGAAATGTGCCGCGAGCGCCGTCACAGAATTGACAAGATTGAAGGCATTAGCAGAGCTCTTTAGCTGAGACCGCAGGCCGAGACGATGAACTCGTTCGCTGCTCATAGCGAGCTCTGCCTCGGCGAGCGAGCGAGCGAGCGAACCAATGAATCAACGAAACTGTCATGGTATTATAATAAGTTATTACGTAACGTATATAATAAGGTAAAACTCGAACAGCAGAGTTTAGCGTTCAGAGCGTATACAATCGTCTACGCCTGCATGCATCACGCAAGCTGCACTTTGTCAACCATTTCTTACAGCGCTGATGTTGACCGACGCGAAGCTCTGTCTAGCGGTAACAGGCGACGCCTCAAGGACTCCTAGAAAGCCGCTCATTGACATATAGCGTCGATGGAAATTTCTCCTTTTGTTTGATTAGTATTTACTATAAGCATGCGTACGATACGATGCGAGCATTCGAAATACCGATATTGGCGTCTAGCAAGATATCGCTGCTCGACAGTGGCGCCTGTGCGTATGGGCGCGCAAGCCATCACGCATCGCTAGCGATATTCTTAGCGGTTCCACTGGCTATCTCGGCGCAGAGGAACTTCATTTGGATGCAGGAGTAGTAGCCGTATGGGCCGTGTGAGTTGGTGTCAGCGATTTCGGAGACTTTGCTGCTGTAACTGCTGCTGCTCATGTGGTTGCAGTCGCCGCCGCCGCCGCCGCATCAGCAGCTACCATACCGCTGCTCCGGTCATCAACCTCATCGTATAGACATCTCATCGCGCTGTGTTCGGGGTGGCCAAGAGAGATCGAGGAATCCAATGCAAACACGGCGGATGCCACTGAAGATTTGGCTGTCGTGATAAACGAAGGACTGGGTGAATGATTCGATCGCAGGACGATGGTAGATCTTGAACGAGAACGGTCGGTCGGGTGTTGTACTGCTACGCTGTGCTGCCGGCTCGAGTGACGCCACTTGTTTTTTCTTTCTTTCTTTCTTTCTTGTGGCAAACACATGTCACTCGCATGGCCGCCTGGCAATTGTCTGCTGAGGCAATTGTTAGATTAATATGAAAAAGGAGAAAGGCGTTCACACTGAGGAGGAATCAAACGAGAAATAAACCTTGGTTGGGCACAATCACCGCCGCTCTGGGTAACTGTGTGTGTGTGTTTTTTGGGGGTTGTTATCCTGTGCAGGACGATAGGGCGAACGAGGTCGCGAGGAAATCAATCTCAAACGAAGAGCTCACTGCTTGTCAGGTGTTTGAGAGGGCACGAGGCCTAGCCGAGATAGACGACTAGCTGAGTAGGACTTCGAGAGCATCGCAGAGATCGGAGGATGGGAAGTGAGACCCAGTCACTACCACTCGACGCTATGAGACGAAAATGACTACAGGGGATAGGATTGTCTGAAGCCTACGCAGCCACAGTACACTCACACTCTTTAGAACGGCGGGACACAAGAAGGGACAAGGTCCCCCCCTCCATACCTCAGTGGCACCTACCTTGCGAGCAAGCCAAAGACACAGGGAAGGCGAGAGAAAGAATGGAAGAATGAGGAAGAAAGATGCAAAAATAGAAGATGAAGGAACTGGGGACCGTGGGGCACTCGGGGATCGGTGGTCCATTAGCATTTGAAAAAGGCCTCCTTTTCTTGCCTATCTTGTCCCCAATGTCTGGCCTCTGCACCACTGATGGGACGTTGAACGCCAATGCTGCTGCCACGGGCACAGCCTCAGAGTCGACGCCGAGGTGAGGAGAACTGACGAGGTAACGAAGCCCCTTCGGGTGCAGGTCACGTCGCGCAGTTGCACCACTGCTTGCTTTCTCGCCCCTGCTGATTTTGCTGTACCTCTGCTGGTGCTGCTTCGGGGAGCGAGCCCCATCCAGCCTCGGCAGCATTTCCACCACCAAGTAAACCGCCCCATGAACCACCGTCTCTTCTTCTAACTAACTCTCACCCTACTGCAGGAAATGTGCAGACTACAACTTGTATATATATATATTTATATATATATATATATATATAGTATAATATCATGCATACTGGTCAGCGGTCAGTATCGCCCTGCTCGCCCATATCCTCGTATATACATATACTCCGAGTATAGACGCGAGGCATAGCACTTCGCGGTAGCAGCAGCAGGTTGATGATGATCTGCATCTGTCGGTGCTGGTAGGCGTATACACTTGCGCTATGCCCAACCACATTCACGGGTGCACCCATCCAATGCCGCGAGTGGGGTGACTCTCTGTCTGTCTGATCAGGCGTGGCTCGCGTTAGCGGACAACTACCACCACTACTGCTTTGGCCCCCCCACCCCGGATCTCTTCCTAACTCTACAGATCTCTTCTTGTCTGCCCTGCGATCTGGCACCTGCGTACTGGGCCCGCACGGGTACAGCTGACCGTCAGCTGCTCAGTCAGGTATTCGCTGTCGGCGTCAATTCGATAGAGTAGCAGAACAGCCTCCGGTCGTTTCTATCCTCATTTATACTATTCTCATCGGCTATTGGTATCGGTAGCTTATACCTGCCACTCGACGACATGGGCATATGTGCGTCAGTGCTACCTGATCAAAAAAACTATCGGCAATATAGGCCGAGCATGGCAAGGAACGGTGGCGAAACATTCACGTAGACCGATACAATTATGAGGACCAGAGACCGCCGTCGGTATAAATAGATATCTCGTGTAGCAGCCTTTCGGCGGCGCTAACCCAGCCTATACGTAGCACACATATCGGGGGTCTTGTATATTCGAAAATCGTTTGCAACAGACACAATCGGTAAACGTGATAGCAATATTAGCTATGCCATAATAATAATAATAATAATACACCAGCCGTCAGAGGTGTGATGAGACAATGGGTCAATACCAAAACGTGGGCAAATTGGCCTACGCTATACGGTGTTCCTCACCGCAGATCTTATCAACGTCCGAGGCCTTTGAGGATAACGTCCCAAACGAGCGGGTAAACAGAGCAACATGCTATCAACAGGTCATGAATTCATTGACAAGAAAGGACACACACTGATTGAGCTGCTTGAGAATGAAAAACTTCATCAATTCTCCTCGACGGCCCGAGTCGGATGATCACGCTTTGTTTCATCGTGTCACACAACACCTAAATTTATTATATAATAGTTATACCATAGGGAAGAGTGAACATTATTTCTAGGTCCCTTTATCTGACTCTCTGCCACTCGTATCAAACGTATCTAATATCTTTGTATATAGTTGACTTTACATCAAGTTGACTACGAGAGGAAGCAAGGGTGGCCCCGACAGGTCCTCTCATAGTGATACCTAAAAGGTTAAGAGCTGAGGCCTAGGTCAGATAGGGGAAGGTCAGCTGAGGGTCAACTCGAAAAAAAATATGACTACGAGAGGAGTACCTACACATTTTTCAGTTTTATATTTGTTGCCTACTCGTCTACTGCCGTTTATACTACAGAGAGAAGTCGTCATATTTGCTATTGATTTGTTCTTCTGTCCGGCAGGGGACGATGCAACGAAACGCTCCCATCATGTGCACACCCGACAAAAACCGCTTCGTTCGATTTCACTGTGTGTTTATCGTTGCCCAGCTGTGAATGCGACTCCCGTTGAATGCAGTCCAAGTCAGCATGCAGTTCGCGCAGTGTGGCTTCGATACTCGTGAGCATATCGATCACACACGCGCCATGTCGATGCCGAGGCAGGCAGCCGTCGCGGGAATTCTAGTTGCTTTAAGTTTTACCCAATTTCTCTGAATTTGTACCCCCCCCTAGAGATCGGTGTTTCATTTAGACGTGCATGCATACATTGAGGAGCATTCACTTCTTCAGCCGAATGACAAGGAGAACGAAGGATACCATGAAGTTGCTTTTCTATACAATTCACCCTGGGGCTCACCGCTGCCTGGACCCATGCACTTGTCTATACCCCGTGCAAAGTTCGTCTCCATTTGAACATCGGTCCACCTTATATCGAAGAAGGTCAGACAGACGATTTGACAATGATGTAGATATTCGATAGATTCTACAGAGACATATAACATGAAACAGTGCTCGAATTTCAGATGGCGAAAAAATACACCTAGAAAACTGCTTTTCGGGTAGGCAGCCTATAAACTTGTTCTCAAAATGTGTCCCCATCCCTCATCATAAACATGTTGTATGTACCCACGAGTAGACATACCCGAATGAGTACTCAGTGACTGTATGTATCAGTGAGTGCCTTTTATAAAAAGGATTATTGCTAAAATGTAGCATGCCTTCTTATTCTTGAATCATCATATCCGACCTATTCCCAAGCGATTTTTGTTCTCTTAAACGCTATCCCCGCTCGTGAACCATTTGATGAACCCATTGGTTAGCACCACGTCGTTGTGTTGTTTATACAGAAACGTCGCTCGCCCTGTTCCGCCTTTATTGTCAATCGAGGTTATTAACACAAACCGAGTACAGTATAATTTATTGTTCTTCGCTGCTATTTCTGCTGGCGATTTTCTTTGAAACTTTTCCCCGCGTCCATCTAATCAGTTTTCGTTGACGTTCAACAGCGACGCGTTCGCTCTTTCTTGAAATATCTATTACTGCCCTTTCATCGTTCGGTTTTTCTTTTTAGCCAAACAACAATTAATATTTCGATCTTCCCTCCTATCGACATATTTGTCGCTTATATTATATATTGCCTGCAGGACAAGAACACGAAATTTAGCGTCTGACGGATTGAAAAGACCGCCCGTCCACTGCAACTGCCGCTGACGTGGTCATATTTGGACCAGGCATGCGCGCACAGCACTACACTAGAGCAGCCATTTTTCTGCAAGAAAAATTGTAGTGTACACTTTTCAACATCTTTCCCTTTGCACGCAACAGTTGGACAGGGCAGGATATTGCCCTGGTTGGTGTTATCGCCGCCGCCGCCGCCGCTGTTGTTGTTGTTGTTGGCGGCTACGGCGGCGGCAGCAGCGCCTCCGTTATGGCATCATCGTGACGTAGCAGTCTTTGATTATTCCGTTTTCTGCTTTTCCTCTGATATTTTCCTTCTGAAGATAGCCACTCTTCACCGCTATAGCAGTCGCATATATAATAGCTTCACGGGCCCGCTCAGGTCGAGTCATAAATTGCTCCTTCCCGTCAGTGTTGGCAGCGCTGCTGGGGCGGCGGGCTACGATTGTCGTATAGCATCGGCAAGCAGCGAGGGAGCCCGCGCGCGCGCGCGTTCTCGCTGTCGAACCGCACAAAAGTTCTCTGTCTTCGTTCGATTCAATTAAACATCAGGACGTAGCCGTCCCTTTTTCGAGAAGATGAAAAGCAACGGCGTGCCAACCCCAACTCGCCATGTCCGAAGAACGACGACGACGACTAAACGAGAAGCGCCATCGGTATCCGCTATAATTATTCTCTATGAATATTATATTTGTATTATACACACATTGATTAAACGAAGAGCGGCAAGAAGACGAGATAATTAATTTGAGTGAGATGAATCGTGTGAGCATTATTGTAATGACGATTAAATTTAACTAATTGTAGCTGTATTTGCGGGGCATTTTGGTGCTTGTCGCCTTTCATCGAGCTCTTGGGACCTCTCGTGTTTGCAACTTTGGAGCTAATCGATTTGTCCGGCTTCAACTTAGGCTGCTGCACGTTGTGATATAGGTGAATGCTAGATGGAATAAATTAGATATATAAATGAAGAAAAATCGGTGGCGGGTTTATTGTCAACCATTTCGTAGTCGCCTCATAAGTGATGCCGCCTGGTATTGCTTCGTAATTACTGCTAATAAACAATATTAGTAATAAACACGATAATTAGCGGCAGCAGCAGCAGCAGAAGCAAATAGTCAATTTGGGAGTTTCAGTCATCCAGTAGTTGCTCCACTGTATCCATTGTCTTCACTCCGAACCCTGTTATCACTTTGGTTATGTAATACTTCTCGTCAGCGCGGTAGCTTCGACGGTGGCTAAGTCTCTGGCTGTAAATAGCAAGAGGCGGCAGGTTCGAGACCCGCCGCGTGTTGTGTCGTCTCTTTTAGACCATACAGACGTCGGGAAAATGTCTACGCTCAGTATATGCTCTCGTTGCAAATATCCATCCATCTGTGTCATGTATGGACCTCTCCCTGAGTCGCGGCTCTAACCTATCTGTCTGGTTGAGCTCGCTGTACCTAACTCTCCTCGTACGAACAATTTCGTTGTTTTGGTGAAAAAAAAAAGAAGCGGTGCATAGCTACGCGTAGCACAAACTAGAGCACTACGATGTAGCAGCAACAGCAGCGGCAGGCGAATGGTTGAAACGGCTCAAGCAGTCGTCGTGTGCTGTCTGGGACCCCTCTCGGGCTGTTCGTATGAAGGTCGGGGGATTCAAAACGACAGGATCGTAGCGGGCATGCCCCCCTGAATAGATTCGAATGTCGCCGCCGGAACAGCCCCAATACGGAACTGTTTGCTGTGCGGGTTATTCGAAATTCCTCCCTCCGTTGCCGTCGTGCATTACGGCCGTCGCGGCGAGCTCCTCGATGGTGTCGACCGTCCTGCACGTTGTGTTCCTTGCGCTCGTTCCAGCGACGAACAGTGACGCCGAAGACCGACGCCGCTGGCATTCTAAACAGTTCCCCGCGGAAGGGCGGCGAGTTCGCATAGAGTTCCTTGTTCAGGTTCATGTTATTGTAGCAGAGGAAACAGCAGGAGCGGCTGCCTCTGCCGCCGCCACCGCCGCCGCCGTCGCTCGTAGCGGTGGTGCGTATTGTCGTTGTTGATATTATACTGAGTGTTGTTGCAACTGCTGTTGTTTATTGGTGATGCTCGCATTGTTACCCGCTTGCTGTTGCCTGTCGTTCGGTCAGGTCGGCTGCCATAAGACATGGATTTAGCCAAACGCGGTCTGGCCGCACGGCGCCATATACCGGGTCGGATTCTCCGTCCAGTTATAGTACAGTGTCACATACGCATCATGTATGCGATAGCGATAATTATCACGCTGTAATTACATGCTAGATATACGTTTATCCTTTAATGTAGTGAAGAAGCGATCCACTCAATGCTTCAGATGTCGGACTTTGCTCAGCTCAATTTCCGCTTGGGGCATATGAACATTCGAGAGCCGGCCGTTTTAAAAACGTCATTTCTTCCGTTATGGCCTCTATAATGAATGTCTATGACGAATGCATATGATGTGCAGCCCTCTTGATAGAGGCATGTCATATTTCTATATATGTATCCCACAAATAATCTTCGAGGTTTGTGTTTCATATTTAACCCCTATATACGAATTGTATGATCGGAAGCCAAGCAGAACCATTGATAGAATGGGCCGGACAGTGGAAGGCAACCCGGAACCAGCTTTCGGCTGCACCCGCGCTCCAAAGGGAGCTCGCTTCGCGTTCGGATCCGCGCTGGCACACACAAGATATGGAAACACCCGGACACTCCACCGTCTTACGCGATATCCCAGACGACAGCAGCAGCGGTGGTGATCGGACAGGCGCTTACGCGTATCGCAAACCGCGTCTGCGGCGCGAGACGGCCGCGCACTCATAATAACGGAAAGCACTCATAAATATCCCTATCTTAGTCTCGCAACTCGGGTTGATATTAGAGGTCTGCCTTATGATAGCCCTATGGCACGCCTTCGAAGGGTCTCATCTAAGTGTGCGGGGGGGGGGGCGCTTTCCCCACACACATTTTACCCCTTGCGGGGCGTCTTTTCCATCGCAGAGCAAGCGAGCTAACCGCCTTTAGCCCCATCAGCAGAATCTCCTCCCGAGAGGAACTGCACTCGACATGACTGAGCTGGAACGGCAATGATTCGTGGCACAGCGTGGATGGAAGGAACAGTGCTCTCTTTCTCTCTCGCTCTCTCAATAGTGATGCTGACCCTTCTTTGATGGGACCAATATAGCTATGGCTGTGTTTAATTTTGGGCCGTCCGTGTCATGGCGGACGATGCAAATGCGTAATTAAATAAGTCGGACGTCATATGCCGCTGACTACGACTATGTGGTATATTGGAGGCATCGTATATAGCTAACCAAAAACGCCTGTTCGACTGGACAGAAATCCGCACAGGCATTTAGCCTGCTCTATGGCTTTCTATGCTGTTTCCCATGAAAATCAACGCCGCAATGCAACCCTATGAGATCTTTCTTCTATTGCAATATCAACGTATCAACGAGAATGGGCCCAATCGAAGATCTGACTAGTTACAAACGCGTCCTGTTCCACTGCCGTGTGCGTATTATAGTATAACAGTAGTTCTGCGAAGTTTGTACGAGAAGAACTAAGGCATTTTATGTCCCGAGCCTTTTCTGCAGCTATCGATCCTGGATTGCTGTCCTGTCTTCCGTCCGGGAGAAAACTGTTCCTGTGTACCGATATAAAGGGTAGACAGACATGTTACCGATCTGGAAGCATCGGCCTCGCGGTTTGCCTCCACGGTTCACATCCGCCGGTGGTCACGGCGGCTTTTGTCCGTACGTGCGAAGCGTCTGCAGTCGAACTACGATTGAGCGGAGTTCGCGGGCACGAACGTATGCGTCTATTTGTCGATGCTCACTCGGGGTTGCACTCCACTGGTCCCTTCTCCCTTTGGCGTTCTTACTTACTTTAGGCCCTTGTTGGTTTACTTGTGCTGGCGTGGCAGCCACTGCTGTGCCAACAAGAAAAGGTGCTAAGCGAAAGTTGCGTTGGCTACTTCCGTGATACTGTTCTCTTGCCAGCGGCCTACAAGTCTTGTTAGCCAGCTCTGCCCGTCCCGGCTAGCGGTCCTGCAGACGAGCGTGTACTCAAACATCGGCCCTGACACCAGTCGCTCGCGTACGCCGTGTGAAGATGATCCAGAGTGCAAGAGCAGAACGAGGAGGAATAAGTGGCTGATGCCAGCCGACAACAACTAGCCGTAACGGCAGCGATGGCAACGCTAGTTGAAGTTGTAGCAGTAGTTGTAGGTGCACCGGTGCTAGGCGGGGGGAGGGAACAGGCGGAGAAAACAGACGTAAAAGACGAGCAGAAGCAGAGGAAGAAGTGTATAGTGCACGAAGTGGCTGGACCATTCCTGTCCAGCCATCAGCAGCGATGGACGGAAGCCCCGTATGGGCTTGAGTCAAGAGTGAGACACGTGAGGGGTTTTAGGTGGAGCGGCAGCCGGGCATCGAGAAGAGGGGTAGAGAGCAACTCGAACTAAGGTCGTATGGACTGACGAAGAACGGAGGCCGAACGGCTGAGGCGAGTAGCAAGCAGGCAAGACAAACCATGAAGAAAAGTTGGTAAAACTTTCGCTGAAAGCTTCTCTCCCCCCCCAGAGATACTCTTTGTCCCTATGGCCCTCTTCAGCTCTTTCCTTTCCGAGGGCCTGCAGGCCCCGCGCTGACTGACAGACGCGATGCACCGGTGAGCAAGCGCCAGTGCGCAGATATAGCACACGATCACGTCAGGATGCAAAGAGCGATAAACCTCACCTCACCTCCGCCCCCAACTCGTTAATCGTCTCTCGTCTGTGCGAGCCGGTTTCATAGTCCTTTCCGTTATAGGATCGAAAATTAAGCACCTGATCTACTCTCTGAAATAACGTTGACTGGTCAGTAGACACTGGCCCAACTGGCCACACCGAAAGCGCTCGCAAAGTCGTGCAAAGGAAGGCGATGGTCCTCGTCTGTTTTTTGTTACGGTAAGGTAGGGTAGGCCCATGCCTTACTTGTGAATTCCTTACCGATCATCTCAGTTGAGTTACTACTTCTAGCGCCTCCGACCTTCTTTGAGCTATACTCTCGATGTTATTGGAGAACGGCGCAGAATAAAGGGGTCAGTTCAAACAGGAATTTAAGGATTCACTGCGGCGACCTTGTATCATACCCATTTCCTAAGGCTGGACCAGAAGCAATTGGCGTTCCTCCATTTCTAGCCGAAGGCCCTTGGACCCTCCGGCTCCTATGGAAAAGGCCTTCGTGTATTCGCCGTCTGTGTTTAGCTAGACCCTGACCATTTTCCCAATGAAGTGAAATAAGCGCGGTCGCCGCCTGCCGATTCCAGTTCTTGGAGGCACCGGCTTTTGCCTGGCAAAGCTAAGCCTTCTGGTCTGCAAAAGCCTATAGGCGGCGGGGTTATTTATATGCCTGATGTATAATCACCTTATGAGCTAAATAGAAGGGAACGTGTTTGGGTCATACGGAGATTTACCAAGGTGCGCGCATATTCAGAGGTAAATACGAACTAGTGTCACCGCTGCGTTGCCGATATTACCAGTGGGTTGAATCGACTTGGCGGCTTCTTCAGTCTGAAGTATAGTACATACTGGATGCTTGTTTCGTATGCGCGCAAGATTCGCTCCCTCGTTGAATGAACTGGACGCTGCTGGGCATCCCTCAGAAGGCAAAGCTACGGAGCTAGAGGTTTCTACCTCACTGCGACGAACAACAATGCAACGCTTTATGAACATAGAATCGACACAGTAAAGTCCGAAATATTCGTACCTAAATAAAATGACGACAAGCATCGGATAATAATAAATGAGCAGTTGTTACAACATGCCCACAAGTAAACACCTTCAATAGTTAAGCAGGTGGTTCCATTCAGCGACACACGCCAATCAATGGCTTCTCTGCTAAATATTTGGTAACAGCAATAGAATGTATCACAGGATGATCTCCCTTCGTAGGCAATTACATTTAATCGCCGATGTCCCGATATGCATAGATGTCCGGTGGAGTACGTTTATACACACCGCGCCGCCACCGCTGTTCGGTGTTCGCGTTTTGTCAGTGTCTGCTACCGGGTGGATGTGCTATATCGAACGAGCCAGCTACAAGTACTGCTACCACTACGGATACTATTACCCGCAGAAATTGTTAGGTAAGTCTTTGCAGACCGATGTTAGGGGCACTCCGGAGGTTCGGCGTTCCGCTAGTTCGGGGCTGGTTTCAACAAATGTGGGGAAAAAAAGCGGTGGCGTATGCTTCATTGTGGGTGCCTGAAATGACCGAAATGCCCTCAGATGTGCTCCTGCGCCGCCGCCCCTTTGGCGCAGGCTCATTCCCATTTCCATCCTGGTCAGGACCTTGCGACTACTGCCGACTCGGTTACCTGGCGCGTCTTGCCGTTGTGGAAGCGGGCCTTTCTACACAATGAAAGGCAGAAAACAAGACGCAGCCGTACGGACGGTAGCTTCTGCCGAATGTACTGACACACAGATAGCTGCTGGAGACAACTGGGGACATGGACGCACTACATGGGCACTGACTGGCCACAACATCGGTCGGGATGAGGAGCCCGACCGAGCAACAGCAGCACAAGCACATGGGCCTCTTTTCGCGACATCCGCTCGTAGTGTCAACAAACAAAGACGCTCCAACAATGCCCATAAATCAGGCCCACGCTGCTAGACACAGCAGGCCCGAGAGGGGCCCACGAACTCGTTGTCGTTGTAGCTGTGGGATAGAGCAGCGAAAAAGTAGGACCCAACAACAGCAGCAGCAGCAGCAATAGTTACCGACGTTTATGCCTGACGTCAGCCTACACACGTTAGCCTGCGACCCGGCCAGCCAGCGGGCCCTCCACCTACCTAAGCGGCCGTAGGAGGACTATGCTGCTTTGGTAGAACAGTATGCTATGCTTCGTATGGTGTGATATTCTGCGAGTGTTTGCACGACTGAGCGATGAACGAAGAAGCGGTCCTCTGCACTCTCCTGTACACACTACTGCCCAGCACGGTACCCTCTCCTCTCCTCTGACGGCCGAAGACGGAGCAACTCGCCGGCGCAGACCAAGGTACAAGCGAAACTCGACAGGGAGAGAACGAGAGAGAGATCCAAAAACAGTGCTTTTTGCGATGGCGTGGGCGTACGAGCATTTGTCTTCATTGGGCGTCATCCGTGGGAGGACAGGCATCGCACTGAATCGCAATGATTAACCGGGAGTCCAACGAACAGGACGCCATCGTAAGATCCTGCGTGATAATACTCTGTATCATGGGCTCCTCCTCCTCCTTCTCCTACTAGTAGGATCGAGCTCGCTGTCTCGTCCTCGCAAATCCCGCGGGTCTTGCCACGAAGGCCACTTACGCCAAAGGATGTGGCGATATCTGGTTGCCGAGAAGGAGCGAGGTAGGATATAGAAAACAGAGAACTCGGACAGATCGAGATAAAGGTGGAAAAACAATTGAGAAACACAGAATCAACCAGACGAAATGCTGACGTGGGCGAGGCCTGCCGCCGCCGGCCGACGGATAGCCTATGAATGAATCTGAATGTATGTAACGTGCAGAGGGGTGGAGCAGTCACTAATGAGATTAGCCTAATTGACATAAACGAACGAGGTCGCATAATGACGCGATAGCTACAAAATGATGCTGCTTTGAGAAACCACCACCTTCTGTACCTACACGACTATGCCGTTAGCATGACCAATGCAGTGGCTTCGAGTGTTTGTATTTTATTAGAAACCTTATGAACGGTTTATGGGAAGTCCTCAAGTTCACCTTCTGCCGTCTGACCCTTATAAGGTCACTTCATAGATCCGCTATCAGCTATCCGGTCGGTTTTTCGAGCATCACGTTGTGTCATGACATGTTATTAGGATTAGAATGATCATCTTCATCACTTTTACACATGTGACATCTACCTCCTGTCACACATGCGCTTTGCACATTAACACGTTCTGTCTCTATCCGCTCCTGCCACATCTTGTATCCAACTCTGCTCTCTCTCTCTCTCTCTCTAACGTCGTATCCAGTCCAGCCTGACGTAGGTGTCATGGCAGGTCTCAGTTACCTATGTACATCTCCTGCTGTATATCTCGGTATACAAACCCTATTCATATGTGTCCCACACTGTGTCCCTACACAGTCGCAACATTGACGCACTGCAACTGAAATGTCGTTTGATGTGTGTGTGTGTGTGTATGTGACGACCGTGTGTTTGTGTGTTTTAACCCTGAATCAGCGGGGCCGGGGCGGGGGGGGGTTGCAGAGGGGTTTGCTTCTCTCACTCTATTTCGTCGACTTCGCGCGATCCTCGCGCTCACGCTTTGAGCTTCAAATTGCCTTGGAGGCTTTCGGTGATCCCTTTTCCTTCGTAGTTTGGTGTCTCTGACGGTGTGCGTGCAGCTGCTGCTGCCGCCGCTATGTGTTCGCCCGCGTTTGCTGGCGTTGAAGGAGGATGTACGTTTAGTGAGAGCGGAGCGTGAGTGTCTCCTCGGGGGAGGCGAAGAGCCAGGGGCATGTGAGCAGCAGCACGGCACGGCCTCCAACGAGAGCGACGGCCCCCGTGGAGCCGTAGAAGGCTTTGCTGGTCGCTGCTGAGGCGACGGGACCGTGGGATGTGGCAGTGACGACGTTTTTAGCTGCCTCTGAAGCGTCTGCTTCCACCGTTCGAGGGTGCCAGTTCAGTTTTACCCCTTTTTCTGTGTCGGGCTAAGAGACGCCAGAAACAGCGGAGGCAAGCGAAGAGGAGTCCTCCCTTTTTTTTTTTTTTTAAGGAACAGCGAAGAAGGAGCAGCGTCCGAGGTGGGAGAACGCCGCCCAGTTCAAGCAATGGACGACTACGAAAGCTTCTGCTGATGGGGCCAGACTGGCCGGGTGGCCGGTCCCCAGGGGAGTACACTATCTAAAGTACGGACTGTACGTCCGTTCGTTCGTTCCCTTTTACGTACGAATGAAGCAAGGAGAGCGACAGAGGAGGGATAGAGCTGAGTGTGGACGACGGGTGGGCCTAGCCCGCCTATCCTGGCCTGCTCTGGCCCGGCTCGCTCTGGCTTCAGGCCCATAAGACCTGCAGGCCGACGCTGCTAGTGCCACCGCCGCCGCTAAGAAAGCACTAAGTAAATCCCATGGTGGTAAAAACGCCTGCTCGTTCACGGACTTCATCCTCCCTCGCCGGGGCTGGGGTCGTGCCATGGCAGTGGTAGCGAAGCATACTATATACACCATAGCAGTAGCGCGGGAGAAGTAATAGTAGTGGTAACACTAGCAGACACCGAACGGACTTACTTAGAATGAAGGGACCGAAGGCCACGGAGAGGACAGCGCAACGTTTGGCCGACGATGCCGACGGTGGCGCTTCTATCTATGCTCCTTCTCTGCCTTTGGGTAGGAACAAGCCTGGCCTGTCACGAATGGCCCCAATGGCATTATGATGTTGTGGAGGTTTTCAGGGGTAAGAAAGCGGGTTAGGTGAACTGGACTCGGTGAACATACTACTGCTATTCATCCAACAGAGTCGAATTTGAATGGATACTATATATGTATATATATATATATATATATATATATATACACGTTAAGCAAGGAAACATCGACCCCACATCAGAGCAAGTACACGAAAGTAGGTAAACTTCGACTTGAAGATCATTCCCGAGATCTGACGAGCGCGCCGTGTTCGTTCGTGTCATACTCGCTGATCTGGAGAACGACATCTTCGGTGACATCATACCTCGTTTCTTGTCTGCGTTCCGGTTACTATGCATTCTGTGTTGTAAGAAATTGGACGACGGACTTGCTTTTTTTTTTTACCTTCTCGTCTTGCCTATGGTTCTTGTGCTGTTTTAGCACAATGTAGATGTGCTGATGATATGAGACCAAATCTTTGTGCAATTCGCAATTCGACAGGTCCTGCTATGTAAATTGCAACTAAAGGACACCTCAACTAAACAATTTAATTAGGCAAATTATAGGCCGCTCTAATCGACTGCCAGATGGCACGTCGATATAAAGGTTAATTCGAAAGAAACAATTACGGCAAATGAAACGAGCGTTGCAAACAAAAATACGAGCGGCGTTTTTTGTCCGAGTGGCAGAAACAAAAAAAATAGCAATGACCAAAACAGAAAACTCGGAAAATCGACCGAGCTGTTTCCAGCCAAACTTTCGTCATAGTCCCTTAAACACTGGTAGTGACTGTGGCAGTCGTGGCGTTGGTGAAATAAACAAACAAAATAAAGAGCACAGCATTTCGTCGCTTTTGCCTCGAAGGCGAATTGCAAACGAAATGATCGATTATGCTGCTGGCTGGCGCGCATCTCATCAGCAACCGGTCAGCGCACAGAATTACCATTGCTCCCATAGCTGGCTGGCTGGCTCATGGCATGTTCATACGCGTAAACGGCGTGTGGAACTATGCTGGGGGATTTTCAATGTTGCAGCCGCTGCTGCTGTTTCCGCTGGCTCTTCGCTGCCGGTTTGTTGCTTGCGGCTAACGTTACGTCGTCGGCGGCGGACGCAAAGCTCATATATTTGTGTTCAACAAAGGTGGAACGCGCCACCGAGCATAGAGCGACTGGAAGACGTAATAACCCCGTCTGTCTCCGTTGTGAGCAACGCTGACGGCGACTTTCGTTGCCGCAGCTGCTGATAAGAATGATGATATTATTGATGATCATCATTGCGCTGTTGATATTTGATATTTGACTTCGTGACTTCGAAGTCGAAGCCAACAAGAGACAAGCGATGAAGGCGGCGGCAGCAGCAATGTTGTTGTTGTCGTCGTCGTCGTCGTCGCTAGTGCTTCAACGGCTGGTGCTGGTCGATCGCCGGCCTCGTGGCCGTCTCAATTCTCATCGTCGGCTTTATTGCCTGCTTGCTTCTCCATCGACCGGCGGCTGGGACGGCGCCCGTCGGTGCGCCATCAACAGGGCACACCGAAGAGCTCGACCGGTGCTCGCGGTACTGGGCCGGAAAGGGGTCTGCTGCGGTCTGGGTAGCCAATGCTGGATAGTACGGAGGCAAGGGTTATAGGGGAGATGTCGTTGATTCAGGTAAGAACGGGCAAGCAGAGTTGCCGCTGTTGCCACTGGGCTGGCTTCTACTTCTGTCAGATACACGTCAGTTAGTCAGCAGGAATGAATCGTCCGTGTAATGGTGGAAGTAGTGGCGGGAGACAGCGGTAATGATGTAGATTCGTCTCATCGATCCGGGGTCAGGCAGGATCTTGGTATCGAGGACGATTCGATGGGGGCAACGGGGGTCCTACGACCTGAGGCGTTGTGTTCCATGGCCCGCAAGGCCCGTTATGGGCCTTCCCCGTTAAGTCCAGGGAACCCAGGGGACCATCGAGGCCGTCCGGCCATTCACGAGTGAGGGATCCCCTTCCCTGGGGGTCACAGACCGTGGACCTCCTTCTCCACCCTACTGGAGGCCAAGTTAAAGGCCCTCACGAAGGCTAGGCCGACAGGCCAGCCTCTTCCGACATTACGTTGTGCCTCTGTCTCCCCGGTCGCCTGCCTCCAATTAAATGAACGTATTCTGCAACAACGGCTGCGACACCAGAGCCACGGCCGCAGCGGTTATTGTGTTCTCACTGTGTTGTCTGTTGCATGGCCACGAAAGCACACTCTGGCTGGCTGGCTGGCTTGCGCAATGCAGAGGCGCAAGGGGAGCAGTACGACCACAACACAGCCCCGAGCCACAGCAACAAGAGGGTGGCCAGGCTGTTATTGTACGCCGGGACACGCACATTGCCTATCCACGCTACGGAACACAACATAGGCTCAGGGGCACGCCTCTCACAGCGACCCACACGCGCCTAGTTACTTGCCGCTCCCCTTACAACCGAGGAGAGACCCAAACCCGCTGAGTGTTCCTCCTCCGACGTCCCGCCTGCGCCTGCCTACATTAACGATTCACAAGGGTCTCTCGATAATCAGGCATTAAGCAAATGTTCGCAATTGGAATTGGACTACTAGCTAGCAGGAAGTCCCAGCTCGGACCGTTGGCGGCGCCGGTGGCGGCGGTGGCGGCGGTAGGGGGGAGTGCGTCTACTTCCTGTCTTGTGCAAGCAGGCCTTCTTGAAGTTTGTCGAACACTAGCGATAGAGCAAAGGGGCGAATGTGGTGGATTTCTTCCAGGGTTTGTTTAGATAATATTGATTCGTGCAGATACCGTCTCCTACCCATGCGCTAGTATTAGTAGTATTACGAGTTGATGCGAGGACAACCAAACACTGACATCGGTAAAACAATTCGTCATCGAAGGTAGCTGCAGATAACCACATTACAGTATATATATATATATATATATATATATATATATATATACGCGGAATCGTTAATAGTTCTCACAGTGGTGCGTCAAAGGCTATTTCTTCTTCATCTTTTCATCGTGTTTTTGCGTTATCAGCAGGCCGCTGTCTGACGCTACATAAAATGCGAAAATCGCAAACGTGTGCAGCTAGCCGAGGCCCGCCGAGAGACCATTTCAGATACGCTATGTACACAAGGTAATAACAATAAGACTAATATTGAAATAATGATAATACTCCTAATAGTACCTCACAGGAAGGCTAATAAACATTGTAATCTCATCGTGCTAATGATTCCGATGGGTATCGCGGTACAGCTTCGGCAGTGTCACGACATATCGGAATGTCGACGTACTCAACATATATATGAATGTAGATACTCGAGATGAGCGACACATCGAAAGCCATCTCTTGGTACATCCGGCGCATCGACATCGCTCGTGTATACGTCTCACTGCTGCCACGTGTTGGTCAACAGCGTCCGCACAGGGGAGCTGTCCAGGTGCAATTTGCTCTACCCGTTTGGCTGGCCGACTATCGACACATGTGAGAAACATTTCGATTATTAGTACGAATGGTGGAGCTGGACAGCAGCGAGGTGTGGAGCAGCGACATTTTCTACTCTCGTTTGACTGCAGCTGTTAAACGTCGACGGTAGCGGGTACACAAGATGAGCGGTGTGCTGTAGCTGCAATGTGAGATACATTGTCGCCGACAAATAGAGAAACATCAGTCTGTCAGTTAGAGAAGACACCGGAGAAAAACGACACTCGCGAACGATCTGCTACTGAATGCAGCAGCAGCGGCCGCCGCCGCCGCCGTCACCGTTCTACGTACAGAAGATGTACGTACGAAGGGCCAACAACGGACGCGAGCTCAAGTAGACCGGTTCTAATCACGTTACATGTGTCGATGTCGCTTAATTCTCGTTCTCATCGCCCCACCCCCCAAACACAGTCCCGCCCCCGAGAAGCTTCGAATGAGAGGTTCGTTCTTCGGCTTTCGTTTGTCCGCGATGGGGCTGGCCGTCGGCCTGCCGGCGGCCCGATGGGCCTGAGTGCAACTGAACATCGAGCCGGATGATCGGTGATTGGGTGTTTGGTCTTTGATCGTTGTTCTCACAATAACACGACGGCTACTGTTACATCGACAGAATGCATCAGACAACGTCAGTGATGATGGTATCGGCGACGGCGACGCTGAGCACGACAAAAGCATACGGTCACTTCTGGGCCGCGCCTGGCTGTGGTGTTTTCGGCTTCACCACTTCGAAGTTCACAGCGAACTCATGGTAATCACCATTCCATCCCATCCGCGACTACGCTATTACACCAGCAGCTGCTTTAGCGACAAAGTGGAAAAGAGCCACTTACTAACAACATCACGGTGATATCCACACACACACCAACAGTACAGACAGATATGATAGTGTTAACTCGTCGAGATATATGTACAATCTATCATAATGTACATCTGCCGACCATCGTTGCTACTGTTTGCGCTAGGACCACTATTGATATTGCCGTTTTGGCTCCTAGATAATCGCATTTATCTCCATAGAATGAACTGCCGGCCTCATCTCCGCTACCATTCGTCGAAATTCTCCCCTTCATCTGATGGCTGTATTGTACCACCGTCTCCCATGGTGAACCTCTCTCCCTCTGTCTCCCTCGGTCTTTGTCGTCAATTTTTTCATCGCTGTATTTATTGCAAATTGCACATATAGGCGTAATTAGACGCTGCCACGACAACGATAATCGTAGCGGCACCGATGTACGTTTTTTTTTTCTTCCTCTCTGTCCACAATAACGATTATGTGTCTGTGTGCGTGTGTGTGTGTGTCGGGCATCCTGCTGACGAAGGATAATGCCAGGGGTGTGCGCTCTACTCGTGATGCGACTCCAGGATCAATTGAAGACCAAGTAGTAGTATGCATTTGTGAAGGGCAGTTCGCTGACGGGAATAGGGTATTGATGGCGGGCGATCAACCGACACGATCGAAGGAATATCGTCGAGGAATGGGCAATCCATTAAGCGGAGGAGGGCGACCGGCAGAGCATCGTCGTCATCCGCCGTTCCATGAGCCTCTGCTCACTGACTGCTAGCGGGACTTCAATTCGGCGTGTTGAACAAAGGGGGTACGACAACGACTGCTGCTCGTACAGTACAGCGCCTACAGCGGAACTATCGAATGGACACTGCTATATAAATGATTGTCTAAATAAACAGAAGTCGACCCATTGACAGCACCGGTAAACGGAGGGGGTGCCGAGCTGAGACACCATGGACCCCCTGCGTTGATCGCTGCTGCTTCTGCTGCTGCTGCTGCCAATGTTGACTGGAAGACCCCACCGGTGTCAGCCGATTTGCTGAGCAGCAAAGGGAAGGTATTCGATCTGCACGTTGCGTCCGGTGCGAGTCAGCCAGCTCGTCTCGGTAGCTTTCAGCTTCCGACGTCCGTAGAGACGATCCGATCCAATCCAACGGCCCCTCGACGTTCAGCGGCAACGTCCAGCGTTTGCCGCCTCTGATGGTGCCTCTGGCAGACCTACAAATACTTGTATTGTTGGCGTCAGCAAGCAGTACAGCGCGAGACTGCATGCAGCCTGACCTGCTCAGCGATTGTCTTCTCTTGGCGATTGCCTTGCTGTCGAGTGAATGCTCTCCTCGTCGTAGTCATCAAGCGAACGCTCGCCAGAAGGGCCAACAACCAGCCCTCGTCTGCGCCCTCTTTAATAGAAGCTTCGTTGAGAATGACCGTATGTCGACAACCATCCTCCGCCTGTTATCGTTGTCCGACTAAGCTTCAGCTCTCGCGTGTTCGAACTTAGCACACGACGAATCTCTTTCGCACAGAGCAGCAGAATAATGCTGTTGTCGTCATATCCAGTCGATCGCTGCCTTCGCAGCTACCACAGCTGCTGTAAAGTATCGCTCGTTCGAACTCTGTTGCATTTGACGCGACCGACGTCTTCTGCTGCGTCTGTGACTGCTGTTGCTGCTGACAGCGTCGAGCTGGCTAACTCCGTATATATATATATATATATATATATATATCATTATTATTGTTGATTTTATTGCTTATCGACAGTCCATTACGAGTCATAGGGCTTGTGTATCTTTTAGCTACTACTACATGCATCAATGTCTGTATATCATTTCGTATATTTGCATAAATATACAGACAGAAGCGATAAATACTCTTCTTGCTACAACGATTATTTATCGCCTGTCGATTAAAACTGCCACTTTGGCAAGGGCGCACGTTCTGCTATTATGGCCGTACGTTATTTTGAACGTAATTGTGACTTTGTATATTGTTATTGGTCCTACACTCTAATATATAGAATATGATCAGTATTGTTCAACAGCAACAACTCACTGCAGCTGTAGCATAGCTGTCAGCATACATAATATTATACAACAGATAAATGAGTTGAAACAATGGCTGGGCTCCGACAAATGTCAGAGGTTGGCTGAATTAAACAATTAATTTATTTTAACAATTACATGTGTGCTACACCCAATGCGCTATGCCATACGACGTATCACTACACAGTTGGCTACCGCCGATAACGACCGGACCAGTCGGTGTGGAAGAAGTTGAACGATAGTTACAGTTCAGTTATAGCCGCCTGCTAATTTCGGCCGAAGTAGAAGAAGTATTATTATATGTATTATCATAACACTCCTTTGTATGTGACAAGTTCCGTAGGCCATAATGATTAATACGATTGAAACTCACTTTGTCATAGTTGCTAATCAGTTCCTATAAATTACAGACATGCATACATATATAATATTAAGCATTGGCACTTCGGACGCAAACGAACAATGGTCTGAAATTATATACATACATACGCATCTATATATATATATATATATATATATATATATATACAAGTCACTTGTCGTATACTAGTTGAATGGTAATATATAATAATACTATCATTTCTTCTGCGATGCATACGCGCTATCGGTAGAATATAAGAAATATGAAATTGAAGGGTGAGATGAACAAGAGTTTCATAAGGTCTCTCACTCTCTCTCTCTCCTGTCTCGTAGTGTGTATATCATATATGCAGAAACAGCAGCAGCAGCAGGTATTTCACGTGTATTTCATACATTGTATATATATACAGTGTACACGTGTATTATAAGTGTTCATCCCCTCATAATTTTGGCCTCGACTGCATTCAGGATCACTGCCTCCAATTTCAAACAGCAATCAGCCCCCCCCTCCCCTCTCTCTCTCTATATATATATATATATATATATATATATATATATATATTATATATACCTTTTCCTCAGCTGTCTCTATCTGCTCGGCCAGCGTATCCCACTGGCGTTGTCTGCTGCAGTCAGCGCCAACTCGTCGATCTACATGACACGAGTGCATGCGCTCAGATTACTGAATGTTGGCTGAACGACCCAATACCCAGTAAGCACCGCAGCATCCAGTCAGTCAGTCACTAAGTAGAAAAGTAGCGAAGCCGCCGATCTCAACGAGGTAGCCAATGGCCGACGAGGCGCCCAAAGCTGAATGGGGGAGCTCTCCGCCTCAGCTGCTGCTCCTGCAGCATCATTCTACCGGCATGCTGTCTGCCCCGCTCCAGCTCGAGGGGCCCACAAATCACAGCAGCGTACATTCATTAGCTCTCGAATGAGCTGTTGAGCGAGGGCAGCGCTGTGCCACCTCGTCCCTAAAGCAAGGCATAAGCATCGATACGCTCACACACGTAGACGCGCACAATCAAATTGAGTCGATCATCTAGCTAGCATCGAGTAAAATTGCTCTATTGCCGAGTTCCGTCGGCCCGTTGATATGCTCTCTTTCATTGATGAAATGCGACTTATTAAGTGTTATTAATGCGCGCGAGAACAGGGTGACCTCCTATAAGATTCTTGGCAGACGATGAAGCTGTGCCCATTCGCTGAAGGAACAACCTTAACGCGACCTAAAAACCTAAACCGTATTGAAATATTAGGAGTGGAGTAACGGTGTGTGTAATCTCGATAACCATTCGCGGATGAATCGCCCGCGTCGAAAATGATCTGACAGACAGCGTTACTGCTGTGGGTTCGATGTTGGGCTAAAAATTGCTGCACTCTTAATGGATGCGGCCGGCAGATGTTACGATGATAAACTGTGCTCAACGCACAAAATTAATACACATGAACGTGTATTCATTGAGATCTTTGATTTCGATCTTGGGCGATGCCGCAACGCTGGGTTCAAGGGTACTCCTTAGTTCAAATGTCATACACAGGAGGGGAAGGAGGGGTATCTCTATATCAAGACGTCTGCCCAGTTCTCAGCATGTTTGCTAAGGCTATTTTACTCGGGCTTAAACTGGCTGAGTTCGCGTATTTACTGAGCACATTGATTCCGCCGCCGCCGCAGCCACCCGGCGACGTTTCATACAACAGGCGCGAGGATGACGAGCCGCTCAAAATTTTCATCGCGTAATGTGAATCTGCTTATAACACGGATTGATCTCGAAATCAATAAACCTCGACAAGTAGGTACGCCACGAGTGTTCGTTTGATGTTCGCGTACAACTTTGGCTTCTGCGCAAAAACGGTTTACAGGAGGAACGCCAAGGCGACAACAACCAGCAAACACAGACTACTTCTATTCTCCTAAGCTGTATGCGATACAAATCGCTCTCACAGATTGTTTGTTTGTTGATTTATCCCTATGTGTCATATATATATTATATATATATATATATATATATATATATATAGTCATACGTTTTCCAATGCGTATTTCAGCTACCCTTCTATGTATCTGCGTCGGTATAATACATTCTGTAAATGAGAGACTAAACATCGCGGAATCAGTCGGACGCGTTGAATCCGTTTCGTTCGTAAATTCGAGAGCGTATCCGAGTATTGTAATAGCCATAATTAACGGAACGCTCCAGAAAACTTTTTATTTAGTTCTCCCACTCAAACCGCCGTTTCTAATATTCCGTCTTGTTTTTTTTTTCTGTTTGACAGTAAACGGATCGTCGACATGATCCCAGTGCACTTGCCATTGTTGACTTGAATCTGCAAAACGATATTACCTGTAAAATCCCGCACGCTTTGTTATTTGCCTGGAAGTGTGGCACTCGCACCAACTAATCATCACTGGCCGGCGCCCCTCTTCGCCCTTCTCGGCCCGCGGATTGCAGTGCTGATGCTGGCACTACGTGCCTCATCGAGAGTGCTACAACTGTGTGCATTAATGCCGTTTAGGATGTTTCTGTCTGGTCGCTGAGGTTAGTCGGTGGCGTTCGACCACCACCGATGTCATTGGGCTCCTGGCAGTTTCCCTACAATTTACTTTTCGATGTCGAGACTGGCGTCCGACTGGCGCCGTCTCCCGCTCGCTAATATAATGCCCAATAAACAATGAGCGCAGTACAAAGAAGGCCAAACAGAAAAGCGATTAAATTCGAAAATGCTAACAAACGCGATTCTGGCAGAAAAACCGATTCCGGCAGTTACTCTTGACCCCACACACTAACGGACAGTGTCTGTTCTCTCTCCCTCCTTCAAAGTTTACCGGTAGTTGCAGTAGTGGTAGAAGTATATAGCACTGTGGCAGCATCTCCCCCGTAGAGCCTTAGCGACCCCTTGGATTGATTTCTCCACCGTTTTCGCTTAAAATAAACGATTGCTGCCAGCGAACGAAGCAGGGCCCATGTCGCATAGCCACCTCACTGACTCGCTAGCTGTGCTGGCCCACTACCCTGGCTGATCCAGAAAGCAGCCTCTGCAAAGCTGATACAGCGGCTGCAGCAGCAGCCGTAGCAACAGCAGTTGCGTGGGATAATCGCAAGCGGGCTGCTGCTGCTGATCGGTTTTAGTTTTTTCCTTAGTGCCTTAGTTCCCCAGTTCCGGCCAATGGCAGAGCGTCGGGCCATCCCCCAAACGGGTTTGACCATCAGCCAACCATACACGAGGCTGAAGTCGAACAGGGCAGAGAGTGTGTGTGTGTTCGGGGGCAGATGGGGAGACGGCCAAAGTGAGCAGCCAATGCCAACTGGGGCGGAAAGTCCAACAGCAGTTTTGCTACGGCTCCCGCCGCCATTGACTCCGACTGTCTGCTCATGTTCGGTGTTTCCCGTTTCGGTTTTCAACCGCGACGCTGCTTCCACCGCGGCAGCCGGCGCAGGTCTAGAAAAAATTCAGAAGAGAAAATCGAGACAAAGCCGGCCACCGATGTCGGTGTGTGCCGGCTTCTGTGGCGTTCATGCCGCAAAGGGTCGCTCGAGCAGACGCTAGCGATGCTCGGCGAAGCAAATGTGTGCGGCAGATTCTCACGCAAACACAGAACACACCCAGGGCAAGGCAGCAGCAACAGCAGTAACATCTATACCACATCAGCGCATGTGTGCAACATTATCCTGAGACAACAGGGAATAGGTTCACAGAGAGTGCGAATTGCAGGGCGGCGCCGCAGGGAACAGTTGCTGCTGTTGTTGATAGATACATAACGAATGTGAGGAACCAAGCGTCAAAGAAACAAAGTGGATATTGGTAGACATTTAAAAAGATCACGAAGAAGTCGTTCAAAAGCTGCAGGAAAATTCTTGAGCTAATACTTTCTCGCTCGGTGATATTTGGAAGGGGGACAGTTTCAGGCGTTCGTTTACTCACCCTTTTTTTTCTGTCGGTCATTATTGCCTTTTTTATTTTAGAAATATTATTACTATTATAATTATAATATTAGCCTTCAAACATATGGGTCATTCCCGCCACCTGTGTCCTGTTAAGTTGTCTTCTCTTAGAAAAGAACATATTTCAAATAAGAAATCACCCCACTGCGTAAGGAACCTGCAAAATTGACTATTGCGGAAAGAGGCTCGAGTGCTATAAATAGCGAAACAAGGAGCGCGCCCCTCGAGAATCGCTAAAACGACGACCTCGAGGCGAGGCGACGTAACCGTAACCTCCGTAAAACGTGCCGAGGGCCAGGTTAGGCGACATGCGTTGCGTAGGCTGGCCTGTTCGGCTCCCCGGAAATAACCGAGGAGAGATTACCTAGACAATAATTTAGCCTAATGGGCATATATTGGGGTCAATCGATATGCCGTCATTAATATAAATATTTCTGTTTCGATTTGGGAAGTCTACCTTGCCTATCTGACATAGCTGCGTTAACTAACCGCGTCGTGCATATAGAAGCGAGGGCGGACGGCGATGTCAAAAAATCGAGAACGTCATCGTAAGATA
Source organism: Stratiolaelaps scimitus (assembly GCA_019614645.1). Classification (NCBI taxonomy): domain Eukaryota; kingdom Metazoa; phylum Arthropoda; class Arachnida; order Mesostigmata; family Laelapidae; genus Stratiolaelaps; species Stratiolaelaps scimitus. Next base: position 3,928,860 of record JABWDB010000026.1, read on the forward strand.
GATATCTATATATATATATATATATATATATATATATATATACATATATATACACACACACGCATTGGATTTAGAGAATACAAGAGTTCGTCTGTACAGGCTCTTGAGAGGCGTCTGTATTTATTTGCAGACGTATAAACGTACGCAGGTTGACGTAGTCAGAGAGTCAATCATTTGGATACGTCATCAACCGATCTATCTTAGAGGACTGTCCGAGGTGTTTCCGAGACTTACGCTGTTTGTACTACGCTGATAGCCTATACAACCTATCCGGATCGTTGTAATCGGGAAATGTAAGCAAACCTTTGTCAGACTCGCATCACCTTCCCTTCAAGGGACTTGACTCAGGCCACTAAAAAGAAAATAGATCCAGTGCGTGGTATACATCGCGCTTCTTCAACCCTCCGATCGCTAAGGCTACCCCTTACTCGTTGAGAAATAACACTTGGCTACTGCGCCTATGCCAGTTCTATATACAATGCGGTGTTTGCTATTCTTTCGCGGCTTATCGGCCAGAGAATACATAACACGTGTATTAATATTACGCTGCTACTCGGGCTGCTCGGACTTTTCAACGGTGAGCAACACTTTGATAATATGAGCAACATAGTGTCTGTCTGGCAGCTGGTTGCGTAATAGGGGCCTTTGGGGGCTGTCTGTCGAGTTTCCTGCCTCGACTGAAATCGAGAAACACAGCTCCTCCTTGCACAGTTTTCCACATGCTGTCACTCCGGCTTGCCTCCGTTGTCGATGTTGCATCTGCAAGATCTATCGTGCGTGTCTGCTGCTGCTGCTGCCGCAGCTAGCAGAGTTGTGGTAGTGCTGCATAGTGTGTGGCGTGATTCCCCGCTCTGCGCCGCAGACGATCGGTGCTGCTGCTGCAGGCGATGCCTTCGTCAGGCTTCTTATGCCATAGGCGGTGATCGTTGGACGGTATCGAGGCTACTCGGCCTGATCGCGAGTGCATCGAAGATCCGGACGAGCCAAGAGAGAACACACTTTGTCCATTGCGAACAACATGTGTTCGTGATGAAAAAGTACGTTGTTTCGCTGCACACGTAGCAGGCGAGAAGGACAGACGGGCTTGCTGCGGACGAGATTTTATAGGACTGGGACGAATGATGACACCAGGCCTGTGCTCAATGGACTGGCTGAACGTTCAAGCCTTGTCTCCCACCCATAAATACAGGACAGTGTCGCCTCCGCGTTTCGCTACACAGCTACATAGGCCATAGGTGAATTAGCTGAGTCGGCCGAACTGAGCAATAATAGCTGTATGCAGGCAACATTAGGGGAGGGGGGCGTGACAGGCCACATCCTAGCTAATAGATTGAGCACATATGTTTGGCTACTGCTTACTCGGTTGTGTCATTGGTGGCGCGCGAAATTGCACAACATCGATGACTTGCTGATTACTATAGGTAACTCACTTCGCCGATGGAAGACAGCCGTTTGTTTTATAGAATGAACTATGACACCACTGCTAGCCTCGCTGCCCCTTCTGCCTTCACTGAAACGGAGCGGACGCGTTCTTAAGTCGCCGTCGGCTCCCGTCTAGCCGCCGCCGCCGCAGCCGCTGCTGCTGTGGCTGTGCTGGCCGGCAGTAAACATTGAGCCCGATACACATGACCCACTCAGTTTTACACACAGCGGGAGCGAGCCTGTGGACAAGGACTCGACGAGGCGTGTGGCAACCTATGGCAACGCTATAGCGATCTACGTATCTGTCCTCACTTCGGCTATTTCATCTGCGGACTTTCTCAATCTAGTCCTTGTTCCTCGTCCCATTGGTTGTCTGCCGCCACCAATCTGCCGCTAGACTGTACAAGAACCGATTGCGATGCCCGGCCCGTGTGTTCCGTCTGCCATTGTTTGTCTCTGCAGTTACCCACTGTTTGTACCGCTAGCCGCGCTTCCCGCTAGTCGATAACCCTCGTCCATCTGCTCGACTGAGTGGACGTATTTGGCGCCCGCCCTGTGATTCTGCAGATAGTAACTTGCCGAGTAATGTCTGATTGGTTGTAGAACGCTGGTGGCAGTTGTCGTTGACGCCGCTGTAAGATGGCACGTACTCATCGCCACGTTTGCCTGCTCTTCTCGCGAGCACCCGCCGGAGCTCAAGAGCTCTGCTACGTGCGAAAAAGAACACAGTCGCCTGATAGACAAGTCCTATACGGATAGTATCGGTGGGATTTGTGGGGAGGGAGGGGGCATGTTGTTTGTCGTCTGCAACATTCAACCCCAATGTGCAGTCGGGCATAGAGCCCGATAAACAAACGCCCGGTCAGTTCTAGTAGCTGCTAGAGAAGTGCAGCAGTCGTGGAACATCCCGTCCGTCAGATGTTGCTAGTTGCCAACCAACGAGTCAACACAGCCTGCCAGCTCTATCTACTGTCCAGTTATCCAGCGGTCTCGCGGCGGGCAGGGGGGGGTCTGCGTCAAGCGGCTGAGCTACCTACGAAGCTGCACAGCTCCACCGGAGGATCTTGGTCAGGCTCTTGTCATATGGATTCGGATCCAAGTAGTATTGGCGAATCTGTCCGTCGTTCTATCGACCCGCCTCGTATGTCTGCTGGCTAGTTAGCCGAGCCAACGAAGCGTCGCTCCAATCTATCGGTGGGAACAACCCGATCGAAACCGCTGCACCAAAGGAAAATCAGCGCCGCCACCCGTCTGGCGGGATAAAAATCAACTTTGTGAATACTATGTGACACACATACACCGGGTCGGACCGCTCATAAAAACGGTGACAGTGACAACGCCAGTGCACCATCATCACACGAGCGGGCTAGCGGGTCGCAAGGGCGGGCACAGTGCTTGCGAATACGGCGCCTTTCGCAAAGCAGCAGCGCCTCCACCATCGCGCGACCGGCCGAGGAAGGCAGGAAGGAAGGAAGCTGTCTTTAGGAATCGCGGTGCAGCGGGCGGACAGCTCAGCGAGCAGCGGCTCGTGGCCATGGGCAGACGGCGGCGCCGGCGGCGGCGTCAAGCGCCGATGACTACGCGACCGAACGAGAATTAGCTTTTCTGGGAGAGAATCCAAATTGGAATAAGATTAGAACTGGAAGAGAATTACCTTCCAAGCTGTTTGTAGTGTGTTGCTGACGAAAGGGCTCGTTTGGACCGGCGAACGTCATCGAAGCAAGCGATCCTGTTGACGGCCAATTCGTCGGCTTCGATACCCGACCGACGAGGGAAACATCGAACGCAACCGAGCAACGATCCAACTTCATACCTTCGTATATCTAGCGGAGTTGGCGTCCTTCGAGCGAACAACCGGAAGAAGAGAGCTCGAGGACTCCGAGCTATGTGGAAGGATGGAGTATATAATAGAGAATAGGGGTAGGCATGCCCCCCCTAAATGATCGGGTCGCTGCTAACAATTGTCTGCGATGAGCGAACTTCAATGGCGAGAGGCGTAGAAACGTAATGCGCCTACGCAATCTACCCTCGTGGCGTTGGACGAAAACCGAGTAAACCGAGAAACCCACTCATCTCGGCTGTAGTCGGCAGCATCTACCGAAGACGTTCGCCTTTCGACGCCAGAGAGTGACACGGGTGGTGTATGCCTTGGGCTAGAACAAGCCCTGATCGGTACGACGCCCGCTGAAGCCATCCCCCCGACTGGCCGTCGTCAAGACCACCGTCATTTCGAGCCTTCACGGCGTCTAGCGATCGCTTGATTCCATTGGCAACTAGAGGGAGAATAGGAGAGTGAGAGAGATCGAGAGCGACCAAGAAGGAAGAGCGATACACAGCGATGGGAATCAATTCGAAGGATAATTGCTCTTTCAGGACGATCTGGATCAAGTATACGGTCCAGAGAGAATGCTCCTCCTGCGTGGGAGCATTTCGAGATAGCGGCAACCAAACGCTGATAGAGGAAAACACAGAAAGCTTCGGATTGGCGTCTCGATAGAGTGATGAGCCATCGGGAGTTCAGGGCATCAACGCGAATCACCACGAATTGATTTCGTTCGCAATTGTCAATCGCCCATCGTATCGTGGCCTCTCTCGCATGGCCTGCCAGCCATCCCAAGCACTCGTGCTGTCAATAACAAGAGCAGAAAGGCGTAAAATAGATACAATTATCTCAGCGTAGCAGCTAAGCGAATATCCCGGCAAGTTTGGAGAGGAGTTTCTCCCCTCCCGCCATCGCCGCCGCCGCCGCCTACTGCCGGTGTCGCCTTTTGATATCGGCATACAGACTTTCTCGTCATATTTGCAAGAGACGAAGTCCCCTATAGAGGGACCATTCATGACTAAGCTAACACATGATAACAATAAGTATATCGTAGTGGTAGCAGCAGTACCGTGGACGTTAACTGTTGGCTGAGACTCAGCCTGAAAACCTTAGTAGTAATAGTACTAGTTGCTGTTGCGCTAATTTTCCGAGACACTAAAAGCGCGAAGCGGCTGCGGTAGATATCAACGTGCAGTAGACAAAGCACTTTTTATATTTACCATTATCAGATATATCACGCAAAGCGCACCCGCTTAGCGCGCCCGTTGACATTAGCCGATAGCGGTTAGAATTTCGTTGTATAGCCGTATCTGCATGAACGTCACCCTATGCTATTATTGCGATAAACCTATCTAGATTTTCAACACGAAGCACACAGCAACGTCCAGGATAGAGTATCGGGTCTAACTTCTTGTTGTCGAAAACAGCACGAGCGGCAATTCTGCACAACACAGCACTTAACCAGGTACTTTCGAGTGGTTCAGGTGATTTTGTAGCCGTCATTCGCCTACTAGTATGGTATTACAGCCAACTTGCCAACTTAACCAAGTTAGTCCCTTTTCAACCGGTGCTGCCGCCTGTGTCCGCCACCATCCTCCTCCCTGACTCCGCACTCAGCAACACGCGAGCCGAGCCGTACGAGAGGCACTCTCGCAGAAGTTTCTCGTATGGCAACGAATCAGCCTCGCCGGAATAACGTCGCCGAGAGCGCTAGATGCCACCCGAATGTGGGTACGCCACGAGATGCAGTGAACGCGCGCACGGGGGACCTTTAGCGGCAAACGCACGAATGAATGAATGAGGAGGACGGGGACAGGTACTTTTCTTGTCACCTCTGTCAGCAGCTGCCGGGGTTCCAGCAGGCAGGGCCACGCGAGCAAGCAAGCAGGCAAGGAAGAAACGAAGGCACTGTATACGTACATCAACACGAAACGGCGGATGAGGGAGAAACCAGCACCGCACTCAGTCATCCAGTCAGATGAGACCAGACGGCGACTAGAGAGTGGAAAGAGCACTTGGCCGTTGTGTAGCAAGCACCGAGTGCACTCAACGAGTTGCGCGCTGGGTTACCTCGCGTCGTTCTCGGCCTCTCTCATCGGCGCTCGTTGGCGCGCGGCCGTTAAGTGCCATCAATCGCCGGTAATTGCTAAGGATAGGTTGAGGTAGGATGGGAGGACTTCCTCACCTCGCCGCCCCCCCCCCCCCCCCGCGCCCCGTGTGGGCCTTTCTTCACACGGCTAGCTCTTGCTCCTAGGCTCACTCAGCTAGGCCACTCGAACATACGGTGAGGCGTCAGGCGCTCTTCGGCCTGCTCGACTCGACCGTTCGCCGTTGCTGCCGCCGCTGCCGCATCACACAACATCGCAGAACAGGGGCATGCGCCTGGGCTATAGCAGGCTTTGCACACTATGTTATAGCCTGTAGTCCCACGAAGCTGACTCCCGGCCGAGCTTCCTGCGTTGTACTCCTCGTCTCATCCAAACATACACACACACATATATATATATATATACACACGCACACACGCACATATACATACAGACACACCCACAAACACACGCTTACATTCTTCTACGCCACCTGCCACTTGCTTAGCGGCAATGCCCAACATCAGACAAGGTAGTTGCCAGCTGCTGCTGCTGGTTGTTGTTGTCGACGGCGGCGGCGGCGGCGGCAGCGGCTGCAGCAGCAACGTTTAAGTGTCCCACCGCTGCTGCGGCAGCAGAAGCGTTGCCGTTCGTCGTCGCCTTCATCGTCGTCGACCAACGGGACCAGCAGCATCAGCAGCAGCAGCACTCCTCTCTCCTGTACCACGGCTGCATCTGCAGGAGCTAGCTGTGTACCTGCAGCAAAAGCGGGCAGGCTGAGGGCGTCGCCGCTCAGTGAAATATTCACAGGCGCTTTCTATAGGTGGCCCTACCAGTGTGCGGGGGATGACCCCCGCCCCCCCCGAGACCCCTGCCGCCCCCTAAGCGTCAGGTCGTTCGCCATCTGCACTACACACTGCACCGGCATACACACCAGCGTCGATGCTGATAGCGAGCGAGTTAGCTAGCTATGCTTCGTGCTAGCTGTCGAGGGTCTTTGCGTGGGTGTGGATGTGGATATTGTTCGCCTGATGCCCTTGTTGCTGCTGCTACCGCCGCTGCTCCGACGACAACGACAACGTTAGCCTCGTGGTTCGGAAATGGTGGGGATGTAGAGCGGTGGATCTCTCTGCTGGCCTGCCCGACCTCGGGTTTAAGGAACACCACGGAACGCGAAAGAGCGACCGACCCCGCCAGCCATCGAGGCAATATACGCTGGAAATGGCCGAGGACTTACTGTTGCCAGCGTTAAGAAGTCGGTGTGCAAGTCTACGCCCCTGCTTCGCATGTCCAAGACAACAAAACAGTGTCGCACTCACGAACGACGACGACGACGCGAGCAGCCGCACTGAGCGACTTCACCTGGATACCTGGCTGACTCGACGATCCGCTCTCGCCGTCCTCGCCAGCGCTGTTCTTCTGTGGGTCTCGTTGCAATCAAGCCGCCACTGCCGCCGCCGCCACCACCGCTAGGACGTACCCGGTTCCTTCTGGCGAGTTACCGCCTGCCGCAGCATTGTCGGTCCCCTCAAATCAGCTTCTCGCTAAGCGACATCGTGAGGTGGTTTAAGTCGGAGAGGGACAAGGCAACGAGTGCGATACAGACAACGAACAGGCAACGACTAGCAAGAGTTTGTACACTTGTTATGGGGGAAAGTGCACAACGAACTTGCGGTGGGAGTGTAATGACCTGAAGAAGGCAATGAAGGTTGAATGGAGCTACCGGACTGAAGGGCAACACGACAAAGAAACGGAGAGACCCTATCCGCGAGGGTACCGGACACTATTCGTGTTTAGCGTGCCTACTTAACACGTTGCTTGCGACCGGCAGTCGAGTCGGCGTTGAGCTCGATTGCACTTAGTCGATCGTAAGTAGCACGACTGTCCTAATTGCGTTTAACATTGGATCCTCGTAGGTTAAACGGCATACCCACCGAAGTTCACGTATGCTCGTACGTCACGCTTTGTGAAGATAGAAGATTCAGCTTCTTCTTTTTTTTTGTCGTCTTCATTCTGATGTTGTTTCAAGTACAATCCCAGCGAGTGGGTAGTGGGTAGCTTCAGAGATTGTCCCGCTCTCTGCCCATATAGATAAATAAATAGCAGCGGCAATCAAGGTACATCTGAAGTGGAGTCACCTTATAGAACACAACGGTAACAGGGAAGACAATTTGTGTGTCCCGAATTTGATTCTGTGCGAATCGAATGACGTTTGGGTAACATGAATAATAGTATAGTAGCGAAACTTCGACGCTGATGCCATCCCGTGCGTGACGGACAAATGTCCCGTTCTCTCGATGTGGATTTGCCCGCTCTTCTAGCCGACAAATCATTTTCGTTCATTTTTGGCCATGACAACCCTATTATCATTTGGACGGGGGTTGAGACGTCAGGAGCACTTTTTTGTTACTAATTCATTTGAGTAATGACTGTGGATCTGAGGGCTAACCAACGAGGCTGAGTGCCCTGCCACGCTGACAATTGTGTCCACTTTCAGAACCCAACTTACTTCCTCCTGCTGGATAGTGGGGCGCAGGCCGGGCATGGGCGCGGTGTGGCAATAGAGTCGCTGGGGATCTCGCGAAAAGTCGGGGTGCGGCGGTGAGAATCCGTTTTGGATTCTCACTGGAGGGATGGGAGGCATACGCGGTCTGACGCTACGGTACTAAGGGTTCGGTTTTCTCATTGCGTCTTCGAATGAGAGAGACAGAGAGAGAGAGAGAGAGAGAGAGAGAGAGAGAGAGAGAAACACCGACCGACCGAGCCGAGCGTTCGTCCGGACAGCAGTGTCTCTATCTGGATGGCTCAGAGCCTCTCTGAGGGGACCCAGAGGGGAGAGCCTAGCTTGGCCGAGCTCTCCTTTGAGATGCAGATCGCTGCTGGCGGCAGACAGCTTTTGTCCTCCGAATGACACTGCCACCGCTTCAGCTGCTGCTGCCGCCGCCGCCGCCGATCCAGCAGCAGGCCGGAGCCTTGTTCGCATCCTGTGGTCCTGGTGGTGGTCGTGGTGGTGATGGCAAATGAGGCGACTCGGCCAGAGCGCCTTCGTAGTTTTGGCAGCCGGCAGGCGCGGTACAGGCAGTATATCTATTTCGTTATTTATTTATGTATGCATCTGTGTACTTTCCTGTTTTCTGTGGGAGACCGGGAACCAGCGGTAGTGGCCATTGGGGGGGGGGGGGGGCAACGGCTATGGCAAAACACGGCGGACACGCGAACGATGAGACGCTTCGGGTAATCAACGAAAGGCTTGGCTGGCTGCTACTGCTGGTGCTGCTGCCCGCCTATGGGGTAAGCCGAGAGGGGCCAAAGGAGCGCATGATGGGACTAAACGGGGAAGCCGTTTTGTACAGAAACTGATTGTTGTCCCTCGACGGGGCGATTTGCCGCACCGGATCTTTTGTTCGACGCGTTCGCCAGTCGGCCATTGCCGAATAGCTAGGCCTGGCTGACCGTTGTCGGAAGCGCCAGACAGACAGAGAGACCAGAGAGAGACAGAGAGAAGGCGGTGGAGAGAGAAGGGATAAACTGAACAAGAAAAACACAACACAGACGACGAAAAGCAGCAATTCGTTCGTTCTTCTCTCATTTGTTCGACTTTGCCGCGGCTGCTGCTGCTGCTGTTGCTCGCTGGTGCATTTCAGTGGCAGCGGCAGCATTAGCGGGTGCCGCAAGGCCCTTAGTGGCGCCCGTTTCAATGCGATTGTCCTCTCTCTCTGGCAGGCACAACAACGGTGGGGCGAGGCGTAGCAGCCTAGAACAAATGCTACGATGTAACACGCATGCCCCTAGCACGACCCCCGCTCGAAGGCCAATCCCATTGGTCTATCGTACAATGCAGACGCTACAGGGAAACGTGGAGAGAAAAAAAAGGATGCGAAATGATCAATACAGCATTCGTACGAGATGAACTAATTTGTGATTACAAATAATGCTGTACATCATCTATACGTACATACGGCCATTGAGCAGTGAGTCGGAGCTACCGAAGCCCTCCGTTCACCCGTCTCAGACAACGATTTCGAGCTTGCAACGAGACGAAGATGTGCAGAGACGGCTGTATGCACGTAGGAGTTGCTATGTCCTGGTGTGGTTCACTTGGTTTCGTTCACTTCCAGCAGTCGTCCTCGCATGCCGTAAGCAAGTTTCAGCCTGCAGGCAGTGGTGTTCGTTGAGGCCAGCATAGATGTCTCTCAACGGAGGAACGGAGCACAGATCCCACGGGAGCTGGAGGGGAGGCCGGGAGAGACGGCGCAGAGGGTGCGTGGAAGAGACGCAGGCTCTCCATGCCTTGCCGGCGCAGGGAAGCCCTCGCGCAGGCAGCGGCCTACTCTATCGGACGTTGTGGGCCTCGCCTTAACGGTCGTGTCCTGCACTTGTGTCCTACACCGTCCCTATTCCCTCACTCACTCACTTCGAGCCAATGTCCCGATCTCCCGAGGGCTCTGTGGGCCCAGTGACGAACCAACGAAACTCGGCCGGACATCCGAGGAGATGGGAGACGCATCATCCAGGAATCCTCCCACTATTCCTGCAGGCGGACGTACTTGCTAAGCCGATCCGAGAGAGGTTTGCTGCTGTATCCATACATAAATATATTCTGGCTTGTTTTTAACTTAGATTATGGTAACCACATCTGAAGAGTACATTTTCATTTACGAAAATCAGTTATCGGAACCAAGTAAAGTTTCGGGATATATAAGGTGATTTTTTGTCGAGTGCAGTTCGGCAAGGGACAAAGCACAAACGAACATGTTCGAACGGTCATCCACGGTTTGGAACAGATGTTTTTTGCCTGTGATTATTCGTTTCGACGCGATAAATGTACAGGGTGGACTGCGTCCGGTAATCGTGCTGGTATTAGCCTGCGTGTCGAACCCACCAGATGTAATGTATAGAGAGAAGAGCCTTTCTGGCCCCTCACCTGAACTCCAGATCGACAGGCGTCTATCCTGAGAAGCGAGACACTCCTCCCCCAGAAAGGCATCTGTCAGTAATCCATCACAATGTCGAAGTACTCTGTCGAAGCGCGTGCTGAGCGACCCTACTAAATGCACCTTTCGACAGGGACATTTGCGCTTATATCGGGACAAGACGACACATCTATTGGCAGTGTCTGACATTCAGGAGGAGTTTTGGCCAGCTGACGGAGACGGCTGGTCAGGTCGCTTCACTCAAAAGGGTCCATCGGAGATCCACCGAACGAGAGGAAGGGTCTAGAAAAGGTTCTCCGAGTACGAAACGATGAGCGAATCTTGCCCACCCCGACCCTGTGAGATGACTTCGATTATTGTTCGATGATATTATTATTTGATTATATTGCTTGTGGTAGCACCTCATTGCCGGTATTATACCACCAGAAAAATTATGTTGTTAGTCAGTGTGCCTTGAAACGACGCCGCATCCCTGGCCTCGAAATGTATTATATATGCGAACTTCGTGATTACTCTTAATATGCGTTCAGCAAGTGGACATACGTCAGAAAGGGAAACGCAATATATGACCAAGATTAACTTTAAAGGAATCCATTGCTGCGCGGCAGAAAGTGCCATTGTCCGCTGGGTTACCACCAAAATTCAGATGGCAACAACGGTCGCGTATGCTTAGCGTATGCCGGTGTCACAGTAGCAAATACAGCAGGCCTCGGCTAATACAAATGTGATAACAGTGGCAACTACAAATGACCTGGGCTAATCTTTTTGGTAAAAAACACACACACACAGAAAACATTCGAGCATGCAGATGTGGAACAGATCACAGAATGGCGTCAAGACGATAGCGGAACGGGAGACGGCCTTCGAGGCGTGGGGCTGACATGAGCGAACGAATACGATTTCAAATATATCCTTATTCCTCACGTTTCCCTATCTGCCATCTACTTCCGCCAGGCAGCTTCTGGATGGGTCTTCGTTGTGCTCTTCGCGGTGCCTTGCAATCCTGGGTTCTGGGTCGTGTAATCTGGGTAGCGTACCGCCCGGATCAACCAACCCCAGCGAAACCTAACCAAACGTTTCGCTTACTGCGGGGCTCATGCCTCGGCTTGCTCGCGCCTTCCAGAAGGCGGCGAACGTAGATATTGATGCCGGTTCGTTGATGCTGACCTCGCATGTCCTAGATCTCCCCCCGCCCCGATGCAGGAGACAAAGGCGGCCGTTTAGAGCACAAGCTAGCTCGAATCACACTTGCAGAACCGACATGGGGTCGAGCTAGAGAGCCAAGCGAGACGAAACCATCGGAAGAAACCCTGCCCATCCCCTACAGGCAAGTAAGCGTGCAGCCTGTAGCCCCGTATCGTGGAAGGCGAGACGAGTACCTCCTTTTCCACTGAAGGACCCGCGAGATCCCGCTGTCCCCGTTGGCCTATGTTATGCTACGCGCCGTCTGCTGGAACGGGTTGGGGCAGAGCTATATTCAAATTTAAAAGGAGTAGAAAAAGGAACGCCGGCAAGCAAAGGAAGCGCCGAGGGAGGGAAGGAGGGACAAACTGAACGAGCGCGGAAAACTCAGGCCAACGAGACCCGGAGCACACAAAGCGGTGCTCCGACGCCAGATGGGGCAGTGGGTGTTGGAGGGTGGGGCATCTGCCTCTCACTGGAGCCGAACGGAAGGCAGGGGCGACGGAGGATGGAAAGAGAAGACCAGCAAAAGAGGAAACAGACCGAACGGCGTACCCCCGCTTAAGGCCCCGTTACCCCGCAAACCTTTGGGAGGCTCTGGTCCACCCAGACAACGCGTTTTCCTTAGCGGTGCACCCTACAACATACGCCCACCGGCGACGGTGGTCCTTTTCGTATCCGGCAAGACGTATCGAGTTCTGCACAGACGCATCTAGATCGCCTATATTGTTTTTTTTTTGGTTTTGAGGAGTGTACGTATTCTGCAGATCTGCCAGCCGAAACCCTGGCACGCCCTCAGGCCAAGCGTGAAGTTCACTCGGCCAGCTGTTCAATAGTAACGTGTTGTATAATACGTCGTTGGCGCTCGTCATACATTTAGACTCGATCGTTTCTTGCTTACCTGCAATGGATATTAAAAGAAACAAGAGGTGTACACTGTTAGTTTTGCTGAGACATTTGTCGAGCTGAACAAATAAAACATAAACATATGTCACTTGCCTGATTGAAAAGGCGCTATTTCGGTGATTGCAAGGAAATCAACACATTCGAGCGACCATCGTAGCGAAAATATGAAACCATTGACCTCTGTTCGATTCTCTAGTATTCGTATACATATGTGCTTAAACTGTGCAGGATGCTATGCTGATATTATAATAATAAGTGACAAGTAATTCAAGTTCTTGCAAATCAACAATATCACTCAGATCTCTCCTTCTCAATTAGTTCCTGGCCGGTTTTCGACAATCTTTTCGTATAGGGTCGAACAGCCCATTGCAATGTCCATACTTTCTCTTTTCAAAGACCGACTCGCAGGGCTGTTACCGGCAGGATCACAGCTGTAGGTCACTCAAGACATGTGCCCCGCCACCATGCTACAAGCATCTATCCATAAGTCGAAAACCAGTGCAATGGTAGAATCTACCAACCGTGTCCGGTCTTTCGTTTACAATTAAGGACACTGGTGAACACAGGCTCGAATCTTGTCGCCTCCTAAGGCAAGGCCCGATCGCAATAGCACTGTGGGTGCAGCGTCCCCACAAAGACCAGCCACCCTTGCTCAAGGGGCATCTACACAGCAGCCGCTACGCTCAAGCACCACATCCAAGCTGATCTCTCTCTCTCTCTCTATTTGCCGTTCTGCCCGAGGTCTCATGTCAGACGCATCTGACGGCGTGTCTGGCATATCTGTACAGTACGAAATTCGTAAATCGCTAACATGGACAATGTAGAATGGGAGCGCGTCTAGAAAATGCCTCCGAAACAATACACAATGTCCCTCGTGCATCATTAACATAAGGAAGAGTTTTTCGCAGCAGGCGAAAGTTGCACACCTGCAGCCCATGGACACAGAGCATGGCCTGATTGGTGTGTCCCAATGGACCCAGCTAGCGAACGCAGGCTGGACGAGTCTGGTGGGGTGGGATTGTATGAGCAGACCGATGTCCGCAATGCCAATATAATGCCTTTGGACCTCCCAAGGGTAACACTCCACGCCGCTGTTCCCCAAGGGGGACAGTATATTATCTCGCTTTCAGCCTTCGGCCCTCTCGACCACCGGCAGGCAGCTGCTCGGAAAGAACCAGAGAATCGACCGGGTGCTAGCAGCAGTCTGTATCTGAACCCCGACGTCCGTATCTAACACCACCCTGACGGTGGTGTCTCTTTCTTCTTGTCCCGCGCTGATTTGGTTCTTGGATGACAGACAAATTGTGCTGACATCCTCCGATGACCTCTCTCAATCGTGTCAACCTGAGTCGCCGCTAGTTTGGGTGGCCACAGTACCCCACATGTATACGCGTCCCTCGGATTACATACGCGTCCTATGCAATAAGTCCATGGTCGAATTGACGCTTGCGTCAACCATCCATTATCATTAAATATATCACACAATCCTCTCGATATTTTAATCGGCTCCCGCTTGACGACAGCTACCAGCTATGCCTAGTCGTCGTAGTAGCGGCAAACAGCGCAGTTGGACGATACCAAATTTCGCCAGCCGTACAACGTTACCAGCAACGTGCCATTATAATAGTATCCGCCAGCGACATACTCTCTCTCTTTCTCTCTCTCTCTATCTTTCACACAACCTTCGTGTTGTGTATGCGGAACAAAGCGACGACTAGACCGCCGTTTTCACCACCACCACCACCGAGTTTTGCGAGTTCGCGAGCTGCATCCTTCTGTGAAGGTATCGTGGAGCTCTAGCAGTAACAATAGTAGTAGTAGTGGTGGTGTTGGTGATGATGGTGGTAGTGCTGACACTGGCAGCAGCAGCAGTGGCTGGGGCAGCGACGGTGCTGTTGCTGCTGGTGTTGTATTTGGTTGTGATCTAATCACGGCGGCACCATATAATAGTTTATAGCGGGACCGAGCGTTCACCCCAGTTTCAGCTGTGCGCGTGTGCTCCCCGCTAGTCCCCTGGTAGTCCCCCTCTCGGCGTATAAACTGCATGTGGCGTCGTCGTTGCAATATATGGAGACGCACAGTTGGCTGGCTGGCTTGCTTGCTTACTTGCTTAGCTGCCTGTGTGGTATGGCAGTCTAGAGCTTCCTGGTGAGTGGTTGCTAGGTCTGCGCGCTGATCAAGCTAGTCGTCATATAGGCCAATATGAAACTTGGTCTCTGGCTCGGCCCGTTCGCCCTGCTCGGCCGGCAAACAGCCAGCGCCAGCCGCGCTTGAAGGAGCGACGAACGTAACCCTGCTGCATGAGGCCGGTGGCAGGCATCGCCCTGTGCGTGCTTAACGAGCCCCGCTTGCGTGAGAGATGGCCTCCTGCACAACTAAGGCGGCCCACAAGCTAGCTACCAGCCAGTTAACGGGCAAGATGTGGAAATCGGAGGGCAACCAATAGGGTGATGTTACGGGGGGGGGGTTCTCTCGATGTGTGCTTGATTGGGATGCAGCCAGCCAACACCAGCGACTGCCAACGCTGACTACGACGGTCGTCGAGGCGAGCTCCGAGAAACTTTCCAAGATTACGTTACGGTAGTTATCTTCCGCTGGGAAATGGCGGAAATCAGATGAGCAGCGCGGCGCTGGTGAGCGATGACGAATCGCTCGAGACACGTGTGCACGCCCTGGACACAGGCAAACGCGAGGGTAAGAAAATATATCGAGGGCGTCGTTGCCCTCGTTTTGTTATGATTTGTGCATCTTGAGGTATTGCCAGCGTCCAAGAGCTCGATTATGCAATTTAACACTGGACATGGCCGTATAGGTGAAGGGACTCAAAATGACGAGAGATTGAAGAACTGGCATACAAGGCCCCGCCTGTCCAGCTAATACCGCAGTTTGCGTCATGAGTCGAGGGTTATGAATCGGGGATTATGAGTCGTAATCATCATGTTGTGAACTGGTGGCATTCGGTAGGCACGTATGTATATAATATGAGAGTTTGTTGCATATTGATCATTCACGCTAGTGGCGAAATCAATGCTGCTAGCTGTTAGGTATTTAGCAGAATAAAATTTCCTGGTTCAATGGAGGACGCCCGCGCACAGCCGAGACTTAACACGTTTGATCTGTGGCTCATCGAGCTCTCCCCAACGTCCCCATGGCATTTCTTCTTCATGAAGCGATTCGTCCGAGTCTTCAGCTCGATCTTCGCTCTTGTCCTCTCAGTGTGGCACCGATTCGAAACGAATCGAGTCGATTATCAAGCTCATCAGCTGGCTCCATTACTGTTATGGCTTTTATTCTTGCTCTTATGTCGCGTCTTCTGTATTCCGCTCTGTTACCTTATTAGACAGACACCGTCTGAGTGAGAACGCTATACCAGATCGATAAATGTATAATGCCACAACAGCATGTTCCGGCGTCCCACAACAACACAGCAGGCAGAACGCTGGAGAATGGCACCGAATTGCAGAGGCTCTCACTCTGCAACCACCAGAACGAAAAGATGGCCACACGTGTAGAGATACCGGTATATTTCCCATGTCACAGGAGTAGCTAGATGTGCTGCTGCTGGCAGGCCGAACGCCCGCCTGGCGGTCTTGTGAGACGCCCACGCGTAATCTGTCGAGGAGGTCGAAAGCCGTAGAGAAGAGCTAGCTGCGACAGCATGCGTGCGAGAGTGACAGCAAAACATAACCGATCGACAGCGATAACAGCGATCGTCCGCGCAACGCTCGTCCTGGGTGGCGTCTAGGTCACGAGGAGCCGTCGCCGGCCACCGCTCACCCGATACGCTACCACACAGAATCGATGGGAACGGGCAACGCTGTTATATAGGAAGCAAGCGATAAATTGAGAGCGAGAGAGAGGACGTGGGAGACGAAATGAAGAGACATCGACATGGAGACACCGACGCGTTCGTATGCTTCCCCGATTAATCTATCCGCTATCGATTGGCCCGGCGCTCTGACGTCGATCGACTAACCACCAGAAAGAACAATGCGAGCTATGTTAATTACAATGTGGTGACTGAACCCACATTGATTGTAGTCACTGGCCAGCGTCATGGTCGAATCCCTGCAGGGCGGACCAACCCTGGCGATCGCGACCGGCGCAAATCAATCAATCAATCAGTCAATTATCTACAGATTCTCAAACGACCCGAATTGTTGACGCGCATTTGGAAATCTCCTGCAAAACGAACGGCTTCGCGTGCTCGAGAATCGAACGCAAACGTTTTGGGTGATTTTTTTTGTGTACGTTACCGATTTCAATGAGTAATCTAAAGGGTATTGGTGTATTCCCCAGCTAATACGACGGATCAAGGGCGTTCCCACGAAACTGGTGGCATATTGCTAAAATCGAATGTGCCTTTACCCTTAACTGTTCATCAACTCTTTGCAACGCTCCGAGATGCAAAGCGTCCCTTCCTCCTCGATATAAAATATCATAGTCGGATTCAGCTATAATAGCAGTTTTTCCCACATTCAGCATCGACTTCTCGTTCGTTCTGTCTTCTTCGGGCCTCCTCGTACAACGTTCGCCTTGATAGGTCTGGTCAAGAAGTCTATGAGGCGATGACCGAAAGTCCTGTTCAATATATGATGGCAGAGAAGCACTCGACGGCCAGAAGATGTTACCACTATCGTCCAACTGCTTCTGCTGCTGTTATCCCCCTCAGCGCGCCTAATTCTACTAGTACCACTACTACTACTACTACCATTAATACTAGGACAACTGTGGGCTACTAAAGCTGGCAGACCACCGAGGAGTCGCTGACGCTGTGCTTGCCCGACCAGCGGACCGGAGTTTTCCCGGACTCCACGACGACTCGGAGGCCCGAACGCATCTTCTCCACAGAGTAAACCTTCTTCGTCTTCGAGAGATGCGAGACGCCAGCTGTCTCCGTCCCGCTTCTTCCAACTCCATTCGCTACCACCACTCGGCCACTGAGCTGACTCTGAAGGCGACGGAAAGACAGAGAGAGAGATAGAGAAAGCATGGGACTCGTAGTGGAAGCAGTAGCAGCCGCAGCAGATAAGCGCGAAGCAGCCCCCGATGTCCCCGAGAGCAGAATCAGCAGGGCGAGCCCGGACGAGCTTCGGACTTGCGTTCGGCCGGATGAAGCCGGGTGGAGACGGGTGGACGTCTTAACTAAGGCGGAGGACGACATAAGCGCCGCCTGCAGCCGTCGCCTCTGCCCTATCTCTATCTCTCTCTGTCTCTCTCTCTCTCTCCCGCCCGCCCCTGGCTCCGAGCTCGTCTCCCTCGCTCGGGCTGGCAAGCGGGAGCGCGTCTCTGCTGAAGCGTCCGCCGCAGCAGGCGGCCGCTTCACGTCGCCCGACACAGCCATCCTTCTCTTCCCTGAAGTAGCAGGGACCCTTCCATCCGTCCATCGACATATACGTCACCCCGGCCCCCGGCAAGCCATCGCTTCCAGCCAGTCCTGTCCTGCTCCTCTGGTCCCACTTGAACACCACAACAATCCCGTTCGTCACTTTACCGAACTCACTCGCACTCGTTGCTGCTGCTGCTGCTGGTGGCGGTGGTGGTAGTGGCCACCCGGTCCAATCTCCCTTGGCTGTGTCCCGTTCCTTCTGTTACCGGCTGCTGCTGCTGCTGCTGCCGCTAGCTCACTAAAGCGGTGAACAGACAAGCAAGCAACCATATTGCCGGCAACGGATCGGCTTTGCCAGCAGTTCACCGCTTTGCCGGCAAGAGCAGCGGCAGCAACAGCAGCAGCAAAGCCGTCGCCGCGTCCCACTTTGCCTCAGCGTAGGCGGACGAACTAGTACAACTGCTACTAGCACTCCTGCTTACTAGAGCACTACTGCTGTTGTAGCTGGTGCTGCTGCTCGGCCGGTCGAGCGGGGGGCTGCTAACTGGAGAAGGGGTCGGCAACAGGAAGCACGATGGGGTTCGTGTTCTCAATGGGGGCTCACGTTGGGGCAACGAGTGGGGACACTGGGCTGGTGCCGAACACTGCAGAACAGTTATGCCCGTCCGTCGCACGCTCGGCCAGCCGGTCCAATATGCCGCGAGAAGCTGATGCTTCTGCGCCCTGTATAGCTATGTGCTTATAGTGGCGATGGCTAACTGTTCCAAGAGAGATCCCCCTTGTCGGCCCTGTGCTCGGCCTACTAACGAGTTTGCTGGCGGGTGTCGTCCACGTCAGCATTCTCTCCCTTCTGTCAGGGGCTAGTCGCTGAGGGTGAGCGCCACATACACGGAAGTTGAGGAAGGTCCGTCGTTTTCACTGTGTGCAACCACCGTCTGTGCCCAGCAAAGGCTTAGCAGCCACGTCGCACTCGCCAGCCAGTCAGCGAGCAGGAGCGAGAGCGCAGGAGGGTTTCTGACTGACACTTACATACAACCTGCAGCCGAGCCACTTTCAGACTTTACCACTTTACGGGTAGACAAAGACGTCCTACACAACTACTAAGTAGTGGTCCACTGGCAAAAGCTGCGTGCCAGCATCTCGAGATACAGCAGGTCGACTGTCGGGTGAACCTGGTCGGCCTGAGCTGCCAGCCGGACTCTGACCTGCTGTGTGTGTAGAACTGCTTGAACTTGCTACCCTAATACAGCCACCCCTGAGTGGCGGGCGCAAGCTCCAATTCGATTGAAGATGGGACATATAACGGTGGATGGTAGCGGGCTCACCCCCTGCAGACGTGTTGGCCCGTCAGTTTGTGCTGCGTATCAGCTCTGAGCGCGGGGCACCGTCGGCAATCGCCAGCCGTTAGCTATTCGGCCATTGTAGGGGACCAGCCGTAGCAGTCAGTGTAGTCAGCCTCCCCTATTGCCTATCGAGTATCACCTCCTGTGTCACTCGGCCCAAGCCAATAGCGGTCTTTTTCCACATCTGACCAGGCTAGTTCGTTATCGGCAATCGATCCCGGGGCCCTACGTATGGGGCCCAACGGGAGATTGGGTCGTTGCCACCGCCGCCGCCGCCACCGCCGCCGCCCCACGGAGATGGGATACGGAAGGCCAAACGCGAGAAGATGAGTGGATGAGCGAGAGAGGAACGAAATTATGACATGATATATTTGGACGGTTGGTCTGCCGCCGGGAGGGAATCGGCAAAGATGGCGGTCGGGTGGGTATTCAGGAAAGCGTGGTAGGGGGCTTATTGAAAAGTTGCTAAAAGTGCGCTACCGAGACCGCCCCTGTCATGTATGAACCGGCCCCGTCTCCCGTGCCACCGGGTCTCGCCACCATCGGCCCTCACCGCTCCGCTCGGCCTGCATGTCTCTAACACGATGGTGGCTCTAACGTATCTATTATAACATGATGACGTGGAAGCGAACGGATACGAACGGTAGTGAACTAAAGGGGGGTAGCGGTAGCTGAGTGGCTATACCACGCCACCACTCAGTGTCGGTCTTGGTCTCGGTTGAGGCTACTCGATTGAGCAAAGTAGCAACAGCAGCAGCAGCGTCCATTGAGGACTTTTGAGGAAGGGCTTTATGTTTATGCACAAGGGCACGACGAACCGCTATTTACTGCTGCTGCTGCTGCTGCCAACATCACCAGCAGCAGCAACACTACTGATTCTATTGCTGCTAATACTACTATACGAATACGAATACTTTCATTGGCTCTCTGCTCTACGGTGCATATACACACAAACATTTACCGTGTAGATCTCATATGCAGATGATAGATAACAGGGTATTACTGCCACCTCGGCTTCGATGATGACAAGTTTACCCGATTACATCCATCCTCATCCAGCATCTCGTTCTCTTCTGTTTCTACATCGCATTACGTATGCAATGTCTTCCACACACACACACGCATATATATATATATATATATATATATATATTTGCGTATTGGTCTGTATGTTTGAATGCAAGTACAAAGATGGCTTTACCCTCTCGCGTGGCGCCGCGAGATCAAAATTCAGAATTTCTGTTCGTTACGAATGCGGCGTAGATAGCTATCTAGGCGGGCCCCACCTTCGGAATTACCGCACGATGCTTGATTCTGTTGCTGCCTTAGCGGTTGTGTTCGGGAGCGTCATCTCTCTCATATATATATATATATATTATATATTCTGTGGATGACAGAGTACTGATGTCTCCGCCAGTTTCTGAGAGATGTGGGTACGATTGGACGATTGGTCCAACTCGGCTACAAGAACAACAACAACAACAACAAAAAAAAAGCATAAGAAGGGAGTACCTACTGCCCAAAGATGAAGCCATTGCCTGAACAACTCCACTCACGCAGCCAGCTGCCGAACCTTGCGTGCTCTACCAGTTTCGTCCACTGGGAGACAAGTTCGGCTCCCTTTTGTCGACATCGTTGGGAACAATAATAATAGTAGCGGCAACAACCTGCATCGTCATGACAGCCAGATCGGCTGGTGTATAGTGGTCGGCATCCCTCGAGCAATCGCGTCTCGCCACGCTAAGGATGAATTTTTCCTGTGCTTGACAAAATCGCTCGCTGATTCGGCTGTTTTCATCTTCGGCGTCATTCATTACATTGCTCAGCCGCTGCAGTCCCTCCAGTTCGTCTCGTGCTCGGCTGGCGTTGACGACAGCGACTTGATTTTTGTGTTGTCGATCCTCGCATCGTTGCTGTTTGTCGTGCGCGCCACTTCTACTGCTTGGCTCTATTGTTTCCTTGGCCATTGGCCGCAACCGGTTAGGTCTTCTGTTATCGCTCTCCGCTGATTCACCTTCGGCGCCCACTTGTGGGCCGAGGTTCTGCCGAGGTTCCGGGCAACCTCTTCGCGTTGGCTCCTCCTGCTGCATCCAGCAGCGGCGGCCGTAGCAACGGCAGAAGTGACTACTGATTTGGTTTTGCCGCTCGTTCGGACGCGCCCATCTGAGTGGACCTGAGTTCGAGCGCAATCGATTCCGACGATAAGGCTCCCTTGGCTATTTCCACTCGTCTCCCGTTGCTTTCGTCCTGTTTCTGCAGCTGCTGCTTCGGCTGCTTCGGCTGCTACCACCTTTTCGTTATCTTAGCTAAGCTGTTCATCCCCTGACTAACGTTCGGAGCTGCACCATTGGCCTTGCCGCGACAGCCACTATCATCTCACTATCGCTACGACGAACTCGGCTCTGGTTTGTGACCCCTCGTCGTGTCTGTCTGTCGCGTCATTGTTCGTGCCGATCTGGGGGTATACTTCTTGCGCTCGATTGTGGCTCTTGCTGTTCCTGCTGCTGCTGCGGTTGTTCGACGTCGCCGCCGCCGCCGCCACCGCTGCGGCTGACGTTGAACTCCCATCGTACAAACTGCTGTCACCAAGTGGTTTAGCGTCCCACTACCGATGACTCTATCCGAGGCGACCATCTCTTCTTCCATCACACGTTCGGCCGACCTGTAACGTCGTTTTCTTCTGCTGTTGCTGCTACACGGCTCCTCTGGCGACTTCGACCCGAACAAGTCCACCCTGCCCCTGCCTCCATGTGCTCACGTGCTGCTCTGCGGTGCAGTGCCGTGCGTTGCGGGTGTTTCTCATATATTTGTCGTGCGGCGACTGCTGTGGCTGTGGCCGCCGCCGCAGCATCCGCTGTTGCCGTTGTGTGAAACATGTGTCGCCCGTTTCCGCAGCACTCAACTCAATCGGCGTTCGTCATCCTGTCTGGCTGCCGCTCGCTTTTCTGACCCTGCCCTTTCTCGTTCAGACACTATTCTCTAGCAACTCTTCGTTCTCTTCGTTGTATTCGTAGTCTCCCATCTGCGCTCGCCGCTATCCATCGAACCAGCGACGCTCATCGTTGCTGATTTCACTCTGACGCCGTTGTGGTTGTCCTTCTTACCGCCGCCGCCGTTGCTGAGCTATGGCGTTTGCTGACGCACCGACGCTAACCTGACCAACATCGGACCGTGGACTGCGTCCCGCCACAGCCGTGACCGTCAGCACCGGTGTTGACGGTCGTCGCCGCCGCCGCCGCCGTTGTGCTCTGACGAGATCTCAGCTGTCATCGTCTTTCTTCAGGGAGCCAGCGGCTATCGAGTCGCTTCTTCACCCCGCCGAGTGGATCCGTCCAGCGTCCCACAAGCTCCTATCCCCTAAGCATCCGTTGGCTCCTTCGTGGTCAACATGACAGACACCGAGCGACGAGACGACGAACGCGGCGGCGGCGGCGTCTGCTGACTACCACCGCAGTAACAACAACGAACGATAACAACAACAACAATAACAAGAACAACAACAACAATATCAGCAGCAACAGCGAAGCCGGCCAAGCGAGAGACAGCACAAACGCGCGATTGCTAAACGACGACAGATTGGATCGCGCGAGACCAATCTGTGATGGTGGCGTGCAGAGTTCGTCAGAGTTCGCAGCAGCTTCGCGGCTGCTGACGGAAAAGATGAGAAGAACACCGAACAACTGCGGCCACAGCGCGCGCAAACTGTCACGGCCAAATTCACTGTCATTGTCAGTCAGTCAGTCAGTGGAGGGCGCCATCACCTTCGCGGTGGCCAGAGCCGCAGGTCTAGCGGCCAACCGACACGTACCTCAGACGCTGACGGGCAGCCACTCACCACCAGCGTGAGCAAAGACAAAAAATACGGGTCACGACGCTACGCGTTACTATTGTTATTGATGGCGACGCCGTTCCCGTTGTTGTTGCCGTTGTTGTTGTCGTCGTTATTGTTGTTGTCGTTATTGTTGTTGTTGTTGCTGTCCACAGTTGACTTCGTGGTCGTCATCGCTGGGCCAACCTAATCATCATCTTCTCTATTTTCACGGTATCACCCCCAAATGCAGAGCTATTAACAAGGCGGGACGGAGTGGGGGTAGCGCGCCTGGCTATGGCTCATTCGCAGTCAACGTGAATCTGACCGAATTGCATAACGGAGGATCGCTTGTTCGTCTGCCTTGTTGAGTAATTAAGTAATAGCAAAGCCAGCTGAAGAAGCATCCGAAGTAGCAGCAGCAGCAGGTGCGTAGCCAGCAGTGACAAATGGCGGACGAAAAGATGAAGGAGAGATCTCCTGGAGAGAAATGAGACCGCTATTCTCGTCCTGTTGCAACAGGGACCGGGGGGCGGAGGGGGGGCTTGACTTGGCTAGCCGTGAATCGAGGCTAGATTTCCTTTGATAGATGTTGCTAACTAGAGAGGTAAGCTCGCTTTGTTCTTGTGTCCAGCTGAAGGGAGGAGGCTTAGTGCAGCTTAGCTTGTTGTACAGAGCGGGACTAGGGAATAATGAACAGACAAAACTCGACTCTGGTTAGCACGGCAGTGACACACCTCACGCACGCACGCACCCCAGCATTTACACACACACACACACATCTAATGAGGGCCAGAGCTATTTTTCAGACAAACGCACAAACGACGGGAATATGTCTAACAGACCCTACCACAATCATCATATCGTTCTGAGAGCAACACGAATGGCGAAGCACGTCAACACATCGTCACAACGAATTAGGACGGAATTAATAGTCATTTTCCGACCGACTGAACGAGCTGGCCGCCGCCCACGCGATACCCGCCACATGTGCAGCTGTTTACGAAGAGCTGACGAATAGACAGCTGGACTGGAGGCAGACGGTGCAGTAGCACTTGTGAGCTGTAAGTTGAGTTCAGAGATTGGCAAGTGTTGCATAACTGGCAGTGTATAGAGAGAGAGAGAGAGAGAGAGAGAGAGAGAGAGCGAAGGATATTAATGAACAAGCGGTGGCTGTTATATGTTCGCGTTGCATACCAGTGCTATGATGACGACAAACACCGCAGGGAATGATGGGTGGTAAATAATTGATGATGCTTATATATATATACATACAATATATATATATATATATATATATATATATATATAGTCACCGCTGTGGCGATAGCGCAACAGAGCAATCATGACATTATTACAGTGAACAGTAATAGTATATTCATTGGGCAGTCCCCTTTTTTGTTCATCCAAAGTTGATGTTCGCCTCTACTTTATGAACGACACACGTAGATTTTCTTTCTTATTTCCTATCAGGGAAATACACACGGCTACTCGCACTCCTCAATGATGCGACCATTTGCATTTTCCTTATGGCCATCCTTATCATTGCCAGTTACGAATCGCTAACACAGGGTTAGCATTAATGCCAACTGTGCTGGGAACAAGCGCCAGATGCGCGGTAGGCCTGTCTCGACATTGTTTATTGCACTAGCTAACTGCAATGGCTGGGTGGTTACAATTGCCGGTGACGTGTGCGTCCGTGGGCGTCGCTCGGTTCTGCAGTCAATGCGCTTAATCACTGACCCCTTTTGTCCTTCAGCGAAACGCTCCCTCCTAAGCGTTTTCGTAGGCCGACACCACCGGACCCTTAGCTATGGTTGCAGTCAGCGTCTTTACTACCCCCCCCCCCCCCCCCACCTCCCTTTGCCGTGGACCGAAACGGTGGCATAATTGTCACCCATGTCACCCAGGCCAGCAGCTATCCAGTGATCAGGACAACGTCAGAGCCGGCCATCGCGGCAAATCTCTTAGCTCTGTGGCTGCTGCTGAAGCTAAATCCGATTGTGTCACTTCGTTGGCCCACTTGGCTTGCCAGAGTTGTCGGCTTCCGATGGTGGCCTCAGCCCAATCCGAAGTCGAGCCCGCGGTGCTCGCGAAAAGTTAAGTACTACGGTACGCCCCCTAACGAGCGGGTGAATTTCGTTGGTGTCTCTGCTAAGCCGAGACCCGCCTAGATCGGACGTCTCGTCTACCACCGAGGATCCAACGGAAGTTTCCGAACGCTGCTTGCTCCATCATCCGCTGCCTATAGAGTCTCGCCCGGGGTCGCTATTTCCTCGCTCGTTGATTAGCCCGCCAGTCAGCCAGGCGAGGTAAGGATTGCTTGGTCAGTCGGTGGGTAAATTGCGCTTGCAACAATGTGTTCGTGCTTCGTGCACAAGGCCAAGAGGTCTTGAAACATCTACAAGGCCCAATCGGAGATGGTCGTTCAATTGACGCAATTCATATGGTCAATCGTCGAGCAGGCTTATATATATATATATAAACATTCGTCTCTTATTGGCGAATTCCAGTTGAACGCAACGTGTCCAATCAAAATCGCTATCACATGTATCAGATCCCTGCGCATTTATTATACGCTGTCTTTATTATTTATTTTCTTTATATTGCAGTTCCGTATTGGATAGAAATTTCATAAAGGTGCGAACTTTCTCTGCAAATCTGTTTTCATTTAATTCGATCTCTCGATGACGAAAGGTCCCACATGTATTATACTTAGCCAAGGTGTGCGTCAGCGGCCTTCGTACACAGGTTAGTTTGTGGAGCTGTTGGAGATACCAAAACTCCCTGCGTCAAGGTCCCCCCTGGTTTCGCGCCCTCCCAACCAATAGTAGCTAGGCCGGAGGCCGTCGCACAGTGGCTGCTGCTAACATGCGAAAATTGAAATTTTCTAAATTCCTGCCCCGCTCAGCAAAGCTAGTGCGAGCGCGACATTGGCGCATCGAAGACGAAGTGGAAAAGTTTTCCCGTGCGAGGTTTCGCGGTGCAAAGCTGAACAGCGGCGCCGTATCTTGAGCCCGTAGCTAGCTCAGACCGAGCCGGAAAGTGTCGATGGAAAAGGTGTGCTCCCCGAAGCGACTGGCGCAACCACCACCACCGGGGCAACGGACGCCTCAAGTTGATATTGATGTATGCCGACGCGTATATATATATATATATATGTATACTGTACGAAGTTGTTTCTCAAAAATGTCTGCAATTATAGTATAAAATTTGAGGGTATGATAACTTTCTCGGCCTTCTGATCAGGAAAGCGATGCAGAAGTAGCCTTAAGCGAGTTAATAAGTGTCACAAACACCGATTAACGATTAGCATTGGTAGCTATGACAAAGTTGCGATTCCCAATCGACATCGGATATTATTGATATGTCTATCAGATGCCGGCAGAAGCACTCCTCGTAGTTCGTTCACACTTGTGAGCTTATTTAACTTAATAATGTCGTTCGCCATTTTCAATTTATGGCAAATCTCTCATCATAGATATATTGGATTTTCAATATATGTACACTCAGCTCGAATCACAATTTGGGGGCGATGTTACAAGATGCATCCTCGGTGATCCTGGAGTCGAGGTTGTAGCATGAGTAAATCTCTTCTTTACGACGCCAACCCTACGGCCCCCACCGATTCCTATCAGCCTCTCGCAGCGGGCTCAGCTGGCGCAGCAGCAGCAGGTTGGTACAGCTGGTGTGGCAATGCACTCAACCGCTGCTGGCGGAGTTCGACTCTGTTCATTGGTGTGTTAAAATCAGCATTCAGCAGCATTCGTTGAGCCTCGCTCTCATTTTCCCCTTCATCTATCCGTTTCTGGTCTTGCTGTTAGCACAGTCTGCATGATTCCCTTGTCTTCGTCGTAGTGGCGCCACGGCCACCGCCACCACCGCCAGTGCCACTAGCGCCAATACGATCAGCAGTATCCCCTGAAGCTGCTGCCGCCGCCGCCGTTAGTGCTGCTGCTGCTGCTGCTGCTGTTTCTGCTTCCCCGGCTCCCGGTATCCACGATCGAGTGGCCATCCGACTCCACTGCAATTCACTTTACATCATCAACAACTCACCCGCAGCCACAGTATTGGCCGTGCTTCGGGCGTTCAGAAAGAGCCGCGCAGCGTTCATCAGCTAGAACAAACACATACAGCGGACGGAGGGAGGTGAAGCGCCTTCAAAAAGAACTTCGAAGAAGAAGAACAACAACAACAGCAACAGCAACAACAACAGCAACAACAACAAGCTGTAGAAACATCGTGAAACAAGCAATCCTGTTGTCGTCTTCCCTTCCTCCCCATCCTCATCTCGTCTGTACCTTCAGTTTCTCGTGTTTTTTTTTTATTTCTCCGCTCAGCCCCCACGCCCACCCCGTACCGAAACCCCAACACCCCGCCCTATCTCTCCCTCCTCTTGCCAGCTACCTTCATCGCTTGATGTGTTTTTTCTCTTCTTCTTCTTCTTTTCTTTGCAAAATTGATTTTTCGACCCTCATGATTTGCTGGCCCGATGCCTCTCTCAGTGTACGCTTCGTTGTTGTTGTCGTCGTCGACGCGAGCCGACCGCCGGCGCCGCCGCCGTTCGCCGGCTCCGTCTTTTTGCCAGTATGTCCAGCATCTCGATCTCGTGCCGGCTTCATCTCCGCTCCTAGTTTCTCCTCTATTCATTTCTCAGCGTCGCCGTTATTTTTTGCGCACACAGTCGCCCCTCAGCTGACTGGGTCACTCACTCATTCCGCCGATTCATTCACTTTCCTAATTCTCTCTCTCTCTCTCTCAGCTCTCTCTCTTCGTTGGGCTCGTTCACATACGACCACGTGAGTCTTCGGGTTATTCTTCATTTGGCTCCTTTTTTCGGCTTTCTTCACCGCTTGTTGTTAAATACCGCTGCCGCAGCCGGCGATAGCCACTCGGCTGTGCAGTCAACCCCCCCCCCCAGAACGGCTGCAACGAGCAACGCTCCCACTGCAACTTCTTCGTACGTCTACTGTTATATGACGACTATTTCGGGGCTCATATGGTTTATCATATGAGCGTTGTCATCGCTTCTTCTTCACCTTCGTTGTTGTTGCTGTTGTTGTTGCCGTTGTCGTTACCCGGCCTGAATTAATTTGCTTCTTCTGAGACGCGTCGACTGCTATTTTTTGCGCTCGGATTCGCCTGCGCCCCGTCTGCGTTGTCGGCACGGCCGTCCCCCTGCCGCCCTCCCGTTCGCTCGCATCGCATCGGCTCGCGTCCACCAAACAAATAAATCTCTCTCTCTATATATCTATCTACCTACCTGTCTGACTGCATGACTCTCATAGTGCGCTGTCTGCTGTGCTGTCTGTAGGCGTCGTGGCAGCCACCATTCTTACCGCGCGTTACAACGACGGCGACTGCTGATGCTGCTGCCGCTGCTGCTGCTGGTATTGGCTCATCCCGTCGGCGGAGTTCCGAGTGAATGAGGGCCGAAAAAAGCTGGTGCCGATCCCAGTATTGGTGATTGGAGTCTAGCTGCTTAATCCGTATCTCTCTTGTCCTTTCTCTCCCGGTGATGCTCAAGGAGAATAAGTGAATAAAATAACTGTAGCCCGCTTTTCGAATCTCGTATCGTATATATATATATATATGGACGTCTACAGGTTTCTCCGTCGTCCCTGTCCATTTCCCCGTTATATTTTTTAACTTCTGATTGCAACTGAAGTGTGTAGCTTTTTTTTCTTGGCTCGCCTTATCTATCCGCTGCATGAACGCACCACATTACTCGTCTAACAATATACGTGCTGCTGAAGCGAATTCACTGACGTACACTGCTTGCAGCGGGGGAAACAATGGCGGGCTGTATTTCAACCTGCTCTTTAGTATGTGATGAGCGTATCCCGAGGAGATTTTCACAGCTCATCATCATTCCATCCTCGTTGCAGACGTGCACCGGCCAGTGAGTAGTAACGAGTTGGCTTTAGCACTATGACGATGCAGCCTGCCATAGCGGCAGCTTGATTGCAGATGGTAGCTGGTACCAGTCTCTGCTGCTTCTAACTGCTGGTTGCACTGCTGGTAGACGTCGCAGAACGCAAGAACAAATTTTGTGCCTCAACTCCAAGTTGTCCCGTTGTTCCTACGGCCGATTTCAATCGTCAGAGGTGGCCAGCCGGCTCGTCTAGAGCAATCAACAATTTGCTCGTAGACAAGATAGAATATCGTCTCCGTTTCCATAAAACTGGCTTTTCACATCGCCCGACACCCAGGGTACAATAATATCATTCGCTCGTTATGAGCGGCTCTCATATATAGGCTCGTGCACGCGCCGTCATGGCGTAAGGCACTGATCGAGTTTACTATTCATATATGCACGTGCGCGTGCCATAAAATAGGCCGTTACAGTATCTGCACGGAGAGTCCATAGGTCCTTAGAGCGAAGGCAAATCGGCGTACAAACACATGTTTGTGCAGCTGACGTTCGCGTTGACCTCGATGTTTCTATTATTTTCTGAATTTATTATACACACTATAATAGATCGCCGTCCTCCCTACTTTCCATCACATAGAGCTGCTGCTGCTACTGCCGCTGCTCCACTTTGATTGGAATTACACCGTCTGGCAGTTCTCTTTACAGGAGTTTCATGATGCGGTACACTCTTTATATATATATATATCCTATTCTGCGGTGTGGCCTGGCATCAAATCTAGGAAAGTGTTATCTAAACTACATTTCCTAAGTCACTTTCCGTTGCTGTTATCGTCATTTTCGTCGATCTACCATTTCGCCTAGGGCCGGGTCTCATCCCATTTCAGTTCAGCTTGAACTTATTGACGACGCCGGCCGACATCACCGCAACCGCCAACATCCGTACGCTCAACAAGAGAAACGGCAGCAGCAGCAGCAGCGGCGGTGGCGGTAACGCCAGCAGAAAAATAAGAAGAAGAAGAAGAAGAGGCCATAACAGCATAAAGTTCCTTTACTTTCTCGCATAGAAATTTCCTTTTCGGAGCCATCGTCCGTCGATTGAGCACTACCAAGATCAGTAGCAGCTGCACTACGGGTGGTTGGTGGTACGATCTCGCTGCTGCTGCTGCTGCTGCTGCTGCTATCAGTATAGTCTACCCCGTCCTGGTCCGCCTGTAAACAGGCAGCCTGTGCCAATGTTTTGTAGCTATGTGCGTCGGCCGTAACCTGTTCGGTTAGCCACAGGAAGGGGAGGGGGGCACAACACCAAGCGATGTGAACGCTGCCGCCGAGAATTGGGCAGCGATTGTCGTTCGCACCGCGTTTTGCTCTAAGTTTGCTTTGCAAGCCCGTCTGCGGTGATGGTGGCGCGCCGTTGCCGCGGCAGGTGCCGCCGCTGGAAGCTCGAGCGGGTCCCCGCCATGCCGGCAAGTTTGATTCTCGCCGCCGCCGCCCCCGCCACCGCTGCGGCGTTTCCCGCTTGTTCTTCCATTGTACGCCGCCGCCGCCAGTTCGTACTGATATCGGCTGGCCCTAAATCGATCTGCTGCTCGGCGTCCGCTGCCACCGCCGCTCCCGCCGCTGCTCAGACGAACACACCGAACAAGTGACAGAGCAGCCGCTCAACGGTCGGACGGCATCAGGCGGACAGACGACGAGATGAACGAACGACACGAGTAGACGGATAGAAACGCAGCATCTTCATTTGCTGGGGGGTTTCCCCACATCTTCTCTGACCTCTTGTCCCTCCTTGTGGTTCTCTGTGCCACCTTCGTCACTGTTTGTTTTTTGTTGCCCCGCTCGCTGGCTCAGGACACGGCGAAAGGCGAATGACGGACGAAGCGGCCTTTTGGGGAAACATCGCTCTTCAGAGGGAGGCCGACTGAGAACGCGGTTGAGTGACCGAGAGAGATCGAGTCGAGCCAACGCGATCAGATAAATCATTCGAATGGAAGGCAACGAAAGAGAATATCCGGAAAATATCTGCGTGTACAAGTGTGTGTGTGTGTGTGTGTGTATGCCTCTGTCGATTTATCTATATATGCATGGCCTTTGAACGTACACCTGCGTGTGTAAACAGAGAACCCTGCCGACGGTTTGATGGGGTTACAAATATATATATATATATATATAATATATATATATATATGTCTATAACACACGAGACAGTCAGTAGATGTCAGCATTTCTCTAATCCAGCAAAAGCTGATTAGTGGATGGAAATACAATGTTCGAAATAAGTGCGTACACGATTCGCTTCCATATCTTGTGAAAATCTGTAAATGTTAGGTCAGGACCGATATTATTTTAGGACAAAAATCACCTTCTAAATCGAGTATTTTATCGGATAACCGTAACGCATCTACTAAGCCGCCTATATTATACGTACCCGTGCCTGATTTGTCGTCGGGGTCGCATGGACGAGTCGACTTTCGCTCAGCTCGACGTTGATCGATAATTGTGGTCTAAAGCGTAAACTAAATTGTGCTGGGAAAGCGTGTCACTTTTAATTTACGTTCTCTGTTCAGAGCAATAAGGCTATGAATGAAATAGCTGAAAGCGTTGAACAACGAATTGACGAAGGATCGTTCGTACAACTGCGCGACGAATACACTAACTACATATATGCAATTACCCGGGGGGAGTAATTGCATAAATACTAAGGGGGGGGGGAGGGGGGGGGGGGAGACTTAGGATGGAGGTATGAGCGATTGACTAATAGGTAGAGGTAATTGTTTTTAATACAAATTCGTGCCACGTGCGGGGGGGGGGTGTTGTTGCTTCAAATCGGATCTGGCTCGAGCTCGTCCTTCGTAGCGTTTACTCGGGCTGGCGGCCCGCTCATGTCTTCGTTCCGAATCCTCCTCCGATCATGTGTAACTCGACTCGGAACATGACCATTTCATTGGTATCCCACTGTTAAGCAGGGAAAAGAGTCTGGCCTGGAATTCATTTTCCAGGTCCTTTCAGCCTTTTTTTTTGCTCGCTGTGCCATATGCGGCGACATATATTTCCATAAATTGAATCTAGCAGTGACAATTTTCTAAACTATTCTGTTTGGTCATAGTACACATGCTATCGATATGCTTGCCACAAAAACGGTGATGGGCACACGTTTGAGTCGGACTATGGATAATAATAACAACGCCACCAGCGACGGTTGCATCAGTACTCCCACTCTGATGAACTAGCGTTCAGTCACTAGGCTACAGCACTTTGATATTTCACAAACTAAGTAACTACTTGCTAAAGTCTCTACGCAGCGTTGTAAGCGTACGGCGGAGCGGCCGCGTGCAGGACAACAGTTCTCACGCAGCCGGCGCCTATCCAAAAATGAACACAATCACCGAAACCATTCCTTCAGCGAACAGATAGGACATGTATATATATATATATACTGAAGTGGCCAAAAGCATTTCTATGGGTTTTTCTTCAGTAGGAAACGACCACAACTCCCCTATAATCGAATACAACAGAAAGCGCTACGGTAACAGCTACTCGTGGTTGGGTTCTCAGCGAACTGTTCAGGTTCTACGTCAAGTGGAGCGCAGGCAAGTCAGATGCTTGCAGTGATTGCTAGCGAGGGACAGCTAACTTAAGGACAACTTGTTGCGGGACTCTCTACCACAGAGAACTATTGCTTCTATTCTACTCGTCATGACTAGTTGTCCCTCGTGTTGATTTCTTCGCTTTGTTTACCTTTGTTCTGCATCTCCTTACCCACGACAGTGCCGTGATGGAACGATGCTGTAACCAGTCACAACAACAAGAGAGAGCACAATAATCAATAGCGAAAATAGCAGAAAGAATCATCGACAACAAGAATAGACGAGCGAACGACAAAAAGCCAGCTGACAGACGCGTGCATTAACGCTGTTCGTTGTTGTGTTATTGTCGCCGTCGCCGCCGCCGTCACCAGCCATCGCCGTGTTGCTTACCCCACGGCTGCAGAGGCCAGTGTCTCGTAGATTTTCAGAAGAGGCATAACACGATTGCAGGCAAGCCTCCGTTGCCCACAGCCCCACCCTGTATCTGCTCGTTCGGCGCCGTCTCATCGTGATCGTACCTAGTAGTAGTAGAGCAGCAGCAGTGGTCAAAACTCCCTATACATATATATAAGCATTATGAATCATTACCATTATTTTCATTGTCGCGGGTGATATTTCACACACAAACAACCACGAACTACGCTACTGTCTAACTCTCTCTCTCTCTCGCGCCTTCTCTCGTATGAATCTACTCCTTGTAACGCTATGGGGCATACTTCCGCTGCTACGAGTGCCATCACTGTGGTCACATTGTGGTCACACCGAACTTCGGCATCTGCACCGCCCCCCGCCCCACACACACACACACACATAATAATCGTCCCAATATATGTCTGTATATGTACCTCGATGTGGACAGAAAGAATCACTGTTACACCGACGGAGGCAGAGTAGTACGACGGTCGTCTATGCAGTTAGTAGCTTGGTTGCTTGTCAAGCCACCCTCTCTCCACCAGCATGACCGGCACCACCACCTCTACATGAACCGTATGACAATGCCACGTGAACTGAATGAATGCTCGTTGATAGCTAGCTGTTCGGAGTAGTCGTTGTAGTAGCCGTTGTAGTTCATCGTAGTTGCTGTAGTGGGATAATTTATCGCCGTTGCCGCGAATCAGGCGAGCGAGCGAGCGAGCTAGCCCGCGGATCGCCGAGAAGCCTTTTAGCAGCCGGGCCAGACACTGTGCGTGATTTGCGAGCGGCGGCCCGTCTTCTGCCTATAAAAACGTCGTATGTCCACGGTCTCTGGCGGTCCCCGTGTTTCACGCTCGCTGCGCTCTCGCTAAACAAATACCAGCGCTAAATACGAGTACTTACGTGACGCAACGTTATCCAGCCGTTATTGGCTTGTATCGTTAGCGTATTTCTGCTGTTCATTCTATCTGTTTTCCTGTAGATCAATAAACATCGTGCGGAGATGACGGCAATAAAATGTCCATCAATATTTCTTCTCGTGGTCTCTCTCTCTCTCTCTCGCACCATTTCGTTATATTCCTCTGTGTTCCTAAGAGCGAGATGCTGCTATCCATCCGTAGAAGCTCGGGGCCGGTTAGTTAGGACCGCTCGGTCCAGTAGGGACATTCGATTGAATTTCGTTTGTATCGATCCAAATTGACGGTGTTCACGACCGGCTAAACTGGTCCTGGTAATGACGAACAGTTAATAGCACCTAACAGCGTTGAAATGCGAACCGCCACCATTGCGTGCCCTTCCTGATGATCTCACTCCGTTTCTCACCCGCCTTCTGAACGGGTAAACGATCATGATCTGGCGCAGCAAAGGCAAGACACGGTGCCGGTGGTGATGACAAACATTGGTTGATTCATATCGCGTTACTGTCAGTATTCGTGTGCGTCTGCCAATGTCTGCTGTTTTTGTTGTTGCTGTTGTTATTCTACATGGATACACAGATCCATCGAGGCGCATCCCCTCAAAACTATGAAGAACTAGACCGGGCCGAAAACACACGACAACGGAGTGGAAGCCGCTCATCCACCTTCAGATGCGAATGCAGGTGGAAAAGGTATAATATATAGTTGGTGGTAGGCTGACAACCAGCGCAGCGTTGGTAGCTGGAAGCGATCTCCAACCCACAGTCCTTCAGTTAACAGACCTTCGAAGTTGCTGTCAAGCATCAGCAGCATTTCAAGCCGTGTCATCAGCTTAGAAGCTATTATAGTTGCCAGTAGTGTCAGTTCTACTTCTCTCTCTTTCTCCCTCTCTGTGTGTCTAACCCATTCGTCGTGTCTTTCTTTCTCTCTCTCGATCCTGTCCTGCTCTGTTGTGCTGATCTCTCTCTACATCGTCCTCGTCATCGTTGTTGTATCTCGTTGCGATCTTGTGCCTCTCCCGCTCGGCTCGGCTAGGTTTCCCGTCCCGTCGTTCGTTAAACTGAACGATGGTGATGATGATTGTTATTATTATTATTGATGAGTTCGTCGTTTCTGTCGCCAGCTCTATTCACATGCCGCTTGCCTGTTGCTTGGCCAGCCGGTAACTGTCGTTGTTCGGGCAAGATCGAAGGGGACCCAAGCCGTTCTGACCCGACCCGACCTCGACGTGCTCAGAGGTGCCGCTCGTCGCTCGACGGACACAAAGGTACACGAAGTTGGCCGTGGCCAGCTCGATTTTGAGCAACGACTAAGCGAACCTGTAGACCAGCAACAGCTAACCTTGCTGACGCTGCCCGATCGGGCAATAGATCATCACGGCCGCCGTAATCATCACCGCCACTCTCTGCGCAGAGTCAATATTGTTGTTGTTAGCGTTACTATCAGCTTCCGATCGTTAGCGATCGTTTCATTGTCGTGTGCCGTTCATTAACCAGCCAGCAGGGCTAACCAGCAAACATAGAAACAGACACGATATCGATGAGTAAACAACGATAGCAGCAACAGCAGACACCGTGATGTGTCGGCGGCAGGAGAGTCTACCAGCTTAATGTGTGGATTTTGTCCAAGATGAAGAAAAGCAGAGGAGGGCCGCACAGGCCGGTACGCGGACGGCCCATTGAGTGACTGCGGATGAGACGAGGGATGGTGCTGGCGGTGGGGGCAAAGCGCATCACGAGGCCACGAAGATATACGAATGGATATAGACTCGGTGAGAATCGTTCTCCTTGAGCTTAGACGGACCTCGCCGCGATACGACGGCTCCCAGGCCGGATTCTGCCGAAGAAAAAAAAAGAGAGGTTTTTTTTTGCCGAAGCAAAGCTGCCACCAGTCAGCGACGTCTGCAGATTAGCGAATCACTTCCCTTGCCGATTTATCCGCAAGGCTCGACTACCACAGCGAGGATGCGTTGACCGGTCCATCCCGCCAGCCGGTGGGAGCGACGGACTCATCATGGATGATGAAGAACCGTGCCGACAAGCAAGCCAGCTGCTTTCCTGGGTTCGTGCCTGTTATGCGTTCATCTCGTATTCCACCATGTCGTCGCTGAAGCTCGAGGTTTTCATTACGGCGAGAGCTTTCTGCCAATTGAAAGCGTCTCAAATGACGGCTGGCAATCTCGACAGGAAGGTCAGTTCGACGAATTACATGGCTATCGTTAGCCCGACCACCGATTGGCTTGTGCGATCCAAACACTCGCGAGTAACAGCATCCAAACGCATTCAGGTATATTTGGTTAACATGCATTGTTCCCGCTGGCTAGCAACCGGCGCACGCTGATGCCTAGTTGACGTCGACGTCTCCACCAGCTCTGTACTGCGTTTGTATTATAACTCTGTCTACGGTTTGTGATATCGTCGTTACAAATATCACTACCATTCTACTATATCGGAATCCAGCTCGAAGTTCGGTTCAATCCAGCATATATTAAGCCAGATCTATATATAGTTGTGTCTGGAGCAGCGTTGCTCTTGCGGTCGCTGCACGCAGGCGGCTTCAGTCGCACTTGCACAGATATCAAGTTCGACAGGCCGAATTCAACTGTGGCAGTGATGCCAGGACCATAGGGCCAGGTGTCGTATGTAGATCACATTGCCGCCATCGTGTTCGTTCATCCTTAATTGCTTCCCGAGTGTTTCTCACTGAGCAGGATAACCTCCACCCACCGCCACCGTTCGACAGTACATGAGCTAAATGCCTCTTTTGGTGATGCAGGCCTATCCACAACGTACAGACACTGGTCATCTATCTCATAGATAACCTCCGATGTCCCGACACGTGGACTAATGATCATTCTATAGTGGGGCAATTATACCCCTTTCAAAAGGTCGGGCCATGGATTTGCTAAACCGAGCTCCGTCACAGATATTGTCTGCCAACTCAATCGATAACCATCAGTGGTATTCAGAAAGATAATAGATATAGTATAATTTCTGTCTTGTAACAAAAATATCGTTATTCCCAAAATCGTATTCTGTACGCTGTATACTGACACGAACAGCGTGATGTATATATATATATATACATATATATATCATATTTCCGTTATCAGATTTTTACCGAGTTTTACATCCAATAACTGAATTTAATTTTAAATATGCCGCATACGACGATTTCAATACATCACCCACTGCTGCGATCGCGTCGCAGGCAGCGTGTTACAGTGACGCAATCGAGAGTCCAACCCAACCCTTCAACATTATCGGATCAATGTCGGTTCATTGTTATCGATTTCATACCAAAGTACCAAAATATTTCGTCGGTATCGACATGCATGCCCGTCGTAAACTGGCTTCAACGCACGGCAGTATCCCATCTCTGAGCGAGCACAGCCTATATACTACATCACAGACAACGACAAGTCCCAGTCTCCCGTGAGTGAACATCATACATCTGTTAGTCCCCTGCCACCGTCTCTCTTTCCCTCGTTCGATATTGAAAAATGACCACCACTATCGCGGCAGACGGACATCCTTTGAGGCGGCCCGAGCCGACTTTCGGATGGGTTCGTTGGAAGCACCGTTCGAACATCCTCAGGAGAACACGCGAAGAGATGATGTTCGGAAAAAAATATTTTTTCTCCTTCGTACTTTGGCTGCATTGAAGAAGCTCGCCCCAGGCCGGAAAGCCGGCAGACAGCTTCAGTTGACTTCGCGGAGCGCGCGCTCTCAATCTCTCCCTCTCTCTGTCCTTCTTTCTCGCTATGCCTGCGTCGTGTTGGGTTCATCAAAATGAAGCCTTTTCTTGTTCCTGCCACCGACATTCAATTCGGCTTTCACAGCCACAGGCTACGCGCGTTGAAACTTCGCAGCGACCTAGCATGGCAACTTAGGCAGGTAGCGAGGCGGGCTACCCGGTGAGATCTTTACAAAATGCATTCAAAGACCATTGTTCGGAGATTCATTTCAGTTTTGAGCAATCCTTCGATATGCACTCCGAGCTACGGGTGAGGTCGACGCCTCACGCCAGTTGCACTGCAGATATACGCAGGCAGGGCGTAT
The DNA here is from genome assembly GCA_019614645.1 of Stratiolaelaps scimitus. Classification (NCBI taxonomy): domain Eukaryota; kingdom Metazoa; phylum Arthropoda; class Arachnida; order Mesostigmata; family Laelapidae; genus Stratiolaelaps; species Stratiolaelaps scimitus. Next base: position 3,966,544 of record JABWDB010000026.1, read on the forward strand.
TTGAATAGCTGGCGTTTTTCTATCAACCATCCGCAGGTGGCAGAAAAAGGGAAACTGGTGATTAGTGCACACATACAATTTACAAGTGTGTCGCTCCTGCCACAAATTGATTCCACTTTTGATTCGATTTTATTATTTTTATTTTTATCATTGTTATTATTATTATTATTATTAATAATTATTATTATATATTAAGTGTTTTAAGATACTTGTCACCACGACCATTGCAACGGCACTGTTGAACGAAACGCCAAGCAAAGGTGAATAGAAGCGTTAGAAGACGCGGCCCGCTCCCCGTACGATGAGCAAGGTAAGCTCAAAAATGATGAATTAAAAATCAGGCCGCTAAGGAGAATCATTTTCGACGGTCCTTTTTTAGATCCTTCTCATCATAATCAGTGTCCACTTCTGCTTTCTTTATTCGCCTTTTTCTCAGGGACTAGGCGCCGCCGCCGCCGCCGACGACGACGTCTCTACCAGACGAACCTTCAACCTTCCGCCGCCCCCGACGCTGAACCGCTCCTGAGGACGGAAACCTGGGTTGCCCTTCTCTCTCTCTCTATCTCTTGAACGTCGCATCCCTCTAAGTCCCCCTCCGTTAAGGCACCATAACGGCGGTCACGTCATTCCGTCCTTTTCTTCCACGGCTCCTCGGTCCTTATTTCAGTTCTCCTCACTTCAAAACAGGCCCAGTCTCGAACGCCCTTCCTGCGTGATCCTTCCTACCGCCCGCGCCAGCAGAATCCTTCCTGGCCGGCCGACAACGACAGAAGCATCATCATCTTAGGCATAATAATCATGATGATCATTATTATTATTATTATCACCAGCATACTCCGCGAAACGGCTTTCTCGTTTTCGCTTTTCGGTTTTTTTTTTTCGGCCCATTCTTTGTCTTGAGATATTTTTCTCTCGTGGTAATTTTTCAAACGCCCTCTCCGGGTAGCGAAGCACGAGATGGAGCGGTTGACGCGCCGGGCCGCTGGTGGGAGACGAGTCAAGCAGAAGATGGAGAAACTGTGTGACAGCTTCGCGCTGTCAGGGTGTGTATATATATATATATATATATATATATATATATATATGTGTATGCGTGCGCGCCATAGTGGCGTCCGATAGAGAAGGGAGCCTTTCTTTTTCGAAACGGAGCCGGCCCAAACCGACCGACCGACCGACCGGCCAGCCGCGTGGCAACCCGAAGCAAATCGCTATATTCTCTTGTGTAACCTTACACACGCACGTGCTTTGCATGCAAGTGTGTGTGCATGTGTGTGTATGCAGTATATCTTTGCAGGTATTCCTTGGGAAGCAGCCTTCCGCTGCCTTCACTTGATAGCTAATACTGTTTGGTTGATGACGGCAGTATTTGGGCCAAAAATGAATGAGCTTCCTTTTTGCAATAATCCGAACTGTCCTGCTGTTGTTGCTGCTGCTGCTGCTGCTGCCACTGTAGTGGCGGTTTCCCGATTGTCGCTATCAAAGCACCGCTGCGCGTCGCTTGGTTAGTCCAGGTGCCGTAATCGCTTGCTAAGCATCGGGTCTTCGCAATCCTTGCGCCGAGCCGCTGTTGGCTAATAATTTTCTTTCCCTTACATGTCGTAGTGGAAGCATCTCTGATAAATCTGGCTGTCACTTCAGCTTTGAGAGAGGCGGGAGGGGGTCAACCGGATGACTGTGGCGTACGTCGCTAGTGAGCGTGTATTCTCATCGCAAAAACGGTTGGAAATAAATTGTCCACTTTTTTAAGTCTTCAACTTTGCTGGCCAGGTACCGCTTAAAGACAGTGACAGCCTACGTTGTCAGCATGAAATAATCATATAATAGTGATAATCATGGATATTATCGTTGAAACTTCATGTACCAAAGCTGAGTGAGTTATAATTCGGACGTGACTTAAGATGAATTTACAAAGTGTCGGCACATATTAATTAAGCCTTGTCAATTACGAGCAGCTTGAAATTTACGCTGGTTCTTCTCTGTGAGATTTGCCAAGATGTCGGCATCCGTCATTGTTGCTTACAAAGAAACCATCATAATGCGAAGGCAGCGACCCCCGCCTCTACGCCATGAGCAAACTGAAGTGACATGCTCGCGGTTTACCTCAATATGAGTATCAACCGTTATTAGTAACTGTCAGTGATTAAAAGGCTAAATATGACATAATGAACAAAGCGTAAATAAATATCTAGTACTAAGCTCAACCATAGTGGCAACCAGCACGTATCACCCGCTGATGAAATGGACTCAATACATTTTGAATTTCCCCATGCCAATGTTCGTACAGAATAGTGACGTGGCGTTCGGAAGTACCCGCCCCGTCAGAGCATCCGAGTCGACCGATCCTCGTCCGTCGACTTTATTTCGCTTATATTTATCATATATATCATTGCCGACGCTGGTCCGCTAGCGCGCAAGAGATAATTATTATATTATAACTCTCCTGTCCCATATATATATATATATACCATATCTGATATGAAGATCCTTCGCTGTCCTAGCTATCAGACTTTATCTCTTTATCTATCTGTCTCTCTTCTCTCTCTCGCTTCTCGTCTATTTCCATAAATTGTCGAAAAAAAGTATTTGACATATGGGCACACGATGGATGTATGAGTGGTGACCGCGATCTTTCCCGGCCGTATTCTGCCAGCGTCGACGGGAGACGATATTAGACATCCGCTTCACGCTCCGCTCCGTCGTTAGATGCCGGCACCGCTCGTCGGAGGGCGGGGCGGCTGTGCCCTGCCGCCGCACGTGGTTGCCGGATAGATGTCCACGGCCTAGCAGCTCCGGCGTACGGCTTACGCCAACGCGAATTCCTCCGTTCGCTTCGAAGTTGGACTGTCCGGACCACCTTGGCACACCCCCCCCCCCCGCCCCCACGAAACCCCACGCATTTGTCCCAGCCCGGTAGCCAGTGCCTCCGGATCACCCAGCGCCCCCGTTAAGTCTTGCCTTGCCATTAATCAAGCGTGTTCTGCAAGCCTGTCGACAGTGGCCCCTTTTCAGGCCACACCGTATAGAGAGACGCGGAGACCCAGAGACCGAATGAGAGAGAGAGAGAGGGAAGGGGTGCTTTAAGCAGACGTGCGACTCGGAATGGGGCGGAGGCCCTACTTGCATTCACATTCGTTCATATTTCTCGCCCAAAACTCCCGTTAAAATCGTCGACATGAAAGAGCGAGCGGACGAGGGTGGCAATAACGATTTGAGCACTCCACTCATTTAGCAGACAAATGTATCTCTCCTGAGAAATGGAACGAGCAAAATGTGCAAACTGTGTTTTGTGGACAACGAGAATCGCAGTGGGAGAACGGCTATCCCAGACAGACCGACATATACATGGATGCGGGAAGTCGAGCGGGCGGTCGACTCTCGCACATTACTTGCAAGGGGCTCTCCTTGAAGCTTATAACCTCCTCGAGCAGGTTACCCACCGCTCGCTGCGATTCTCGCTCATTCAGTTTGTAACGGGCACTGTATATATATATATATATATATATATGTATATATATATTCGCTTTGGCCAGGATTATCATTCGTCCATACATTGCCGTAAACACCTTCGATACGATTGGTATTTTTGTTTGTCATATGACTTCGTTATGATGCGGACCTTGTCGTGCATCGTCTGCACGACATTCGATGTGGCTTACTGTTACTACTGTTGACGGTCCACTATGCCAATCCACGGAGGCTTAGTGAAATCCATTTCCTTGAGCGGCCAACTGGAAGGCCTGGGCCAAGGCTGTAGCCGAAATTTCCGAAAATTTCTTGGACAATTCAATTTAGCTGTGTATAAACGATCCTTGCAAACGCAATGGCACATAGTTCGCGGCAGCACTGTAGATTAATGCCCTCATATTCGTTGTCGTCTCGTTCCTATCTCGCATGTACCACTTCCTCCGCCCTTGAAGCCCCAACGCGATAAATGGGTATTGCGACTCCTTCCGGTGTCGTGGGGCCAGATTCCTGGTCACTCGCCTGCTCATAACTCATTCATGCGTTTCCCTGCTTTCGCACAATAATGATTTCAAGCCAGTAGATTCATTACGGCGCACACGATGATTCTCTGCGCACGACTGTCGCCTGACTAGAGTTTATTAAGCCCGTTCTCTGCCGGGTAGGGCATGCCCTACCGCGACCACGATGGACAAGAGTTAGGTCGGGTAGAAGCTCCAGCTATTCAGAGGGAGCTTTTTTGATGAGATTTTACCATTGTCACTGTCCGTACGGTGGGTTGACGATGCACAAGAGCCGTACCTAGTTCGGGCATAGTCATTTACATCGCTCGTCGACCGCTACTGCTCACCTACTCATACTGAATCAATCGATTATAAGGAAGAAGTCGTTAAAGCTTGCACTAAAAAACAACGTTGTCAAGCGCACTGATCAAAGTAGTCCTTGGCCAGAGTAGCGGACCCAAAACACAGTACACTGTTGGCATAACAACGTCCATAGTTTATCAAGCTTCCACTGCAGACTCAATTCACCTATCCGTCGTCTACTTGTTGGTACTGAGAGGGTTCACTCTATTTCGAAAATAAAGATAGGTTAGCCGGTATATATTGGCTTGGCGAAGGGCGCCACTATGGAAGGCGCTGCGATCATTTATATATTCTATATACATATATATATATATATATATATATATATATATATATATATATATATATACGTAGCGAATGACGAATGTATGAACGAATGTATGCCGAAGATGGTAGACTAGGCTCTCGGAATTGTTTGTCGTTACGAATCGATGCAAAAAGGGCATCATGACCCCAACTTAGTTTGTGCAACAGTCTCCCTCCTCGCCATGTAAAGGTCAAACGACAAAAGGCGCTAGAAGAAGGTCTCGCCTTCGTCTCTCTTTCCTCTCTCTCTCTCTCTCTCTCTCTCTATTTTCCCCTCTTTATTCTCGAAGTCATCTGACGCAGACGGTCAGAGTCGTGGCAGCGTACGACTGAGTAGCAGTTGCAGAATTTGTCTCTGCGCCGAATCGTCTTGGCAAATTGAAGCAAGAGGGACACACGAAGAGCTCCGCCTCGTTCATCGACTGAAGTGTCATCACACCGCAAACCGGAAGATGGCCGCTGGAGGAAGAGGGGCAGACTTCAGAGAACGGGGCCAGCAGTGATAGGCCGAAGGAAGTCGTGGTATGGCAAAGAGCAGCAGGAGCAGGCAAATGCAGACAAATCCAGATACGTTCTCGTCGAACAGCGAACTGGAACCCGCCGACGAAGTGAATCAGAGGCAAGGACAAATCAAAATGCACGACACAGGACTGTCACTCCTAAAGGCGTCGCTCCTTCTGCACTCCTGACTCCTCTTTTTGTTTGTCCCACCCATCTCGAAACACACCGAAATCGAAATGCAAGCCACCAGAACACAAGGGCGTCGTTCCACGACGCCCAACAGAGCGCAGCGCCCTTTGGCAGCTGTCCGCCAAACGGGAAGGCGGATCAATATGGAACGCGCAGAGGGTAACCCACACGCAGTATATAGCACAGCGCAAGGTACAATCCTCTTGCTAGACACCCATCGTAATTATGAATCCTCATTGCTGATGTTCTGGAGAACAACAAATCGCTGGAAATAACTAGCGCGAAGGGTCTGGGCGTTCCGCCGGTGGGTGCTGTTGCCGGGGAGCGAACACAGCCCCTCATCGATGAGCCACTGAAGGAACTCGATCCGGGTTTGAATATGAACGCCCCCAACTGTTCGATGATTGTGACAGACGTGGACGGTGTTTCCAAGAGGCGTCTCCTAATAAGGTCGAATAAAATGACGTTGCGGTATCCTCAGGGCAGACATATTTTCGAATCTATACTCGTACCCTGTTGACTGTACACTTGACACTTGATTTTCGTCACAGCAGCTGTATTTCAACCGCAGTTAGCTTTGCTCGGTAGTTGGGTAAACGTCATCTAGGAATTCAGTTGTAGCGAAGGTAACCATTGAACTGGCTCAGAGAACTGGTTCTATTGTATCATCTTTCTCGCTAATAATAGTAACGAATAATGCTAAGGAAACTGATCAAGGAGCGTATCGATGGGATGGCCAGCACACAAAGATCAATCGTATATTGCAGACAAAATGCAGTTTGGCCAGCCGAAAAACCGAAGCCACTATATATCGAGAGCATTGTATTCGTTTCTTGGGACTCAACGATCAATTTGCCGCTATTCTAAATTCACCAGGAAGGGAACATCGCCTATCTATGCAAAAAAAGTCTTTAACTCCTTTAACGCGAGCCCAGACTCCCAGCAGCGAAGCCGGCTGTCGGCTATCGGCTGCTGGCGTTACTGCGCTACGGTCGTTCAGCGAGTTTGTTGCTGCCTTCGCAGCTGATTTCAAAGTTGCCAACGACCGCTAACTCGGCCAAGGTGAACCTGGCAGGTCGATGCGCCCTCTCTCTCTCTCTCTGTCCTCCTTCTCGCGCTCTCTTTGCCAACCTCTGCGGTTTTTACCGTGCCACTGCTCGGGGTCTCTGCCCCCTAAAAGTCCTCTTTCACAGTCCCGTCTGCCACGTGTCGTTTCCAAGCTGTCGTCTTTTCTCTGTCGTTCAACGGCTAAACGCACACACAGAGCTTACAACAGCCTATACGCCGGTTCCAAACGGTACACAGGCGGCAGGCAGGTGGCAGCCAACGCTGACCGCGTCATGATGCCGTGGATGGACGCACGATGGACGCGAACCTGGCTGAGGGTAACGGAAGCGAGAGATCGGGCAATGGCCGGAGCGGTTGTGGCGGATGTGGCGTTTGTCGAACAGGGCTGGATTGCAATAGTCAGTCAGTAAGCTGAACCTGAGCAGACTTTAGCAGCGACGACGAAGTTGGTGGTTCAAGGCTGGTCGCCCCGCCCCGCTCCGCCCCCCCCGTTGCTTCGCTTGGATCGGTTTGCATCCACGTTCGTAAGTTCTTTCCTTTTCTTCCGAGCGCCGTCACTGAATTCCTATTGGCAGTGCCACAGGCTTCGTTTCCGGATGGTGTCGAGCGGACGTCCTCTGTCCTTCGAAAAGCTCGCTGCCTTCCTCCCGCGTCGTCGACCTTTGCCTCCGGGTCGCCGGTGAATGCGCAATGAGTGCAAAACTTCCAGGGAGTCGAAGCGGAGCGGCGATGGCCGCTGCTTCGACAGCCTCTTGATGGCCGGCCCAGCCCGCCAGCAGCGATTCCCTCAAGCGAAATCCTTGTAATGCAGCACACTTCTCTCTTAGCACTGGCAAAGAGAGACGAGATAGAAGAGGGAGATGAAGGACTAGTCCAATAGCAGAAGCTTGTTCGAGTCGCAGGACCATTGGCGGCCTCGTTGCCGCGACACCTTTGTACGCAGGACTCGAACTGTACGAGCTCTGTGGCGTCGATCACAGTAACAGCGTGACAGCGGTGTGTCATGGGCCGCTGTCACGAAACAAAAAAGACTATCGGCCACATCAACATCGGTTGGCACCAGCGACTGGCAACTACCAACCAACATTACGACGAGGCACTACGAGCTGGACTTATTACCAAAATGCATATATATATTAATATTATATATAATGTACACATTGTGCGCTGTACGCAATGTTTCAGCTGGGCTATTACTGTATCTGGTGACATCGCTCGATGTTGACCGGGCTGACTTGTGCGCTGTGAATTCAGGACATGTAGGCATTAATCTGCGTGTCAATTTCAAACAGAAGATATAAAAAACATATATATATATATACACCACAGTATTGTATTTCGTCCGATAAATCTCACAGGTAATTCGGCCGTCCTTGCCCAGAATACAGCAGTGAGCAAAGCCAGCCAAGTTAGATAGATTCAGGCGGCGCTTAAAAAGTACCTAATGTTACTTCGAGGGAGGCAGTCGGCCCACGATGAGTGCTCAGCTGGCCGTTGCCTTTCGCTACCCGCTACAGTCGTCGTATTGCGCTACCAACAGAGCCACGTCACGGGAGGTCGCGGCGATGGGTCGCATGGGTTGGGAGTTGCTCGGGCCTTTGACTAAGACGTAAAATTCAGCAGAAGGAGCCGACGTCCAGCGAGAGCCGAAGTGAAAAAGACGGACTGCCCTTGCTCCTGCTTCAACGCACCACCTTTGCTGTTTTTTTTTCTTTCTCTGCAGAATAGCAAGTAGCCCCTACTCTCGCTACGTAGCGACCTCCGCCTCAGGCCGTCAGCATTGAATTTAAAATAATAGTAATAATAAAAAGTGCGTTCTCCACTGCAACTCCTACCGGCGCTCCTGCCACTGTCGTTGAGGCTATATCGAAAAAGCACAAAACATCCACCCATTCATCCTCGGTCAGTCTCTCTCTCTCTCTCTCTCGTTCTGCCTGCCTTTAGAGTAGAGCTGAACAGCAGGGCGAAGTACGCAACTTCTACCTGTTCCGAGTGCTGCAGTACGACTATATTCACTAAAATAGCTACATTGGCAGAGAAGCGATAGATAAAGAGATGGAGAAAATACAGCGTGGGGAGCAGCCGCTATCTCTGTTTCCAGGTTTTCGCTTAGGAAACATCCTGCCTTTACTATATATATATATATATATATATATATATATATATATATATATAATAGATGCAATATGCATGGGGGTTCATAAGATTATTAAATTTGTTTATGTTCTTCCAAAATTATCGGCAAAGCTCCCACTGACGGCAGATGTACCATAGATACCATAGGCGCTGTCATTGCTAAAGGGATTGTCGACTCTGTGTGTGCACCCAGCCTGACGTTATAGAGCTAAAATATATGTTCTTTTTAAATGGAACCCGTTGGACTAGACAACGAGGCGAAGGTTCTTGGACAAGGTGAACTCAATGCTACATATAATATTATCAGAGGCGGGAACGCAGCGAGGAGTTCACTATATTCGACAAAAGAGCCATGTACTAATCACGGTAGGCTGGCGCGCCTAAGGCAAAAGGTTTCGGAATTGCCACAAGAGATCATTTTCGAGGTACAGTGCACGATCTTCGCACTCCCGCCAAGTATAGTTTGTTTTTTCTTCCTATATTTTGGCGCCCCTTCTTCCCTGTGTAAGTCATGTGCTTATCCCAGTGGCTCCAACCAATTCCCTCTCGAGTGCTCCACCGCAGGCTTGTCTCTGCGATTGTTTAATCTGCAACTCACTCGCAGGGTTTAGCATCGAACTCGCTGCCAGCGGCCGATGGTGGATCCCAATAATGTAATAACATGTGTTCCCGTCCAATCCCGCCTCTGTAATGTGGATAAAAGTTGGACAGATTTGGCAGAAACGCTTGGCACCTCCAGGAAAATGCCGAACCGTACGAGGGGAGGACGACACAAGGAGCAATTACTGTAATTGCTGCTCAGTGTCTAACTCATACATATAATCAATGGCAATTAACATTACTCTACTGACACCCAACTATCATTTCCTAATTACCAAGCGTGTGTGCGTCGGGGTGCTCTCTTAACTCCATCGATTAGATAAGCTAGCCAAAACTCATAGAGGTACGCCGTCGTAAATGACCAATTCATCAGCCCCTCTGTCAGCTAATTCATGGATGGTGGACGTCTCGTGCGTGTTCTATGGCGGCGATTTCTTTATTGTTAGCAGCGAAAGAGCTGTGGTGCCTCCACCGGTCAGAGCAGCAGCGAACCACGTCACTGATTGAGTAGCGTTACCCAATTGGTCAAATAGATATGATGGATGTCGTCTGCTCTGCCGGCTTCACTTCTTGACGTGGATCTGCCTGGGACACTTCACCGTGGCTGTTGTTAATATTGTTGTTGCAGTGGCCGCCGTTCGCCGTTGGTCTGATTGAAGGACTCACCCTTCTCGCGTTCCGCTATCCATTGTCGCTATCGACGTGGTCCCCATGCGCCCTCATCAATACACGGTGATCAGTCCTGCTCTTGTCCTTCCCTTGTATCGCTATCGATTCGGCCTCAACCCCCATCCAGAATCATATCGTTGGCGCTGGGAGTGACGGAGGCTGACCAAAGGTGGGGTGTCGCTTCCCATTGACCGGCGGTTCGGCCAACCCCAGGATGACCCCCTCCCCCCACCGAGCATATGACTCTGTGAGGTGGAGTCCGTGCAGCGCTAGCTGTGCCCCCGCTTACTGAAGCCCCGTAACCCGTACTTTAGTGGTGTCCTGCAAGGCAGCATGTAACGAGCGCAGGCGTACCGGTGAAAGGGTAGAGACCAGCGCAAAGCAATGGGGCCAACCGCGGAGTTTATGACAGCCAAAGCTAGGACACCTTTCTACCTCCATCATGCATTTGGTCATGGCTTACCCTGCCTGGCCACGCAGGACGACGTTACCCACAAACGCTCCCCGTTTGTCAGTAGCGGCGTGTTATCGCTGGCCGCCACAGCGAAAGCGTCAACGCTGCAGGACTGGTAGATCAATCTTTCCTCGTGGTTGGTTGCTGGCTGTTTGGTGGCGTTTCGGTGAGCTTCCGAGGTCAATATTCCATATTGGAAAACGCTTATATCGCTATCAGGAGAGAGCAAGCCACGCAGGCATGCAGATACTCGCGGCCACAGAGGCAGCGACCCAAGCAGCAGTGAACGATAGTCATAGAGGGCACGGGTAAATGGGCTATTTGGCAAAGCGGTCGCCGGCGACGAGCCGACCGATCCGAGGAACAGACGTCCGCCCCATAATAATCGTCGGCAGCGACAGCGGTGTACACTGCGATGCGATCGCAACACCACTCTGCCAACTAGAGTTAAATAGTCCAACCGAGAACGCATGCAAGCCATGGTACCAGTGGTGGCGGCAGTAAAATCTCCTAGCAAAACACTTCTCAAAACAGCAACAGCCGCCGCCAGAGTAACCACGGATCCCCCGACAGTGACAGCAACATCAACACCAGCAGCTATCGAGGAGTCTCTACAGAGTTGATGAATTCAAATTTGTTGTTGTTCATAACAGGTCAGGAGCCGGCGGCCAACTGTCCGGCAGGATGTCCGGCGTACCCTGCTGCCTCGTGCTTGTCTCCCTTCATAATTCTTGATTCTAACTGATTCTAACCGCTGACAACCCTGTCCAAAGCAGTACACTGACACTCACAGACAGTTCTCGCTGTAAACAGTCATATTCATCTCAACGACACTAACATATTACGAAAAGTGGACCACGACTGATACGCACGCCTAACCCGTAGCCGCCAATAGTAATTATCGATTATTATTATTAGTATTATCATTGTATAAATGTACTTCGTCATTATCACAATTATTGCTATTAGTATTATTATCAATGAGCCATCACTGTGGTTGTTTTTTGTTGAAGTATCATCATCACTCCATTCCACTATCCACTATCGACAATACGCATTAGCATAGCGTATACCTATATATACGCAGGCGTGTCCCCCTCTACTCGTCTGAGAAGCACTGCACTGACGATATAGTGTTTGCTATGATTTTTTGCTCGCGTTCGTCTCCTTTTCCGAACAGATGTTTTCCTGTGTATATCTATCTATCTATCGATCGATCGCGATGTATAACATAGCATTGCTGGTGTTATCTAATATGTACATATATATATATATATATATATATATATATATATAGAGACCCTGCCTCCTCTGTTACGTCTCCGTCTTGGTCTTGCTCTGCCGCTTCTATTTGTATACTGGTGAAACTGGTAATATTCGAACAGGACCGGTGACCTGCTCTCCCGTTGGCATTCCCGTTACGAATTTGCATATATATATATATATATATATATATATATATATACGAATGAATGTGGAAGACTCGTTTACCTGAAATCAGACAAGAGGGGACACCATTGAAATTAGTATTCTAATTATCGCCTTTTATTGCAGCCCCACTCGACTACTGTCAATTATATTATCATCATCATCATAACGCGATAATGACATTATTGTATACATATTATATAGTCCACTACGGCGTTCGATACTATCCGGCCAACCACTATACTTACAATATGGCCATCTCGTACAATATAGTATGTTATAGTCGGGCGAATGGCAGGCAAATAATAATGATATAGCATAAACATCTTACGAGACATATCGGGGTTCGCCGAATATAACAGCAAGCGGCGTTGAACCCCGAAAAAAAAACACCAGTGATGAAACTCATCGTTATCTCATCGAGTCTCTCAACGATATCAACAGCACCCGCCTTCAAAAGCTGATGACCAAACGAGGAGGAACGCTTCGTCCCGGTGACCGATGACGCCGATTAGGAGATGGGGAATGAGGTGGGGAGGTCCTATATTTGCTGAGTATTACCATGCAATATTTTTATTGTTGGTTTTTTGTCATATTGTGATCGTACCGCATATATATATATGCCATTATCGATGCTGTATTATGCTGTTCGATGTTCATCAATGACTCGACTAGTCATAGCTCTAGATCAAGCCAGTATACGATTTCAACTATGTGATTGTTGAAACGCACGAAGCAGACGACATTCTCAACGACGACGAGGAAGGTAAATAAATCACAACAACAAGCAACGGGGGGAAGGCAATCACCGATTGAAACAGGTTCTCGACTCGACGACGTGCCTGCCGCCTTTATTGACGGCGGTAAAGGTGACACCCGTCTCCGCTGACCGGAGATCGGCTCACCCGAATGCCGCGCTGCGTTCTACCGCGCCGCCGGCACCGCCGATCATGGACACTTTTCGGAAGGAGCCCCAACGAAGACTCATCCAGGCATTGACATTCTTTCTTATCACAATATTTTGCCTTTGAGCTCCCCCATGCTCTCGCTGTTCGTAGCCGTCCCTCGAAGGAAGAGCCCATATGCGTTGGTGCTTACGTATCGAGACCTTTCGCTGGGTAGGAGATCGCTGCAGAGCGGTGGGGAAATAACCAAATCAACTATCTATGCCGTGCTCGCTCGGTCTCGATATTCACCTCACACAAAAAAGGAATGTGTCAACAAACACCTTACAGAGCCGGGCAGACATCCGTCGACGGGTGCCGCCGTAACCATTTACCACCGCCACCACCATAGATAATAGCATTGTAGCTGTCAACGACGACGACGACGAGCAGGCAACGATGGGAATTCGTATGATGACATCTGCTATTGGCATCCCTTTGTTGTTCACTTGAGATCATGGTAGCGGCATTGTTCCTCGCGTTCTCGTATCGAGATCGGGAGATAACCGTGATAATCAGTGGGAGGGGAGAAGAAACACTGACCGACTGAACAAGCTAGTATCGCTAAGGCCTGCAGCATGCGGTTCGTTAATGCTAGATGCTCAGCTCGATTCGAGGTGTCCACACTTAGGTGACAATCAATGGTGATTCTGGAAGAAAACAATCGTGGTATACCTCATTCGTAGCCTTCGCCCCTACAGATTTCGTGCTACTAAATATAAAATAAGGTTAGGTTAGGTGTGCATACATACAGCAAGCCCTTGGTTCGGGTTCAGTACTTCGTTATTCCGGCATCTCTATTTCGCGCATGTAGTAAGCGGTTGCAGCAAACATCGGCCTTCTACTGTTGCCAGCAGAGGAAAGCTACTGTTGCCAGCTATTATATAAGATAATATTAGTACACGTCTGCTATTTATTCGTACGACACTGATCGAGTTCGAAATCTTACCATAGGCGAATTGACACGTTCTGACACGCCGTACAAGATGTCCTTTCAAAAAACGACATACATATATGCTCCTGCTACTCAATCGGTTCCGACACCCTTTGGCAGAACCAAGATTCGTTTGTCGCTTTCGTCTGCCTCTCGGCCCGATCTGTCCATCTTAATATTCAACGAAAACCAGAAGTTTCGCTGTGTTCAAGCGACTCGAACGCCGGTGGCGAGAGTACCTCGCGAGGCAGCGACAGATACAGTCACCGTGACCCACGGCGACATCATTTGTCCATTGCTCAATTATCAGTCAATTCGTTTCGTTCAAGTTGAATCCAATGGCAGACGTTACATGTCCCACTGTGTCTGTCGAAGGTAGGATTTTCTGTACTCTACCAGAGCGTTTCTAGGAGATGTCTAATTTCACCTGACTAGTACACAGCTTGGTTGGAACACACCAATGAGACCAAGGTATATTCTGCGATCTAGCCTAGATGACAGAGCGGAATACGTAAATTTCATGGATGCGTGGTCCGCTAAAAATATTGGCCTTATTGCAGGCCGTCTAATGCGTTGTTGTTCATGCTGGTACCTAATTATGGGCATTACTAAAAATGACCACTTGACTAGCTAACGAGGAAACTGCTATATATAATATTTGAGCGTGTATTTGATGAATTAAATCGAGAGACGAATGCTTCACAGAGATCTCTGCTAGGCCTCACAGCAAATTGTACTTATATCACGTATTTATCGCTAATTAATCGCTCTAATTATGGATCTCGCTGCTGGTTACTTATGTAATATTATCTTATACTATTATACTACATTGTATTTTTATACGATATGGCAGGGTTTTAAAGAGCGGATGTCGGTGGTGCATGTATTGATATATATATATATATATATAAGTAGGTGAATATATATGTGAAACAATGTTGTTTCATTTCATTTAATTCCCTTACCCTACCTGACAAAGGTGATGATATTAAATCTGATTAACAGACTAATACTGTTGTTTTTATATATTATAGCTAGAGTTTCTATCACTCGTTCACCAGGTCTAGTGGCGCCAATGTCTACACTCGTGTTTACAAGAGAAATCTGTCATTTTGCTCATTCAGTGAAACAGACGCGGATGGGCATGGGACCTGCGCCGACGCCCCTCACGCGTGCACAGAATTTGTAATGAACTCTGTAGAAACTCGGCACCAAATTCGTGTCCGAAATTGTGAACGCAATGGTGATATTGATAATAACAATAATATTGTCGTGGCCGGTTGAAACCCAGTATATATATATATATATATATATATATACAAGCCTACATTTCAATCTATTATATTTTTGTTCCCAGTCTGAGGTTTCACACTCCCGCATCTTGCTGTTATTTCGTATGCTGCTACAACTGATTTCTGACAGGATACCGAAACTAGACGTTATACGCAATATTCGTCTGCGATCGTAGCGCCGATAGAAAAAATGGCCACTGCGGCAGTTGTCGATTATACGACAATCGTTGTTTCCACTTCATGAACGATGGGTGTGAACTTCGTTCTCGTCATGACTTGTGCTGGGTTTTCCCATAGAATGACCCTATGGAAACACGACCTAGACGAACTCTTCCTATTTCTCGGGTATTAAGGTGACCTAGCTAATGCAATTGCTGTCTGTTTATTGCCGCTCCGTAGAAAAGGTTTCACGCACGCGAACCTTAACGTCAGCCTCTATCTGGTCTTCGAAAATCGAGAAAGGGTTAGAGCTTTGAACAGTCGACATTCCCTGTCCCAAGGCCACTAAAGCTGCCCCCTAGGCTTGCACCACCTTCCAGAGAGCTTAACGCTTGACGCGCAATTTATAGATACATTTAGAGGATCACCTCATAGTTGCTAACCAGTTTCGCAGTTGTCCCGTAAATTGTTCCAAAGACCTAATCAAGGGCCAGGGCGGACATTGCTCATGATCAGAGTAACGAGATAGCCGACGAAGTCGCTGCCGAGATGTCCGAGATTGATCTCGAACTCGACAGCTATGCGGGTATGTTTACATGTCACGTTGACAAGCCCCGTCCTGGCAGAACGTTTGAAATAAATCGACAAATCGCGAAGGCGAGACATTATTCACACGTCAGCTTTGGTCCAACTTCGGCATCAATGTATAACAATGAGGCGTCTGCACGAACCATCGGCAAAACGTACGACTATACACACAGCGATTTGGCGGCTTCTGCGTCGAGTGTCTGACGATATTGCTCTCTCAATTGCAATAAACTGCGTCCCGTTGGCGGCAAACACCGAGCAGGCTTCTCGACGTCCTGCGGTGCCTATTTCTGGCCGGATAACCAAACCAGGCCATAAGTTTGTCGCGGACACGAGTTGGTATTTCAGCTTTAAAATCACAACACTTTAGGATACACAGAAGAATGGTTTCTTTGCAACAGGTCGTGTCGGAGGCAAGCGAGCGAGCCAGAGAGATCGAGAGAGAGTGACTTCACGGGTCGCCTAGAGCAACATGAAGAAGTAATCTGCAGCTGGGTACCTCGAAGTTGTGCTACCGACACACGTCGACACAGCGAACGACACCACTTCTACCTCTATAACTTCTACGTATCCAAAGCTGAGACGCCAATAGACAATAGACGTGTTGGCCTCGACCCAAACCCGAGCTGCCTCGAGGTCTAGATACGGCCCGGGGTCCGCGTCAGCCACTTTGTCCGCATCGGGGCAAGCAAGATGTGCTGGCGGCATAGTCCCCATCCTCCGTCTTCTGCATCCAGCCTACACTATACAGTCAGAGAGTTGTTCTGCCTTACGAGTGGCAACAGCTTTGGCGAGTTGGCTGGCGGGACTCGCAACTTCTCGTCTCGTCGGTAGCGAGCATCTACATTTTACGTGAATGCGGTAGGTGGTCAGATCTCTGAGTTTGGCTCTTGCAGCCCCGTACGTGAAATGGAGCCACGAGCCGCGTACTTGACGCACTTCAGCACAAAGGGCGGAAAAGGGCTCTCGGAGGCAGCCTTATTTCTAAGCGAAACAAATGGCTGAGACAAGGGCAGAGCAGGGCATCCCAGAAATTTTCTATGTAAGATCGAAAGGGTGGAGCTCCCCTCCAGCCGTATGTCCGAGCAAAGTACAGGGTTTCGTCGACAGCAGTCTCACCCCGTAGCCAAATGCTACGGTAAACCTGGCAACAGTTCTGCACAAATAAATATGCCACAATATACATGTATAGACAACCCTCGGGCTGACACTCCCTTCGGGAAGAACGATTTTGACAGTTCGGTTTGCTCTATACGGTTGAATTTAATGCAACTATTAAGTGAGACAATAAAGTTAATAATTGGTGTTACCAGTATTAGTACCAATCGGAACTGAGTTAATGAACGAGTCTGCCTGCTTTTTTTTTATATAATAGTTAGTTTTGCTGACAATAACGCTGTCCGCGCATTGCGTTAAAGAGTAAATACGATAAAACTCTTTTATTCCAACTGCACAGCGACCTTTGGGTCGTCCCGTACAAATAACTACCTATAATTTAAATATCCATACAAATAAATGCATACAGCCAGCTTTGTCTGATCGGGGCCTACCTCGGATCATATCTGCTCGCTGGAGTTTCGCTACCACCGGATCGAAGCGGCCGACGGGCGCACATCGGCCCTGTCGGAGCAGCGGGGCACATTGGTGGTTCAAACGCGCCACCCGGCCCCGCGCGCGCAGAGCTGTATGTGTGTACGCACACCTTCCAATATGGGATTGCCGATTGGCTGTTGTCGTTGCTATTGCTGTCGTTTTTATCGTGTATGAATCTCCCCAATATGCAAACAAAAGATATATATATATATAAAAAAAAACACAGCCCTATGCACCCCTTAGTGTGAGGGGGCCAGCAATAGCCCCGATGGTGGCTGGTTCTTCGATGATTTCAACCGGCTGCCTGCAGAACAGATCCATCAGCTGGGTGATTTCAATGTTCCTACGCGAAAAAGAATTTTCGACCCGGGGGGTGGAGGAGTCCATGCGAGTCAAGTTAGGAGGGGAATCGTAATATAAACAATAATAATAACAATAATATCCCCATCATAATCATATGATAATAATAATAATACTAATACTTCTATGCCATTGGTAAGAACTATTGTTCATTGTCAAAGCGATCAGTAAGCAGGGGGGCAGGTGGTAGATATGGAGACGATAACATTGTCATTCACATCCAGATACTCAGCCAAAGTCAGTTGAATGGTTGAATTGTTATTTCGTTATATTTTTCCCTCTGCCCATCGCCGGCAGACTCACTGACTGGGTGATGATGCCGCGGCTTTCGCATCTTGAACGAGCCGACCCACAGCCTAGTGGGTACTTCGAGCGGATGATGAAGAATTTGGCGGATGTGTTACATCACTGTATAGTTTGATTGGGACGTCCCGACTCTTTATAAATCAGCTCGAATTTTTTTTATTTGACAACGTTGTCATCTATTGCAACATATATATATATATATATATATATATATATATATATATATATATATGTGCACAATTGATAGAGCCTGCTACTGTTACATCTGCAGACATAACAATGCACCTGGATTCGCTTCTTCTCATTTAATTCGTCTTGTTTCGATTGAGATGTTTTTGTTGGCTAAGGAATATATATCTATATATAATATGCATATATTTCTTTTTTTTTGTTTGTTTACTGGGGTCGCTTTTCAAAGTCTGGCCATTTAATCGGAGCGATACTATAATCAAACGTTTGCAGAATGTCGTCACAGTATTCGATCACAATCTGCCGCTCACTTCGACGAATCAACGTCAACTGCCCATCTAAATGGTTGATCATCTTTCTAAGATATATATATATATATATAGTTTTCGTCCGCCACTTACTATCAGCATGCGTGTATCCACAGTTGCTATATGAGCTACTGGGTGGCTGCTGCTGCTGCTGTGGTGGGCCGGACCAGCAATGCAGAAGCTTGAGTAAACGAACAGGCCAACTGCCACCGACCGGCCGCTGGCCGACGACCGAGCCAGCCAGCCAGCCAGCTAGCGAGCGAGCGAGCGAGATTTCAATCGTCGGCATCTCACACATGGGCTAGTTCCGCAAACGAGCCCAAAACGTCCACCTTCCGACTGCCTGGAAGAGTGCCGTCTGCCCGCCCTTTTCCTTTGATTGGGAATGGAATACCGGCTTTCCGAAAGTGCAGATAGAAAAGAGGTTTCGTTTACCGCTGCCACAACGAGCACCATCACCAGCAGCAGCAGCACAACGACTACTCTTCATTGTCGTCGTCGTCGTCGTCGTCGACGAACAGCCTTATATATGCGGTTAGCTCGGGGGACTTCTTTTCCCGCTTGCCTCACGAGCCTCGCCAGAGTCCCCCTCTCGTACAACCCTATTTCGCCAAACTGGCCAGTCCATTCGCGCTCACTGGCGAGTTGGGGGCGAACGTGTCGGCGCAGGCTATTGCCACTGCGGCTGATTCGGCATTACACAGAGGAGGCTCTGGAAGCTTTGCCGCCCGGCCACGAATACGAATGGAACGGGTGTAGCCGGGGTGCGATGTGGGGAGGAGCGGAAAAAGCAGCAGCAGCCGCAGCCAGATAGGAAAATAAATTGAAGCCCAACTCGATGACAACTCGAGCGATTTTGCTCCGCAGACCAGACCCGGCCAGGGTTAAGCTGGGCTCGTTTTGCCGCTCCCCAGACCGAGAAAGAAAGAGAAAGAGAGAGATAGAGAGAGGTACGAATGAACCCGACAGAAAATGGGAGATCTCACTCCTCACACGCTGCACAGATACCCATGCAGATACAGACACACGCTCATCTGGTCAGAGGTGAGTTTACCATTTCGTCGTCAGCCAGTCGGCCAGCCAGTCACCTTGCCTCGTCTCTTCGTTACGCCGCTGCGGCTGCGTCGACAATGACGACAAGTTGAGTGCCCTTCCGAGTCGGGTCGTTCAGTTCCAATGGGTAACCTCTCAACTTCGGCAGCTACAAAGACGCAAATGGACAGCATCGCTGCCCCGGCGCAACGGTGTCGTCACTTCTGGCTCACGTTAATCTGTTCACCTCGCTTAGTACCGACTATACCAAGAGGCCGAGCGAACATGTTGTCACGGACGTGATTCACCATCGGCGTCGGGTGGATGTTGTTGTGTCGGGCGCATGTATTGACATCCGTCAACAGCGTCGCAGTGGTTAGCCTCACGTGGCCATAACGGCCGTACCGGTGAGGTATGGCGAGTTATGTTAATAAATTGACAAGAAAAAAATAAACAAAAATAGCGAATAACAGCGGCGACGAGAAGCAAACTAGGGAAGAAGAGGAGGGCTACGAAGAGCAACAACAAAAATATCAGCATTAGCATTTGAAGAAATATTGTCGACGATTTCGAGTGATGAAGAGCAACGATGACTATACGAAGTGATTCGGTGGCGTCGGTAGATCGGACGCTCACATGTTTGCCGTAGGTTATTTGGTCGATTGCGGGGGTGGCGTCCAATCGACTACTCGGGGGCCACAGCACGGTGACGGTGTTCAATTAACAGCGAATAACTGCCTCTCTGGTTAGCTAGTTAGCGATCAAGCTATTATAGGTATCCGGTAGGTCACACCGGCGCCCGCACACTCCCACATGTATTATACATATATATATATATACATTATATATATATATATATATATATATATATATATATATATATATATATATATGTATATATGGACTAAACAGGCTGACAGATCAAGCCGAACGTCAACCACAACATTAACAACCCACTCTTGACTATCTCGCACCTAGTCAATCGTCGTCTGTTGCCACTACTGTGGCCGTTCGCCTTTGGTTTCTCTTTGCCGCCTCTTTCGCCTTCTCGATTTTTCGCTACTTCATGTCAAACATCTTCTTCTCATCAGTTTACATCCATCTACACTACGAACTCTGCAGATATACACACGCACATCGACACACATCGAGCGCATACTAATATACTATACTTTTTCTCTTGGTGAAATTCGCCGATCTGCAGTTGTGGCCGGCCGGGCGGCCGGGCGGGCGGCAGGGTTGTCGCGCGGCCGCTGTTTTTTTTTTCTTTTCTACTGGCCACTTCGGGTTTCACTAAACAGTTATCGCAGCGTCGTGATCATCTAGCTAGCGGGTCGGGTCTGGCTGGCCAGAAGTGGTGGCGGTGCCGGCTACTAGCGACAGGAACATTAACACACCATTTAAACCATTTAACCAACGGGCGCTTTTCTTGCCTTCGACGGACCGGCGGCGCGTCCGTTCCCGCTCTAGAAGCTGCTGTCTGCCGTGTCGGGAATAACACCGTAACCGCTATCGTCGCTCGCTCGGGTAGCTCCTCGACTCGTCCGCCTGCTCGCCCTCGCGTTCCTTCCAGTCGTGTGGCTCCCCAGCAGCTGCAGTCGCCGCCGCCGCATTCGCAATGCGATTTTCTTTTGAATTCGCCGCCGCATTTGCCGGTACCACCTCAACCAACAGCGTTGTTGCTCATACTGCCGTTGTCGTTGGTGTTGACGTTGCCAGAGCTGTTGCCGCTGGCCGCTCTGAAGAACTAAACCATCTCGCGTGGCACCATCCCGCCCTCGGTCCCTGTCTTCCTCCTGCGCAGACATATAGGCGCACACAGACGGTAACTAGTAGCTATATATATATATATATATATATATATATATGCTAGCTAGCGTTGTGAGCTTGGCCGTTCCGCTCAATAAAATGAATGGACGCGCTTGTCAGCACTGACGCGTTCGCTGTTCAACACAGTCAGCTGCCTTGCCCGTCTCCCATCGTTCTGTCCTCTTAAGCGGATACCTGAGGGCGCGTTTCGTTCAACGAATGGAAGACCCAACGAAGACGTTAAAGAGAGAGGAGAGCTAAAGAGGCCGACGGCAAAAGCGCATCGGTACGACCGAGTGACGGAAAAGAGACGTCTCAGGGGACAACACGACGTAAGGTGACACATCACAGCAGTGCAACGTCGCGAACGCCGCCCAGGGTCCTGATACAAGTCACAAGAGCTCGTGTGTACGCATTTCACGCTGACCTGCTTGTATAGCGTTGTCTGCCGTAAAGAGAGATATTAACATCGCGTCAGAATTTGCCTTGTAATAAATGCCGATATTAGACGAGGCGCAGGATTTGCGATTGGTAGCCTATTACGCTCGTTTAGACAGCGTTTTTCCTCAGCGGAGAAACTGCAAATGCATCCGACACTCATCCACGCCACTAAAATAGAATCGTGAGGAGAGGCGGGATTTCGTCCCTAGAACACAGAACAGAATCATATCCACCATCCACAAAAAGTACTAGCCAGCTAGCTAACATTTGAACTCATGAAGGGAGGGGGTGGCTCACTGAGTTTGATCGGCCTATGGCGTTCTGCGCACTTGCTCCGTTCTGGGTTTTGAGGGTTCTTCTCCTCTTTTATTATTTGTTTTATGCCACGTTCGATCGCCTCCCAAGGCGAAACCGATAGAACTGTTCTGTAGACGCAATCGCCAGATGGTGAGGATGGCTGGACGCGGTCGAGGACCATGACTGGCGCCTACCCTTATACCAACATAGCATCGCCACTTTGCGTCGCCGCGTTGAGCCGCGGTAACCGCCACCCTACGTGGAGCACCAGCCATCACCTCGAACCGCCTCGAGTCGGATGGTTCCGCCGGAGGTTGATGTAGTCATGTCTGCTTGATAGTGAGGAAGAGCAGGAGGCGTCAGGGTCCCTCATGCGTCAGAGGAACACAACTCCCCCAGGAAACGAGCACACGCCTAAACTTTGAGAGAGCATCAAGAAGTAGCAGAGAAATAGAGAGATAGAGAGAGAGAGAGAGAGAGAGAGAGGAAGAGATCGAATGAAAATAGAGACTAGGGGTCGGCTGGGGTAAGCGAAAAAGTCGAAACAGCCGACGAAGGCACGGGCCAGCAGAGAGCACTGGAATGGATAGTCAGAGTGTGGCATGGGTATGTGTGTATGTATGTTTGTGAGAGTGTTCGGGGGTAGGAGGTTGGGGGCATCCAACCCTTCACTGGTGTCCTGCCTCCTCTTCCCTCCTCTGATTCCCCCGAAGCCCCCCGTTCTCGTTTCGAACTTTCCGCCTGTCTCGTCTGCCGCCACCGCCGCCACCGCCGCCACCGACGTTAGCGGAGTTTGCTGTTCGTTGCGCCGGGGCGACGGCGATGGCGGCGGAAGCAGCGGCGGCAACAGCAAATTAAATTTAGAAAACGTCAGAGAAAAAAAAACGTCCGAAAATCCGAGTCCGTCCCGCTCCGTCTTTGCTCTCCTGCCGCCCCTTTTTCTTCCTGCGTTTCTTTATTTTTTCCTCTTCTTTTTCATCCTCCTTTTCCTCTTCGTCGTCGTCGTCGTCGTCCTCCTCGTTTTTCCCGTTTTCATCCGTCGGCTCCGCCGTTCGTTCCTCCGATCGAACTCGGATAGATGAACCAAAAGACGGTTGGGTTGGCAAGAGGCGAACGATGAAGTAGCCTGCCTACTAACACTCCGTCTGTCACTGCAACTAGAAATATCATAGTAGCTCCGGCGGCGGCGGAGGCACCAGCACCACGACCACCACCAACGGCAGTGCTCCTTCATCCGCCCTGCAACTGCTGCTTCTGAGTTCGTTTAGACAGGCCGCTAGTGGTGGTGGTGGTGGTGCTGCTGCTGCTGCTGCTGGCGTATCGGCTCCGTGTGTTCCGGTGTTCTGCCCACGGCAGCGAGAATGACGGTTTCCTACAGAAGATTTTGACTTTGACTTCTGTGGGTATAGGTCGGAAGCGGCCGCCACTGGACTCTGCCAGGAGAAGCGAACGGCAAAAGAAACAGCAAGGTCTATAGAAGTGGTTGGAGGCCTTCTTGACGAACTGAATGTATATATATATATATATATGTATAATAAATATATATAAATATAAGTGTATCAGGCAGCAGTAAGGTTTCACTCGCAGGAGGATTCCAGTTTCAAGGGAACACTCCTACGCTAAACGATATTTCAGGGAGCTGCTGCTGCTGCGGGAGCAAGTGAGATGAAATTCACAAATTAACCGATCGCTTAATTTCGTCTGGCCCGCGGGGTTATTCTCCATCGGAACAGCCGAAGTGTTGGCATCTCATACCGAAACGGTGGAGAACCTGTGAGAATCGTAAGCTGGCGAATAGAGCAAGAGTGGATTTAGCATATGTATACTTCCCCATAGTTACGGGGACGTCAATTTCAATATTTTTTTCTTGCGCGTAATCGCAGTGGTGAGGCCGCACGGTAGTAATCGTGATCAGCCCCCTATGACAACCCCCCCGCGCCCAACCTCGTGTTCGTTGTCAAGCAGCCAGGTAACAACAGCGAGGCGAACAGCAACATATACCCCCATCCTCGTACATTATTTAAATACGATCAAATAATAAGCCGCCGCGCAAGAAGCAGCGCTCTCGCTTCAGATCGCGGAAACTCGTCCAATCGGATCGTTGCTAGGGTAGATTATTCGCTAGCGTCCGTGTTTTCTCTCACAGCTTCGTCTGCTGCAACGAATGACGAAGGCAAATGTCCGCCCTCGAGCTGCGTAGGAGCCTGGCGACCCGACTTCGAGACGCAGCTGCTCGGTGGCTCTGCCACGTTCTCGTGACCCAGCCCACATTTGCTCGTACTCTTGGCCAGCGCTCTCTGGGTTTAATTAGCGTCGTTTTTATATGGCAGCGACCCAGCGGACACTGGCAACACAGAGATTTTCATCGTTCGCTAGCGTTGTCGTTATCACGGCCGATGCTGCTGTTGTTGCTGCCGCTCGGGAGGGAGGGAGGTGTCGCTCCCGCGAACTTGACAAACTACAGGACCTTCGTTTCCATCGTAACGAAACCTAATTTAGGATCGTCTCCACGATGGCCTTTTCAGCGAGCGGAGACAGCAGCGATGGCGGGATTCCGTACCGGCACTTCGAAACCCAAGCGCTTCGGGGCAGAGCCCAGGTGGCACGACACGTATGTCCCTCGTTTGGTCTGTTGGTCGCTATCTCTCTCTCTCTATCTGTCCTTCCCTGGCGTCGCCCGTAGATGCCTGCTTCAACCGCTGCTCTCGTCGTCCACACAAAGGTCCCGCTGCTAACGGGCAGGCGTCAAGTGTAGACAACGGTGCGGCGAAACCCCGCAGTAGGTACATGCTTCCCGCATTAGAGACGCCTCGTCTAGATCGTTATTGATGCTGTTTTTGTGCCGGCCGACTAGCGTTGTTGCTATTGTTACCGTTGTTGTTTGCGTTACTTTCTAATATAGTGTACGAGTGCTCCCTTCGAGTTCTAATCGACTTCGAGTCTCCAGGATGATCTGTTTTATTAGACGTTATGTTATAGATGAGCGCCTGCCTCGGCATGTATTGATATATATATATATATATATGTACCGTGGCAATCTATTCACAGAATCAGCAGGTAATCGCAAGTTGGAGAAGACCAATTGCGTTAACTCCGACTGAATAGGGCGTCCGACACACCATAGTCGCTAAATATCGTTCCAATTCATCGATTCGCGCGAGGAGTTCCTTCTTCTGTGATCAGCGCCCTACTTTCAAATGTACATTTACCTGATGCGAACATAGAAAAAACCTAGGAAAGTATCCATGTCGCATTATGTATAGAGGAAAAGTTCTTCAGCGAAAGTAGTTCGCTCATAAAAGATAATAATCAGTGTAAGCCGGCGCTATCCCGTAGTGAGTACCTCTGTGGAGGATGTCTGCGTATTTCTCAATGACAGCAGTGGTACCTATATGTGAACTCGCCGTCGTCGTCATGGTCGATGACGTCCGCCGCGAACTACACCTATTCGCTTTGGGCGGCCGGTACGACGAATTACAGCGGCGCGCCACTGTATAAATAGAAGAACTAATCCCTGAATGCCTCTGCCGGTGTCGCTTATGCGATGACCAGAGCTACCTCATCGAAGGTTGTCGGTCTACTAGACGACGGTCGTATCGCTGATAAGAAAAGGCCTACTTGGTCGTCGCCTCCCCGGCCTCAACCGACTTACGTCATCTTCATCGAAGATACCCGAACAACATGTCCGGGTTGTCCTTCGGAAATCGGCAGGCAGTCGAACTTGAGTTTATTTTGACCTGCAGCGAAGCCTCCGTCCTGATAACGTCCTGCCAGCCAACCTCCTCGCCCCGACCTAACAGGAAGGCCGATGGAACTCCGTGTCTATGGTAATAACTCCCTCTCTGATCCGAAGGCGTTTGGGCTTTGGCCGACGCATTTAGGCGATATTATACAAGGCAGGCAGCGCCGTTGGCTCCGGCATAGCTCTCGAGATTGGGTTAGGCATTGACGATCCACTGCATCGGCGAGATCCACCAGAGTAGGTGGAACGGCTTATCTGTAACGTCGAACAACTACTGGCTTGATGGAAAGCCATACCCTTCTAATTCGCTACAGATTGTTGTGACGTTGATTCATTATGACCCTCGAACGCAAATGCGATGCCGGTAACGATCATTAATCGGGACGCTGGCAAGGAAATAACATTTATGACAATTTGCATTTACACATACGTCTCGCATACTATAATGCATGCGAAACCATCTAACGGGCGGTCTACGTGCAGCCTCGTTTGCATGTATGCTAGCCACCCCGATTTGAATGTAATGCCACATATAAACCGTTTACTGAATATTTCCCGTGCATAACTTCCCTATGCGGCGTATCATGACTGCTGCCAATACCGCTACTACCATAGTGATCTCTAAGACACAGCTCCCACGACTCAAACTACGTCTACGCGTGACATTCAACACTGTCTCACTGACAACACGTTCGCTAATTTCGACGTTGACACTATCATCTACTTAGGTTCGTACTCTCGTATGGGGAAAAACGCGTCCAGGCTACCACGTTCGCTGTTCATGGCGTGCCTTTAAAGTCGCTATCTTTGTTGGACTCTTATTGTTAGCCGTCTCTTTGCCCTCGCATCTGCCTTAGTCTTACCCTTACCCTCCTCGAAGACGTGTGACCTTCGACCTTGCCAGCGCGATCGCCAAGTTGAGGCAACGATAGACGCCTCGCCTTTGTATCAGAGTCGGAGCGAAGAAGAGAAAGACGTTGTTCTTATTAGCTTCGGCAGGTGCCGCTGGCTCAAACCTCGACCTGGATTCGGTGTCGGTGTCACTATGGCGTAGGGTGTCGCGTCCTCTACTGTCGCTGTCTTTCACGAGGGGGGCATGTGTATACATCAGTGCTGTTGGCATGGCATCTGTCAGATGGTAGAAAGTGGGGGTTAATGAGAGCGAACAGTCCCAGAAGCGAATACCCTTGGCGGCACCGGCACCACCACGACCGACCGACCGTGCGACTTTGCCTTATATGCGACACCGGCTGCTGCTGCTGCTGCTGCTGTACCAACAGCACAAGTACCTCCAAGGCTACTACCGCCATCACAGGAAAGGCAGTCAGTCCTATTTGGTCCCAACTCTAACTAGAGCTGCGAGGGCCTCGTCGTTTCTCCTTATTTCTCTGTCCACGAGAAGAGCCTTGCATGGTTGCACGCCAACGCTTTTGCGGCTGCAGTGAGCGGAGGTCGCCACCACCAACGGAGATGACTACCGGTATACAGGGCTGCAAGACGTATAGAGCGACTAACAGAGCTCACAGATCCGGGATAGCAGGAGAGTGCTGCTCATTACGAGGGCCTGAGCCGAAAGAACCGGCGGATGCAGCTCGAAGGCCACCAGCGAGCTCATTCTTCTAGCTGCTGCTATTCGTACTGTTACAAGGCGAAGTGGCTTCTCAATGTTTGACCGTGGCTGTGCACACCTAAGAACAAAGTCGTAGCAGTCGTTGCCTTATAATAGAAACAGCTCCTACGCGGTGGCACTCTGGTTGGCCAAGTCCAGCCAGAATCGACGCTTCGAAGGCTTCCAATAGCGACGACAAGGGCATAATCGATGGGGCAATTCGTTGAGCGGAATCTATATATTGTGCAGTTATCATTATTCGCATCATAGCCTCATCAAAAGTATAGTAGCTGTTAATTTCTCCGCAGCTGTTCGTTTCGTTCACCTATCCTAATTAATTTCGACCTGACACCCCCAACCCCCAAGCACACACATATCAATCAATTTTCAAGGCTTTCGCTTTACGAAGCAATGTACTTTGAATGTAGGGGTCCTTGTTCTACGACTCCGACCACTATAATACTGCTGATGCGCTCTGTCCCACTATTCGCTGTCGAGTGGGCGGCGAGAAGCCTGCCAATGGTCGTTCGACGACAATTCCCGCTCCCCTATTCAATTCTAACTTTGACCCGCCACTCGAGTTTGTCGAAGATGCATGCGTGCCTATGCCGCACGCTGCATCGCCCCCGACTTGGAGCTCACTGTCGTCGTATGCTTTTCTATCCGTCGAGGTGGCGTTGTTCATCTCGGAACAGCGGTGAGCGAGCAGGGCGGCGTATCGCTCACAACCGTTTGCTTGATCACTTTTTGAAGGGTTTTCCTTCTCAAGAATTTGTCATAAACTTCCCCCATATCTTCCTCGCTGCCTCCATGTCTCGCGCTCGGTGTCGGCCTCCTCGCGACGGCAGGCCACCCCGGCAACAGCAGTCGCGAAGCTGCTGCCCCCACCCCCCCCGTGCCCACCCTGTGTTCATTGGTTGCCGTCGGTTGGTCCGTCTGTTGATCTAGGCGGACGCCGGGGTGCGGAGCGAGCACTGGTTTCAGATCAAAAGTGTAGAAAGCGCACGAGAGCTGAAGGTAGAGCTGGGCCATGGAAGTGGCAAGGCAACGCATGATGAACACGGGATGCGAACGGGACTCGCGACAAACTTCGAAGTTGTGCACGTTGCTCCGGCAATGGTGTCTTCTTCGACGCCGATATAGCGCAACTGCACAGGGCCAGCCTCCGATTCATCCATCTATCATGGCAGACACGCCTTCATATGGTTTGCCTGCCGTCGCATAGTCCCGCTGACATCGGCGCCGACGACAGCCTCCAGGCTTCAACATCGCTCCCTATAGCTGCCCGTCGGCCTCGTCGCGGTTCGACAACCTCGCTGGCTGGTTGTCCGTACGGAGAGGTAAACGGATTTTCAAATAGAGATCGCGGTGTACAAGGTGGCTGGTTGTGTGTGCGGTGCCGTTGACTCTGTGATGTATAACTTCTGCCGTCTGTAGGAGTCTGTTGCTATTCCATTGGCTTCAATGGGAATCTTTCCTTATCGTATCGCCTGGTATCGCTCGAGATCCTTTTTATTAAGAATACTGATTGCAATTGGACATTTCCCTCCAAGTCCAGTTGTGTGCAATGCTCTATAAATAGATTTATCATGGGTTTTTTAGTGAAATAAAACGGCATTCAAACACGGATTCGATGACCATCGTTGCTGGTGATGCTCTAAATTGAAATACATGCGATCATTCTGCTACAGCTGAGGCAGCGAACTGCAATCGGTCGTGTACTCGCTATACCTACCCGCTGTGTCTATCATGTGCCTTAAGCGTCAGTCCGAGATTCTTCTGTCTGTTAGCTTGCACTAGTCAATTTTTGGAACGGGATTGGCCGTCTGATTTACGTTACTACAAACACTGACAGCTGACATTGTAGATATTGTCCTCTCATCTGTCATTAAGGCCATACCCAAATGAAAGCAGCAACGACCCACAGAATAGCAATCAACTTAATTCAACTTAATGAGTCCTTGTCCAGCGGTCCGACGGGAACTTCTCCGTGTTTTCCAGCTCAAACAACACACGCCAGAAGTCAGCCGTGGAACATTGAGATTGAAATGGTAGCATACATCTTAAAATCTGCGTTTTTACACGAGCTCAAGCAGTTCCGCCTCTATTCACTACTTTGGGCTACGAATTTCTAATCAGCCATAGCAGTGTCGATTCCAACCTCGCCGCGTTCCATGATGTTCTCAAGGAGACAATAATCCAGCCATATTCGCACAGCAGTCGAATAATCGGATAATCGTTCTAGGTCTTTGCCGTGAGAAAAATAACACCGCCGACTTAACGGTATCCCTCGCCGGAATGAGCCGCAGCCACAGCGCGTAAGCGCCCGGGCCGTCTCTGCCATTACAACGACCCTGTTGCTACGATGGGCATCTACCAATAAATGAAACATGATAGAGACACGAAAGACTATATATAAACGGGGTTCCCATCCCGGGGATTTGCTCCATGTGCCTCTTCCCTAA
Source organism: Stratiolaelaps scimitus (assembly GCA_019614645.1). Lineage (NCBI taxonomy): Eukaryota > Metazoa > Arthropoda > Arachnida > Mesostigmata > Laelapidae > Stratiolaelaps > Stratiolaelaps scimitus. Next base: position 3,996,291 of record JABWDB010000026.1, read on the forward strand.
AGGGGTTCTCCGTTTTCGAATCATGGAAAGGTATGACGGTGGCCGTGCAAGGCAAACGAAACGCTCCACACTCGAGACCGAACTATTATTATCAGCCGGCTCGTCGTCGTCACCACCCGTTCATGCTCTGTAAGGATACGTGGGTCTCGATAGCAGTGACTGCTGGCCCTGCTGTGGCCACCACAATCACGAGCAGTGCGCCACGGGCATCAGGGGCAGAGTGTGTGAGAGGGAGCGGGCTGACAGGAACCGCCACTTCGACCACGGACGAGTCAACCAACGAAACGGCGGGCGGTGGCTGCTGCTGCTGCTGCTCCTCCTCCTGCTACTGCACCCCAGTTGCAAGCAAAGTAGCAACGGCGAGTGAAGCTCGCCAGATCTTCTTCAGTTTACGACTCGTCCCCATCCGACAGAACAGAGCTAGGGGATATATATATATAGAGAGAGAAATAGAGAGCGAGAGAGGGGAGAGCAGAGGAATGAGCACTCTGGTTGGGCAATGCACTAGCGAGCAAGATAGCTAGCTTGCCTGTTTCGCGGCCGTCTGCCACGAGCGTACTCCGAGGAACAGTAGTGAGGGAATAGGGGGCTGGCTCGCAGTGCAGTGGACCCGATCCATGCGAGCGCCTGAGGGCTTGTTTTATGTGCTCTTTGCTCTCGACTCCGAGAGAGAAAGATAGGGAGAGACAGAGAGAGAGAGAGAAAGAGAGAGCGAGCGGAGTAGAGAACAAGAACGCACCAGAGGGCGTTCGCGGAGGCGAAGACCGACAGAGATCCTTGTGTTGCATCGTTTGTGTCCAACCTCGTGGCAAACCAACAAAACGATGTCTAGAGACGTCTCGTATACCATCTGCAGAAAGTGCGTCCGATCATATCGGTCGTCATCGTGCAAACGCTGGAGGTGCTCAGACGAGTTCCAGACACGTATACTATACGTGAGGTACAAAGGCACAGAGCACGCGATCTGTGGGTGTGTGCGTATTGTTGCCCATTCTTCGACCTTATATATATATATATACATACATATATATATATATATATATATATATATAGAGAGAGAGAGAGAGCGAGAGAAATCTGAATGTGCCTCGTGCATGAACGCATTTTACATCAGAAAGAGAAAAGGTGTCTGAATGAATAGAGTGGACGCATTCACTATTATCGCGACAATGCTTCTATGTCCACCTTACGCCTCTCTCCCTCTCTCCATATTCCCCTTTGGAATTCTACACCCGCCTTAGCAGTAGTCGGTTATCTCGACCCCAGTCGTCAATTGCGCTGCTTTTTCTCGACGGACGCCGCTTTTTGGCCATTTTGCGACCTGTGCTCTGAGGCATCGCCAACGTGGTTGCTATTTGCCTCCGAAAAAATTCAACCAGCACAATTTTCCCAACTCAGCGACCACCAGCACCATCAGCGTGCACCGAGTTGCCCCTTCCTGTGGTTCTCCGAATGCCGTCGTCGCGTCGTTATACGACCAGCCACTGCTCGGTGCAGGGCTCTCCATTTTTTTGTTGGGCGATCCTCACGGTTGCCAGTGCTCTCACCCGTGATACTTGTTTTGCCAAGGCAAAGGGAACTTGTGGCCGTTCCTCTCGGGGCACACTGATCGCACCACGGTTCACTCCATTGCCAATATCATTCAGCCGATTCATAGGTGGTCCTCGCTATTCTAATCAATGTATTTCGATCGATCTCTCTCTCTCTCTCTACGAACTTTCTTTGTCTGCATTCAGCATAATCTATGATATTATCTAATGCAATAAATATTAAGCGTCACGTGTACGGTGATGCTCGCAGTTGCTATTGCATCATGTCGCACTGCGCCTGTGCAGTGAAGAGTTTAACTGAGCTGGACCTATTCATTTTAGGTAATGCTATACGACACAGCCTAAAGTTGAAATCTGAATGTTGAAGCATTTCTTGTTATTAATACTTTAAGGCGCTATGGGAATGGTGAACTATGGTTTCTATAGTGTACCATGCAACACGAAGATGGCAGACAACATCCGCGCATTTATGAATAGCTAAAAGGCTTTTGCCGACTGTCTCATGAGGCATTTTCTCCCCAAACGAAATTTATAACTGGCCAAAGCATCTTCTTTTATTCGCGTGCACAGATAACAGCCACATAGGCACGAGTATACCGAGTGATGATCATATTCATTACTGACTGGTGGAGCCCGTAACCGGCGCTTGCATTTTCGACCAGATCAGCAGCTATAGTTCATATATCGCCTCCGTTCAAATGAGGCGCAGTGCTCAGCTCGAATGCAATCGTGCACTTCATGGGGCGTTCAGAAGAGATCCGCCCCTCGCCTCGGTACCCCTTACGTGGTCAATTGATCGTCATTACTCGTAACAGTTGAATTTCTCATTTTCGAACGCTCAAGCTGTCTGTGGGTGCGCGATTCCCGCCGATTTCACGTTCGTCGACTGTTACATGTCCGCACCGTGATCACGGGTGCTTGTTGCTGCGATAGCAAGAGTTGCAGTGTATTACACAATGTACAACAACTATCCTTCTGGCTTTTATATTTAATAGTTTCATATATATGATATTTCCGGTCGCTGCCTGTATCACTCGTTTACAAGTTTGCCATTTGACGGTTCGACAGCAGACACGAATGACAACCTTGTATTTGACCTTGAACCCTGAACCTTGTATTTATGTTTTCTTATCATATATTACTATAGATGTAATACATTTAATGCGCGATTCGCCACTGCGCTAGTTGTATACGTTCACATCCACATAGCGTTCACATCTGAATCACTCGTATAAATCGTCGTCCGACTATTCAGTCTCGTTGGCCAAACCGTCGGCGGCATTCGGCTATTGCATCGCAAGGCGAGAGCGGACAAAAATAATGCCGTTACCCCACTACCTCCCGCCGCCGGGTCGATCACCGCCCGTATATTTGGTGCAGTTATTTTTGTTGGCGCTCGACGCTGCCACCAGCGCATCGGGGCCTCGGCCGTATCCATGGCCGTCGCCAACGACCATAGTCGCCGTCTTGGAGGCTACCCACTTGGTCGGCCGGGGGGTTCGTATCGGGAAGACGACGAGTCGTCCGTCGTATTTATTATAGTTGTCGAATCTTGCCCGCCGTTGCCGTTGTCACCAGTGACAGAATCACAGGCTGCCGGCGCCCACCTTCAGTCAGCCAGCGCCATCCTTGCGGAGGACGAACGTAATTCCATCGGCAGGAGAGAGGTGGGACCGACAACAGCAGCAGATGGAACTGAACCTGACGGACGGGCAGCTCGACGGCGGTGGGTGAAGCCGAGCGTTGGGGGTTCCAAAGCTGCGACAACCGGGGAAAGATATCTCAGATATCGTCGTCACTTGATGTTCAACCAGCTAGGTGGCAGTCAATCGAAATAGAGATCTACTTCGTCCCGGCTGGCGAATCGGTCGAGGAGAAGTCAGCCATCGAGACTGCATCGCAGACAGTCACAAAGGGGTGGCGGAAAGCACCGCCGTATAAGGCATATAGTGGGTGTGTGCGTGGACCGAGTGAAGGCTTCACACCGAGAAAGGGTTCGGAACGGCCTGCGGCCGAGCTCTTCAGCGGGTTGTTCGTAGCGGGCGGTGTTATGCGAACGCCTGTCGGGGGCGGTGGCGACGGCGGCGGAGGCGGCGGCGGCACACGTAAGATGGAGGCGGTGAGCTGCGCAAAGAGCCGGACCGATCTGCCCATCGCCTAGAGTCGGATTGCACAACACACGACGCTACGGGCTACTGCTGCGAGATAGGCAGTGGTAGGCAGCAGCAAAGGAAGACGAACAGCGACGGCCAACCGGCAACTTCTGATTCAGTCCCGATGAAATCCTCTCTCTGCCTGTTCAGCTCCGCCTTGCTCCCTGCTCGGCTCGGCTGCCTCTGCGCTAAGCGAAAAGGAGAAAAATCTAGATCTTTCGAAGTGGATGTTTCTGCTGCTGCTGCTGCTGATGCTCCTGCTAAAGCTACTGCCGCGTAGTGCGGCGTCGACGAATGAAACGGACCACTGCACAATGCACAGTGAAACGAAGCAAGCAAGAACGGATGACGGTAGGAACTGCGTGGTGTAGAATGTATAGCTGGCATGGAATAGGCTACGGTGGGATAGGCCTACGCAGGGCACAGATATCCAACAGATGCCGGACGAGGAGCTCCTGCCGGCACTGCGTAAAACGAACAGGGCGACGTAGCAGCATTGGCAAGGCAGACGAAATCGAGGGATCGGCAACGGGTGGCGGGGGGCAGCGCAGAGCCGTAGATCGCCGTAGGTAAAACGAAGAGATGTCCCTCTTGACATTCGTGGCTGGCTGGCAGTCGGTCCCCGCTCTCATGAAGGTCTTCCTCTTGCCTCCTTTTCCAAACGAACGCTACCAGGAATCGGAGCAAGGAATCAGTCAGTAATCGCGTCTCTTTGCTTGGCCATGTTCTCCTGCATTTTTTGAGATCTCTCTCTCTCTCTCTCCACTGTTACTCTCTGTATCTCCCTTTTGCGGCTATTCTCTTCGCGCTCGTTGCCCAAGTCCATTCGCTCGTCTCAATCGTGCTGCACAACATGCTCGGAGGTGGAGCTGAATGGGATCTAGGCGAATGTGCGTTGTTCGGGGAACACTTTTCCAGTCTCGAGCTATCAGAGGGGAAGTTGGTGGTTCATAGCTATCCTAAGGTCTAGTGCGCAGTGCACGTTCGTGTCGTGATGTGTTATTATATACCAGATGGAAAACGCTCTGCCCCGTGTGGATTGTAGATCCCAATCTTCAAATCCCCTCCTCTGTAACACTGTAGGGAGTCCTCGATACACTGTAGGGAGACATACAACAACTCCTATCCACCACAACTACCTCAACTACGGACTGAGTGACACTACAGGTACCTCCATCAGCGGTCGTGGTGGATGTCCGCAATCTCGCAGAAGGGTTTCGATGGCCGTCGAATTCTGTTCGGCTCTTCTGTCACGATGTTTGGCCCAAGCAGTCTACACAGACGTTCCGGACCGACGGAGACGAAGCTAGAATAAGATGGCATAGAGGCATGCCACGGAGCGCGGCCTGCACCGAGAACTCTGCAACGAGAACTATAGCAAGTCTCGGTGCAAACGAAGCAGCCGCAGCAGCATCAGAGGCAACGTCGGAGACGGCCATAGGAGTCGGCCATGTCGTTCGGGATCGGGTGGGTGGATGCGTACTGGAGATTTGCGGGGACGGCAAGGCTGCGTGTGGTGCTCGGGAACGTCGGAGAGAAGATCCGAGGGTTCGGGGATAGATGCAAACTCGATCTGTCTCTCTCTCTGTCTCTTCTCACTCTGCACTCTCACATCTCTTTGCTTTTTCCTTCCGAGCCTGCCGCCATTCGTGCACCGCTGTTGCCGCTGCTGCGAATGCTGCCTCCCTTGCACCGTCGACCCGCTACGCCACGCGTTCGTTCGGGGGAACTGGTTGAGCGGCTAGCTGAGCGGCTTCGCTGGCTCGCAAGCCAACAGACAGACAGACAGCCCGGAATAGCCAAGCGATGTAGGCTAAAATACGTATTCCGCGACACGGCCAATGCAAAAGAAGAGGCAAAGCGGCCGCTACTACGAGAGGCCTGTCTGTTCGCCGCCACTTGGATAGCTACCCGCTTCAGTGAGAATGCATGGCCGGTCGGTCGGTCGGTCGGCAGGCAGGCCGGCCGGCCGGCGATACGGATGAGAACGAGACGAACAGCGTGAGGCGGGGAGAGCAAGAATGAAAGCAAGAATGAGAAACAGAGAGATAGCCGAGACAGGACGAGAAAACGTAGCGTGGAAGGCGCCGTGGATTCAGGCTTCAGGCCTCCTCGCGGATGGAGCCTTGGCTGCCCTCCTACTCCCCCGGCCTCTCCTCATCCTCTGACTTCTTCTCGTGTAGATAGATCTTCCCGAGGAGCAGTAGGCACAACAGTACGACAGCCTGTACAAGCGAAGCAGGCCTACGAAGAAGCAAATCCACTTTCTTCCGCTACGTTGAGAAGACCGAGGCCGCGGACTACGGTACACCCCTATGAGACACGAGGCCTGGCCAGCCTTCGCAAGCCACCCCGGCAGGCCACCCAGCGCAAGCCGGTGCAGCACGAACGAGATGAGACCGCCGCGGAACGCCGCTGCAATGAACGTGAGGCGGCCCTAAGACTCGTGCCTACACAAGCAACGCCTGCTGCCACCAGCGCCGCCGCCGGCCGCCTACTACGCCCCCAGCCTCACTCGTGCTCCTGCACTTCGAGCGCCTCGAGCGATGAGTACATCGAACTCGGGGTTGGCGGCATATAACGTCGGTGGTCGAACAGGCCGCCCGGAGGCAGACTTTTCAGTAAAGTACACCGCGGGTTCCGCTCCTGCCGCTGTCGTTGCCTTCAGCGGTAGTTTCCCATACCGTGGCTCAAAGTCGCTAGCCGACAAGCTGCGTCGTTGACTTGCAAGAATAGAATTTGCAAACAATTGAACAACTTATGAGCTGATAGTAGCGAGTAGTGAGTGGCTGGCAGAACGCATAACGGGCGTTAAAGGAGAAACGATTCCAGGAAGCTAGAAGCTGGACGATCACATGCTAGACCAATAAATGTACCGCCAAACCAGCCAGCAACTGTATTGGCAGATGGTGATGTCGTTGTTGCTGGTGTTCTTGCTGTTGGGAATGACAGTTGATGAACTACGAACGCGCACGACCGAGGGCACACACCGCCGATTGATTGCAGATCTCCGATGTCCCAGGGGGAGTCTGTTGTTGGGACAGATACTGGGCGTATATGAAGCTGTCTATAATATATGTCCCGATATTGAGCGGCAAGGAAACTTGCCAGTTTCATTTGGACTTTCACAATACGACTTACCTCCGACGTGGCTAATATGGTGGGGCAGCTATCTATAATATAATAGAGATGGAAAAAAGAACGGGGATAAATATACTATATATAATGTATAGATATGCACCAATAGATTCTTCCTGTATCACTGCAGCTCACCTAGAATAGCACGTGTAACGATAAGCAAGCATATATATATATATATATATGTATATATATATTTGAAGGGGTAAAACGGAGATGGAGACCACGTTCAGAAAAGCGACGGGAAAGGACGGCTATCGCAACGCACGACGTATGGACACGCTCACCTACAGACGACATAATGTCTGCTTCAGTGACGGATCGAACGACTCAGCAGTCGGCACCGATCTGCCGAAGCGGTCAGACTGTCTGTTTCTTCTAATGATAGTGATCGCACACTGAGTGATGTCGAGATGATGTCGGACAACCAGAGAAGACACTTGTCCACTCTCTCTCCCTCTCTCAAAAGCTCGCTCTTAGCGCAATAGGTAATAGCCAAAAGGGGCCAGCGGCTAAGATACCGTTAGATCGTAGACAGTAGTACATATAAGGCGATTTCACCCGCCGTTGATTCGTAAGTCACGATGCCGGCAGCGGCGGTGCTGGTTGCAGGATCACGGGTCTCCCGTTTCTTTGAGACGCGTCATTCTCGTTGCAACGCGAGTAGCCGAACGAATCTCAGCAACGGCACCACCACCACCACCGGAGCCAAGTGATTTAGTGAAAGCAACATTGGGGTACAACTAAATCGCACTCAGCCCAGTTCATCTGGCGGTGGTCAGCAATGGACGAGCGGCTGGTGCCATTCGGCGTTGCGTTGCCTGACTCATTCTCAACGGCGAACGCTTTCAGCGGTGGGCGCCGGCTGAACGACGCGAAGAAACCACCGGCGGCGGGAAGCAACGAACGAGCAAAAAAGAAAATCGTAGCGAACGCATAACGCCGCAAAACGCCAACCACAGCGACGGCAACAGCCACCTCACGCGGGGAAGAAGATAATAGACTTTTTGCAAGAACATTTCGCTGGTCGGCTCGACCCCAAAGCGAACCACCCCCACCCCCCGATTTCGAGACCCCCGAAGATAGACGATGACGTTCGGATAGGTAGGGAAGTCTGAGGGGGAGGGGGAACGCTTTGTAATTTCACCAAAATGTTTGCTCCATTTTTCGGCCTTCATCATCTACATCCTGTTGAAAGCTTTCGTGGATATGCAGAGAAGCGCAGGCAAGGTTCTCGTGTTCCGGGTGGGTTCCGCTTCGTTCTATATTATATTGCAAAAAAAAGTATCATATCAAATGAGTGTGCTCATATATATATATATACATATATATATAATTGTTGTTATAATGTTTTGCGCAAAGCATCCCTTGAATATATCAGAAGGGTGGACTTGGTTTGATTTCTTTAGACTAATTTTTTTATTTTTAACTCAAGCGCCCGCTTAGCGTGCCCTGAACCATCACTGATGCGGGTTGATGTTACACGATGATTAACCCATATTTCAAAATAATAATAATAATAATAAGTAATGATAATAACGAAATTTGTTATAAAGCACAAGAACCAGTACCAAACTTTACTGTGTTCACTATATATATATATATATATATATATATAGTTCATTTGCTTACAATAACTAGTACGCAGTGTTCTTCACTAGCATAACAATAGCCAGGTCAACCTCGATTCGATATGCCGCGTTCGCCTCACTAGCTGCAAGTGAAACCTGTACATCTACAGGTCCAAACATTAGAGTTTAGACGAAAAAAAACGGCAGGCTTAGAAAGAAAAACTCATACTTTACCATCTCATTTGTCTACCGATGTGTCGGTCCGTATGTCCCACGCTCAGCACTAACTAACTAATTATATAGTATACTTCAATGCAACAGAACGGAACCATCGTCTCAGCAGGCCATCGGGAGGCTACGTAGCCTCATAAGCAGTTTGCCACAACAGCCTCGTAATCATTAACAGATAGTAAATAGCAAATAAAACAAGAGAGCCTGTGCGTGAATCTGTCCGTGTATCTATGTAATATGTATATACGCCTCGACGTATGTCCTCTGCTCATCACGGATCCACGCCCGTCTGCGAGAGAAATCTTGGTACACGGCGGCGGCGGCGGTGGCGGCGGTGGCGGCGAGCAAGGGCACGGAGTCGTCGTCACAACAGAGCCGCCGTCGTCGCCGCCGTCGCCGCTGCCGCCGAACAGTGCGGAAAAAATTAGATCGAGACTGCTGAACTGCCAGTTGTACCCACTTGCTCATTACGTATGCCCGCTCGTCTGGCTACTCAGACATTTACATATACAGATATCTATCTATCCATCCATCCATCTATGGACAAGTACACACGTACAAACACGAGTACACAGGAACAGATCTCTATATAAACGGAAGAGGACAAGGGAAGAAGCGGCGAATATTTAGGAGTGAGGCGGTGGCGGCAGCAGCGGCATAGATGTTATGTGTATAAGCCGTTGGGCGAACATAAAGAGTTTATGGTCCATGTAGTCCCTAGCGATTCCAAGCATTGCGTCCGCCTGCAATGCTCCCAGCACGACTACTGCTCATGATGATGCTGTGGATGCTGTTGCCGATTTTGATGGCGCGGATGCTGCCGCTGCGTGTGCTGCTGCTACTGATTACGACAACAACAATGGCAACCACAACGGTAACAACAACAACAGCGACAACAACGTTGCTGATGGAGCCATTCTGCTCCTGCGCAGCGTTCTACTTCCCAGTCTTCGCGTTGCGTTAGCTGTTTGTTGGCAGAATGCAGCTGTGTGCTGGGGCCGACGGCTGTTGTGGTCCCATTGGGGGTGGTGGTGGTGGTGGTGGTGGCTGCCGCAACGCCGTCCGGCCTGGCCAGAAACGCGGAGAGAGAACCTTGCGTGGTGGCCGGTGAAGCATCTTTCTCGTTATTCGTTGCAGCCCGCAATCGTCGAGGTACGCCGGCGTACGTCGGCAGGCACAAGAAACAACGAATGGAAGAAATGCACGCCGCACGACGGGGGCCACATGATGGTCGCGTGCATGAGCAGCTGTATGTGTACGAGGTCTACAATGCCGCAGTAACTATGGCCACATCCCATCGTCTAAATAGTGTAAAGAACGGCGCCCGTCGTGCTTGAGATAAACGGAGAAATGGATTGGAGCAACGAAGGACAAAGGAGATGTAGCCATCCCGCGAGTACCGTCGCCTCTATATGCACTTGTAAACGAAAAGCTCTGTACTATGAGGTTAGCTGCTCTTGTCGATCACGAAGTTGACGAATACACGCCGATATTGGATTTTTATGATCTATTAGATTTACAAACAGCGATTGGTGACACTTACCAATCGATACACTGCGACGATTAGCTCCTACGGTAGAGCATTGCGTAGCTCTTGCCATGCAGAGTATCAGCGTCACACGAGCCAGTTAGGCCCACTGATTTAGTTGTTGGTTTGTAGCTCGTTTGTTGTATCTCCTTCGAACAGGCGCTTTTTTCAGCTTCTCTTCATCGGATACGAACTCAGCAGTAACTTTACGTGGCGAAGCCCTTCGTCCGCTGCCAGTCTACCCGGACATCTGCCCGCGTTGTTAGCTGCATCGTAGCTCAACCACTACCGAGGCTGGTCCTAGTGGCAATGTCTTAACTATAAATTGTAGTAGCGTGCGAGGCCAATCCCCTCGTAGCTTATTACTTAGAAGATTAAGATAGTAAAATGTAACAAGAATAATAATAATAATAATATAAATCTTTTGGTTCATTCCTCTCCTCTCTCTCTCTCTCTCTCTCTCCCTCCAACTCTCATCTTCGGCTTTGGGTCCTCCTCAAGCCGCTAGAAGCAGACTCATTGTTGATGATGGCAGGTTTTCTCCTGCTGTTCCTACTTCCCTGAGCCGGGTTGTTGTTGTTGTTGTCCTTCTTCTTCTTTTGCTGGTGTTGTTGTTGTTGTTGTTGTTGGGAGTCGCGTCGTAAACGCCAGACGAGCGGATGTCAGAACCATGATGCAGCTACCCATATAGGTAGGGGGCTTGTTTTCATCCTGACTCCTGAGGAACTCCGCGAAGCTGATGCTACTGTGGAGCCTGCTCCGCTTGGGTCCTCCTTCCCTGGCCGCTTTCTCGCGATATGTCGGGTGGTGACCGCACGACAGACGGCTCTGTCTTAGTATTCGGCCAGGTGCAGCTGGTCGGTTGCGGTGTCCTGAGAATGGGATGCCAACAAGCGCAGGCTATATTGCCCCTGAGAGGTGTGGATGAGATGCGATGTGACTACTTTAATTTTGTCCTCTTCGTCAGCTTTGTCTGAAGTCCACATCAACCAAAGTCGCGGGTATAGCTTGCCATAAAGTCACACACACCACAGAGACGTTAACTAGTTAGTTGCTGGCACCTTTATAAAACTCAAGCAAAGTCGCGTGTTTATGGCCGAATAAAATGTTTTCCATAATTACTCGACTGCTCTCATGCTTTTGATAGATTGGCATTAGAAGGACACTGTATATAGTGCACGTTGACGGAACATACTACATTCGATATGAAGGCTATTACAATTAGTGCAAATAATTACAATAATCGATCTACGGATTATCACAATCATTCGCTGTGTAACAGTTTCCAGTATCATGTAACAAGACATTCGTCGAACGCCCTTGCCAAGCGAGCAGCAAGCACTCTGAGTAATATGTCTCTTTTACCATCGCCGCGATCCGCTCACTGCAACTGGAGCGTACAGCCGCGTTCGGGAGCAGGGGAGAAATAGAGGATAACAGACTCTCAGCCATTTCATCTTGGACAGTCAGACGATCACCGAGCAATGCTTGAAAGTGCCACCGGACACCTCGTAGCGAGAAGCCAGTGAACCACTCAGAGCGTCACATACATTGAGCATTGAGCAAGAGCTAGGCAGCGGTGTCAGTCAACCGCGCAGCGAGTTGCCGGTCGCTAGCCAAATCAGTCAAGTCACAAGCAAGTGGGCCCGCTCTCCGGCACGCAATGTTCCTATCCTAAGCGAACGGATCTAAGCAGTTTTGATCACTGCTCGTAACAGTGTCCTGCTCGCTGGCTGGCTGGCGTTTGCAGGCTTCTGGTCTGTTCATCTCCCTTCGCTTTCATCCAATCGTTGGGTTCGGCGAGGCCCGGTCAGGTCCGGCCACCCCGCGATCTTATGGATGGATCTGTGCTGTCAGATCATCTCAGAGGGACGAGCTGAGCCAAGACGGCCGCTGGCTGGCGGGGTACGGCAGTATGGCGCCATCTGCCGCCGTCACTAACCCAGTAACAGCATCCTCCGCTATCATCAGCAGCAGCAGCAGCAGCATCACCAGCATCATAACCGTCGTCAGCATGTGTGTCGTCGTGCGCTTATTCCCGTGCCGCAGCCGCCGCCGCCGGGAGCAGTAACCTATCCAGACACGCAGCCAGGCAGACGACGGATGGACGGACGGACTGACGGCCGTCACCTAGGAGAGCGTATGCGGCGGCACTTCTTTCGAAGACGCGTTCATCCCCTGCCTGTCGCGTTAGTTTCTCTCCGCGAGTCACAGGCGAACTTTAGGCAGGCGCGACACACAGCGAACAATGGCGGCGAATCGAGGACCTTCTCTAAACGTTTGCCTGGCCAGACAGACGAATCAAGATGTGCTCAGAGAAGCAGGGATCCCAGAGAGACGCAGCGAAAGAGAGAGGGGGGGGGGGCGGGGGCTCGTAAGGGAAGAGTAACTGTCTATTTCGCTTGCTATCGCTTCTTCGCCCTGTTTCTGGCTCCGTATCGCACTGTATCCAGTTGCTGGACGGGTCGAATGTCGGCCAAGCAGAGATGGAATGAAGCAACGAAGGCGGATCGCCGCCGAAACGCCGAATTCGCACACAGAGGGCGAATGGAAGCGTAGCGAGTTGTATCACGCCAGAAAGAAACGCACACGAAAAGGCAGACACGCACAAGCACACATACCACCATCAACACCAGCACCGGCAGCAGCAGCAACACTATCATCGTTGATGCAGAAAAGCTGAGCGTTCGTTTGTAGGCATCTGCCTTATCGACCCCGGCTCGAGTTGAATCGGGGGCGGAGGCGTCGCAAAGATCAATGAACGAACGATTGAATGAGAGAAATTCCCCGCCCGCGCGTCCTGAAAAGCGTACAATTCGTCTTGCTAGCTCGTGGTCTCTTTGTCGTAGGGCAGGCACACAGCAAAGACGGGAATGAGTAGAGGGCGAAGCTGACCATTTTAATTGGCTTCGGGGGGAATTTCAAAAAATGTCAAGTAGAGGGTCCAAACTAAGCTTCCACAGTGTACGAACGATAGGAACATAACGCTGACGTTCCAGATAAACAATTCAATTTAGGCTGGATATCAGGTTAGTATTTGTGTACGGCGGTCGTTTGGCATGTTACGCAAGTCTATGGAGGACAACCTACCAGGGCCTCGAGAGGAACTTTTCCATCAATTTGAGTCAAATCTTACAGGATGGCACACTTTGCTTAAAATGTCCACGCTGCTTCGAGATGTTTAGCAAAGTTTGATGTCCCGTTAAGTGGTATTTTTTTCACCTTGTGGTTTTCCTGCATTTGCTATAATTTTAATGTGCATGTTTGCCAACCTCGACATGTATTTATCGAAACAAACAGCAAACCAATGTAGAGAATGTTACCTTTGAACCACCGTCAACTCTAGTTAGGCTCGCATAGTCCAAGCACGTTCTGGCTGCTTCTCGTCTCATCCTGTACATTGAACACAGTTACGAACGACGGCAAGCTTCAACATATTAAAAATGGAATAAAAAAAAAAGCTATTTATCGCACAGGCATATGCACGAGGGAAGAGATCCATTGAATCAGGCTAGGATCCTAAAAAAGGTGTTTGGAGATGTCCGCTGTACTGGCTAATACAACATCCACCATCTCTCTCTCTCTCTCACGGTCTGGCTATCCATAGTAACTTCTCTCTGGCTGGTGGCATTTTGAAGCGAAGCAGCTGGCTCTGGGGGAAGTATCAAACGGGGGGGTTTGCATCGTTGAAGAGTCCGCCAGTCGCCGCAGGCCACTGAGGAGGGACAGACTGGGACACAAGGGGCAGCCGCTGGGTGAGAGAAGGGAGCGATTCAGATGATAAATATAATATATGGCTGCCAACGAAGCAGTCAACCAATCTGCGTGCAAGGCCACCCTTCATTCGATGACCCCCGGATACCAGTTCGTTCGGCTGGGAACGCCGCCGTCCACTGCCGCCCAAACCGCTAAAGCCCGTCCCCAGCAACGACGCTAATTGATTTTGGAACCGCACTGCCCACAGCATCGTCAGACGGTGGTGGAGGAAAACAGAGTCGGCCCCGGGGCCGACTCGGGCAGTCACTAAGGCTGCTGCTGCAGCTGAACATCTGATTGGCGTGCAGGGGAAAACTGCCACCCGTTGGCGGGCACAGCGTGGCTGGGTTGAGGGGTTACACTTATGGGGCAAGATTCAGGGGGTGGTGGTGAACAGCGTTCGTTGGTTGGTTCGTTCGCTCGCTCGCTCGCTCGCTGGGGGTAGCATCGAGAGAGCCTGCTGGCTGGGCCGCTGGACTGGCTGCGGCCAAGATTTATCGTACAGCGTCCTCCTATCCGCTGCCGGGATAAGCGACGCTCGTTGTGCCTGTGAACGTCATCCCGTGGCTGGCTCCACAGGGGCCATGTCTTTTCTCTGTCGGCTGTCGGCGTGAAGGAGAGCTGCACAGCTAACGGAGACCCGCGCGTCGTTCGCGTTGTATATTGCCAGGGTGCGACGAGAGAAAAGAGAGAGAGAGAGAGAGATGGATAGATACAGAGAGGAAATCTAAGCACAGAGAACGAAGAAGGCTAAATGGCACCTTCTATTGCTGTGGCTGCCAGCGGCGGCTCTGTGGAACAACCAACCGCGCGTTACAAAATGCTGACCCCCAAGGGGTCTCTGCAAGGCTCCTCGCAACAATCCAATAAATTGTGCCTCTCCTAGACAAGGAAGCATTGGCATGGAAAACGAGTTACACTTGGCACTCGTCGATAACGCTACGAAAATTCGCTTGTAATGTATTTCTTTGCAGTCAGTGGTAATGGGAATGATTGCACAGCTCAGTGCTTGATGGGTTAGCTGGAGCGCGTACGATGCATTTATAGTACTGGATATAATGTCAGTAATACATGTCCCATTTATATAATATCAGAGAGAGAGAGGAAGAGAGAGAGAGAGACTGAGTCATCCGCTGACGGATTTGTTGTTATCAAGGCTTCACCACAGAAGGAGAACTTTTTGGCGATTCGTAACACCTAGTCGATTTATGTGGCTTCGCAGTTGACAGCAGCAAAGTACAAGTACAAAAGAAAATAGCTCGAGTTTCGATACTTTAGCTGCTGGATCGAAAACCTGCGTGCCTCACGTCAACAACGGAGGGTATGGTCATTGGCGAAATGCGGCATTCAGCCAGAGATGTAGGGACCACGCAAAATGCTTGGTCGCAGAGGCTGGCCGTATCCTTGCCCGCTTTCATGTGGCGTCGTACGACGCCGAGTGGTTCGAGCCAAGGCAGTGCTAACCAAGTGGCTGAGACCCCTGGGACCGAAAGAGACCTCATGTGAGGACCTCATGGACCGACGAGTGCTCCTGGTACGACTATTGCTGATGCTGAAATGCCGTATCGCTGCTACTACCCGTCTCGGTGGTGGCATTGGCCATTCGGCCAAATGTGCCCCGTCTCAATCAGCCCGCTGTGCTGCTGCTATCCATGGCTCTGTTGCCTGATGCCATGGACACAGTCGCTCGCTCGCTCGCCAGTGCACATTTGGGACCCGGCGGTCAGCACTGAGCAGCCAGACGCAGGGTAGAGCCAAAAACCGAGAAAGAGGCCAATGTCGAGAAGAAGATGGAAATGTCCACAGGCCAACCAATGTTGTACCCCTCCCCCACTCCTCCATACCCAGGCTATTCTCCGCCGACTGCGAGTTGTCGACTGTTGAGACCAAACTGCATCCCACGTCTATTGCATCGCTCGCGCTTGGTCTTCGTTCGGTTGGCTCCCGGAGAACCCTCTGCACAGTGGCCGTGGTTGCTGGATCAAAGCCTAGCTGGCTCAACGGCGTCCTTCCAAACGATGCCCACTAGGCGAATGCGTTTGTTGGGACAATGTGCACAATCAGGGAAAAGGACACGCCATGTTCTCACTTGGAGGCTCAAATGCTTTCCCGGACACTGATGGCTTCGAGGCGTCACTGTCTCTGCTGCACACGAGCGTGTCTCTCTTCTCTCGGGAAAATCCTTTGAAGGATTGTGCAGGGCAATTAGTCGTACGAGGATTCTACGAGCGCGAGGTCCATCTGCTATGGCCAGCTACGGCCAAAAGCTTCCCAACGCTAGCTACCACGGACTCACTTACGGCACTTCAAAGCGCTGCCAACAACTTGGCTGTATGCACCCGTATATGAAACAGTGACAACAGGCATGTCAGCCAGTGCGTGCTTATAGCAGCACTTCGATTGAGATAGCCAACATACGAAGCCAACTTTTGCCAAGCCCTGGCTAAGCGAACTCTCCGAGCTGGTCGACCCCCAACTCGTCCTCATAGAAAGAGCAGTGGGAGCCGTGGCAGCGGTAACTCGACTGAAAGCGAGTCCAGAGGAGGCCCTGACAACGCCGGCCCCGCGTCCGTCGGGTCGGCTCTCGTCGCGTCCCAGAGACGAGACCATGGTGGTTCACTCAAGCTCCGGGATGAGCTCGACGTTAGTCCCTTTTGGCGACCAGTAGTCATCCCTGCCCCTATTCCCACAGGAATGGAGAAGCATGTCGTCGCTGTTCCCTCAGGCTCCCCTGCTCAGGCTCTAAAAATGTCCGTCAATAGTTTGGGTAAGGGTTCGCTGAACGGTGGAGGGTCGGATGCCGGTGGCGGGTATATGGGATGTCTGCGACGGAACCGCTCGACTGCAGAGAGCCCGCGACTCGAGGGGTCCGCAGGGCCCCCAGGCGGGGCTGCCATGGACAACGGCGAGAGGCACGAATAGAGAGCAGCAAATAATGAACTGCGTTCGATCGTAGACGAACGAAGTCAGCGCGCAGCACGAAGGAAGCTGGTACTGGGTGGATACTGGACTTTCTGCCTCTCTGCCAGTCGTTAGCCGCTAGCAGTGGGTCGTTCGGTCGGACCTCGAGCAGTCGGCCTTTCGTTAAATCGCACCCACCCTTCTCTTGCCAACGGTGCCGTGTACGCCTCGACGCAATGAACGAAACGGATGAACAGGCAGCGAGTCTAAGGACACGCTGTTGTAAAGGCCAAAAGTAGGCCAATGCCAGTTGAGCCCAGTGCAGCGCAAGTGACGGCCCGTAATAGAAAGAGAGAGAGAGAGAGAGAGGGAAGTGAGTGCCTTAAGTGTTTGCTGAGTATCGTGTACGAAGTCACCGAAGCCCACAGTGTCGATTTACTGAAGTCCCCTTGTAAATATCCTATCCATACGCACCTCTTGCTTTTTCAAATGAATCTTCTGCTTTTCTTAACATGCTCCGCAGAAAACTCAGCAGTGAAAGGACGTCACGCTGTAGAGCGGGGACTATGACAGATAGCTGCTCCGAGGCCATGAAACCTAAGTTACAGCCTAGTAAGCCGTCACTCCGGCTCGCCTTGTGGCTGGCCTGTTTCCACGGGCAGCAGACAAACTGCTTGCCCTCATCGTCTTCATCCCACTAACGTATTTAGAGGTTGCCGCTGCCTGCCGGCTCTTCGGACGAGGGATCTGAAGGGTAGGAAGCTCTAGGAAGCCACGTTCGAGCTTGCTGTACCTGCTCGGGCCAGCCATCTTCCCGTTTGCCAACGAAGCGGATGTGATTGGCACCACCCGCCTCTTTGGCCAGATGTAAGACAGCAGAGAGAGAACGGGGAACGAGAGAGAGAGGGAGAGAGAGAGAAGCCAAGCAAGCAGCAGGAGTAGCGCACTGCCGCTGCTGATCTCTCCGACGCAGTCGCGGGAAGGCTGTCGAGGAACTGCGGCGGCGGCGGCGGCAGCAGCAGCAGCAGCTACGGCGGTCCTGGCTCGCTCTCCTCACTTCTGCCGTTGCTATGCTGCCGCCACCACCGCCGCGGCCCCCGGTGGCGGCGGCCGCTAACGCCAGAGGTATAATGTAAAAGTTTGCCAAGAGGTTAAACATCCTCCCGCTTTCCGGCGAGAGGAGCTCTAGCAGGAACAGCAAGCAGCTCCATTCCTCGTCCCTTCCTTTTTCCTCCATCCTGCCTGCCGTGATGAAGTGGCCAACAAGGGAATTCACTTAAGCATCGAGAGAGATCACAGAAGGTGGGTAGTAGACGGGTCGCTCGGCTTCGCTCGAGAAGGAGGATCTCGTCCAACTAGCGTCATCCCCTCCCGGTGCCGTCGGCCGCCGGGCAACCGATCCCGTACGAGGGGACGCGCTCGGCGACCAGGCGAGGCAGCACAAAGCAGCTAGCCAGGTGGGCGAAGCGTCCGCGGGCGCTCCTCCGCGGGGGCGGAGTAGTTCGATGCCGGTTCGCCGAAAAGACGATGAAAAAGAAGTGCAGAGGATGGGAGAGCGGCAGAGGACGAACAAGAGATAACTATGTGATTGATAACGTCTCACTCCGTGGCTGCTGCTGCTGCTGCTGCCACTGCTGCCAGGAACTCGACAATGACCGTCGAAGACCGCGGCCTCAGCCGCGGCGAACGTCATCGCGCGTTCGAGCCGAAGCGGTCCGCGTTTCAGGGGGTGTCTGGTGGCTGGGTGGGCACATTGGTGTTGTCTGCTCCATCTCAACGTGGAGCCAGCCCCAAGTAGGAAATGGGGAAAGAGGAGATGGAAAAGAAAGAATCAAGACCTCTGCTCGAAACACATTGGCGGGTGGAGTAATGGGACACATGTGTTATAGTAGTTGTAGTAGTAGTAACCGTCGTCTCTGGTTTACCCGGAACAAAATTGTTTGCATTGGGACAACTTAACGACTTAACTTGACTGACTTAGGTGTATACGAGACATTCGTAATGTTGAATTGCATCGTGGGAATAGAAGCACAAAAAACCGCGTATACGATAAACATATATAAAAGCCATAGTTTAACAGGCGTAATATCGTACTAGCTAAGTCGAACGAATGCGAAGAGATGCATCTTCATTGTTTCTCTTAATCGTTTTGTGCGATATTGAGACCAGCCTTATTGAGGCCAATTACAGCCTAGCACAGGAGAAATCCCTGAAGTCTTATATAATTCCTGGGAAGCTGTCAATGCAAGCCACCCTCGGATGTGAGCATGATAGGTCACCATAAAATAATTTCTTCTACAATCTGCTATACACATAGAGAAGTACAGTCAACGTCACAAATTGAGGAATCCGCGAAATTCAGATTTAGCTCCATGCCATCGTTATCTGAAAGTATCTTACTCTCTTCATCTCAAGACGCATTCTTCACAATGTAACCAGAGCGAACGAGATTCCTCTATCTAGATATTAACATTCTGGAGTTATTCCGAATTTAGATTTCCTCTCGACGAACAATACAAAGGCCCTGTATATGTTGACAGATAGACAACGGTGAGAAAGCTCCCCATTGAAACCATTTCTATAATGACGATAATAATGCCTCCATCATCACTACATTAATACAAGCCAGCAAGCTATTATGTGGCAACGCCAGGTTATGCGTGTCATGTACGTGTTTGCGCCGTCGCGAACTGTGGAACAATCATAATTCCGTTAGCATGGATAAACAGCTCCCTATGTATTAGCTGACTTGCCCAACGAGGATAAGCGAGCGATACACGCGAGCATATGGTTCCCGCTCGTTGTATTATACAACGCCCCTCGTTCTTCATCTCGGAGATCTGATGTTGGTCACACAAGCACAAGTTGTGCTTGGTGATTCATCGTTCAGCCGTCTCCGCCTCTCAAGCAACAGTACAACAGTACTGTCCATGCTGCCGTCGCCGCCGTCCGCGGGAAGCGGTTGTCAGGTCGGTCATCACAGGTGATTGCCCAATGGCGAATGTCGTCGCCGAAAACGACTGTAAAGCTACAGTGGAAGAGAAATGATGGGAGAGACATCAGCGAATTATTGTTCAACTCCGCCGCCGCCGCCGTCATCGTCATCATCTGTTTGGAAGGCCATTGAGTTGGCCTGCCGGGGCTGAGGTCCGATTAACTGCGTGCACGCTCGTCGCCCGCTCACCGCTCTTGACATGACGAACTAATGTTGGTGATCTTCAGTGCTCTGGGAGCCGACGGGTGCTTCTCGATTATAGAGCAAAGCTCTTTCTCTCTCTCTATCTATCTCACTGTCTGGCGTTTTCTCCCGCGCTGCCTACCACTCATCGTATCTATCGCTGTGTAGAAGCTGCTGCATAGACGGTAGAAGAAATTACTGCTTCAGTGCCGCCTAGTACGCCTTGGGTCCAATACGTTTGTTCTGTAGCGGCAGCAGGCCTCCACCGTCCGATTGAATGTGAATTCAGCCAACGCCGTATGCACGCAATGGGCCAGGAGGCGACCGACAATTTATTATTGTAAATAAATATTGTTACCTGAAAAACAACAGAAGAAAATGCATATTAGAGTGACGCGAGGCTTCGTTTACATGTGTATAATAAATATGTTGTGTGTTGATTTTTACGAGTTCTTTTTGTCGATTCTTATTTGTTTTGATGTATTAACGGAAAATTTGTTCTTGTTCATGTAATAATATCAAGGGGCGCAAATCTAATCTCGTGTCCGTTGCCGACACAATACGACGTATGCGGTCGTTGGACGACAAGGATCAAGGGACGGCTCCACACGCCGAGCGGTAGGCGATGAATTCACAATTCGTCGTGTCGCCTTCTTGCCTGGTCGAAGCCGAAGAAGATCAAACGACCCAATAGGATGCGGAAAATAGGGTGTCCAAAAAAAGTCGACAGATCTTCGGGCTGCTGCGACGCGCTGGGAGAATATCCGTCTCCCAGGTTCTCCGTTGCTCCTGCTGCTGCTGCTACTGCCGCTGCGGCAAGAGCAGAATAGAGACTGTCGCGGGTCGTGGTATTCCTCTGTAATATATACAACCTCTTCCGCAGGCTCGTACAGCCAACATTGGCTGTTCCCTGACCGCCACTCTTGCGGGGAACCTGTCAGCTCTACGAGGACGTGGTGAATACTGTACAAAGCGGCCTGCCTACGACTGCTTATGACCAGGGTGCGGACTGTAATGTAAAAGCGGCTATAGCCAGCTGCCTCAACGGAAAGCGGCTGGCCCAAGCTGGAGATAGCTGCCAAAGCATGAAAGCGTCGGGTGCCGCTAACGCTGGAGCTAGGCCGCTAGGTTTGCCAACAAGAGCGAAAGGGGGAGAGAGAGCGAGTGAGTTGTTCGGGTCGGTCTTCTGGATCTGCTGGCGTCGGTGAGCATCGTTGCCTGCATGGCGGATAGACGTTGATGAGAGGACAGTGACTCCTGCACATCCAGACAGGACGGGACATGCGTCCTGGATCAGCGGGTCTATTATGTCCGGCATTACAGCGCTTAGCTCACTTTGCACAATCTCGTGTGGATGTCGTTATCCCTATCATCGAAATAGAACGAGTGTCTATATAGAATTTTCTCAAACAGACGTCAACATCGCGGACTGATTTCGGGACTGTCAGTCATTCCATCGGAGGACGTGGCTCAATATGTACCAGCATGTACAACTCGTTACGAGGAACTCGATTTGTCGCCGCCGGCGCTGAAAGCGAAAGTGTCAAGGACCAACGACGGCACGAATATAAAATCGTCGCAATCGGTGCTAACACTG
This sequence comes from Stratiolaelaps scimitus, assembly GCA_019614645.1. Lineage (NCBI taxonomy): Eukaryota > Metazoa > Arthropoda > Arachnida > Mesostigmata > Laelapidae > Stratiolaelaps > Stratiolaelaps scimitus. Next base: position 4,017,894 of record JABWDB010000026.1, read on the forward strand.
CCTGTGCAGACTTTCCACAATGACAAGTTGGGCCTGTTAGTTAGTCTAGCCATCACTGTCGCGTGAACATCACACCAGTACCGATCGACAGCGTGTCGGACAAAACGTGTACATTGATGAAGGGCAACAGGCAAACACGTCGCGCCTAAATTCGCTGTTTGATCAGCGAGTTATGTGTAACCACTTTCTATGTGAGGAATACCCATATAGCATTTAATCAGCTTGAATGATCTGCTTCCGCCATTACGAGTTAGTTGCGCGATGAATTAGTTACCGCCGTAGTCGGTGACGCCACGTTCGATCGCGATCGGAAGATATCTCTATTCATCTCCTCGATATTCGGCACTCGGTATTAACAGGACAACTGATACTTTACAGCGTTACGTCAGCCCGAAAAGAGGCATCCAATGAAGGCATACTCTCACTCTGCTAGTAGAATGTAGTCGCTTGAAGATCGCGGAGATAGTTAGATTTCTAAAGGTCCAGAGTTATGACGACGTGGCCTCTTCGTTTTTCGGGCTTAAGCTCTCGCGGATAGAGAATAACGCCCTGGAGCAGAGTGGATTGAGGGTGGCTGACGCCTGAATGAGAGCCACAAGATCGAGTCGGAGTGGGGCACGCCAACAGACGTGGGGGGTGACCAGACCTCGTCCGTTCGTCCTGTAGACGAACGTGCCCATGCCTCCACACTTAGGATCACTGTACCTAACCAGGCAGACAGTTCGACTAGCCACGCTTGAAACCTCCTCCTCCCTTAAACAAGTCCCACAGACCGATTCGAGCGTTAGCAATGCCAGGACGTGGACGGTCAGTTCTACGAGTAGTTGTAGCAGTAGTAGTATTATCGCACGACACCGACGGCTGGTGACTACCACCAACACCCAACACCCTTGAAGGGCATCACTCTGCGTACGTGAGACATATTGGAGGCTCATATGTGGTCGGACACTACTGAGATAGCTGCAGAATAGCGGCTCCCATTTGGGACTGGGATCATTTGAAGGATTGGATGCGTACGTCTCTGAAGTCCACCATAATATACGATATGCGTTCCTTTGTAGGTGTCATCCTTTAGGGATGGTGTAGAGGAGGCGTTCTAACACTGCCATAAAATGTAAAAAAGGCGGAGAATTAATATCTGGCTTAAAGTTAATAGACCTCTTGAAAATTACACTAATAATAATATTAGTAGCAGAAAATAATAGTAGTACTAATAATCAACAGCATCTTATTTCGAAGCAATACCTCTAAACAGATTCTTATACAGCGTTAGAGTTAGGGCTATCGCGTTTTTCTTATTACACAGTATACTCCTTTCAAACGATTTATACAGACGACATAAATACAGCACAGTCCGGTCGAGTGGTCCTGTCGAACAAGCATAAACTCGCAAGAATACACTGCCACCCAATAGTGTCTGCCATTCGGCTATTCGTCTACTAGTTTATTGAAACAGGACCAGTAGGACATATACATTTCGTCCGGATAGCACTAGTAGTACTGGTAGCTGTTGTTGTTGTAGTTGCAGCTGCTGACGTTGTAGTTGCTGCTGCTGCTGCTGCTGTACTTGTGAGGCACGAAATGGGTGGGCGAACCCCTTTCGGAAGATCACAATGGATGCGCAGTATCGCCTCGGCAACTCGGAAGTTGCCGAATGACCACTGAAAGAGGAGTAGCTCTGTCAAAACGCATAATGCTGCTGACATGTTGCCAAGGATATGTAGGTCGTGGCCGTGGGCCGTACGATGATACGAACATTTCCCCGGCAACTCGCACACCCAACCCGCATCCGGTCGCTGTGTACAGAAATAGCTGCCCTCTTACTGTTGCTGCGTCCGCTATAGTATACTAGCTGCTATACACGCTGAAGGACAAACTCGACCACGCGAGTCCTCCACGTCGCTAGCCACGTTGTTCGTCATAAACTAGTTTTCTTGCTGGTCGATCAGATCGTCGCCGGCGACTGTAGCGAGTGTAGCACCAGCGGCAGAAGTAGCGGAACTGGAAATATTGAAGCTACGCTTGACCACCAGTCGGCGGCAACGGCGGCAACGGCGGCTTCGGGCTTCAGGAAGGCAACGAACGAGAAACTAGACACGACACGGCACATGTACATGCAGATGAAGCTCGGGCATCCAGACGATTCGGATTCAGCCACACCTCGCCGATGCCGCAGCTGCCTGCGTACAGTCTTTGATCAATCCCCGCCTCGCTGGCTAGGCCACAGGACAGCAGGACTGGGCGAACTAGGCTACTTCTGGCCTAATGTCTGCTTCTAGATCACTATTGCCACTGGTACCAAGACGATGACGACGGTGATAATGTATGTCACTTTGGTTCTAGGGAAAACTGTACAAGATATAAGCCACTTTCATGGCGTGTATCGATACGATACATGTAACAAGTTGCGGGACGAATCAGGCGTCACTATACGAATACATCATATTAAAGTTATAGAACAAAACATAGGCCTCTACGAGGCTGCCTCAGTGTCTCTGCAATGGCTGCGATAGCAGGGCCAGGGACGATCTCATATAATAACCCCACTGCTTTGGCACATGCAGTAGCGACGTCGGTCAGAAGAAACTTCACCCACTGGTGAACAGATTCCCTCGTCCGGCTCGCGAGCCGGACAAATGCCATTCACTTGTGAATCCGAGTGAAAGACTCAAGCGAGGGCATATTTACCGCCCTATATAGAAACGTTGAGTACATGCTAGATACTCATAGCAATCCAAGAATAAAAGTGAAGTAGAAGTAAAACCTCTTGATTCGTCAACACAGCAATGCGTTGGCGCCTGGGGCATTGTGGTTCCCAGGATGCTTCAACAACCTGTGTGTATCCGGGGCATAGGGGAGCAGTGTACAAGCAGATGAGACCAGTGACATTTATGATTAGATATAAAAAAAGAAGCCTCAAACCGCCACATCGCGTATCGACGGCTACCACCACCAGTCAAGGTATACTCTGTTCCCCGCCTATCGACAAGCCCGATTTGTGCTGTCGTGATGATGAGCCTCATATTCCAACGTTGCGCTATCGGTCGACAATATGAACTTGTCTCATTTCCCGTTTGGCTTCATCCGATGGTACGCATTCGATCATGGAAGATCACTTCAGCTCAAAGAGTGAGGGAATATCTCTCTCCGCGGCTTCAAATTGACAACGTCTTTCTTGCGTACGATGTGTCCAACAAGCTCGTCGAATTCGGCGGGTTTGGACGTGCCTGTCAACGTCATCACACGAGCAGCTGATCGGCGTTCGGAGGCAGCGGACGGATTGGTCACACAATCGGATGCATCGCTCATCCAATCTCTCTTGCTTTCTTCTGATGTTGGACTCTCTGGGTTGGCAGGCCGAATCAACGCAGGGCCGCCGTACACTCATCCGGCCTGAGAGCCACCGGCCAGGACATGGGGCTGATCGGGGACCGGAATAAAGGCAAAACTAGTCGCCCCACAGGACGGTGGGGGCATATCGAGGATACTTGGATCATCTACCCTCATCGCCTCGTCGTCGGCTGAATAGAGAATTAATCGGCTTCTCCTCTTCTGGGCGATAGCGGAACCGACCACCTGACAGGATATAGCTGTTGAAAAGGGGACTAACCGGGTTCTTCCCGCCGCCCTCGGGGCTCCGTTGTTGGCCGAATTACGCGATCTATTCAAGCCCGTGAGTGGTCCGAGCAGGAAGACCCAGACAGGAGGCTACAGCCAGCTACCCCGCTATCGGCTCGGACACCGCCCGTGGCCCCCTCGTGGTCTCCCGTCCGAGGGCTACTTCTGCTTATTCTCTTAGGCGAACTACCTACGCTGCGATTCCTTTCAGCGGATCCTTTTACCACGACTCATTGGCAGAAGACGCGTAGTTGGGATACGTCGCCGTCTTGGCCAAGTCGTAATCGAGCGGTAACATCGAGCAGCATATGATGACGGCGAGACACCGGCAGGCGCGTTAGCGCTGGACCGATAAGGGATGAACGCAGCGCCTGGGTGCATACGAATCAATCTCGATGACCGGCGTGTGCACAACAAATCGGGTACAGATAGCCTTGCATGTTGTGTGTCGATCTAATTGTGTGTGTGTGTGTATGTTTGGGTGACTATTGTGCAACCAGCTGCCACGGTCAGTTAGCTGTGGAACGTACGCGTGACCCACTATGCTCATCTTCGTTCGGTGTCGCAAGGCCAAACATGAGCAGATAGATGATCACCTTCAGCATTTCCTCTCGTCTCTATCCCATGCAGCAAGTTTAGTATAATGTGTCTTTGTGCGGACATTCTTCAGTCTGAACTAACGAATATGGCGGACTATTAGCTAGTATATTTCATATATGAAAAATTCTCGCACGTACACATAATACTGGCTGCTCTTTCTCGCTCGCTTGTGATGGCACCTAATGTGAAAAGGCACCACCTTAAAACTCATGGGCGACCATATGATCGGGCTATATCCCGTTATACACTGACTGCGTATCTTTGGCCGTAAGTCAGCCATTAGAGCCATTTATCTATCTCATATGATGAAGGGATAGCTTGTACGCGTCGCTTATCTCCTTTTCTTGTTTTCCGGGGACGGGGTCTCTGTCATTGATGGCCAACCTTCCAACGATGCGGGTTCACAGGCAATGATCCGCTGGGCTGGCTTGGGGCAGGGGGGCGGGGTGCATCAAGCAATGCAAACCAATGAAAACGGAGTACTGTACGATACCATCCATGATCAGGTTACTCGCGAGGAGGGTGGAAGCATCAGCCTGGACTGGAGGTCGCAGTGGCGGACCTTCGGGAGACGTCGAGGCCTAAAGGGAATAGGGGCAACGGAACGGAAGCGCATCGATCACTCCTTGATTGGACCTCCCTCGACCATCGGGGATCTCTTTGCATACTTCTGCCCAATGCACCACCTACGCCACGCCTCGTCGTAGGCCCTCGTCTCCCCCGCTCAGGGGGCCTTGGATAGGCATCCCCAATTCACATTGTTCTACACGCTAACGTAACATACACCACGTGGGGTAACTGAAGAACAAGTAGTAGTCGTGCTCGAGTAAGCCCTGTTTCATATCAAAGTACAAGGGACGCACTCTTCCGTCGGTAAATATGCACTATTAGACGGTGGATCTTCCACATACTGTGGACGAACAGGTATGCAAAGTCTGCCTTCTAGTGTCCATTTCATAGGGCTGCGGTCTATATATACATACATATATATATGTATATATCTATATCCAAGAAGAGAGAGAGAGAGAGAGAAAAACCTGAGAATACATCTTTTTTAGGCTTCGTATTACTTAAAGGAATGAATACAATATTTACATCTATATGCTTTACTGTTCCTTCAGTGAAAGAAAAAAAACGAGCAAGAGTCACCCCTAAAGACCCTTGAATCGTAATAGAAAAACGCAGAGGAAACAAGTGAAAATCACCCAGCTAGATCGTTTTGCGTTGTAAACAATATCATTTGCACATTCATTTACTATGTTTCAAAGTTCATTATTATTAATTCATTATATCAAGCATCCCCCACGTCCGCCCAAATGTCTGTCAGTGCAAAATCAACCTGGAGCTACGTCTTCAACGTCCTTTATCGAATCAAAGGAACCGAACGGTGAATCGAGACAACCGCATGCGGTCATTGCCTTTGTTTGGTCGTTGGCCGTGAAACTGTGGCGGGCGACAGTAGCAAAAAAACGACTCGAGAGGGAGACGTTGAACAACATTCATTTCTAAGAACAGACCCCCGCCTCCGCCCCGCCAACCCACGTCCGCTCCTGTATTTGAAAAAGGGCAAACCTAGCGACACCTAGTGGGTGACTGGGTGTGCTGGAGCAAAGCGGACAGGTTAAGGGGAGAAGGCGAATTCCTCAACGCCACCGAGTCGGCATCACCACCGCTACCGCCGGCGGGATAGACAGGCACTCGGGGCAGGGCAGAGCACACACGGATTCGAAGTTCCGCTTCTACAAAAGCCGCACTCTGCCATTCCTTCGAGGCCGCCGTCGTGGCCGCCTTCACTCCGGTGACGGTGGTAGTGGCGGCGATACAAGAATTTGCTTGCCATTTCCAAGACAAGTCATTCGGATACTGAGCCCCAGTACGAGAGGTGGCAATACCCGGCATCGGGTGGCTGTCGGTAATGCCGACCAGTGTCGGCAAGACATGCCGGTATATTCCAGCAAGGAAACGACAGCGTCTGCTGTAAAGGAGGTAGTTATATATCACATCTGCGACGTGCTCACACTCCTTCAGGCTTCGAGGCTGGCTGAGCGCATGAGCCTCTGCATGACAAAGGCCGGCCAGTCGCCTGCTAAGCGGCGTCTGAAGAGGCTTGATACTCAGAGACTCGAGGAGCTATCCGACCGACTCAGCTGCGCCCAAAGGTGGGCGTCATTGGAGGCGTTAGTTCCACTTCCCAACAGTTTGCCAGTATGCTCGCTTGCAGCACTAAAGGAAAAGGCCATGAGATAGCAAGAGGAGCAGAATTACTAGCAGAGCTTGAGCTCTCTGCCTTATTAGCAGAGTTCGAGTGCGACTTTCCATAACTGTGCGGACGCACAGCTTTGGAGGGTCGCACCCTCTCAAGCTCTGCTAGTAAGGGGTAGATGTACCTTCAAACCATCCTTGTTACCCTAGCACTATCGGTTCTATCGCTGTCGTAGTGAGCACGAAAGCGGTTGGCCGACGCTTACCGAACACATACTGCACACAGATCTAAGCGTCTAGAAGGGACCTAGGTGGAACCTGGCAAATGCCAACGATAGTCTTGTAGCCAGAGTTTTGTAGTCCTTACCGACCTCCATCCATTTCAGTTTCAGCAAGCCTGCCCTGTCCAGCAGCCTAACTTGGGACTAAAGATTCCTTACGAGCCTCGAGAAACCCAGTTCCGCCATGCAGTAATGCAAGATGCCTGTCCAGTCTCGGAACATGGGGTCCTAATGCGTGTGTGCGTATGTGTCTGTGTACTGGTTCAACAAGAGTGTCCGACTTGGCTGTCGGAACGTAATAGAGCTAATGACGCTAACGACGTGCATATATATGTACTGCACGCCCACCCAGCACGTACAGGGTCTTTGTCTACGATTACAAGCAATTGTATATCATTTGAAGGCCTCGATGGTCCTTCGAAGCAGGACGAGTCCTAGCCCCTTCTAAGCAGCGTGACCGTACAAAGTATATGCACGTGTCCTGTAAGACTTCTACATGAACTGCAAGCACCATGACAGCTACGTGGTGGAAATCACTGTCTTGCGCCGGCGAAACGTCATAGCAGCGGTCGCGCGAGAGAAATGCCTAAAAGTGTTACTGAACGCCTTTATGACCTTTTACCTGACTACGAGTCAAGTCGTTTTCAAAGACCACATAAATTCAGCTTGCATTGACGCTTATTCCAATTCATAATAACGGTTGGAACTCGTACGCCAGTACGTTGTGCGTACTTTTTGAGGCTCACACATGAAAAGCCGTAATTGATTAGATTCGACCTCAGCGATCGCTTGTGGCAGCGAATGCCAGCGCAATGATTAATAAAGGGGGAATGCGTACTTCAATATTGAAATTGAATTGCAATCGTAGGACGGATGGGAGGGCACACATTTTCACTGAGTAATATATGTATATCCCATGGGCAGGGCCTGGGTGCACCGTGAACAGTGAGCGCATTGCTGCGACGCGAGCGAGAGCCCCCAAAATTGAGCGCATTTCATCATGGCCTGGCTCTGAGAACTCGACAATGTCGATGAAGCCATGTAGCCAGGCATGTCTCTCCCAGGATCTGCCACCCAGCGAGACAGGCATATGCTCCATCGGCCGTGTACATCAACCAGCTCCCGACTGCCTCATAACTGACAAATCTCGCCTTTAGTCCACTAATGAACGTCCCTAGGTTGCCCATCCAGAATCACACAGTATCCGGCTGTGGGCCAACCCTTCACAGCGAGGGGGTCCTGGCTAATTAGCACTGGTCGCTGCGTCGTGCAGCGTCCCGTACGCCCTTGCCACCTAATGGAAAATGTGCAACTCACACATTTATAGCTCGGTTGTCATAGCACCGGAGAAAAGATCTCGACCGTATTCGACCTCGAATGACAAGCACAGCGTTCTCGTTTTTAATCCGATCAAATCAAACTGTCTACCATTGTTGTCATTTACTACCAGCTGAAATCTCGATCGGAGAGAAGGATCACTCTAATCCCATCGAACACATACGAGTAGTGCTTATTTCAGCAAATGTGGTTGGCTGAGAGTAAATTGTGGATGAAATTGGCGGGCGTACTCATCCCAACGACACTCAAATGCAAACACATTGCACAACGATGTTGACGTGCAATGGCGAGCTAATGCAATTATGTTCTTTGGACATTTGATTGACGGGGACTTATCAGGACTTATTATCGGGGACCTATGACCGCTAAATTGTTGTTGGATCCCCTGACCTCAAAGTAATCGGCTAAAGATGGCCTAAGGATCCGGCTACGGACAAGTCTTGGGTCTTCTTCAAGCGACGCGTACCAACGACTCGTTTTACTCCCGCGACCTTCTCTGGGGTTTTTGGCCTGGGGCGACTTCGACCAAAGCCCTTTGGTTAGCCCGAGCTTTTGGTCGTCGCTCGCGTTCGCCCGATGCTGATGTAATTGTAATTCAAATTCTAATCCAGGCTCTCTCATGCGCATTTACAAAACAGCCCCGAGCAACGATGTCAGGCAGACTCCTCGTCCGGAAAGGCTCAAACCTCAACAACGAGAGGTTTATAGGGTCGAGGAAGATTCCATCTCATTGTCCAGTACAGATGTCTGAGTCGTAGCAGTGGATCGATGTCGATCTTAGAAAGCACATTCGTGTATTATACATGCGTCTATTGATTGCATATCCGACTATTATAATATTTATCTGAGTTGGTCAGACGCGAACCAGATCTAGTCCAATAGCTGATTATCCAAGCGAAATATGCTAGCCTAACCACGGTACCAATAATAGTTCCGAACCATGCAAGCAGGCTCGGTGGCGATGCTTAAACGACACACAGCTCGCTGATAGCTCGACATATGTCAAGTCGAAAAGGAAAGGAAAGTTGAAACAAATGTGCAACGATACAGTCTATTTCAAACACTACTTTTTTGTCTTGTCTTACAGACGGCTTAACAAGTTACATTAAAATTTCACTCTGTCTTCGATTTGGGGCGGTATCGGTAGTAGAAGTGGTAGTCGTTCTCAAATCCCTCATCTTTTTTGCGTTTACCTGTCGTAGTATCCAGACTTTTGCTCTCTCTCTCTCTCGTACTTTGATCTGCGCGAGAGAGATACAGCTGAGGCTGTACAATTCGTGTTGTATCGGCGGCGCCTGAGCTGCGGCGCCGCCGGCTGCGTCGTCCGACCGAGAGGGAGACGGCTAAAATGAAAGTCATTCATTAATTCATTATCGCCCGGCCAAGCCGGCAGGAAGTCCTCGGCCTCCTCGTTCCGTTCGAACTGTCGACTCAGCGCTGCGGCGCTGTGCACTGAGCCGCCGCGCCAGCCACACGGGCAGACTGCTGGTGGGCTTGGACTTTGAGCTCCTATTTGCCAGAGGTCGGACGGCGGGGAGAACCCGCTGGCTGAGCTGAGCGACGAGATCTCGGAGAGCACGGCTCGCGCAAGGCGACGGAGGAGAGGGGGCAAGGAGAGCGTTTACACGCGCGGCCGTTCGGCCTGGGGCTTCGTACGGGGGTCCACCAAGTCGAGGGGGGGTGCAAGGGCGAAAAGGGTAGTTGCGAACGGATCACGGTTCAAGTGAAGCCGAGTGAGGAGACGGCGGCGGCGGCGGCAGGGGAAGCGATACGATCCGTCGTCTCTAGGCAGAACCGTGCTAAGCTGCTGGTCCCACTTGCTGGTCGTGCTGCTGTCTGCTTTGCTGTGTCGCCCCGTTCCTCTAGGAGGAGGAGGAGGAGGCGAACCGAGCCGGGTTCGGGTCAAGCTGCCCTAAGCCCATCAAGTGCAATGTATAAAGTATCTATGAGCGGTGAGCTAGCTAGCTGACTGCCTCCCTAGCTGGCTATACATTCGCCCGCCATGCCACCGCCTCCGCCGCTGCCTCCGTGCTCGAGTTCGCCGGCTACGACGGCCTCGCTCTATGATTATGCACTCCGACGGAAACGAAGGAAGGCGGATAGCGGCGGGGAGCACCAGAGTTGTTCGGAACAGGGGCCAAAAGGGCGTGTGCGTGCTAAGAAACTCCCTTCAAGCTGCTCTCTCATATCTCTGCAGCATTTCTCTCTCTCACTCTCTCTAACTCGCTGTGAGTGTATCTGTCTGCAGCTCGATCGCGCGGGAACTCCCGAGCGAAAAACTAAAAGCAGCTCTCTCGCGGTCTGCTGGTGCCTGACCGAGCGGGTCTGCATTGGGGGGCACCGATGCCGCCGTCGCCTCCGCCCTTGCTACCCCTCGGGCGGCTGGTCGCTAACCCGAACGCGCAGCACGAGCCCAAATTGACAAGCGTACAGCAACGAGATATGACTCCCGCCGCCGTGGTGCTGGTGGTGGAGCTAACAGCCAGGAAACAGGCAGAAATGATCAGTGATATTATAGCTAAAGACTGAAGGGCACCCTATGGCTGCTGGCATCAGCTCGGAACGGCTTTACCTCATCGATGCAGAGTTGGGCCGTTTAGCAGCAGTGGCACGAATGGCAAGATGAGCAGAAACAGCAGCAGCCACCGAGCCGCTGCAGTGGCGGCTGCAGCGGCGGCAGAATTGTCAGTGGCGGAGGAGGTGACGCTCAGTGCAGTCAATGCAGTTAAGAGCGTTTCGCAACTAATAACTCGTTTCGCACAGACAAATATCCACACCCTGCAGAGAGAGAGAGAGAGAGAGACAGTGAAGGAGCCATGAGCCGCTGCCCGGAGTGCATACACGAACATTATAATCAACGATGGCGTCTGGGGATAATTTACAATAAACGAGAAAGCAAACGCAGGTTTCATCTTCGATCTCTCTTGGTCTTCCGATACAAGACACACTCACACAGGCCGAACGTCTGCTCGATGTTAGCTGGATGGGAGAAATCAATCGCTCTAGAATTCCTCTCGCAATAGGGATAGATTGTTGACTAGCCCTTGATGGATGATTATATAATACCCGGTGAGCGAGCATCTAAGGACCATCGATCGTTGAGCTACGCAAAAGTCGTTGCAGGGACGTACCTGCGGTCGCGGTCTCCAAATTCGTCGAACAACGACGTATTGAGGCTTGTTCTTCTTCTTCTTTTCAAAGCTGCTGTATTCGTTAGCTTCACGTTTCTCAACGTATTGCATCATGTACGGCAAGCCGTATAAGGGCACATAGGTTCGTTTCAGGTGAGTGAATCCTTAACGGCCGCTCCGAAGGATTCAACCCCCGATGGACGTAGGGAGACGGACAAATATACGGGGAACGAGAGGCGAATTGTCGACACCTTCGTGATGATGTTTGTTTTGTCCAGCCACCAGTTAAGCTAGGCTTGGCTACGCTACGCTGCCCGAATGCTGGTGATGTCATTTTCCTTGTGTTCATATTCGAGAGGTGTAATTCCCGCCGTTGGCGTCGGTTGGAAAAGACACATACGTTGGGTGGAATAGACCGGAATTACATTGCGTAAAGCATACTGCCACAGGAAAGCACAGGACGAGGCGTACAGCGAGCCGGGCAAGGCCAGAAAGACCGGCGGGTCTCTCGCAGACGGACAGAGTCGCTGGGAAAGGCAGAGAGCGAGAGAGAGAGATAGCGACAGATAGACACTAATGTGAAATTTAGAAAGAACTATGCTGCCTGCCCGAGTCGACCGTTCCTGCCATCGCAGTCACAGGGCCACACAGCGTACAGAGGCCGGCCGGCCGACACTGAAATGTGACGTCAGGAATCTCTTCCCCCTGACATCCTGCGGGCCTTGAAAGCGGCGGCCGGCCGGCCTGGAGCGCGCGGTCCAGTTTCTCTGGAATCCAGCCCCGTCCGGCCCGCTACCAACACCCAGACGCACATACACGCACACAGTCGCGTATTCAGGCCCATCGCCAGGCGAGCGGCGCTGCGGACGTTCACACCCACGCGTGACATGGGGCAACTACGGTTCACCATAGCACGGCCACAGGGCATAGCATCACCATCGGGAAGGGAGGGCGCCTGCCGGGACCGAGATTTCCGTAAGGGGGGGAGGCGAAGGAATGCCAAGATGGCCACCGGAAGTACGTCGAGCTCGGACCGGAAGTGGAGAAATGGCTCAAAGCAGGAATCACCACGTCATAGAAGCTGCACACAGCACAAGTTAGTTTAGAGTCATGATGAATCGCACGACTGCAGCTCGGGCTGTCAGACCGTCGGTCAGTGGTCAGGGAGAGTTCTTGTGCTGGTGCACTATGAACGAAGACGATCCAACCAGAGCGTAGCGTCGACTGGCCTAGCTTCGCCTGGCCCCGCCGTCGTTACCAACCGCCGGGAGTGCGGCACATGAAAAGGACACTTGGCCTTTTTGATTCGGCTGGCCCTAGAGGCGGCCACCACCACTACGACTCCTACTCATAATCTTACTATCGCTGCTTTACTACCATTGCTGCGCTGCTACTGTCGTCACCGCTCTCTCACTCGCTATTCGTCTCCTCTGTGGTGCTGCCTCACGGCGTTCGAATTCATGACGACTTTCAGTGGAAGGAAGATGATGACCTCAAATGGATTCCCAACCCAACGAAACGAACTATGAAAGCCCTCATACTCATACAAGATCCACATACAGCCCTGTCGCAGTGACACACGCCCACAGCGAAACCGGAGGCTAGGAGACGCAAACGGATCAGAGACACTTCTCAGACACGCTAACGTTCGACTTCAGTTCACCTCTTGTTTCTCTTGAGAATTTTCCTGAGTCGACCTCTCGTCTCACCAACACCGACCACCCGATCAGATCAGGAGCCAGTCAACTGTCCAGTCAACTCGATTCGTTCGTTAGGCGGTTCGTCCAAATCGCATAATATTGTTAGGTTGGCCGCCTGTCGTCGGCGCCTCTGCCGGCGTCGCTTGCGCTTCAGATAACCAAGCGAACGACACGCAAAGCAATGTTTAACGACGAACGCGGTTACATAGATATATGGGCGGATGGACAGATACGCTGACATCCACAAAGGCACTCGGGAGACAATCAGCCAGCCGGATACACAAACACAATATATTGAAAGAATACAATTACCATCTAAATAGGCGCATTGAAAAATAATTGAGTCATTTGTCACAGGAGACAAGCACTCCGTCTCAGCGAACAGCCGTGTGCAAGCGCACACCGAAGCCAAACGGAGCCGAATAGAGAAGCGTTACTTCGTCGAAGAACGAAGTAATCGTAGCCATCGATGTCCACGACGTTCGACGACCGAGTGGCGCGGTCGGTGCGCGAAGGAGGGGTCATGAACGACGCGGAGAAAACGCAAGACATTCAACATTGGTTTTCGCTGTTATCTAATGATGAAATACAAGAGACCCAACAGCAGAGCCAAGGAGCAGCGACGAGTCGACGGCGGCGACGACGACGACGACCAAGAAGCGGCACTGCAGCAGCCTCCCGTGCTCGCGCACCTGTGGTACCGACACTTGGTGGGGTTCCGGGGTGACATAATCGAATCAGTCGTCTGCGGGAGGGGGTCTTGCCGGTTCGAGATCGAACGACCAGGGTAGTTCTTTGCGAGTAGAAAAAAAAGTCAAATGATGAGAGCAGTTCGACGACGCTCGTGCATTCATTCTATACGCACTCTCCCGCATATCATCATGCCATATCCCCGGGGGTTACCCCGCTGGCCAGCTGGCTGCTGATTAGCTGTAGACATAGTAATATCTTCATGTGCACGTATATATATATATATATATATATATATATATATATAGATATTATATATAGACATGTATACATGCATGTGTACAGCCTGTTCGACGTAGCTGCTTTATTGGCTAGTGGACTAGCATGAAGTCGTCCCGCTTCAGCTAAAAACTTACATTGCCACTTATCCCGCAGCGTTCCGCCCGCCCGCCAGCAAGCAAGTGGCCAGCAAACCGAAACTGCTTCATAAAAGTCGATGTGTGTCTGTGTGTGTGTGTGTGTCCGCGTGTAAATAAGCGGTGGTAACGAAGCAGCGAAATGCAAACAGATAGACGAATCCAGAAAGAAGACGACGTGCATAGTACCCCGGCTCCGACGAGAGCCGGCTACGAAAGAGCAGTCGGCTATAGACGCATCAATACCAACCACGATGATGATCATGGCGATGATGCCGTAGAGTGTCCATACGGCTTCAGGGAATCACCGGGGAAGTGGGGGGGGGAGGCGAGCGAGCGAGCGGGCGGTCTACAGACGCTGGGAGCCAGCGCGTACGTATTATGGACAGCGTTGTTTGTTTGTTGTTTGTAAGTGAGTGAGTGCCCGTCTGCGTACGAACAAACTGCTGGGCACGGCCTCCAGCTCACGGCGGGGGGTGCTCACGCCCGACAAAGAACACTCGCGCATCGATCGACTCTCGGCTGCTTGATCTGCTGCTGCTGCTGCTGCGGCGGCGGCGGCGGCCTCTGTTTCAGCGTCGAAACTGCGCGGTGAAGTCCCTGCCGCGTCTCGAGCATAAGAGCGGTCGAGGTGAATCACAGCCGCAAGAAACGGACTGTGAGAGAGAGAGAGAGGGAGAGAGAGAGAGGGAGCCTCGAGCAGCTATAGACAAGGGGGAGAAAACTCGGTAAAGAAGGAACGCACGTATGGGCAGAGCGCATAGCATACCAAATTGCAGTACCATCGGATAGTCGTTGCTTGGGCTCAACGTTAGAACGATAGATTGAGAAAAAGAAGAGAGAGAAAGGGAGAGAATCGAGTAGATTAGCTGTCCGCACAGATGACGACGAAGATTAACTGCTGCCACTGCCGGACACTGCCGAGAAGAACAGCAGACACAGTTACAAGATCACAAGTAGCGGCGACGGCGGCGGTGGCGGCGGCAGCAACAACAACAACAACAGCACAACGTCAGCGAGGACAACGGCAACAAATGCCGATGCTCGAATGTCTATGCACTTACACAAACAAACGCTCCACAGCAGCAGCAACAGCAGCAGCAGAAGCATCCACAGGAACAACCACAATCCCAGCACGACACAGCATTATACAACAGGGTATATATATATATATATATATATATATATATCTCGACGGTTTTATTAACATTAGCGGGTAGAAAATTGAAATCGTCCGCGGTGGGGCTCTTTTGCTCGTTCGCTTATGGATGGACCATACACTGTGGTGGGTAGATTGAACAGGATAGGGATGGATCGTTACTCGTCTTTGCCCAACCAAACCAGGCGGGGAGGGGTAGCTTATTCTAATATTTTAAAGTTGATCAAGGTCACCAGAATGGCCTGAGTGCACCTATCGTCTAATATCAATGTATCACACAGTATGATTCGTTATTTGCTTAGGTCGGAACGAATACGACATGTGATTTAAAAATGATCGCTACAGCAGGTGATCGTGCCATTGCACACCGCTCGTGTGAAAGACATATTGTGAGGCTTGACTATTATTACTACACGCTATATCGCAGTTCATTATCATGTCATCACAGTGACAAATATAAATATAATACATAGGGAGTGGGGTGAGATTCCCCTTTCAGCCGATATTCAATCATAATGGCTAGATTAGTATATATTTAATACATATGTATATAGCATGTACGAGTTCAGGTTAGGATCACTGTTATTCCCGCCCGTTGCCCCATTCCAGAAGGAGCGAAGAGACAAAGATGGCAAAGATGCCTCGTGATTGTTACTATTGTTGATTCCGCAGAAGGAACGGAGAGCTGAAATTGAGTTCAATTGGGTCAGCTCTGTAGAATTGCTCCTCGATCACCGCTGGTTGGTGTTCAGCCACAATTCTGCTTTGTATCCTTCTTCTGTTCGATGCGTATATCATCGATGCGTTACGATAACCGGTGGTAGACAGCACTCGTTGTACAGCTCGAAATGTTCATGTGGTAGTATAGTATTAGTAATCGGTTTTACGAACTTCACCAACTGAATGGACTCGACCACACAGGCTGATCGAAGGCAAGCACTTACCAAGCTATCGAATAGCACTCAGTAGCATTTTGCGGACAGACGCGGTTTTTGACCATCCGAAAAAAAAGGTCAAACAGGTACTTCAGCTATCATTTCGACTAGCTGTTCTGCCGGTCGATTGACCAGCAGGCGAATCGCCTATCCAAGTAAAAGTTGCTGCGCCGTGGTTAACCACCCTAGCTCCAACCATCCGTGTTTAGCGTTCAACAGCAGCAGCAGCAGCTGCTGCAACAGCCTTTGAGTCTCCAACCGAACGAAGAACAGCAAAGGGCTAACGACCACTGCTCAATCGACAACCATCAATACCAACGCCGCTTCTCTTACTGGTGCCGTGTAGACGATGGTGCCGAAGCCCAAAGCCGCTAACCGGCCGCCGCCACGCTCACCGGGTAGCGGCAGCAGCTGTTAACGTTTTCGTGTTTGGTGACTTTGGTTAGTCGTTGAGGGTGGGCAGAGGGCGATTGACTTCAATCACAGAAAACATGAAGCCAGAAAATGAAGATGACGAAGCCATTCGATGCGCTTCGGGTGTTCGTCCATCTGCCTGTAGCTGCTGTGTTTGTACCCACAGCGAAAACCGGCTCTGCTTTTGCGCGTGTCCGGCTCTGTATCATATGTCTCTGGATCCGTCCAGCTGCTTTGATTTGGAATTCTAAACGGTTACCACCGCCGCCGCCACAACCAGTAGCACTCTCACAGCGACAACAACAACAGCAACAACAACAACAACTAGCACACGAACAAAGTGAACAACAGCAGTGGTCGAAGTCGATCGTTACATATATATATATATATATACATATATATTAGTTAATATGCCTAGAGCGCAATAGATAACGGGTATACTGCCGGCACCAGCATCCGCATTGTTGCAGCATCGCAACAACTCCCTGCTGAGAGCTGTTACTCTGGATAACACGCTCATTTGTGGGGTAGCGGTTGGGGGGGGGGGTAATGCAGTGTCATTCGCTCACACATAGTAAGAAACAGACACATAGCATCGCAGTTAGCCTGAGCTATTGAAGATGCTTGAATTCAGAAATTGCATAAGTGGCTGTCGCAAAGGTTCATTATCTGTCTCTCTATCTGCCGCCGTCACGCGATCCAGTCCAAGCTTACCCTGAAGCAACGCCCTGAACATGATCTCGAAGATTGACCTCTCTCCAAATGTCTCGCTGTCCTTCACGAAGCGATCCGTTCAAAAGCGGATCAATGCGAATGGACAATCGGTGGGTGTGAGAAGAAACTCGAAAAAAATCAAATCCAAATCCATCCACACAGAACAGCCCCCGCTTCCCGTCGAACTCAGACAGCGTAAATAGATTCGATAACACGAACACGGGTGTCTAGCTATTATTACTATTACTACTACAGATATTTATTCGCAATGAATTCAGCTACCATAGATTTGCGCGTTCATTTCGAACGACCGGCGGATTGTCGCCGAAATAGTTCGAACAGATGATTGTTTTCGATTATCATCCCCGTGTTGTCGTTCCCCGTGTCGCTGTTGTCGCTGTCATTGACGTCGTTGTGATACCGTTCAACGCTCTGTTGTTATCGTGTCGCAGCGACGGACGCGTTGTTTTCGTTGAATATCGTGGATAATATTTTGAAAAGTTCATATGTTCGTGAACGCGCATAAAGTGAACGCACATTGACATGAAGCGTCTTGACTAGATATTCTGCAGTTATAGCCGACGTTTATTAGATTACCTCCGCGAGAGTGAACGTGCACATTATGGCTAAAAGATGTCGAACGATAGCGGAGAAGTCGGACTCGCGGACGTTTCGACACCGACGTTAAAATCAACATATCGTAAATGTATGTAGCACGTTCAAAGCGAACGATAAATAGTCATGCGCCACTCATCTTTTTTTCGACGGGGCTCAACATGAACGCTTGGTTAGGTCGTTCCTATTTTCGTAGCGTGTTTAATCCTTCGGCTACCTTTTGACCATTGGGAGTTGTCCATTCACCTGTGGCTGGGCAAATATTCTGCTGCGAGCGACGTCGTTCTAAAAGAATATCGAAGAAAAATACTATGGGGTGACGTACCAGAACTGAGCGCCAAAAAAAAAACAACATCGCTGACACATCGAATTCACCAGGGCAGAAGGATCGTTAGTTTTTTGCTGGTAGAAAGGATCATTCGTGACTATTTGCCCCCACCGGCCATATAGTTCGTCGCGTCAACGACGACGACGCTCGGCACTAAGCACCTATAAGGAGTGTCTGCATAGACAACTATCTGGTGCGTCCACAATAACCGCAATATTTCAAAGCGTTCGTAATTCGACGTCCCTACGAGCGGCTATGCACAAATGATGTGTACATATATACATACATTTCTACTCGATGATCACTTGTTCAGCGCGGGTATTCAGGCTCGATAAGAACAGCCTTGGCATGGCTAGATTCGCGAGCTGCTTTCTCATTCTCGCGAAGTCGCTTCAAGTGGACGATCTATATCTCTGCTAACAGTAGGGTGGTACCCTAAGTTCTCGATGCCTTTAGACCTAATAGTTATGGACCCAGTGGTCCATTCACTGGTCCGTCCGCACGGGAGCCAGCCATTATTTCTTAGGCATCGGTCAACAGCACCAGTCAACTACGATCAGCCTGCCGACAGCAACCACTATAACCCCTAGGTGACTGTTACAAAATCACTGGCTGGCAAATCTTCAAGCTTCAGCTTTTCGTTATTTTGTGAACATTTCGTTAGATTCGCGCTCTGTGTAGCCGAATACCATGAACAATCGCTGGGTCCCATTCTACTCTATCCATTTGACAACTGTAGTGTGCCTGCCTAAAATAAAAACACATTGTATATATATATATATATATATATATATATATATATAATGTAGTACATAGGATCTTTACGTGCACGATGATGCTGTTGTTGTTGTTGCTGCTATTACGGCCGGCGCACTCGTCCATTGCGTCGTCATCGGCTCTCCTCGGCAGAATGCCTTGTTCCCACACATCTGTGTTCGGCGCTGTCTTTTTTCTCTATCTCAATCACCGCGCCACTCATGCTATTAGCTCGCTGCTCCCTTCAGAGCGCCCTCTTCGAAAAGAAAATGGGTGTTTAGACTAAAACAACAACAAACAAGACGGGGGGGGGGGGGGATCTTCGTAGGACCGAATCAGGCTAACGCAGGACGTGTCGAGCCAGCCGACCTCTCGGCTAGGTTCGGCGGACCCGTCGTCAACGGCTGCTCAGCTCAGTGAGTCAGGGACCATCAAGAGAGTCAGCCGTTGAGAGTCAACATCGGCGGGAGAATCCTCCGTCGAAAAAGCGACCCAGCAGTGACGATATGACAGTCTTGTTAGCAGTTGTCGAGGCGGCACCGAGGTCGGCATGGCCGACTTGAGTTTATTAGCTTTCTCGACATCCTCAATCTACAGTGGGTCGAACGCCAACTCAGGGGAGAACTAGCCAACATAAAAACGAGAGTCAAGACCGACGATGGCTAGCTAATCCACAAGCACAGAAGTGACGATTTTGGCTGTGTGTGTGTGTGGCGTCGAACTTTGAGGTGGGTTGATTCTAGAGCGCTAGTTGATGACGGCTTCTGCTTACGATTTTAGCTCACATTGAGACGGCGGCTAGCCTAGTCTCGAGTTTGCTTCAGGCTACCGCAGACGCCACAAAGTAGTGATAAGGCCTCTAACTAAATTAGGCTGAAACCACTTTCACGAAGAAAATGTTCAAACAAAGTTAGATAAAATGTGTCTTAAGGCGAGACACAGGGAGAGAAAGAGAGAGAGAGAGAGAGAGAGAAAGTAAACGAGTATATCTGGTTTAAATCGACTCAGTTCGAAATTACAGGGTGACCTCGTACATCGTGCACACTCCGAGTATTACACAAAATCCGATTTTCCTAACTTCGTACAGTATTGTTTCGCTCTATAGTTTACAGTTTCGTATTTCGTTGTTGTTGTTATTGTTGCTATTGTTATCTAACTCTCATTTTGTCTATGTCCCTGCGACTGAATAAGTCAGGCTCACCCTTAACCTTAATATTTGGCTACAGCATGGCGAACGGTGACGTGACCAATTACTCGGGTGCATTTGTTTATACTCGTTTGTTAGACAGTCTGAGTCCTTCGCGAGTGCTTAAGGGATTGTTCCCTGCCTTCCAGCTTCGAGCATTCCGTGTGGACAGCGTAAATATATATATTGTATTATATATACCGAGAGAAAAAAGCAACAACAATGAATTCACGACATTATGATGCGACAACTGCGACATTGTGCCCAGCTAACAAAGCATCTGAACGTATTATTTCCTAATTTTTAGACACTATATGAGAGGTGACTATCATATGCAGCCTCGGAGTGCATGGGAGCGTTCCATCATCATGCGGTACTGCCGTCGCACTGACAGCACTAACAGCAACAACAGCAATAACTTGTCATTAGAAATAAAGCGCTGCATTTATCCTTTTGTCCTCCAGGACTCTCTCATTGTTTTTCTGTTCGGTCCGGTGTTCGTGGCGTTTATGTACCTTGTTAAATGGCCAACGTCGAAATATGCCTCCTGCAACTCAATTTCAGATGGGTAAGCCTACCCGCTACTATCTACGGTCGGTATTTTACTTCGGATAAACATGTAGACAGGCAGCTGTCACTGAGCTGCACTCCATTAAAAATACGGTTGTTGTTATGGTCGCTGAAGTAGGTGCATAAAAAACAGGGGCGTTTATGGCTGTCCGGCGAGTGCGCTAGCGGACAATCCAAGGACAGAGGCTTCGCCGCAAAATCGGCTTCGTCTCCCAGCCCCAGCTCATTTCCCGGTGGACCCCGCTGTAAGATCAGGTTCGTGGGAGGCTACCTGTATACATATATATATATATATATCTGTTCGAGTATGTAGGTATGATTGTGTCTCCCAACTGTCTATCTATCTGTCGAGCTGAATGTCGTGCACCCGTTTGCGGCCATGTACATAAATTCATGTATGCGTCCATACGAGGCGCGGACCTCGCGGGATCCCTGCGTCTTAGTGCAGGCGGCGTGCCCTTCGCATATCCATCCACATATCTATGCTTTACGCGAGTAAAGGTGCTGGCATACATGGCATGGCTAGGCGGGACGGGACGGGTGGAATCTTAACTCGTCCGACGGCACTCGAAGGCCAAAGACGGATGAAACATGTGCAAGCAATGAGAGAGAGATATAGCAGCCGACGGCCCCGAGCCATCCGTTGCAGCAGGCTACCCGTTGCACGGCGTATGAATGGCCTCCTTGGACCATTGCCTGAGTCTAATGCCACTCTCGTGTACGGAGCGGGTAAAGGGGTCTACCTGGGGATACTATGAGGCTGTGTGGCTGTGAGTTTACGCGTATGTATATATATATATATATGTCTACTTGGCGAAACATCGTATGTCCTCAACATGCCTAAGCCTCGCTGCGGCCTCTCGAAAACAACGATGAAGGACCACGGCAACATCCATACCTACATTCGGCTATATAGTGTCGGCTTTTTTCGCCAACCAGAAAAAAGGCAGGTGCAGTTTAACCCTCCCCAGTCGGCTACAATCGCCGTATAGCTATCTCGCTTATTACATCGGCTGCTTCAAAGAATCTAACATGTCGAAACCTGATGTTCGCGCTCTGATCCCACCAGTCGAGCCGGCAGAAGTATTTGTTTATCACATTTGTCGTCGAATAAAAGGCGTGACCACCTACTTACCGCTCGTTGAACGTACCCACGCAGAATAGCTACGAAGAAAAACAAAATCCTCATTACGATCGTCAACATTTTTCTCACAACAATCTTTAGCATCGTACGGGCGATGTTTTTCGGCTCGCGACGTCTCATCGTCATTATGCATTGCCACGGCAATGACGGAGGTCGCCTGCGCCATTCACAACTGATTCACAGCGGGCCATTCGCCGGCCGAAGTCAACGGCCACCAGGGCCGGCGACGTCTTGACAACGTGCAATGCGTAATTACGTCGTAATTACACATGTTTGCGTTAGTGAATGCGCCACAAATGCTCTAAAATGCCCCCCAGGTACGTCTGTACGTCGTTCTAGTTGTCCGTCCGTCCGTGCGTTTGTTTGTTTTTGTTCGTCGCTTGTACAGGGGTGCAGGTGATGGTTATGCTGTTTAGTTGTGTCCCTGCTCATCTGCTTGATCCCATCGCTACGTTCCCCTTTTCCTCTATCTTTGTCTCGCTCTCGTTCTTGCATCGTTTTTCTATCATCAACCAACGAGAGTTACGTAATCGTGGGGTTGGCTGGCAAAGAAAAACTGGCCAACACGAAGAAACAAAGCAAGAGACCTGCTCCCATACTATTACCAGAGCAATTGCCACAAAACGCAACATGAAAGGCGAAAACAGCAACAGCAGTGGCATTCGTAGGGGTAATGCGTTCATGTCTTGAATATTAGACGAGCATACTATCTACGTCCGGTCAACTTCACGTTGTCGTTGTCGTCGTCGAGGCCGGCGTTGGGCCTGTCGCTATCGGCTGCTTGTGTAGGACTGGCGTTCGTAGACGGCCGTGCATGCAGTATCAGAAGAATATATCTCTCGCTCTCTCTCTCTCTCTCTCTCTTTCTGGCTTCTCGTTCGTTCCTCCATTTCATCCTGATCTCTATGAACCTTTTCGGTTACGAACCTTTTTAGTTTCCTTTTTGCTCTGTGTGTTTTTCTGTCTGCCCGTATTACAGCGAAGAAAGCCGATGGATCCTTGCTTACTTCGATGTCGGGTTCTCCGATATGTGTATCGGAACTCTGCACGGGCATAAGACATTCGGCTTGTGTTTGCTATATATATATATATATATATATATATATATATATATATATGTATATGCGCGTATGTGTGGGGTATGTACATGCGTTTCTGTGATGTTTCTGTCTTCAGAAGCCTCGTGAAGACGGTGACGTCCCGCGGCGTGAGCGATGGTCGATATTCGAGATGGCTGCCTGTTGATGTTACGCTGGCTGTTGTTTTTGCGCTTGCTCTCTTCTGTTCTGTAGCAAAAAATAGAGGAATAGCAGCAGCAGCAGCAGCAGCCACCAACTGACAGCCAACCACCCCGGACCATCATGCCACAGGCCACAACCGCCAGCGGCACCACCACGACTCGATCGAAAGATGAGAGATGGAGGAGTGTAGGGAGGAGAAGCTACGAGGCGAGCGGCAGCGGCTCGTTCGGTATCACGGACCGCGTAGCACGGACTGTTAGCGTCTTTAGTGTAGCCAGCCGTCGTTGCCATAGTGGAGCTATGGTCCCCGCTCCTGTCTCGGTGAGCTCGCCGCGGTGGCCCACCTCATTCCACTCATCGTCCGAATCGGCAGCATCACCATCATGACTGAGTTCTGCTTCTTCACTTCATTCGACTTCATTGTCGTCGTCGTGGCCGCCGCCGCCGTTTGTTTGTTTGGCGAACAGCGGCGGCACCAGCGGCAGCAGCAGCAGCGGACCGGCCACTTCGTCTTTCTCGCGTTCCTGCTGGCTTCGACGTCACTTCAACGACGTCGGGCTCCGGGTCTTTCTGTATCCGCTGGTCTGCTCTGCTGCTTCTTCTTTCTGCCGCTTTTCTTTTTCTGTAACAACAAGCAACCACTGAAGTAGTAGTAGTTGCCAGCGAGTGCAGAAACGGAATAAGCTGTGACTGAACGATGGACAAAGCGCCGCTCACCCGCTCCCTCCCAGCTCGCTCCTCCAAGCGAACAAGCGGATGGACTCGTTCAATTGCTCCCGCTGCTGCTGCCAGGCCACTCCTGGACGTCAACAACGTCACCTTCCCTTCCTTCCCCCGTTTTTTTTTCCATCTTCTTCATCTACTTCGTCGTCGTCGTCGTCGTCGGCGTCATCGTTTTTCTTCGAGTCACCGCCAGAGGAGTGCGGCGTGCTTCGTACGAGCCTGGGCTGCTGCTACTACCGCTGCAGCAGAACTCGAGTCGCCGACGTACCAGCGAATCAGCAGCGAGCTGTCTTCTTCTCCGAGCTGCTCGTTTTGTGGTTCGGTGAGCTTCCTTCCTTCAACCATTCGGCGTACGCTCGTTTGTTCCGTTGGCTCTATTCGTCCCGTTCGGAGCGGTTGTTGCCATTGCTGCCAGCAACAACTGCGACAGCAAGCAACAGCAGCCGACGACTGCTAACACTACCAGATACACCGCAGGTTTCTCTCTCTCTCAATCTCTCTCTGTCCCTCTCTCTCTCTCTCTCTCTCTCTCTCTCTCTCTCCGTCTCTCGGCTGGCGTTTCGGCGGTGAGTGGTGGCCGACCAAGCGACCGGCTGCCGGCGTGCCTGCTTCATCCGCTGCATGCAGCTGATGCTACTGCTGTTTAATGATGATGTTAATGCTACGTCTTTAGCCATTGCTGCTGCCGCTGCTGCTGCTGCTTTTGTTTAATCAACGAACCGAGCGAGCGAGCCGGACAGTTCACGCACCGACCGATGATCTCTTGGCGGCGATCCGCCGCTGGCGTCGACAGGGTTGCCGCCGTGCGCCTTGCGGCCATGAGCCGTCATCATCTCATCTCCTCTCTTCTTCATCTTCTTCATCGTCGTCGTCTTCTACAGAGTAAGCTAACTACCCGCTTCACCCCGGTTGTTGATCTGTTCTTGCTGTTGTCTTTTGCTTGTCTCTCTCTCTCTCTCTCTCTCTCTCTCGTGAAGGCCTCCTCTCCCGCGCGATCGCTATATCTCTGTTCTCCGCGTATCTCTCTCTCTCTCTCTCAGCCCTTTTGCCAATGGAGCGCATTACTCATCTTGCGTCCATTTGAACTTCGGTTCCTTGACTCGCCACGAGATATTTGTAGAAGGAGCAAGTGGCAATAACGCCGACGTTTCGTATAACGTAACTATAGGCTTCTTAACGGCAGCCCTCAATCAACGGGCAACAGCAATAGTTCAGCCGGGTCAACTAGCACGAGCGGTTACGGGGATACGATACTGCTTTGCGTGTGCGAGTATGTCGATATGACTAACTGGCTGTGCATGATGACGAGAGTTGAAGTTTGTTAAGAAAATATGCTATTAGTTCTGTGCATAACGGAGGCAAAATATCAGGGTATATAGATGGATAGATCGATAGATATAGCGCTAACAAATCGAATCTAATCGCTTCCCTTGAACACTTCTCCGGTATCGTTCCACATAGATACGTT
Organism: Stratiolaelaps scimitus; assembly: GCA_019614645.1. Classification (NCBI taxonomy): domain Eukaryota; kingdom Metazoa; phylum Arthropoda; class Arachnida; order Mesostigmata; family Laelapidae; genus Stratiolaelaps; species Stratiolaelaps scimitus. The sequence goes on from JABWDB010000026.1 coordinate 4,043,123, forward strand.
TCTCGCTGTGCCTAAATTGCTTTCTCGTCATCTTAGCGTTGCGGATAGGCACGATTCAATCAGGGAATCCAGACGGATCTTGCCGTTGTCATTCAGGGGCGGAACAATCCTACCCCACAGCCTGTTTCCGCTGCTGCTGCTACCAGCACAAATTTCCACGCAGCGTTGTTAAATCATGGACATCTTCCCACGTGTACTCGTCACAAAATAGCGACAGTAACAAGCAAGCGAACGCCTAAACCCAATGTTTGCATGCTAGATAACCATTTTCGCTACATCGCCACCTTATCGTTTGTCTCCTTTATTGATCGATCGTAACTGGAGTCACCTAAGGAGAGCGCCACAATAACGGCGACGTCAGCAGCAACAGCGCTAGCAACATCGGGGGCCAAATGATTCCGTGACTTCGGCGATTTCGGCAGCGGTAATTTTTTTTCGTTGTCTGCTGCACTTTCCGACGGGCCCGTAGGCACGGGCGCACACACACACGCACACGCGGACCCACCGCCCCGACCTCTGCGTCCGTGAATCGACTACTGCCGGTAATACGTTCATGATGTTCCTGTCCTTTGCGAATTTTCTGTGGCTCCCACCGGTCGTTCTTTTCACATAGGGATCCGTCCCTCCGATGACTTTACCGGACGTTTTTGTCCTTATGCCACGCGAAACGCTTGTAGCAGGAAACATCGGTGGTCATCGCATCCAATCTCTCTCTCTCTCGCTCGCTCGCTATCTGTGCTTGAGCCTTCACATGATTTTTCTCGTATCTATATAACAACTCTGTACTTGGGGTTATTCTACTGTGCTGTTTTTGGCGTATCATACAATTTCCTCCTCCACTGTCTCTCTGCAACAGTATATCGGCGGTCTGATGACGACAACGACGACGGTCCATCGCGCTTCAGCTCAGGTGCGTCTGCTATCCGGGCCCCACGCGGGCACGGGATGGCTCCCCAGCTCGGCTGATTCCTTAACTAACGTCGCCGACAGGCCGCGAAGGCCGCCGGGAAGAAGGCCTTGCGGCGGTGGAGCCTAAAGCCTTCTCCGTCAACGCCGAGAAGAATGTTCACGTCGGCGCCTGTCAGGCCAAGTGAGCGATTGCAAAACGTGGCCAGGATGAAACGATGAACGAGACCAAGGCGGAGACCAAAAGCAATAGGGGAAAACGTGATGAGCCTATGCGGACGACTTCAAGGAGGTAACAAGGAGTGGTCGAGCAGCATCTTTTCCCGTGTTTTCTTCACGTAGAGACAACGTATAAAGCCATTCCAGTTGGTCATTCCGCCACATCAAACAGTAGAACTCGAAAATAACTTGATAGACAACTTCCATAACTTGACTTATTCCGTCCTATAGTCCGTTCAGACAAATCGATAGATATCACCTGACCTGATTAATATATCAACGCAGCTGAAATGCACCACAGGCAAATAGACGAATACAATGTTCCTGAGCGACCCGCTGTTGCTGACCAATTGTGATGGTTCCTCGGTCGGCTCCTTCGAAGTGTCACCTCGCAACATCGGCACCAGCGACTGGCAGTAACCAATTCAACTGATCCAGCTAAGTTAATTGCAGCCTTCAACTTATTTGCCCCCCCCCTATTTATTCGAGACAGATCCAGATCAGATTTGCGCACCTATACGAGACCGCCGGCAGGTTGAGCGGGCCAGACTCGTTACTCAATCGTTGCATATGTAGTAATACACGTGTTATTATATGTGGCGATCCTGCCGTTGCTGGGTTATTTCCACTGTTATTGTTACTAGGATTATCGATGCAAGCGCTAGCAACATTGGGTTCCATTCGTTGTACGGATGTGGGTTAGCCCTCATGTCAGTGAGGGGAAGCACAACCGCTCAGCTGGAACGGACAGCACCGCCTCAGCGGCAGCAGCAGCCAGCGGCGGCTCCAGAAGCAATCGCAGCTGCCACCGCGGTTTTCCGCGTGTATTTCTCCTCAGCAGGCGCTGCTGCCGCCACCGCCGCCCCGGCGAATCGGCCAGGCGGGAGTCTTCTACGATGCGGTGCCTTTGTTCCAAGGAATCGAACGGGACACACAGGAGCACACGTCGTTCTGGCGATGCTAAGCAAAAAATGTCCCTCTTTTTATTGTTGCCGTTGTTATCGTCGTTGTCGGCGGCGGCGGCGTTGTGATACCACTGCACGTTGTGGCGAGCTGCGGCGAACCACCGACGAACGGGCCGCCACAATGAACTGTAGCTGCAGCTGCCAGCCTGAGTCGATCTCTGGGAACCGCAATCCCTTTGTAAATCGAGTGCTGTCTAGCGTTGTTGTCAGCGGCGGTGGCGGCGGCAGCGGCGTAGCGCCACAACTTCTTGGCGGCGACTTCTTGAGAGCGAATCGCGCGGCCGTTGTAGCAGTGACGACGACGACAGTCGCAGTTGGTCACACAGCTCACGGCCACGCTACGCATAGCCAGGCGGACAGACCGGCAGGGAGGCAACAAAGGTAACCATAGGTGGCTGGCATGTATGATCAGCAGCTGCGCTCGTCGCAGTCGGAAAGGATGGTGGTAAGCAATCGAAGAAGAAAAGCGAAGGAGAAACTGACGGATGCACATTAACTTGAGTTGAGCTACCACCACTGCGATTACTTCTTGTAGACGACTGCGGTACAAACCTCTGCCGGCAATGACTAGATCAGACGTGAGTGGTAGGTACCCCGAGAGATAGCATATGTCTGTCTGTCCCTCTGAGCCGGAGCACTTGGACCGAAGATCGACGAGGCAAGTGCATTTGTCGGTCTCGCGTCGTGTAACTGTGTGTCTGGGTCTCTACGCGAGGAGCTGGTCCCCTTCGTCGACACTCTGTTCTATCTGGTGATAGTGTTTCCAGTGGCCGAAGCCGAGCATCCAATTGGTGACTTTTGCTGTGACCGCGACCGCCGCCGCCGCCGCTGTCTCTAGCCGCTTCGAGCCAGCGCTACGAAGCAAACGGCAGAGACGGAGTTGTTACAGATGGAAAAGGGAACAGCGTTTCAGTCAGCTAAGGCTAGACCGAAGACGATGCCAGCCGACAACTTACAAGTCTGATCTTCTTTCTCCCTCTGATCACAAACTCGGGCCACAATGAAACAACGGCAGAGGCAGACAACTGAGCATTACTACATGCAAAACATCCTCAAATCAAACGGAAAATGACGTCTATAAAAAACCGGAATGAACCAGGGAGCCGACTATGGTAGAGCCGCATACAGGCTCTGGGGGCAGGATGGGGCTGGCCACAGTCGAACACGGTGCGCTAGAACGAATCCAACAACCGACACCGTTTTGCCGCAGCGAGGAAACCCGCCCACATTGCGGTTGGTGCCAAGTGATACCTAGTGGCCGTGCGCGTCGCTCGGCCATTTTCGTATAGTGTTCATTGTTAGGGGTACAGAGTAGGTGAAATCGGCGAAATCGGGCGCAATCACTGTTGGCATTGTGATCTTTGTAATGGGTGGACGAACAGACTAGTTGCTCATAACATTGGCACAAGAATTCAGCCACTATGCAAATCTACAACGAGTGATATTGTCGGACAGGATCACGTTTCAAAACGTAATCCAATTCTTTAATGATGATTTGTCCGTTGAGCGTGTTTTTAGTTTTCCGGGCTGATACGCAGCCAGGAATAAATATACGCTTGGTTTGGACAAGCTCTTCGACTATTTGTTGTGTGATTCAATGAAGGATCACATCTCGGGACAGTTAACCAGGCCTGTCCAAAGCCTCAAAATAACTCGCAATCGTGAGCTGCATTGGTGCATTTTTAAATGTAGCATATTTTTCGTATATATTCTATAACGCACTGTTTTAATTGGGGTACACAATAATTATCTGATCCAATTAAAATTGTATTTTAACAGAAACTACGGCTAGTTAAGGTCGTTTCAATGGTAATCCCAGGAATCCCACCCCAATACGAAGAGGCAATTTGCTTTTAGTTCTGGTCACGGCTTTTGGACGGAACACAAAACCTGCCCCGGAGGTGGTCGCAACAAAGGCAAACGATTCGTCAAAGGTTTCCTCCAACCTAAGCAACTTTCAAAGGTATTTTCGGTTGGCCGTTTATGATCTGCCGTCAGTTCTCGTCGGCACCAGTGTGTGGACAGAGAGGCTACATCGATATTCAACGCGTCGTACAATTTTGTATACTCGGCAACGCCAGGTCGAGTATACAAAATTGTATGTATGTACATACACTATACAAATGTACGACGTATCTGCCAAGGTTGCAGATAATACTATCGTATGTGGAGTAGGTCAGTTAAACAGCTTCAAATACGCGGAGAGGGAATTCAGAGGATTTTCAGAGGAGGGCGTCCTGAGGAGGCAGTGAAAGAGTATCGGGACAGGTAGACGCCACATGAACGTCCGTTCACTGAAATTTCTGAGTGAATTGAAGAGCCTGATCCACAGATATCCCACAACATGCGTATTTCTCGGAGTCATCGAGCGTTCTCTGAAAAGCTGCCCGACCATCCGATGAGTCGATGTCGGCCATTAGCTTGATGTCGCCCGCGTAAATATACAGTTATACATATATCCTCCATAGGGGTTGGATCACAAGTTTAACTTGGTCCGCGAATAGCAGGAAGAGAAGCCTCCCTAGAATTGTGCCCTGGGGACAGGCGGTAGTTGGTCGCGCTGTCCTGGAGAAGCCCCTGTGTGTCGTTACCATAAAGGTCCTCTCGCGTAAAGAGTCTGAGATCCCGTTGACAAGTCTCCGACTAACGCCCTTGGCGGGCGATAAGGACGGCAAGAGTCCGTGAGGCATGGTTTCGAATGCACTCTTGAACTCGGTGTGGATGACATCTACAGCCCTGCCGCATTTATTCTGAGAGCTATCAAGGCCACAAAGTGGAACAGAGAGCCCACCGTCAAGCGACTCTTCCGGTACACAAGCTATCTCTCTCAAATTAGGCCCTGTTATTGAGCACAGCCAAAGATCGCTTCACATGTAATCCGTTCCATCATCATCCAGGATACGGATATATTAAGGGGCCGTTGTTGTCTTGTTCGCAGGGACGGATGCGCTGCCAGCTTTGTGAATAGGGCCTATCCACACCCTCCTATAAATTTCCAGAGCCGGACCCTCCCCATGCGCGCTACCCCAATAGCGGCCTGTTTGAGGAAGACGGCTGTTAGGCGTTCCTCGTTGCCCTCTACTTTCGCTCCTAGTTTCTCCTTAGGTAATACGGCATTCTCTGAGCGATCTGCATCGCCCACAATGCTGACGTTTGACGGCCGTAGATATGCAGACGGTTATGGTTGGGAGGGAGTGAAGGGTCCCATTTCGTTCATTGACTCAAACAATCTGCACAGTGGTCCGCTTTCGCGAAGTCGTCAGTAATGTTTTTCACCTCGGTATCGACAGGCACCGCAAAGTCGATCTTCCGTTTGAGCCTAAACGAGGCGTAACCAACGAACCTTGCGAAATTCTGGGTAGCTGTAGCAGCGATTGTTCACGTGAATACCGCTGCCGGTTGAGCGCAGCAGCAACGAGGTCCGATGGTCGTATGTTTAAGGGAGTCTGTTCCGTGTGATGACATTTTCTACACTGGTCGTACAATCACAATGTATCAACATATTTCTCAATAGGCCTCTTCTTTTTAGCTGATTTCATCTGAGCATGTATTTCGACGAGGGGCAACCAAAGTTCAAACTGTCGGAGTAGACTTGCTGCCCTTGCACCCAGTTCAGATTAAACATTATGCCCAGATGGTCAGCACGCACTGTGCGGGACATCACTTTAACATTATGCTTACTTATGCACAGGGCCATCTGGTAAGCATAAGTCCACGAAACATTCCTCTCTCGGAGCTGCCCTCAGAGTGTATCTTATTTCTCCCCAAAATGCATGAGGACCATGTAGATCTCCTATGGTCGCCACAAGGAAATCGACTTCGCCTGATTCCACCAATTCGTAGTGAAGAGGTTCATTGCAATTAGTTCTTGCTGGACTCCTTCGTTTTCCGGAGTATACCACTGCTAATAGTAACAGAGGGCACCTCCTAGAATATCTGTACACAACAGCTCACTGGTCTCGTCATTCCGAATTATGGTACTGTAGCCTCTGTCTCCGTTAACCAGTAATAGAACACGGCCTCCGCGGGTCCCGCTGTTCCTGAAAACTCTGAATTGACTTAAATTTGGGACTCAGCATCAATAGTTCCTTCATTTAACCACGATTCACTGATTCACCGAATGTCGATATTTCTTCGACTGGCACATGAATGCAGGTACTACTATATGACACCCCGTTGCTTTATCCGTGGATTCGACCTGCTCAAGAGAGTGGGTGCTTGCAGACGAAGAATAGGTCCAGGCGTTGCAGTCACTGGAACGAGCAGTTCCGAGTGAATCGGCCCCCGGGCGTGGGGGTCAGACGCGTTTCAACAGGACACATCAGTGACGGCGGTGCTGGTGGTCTGAACAGAATACATTATTGCGTCTGCGGCCGCTACCGTGACGACGGGAATAGAGGACTCATAGAGGAACGTGGCCCCCCGACTTCGGGGGGAAGCTGCGATTGGGGTAAAAGCTGCACGAAGCGGTATGTGGAGAGTAACCGAGCGTCGGGAGACGAGGCAGGAACGAAATTGGGGGGGTTCCCCGCCGAAGTGCCAGCGAAGTTACTGAAGACCGGGATGTGAAGCGTCGGACGGGGCGGGCAGTGAAGGCGCAGGAAAGCAGTGGTACAGCAGGGTGGAGGCCAGGGGGAGCCGTCCATCACGGAGCCAGTTTTACCAGCGGTAGAAGCCTTAGCGCAGCGGCCGCATGCCCCCGGCAGCACCGCACGCAGGAAATTGTCCCCGCCATGGTGGGCGTTCGGTCGGGGGGTTTGTGTGGGGCGAAGAAAGAGGCAACTGCGGTGGGACGCCCCAGGACGAGACAGGACTGCAGGCGCGAGGCGCAGACTGCGTTGGACCGGCCGGCCGGCCCGGCCGCTAGGAACCAACGAACGACGGTTCCGGTAGGGGAGCTGTGGAGCTCCAGACGCCACCTCGCTGTTCCCTCCATACATATACACATACAGACAGTCATCTAGTCTCTCGGTCAGGGAGGCTTGCCTGTCTGTCCATCTGCGTGTCTGTTGTTGCTGCTGCCCACGAGTCATTCAGGCCTTCAGACAAGATCTCCTCTCAGCTGCTGCGGCTGCTGCTGGCCCGGCAGCCAGCGGGACGAGCTCTGTCCTCTAGCGGCCGGAGTAACTGAGTGAGTCTGTGTGTGTGTGTGTGCGTATGGGTGGGTGGCTTTTGCGGGCGCCGTCGTTGAGTCCCTCCTATCTAGCTCACTATAAAATTCACTGGTCCACCACGGCGACATCATAGTGTGGTGGAGCATTGCTATCACGTACGGCCGAGCCAGGCAGACGAATGGATGGGCACGAACAGCAGTAGCGGCGGAGGTGTTGGTTTTTTGCGCTTGTGTCTGTCTGGAAGTGGAGGAAAGAGCAATGGATAGCAGAAGGGATGTCAGCTGTGTGCTGTACAGGCCGAGGTTGGCTGAGAGACGGCAGCACGATCAGAGGAGCAACACAGAGCGAGCTCTCAGTCAGTCGCTATTCGCTTGTCGCCCAGGTGACAGTACCGTCCGCGCACGAGTAGTATGCCCTGCATGGGGACATGTATTCAGCAGTTACACAAGACCACCCGGAGTCCGGCGAGCCCGAGAGCATGCCGCACGTGGTGAAACGATACGGGCTCATAGGGTTGACGTGAATTGTCAGAATTCGTAAAAGGATCTCTAATGCGTCAACGAGAAATGGATGATAATCGGACAGTGGCGACTACATCTCGCGGCGGTTCGCTCTCTCTCTCTCTCTCTCTCTCTCTCTCTCTCTCTCTCCTCTGTTTCCACGAAGTAACTTTAAGTACATACATATATATATATATATATATACATACCTCGCAAGAGGTTTGTTTTAAAAGAGGCATTTATGCATCTGAAGGTATGCTCTCTTTGTAGCAATAGATGCTACAATATTGATGTAAGAGCATAAGCCAGTTAATTGCTATTCAACAGAAGCTCTGTTCCTCCCACTTAGGGGTAGGTTTCAAACGCCCGCAGAGACAAGCACCACTTACTTTCGTAGCTTAATAATGCGAAATTGCCGCTGCTATTGTCAGCGAAACGATAAGCCATCTGCCCGCGCTGGAACACAGTACAGCGTACATTTGCACCCGCCTCCGGGCCATAGTACCCTACATATATATATATATATATATATATACGGCAGCATAGCGATATTGCCGCATCGAGCTAGAGGTCAGCTGTTTGTGGTTCACCTTCCCCGACGGCTGAATAATTGTCGACTTAAACGGTCGACTCCGAAGGCTCAGGGTGTCACTCACCTGCAAGGCAAAAACAACAGAGAGAAAATGAACACAGAGTATAAGTCGACTAAATCCTCTAATCCCTTCCACCGGAGGCAGCCATCTAGCCACCCAGTGGACTATCGGTTGAAGCACACTATCGTGTGCGTTTCTCGTATACAAGCACACGCACGCGAAGACGCCGCTTGTTTGCCGTCGCTCGCCTGTCTAGCCTACACAACCCATCGGTGCTCCTGTATCGCGGCTGCGGCGACGACGCGTTTTGCCCTTTGCTGCCACCGGCTGAATAGGTGAAAGCTCGTATTAGCGGAAGGTTGGCCTGGATGAGGCGACTGTCTAATCTGTTTATCGGCGACATTTAGATTTTATATTTAGATATAACAGAAAAAGCTAGATACGCCGCCGCCTAAGCCCGTTGACGTCGATGCTTCACTCGTCAAACTGAATACCGGCGTTTTCTAGCGCTTACCTCTTGCTAATCATCTGCAGGGCTCGCTGGGTCTCGCCCGCTGAGACAGACAATATAATAATGTTATATTTATTTCGATTTTTGTGTTGTCGTATTTTCATTAATTATCAGTTTCTAGTTCCCTACCTAAGGGAATGTCGTCGTAATGCTTGAGAAGAATTCAGTGCCCGGAGCGCGCATTCAGTCGTGCTGCCGATATAACAGCCAATCACGTGTTTAGCAGCTGCTATCAGCTTAGACATCCTGTCGCCGGGAGACTGCTGAACGCCGTTAAGTACATCATAAATTGGCTCGATCGTCGTCAGTGATCAAGACACGAAACGACCAACGAAGCCAAAAAGAGCTTCTGCTAAAGGAGAACAGAAGGAGGCGGCGAACGGCCGTTAACACAACGGCTATGACGACGCTCAAATCTTTGTTTTATTGCCACTGGCTTAGCTTAGATTACCAGCCTGTCAGTTCACCTTGCGTCTAACAGCCTACGCGGTGTGTCCTGTTAAGCGAGTTTAAGTGGAAAGAACTAAGTATCTAATAGACAGAGCAAACAAAATGAATGAAGGTTCGCTGATATTAGTACTAAGAATACATGAAATATTACTGTCGCATCTAGCTCGTTCGTTAATTAACGTGATCCGCAAAGGCAGACAAGCTTATATATATATATATATATATACTTGCGTATATTGCTCAGACGTCCAAAGACTACTATCATATTCCACGGTTCTGTGATATCTACTTCGAAGATCATCTTGCTGCAGAATTGCTTTCGATGGGGCAAAATCGCATGGCATAGGATGTGCCCGCTGATGATTTTTCAGATGAGACCCCGTTTCCACAGCACATCCACACTACATGTCGGCTTCGGCGAGCCCTGTACAAGCGGTCCATATACTACAATACTTGCACATCTATCAGGTGCAGCAAGACAGGAAGGTCCTAACAAAAATATTATTAGGCCTGACCCGACCATTGTCCTTCCTTTCCAGTGAAAGAAGAACAAGACTCCCTCTATTCGCCTGCTCTGTCCCTTAGATAAAGGAGCCGGCTCTGAAACAGGCTGGACCAAGTAGGCTGGGCCGAGTTGTCCGGCGTCTGCTGTAAGGAGTGAAAAGGTACAGGGTCAGAAGAGAAGTGAGCAAGGTCGAGCCCGGTTGCCCCCTGCCGAATGAACATTGCCGACCGCCGCTGCAGCCCAATCTACTGGCTCCTTACTAGTAGTAGACGCTGTTCTTCCTTGGTGGATAATCGGAAATAGGTTGGCCAATGGAGTTCGTTGGCGCACGGAAGCGTTCGAGTGAGGCGGACGAACATGACAGGATTGGCCCGGGCTCGCAGCTCTGGCCCTGTAGCTGCCGCTCCTCAGAGTTTAATCCCGAGCGCAAACAGGGAGGTGGGAGAGCAGCAGAGGCAGAGAGAGAGAGAGCAAGCGCATTTGCTATGTATACCGAAGCGTCATCATTGGCCGGCCACTTCGATGCAGCGACCTCCATCGCTTCGCCTTGCCTTCTATTCTGTCGCCCGCCCCGATATTCCTCGTGCTGCTGGCCGCCGAATCCCTTTTCTAGGCGTAGACGAAGCTTCCTAAGCCTATCCCATCTCTGCCCCAGGCCCGAAACGGTGTCGAACTCAAGCACTATTATGGACTAAGCCACTCCATACCTGCTATCAGGCGATTATACGTCGTCGTCGTTGTCGTCATCTGCCAAATATATGTCTATGTGTGCCCCCCCCCCCAGCCTCGGTGTAGTCGCATACGCTGCTGCTGCTCCTCCTCCTGCCGCCAACGCCGTCGTAGGCTGATCGGCGCCCCGAGACCCGATCGCTCGATGGGAGTGTCCGTCCGTAAAGATTGTGGACATGAATAGCACTGCAGTGTGAGTGGACACAGGAGTCGTTGATGTCTCCAATGGCCGTGCGGCTGGCTACAACCAGTGAGAGCTGTTTATCCTCGGATTATACTAATTATAACCCTTGCCGCCGCCGCCGCCGCCGACGTCGCAATGTCATTCGACAGAACAGCCGCTGTAGATTGCTTACTGAGATTGAATGCTAAATATTTTGCGTGTGTCTGTGTGTATTGTTGCTAGTTACGAACACGGAACACAATGAAGGGTAGAACATATATTAGCTGGAAGAAATATAGTAGTAAATAATTTCTGGGGGTGCCTTTCTTCGACCCCCGATTTCTTCATTACTAAGTAACACCTGCGTCTGCTAATTATTGAGTAATCACCTATTTTGCTGTATAATTTCTGCATGTTCGTTGACAGCGAACGCGAATGATGACGCGTCGTTTGTCAGACAACGAATGAGGTGCAGCTCGCATGTTTTAGCGTAGGTCAGTGCATCTGCCAAGCCTGGATAAGATATAGAGATGGATAAATAGATTGGCATACTACTTTCAGTAGGAACTCCCGAGCTCTGTCATTGCCCTTATTCGTCTACATAAACCCCCCGTCCGATGCTGTTATCATGTCTTCTGCAAACACAATTATCTACAAGCCTACCACTACTACCACTACTACTACTATTATACAATACAACGACCAAGCCGCCGAACTCGTCAACCGACAAGTAAGGCGTACCCTGTTACACTGCCCGCGACCACCCTCACACAGACTGCTGTGCAAATACGCCGATACCGAGACGTCATCGAGCACACAAAGAGCATCACCACTGTCACCATTATTTTCTAAGGGGTGGAACACAACGGCAATCCAGAAAGGATTCAGGAGCGAGCACACTACGGAAGGCAAAAAAAAACGATGGTAGCATACACAGGCAGGCGGATCTGATTGTATCCTGTTTGTTATTACTACCAGTTATTTGGCAACTATGAGATGTGAACGAGATGAATACACCATGGATATTCAACAAGTGCAATTATATTGATGAGGAGAATATTTGGCACGATTTCTCAACGCGGCAGCAATTTCTCAGGCAATTGCTCACGGATATCCTCTCTACGGAGTGAAATTGTCCTCTTCATCATCAGCCCATAAACATTCGCGTATGTCATAGCCTATTATGGCCTTTGGACCATCATCTCCGAAGGCGGTATGATGCTTAGGGATAGCAAAAATTCACAGAGCCAGTTAGCACTGACACCGCGGCAGTCGGCTACGCCCTCCGATTCACGTCGAAATTCAATCTCACTGAGATTGATATATGGCCGTTGCTCAGCCATTGACATTCTAGGCTGACATCCACGTCAGTCAGCAACGAACATCAATATTTGCATAGATGTCGTATACTCCTCCATGTATGTATGTCCATTAATCGTATCATCAATCGTTCATATGAATGTCATCGCAATAGCAAAGAAGACAAACGATTAGAAATAATCCTATTGTTATGCACCATTCCACGATTTTCACATGTAACGTACAATACGATCCGTTTTATACATGATCACTGTCTGATATTGTTGTTCCCCCAACCATCGCCGGCGCAAGCAGGCCGACCGTGCGCACAGTGCACGAAGCGTAGCCTTGCTAGTTAGTTGAGAGCTACCTCATTTTTTCCTTTGTCGGACTTCTCCTCGCCCGTTGAGGGCTAGCTCGGTCATTGCTAATGATGGCAGTTATTACAGAACGACTCATAAGAGGTCACATACATAAAGAAAATACGGAAGATGAAGATACAGAGGGGCTGGGAGGCTAGGGGAGTGGGGAGGCGGCCAACGCAAGAGAATAGAGGCAATATCCTAGCCATAATAATATCTGTTCAGTAGTGGCTGGCACGGCGACCGCGGAGCCGATATTTTGCTAGACCGGGACGGTTGGGCAAATTGACCACGGACGACACATCAGCACGGCGAAAGTCATTGAGCCGTCTCGGGTCTACCAGGTAGTATATATATTTTCTTTCGTCTTTATCTCGCTACATCAGCACGGGCAATGATATGTCACACAATACCATACATGTCTGCTTTCTGGCTTGTGCGCTCGAAACATTTACCACTATTTCGTCTTTTAAGCGGCGACTGTATCGACTTTGCGAAGGCTTTTGACACCGAGCCATATACACAATACCTCCCACACCCCCCGGCACTGTACAGCATAGCTGTTCCATTGCAGGCGAAACACCTTTTGAGCCGGCCCCTATTTACCATAGAGCCGCAGTAACGATAGGCTGGTGGTGCTGCAGCTGCTACAGCTGCTGCAGCGGCGGTGGTGGCGGGTACCATCATACTGCCCTGCGGTGGAACAGAGCAGAACTTTCAGTGCTAATAGATATCATAGTGACACCCCCCCTTCCCGTTACAATAGCCAACTGGCTGCTCGTTGACTGAAATTCGCCGCCGCCGCTGCTGCTGCCGCTGTTACTGACGACGAGTAACTGTCAGGATGATTCTTCGTGTGCTGGCTTGCTTTGATTTGATCGTTTTGCCTGCTCGGACTCTTCCCTGCGGCGTGTGCAAGTGGTTCTCTGTTGGTGTGCGCAAATAGAGAAGGGCGCGGCAAGGACTCGCGGGTCCGTTGTTCGTTCGCTGATTCGTCCGTCCGTCCGTCCGTCCGTTCGCTGTGTGGACGACGCTACATATCGCGCGCGCGCGCATTGCGGCAGATTGACTATGGCGATCTGTCTGCGGGTCCGTCTGTCATTCCCCCGCCCCGGCGTCGGCGGCTCGGAGGGTCCGAACGACCTCCAGGCTCCCTTTTTACTTCGTGGCGATTCGTTGTCGCCGTCTTCGTCATAGAAGTGCAAGTTGTTTTTTGTTGCTGCTGTTGCTGTTGTTGTTCGTGTTGTCGCTGTTGGTGTCGTTCTTCTTTCTAGATCTTCTAGAGGAGGTCTCAGTTTCAATTGACAGAAGGCAAGACAATGAGTGGCGTAAATAGGCAGCGGGCAAAGCAGACAGCAAGTTTGCGCAGCGCATAGTCAGTACGTCGGTACGAGACGACGTGGCGAAATGAAACGCAGCGCTCATACCCCCCGAGGTACACTCCCATAAGGGCTGGGCCCACGATCTGGCATTGCCAGGAACATGACGGACCGTCGGAGCCACCAGCAATAGCCACCATGGTGGTGGTGGTGGTGGTGGCCGTAGTTTGGCCGCCGTAACGAAGGATATCTGAGCTGCGACAGCGATAGCGAGCTGCCTGCTGCAGCGGCAGCAGCAGCAGCCGCGGTGACGACCATTGATCACAGCGACTGAACTATCACCAGTCATCATGACTTGCAATAGAGCCAGTTGTCTTTTAAACTCATACCGTATAACACTAAATGGCCCACCGCTATCCACAATACAGACAGACACACACACACACACATACACACAATCAACGTATTGTAGTTGCCAACGACAAAACACTTAGCTTAGCTCACCTGTGGTGGGGACCATCAAGTACCGCGGTCACTATAGAGCGAGCGTCAGTTAGCAATTCGTCCCCTGCGGTAGCGGTACAACCGCCAAAAGATGAAAGTCTCCCTGCTAGTGCTAAATATAATACAACACATGCGGCGATGATATTATACCGGTTTCCCCGCCAACCCGGTACACTCTCCCCACCTATTGTAACGAAGGTAAGTTGCGCTTGACTCCTGCCGTAAATACTTGCAGCGCCGCTGTTAACATACAAACAGACTAAGCACGCACACACTCACGCACACAGCTCTACGCAAACAGTGAAATATAAACGATAGCTCCTCGAGGTTAAGTGCAACGCCTGCTGGGCCACCCGGCTTGCGACGGTGCTGACATTTCAAATGATAAGATCTGCAAATTAAGGAAATGTAGCGAATCACCGGTCTCATAGTTGCTACGATGAATATCAACACAGATCAAGTGGCCGATGAAGTGGCGAAGTGTTCTCCTACTGAGTAAAGATTGCAAACTAACGGTGAGTAGTGACTTCGAGAGAGAGCTCCTACGAGGATTTAAGCGATGTAACATTGGCAGTTCTGTCAATAAATGCCACACTTTGTATCGTACTGACTCGGGGAGAAAGGGAGGAATTAGCATGAGGCGCGATACGCGACGTTCGACTGTTTGCTTAATGCCTTTGCTTAATGCCTATGGCTATAAGTTGCATAGGTTGTTCATGTGCACTCTATCGGGATAGTTAACACCTCGCTACGTTTCGCCTGATTGTATAGGCGTGTTAACCCGGTATAAGAGATGCTGTTACATGCACACACGGTCGATGGGTGAGAACATCAGCAGCTGAAAGCTGCTCGATAGGAATCGCCGCAGTTGCGGCCGGTTGAACTGCGAAGGCGCGTCTCGGATTTGAGTGACGATTTTTCAAGGTGTCACTAAATAGCAAGCGCGACTCAGGTTTTTGGCCACAACGGCAAAATCAGCTTCGGCCGCTGCAAGCACAGAGAGAGCCACCAGAGTCGAGTGCGTTGGCTCATGCATATCAGAGTGACAGCGGTAGATCTGGTGGATATGAGGTGTCCAAACCATGAACACTGCGTCGTTTGAGCCGCTCGTCTGTTGGCCTGTTCGTCGACCTGACCGTCTACGCTTTCCGGCTGCACCTTCGAAAGGTTGGTGCGCTCGCTACCGGATTATGCCATTCGCGCTTGTTGATAAATCACTCCACCAGTCGACAAGTCGATTTATAGGATGGTCTAAATCGAAATACAAACAGACTCCTCCGGCATCGACGAGATCGAAGACGATGAAGAGACGACATAAATCTCGGGTTGGCAGCGGCCGCCGCCGCCGCCGGCGCGCCGGCCACTCATGGCTCCCTGGCTAAATATCCATCAAAAGCGAACTGTCACCGAAGCCTGCCAGATCGTCGCATTCAAACGTTCCAAGCAACCGTTGAGTGCGCACCTTCTGTAGCTTGCCTCGGCCAAACGTGCTCTGCCGAAATATAACGTAATATGGACGGTGAGACATTTGTCGATTTCAACTATAGCCCTATCGGCCTTGTCCAGAATGATAGCTGTGCTATCCATTGAGCGGCGCTTTTCCTTCGGCGGTGATCAAATCTCAAGCTGTTTGCTTGCTTGCTTGATGATGGCCAAAACCAAAAATGCGAAAAGACAATTCCAGCAAAAACAAAACTCCCGACAACGATGATCGGTGATGGTGGCCGAAAGATTGTGAAGTATCGAGACGAGCAGTGGTATCGAGACTCTTTGCAACATTCGATATCCACACTACATGGTCAGCCGATGTGTAGGCGTTGGTCCCCACAGCTGCGGATACTAGATAGCTGAATGACTGGATATTCTATAATAGCTGGCTTTAAGGCGCATAATAAATGAGTGGGCATCTAGAAATACAGCATGGTGGCGACAGAACTTGGGCAACGCTCAACAGAACACGTAACGGATAGTAGCCGACGAATCGGAACTACTAAGATAAAACGCACTGTCCATGTACAGTGAGAACAGGTAAATGGTATATGATATATATATATAGATTTTTTTGCTTTACCTTAGCGACGTATTGTTCACATCGTTATCATACGGGTGTTTTGTGTGTGTCCTTATTATTTTCTTTATTCGATAGAGCCAGCGCAATTTATAAAGGATGAGTATAAAATCGTATATATATATATATCTATATATATAATAAACTGTATAAATATAGGTGTGCCACTATCTAATTGCTCTATGCGCGGGAGAGCAAACGCGGAAAATCGCGACGTTTAAGGGAAGAGTAATTTTTGTATTTGATATTTATTTCTTCCGAATTTCGTCGTTTTTTTTTTGTGTTGCATCGAACCCAGTTCTCCATAGCGGAACTTTCATGGTCTATGTATTATATAATACAATAGATAATGGCTCAAGAGCTATTAAAGGGCAAGTCGGATATGAGCTCGGCTCGGCTGACCCGAACCAAGAGGGTTGGCTGGCGAACGATGTCTACCGAGCTCACGTGAACCCACGTCTGTCGTCGAATCGATGTTTCAGTGTCAAAGCGTCAGAGTGTCTCCGTGTATCTAAGGGTGAACGCCGCTTTAAAGGCGTGTCCCACGAAGGCGCAGTGTTTACCCACAGGGCGAGTTCATAAATTTCAGGAAAAAGACGTTAGATAAGAGGTCTTGTAAGGCGAGGTCGATTCTGAGAGCGTTCTGAAACGAGAGCTAGCTACTGTAATATTATTGTCTGTGTGCGTCTATCTGTTTGTGCGACGGGCGATCTTGGTGGACCGTCCATCGGTCTATTCCCGGTAGAATCGTGGTAGCAGCAGAAGCTGCTACAGCAACAGCAATAACAACGGCAGAAACGACATCATTCAGCAGATCGGTGATGACAATAAGAACGATGACAACGACAACAACAACAATGCAGAAAGCATGTCAAGAACATTCCCCCTAACGAAACTACGATATACTATATATATATATATATATATATATCATGTGCGTAAGCTTTGCATCTAAAAACATTGGTGTATCCCTGTGTTATATATATATATATATATATATATATATACATAGTGGTAGTTGTAGCAAGTATTTGCCAAGGAACCATTTAAGTTCACGTTACTACTATTATTATCATCCTTTGCAGTACTACACATAATAGTATTTCGCGGTTTTCCGTTCAAAATAAAATTATTCTGTAGTAGTTGAATCCGCGATCTCTAATTCAAAATGATTCTAAAGTTCGAACCGCAAGGTGATTCTGATACAGATTCAATGTGACGCTTTCCAAAGACGATAATATGTTAATACGGCACCCTCCTTGTTGAATTTCAATTTAATCCAGCCCCTATCGTTGACTTCGCTATTATTGTATACAGTGTAATGTTAATAAACAGACAACCGCCGCCCCCATACATGTGGGCTTGAATAAAAAATATATAAATTGTATGTAGGTGCTCTGGTTGTTCGTTGCGCAAGCTTCGACGCCGTTAAACTTACCGAGAGGCTTTCGGGCTGGTCGGCTGACCACACGTACAATAGGAATCAACCGCGAGACGACACAAGATAATGATCTGGTCAACCAGTGGCGGTTCGTAGGAATCATATCAAACACGTTATCACCGTAACCATATTTGTTACTTGTGAATCGCAAACCATCTAGCATAAGCTGCTAGACAGAACGCCGTCATCCTGTGGCAAGATGCGGCTACCCAACAAAGACCTGATCTAACTACGCTCGTCTCGTTTTTAATGCGGGATCATGTAACATCGGTCGCAGATAATATCATTTCCACGATCCAGCAAGTATTCGAAAGGAAACAAAAGATCTCATCAGTTCGACAGAGGTTGACATGCGTTACTTGGTGGAAACGGTGGCTCAGGAAATGCAGTGAGGTGTTGTCGTATTTCGGGTAGGAATCGTCGATTTAAAGCGATCGCTCGCGATCAGCAAGGAGTCGCCAAGCTACGATCCAGAAACTGATTGGGAGAGCCCGAGGAAGGCTGTCCAGATGCATTGGGCCGGCAGTGAGTTTAAAGTCTTGTCCTAAGTCTTGAGAATGAGAGGCACACAAACTTGCCAGAAATTATTCAACCTGAGACGCATTGTCGTAGGTGCCGCAGCGTGCAGAAGACTTACGTAACGGATACGGCAAGTTAATGAATTTACGCTCAGGGATGAGTATTAATTACAATGTTTGGTAAGTTAATTAATTTGGCCCTTGAGGGCCTTCTGAGTGACGGCCTTACTCCGTTCCCCACTCTCTCTCTCTGCCGAGCTCTTGCCTATGACGAACTACAGTGCCCTCCGGCTTCGTTCGGCACGACCATGGATGTCGCGGATGGATACGGCCGCTGACTGACATCGTTGCAAGGATTTGGAGCTGACCAGGATCGCGAGGAGGGACGACTCCGAGCAGATTCGACGTTGCCGTAGGCGGCGAGAAAATAACATGAAGCAGAAACCATTTGTTGCAATATCATAATGTTGTAGTACCTGTCACAAGATTGTTACACGCTGATTTTACAGCAGAAGCCGAGCGTATCTGCTGCTGCCATGAGGGGAAATGTATGCGCCGTGAGGGTAACTTCGTTAAGGACATTGTCAAGGGACGACTAATGACAGAATAGATACAGAGGATACACTTAGCTTAGTGTTACCAGGTAGAGCCCGATAATAAAAAAAAAACAAACAAACAACCACAAGTAGCCAAAAATGTACCGATATGTACATCATAGTGTTTTAATGAATAGTGTTTTTAGTGTGTATAATTGAAATAATACACACAGCTGCGGCTAATTGTAAACGCGTTCAAACGCGCAGACCTTTGCCCTTTCCTCGAAACCACAAACCACATATCACCTTGGCGGTGGTTTACTTCGTTCGGCCGAGAATTATAATTCAACACAATGACATGTTCTAAATGTACCCCCAAAAAAAAACAATAGCGTCGGCGACAGGCTGTGCCTATCAACCCTCCCCCGCCCCCAATAATGAACTACGGTGCAAGTCTGTGTTAGATCAACAAGCGTACACAAATGCTGATCGGTTATAAGTTACATCGGGCAAGTCCAAGAGAATAACGAACAGGCCGACCGTAAAAAATGTTTTCTATTTTTTTCCATAGAACAGAATGATGAAGAAAAAAAAAGCCACTACGCTCTACGAGCCGGGCTGACTTGTACCGTTTTTTTTAGGCTCGAGCGTTCCAGAAAAAGAGGAATAATAGTTGACCGAGTCGAGCTCAGCAAACTAACGACGACCGCTGGGCGCGGCGGGATGCGACCGCTCGATCTAGCTAGCTCCCGTCAAGCGTCACCGTTTGCCCGTTGGCTATGATCTGCTTAGCGTCAGCCCCGTTGTTCTGTAATGACGAGCAACGTTTCATCGCGAATGCAAAGTCGGCTTGCCTGTGTGGCTGGCCATCGTTCATGCGTTGCGAGGCGGGCCCGCGGACAGACAAACCTACCGGATGAACCAACGGTCCCGAATATCCAGTAGAGACAGTGGCGCGGTGAATCTGCGCGTTGGTGTTGTTGTTGGCGGCGACTGCGCGCTTCTCGGTGCGCGCCGGTCGCGTCGCCGGCGTTACACAAAGAACAACGCAATTCCTCTGATAACAAAGGATTCTGACGGCCGGCGGACCTCGGATCACTCAGTTGCTGGGCCATCTCTCTCTCTCTCTCTCTCTCATTTGTGTTTTCACTATACAGTCTCTGTGTGCCGCTGCTGGCCTGCCCTGCACCGTCTGCGCGTTGTATGGGTCACTCGAGATTACCCACGGATGAGGCTCTATTACTATACTACCACAACCATCAGCATCGTCACCATACTCGTGTTCGGAATGGATGAACGCGTTAGCCTGTACATAACTATACACACACACACGTTCACAGATATTAACAGGCTAACCGCTATCTGATAGCAGGCTAACGCACGCAAAATATAATTATGTATCTCTCTCTCCTTCCCACCCTCTCCTCGGACTTAACTAATAATAGCGGCGTAATGAAAACCCCGTCGAATTGACCAGGCGACATCGGTGACAGCCACGGACGCCGCCGCCGCCACCACCGCCGCCGCAGAGAAATGTCATCAAGAAGGGATTGGCCGGGGGATGATGTGGGGGGGTACCCGTTGTAGCCCTGACATCTGGCATCGGTCCCTGCCAGCCTTGGCGGCGGCGGCGGTCCACTGCCGAAGACGAGCGATAATTCCATCGCCTCGACTGACAACTACTACACTATACGTGGGCCACAGAAGCCGCCGCAACAGCAGCAGAAGTGGCTTTAACTAGCGTTAACATGCCTGCTGCTGCTGCTGCTGCTGCTGCTGCTGCTGCTGCTGCTGCTGTTGTTGTTGTTGTTGTTGTTGTTGTTGATCTGGTAAAAACAGCGGCTGCCGCAGCAGCTGTTACGTTGCGTCGAAGTGACGAACTGGCGTAACGACGAGACCGGCGTTTTACTCGTTCCCTTCTTCCCGGTGGCGATGGCCACTGCTGCAAAGGCACAAGCCTAAGAAATGCGTCCATTCATAATAATCAAACGGTGACACCAGAACGGTGCGACACGTTGCTGCATTTACCGCTGCAGTAACAGCAGCTATTGCTATTATTTCTTCTCTCTCTCTCTCGCTACGTCTCTCTTCATCGTCCCTAGTCAGACCGCGTCTTGCAGCCGCGGTAACAATTACACAGATACAACAAGCACCGCAGCAGCAGCAACAACAACAACAACCCAATGGTTCGGTCTTCGCCCGCGATTGCATCACTAAGCTTTTTGTCATTTGTCAACAACAACAACAACAACAACAGCAACAGCAACACTCATCATTTGCGACTGACAACACTTATCCACTTCGTGGCCGCGGTGCGTACATGGTCTTCTCCTTCGTGGTTTGTCGTATGATTGTTGCTGTTGTTGTTGCTGCTGCTGCTGTTGTTGTTGTTGGTGACAAACAACACAATACTAACGGGGTATCCCAACACCGCTGCTCTGTGTGTTGATGGCCGAATGCAAAATATTGTTCACTTAAGTTGAGAGACAGCACACCGACAGGCGGACTTGACGATTGCAGCAGCTGTTGCAGATGCTGCTGCTGCCGATGGCGACGGTGGCATGAAACGTAGATAATGAGGGGTCCCGGGCAACGATCATACGAGCATCCAAAGGGATGGCGAAATTTGAGTAGTGTTTGAAATGAATTAGCACTGCTGTAAACGAAGCTTGAGTGACATTCACCGAGGCGTTCACAGTATAGGGCAGTATTCTGATAGCCTCTACTGTAATAACTCGGAACAATTGCTACCGGTGCTGCGGCTGGCAGCGTTCTATCGTCCATCTGGCCGAGATCCTGCTCCGTTCCATGGTATAAACTTGTGTTGTCTCGTTTATTCATTCAGAGCTGGATAGTGAATGATAAACGCTCTAACAAGGATAGCTATGGCGTTGTTCTACTTTGACTAGATAGATTAATCTCACTTTCGTCCGAGCCAGAGTTGGTAATCAGGAGCACCGACAAAAAACAACAACAACCTTGTACACAAACGCTGCTGGTAGTACAACAATGCGATTGAGGATGCTGAGGATTGTCCGTTTACTCATCGGGGCGCCCATCCCGCGCTCACCGCTAAGCTACCGGGTGTACAGCGCTTCCCGTATCTCTCAATGCTCTTTTCCCAAACTGCTCGATGTATGTATATATATATTGCATGTGTATCTAACGTGAAGATCCTCTGAATGCTGATACCGACCGAGTGGCCATAGGTTATATTCAGATGCGCAGACCGTCAGTGGTGGCAACCAGTATATATATATATATTAGCGCACAGAAGAAAGCAGCATCAGGGGACGTCGCGCCACTGCTAAGGCGGATCCCGGCAGCAGCAGCAGCCTCCTGGGAAGTCTTAGGGAGCTGAGAAGGATATTTGTACCCCCGCGTCCGTGTCCCAAGCTGACTTAGCGGGCACGTCTCATCCACAGCGTCGGGATCCAAATCCAACACTAAGTCTGCGCCACCAAGGCTGAAGCTTAGCTGGTCGGCATCCTCGTCAGCTTCGTTCGTACGTTCGTTCCCCACCACCAGGCCCCCAACGACAAATACTGCATCCACTATACATGTTCACGAACGAGGCCGAGGACACCGCCACTCGTCGACATCCCGGATCAGGCCTTGCACAGCCAGCGCCTTGTAGGACCAGGGGCCTGACGCATACACTTCTTTCTACACAGTTTGCATGCGGGTTATTTTTCTGTGTGTGTGTGTGTTTGTGTGTGTGTGTGCTACGTGGATGTTTCCCCGCCATATTCGATGAACAGCCTGATAGATAGATACAAAGTGGACATAACCGAAATATGATACAATCGACTCCTGTCATAAAATGAGCACACACACACACATTCACGCCCATCGACCCTTGCTCTGCAGGAGATCTTTCAACACGTCTAGTTTATCCCCATCCCCGCCGCATATCTCTCTGCGAACGAGATTTCGAGCCTCTGCGAGTCTAAGAGCTCTGGCAAAAAAAAAAACATACAAATTGAATTCAGCGCGTGACCACCAGATGCGATAGATCGAAACAAGATCAAAACGCGCTGTTGTCGACCAACCTCCACCATAGCACGATAGGTACATATCCTACCGCTGCCACTCGCTGTCACTCCGCCATCAGCGGTGTCATAGCGACTGCACAGTCGGCCAATTTCTCAATAGTTAATGCCGATAGCGGTAGCGTTTAGCTCCGTTGACGTTGTGTCGGGGTCAACGGCCCGTTATCATTATCAAGTCCGAGGCGTAGCCAAGTGATCGTCGTCGTCAGAGGCGGCGGCAGCAACGGCAGCAGCAAATGCAATATCATGGCAGCATCAGCTTCCGTTCGCTCCAGTATGCCTCAATTTGATTCGCTCTCTACGGCAGTGGCACAATCACCACAACCACAGACCACACAGACAAAATCAACACATACACACACACACACGAGCCGTCTCGTTGATTCTCCCTCTGATAAATAGACGCGCTCACATTTCACATGGGACAAGTTGAGAGGACCACGAACACGAACAGCAGCAGCAACAACAACAACAGCAACGACGACGACGACAACACGAAGACACCAGGCGCACAAGCAGCGCTAACGATAGAGGGCAACGAGGGCGAGCAATAACAATGACAGCAAAGGCGAAGAGCCTGTTCCGATAACTGCGATGAGGTATGTAAGTCACACAGAGCTCCTCCACAACCATTTCCACGACAACAACAACAACGACGGGAACGTATTACAAACGATGTATCGTCGTAAGTCGTTGCCGACTGACTCCACAGTTCACTAATTAGCTAACTACGTTCTGGCTATTTTCCACTGTCAGTCGCTCCGCGCCCCGTAGATATGTGTGTTAGGTAGGCATGTGTCACTGCAACAGGCCTGGGAGTCGATTCGTTGTCGCTCGTCCACTTTCTCTCGCTGTCACTCGTTGTTTTAAGCGTTTAAGCGTTTTACTACTGCTGTTGCTGCACACTATTGCCGTAGTGTAGTAACTGCTTAGCGCCCGAACTCGTAGAATACATAGGCAAATAGTTCCAGCTATCTGTCTCTCTCCCCTCTCTCTCTCTCTCTCTCTTGCCGGTGTAGTTGTGTAGCATGGCATCGCATCACATAGCATGTAATTGTGGCACTAGAATGTCAGCAGCCAGCGAACGAAGCAGACGTTGTAGTAGTAGTAGTCGTGGTCGTGGTAATAGCAGTACCAGTGTCAGTTTACATTTAGCTTCGCTCTGCGCTCTTCGTCTTCGTTATGGCGGCGGCGGCGGCGGCGACGACTGCCCGTTCTGCTCGGTCAGCCAGCGAGCAAGCGCAACATCATCACATATCTCTCCTGCCACGCCAATGCTAATACTGCTACTAACTATATACAACAACAACAACGACAACAGCAGCAACGACAACAGCCAATGCGACAATCACTAGCTGCTATTCTATATGTCTACCCTGACGGAGTGCTCGAGGCAGCTGATGAATGACGCGGCTGGCCGATACTGGACAGCCACTTTACTTTACGCTGATACCTGCGTGTGAGCCCTTAAGGACACAACCACCCCACCCGCCGTCGTGTGGTTTGTTTAATATATATATATATTTTTTTTTCCGTCGTCGCTCTGTGGCTTTTGCTGCTTGGTCCTTGTTGTCTTCAGCCGTCGCTTTCTGACCGCTGACGTCTGGCCAACAGGCCAACCAGGGTACATATGTGGAGACGGACCCGAATCGTCAGAGCGGATCCGTGAGATGAGC
This sequence comes from Stratiolaelaps scimitus, assembly GCA_019614645.1. Taxonomy (NCBI): domain Eukaryota; kingdom Metazoa; phylum Arthropoda; class Arachnida; order Mesostigmata; family Laelapidae; genus Stratiolaelaps; species Stratiolaelaps scimitus. Next base: position 4,067,553 of record JABWDB010000026.1, read on the forward strand.
TGCCCTACTGGGCCGGCATGTGAACGAACATATCTACGGGCATAGGCGCGAGAGAGAGAGACGATGCTGATTCGGGATTTGTGTTCTGACGACAGCTAGATCAGTAATCTTTGCTTGCTACGTCTGTTTAGTTGGTTCGTTGCTTGCTTGCTTATTTGTTTGTTCCGAGTTTTGCTCACTATAATTAAATGAAGAAAAAAGCCAGCGACGATCAAAGCCGCAGACAGATAGAAAATGGTTAGGTACGACGACTACGATAGTGGCCAGTAATGAAACACTGTCTCAGAATATATATATATATATATATATATATACGCGTGTGTAACGCAATTCTATAGTTGTAATCTACGAGTTAACTGAATTTCGACCGAGCAAGTAACATAACTACAACGCACAATAAATTACGAAGGGAGTCTTCGGAGGCTATCTTCACTAATATCAATCGAGTTCGCTTGGAGCTGTTGTTTTTTCGCTCCGTATATACGTGCGTGCCGTGTTAATCCATGAGAGAGAGAGATAGAGAGAGTCCAGAGATAAATTATCATCTGACTTCATTAACCATGGATAATCCATTTTGGCTTTCAGCATTATTTATTTATTTCGTTCGTACTTTCTTGCATTGCCTCTTCGGCATCATTGTCTTACCTGTCGCTTCGACCGACTTCGCTACCAAGCCCATTCTCATTGTCATCGCCTTCGCTCTGAGGCAGCCCTCAAGAATCGAGTTTTTAGTGCGGCGCTTTGTTGCCGTAGTGTTTATTCGTACAATTAATTCTTTGCCGGGACGACAACCGCAACGGGGAACCATCACAACTTCCTCCCCTATAGTGTTCGTCGTCTTTTACAACATACCTCGTTTCAGCCAGGAACGAACTTCTTCGCTGTTCGTATCTAACGGCTGACAGACTGCCCGGTAGGTGGTGGTGGTGGTGGCTGACTTCGCTATGGTGGCAGTGGTTACCAGATGAATTTGTATGTATCTCTAGCTGTATGTCTGTAACACGTATCAGGTGATGCAGAACGCTTCCATAGTCGCCGACGAAACGGAGATGGCCACACGAAACGAACACCGCTGCTACCTGCGCGCCTGACTTTTTGACTTGAGTCTGGCGTCGTCGCGCTTTTTTTTCTTGTTGTTGTTGTGGCTGTTTCATCAGCAGTAGAAATGTGGGCCTGCCGATAGCTTCCACCGAAAGCCATTGGAACCGGGATCCCAATCGTACCCGGTCGTGGCTGTGTCAGCGGATCCGCAACCCTGCGCCATCTACTATCCCGAAGCAGGGCGAACATCAGTAACAAAGACCATAGCAGCTGCTCTTTGCTCAAGCTGACTTTCCTGCGCGGAGTTACGATGATGGTGTCCCACCGCATACACACGTCTATAGGCAATAGCGACACGGCCAATGACAGGCGGGCAGGCTGGCAGGCACCAGCTTAAACGCTTGAGCGAGATCCGTCAAGCTGGGAGTAGCATTCTATCGCATCTAGTCATTTTACCTGTTCGAAGGCTCGTTCGCCTCCATTTTCGTCCGCCGTAGCCATCACTGCGGCGATAGTGGCTGTAGCCTACGTTCGATTCGTCGACTCACGGATCTCGTGTCCACATGACTCTGATATCGTTCACAAGGCATCGGGCCATGCTGCTCCATGTTAGCCACATGGCTTCTGACCTGCTCGTGCTAATGCCGCTGCTGGTGGCGCCTCTACCTGCGCTGGCTGATCTACATAGCACATACATATATATATATATATATATATATATCTGAGCTTATGATGATGTAGATGGCAAGGACACACATTTGGGAAAGAAAGAAATAGGCGTTACAAGTAGAGATATTGCGGCATACGTCAACGTTCATCTTGCTCGGTATCAGCTCAGATTGACAAATACCTGTTGAGGCTAATTGTCTAGGTACGTGCCACGGAACGAAGTAAGCCTCCTTATATAAGCTATCGTGTTGTTTGTGTGTGTGTGGAGAGGGGAGGTGTATATATATTCGAGAGCGTATGTGTTGTCGATGAGATTTCGCCTGATTAAATCGCAGCTGTCGTCGTAGAAATTCATGTAACTACATGTCGTCGACATCAGACCCCAGGGCCTGATCATTTCTAACCAGGAGCATTTCTTACAGCAGGCAACATGAATAACAACTGATATCATCGTCTATTGAGTCGTGCTACAAGGTATCATATGTATCATATGGATTAAAAGGTATGATATCAAGCCGGATCAACTATGGCTTAAATTACAACAAAGAGATTCAGAAGGTTTTCCCAAACGTAGGGAATGACAAAAGAACATTGAATATTGTGACATTGCTTGGATTTATACTGGATAAATCTTTCAATGAGTAAATCCCATTTGCTGTGCATACTGACCTAGCGGTCAGAAGCACAGATTCGTGCCGTACGGTGATAATTGGGCGGGCTCCTGCGGAAATCCACGTCGCCGTGGATTTCCTGCCTCTGCCAACGGATTGGGTAGGCATTCGCCAACCGTTGGCCCCCATCGACGCCTGCCTCACCCGTAGACGCGCTGCCGCCGTCAATGCTTGGGGTCACGCCATGCCGTCGACGCTTTCTTTTCGGCGGAAGTGGAAAAGAAGCGATGCTTAGACCGACGGTTCAACCGGCCCGGGACAAGACACCCCTCTCCTCTTGAACAGCTCAACATCCGAAGACGTTTCGCTTCAATCGGAAAATCAATCCAAGTGACCTTGCACAGAAGGCTTCAGCACTCTCTGTTACCGACAGAGGGAGGTGTACGGTAGGCAGTAACAGATAGGGAGAGCTCACTAGAGAACCCTTAGGTTTCTTGGTGACCTCTACCCTCGTTCTCGCCGTGCTAGCAGCACAGACGCCGGTATACCACGCGCCCGTCCGAAAGGGGACTTCAGAAGAGGCGCAGTGACGTTCGCTAGCAAGGATCAACACGAGGTGGGAGATCGCAGCATGTCATGCTCTGCTCTGCTCGAGAGCCTTGAGAGTCGCTACTGAAGCGCCTTACTTAAGAACCCTTCAGCCTCGACATGCGTTCGCCTAGGCAAACGTATCGCGCGGTCGCGACCACGCATTCTCGACTGACGTCACGGTCTTTGTTACAAGGCTAGCCGGCACCAACTTGGTTACAGATAGGCTCTTCACCCTACACACTGCGGTAGGACGGCCCAGAGTACCGTTGGAGAAGTTGGAATCATCGAATGGGTCTGAGTTGTATCTAGGTTTCGGCCAACCATCGTGTCGATAAAGGGATGCCATAGTGGCTCAAGCATTCTGTTCAGAAGACTGGTCCGTCGTTGCTTTTGCGGGGGCTGGTACCGCCGGCGCTGTTTATCTCAAGTGTTTGGGTCCGGCTGAACAAGACATGTTGGAGCGGACAGCTTAGTGGCCGGCGGCCGTGGGCTGTCTGTCGGTCTGCCCATCCAGTTCTGCCACTGCTGCTCCATGCTTAGGCTGACGTTGCTTCTGTTGCCGCTTTTAGCAAAGGAGGTTGCCACTACAGCCGCAACTCGCTTCCAGGCCCCCCCGTGTCTCTCTCTCTCTCGCTCTCTCTCACTCTCTTTCCCTCTGTCTGTCTGTCTCGTGGTTTTCTTTCTAGTGTCATGACATACAACTAACCCAAGCTCGCCCACGGCCCGTCCGGCCACCCTATCCTTTGTCCCATCTCGTAAGGTTCTGCTGCTGTATCCTTTAAGTCCTTCGGAATGTGAAAGCGAAGAAGAACGCCTCGCGGTTGTTTCAGTGTTCCCTTGTTCTTATGTTTTATTTCTGCACTTACAGCCGGCACTCCACCGCCCAGGGCAACGAGAACAACGAGACAGCAGCGGCGGCCTTATGCCGCACCAGCACCCCCACTCCCCCACCCCCCCCGCCCCCAACTCCGCCATCTGACAGACAGAGAGAGAGAAAGGCCCGTTTTTCTGCTCCGACTCTCTTTGCCGGCAACGACCACCAGCAAACTCCGCAGACGTACGCAGACAGCGAACAATATCCTTAGCACAGGCACGGGCCTGTTTCTTATCACAGACCGAACGCTGTGCGCGTTATACGATGTACATGCATCACGATGATCTAGGGACATTTTATAAAAATGCAGGGATATGGAAGAACATTGCCAAAAACTAATCAATTATTACTCACAGAAGCCGACAGACACACATAGATATATATATAAATAAATATATATATATATATATATATATATGTATATATATATGTATATATATATATATATATATGTATATATATATGTATATATATATATATATATGTCTTAGCTAAACATGAAGATTACGGACTAGAAAACCGTTCTCAATAGCATCGTTGTTAGCGTTGCTATCTGAGTGAGTCTCTAAGCTCATGACATTGTGGATCGTACCTTCATTTCTTTCCACAGACCTTCTGAATTCAGAAAAAAAAATCGCCTGTCTATCAATTAATGTCTAACTAAGGTTGTTCGCCATATACCATTGGTGGCGAACTCCCACCATCGCATTCGTCAGTCTGCTAATGTATATATGTGTGTGTGTGCGTTTGTTTTGTGTAAAGTACATATATTCGTTATGTCCACGCACATCACCATTAGTCCGGTGCACCTGCTGTTGTGTTGTACCGTCGGTGTGTATACAACGTAGTCTCAGACTGATGTGCCTCTTGTTTACCAGAAAGTCCACACAACCAGCTACCTATAATTAGCCATCCGTCACACCTCCTCCCTAATTCGTCATCACTCAAAAGAGGAGGAGAGGGTGGAGGTGTATATAACAATGAAACAAACTTTATTCATGCACATGTTTGTCTGCGTCCCGACACCACTCCCCCAATGTATAATAGTACCCTACTGTCCGCCACACAGATCGAAGCCGCACCCCATATCCCCGCCCAGCGTTACGAACGAATCCATCCACCTTTTTCAGCACACAGATTAAAAAGACGCCATCACTAGCGGCGTTAGCGTGCACAAGCTCAACCGTCAAACCTCGTCCACCACTGGCGACCACGCTATCCTCAAGCTCTGTGACGAGGAAGCTATCGAAGCCGCCGCCACCGCCGCCGCCTCCACCACCACCGGTGAACAGTGAGAGTCTGTCAGTCAGTCAGATGCTCGTCGGATGGATCTCGTTTTGTCCTGTCTTATTGTCGTCCATCAGCAGAGGCTCATCACTGGCCGACGACATTAGCAATTTGTCGTCCAATCAGCGTCTCCTACCGTTGTTTTGCCTGCGACGCTCAGCAAGAGCTTTCAACGAGAAACGCTGTGACGCGTTTCTGTTAAATCGTCTCATCTCCACCCCATCTCTCTCTCTAGCTCGCTATTTCGGTTGTACTGCCGAACTAGAGATATCAACAACGTAGCATTTAGCCACCAGGACATTCGTTATATGATATGCCCGGTTGTCGCAGTACTTCGAAGGTAGCCTAGCAATAAATACGGTCTGTCCTCCTCCGCTTGAGCAGTTTTGGATCAACATGCAGACATACGGCCGCAACAAGGGACAGGCCGAGGTACAGAAGAACTGCCCGTAACGCCTATTTGTCCGTAGACAGCCTTGGGACAACGATTTGCACTACTCATGTACTAGTGGCACCAGCACCAGCACCAGCAGCAAAAGAAGAGAAACCGCAGCCTCAACCGTAGTTACAACAGAATTCGCCAGTCTGCCATGCAGCATTCGGTGGTGGGGGGCTGGCAGTCGAATGGGAATCAACGCCACTAAATGGTGTTGTGCCAAGCTTCTCCCGAATCATTCCCGCGAAGCTACACCGGGACGCCACGCCATCCTGTGGATAATGTGGGCCGTGGCCCCTCTCCCTCTCTGTATTTACCTCTCGTTCGCTTTGTCGTCGCGTTCCGGCTTGCCGTTTAGTTTAAGCTGTAGTCATTTGAGCGCATCGAAGCAAGCCAGCCAGCCAGCGAGCGAGCAAACAAACAAACTGTGGCCACGCACCTGGCACCCTGACTGTTGCTCTCCGCGTCAAGCAGCAACAGCAACAACAACAACAGCAGTTTACCTCTCCAGATAGGAAGGCACAAGCAGCGATGGGTCGGCAGAGAGATAGAAATTGAGACGACCGAACCGTTGGAATAGGCTGACAGACAGACACACAGATATATAGAGTCAAACGAAGAGTCTCTCAACACAATCCAGACGCATGTATATATATATATATAATATACACAAGGACGACGACGACGACGACTAGAACACCCTAGACATACTACGCGTACGAGTACACAATCAGACGAAATGCATCGAATAGGTGGGCGGTCACTCGGTAGTCGGTTGGGTGTGTGGGCGGTGAATGTGCTAGTCCCGCGTTAGCGTGCTGGTTGATACGGTGATGGCCACCGCCGTCGACGCCGCCGCAGCAGCAGCATCAGAATCAGCAGTTCTTGTTGCCGCCGTCATCACCATCCTGGTGCTTTTGTTAATTTCGTCCCTGCTGCCAGCTCTTTTCCCCCCTCACTCTCTCTCTTTCGGTTGGTTGTTCAGTCGGTTTCTCGAGTCGCCGTGCCTGGTCCTCATTAGGCTTTGCTCGTTTAAACAAACCTCAATCGTTTAAAGTTACACTGCTCGCTTCATGGAACTCTGGTTGGCTGACGATAGTAAATAGATACATACGTGGCCGTGGTGCCGAGTCGTGCTCGCTCTCGCTGTTCCCGTTGTAGCAGGCAGGAATCAGCGGAGCTGTTATTAACGGTTTCGACGTCGTTTGAGTTTGCCAGAGAGCAAACGATTTTGTAATAGTTTGTTGAAATTTTCGCCATCATGACAAACAGGACGCTCCCATCGCCCGGACGATGTCGCCGGACATCGAGACCACCCACCCACCCACGCAGTAGTTCATGACGCAGGCGAAGGAGGAGTAGAGAATGATCTGATGCGAATCAGAGAGAAACACCCAGTCATGCTGTTGCTGGTCGAGACCGTCTGTTTCGTTTACACGACAGCTGTGCGACTCCTTGGCCGGGACAAATCGAAGTTGCGACCCACCCGCCGCGGAGCCTTGTGGAGGCTCCCCATATCATATCTACCTCCCACATTCCCGTAGAGGTTAGTGTGAAGCGCTCTCTCTCTCTTTTTCTCTTACTGTTGCTGCTCCGCTGTCGAACATTTCACCCTGATCATATTCTTTTCGATCTGGTTCTAGTTCGCTCCCTTCCTATAGAGCAACAACCAGCACCAACATGCGGCGGCGGCGGCGGCAGCAGCAGTAGCGGGAATAACCAGCGCTGGCAGGCAGAACATGGAATCCCCCTCCCTGACCTCGATCATGACACAGCACCAGCCTGGACCTGTTTCGTCTTTGCTTGCCAAGTCAACTGGCCGGCCCAACCGGCTGGCTGTTCGCTCCTTCGTCCTCTCATTCTTGGCGACTTGGCGCCCAGCGCTCTACACGGCCTGTTGAGCTTCGCACTCGACAAAAGCGAGACAGAGGTTGGTAGA